>CM077471.1:12110599-13486090 GCA_039654755.1 Calcarius lapponicus
ATATTGGGTTTATGGGCTTGCCTAGAGTAACGTCACATCTGAGAACTGAGGAAGGCATCAGGAAGCAGTTATCTGAGTGAAACCATACATAAAAGATATCATTTTCTAAAATGTAGCATCAGCTAAAAATCTGCTAAGAAAGTTGCATCTTGCTGATGATTCTCTTTTGCTGACCAGGTACATAGCAACAAAGATCAAAGATGTCTCAGCAATCTGGAAAGAGCTGCTGCAAATAAAACTCATCCATCAAATCCAGCACAGTTTAAGGCAGCTGGCTCTGAGACAAGGTACAAGACAGCAGGAAATCAGTGCCTTCGAGGTGCAAGACAAGTACTCCTGTGGCAGTGAGTTTGTGACAGGCACACTGAGTGTGAGCCAGGGCCATGGACAGGCAGCAAAGCCTGGTGCTGTCGCTGTTTATCTTATTTACATAGAAACAGGAAAGTGCCTCTGACCTGTAAGGTCTATTCATAACTAGTCCTTGCATCTTTACTCCCTTTTCAGACCTTCTCTTCTGCAGCTTGCTCACCTTGCCAAGTTGTGAGACCAGGTCTGAAATGAGGCCATGGCCCCAGCACTGGAGCTGCACAGGGCAGAGCCCCATTCAGGGGCTGGGAGACTGAAGCTGCTCAGCCTATACACTGTCTGTTGAAGTATAACAAGTTCCTTCCATCAATTTTAGTGAATTTTTGAAAACTTGTATGTAATTTAAATATGCTGAAGCAATACTTCCTTTTCCATTGTTTTTCTAGAACCTGTCACAGGCAGTTCCAGTCTGCAGGAATTGCTTTGAGACGAGTCAGCACTATCATGTAAAGGGAGCTTCAACTCGAGGCTCCCAATATTCAATATTCACTAGAATGTCCAGTCTAATCCACAGATCAAGATAGTATGAATACATTGAATAAAACTTTGGGGAAGCCTTACAAAAAAGTTTATTATGAACTTTTTTTGTGTTTCTTTTTCTAATAAATTTTACCTTACCTTTAAAAAGTCTACCAGGGTGCAGTAAGGTTTCTTATCTCTTTAAAATTAGTTATGGGATAATATTGTAATCTCAATGGGAATGTATATATGTGCATTAACTTGTCTTTTGTTCAGAGTTGAGTGTTTAATCTGTAAAGTGGTAAAGTTTTTGCTTTAATGTTTATCCTGATGGCTTTACACCTTTTGCACCAGCAGCTGATTGTAAATGAAGTGATTTTTTTCTGAGAAACTTAATTAACTGCTAAGAAACTTGTTCTGTTTAGCAGTGTTTTAATAGTTTAAGTGAAGCTTACTGACCCTTATTTCAACCCCTTCTACCACTGAAAATGGCTTTAAAGAATTTACATAAAAGAAACAGAATATATTCTAATTTTACTATGTGCTATTGCAAAAACTTTTTTTTTTTCCATTGGGAAAACTGGCAAAGAGTAACTGATGGAATATCAAAGCATTTCTGATTATATCCATTCCCAGTGTCACCCAGCCTGTGCCAAACAGGCCAGCAGGACAATGTCCCATAGCAGCATCACTGGCTTGTCCTAGCCCAAAAAGAGACCTCTTGTACCCCTTGGGTCTCAGCCCTGCTTGCACCAGCTGCTGGCACTGCTGGCACCTGGCACAAAGCATTGAAAGCCCAAGGGGGAGGAATGCACAGCAAGTGGGAAGGGAATGCCACAGCACCATGGTCCAGTTTTGAGACCTCCCAGCCATTTCCTCAGTGAACAGCAGGTCTCCATTCTACTCAGTGTACAATCCTGCATTATTTGTTTGACCTCATTTATTCCTTAAAGTTTATTATCCATCAGCATCTGGGATAGAATCCTTACCAAGGACATATACATGAGTCATGTACACAAATGACTCATGCTCACCCAAAACTCAAAATCTGCAGTTAAAACTAAATTATAAAGTCTTGAGAGGGAAAACATTATCATCTGACATGGATGATGCATTTAGAACATCAACATCTCTGCAGTCATCTGAGTGGGTGACATAAAAATGCTTCTCTCTGTCCCTTTTGTTTTATCAAAGAAATCATTGTTATTTCCCATCAGGAAGGCGTTCATTCCATTATAGACAAGCATACAGAAATGTATGTTGTAATTTATATATTCCAACTCCCTCTATTTAAGGGTCATATCACATGTATACATATCATATGTATGCAGAACAGTCAGTCCTGTTAGGGAAAAGTGTAATGATCTTCACATTTAATAATGTGCAACTCAAGAGTAGCTCTTTGAGAACAACAGAAAATAAAATTGCTGTCAAAATGATAAAAGGTAAATTGCATTTCTTTACCTAGAGTATGTGGACTGACAGACTGGTCCACAGAAAAAGAAAAGAATACCTGAATTTTCTGATCTTGAATGACCTCCTTATCTGTGAATTTTGGTTATATCAAATGAGAATTGCATTCATTATGATGAACCAAACTTTTTTATTTTTCATTTTAACATGTTCTAGGAAATTTATTACAGTCCTAATTTTCCTATAGTTGGCATGGTTTGAATATCTGATGATATTTAAGTGTGTAGATAGATTTACACTGATAAAATATTCTTATTATTGGTAAATTATCTAGCTCTTTCTTCCACCTAGGAAATATGCTTAGGATTAGGTATATTTCCACTAAAATACATTGTCATTATTTTTTTATGTCTGCATAACTTCAAGCATTACATGGAAAAGAGGAGCAAGGACTTTGGTTGTGTAAATAACAAAGACCTGATTTGCATCCCAAACCCATAGTTTCATAGTTTACTTGGCAAAATTACCTCAAGAGGCAGGAAAATGTAAGACTGTGTTCTTGAGACTTTCTTCAAATGTTTGTCTATTTAAGGTATTATGAAAACCTAGCATATAATTTGGAAACTGTAAATGCAATTTCCAACTAGCAATCTAGCAAGCTAACTGTGGCATCTATTGGCAAAGCAAAATGTGCAAGAAGGGGCAAATAAAAGCAAAATGCAGAAGGTAAGTTGATGAGTATGTGAGGGGATCACAAGCCAGTTATGGGCCAACACCAAGCTTTTACTTTAATTAGGGCTTTGTACAAAACAGGATTATGATGATCATAAAGGCTTTGTAATTATTATATGGGGGGGGGGGGGGGGGGGGAATAGCCATTTTGCATACTGGGATTTGAATTCTAAGCCCTGGAATTTCCTCCATGGTTTACATGAAGTGGAAAGCAAACGTGGAGGAGCACACCAGGATGCCCTGTGTGCCAGGCTTTGCCCAGAGTGTGTCTGACAGGGCACAGCACCAGGACCTGCCAGGAGAACAAGCCACCAGAAAGGGTGACACAGCCAGGAGGGCATTGCTGCTGCTTGGTCACAGACTGTTTAATAAAGCCTGCAGAGGATGTGAGCAATGGAAAACATCTGTGTCCACTGACACAGTGAGACTGCTTTGCTGTTTAAAATAAGTATCTCAGACTGTGAAAACACCAGGGAATTATGTGAAAAAATACTCTCACTAGGGAATAGGTTGCACTGTTAGAGGCAGACTTTCAGATCATTGTCCCCTACACTTAGGTATCCATCTCAGGTACTTACACTGGGAGCTGAAGACTCTGGGTAGGGAACAAAAATAAAAACTCACTTTTATAGGACAGATCACTCTGTAATATCATAGGGAAACTAATATCTGAATTGGCATCTGAGTAAGGTGATTAAAACAAGCTGGTGTGACTATGACTGATGTTGGGCACATTGGCCACAGCCAGAAATATGCTGCATATAAATACAGGGAGGAATGATCTTCCCCAGAATTTCTAAATAGATTAATTTAGGATGTGTACACATATTGCAGTGCACAAAGTGCATTAGTCAAGTGTATATAAGGAATATGCAACTCCTACAAAAGCAGCTATTGTGAGAAAGGCTCAGCAAGGAACATAACATATTTTGAGTTAGGCTCCCCCACTTCTTCAAAGTAAAACCTATCAACTCCAGAATGTACCATAGAGAAGCAAGAGTCTCCTGACAACGCTGAGCTTATAAAGAGCAGGCAACTAGAGCCTCCTGGACACAGGGATAATCTTTAAGTTGTTTATGTAACAAAAAGAATGAAAATAAGCCCTGTATGTGTTAATATTTTACTGACTATGAACATGCAGCCAATAGAAAGTTGTAATAGAAGATATAGCAGCAATCCCTAACTATAAACTATTGCAGTAGAGAAAGACATTACATTTGTCACATACCATCCCCTCTTTCTGATTGCTTTTTGACTGTGGATTGTATCAGACCACTGGCCAGGCACAGTACATGAGGACTGAGACACTGAGATGTCCAGAGGCTGTCAGCAAGCGGAGCTGATTCTCTGAAACTCTTATCCCTGGGTGCTACCTTGCAAAAGCCACTAAAATCCATGCAAATCACCACATGAGAAAATGTCCCTCCCAAGAAGACCGTGACAGCCCCACCCATTCTCCTAAGTGCCCAACACCAAAGATATTCCATTTATGTCAGCTGAAAAAGTCCTGCAGCTGTCGCCAGGAGCTGGATCAGACTCAGGGCCCAGCTAAGGAACTTGATGCAGAGATTAGTAAATTATCCTTTATTCTGGATCATATTTGTAGCTGTTAACATAATTTTCTGACCCAAACCACTTGTGTGGAATTTCAGCAGTGCCAGAGCACAGCTATGGCCCAGCATTCCTGCTCTGCCCAGCTGGCACCACGCTCCAGCCATGGGCAGAGCTCCAGTCAGCGTGGGCACAGCAGCTCTGAAGGATTGCCACACATTGCACTCATTTAATGCATACCCGTGTTACTGCTGCAGCAGAAGTGGGAGCAAGGAAATTCTTGTTTCTGTAGCTCTCTTCATGCTCAATTTGGGTTGACAACAGCAAGGGCCACAGCACTGCTCCATTCCTGACAGGATTTAATCTGGGCAGGAAGGACACCAGCACCTCATTAAATCAATGACATTTTTTAAAATTCTCTTCACAAAAGTATCCATTTTTTATGAAGCAGCTCACACTCTACAACATGTATCACTTAGGAAGTGTGAATACAACTCTTTATTTTTCATATTCTCTGAGCTGACATCTTCATCAGACAACTAAGACATATTTGGGGAAGCAAATGTGTGATTTTGTAGTAGATGTGTTCTGTAAGATTTCACTGCTTATTTAACACTAATAGTCCACTCTATACAACAAGCAGATTACATTCTCTGTATTCTTGCTTCAGAATGATCTCTGAGCTTTTTAAAACCACTTACTTCTCTTTGTTTTCTCCCCATTTTGGGGCATTTCTTCTGCTTGAGGAGAGGCCTGTTTTTTCTGTTTAGGTGGCTGAAGAAGGGCACAGCCACTCCCTGTGTTTCCACATGTCCAAAGGGCAAACCCACAGCCTTCTCTGCGCTCAGATGTCACTGCCTTTGGGACTGCAGCTTCAGTAATAATGCTATGAAATCAAAGGAACAGTTTTATCTCTTGTTTGAGGAGCAGAGTAATGAAATTGTTTGCATTCTCCATGATTACCAAGATCAATTTACACCTCATTTCCACTAACACATTTATTAGTTATTAATCAAAAATAAGTAATAATTTGAAGCACTCATTGAGTTCCATTGCATTTTAAAACAGGCCTCAGGCAATTCCTCAGTGCTTCCTTGACTCCATTTACATACTTTTCCAATGGCCAAAGAGTGCAAGAAATGTCTAACAAGAGGAGACTAATTGTTCCATCTTGCTCACCACTTTGCACCCTGCTAATGACAGGTTTCAAAGGAAAAGTTGCAAGCAATAGATGACATAATGCTCTAATAAACACTCCTGTCTCTGTGCAAGGGAAGAAATATATTCCTCAAAGCCTCAGGATTGACAGATCTTATAATAAGTTTTGTCCTAGCTACTGCAAGTGTTATTCCTGTGGAGGGTGATTTTTAATCTGCTTTTGCATCTGTCAGAATAGCAGCCCGTGCCAGGCAGTCTCATAGGTTAATTATATGTTAGACATAAGGATTTATTAGCCTTTCCCATACTTAAAAATCAAAGGCCAGATTCCCCTTCCAGGCTGTTAACTACAGGGATTGTAAGTAGATATAGAGCAAAGGCAACTTTATTTCTTCAGAGACAGAAACAGCTGGAGTAATTCATCATTAGCCAAACTCATGGTAAGGGAGCCCCACTAACTCATACACTCGGGACCACACTCATAAACTCACCTTGAGATTTCATTTACTGATCTTTCCAGTCTACCAGGAAGGACTGTATAGATGACTGGAGGGTTAATCCTACTTTTCTTGAGTTGACTCCTGAATGGGGTGTACATCTGCAAAAGCAAATATTACATATAGTTATTTTTGAATTTCTGAATGTGTTTGCACTAGGAACTGACAACTCTGACATTTTCTGTGGTTTAAAGAAAGAGAAAATATTTAAAGCTCTGTGAGTTTGCATGAGATATAGTGTTTCTGTCACAAATTTCTTGCATAAATATGTACTTTGTATGAGATTGTAGTAGGATTTTTGTTAATGTTTGCTTTTGGCCTTCCCATATCTATTGCATATGTGTGTGTTTTTACCAGCCTCAGGTGATCTGTACCTTCCAAAACTGCAAACTAGAAATGTTTCAGTTTTGGTTTTGTTTCTTTCTTTTTTTAAAAGGACATATTTTCAGTATTTCAGGTTCATCTAAGCAGTTCCATTCTGTTTTGAGTCTTCAGAAAAAATATGCATCCAATGGAGGATGAAAGACAAGAATAAGGTTCCATTTTCAGCAGACTTGGAAGAGTTATGTGAATTCAGGGGTGTACAAAGACTGCTCCTCTTAGCTTTCCTGGCACTGCAGTTACAGAGGTGGAAGGTGCTATAGCCACATGTTCCTCTTGCAGTGCAATAATGGTATCATTGGGAAGTGAACTGAAATTTATATCCATGTGCCAGTTTTACAGCCTTACTGTAAGCTTAGTGAGCAATGCTGCCTCCTTTGACCTCTCTGGGGGATCTTCTCCTCTGGATATAAAAGGAGCTTAAGGAACCCAGGGTATGAAAACTCAGGGCATTGTTTATAAATTATTTATTATGTCACTAACAACATCTGCTTCACTGTTTGCATCCTCATGCACCGAGGCTGGCAGCTCATGGGAGGCTTGATCTCATCAGGGCAGGTTGTCCTAGCAAAAGTCATTGTTAATATCTGCCCAAACTACCCATGGGAACGGCTTCTTTCTTCCTGTTCTTACAATGGAAATACTACTATTCCCTAAAAGGTTTTTGTTTTAGCAGCACATTTCAGCATGATGATAGAAGCAGGCAGCACGATGAGTCATTCAGTGGCAAGTCAAGCCTCCCATCTGGGAAAGACAAATTCACTAAAAAGCATCACAAAAATGTGTTCTCCAATCACGAGGCATTCAGCATAATCAGAGTTTAGAAGGTACTTGGCAGGGATATTAAACCCCAAGTCTTCTTCAGGGTATTTTGCTATTGATCATATTCAGCTGATTTATTAATGTCTGTTTGGAATGCCATCATTTAGTTATGATAGCTCTCTCCTGATACTAGAGGTCACATAGGTGAAAGAAAGAATCCAATGTAAGTATCTTTGATATCAAATCAAATATAGTGTCTGATGACATTAACATTACCTTCCACATACAGAGTTAACCACACAGCATCATTTCTAATGTTCGGGGTATTTTTTTTTTCTGCTTACTTGACGCTTCAACTAATTCAGCTGAACCAAAGAGAAGACTTTTAAATCATTATCTTTCCTTTACGGAGAAGGAAGAAACCAGATGTGTGAACTCAATGGCTCATCATTGTGAACCAAATTACTCTGAGACTCAGGCAGTTAACTCCTTAATTATGGGGATTTTAAAATATCGGGGCGGGGGATATTTTAAAAAGTTATTTTTAATATTAGAAAATCAAAGATGTCGTTTGCCTCCGGGCTTGGCAGGTGCGATTAGGCTGGAAAGTACTTCGTAGTTCCGAGAGCCGCCCGCGCCGTGGCGCTGAGCCTCGCGTCACCGCGGCTCGGCCGCAATCTCGGCGGGAGCGCGCCCGGCATTCCCGGCGGGAGCGTGCTCGGCATTCCCAGGGGAGCGCGTTCGGCATTCCCGTTGGGAGCGTGCTCGGCATTCCCAGGGGAGCGCGCCCGGCATTCCCGGCGGGAGCGCGCCCGGCATTCCCGGCGGGAGCGCGCCCGGCATTCCCAGGGGAGCGCGCTCGGCATTCCCGTTGGGAGCGCGCTCGGCATTCCCGTTGGGAGTGCGCTCGGCATTCCCAGGGAAGCGCGCTCGGCATTCCCGTTGGGAGCGCGCCCGGCATTCCCAGGGGAGCGCGCTCGGCATTCCCGTTGGGAGCGCGTTCGGCATTCCCGTTGGGAGCGCGCTCGGCATTCCCGACGGGAGCGCGCCCGGCATTCCCAGCGGGAGCGCGCCCGGCATTCCCGTTGGGAGCGCGGCCGTGCTGTGGCGTCGCTGGCCGCCAGGGGGCGGTGTTGGCCGGCAGATGCCGCCCCCGCGCCGGGCGCCCCGCGGGAGGGGGCGGGGACCGGGGCGCTCCCAGCACATCCAGCACATCCAGCCCTTCCAGCCCTTCCAGCCCTTCCAGCCCTTCCAGCACATCCAGCCCTTCCAGCACATCCAGCTGCCGCACCGGGACCTCGTCACTGCGGGTGTTGGAATATAAACAGGGACGAGCTGCGTACTGCAGCGCCCGGGTCGGGCTGGCCCCGCGGCCGGGCTCCCAAGCGCTGGCCCAGGTGTCCGAACACAGGGACACGGGCAGGGTGCAGGGACACGGGCAGGGTGCTGGGACACGGGCAGGGTGCTGGGACACGGGCAGGGTGCTGGGATGCGCTCCCGGAGGTTTGTGCTGGGTGCTCTTCCAGTTTATCATATTTCCGAGGGAACCTGCAGTTTTGCAGGATCTTACCTCCGCAGGAGCTGCTGCCCTCGGTGTGAGTGTGGCCCTGGAACCAGGAGCATCCCGCTCTGGAAGCACGAAAGAAGCGGGGAAGGGAGGAGGGAGAGCAAAAAGCGATTGGGGGCTGCAGGAACAAAGAGCTCATCTTTAGGGCTTCGTGCAGCTGAAGAGGAGGTGGCGGGGACCTCCTTTACCATTAACATTACTAAACTATTTTAACACTAAAGGCAATCTGTCATTTTGAGTAAATTCTCTTCTGCTTCTATAAACACAGCCGTAATCAATTAAAGACCTACTTGTGAAGGAGCCATTGTGTGCAGCCCCATTCAGACATTGCTGAGTTGTCTTTTAGACAGCCTGTGGGGAAACACTGGTAAGGTGATGGGAAAGTTCAAAGTGCCTAACTTTTCAATGTGGATTTTGTTATTGAGACTTTTCTCTCTCTTTTTTTTTTCATATTCCTTATCACAGCCAGGGTGAAAAATGGATGATATATCTCTGCATTTAACATTCATAATGTCTTCTGCCTGGGAGGTTCTGCAAATATTTAAAATTATCCTCTAATGTAATTCCTTGGGGAACTTCTGCGTGGCAGCAAATCAGTTATTAATCTGAAAGTATTGAAGACAACAAACAAATCCTATGGAGACTGTACATCCATATAAACATATTTATAATTATGCACATGGGCTCAATTCCTAACACATCACACACCAGTCCAATACAATTCTGTGCACTGAAATAGAACCTCATTTACAATAGTTTGAAGATGAGAGTTGCTGATACAAGCCCTTCAAGAACTCAGAGTTCCATTTCATATTGAGAGAAACAGTCCAAAAGATCACTCCAATGACTCTGGGTTTTTATTATCTTTCTATTGCACTGGATCACCTGTGCCTTATGAGTCTGTGAATGTTACTAATCTTTGCAGAAGCAACCAAAATAAACAAGGAAACTTGAACTTAACCTAGGTAATTTTATTCTCTTTCATTTTTCTGAATGAAGGAAAAGGGAAGGTTAAACACAAGAGTGTGTATAAGGAGACAGAATTTTTACCCTTGTTTTATTAGTTTGTTTTGTTGGTTTTTTTTTTTTTTTTTTTTTCCCTTGGCATGGATTCTAGGGATTCGAGTGAGAATAGAAAAAATTAAATACAATTGAGTTAAAAATTTTCCCATTTCTTTGTGTTTGCATTAGAAATAAATGTTAAGAAATTTTAAGCATGGTCTCTATTAAAACAAAAAAATAATTAAGAGTAGATATTTAGAGATACTTATGAAAAGAATCCCACCTGTAGAAGCTGGATTTCACTGGGCTTTCTGATGTATTTGCTTTTGGATCCCTTGTCAATCTTCACTGCACAGTCAGGGGTAAGAGCCTCACAGGAAAATTATGTTTCTATCACACTCTGGAAATTCATAAGCACACTGCCTGGGGATTTAAGAATGGCAGTGCCTCATTCCAAGGAAAATCACCTAAAATTACCATTAGGCCAAGCTGTCTTTTGACATGGTGTAAATTATTTTGAAGTGATGGGGGGAAAAAATGGAAAGTGTGAAGATCATAAAGAAATTATCTTCCTTGACAATGTAGTGAAAAATCATAATTATGAGAAATGTACTTTCCTTAGGGTGCCTAAGGAAAATGAACAGAAGCTTTTTCTAGGGCAGTGGGAGCAGACTGAAGCTCAGTCCTGTGCTACAGCAGTGCTAGCCAGCAAACCTTCTTAACTTCATTTTTCTTTGAATGACACTTTTTTGGAAGTTATACAGGAGAGCCTTGGTGCACATACCAGGCACTTTGTAGATGAGTCAGGACACCTTAACTAAATCTATTCATTACCCTGTCCCCATTGGGACAGGCAAAAGCTGCCAATTTGATGTTGGTAATGTGGATGCTGCATTAGGGAATTGGCTAAGCCTGCCAGATTTCATTCCTGAACTTTAGCAGCCACAAAAGAGTATTTCTCTGTCGTCTGTAATTGATTCAGAGCCAGGTCCCAAAAGGACAAGCTTCCTTTTGTGTGCCATCTATACCAGGGTCTAAGGACACATAGTGCTACTACTTCTTTTTTTTTTTTTTTAGTTAGATCACAGGAAACCTGTTGAAAAAGAAAAGAAATAAAATCCAAGTTGTCCTAAATTATATTTGTGAGCTTTCTAAGATAAATTATTTATTAGCTCTATTACTACATTCTGGACCATGCTTTCAGAAAACAGTCACAGTCAGTTTATTATAATCTGAGTATTTAATGTCAATAGTGTTACCATTTGGAGATTAAATTAGGTCTGAAACCAAAACAGAAAAAAATGCATTTGTACAAAAAATAAATTTTCCAGTGCTTCAGCTCGCTAAGCACAGTACTTATTATCATCAGTTCATATTCAGGTCAGATTCTTCCTTCCTTTGAAAAACAGGTTGAAAAACCCTTTGAAGACTTTTCCCATCTTCCCCTTACCCATCTGGTTACAAATTTAATAATATCATTCATTATCACTTTGTGTTTCACATTTGTGTTCTGCATCTACTGGGCAATGCATTAAAGATTTCATGACAGTAGCTCTGATACTCCTAATAAGAATTATTAGCATCATCAGTCCAGCCTGGCAACATTCTCAACTCATTCTGCACAAAATATCCCAGAAATTTGACAAGATACTAAATTTAGATAGCAAAATTGTGGGCTAGTCCCAGTATATTTTGTTGCCTGTGTGCTCATGTTTCAAACGGTTTTAAAAACACCAAAGTATTCTCATAGCTCCTATTCCCAGTTTTAACCCTAGAAGTGACTTTGAATTTGTTGAAGCAGGCATCATCTGTCTGAACCTGAACACATTCACTGTATTTGTTCCTTGTACTCAAATACAAGAATAATCCACTAGAAATGTTTTCAAAATGCTCACTAAACACAGCCTTACTCACATGAAAGCACACAAGTGCTCCAAAGGCTTAGAACAGAGGTGTGAACAGAGAACCCTGTGTGTGGAGGCTGATCCCAGTTTAAACCCAGTGGTGCAGTGGTGACACCTTCCTCCTCCTCCTTCTCCTTCTCCTTCTCCTTCTCCTTCTCCTTCTCCTTCTCCTTCTCCTTCTCCTTCTCCTTCTCTTCTCCTTCTTTCTCCTTCCCCTTCCCACGCACTCAGCAGGGGAAGCAGAAGAACCCAGGAAGGGCGAGCCCAGCTGCTATAAATGTTCAGAGGTTTAATGAATGTGCCATAGCTTTCACCTACTAACTGCAAGGCCTTCTCAAGCAGACTCCAAATTCCTGCTGAAATGAAGACTTTCTTTCCTGGACCAGGCCTGACATTCCTGGGAAACAATGGCCCTTTTCAAGTCACCTCTGAAATTTCACAGGTGAAGGGAACAGGGCAGTCATTCGATCCCATCCACAAGGAGCCTGTGAGCACTGTAAAAAGTGAAGACAGAGTCTATCATGGAAGCACTGGCAAAACTGGTTAGTGGCAGAAAAAGGCAACATAGACCACAGCTCAGGAGACCCCATGAAGCATTAATCCATTTGTCTTTTACCTCATGCCACAACTTCTCTCTCAATTTTTATCAGGGATGGGCCACTCAGCCCACAGAGCTCAGGGAACAGCTCTCCAAACAGTGTGCCAGTGCTTCGGAACAGTGGTTTTCATGCTTCTTAAGCAGAGCTTCACTTTGAGAAAGAGCAAGTTAAAGGCAGCTTTTTGGGGATGTGGTATTGAGTATGGAGAGCACTCAGAAGGCACTCATGGATCCAGACCTTTGGAATGTCCTTTAGTGACCTCATTTCAGGAAGCATATCACAGTCACACCAGCTGATTTGTTAGAACAAGATCAAATTCACTAGAAAACATTCAGAATAGGATGAGTGCTGCCTGTGCACTGATAGCACAGTGAACTCAGAACATAAAAAGGTTGGATTTGCAGTTCCCCCATACTCCAAGCATCCAAATACAATATTCTGAAGGGACACAATGGCTCTCAGTTCTGTGAAGAGAACTACAGAAGCCTCCCAGCTGATTTGGTAAATATTCAGAATTCTTAAACTAGAATGTGTCACCAGTTCATGTTATAGGGCATTATTTTCTTTACATAGTTAAAAAAAAGTCCCAACTGACTTTCAGATGGCAGTTGTTATATTGAGAAGTATTTTGCCTCTCAAATTCTGAGAACCTTTGCACTCTCTGCCTCCAGCATGTTGTAGGGAATATGATGCTTATTGAACTTTAGGAGAACTTGAAGGATAAATGAGTTCAAATTTGAACTGCTTTCTGAGAGCAAATCTGAGGGAATTAACCGGGTCATTTGATATGCAGAAGTACCAGCAAGGGGGCAATATACATCCTTGAGACAAGCTAAATAATGGCTGATTAGTAAGAGACCAATATTTCATACATGAGTTAGGCCTCTGACCTAACTCATCCAGGCAGGGGAAAGTTGCTGTGATTTTATTCAAAGTTGATTTTGAAGTTGTTCTTTCCCAGTATTACAAGGGGAAGCCTGCTTCAGTGCTTACTTCACTTCCTGTCTTTGTACCATAGTGAAGTGTTCCCCTGCTTTTCTCCCATTAAAACAATCCAGCTTACTGCCAGGGAACAGATTCTTGCAGGCCAGCTTGCATTTCCACCTTGAATTTGAATTCTGCTCTTGGAGAAATGAAGGTCTATCTGCTCGGGTTTCCAGTCAATGTCATTAGCAGAACAATTCCCTTTTTTCTTATGAAAAAGTGAAGTTGGTATGCAAGTCAATCCAGAAATATTTACAAAGACAATGGGGAATGGTTCATGTGACTAAGATGAGAAGCCTTTACCTTGCATGATCAGGAGGAACTGGGGTTAATTTCATACATGACTTGTGGAGAACATTTTTTCATTTTAAGTCCATCTTGGTTTTACAACATAACTGTTTAGATGCATTTCACTGAAATGCTGAAGCCAAATGGACTGTAACCTTTGAGAGCTTTCTGAAGGGAAGCAAAAGTTTCATAAGTTACTCTTTCCACCCTTCATTTCCTCTTCACTCACTGCATACATGCAGAGGGGTTTTTTAATTCTTTCAGGCAAAGGCACTAGGTCAGAGATGTTCCTTGGTGCTCATTGCTATGCAAAGAACACTTCTCCATACCTTTCAGTAAATGTGGGATCGTGAGACATACTGCCCTGCCTCAGGCCTAACAATTCAGGTCAGAATGCTGCCAGGCCTTCACTGCAAGTCCTCAGCAGCTGGTTTTGCTGCTGTGAGGGTACCAACAATGACATCAGTGGTGTTTATGTTCCCATTGCTAAATACCTGTACAATTATTATATTTGGTCTTGTTTTCCTCAAGCTCTTCCCACCATTTCAGTAGTTCTACTCTGGAACTACTGAAAAAATCTATCAGGCTCCCTGCCTATTTTCCTGGACATGCAAAGGCTGAAAGTCACACTGCAGGTTTCTTTGCCCATTCCTGGCAGTGCCTCCACACCATCAGGCTCAGCAGCAGGAGAGGGACCAGTCAGGGTGAGGCACCCAGGGGAGGCTGCCAGGGAATTGCTTCTGAGGTGAGCAGGGGCTCTGGAATGTGCTCACAGGACTTGTGCTGTGCTTGGAGGTGCTTTCCAAAGAAAATGGGTCAGCCATGCCACCCTCACAAAGGCTGGTGCCGTTTCCTGCAGGGGGAAGATTGTTTTCCACAGACACTCCGCCCATATGGCAGAGACACAGAGCTTATTGGCACCAGGAAGGACATTCTGGTGGGCAGCTCTCCTGGGGCAACTCCTATGAAAAGGCTGGAAACAGTTGCAGAAGTATGTGAGGCAAAGAATGTTGTTGGAATACTGGTTTTTAATTATTTTTTCATTTTTTTTAGAATTGGATTTAATAACTACAGTACTGGATAACACAAAGGACTTTAGAATCACTGGAGTGATTGCTCTTTTGGCAACCTTAGTCTTGCTTTATCACAAGAAGTCCTCAAGAACTCTCCATCATTGTCAGACCTGGAAGTTCCATTTCAGCTTTTCTGCAAGTCTCCCTTTTAGTACAGAGTTTGAACTGTTGATGGCTTGTGACTTTGAAAAAACCAGGAGAACCACCTTGGTATTTGGCTTATCATTAGTCCCATTCAGTCCCTTTATTTGTACGTGTGGAAGTTGTTTTTTCTTGTTTGCTGGAACTCTGTTTCACCACATTGCTGTTTGGGTTGGCAGTGCTATGCTTTTTATTAGAACAAACAGAGGTCCAGAAACTGATGAAATATAAATAGAAGGTTCACTGTAGTCTACTCTTTTCAGGGAAAATAAACATCTGGGGGTGTTTAAAAAAAAAAAAAACCCAAATAATTCTGTGATATACCTTCCTGATTAGCAGCTAAAATCTAAATAGCACATTCTTAGAGGGTAAAACTAACCAGAAAGATTATGCTGCTCTTTGCTTAAAGGAACCTATTTATCTCTCTATTTTTATAATTTTCACAGGATTCCACCGCTTCAGACATGTGAAATTGATTATATCTGGCTACAATGCTATATGTAAGATTCATCAATTGGAAAATTAAATCCTCAGAATTCCTACAATCAGGTTTCCTTTTCCTTTTCCTTCCTACAAAGTAATAGAAAAGGATATGTGGGTTTTGTTTGGGTGGTGTTTTTTTTTTTTTCCTAAAAAGAAAGAAAAATAGTTTTAAACAGGCTATGTTCAAGGTTTTGTAGGAATTTCAATGAGGAAGAGCAGGACAAATATAATCAATGCTATCAGTTGTAACTTTGGCAGAATGTGTTGTCTGTTAGTGTTCTTGGTGATACACACAGTGCTTGTCTGTTAGCACAAAAATGGATATTTTCCTTCACTGGCCTACCCAAAGGCAGCTATTCTCACTTTTGAGTGCCAGCCACTGTAGATGGGCTAAATTTGTAGTACCCACTACCTGTAGAGCAAACCAAAATAGCCACATGAAACCTGACCCAGGGAGAAGCTCAGAACGCCAGGCTGAGTGTTTGCTGCTCAGCCCTGAAATGTGCCCTCTCTTCCCCACCTCACACCCTGCTCTCCCCACTCCTGGAGGAGTAAATAGGGCCATTCATGCAGAGACAGAGAAAGAATTCTGAAAGTTATAAAAAACACCCTGTATGTAAAGATGCCTCCTACAGTGCTAACCACGACACTAATGATGAAAAAGGTCCACCCTACATGTGCAAACTGGCATCCTTTTTACTGTACATGGGTTTTTGTGGAATGTAGGTTTGCTTTTAATGACAGTATTTCATCAAGAGTGAGTATTTTTGCTGTTTTTACTAGTTCCCATTCACATTTGATTTCCAATCCCGTAGGTCAGGATTAGATAGGAAGCCTTGAAAAGAAAAGCCCCTTAGAAAAATAAAAGAAAAACAGAAAGACTGGAAGAGTATAAAAAGCATTTGTTAATTCTGAGCTCTTGGTACCCCAAGGAAACCTCTTAGAAGATGTACATTGGAGTTTTACCCTGACACAGATTTTAGGCCTAGAAAGAACTAGCAGGATGCAGCTGATCCACAGAGCAACTTTCATCAGTTCCAAGCAAAAAACATCAGACTAAAATCCTCTTATCCCTTTGCAGGAATGAAATACATAAACAATCTCTGAATCAATTTAGGATGTGAAACAGTCTCACATTATTAGAAAAACCCAAGGACCTTTTGACTGAACATTCTTTGTCAACAGCAGCAGAAATTGACTCATAATTAGTTAAGTATTGGAGACTCTTTCTTTTCAAAATAGCTAGTATAAAATTTAATCATAATGAAACTACAAAGAAAGTTTCATTACTGTACAAAAAAAATAATTTAGAATTCTTTTTATACCTTCAGTCATTTTTTAGCAGGAATATGGTAACAGTCTACTAAATGACAGTCAAATTCTACATTTCTTGCTACCTCGTGGAACAAGTAGCATATATTTGAAAAAATGACAAAAGTACTGTACATTACTAATGGCATCTCCCATCATCAGCAGGCCAGCACAGACCTATAGAGATCTCTGATTTCCATCATATTATTTTTTAAATACAATCCTTACATCAATCAATTTGTCTGTTGAAAACAAAAAAATATTTCTTTCTTAAAGCTGAAGTCTTTCAAAGCTGAACTGTAAAGAATTAAGGAAAGTTGGTTTTAACTGAGTGAGGACTACAGGAATTTGTGTTTTTGTGGAATTTGTTTGTTCATTCTCTTCCTCTCCTTTTCTTCATAGTTGTATAGCAGCCTCCCATTGCAGGAGGGGAAGATAAAACCTTTTCTAGTATTGATAAAACTTTTTTGTTACTGATTCCCTCAACCTACCCAGGTTTCACAAAGCCCCTTCAGGAAACCTTTCTCAAAGGTCCACTGAAATGGGAAGTTAAATAAGCTTCCCTAGATTCAAATTTCTCCAAACTTGTAGAAATCCAACAAATGCCCTAGGAAGTATTACATTGTGATGTATTCTGTTCATTATGGAATTCCCTTCAGGGAGAGCTCTGTGGGCAGTCCAAGTTATAGATAATTTAATAATTAATAATAATATAATAATTTAGGCTCCTTTTCCTTTGGCAAGTTCACAGCTGGGCTTTATAGGATTCTGTGATAACACTGCAGCAAAGCAACATCAACTTCAGGTACATGGGAGACAGAAGAGTTGATTGAATGAGTTGAAATAGGATCAGATCATTGCCTTAAAATACATTTTAAAATTCCATGGGCTCCTTTCCGCCTTTGTTTGCTCCTCTACTTAATCCGTTTAATCAAAGTCATAAGCTTAAATAAAAAAAATTAAAAAAACAAAACCAAGAAACAAAAACAAGCAAAAACCAACAAAAAAGCAAGCAAAAGCCCCACAGATACTGCTATTCTTTCTGTGCTGAGAGTGCATTGCTGATGACTTACTTACTTGCCTCTGCACAAACTGGGGAGATGCAAGGGGAACTTCACTAACAGAGATGGTAAATTCGTAACTCAGCCTTGTAGATGCACCTATTTTTACTACTAGGATTAAAAAGTGAAGTTGGTACACTGCTTTAACTAAATGTTTAAGATAAAAAGCTCCCAAGAGTTCAGAGAAGACTGTGGTAAAAACGAATGTCCAGAGGAAAGCCATTCCTCAGAACTGCTCTGTGGTAGAAGCCACTGCACGGGACCTTTTCCTCTGTGCTCAGGTTCTGTGGGGATTCCCACCGGGGCATGGTGTGGATGCCCCATCCAAGGCTTACTTTGATGCAGCCAGCCAAGAGATTCCAGTTCATTCCAGTTTTAAAAATTGAACAAAGATCTTTCTCTCAATTTTTAAGTAATATTTCCAGATAAATATTGAAACACATACCATATGGATATGGTCCGTCCTTCTGTTCAAATTATATTTGGGGCCATACTGTGGGTGTCACTCTTTGTTCATCTGTGACCTCTCCAAGATTTCAAAAATAAATTTTCATTATTTAAATGAAGAGGCAAAAATACAATGACACTAAAAGTCTTCAACAACAGGTCATTTGGACAGCTTACTAGCCCACTATAAATCATAAATGCTGGAGGACAATATATACTGCTGGGTGTCTGAACAAGTTTCAGAATGAAAATAAGTTAATATAAGGTACTTGTACTCTGTCTTCAGCCATGTCTGTTTTGATTTTCCTCCTTAGAGCACACATTTGTCAGTGCACATGCATAAACACACCCTGTGAGTGGATACTGAATAAACCACCCTATAGAGAGGGAGTACAATATTTCACTGACTGTAGAATGAAGCCCAATTTTATTGGCAGACTCCAATGATGCTGGACAATAAAACATTTGTACGTTTTGCTGCAGACAGTCTGGCTGGCAGTTTCAGCAGCTCTAATTTATTGTGAATAAATAATTTCCTGGAATCTCTGAGGAGTCATTTTAATGCTCCGAAAAAAATTAAAATCTGGCATGCTGTTAAATTTGTTTTCCGTTGTTTTGAACCAAAAATACTTTAAATGAAAGAATTTAAAAACCCACCCTGATTTCAAAGATATTACTTCGTAAATGTTAAATCTCCCAGTTTCACACTGGTTTTACACATGAATAATTTTTGTTTACTTCATCTTTATATTTAAAGGCATGAAAAATACCAACTGTTTTCAGTTTCTTTTCAGTGTGTTATTTCTCAGTACCAAGCAGAGAAACCCATCAGGTAAAAGGACTCCCATATTTCTGTAGAGTATATTTGGATGCTGTTTATGTTTCTACCCTACCATAAATTGATTATTACCTATAGTATAATGGTGATCAGACCATTTTCAAAGGCTGTGTGTTTTTGAACCATGAAACTGAAATTCAAAAACTACTTCAAAATCTGTTAGAAGCCAACTGTAAAAATATAGATGGAGTCAATTAGTTGATTCAGTTTTGCAGCCATCAGCAAAAAAAGAAGCTTTAGTTTCCACAGTTGCTGAGTACATTTTTTCCATGAGGCACCTCACAGTTCCTGCCAGTGGACTAATATATAAGTTACTATTGCACTTTTATTAAATTCTCATTACCTTGATGTATCCAGGAGATAACCAAATAAGAAACTGAACTAAGAAAAGGGATAGATTTTAATCACCAATAGCATCACTTAAATATTTAACATGATTCCCAGAAACTGTACCACTCAGATCTTTGCTGATACTCAGCATTATCTGTACTGGTAATAGGAAATGATAATGGAAAACACTGTGTAAATGTAATTGTAGGTCTCATTCCCTGTAATGTCAAAAGTGTTTCCTACAGACTAGGTACACCGTGAGGAAACAACCCATAATACAAAGTTAATCTGGGAAGAAGAAAAGGCTACATATACATGTTTTTGTGGCTGGGTAACATCATCAAAAAGCTAAATGCATATTTGAACACTAGTTCAAAGAAAGAAAGGATCTTCTTTTCTGTGGCAAAGCCACATGACCCCTGTTCCCATGGAGTCACTATTTCCTTTTCCTTGCAGTCTTTGTAGGGAACTGTTTCCTTCTCCAAGTGCAAACCCAGCATTACTTTCATCATGTTTAGCCAGGCTGAATGCCTGCAACACATTTGGATGAAAATGGACAATTACCAGTGACAGGCTTGCCTGTGCCCCAGCAGAGAGCAGCATACCTGCCATGAGCTACTGCCACGTCTGTTTGTTTGGCTTGGCACTAAGGAGGCAAAAGCTCTTTGAGCACAAAAGGTGCTTCCCTCTGACTCCAGGAACCAATCTCAGCCCCACCAGTGGCTGTACTCCCAGTCACCTCAGCAACATCATACAAGCCACGAATTTCTGATTCCCTTTATCTACCTGTGCTCCAGTTGTTCAACGCTCTGTGAATTCTGTGAGACAGGGGTGATGAAATTTTCTCACATAAATTTTTAATTCGAATGTATAAAAGTTCTGTCCTGTTTTGTTTTTTTGATTTTTGGTAGCTCAAGCCTACACACTCTTTCCCTGGTTCCTGAAATGAGATAATACTTTCTCTTGTGATATTTGCCTAGCAGTATGGCATGTAGAAATGCAGAGTAAACCCTGGCCCTGCGAGACTGACACTGCCCAGGGACTCTGAGGGTCGGCATGTGCACTGCAAATTCCACACAGCCTACATGGTTCCTTACTTCAGTGTGCAAGGCAGGAATAGCACACATGGAATACACATTGGCTTTTACAATTCCTGTTGCTTTCCAATAGCATCTTCTTCCATTGATTTCAGCACAGTTTGAGGAAGGGTGTAGTGGTGTATATCAGCACTCAATAATTTTCACCCCAAAGAACAAATGATTTTATGGACACAGTGAAGTAAATGTTTTCTATAAATAGAATCTAATTTAAATTAAACACAGGATAAAACCAGACATCACTCCAAGTATTCATAATCCAAATAACTGTACAATAACCAACACCCTTTATAGAGATTGTAAACAGGAATTCCAGGTGGAATATCACCTGGATTCCACCATTTTGTGGTATCTGAACCCCTAGGCCATGAAACACTGTGATGTTCAGACATACAGTTTATTAATCTATCACAGATAGTTAATTTTTCTGAATTAGTCTAAAATTTTGTGCTAGATAACTTTGTCAGTCAGTGGGTCATCATTTTTATGTTTGATAGTGTAATGCAAAAAACAGATATAATAAAAATTGTATTAGTATGTTAACCAGGTAAAACCTTGCACTGCTAAATTCAGAGGGTGATCTTGTCATATAATATAATACAATATATGCCTTGCCATAACTGCTATGACTCTTGATAACTGGATATTTTCTAAAGGTGTTGTGTTTTGGTTGGGCTTTTCCCCTGCAGGGCATGAATGAAACACAGGAATCAGTTCAGTGTTATGTTGAATTCCTGAGTCAGTGGGAAGGAGGAGACTCATCAGAAGGGTATTCAGAATAACTGAGCAGGTATCTAACAGGCAGTGTGAACACCTTTCACAAGAACACCCACTCACACATTCATACCCAAAGTTCATATTCACTTGCTGTTGCAGTAGGGGCAGGAATTTCTCAAGGACAACATATTGATACTACAGAATGTATTCCTTATAGGCAAACTGACAATCAATCTAATTTCAGAAAAGTGAATCTGTATGTTCTAACAGTAGTAATATTGCTATTGGATCCATTAAATTTTGCTCTTCTGAGGAAAAGATACTGTTTCATTTCCCAAATATTAAGCATTAGTGAGGAAAAATTGGTTAGAATACTACTATGTCATTGTCGATTAAATATATCTGCATTTCCTAGAAAAAATAATATATATATTTCTAGATGTAAGTTAATACATATGTGTATTTAATAAGTCTATATAATAAGTCTGCTTCCAGTTGAAAGCAATTATTTTGCACTTACATCACAGTTATGACCACATGGAATTCAATAAAGACATTCACATCAACTTTAAATAGATTTTGGATTAGGCCTTTAAAAACAAAAATAAATGCTCTGTAAATCTTTAGTAGTGCTGTGTTGCTAAGTATGAAATCTGTTAGAAATAATCTTCAGGGCAATTTTTGTTTGCCTGAATGTGCATAATTTTTTCATTTTCCATGAAAAAGTGCAGCAACAGTTAAAGCCAAAAGTTTGAAAAATTTAAGACTAAATACCTGGATATAATCATCATATATACTCACTGGCTGGTTTGCAATTTCATCAGATATGAACAATCTATTTCAAACACACTGAACGTCCTTATGAGATCTTTTTAGACTCCTACTGCATAGGTTATGAATGTTTAATACTAAATCTGACTTCAAAATACACAGCAGCAGCTCTAACAAGTTGTTTGAAGTTTATTTTCTGGGAACCATGTCTAAAGTTCTGACATTTTTCATTCTCTGTCATGTTCCAGGCATTCATCTGTGGAATAATACAAGGATATTCCATAAGTACCTACCAGAAATGCTATGTATTCTAAAGGCACTTGCTGTGTTTTTTACAGGACAATGAACGTTCTTTGAGACCAGGATCTACCCCAGAGGGAGAAAAAAACCTCACCTGTACCTTCCTAGTCTTTTGGAAGCAGTCAAGTAATTGATAAACAGTAAAGTGTATTTTATTTATCATATTATTGCCAAATGGATAAAACAAGATTTCCTTGATTTCTACAAGGAGGAGATCTGTGATGTTGGAATGGTGGGTTTAACCACATATTGTGCAAGAGGTGACATCAAAGTGCCAAAAGTATGTAGTCCTAGGCTGAGCATTTATTACCTCTTTTGAAAGAGGTATGTCTGTTTACCAGAAATGGAAAAAAAAAAAATCCATAGAATTTAATGACTTAGGAAGGCAATAGGTATTTCCTAAATTAATGCTGTTTGCTAAGATATCAGTTCCTGATTGTTGTGTTAAACACTTTTACCAGAAATGGCCAAATATATAGATAGCAGCTGCTGGGTTTCAATGTGCAGAAAGGAAGATTTTGGTTAGATATTGGGGAAAAGCATTCAAATCATAATAACATGGGGAAATATCAGAATTCCACCACAAGCAATCCATTACATAGGTATTCTACAGCAATGAAATGAACATATACTCAATATCTTTTGGATTCTTCCAGCCATATTGTAAAATTTCACATTGAGAGTAGAGGGACAGCAAATACTGAGAATAACGAAAAGGCCAGTCATTAGTACAGGATGATATTCCCTACTTCTTCATGCAGGTGCTTAGAGAACTTCTAACAATATTTTTTTTTTTTCTTACAGGAATTAATTTAGGCCACTCTTTCAGCCTTTTTTTTTTTTTTTTTAATCTGGCAAGCCAGATAGGATTGCAAGTCATAAAGGAAAGGCTCCCTTGTGGCTTTCTACAATACAACATCCTCTCAAGTAGCAAAAAAGCCCCAGGCAGACATGAGGTTAGCAAAAGAGTTTCTCAGTTATATTACTGAGAAGGTGAGGAACCTATAGCTGTGGTTACCAATCTTTAACAGACCTCTGAACTGAACCGCCACTTCCTAATTTTCTAACCAGTGCCTTAACTGGAGATTTTGTGTCCTCTTTCCAAAATACATAGTAAAGAAGCTCAAAGGGAAAATAAGCTAGTTAATATATCTTTGCAAATATGAGATGTATGAACTGGCCAGCAGGCCAGAGCAGGCACTTCGTGTGGCCATTGTGGCTGCTGAGGTGCACTGGTGGGGATGTGCAGAATGGAGCTGTGCCTGGCTTGCTCAGCAGCACTGATGCTGTCACTCTGGAGCAGACACTGGGATCGTGGGCAGATCTGGCCCCAGCTGGATTTTATTGCAATGACGTACAGAGCTGACGGAGAAATTTCTGAAACTGGAAATTACAGCCCACAAGAATTAGAGGATTTTAAATCCTGGTGAGATGTAACATTTCTTAAGAACAATAGCTTATAGCATTTTTATTCTGTTCTGCTTTGGATAATTAATTTTGTAAGTCAGTTTGTTTGTCATTCATGCATAAAATAAATTAATTTACATGTTTTCTCCTTATTCATTAAGTCTTTAAATTCAGCAGATGAAAATCTCTTTCTGCCAGGAAAAACACTGGGTTATAGATGACTGTCAATAAAAAGTAAAGCCAGCTCCAATGAAAAATCGTGCTGAGAGCAAATACCTGTTGAGCCCTGAGTCTTTATTTCCACTCTTTGTAGAAATAAACACATTTATGGTTTGTTTATTGCTTGCAGAAGGAAAGCCTGTTCATCCTCCCCTGCTCCACCCCTGTCATTTGCTGGGCTAGCTACCGAGCAGAGCCTAATCACAAGATGTCTGTGTACATCAAACAGATGTTCACCAGCAACAGAAAATCAATGTCTGCCATGCAGTTATATTGTGTTTGTAGACTCTACTGAGCACACTTTACTTGAAAAGAAATGTTTTGTGTCACTGTATCTGTATCTCATAATAAAGAACAAGTGCCCACTTCAAGTTATGGATCACCTCTATTGTCATTCCACAGCAATGTGTTTTACAGATGTCTGCAAATGAATTTTAGGCTGAACTCCCTTTGCTTCTGAACCATAAGGAAGCATGATATGCTATCTGTCTGGTATTTAGTTATTAAATTTTGGTTGAAGAGCAGTTAGAATCCCTCTGAATTCATTTGAGCTCCTGTTTTAAACAAGACCTCTGGCATTTGATGTCTGACCAGTGGCTCTGACAGGATTTCAGCGCGTTACCTTTAGTGTAACAGCACTTTATTTCCTGTGAAGCCCACAGCTAACTCATGCCTTCATGTGAAAACTCAGATGGGGCTTATCAGCTCCTCCAGGGCACTTCATGGCACTCTGCCCCCCTTGGGACCATGGTCTCTGTCTGCTGTTATTGAGAGGAACAGCAATGAGACCGCAGCAGCACCAGGAGCCATCCTTGCAGACTGTGTCTGACACAAGCACTGAGTGTTACATTATCTGCTCCACTGAAGCAGAAAGAGGAGACCATCAGGGAGCTGGCTGTGCTCCCTGCTTTTCTGTTCTTCCCACTTTTGGACACACTAGTGCAACCTGTGTGCTGCTGCAGCCCCTGCCAGCTGGCAAGGGTTCCCAGAAAACATTCTGTCCGTGAGGGCAGCTCTGGGCCAGCCTGGGAGCTGCTCTTTGCTCTCTGCAGGGCCAGGGCTGGGAGGGAGGGCTCCTGGGGCAGGCACACACTGCCACCCACCCAGGAGGCTCCAGCACCAGGCTGACCCTCACCGTGGGGACCTGCAGCCTCCCTCTGCTCACCACTCCAAAGCTATTAAAGCTGACAAGTTCCAGTCTCTTCTTCTGGAGAAAATAAAAAGAATTTTAAATACAAGTTGTTGTTTTTTTTCTTTTTTTTCTTTTTTTCAAAGTAACTGTTTACCATTTCTGCTGCAAACAGAAGCACTGTGTTCTACCACATTAATTCCAAAGAGCTACCCCATCAACCACAGACATTGCCTCCATTTTATCTTGAACCTTAGGATGAAGTACTTCATCAACCACAAAAAAAACCTAGACCACACCAAAACAAAACGGAGATCCGCAGACAAGGGGAAGAGCAACATATGAAAATAAAAAGCTGTGAAATTCTCTGTTAAAAAATAACATGTTGAATTAATATTTTAAAACCCATAGGATATCTACTCAACTATGGGGTCTGCAAAACACACTCATACTAGAGATGCCAAAGAAACAGTCTGCTGAAATATATCTAGCACAGCTATGCACAAGTGCACGTGGGTCCTTCAACTGAAATGACCTGATTGAAACTGTAAATTTACACATGGAATGTTAGTCAGAGGTTCTGTATGCGAGTGGATAAGGAGACATGGATACTTGGGCTATGAATATGCTCTCCTTCCTACCACAAAATGACACACAAAATACAATTCAGACGTACCCTGACCACTGAAAATAGAGATGCCATATGTTGAATATCTAAGTAGTTGGCAGACCAGATTCTTATTGAGCACTGGTCTTCCCTTTTGCAAACACTTTTTAAACTGAGATAATTATGCTCACTGCCCAGAAGCTTCAAGCTCAGCCCTGCCAAGCTCTTATTCAGCATGGCTAAGTGGGAGCACGGAAAGCAGCAGGTCAGGGCTGCTGTACCCTGGATCAGCTTGAACCCTTTCAGTAATGAGAGTCATATTCTGTCCTGGATCTTCTCTTTCCCTTCAGTCCAAGCCCCCAAATGTCTTTTGCAGTGGTAGAGTAAGCTATGAGAATAATGGCTGGCATAAAGTAACAGCACGCTGTCTGCAGCTTCCCCTAGGGAATCCTCAATTTCCCTGCTAGGAATAAGTTAGGCTGAACATATTAATGGAAAGGATCCTACCTTGAGCCAGGGACTTGTTTATGTACAACTACTGTACTACAATTGTCAAGGCACTGTAGTAGACACTGCATCTCTTTTCTTAAAGAGATACTATTATTTATTTGTGCAAATACTATAAAATAGTATGTTACACATTGATGAGATGATCAATACCTCTCCATTACCTTCTGTTACCCTCTCAGTTTTCTTAACAGAGATTTTAGAAGGCTTGTTGGAAATTACCATCTGAGCCTAGATTTTTTTTTCACTTATTCCAACTGCTGAAGGATAAACTGTTATTTACTTTGTATTGTGATGCTCTATTCTTACTTTGGCCGTCAAGTTATGCCAACATCTGGATTTATTCCTCAAACTCTCTTGTCTAGATAGTGACAAATCCTTCTTTCTCTTTTTCCTTTGGACTAATAATGAAAAAAATAGTTGTCAGATGGAGTCAGAACAAACACGGATTTCTTCTTGTAGTTACAAAAAGCAAAAGAAAGCCTTAAAGAAATATATCCTCAAAGCAAGCCTCCTTTTCTGGACAAAGCAAAATTTCAGGAAATAGACATAGCCTTTGAAATCCATTCAGGGCAGAAATAGCTTTTGAAACCCATTCAGGGCAAAGATGAAACAAAGCTTTTAGAGAAGTAAGCAGGAGAGTCTTGAAACAAGTGTTTCTATATTCCAGTGGAGTTTGAGGTTTTTCCTCAGTTAAGAGCAGATTGCAACTAATAAAGGGGTTGGCCGCTCTCAAGACTCACTCTAACTTTTGCTTCTAATTCCACACACTCCAGAAGGTCCCTTCTGCAGAGCTACTGAGCACCACTGAGTGGTGGTCCTGCTTTTTAACTCAGGTGACTTCACAAAAGCACTGCCAGGTGTCCTGGCCACATGTCCTGCAGCCTTTCTGGATTCTGTGTGAAGATGATTCTTAAGAACATGTCTCAAGGAGAAACCCAGACCCAGAAGATCAACTTTAGGCACTTCTGATCCACACAAAATTCCTGGACTGGCTTGAGACAGGCTTCACCAAGTAGCAGAACCTTCAACTTGGCCATCATGTTATTACTGCAGCCAGTGGAGATGACAAAGCATCAAATGGATGAATGACACCTGATGCAGAGCCAGGCTGGTTAGTAGGATCAGTGAATGGAATATGCTAGCTCCTTATTCTGGTGGTTTATAGCAATGAAAGGGATAGCATAAAGGACAGTGCCTATTTTCCCAATCAGTTCTGTGCTTAGTGCGACACAGAAACAGCAATTACAACCTTAGGTATTAGGAGAGGAACTGAGAGTGAAACAGAAACATTATAATTACAGCATTTAATCAAGAAGGTCCACATGATTAACATGCTGTTCTAGCTCCTTATCACAGAATAAGCCGGCACAAACAAAGCCATAGAAGACAGCAAAGATGGTGACACAGGACTGTCTCCATACAAGAAATTAATTAGAACTGCACTGCAAAAAGAGGAAAATGAGAAGGATTAAAATAAGTAGTAAAATGAAGTTAAATACTCATTAAATTAATAATTACATGGAAAAGGTGAGTAAGAAATTTATATTCTCAGTTTCTCCTAGTACAAGATACAAGGAGCATCACAAAAGGTTTTAGGGTCAAATCAAAATCACAAAGTCAGTTAACTAGTGAAATTCAGCGCCCCAGAGTGCTGTGGATGAAAAGTACTTTATAGCTCACTCTTCTCTGTTACAGAGTGCAAAGAACAACAAGTGTTGCTAATGTAGCTCAGCAAACCCCACATTATTTTTCTGTAGCTGCTCCCTATGGCCCTTAATTTGATATTTTGGCTATTGCTTTCTGTTCTTCTCATCTGATGCCTTGATTCATTTGTGCCACCACTAGACCTTGGATAATTGCCTCTTCAAGTCTTCAGCTGCCAGGCAAGTATTTCCCTTCTCCTTCTGTCCTTCTTCTTAAAAGGAGGAAAGGACAGGAAGTTTGAGAATTAAGTTCTGTGGTGAACAAGAAGAAACTGGTAAAAAACATACTAATTTCAATTATTCGGGCACATGGAATTTCAGAGAATTGAGAATTAAACCTCAAAATGAAGAAAAAAAATTAGAAGTGAGACCATCTAAAAGTTTCTTAAAGTATTTAATTCAGAATCACTACTTTTAAGGCAAAAAACTGTAAATAGTGTGAAAAAGCCCAGTGTAAAATTAAATAGCTGTCTTTTTTCCTTCTATTCCTTTTTTTGCCTTGGCTGTCCATCTAACTTTGAGTGCTTCAAGATGTTGGTTTTACACTTGACACATTTGAGCAACACTATAGACATAATAAACAGAATTATTGGTGTTAAAGGCAGCCTTGAGTTCTCTCTGACAAACCAGCAGCTCTTTGACTCTGTCACAGCCTCATGGCTGGCCTATGCTGGAATAAGAAGATTTTTCTTTGGTTTACAAGATTAAGGTCTTCTGAAAGTTTAAGTGGAAAATTTGCTTTACAGTTTTGCAGTTACATGTAGGAAATCTCTGCTAGGCTGCAAGTGAGCCCTCTGGCAGGAGTCTGTGCAGCCAAGGAATCTCTTCACCTCATCCCAGCAGTCACCCACCTCCTGCATTTCCCACCCTGGCTGATTAATGCTGTACTGGCCCCACAAGGCATCCTTGTTCTTCTCCATTCTTGTTACACTTCAGTGGTTGGGAGTTTCTTTCAAAAGTGTCAGAATTAAAGGCAGGGTATAAATCTCCATTTCATTTTGTTTCAGGAGTCCACTCTGGTGCTGTATTTTCCAGAATGTCTGTTGAAGTTAAAAGACAAGATTATTTGGTCAGGATTCCTTTGCCCTTTCTGCCCTTCTCCATCAACAGCCCTGATTTCTTCTTTCAGCACTGTTGACTTATAAACTAAATACATCAGCAAGTACAAGACTATTCCAGACAACTCTTTTAGCTGTTCAGTGTCTTTTATTTCACCCTGTCCCTTTCACCTTGTTCAGTTTTATACTCTGCTGGAAAAAGCCCTCTGAGTAATGTCTCTTTTACTGCTCTTGCTTCTTTCTGCTGTTTTTAACAGTTGTGAGTGGATGTCCCTTGTACTGCCCTGCCATTCAAGCTTGGAAAAATGCTGAAGCCCTCTTTTCCCACTGATTCCCCCCAGTCCCAGCTGTGGCCAAGATGAATCAGGCAGGTGAAGCCAAAAGCTCAGAAATGCACACAACTCTCTGCCAGCACTAATTCCCCAGCACAATTTGTGTAATGACAGGAAAAAGGAACCAGAAATAAAAATCACTGAAAGTAGAGAGAACACTGAACGTTTATGCAATATGTAACATTAAAACTATTTATTAAATTGTAGGACACCCTGTGGAAGCTTGTAATTTATTAAAGGATTAATAAAAAAACAATTAATAAAACTGAAGTGTAGGCAGTACTTCAATATCAAGGGACCCTCTCATAATACCAGCACTTAAATTACTGTCTTTTAAAAATGCTTTTTAAAAAATTGATACAATAAAATTGTATAACTTTACAGTAAAATTTATCATTTATTTTGCAAAAAATATTATTTGTTTAGCTTTTACATTAAAGATAAGCAAATATCACACTGATTAACATTGGCGTTCTAATAAATGATATCTGAGCCCATAAAGATTGTGGTTGGAAATATATCATAAAGAATGTTATCCCACTACGGTGTTGCAGTTTTGATTAAGATCATTTACACCTTCTGTAAAATATCATCTTCTCACTGTCAATTTGGAGATGCCAGAGTGCCACATGATGCTAGGAAAAGTTCAAAAAGGGACATGGCTAGAAAAGCAGGGTTGAATATAAACAATAAGTAAAGCAGAGTGTATATATAGTATATGGAGTTTGTGATGATCCAAAAGATGTTGCTGTTTCTCTAAAAAATTACAATTAACTTCCTCTGATCATAATACTATCTAAGAGAAAATACCTGAGACAATGCAAAACCAAAAATTCTTCATTGACAGCCCTGTTCAAATGTATGAATATGGCACATGGGACAGCAATTAGTGAACAGAGTCACTATTATCCTCTGCAATAATTTCCAAACAAATGAAGAAGGAAGGCTGCAAAGCCATATGGTACATATATTATAAAGTAACCTGTTCCATTCTTTAACTCACTATTACTGCTTTTGACACAGCTACAGGAAATAAAAAGCTACTGGAATGCAGACCAGGAAAATGTATTCCCAGAAGGCTTTGTAGAACTAGAAGCTGGAATCATTGAGTGGAAACAGACTTAGCAAAGCAGTCTCCCATTCATTGCTCCTTAGATGATCTGCTCTAATATAAAATACATTCTACAAATGTGGCCATATTTGGTAGCTGTGCTTTTAAGATGCTTATGGAAAGAAAATAAAAGAAAGGAAAGAGAAAAAGACTTTTAAAAGGGGTAAGTCTCTTCATGGAGAACTGTAATGTAGACTAGAAAAGAACTGTTTTCAAGAGAGGAAGCGCAAAGTTAAGCAATTCATACTTTGTTTGCAAGATTTGATTATTTTCCTTGTCTATACTTCTTAACGAACTGGTTAAAGGAATCATATTAATACATATGAAAAATATATGATCCACAAATCCTGTAAAAGTTGTTTTAACACTATTGAAGAGTATTCTGCACACATGCTGAGACATTTAAATCAATATTCCATTAACATAAATATTTTAAAATATTATTCTTCTTCAAAATACCTAGCATCAGCGTAACACCCTTGCTCTGAAATGGTAATAATTAAACTGCAGTGAAAGTATACATTATATAAATGAAGGAAAGCTTGTGAAAAAAATGAAAATTTTACTTAGTCTGCCAGTGATGTAAATTTAATTGCCAAATATGTGTAAAGCTTTGGCCTCACTGAAGGCACTATGTCTATTATTAATAAATTTATTCCTGTATGTTCTGAAGAAGTTAGCAGGAATCCTTGCATCTCATACTAAATAAAGCCTAGAAACACTTAAATCTTCATCAGAAAAAGAACAATGGCCTGTACATGCTATCAAATTATTTGGTCATTTGTCATTAAGGTGTATTAATAATAATAACTGATGACATTGATAACATTGCATGTAGGGCAGCTGTTTGGGCTGAAGAGAGCAACATTCAGTGGTCAGTCCCTGATACCCTCTGCTAAAGGATATTCTCCACCAGGACAGTGTTACTCAAGGCCCAAATTTCCCAGAATTTATCCACTTTTTGTGTCTGGAAATTGTGTCTCAGTACAAGCTATGGCTCTGCTGCTAATTATTATTTAGAAATAAAGGAACTTGGAGTTGTTCCAAGAAGAAAAAAATAGAGGCTAAAATTTGCTGGATGCATTTTCTATCTTGTCAAGTTGGCTCAGTACGCTAAATGAAATTGGTTTGTTGCAATTAGCGTACACAAAGAATGAGCTTCTAAACTTGAAATCTAAGATTAAACAGTGAAATACTGACAGAAGCAACAGATCTCGAAGGTATTGTACCAATCTTGTGGCCACATCCAGTTCTGCTGATGCAGAAAACCACAAAGGGGCTTGCACCCTCCACCCAAACCCAACTGATGAGACACGAGGTGCCCATCAGCGGGAAGGATGGACTCTGTGAGCAGGGGGAATGAGCAGGGTGCAAATGAGCCTCCAGGATCATTTGGGCCTGGAACTGGGGGTACAAGCCCAGACTGCATCCCCAGCATCTCCTTACTCATCTCACTGGACATCTGCTTGATCCATGCTGATTTGTGAGGGAGGCAGGCCAGCCTCTCGGAAATGAGATCAAGATGATCACCTGCTGCATTTTAACTCTGCTCTTTCTCTGTAATCTGTCAGCTCACAATTCACTGCCTATGCTTCTGCAACATCTCTGTGGTACCATAAATACACACAGCTACTCAAAACATTAAAGCAAAGGTCCCAAATATCCTACAACTGACATCATGCTGGCCAGACAAAAAATGGGAAGTTCAATTGCTCGAGGGTGAAGAGTGACAACATTAGCTTTCCTTAAAATGTAAAAAAATAATTGAATCCATACATAACAGACACAAATATAAGCAAAGAAATTAAGTTTTCTTCCCTCTGAATTTCATTGTTTCCAAGAGACAGGGTGGTAAGTAACAAAACTAAGGTAAGGGTAGGCAAAAGGAGAAGTAATTAGAGATCTTAAGGAGCAGAAAAGCAAATGGAAGAAAAAGAGGACATAGGCCAAAGCAGTTTCTATTTTGTGCAGTATCTTTAAAGGTAAAAACAAGGAGAATAATGTGCTGAGTAGGTGAGAAGTCAATAAATGGGTTCAAGATGCTGAAAGGAAAAGCATTTAGAGTAGATTATGATGACGATTTTGGCAGCAACACTTTAGACTGTAAAAGTCCAGCCAGGGGAAGGCAAGAGTTGTCAAGGAGATGATGAGGATGAAGCAACAGCAACAGGAAACTAAAGAGAGCAGTAAGACTAAGTCTGCAGAAACTCTTCACACCAGCCAGATATCTTAACTGGGATGTATCCTTTGGCTTCTATGATGAAAGTGGATTTATGTCAAGGCAAAACACATAATTCTTTAGTAATACTCAGATTTACACTTTTATAAAAGAAAAAAAAATCCCCTGGTGTTTGTCCCTCAGTACTTTGTGAAAATGGAAACCAGGAACTGGAAAAGTGTATATTCTTTTGGTTAGTGGATAACATCCCAGCAGGATGTATATAGGGTTCTTATTTATTCAAAGGTATGAAATATCACGATATTTACAACAAAAACTCAGTTTGCAAAAAAAAAAAAAAAGGTGAAGTTTCACTCAGTTGAAACTGAGAAATGCTAGCAACAGTGCTACAGTTTTTTGCCACCACCCAAAATTAGTAGGTTAGAACAAGTGTTGCTGTTGCCCATATTTCTTCCTTATTCTAGTTGCTGTGCTTTCAGGGGTGCCAAATCAGCCTTTCTGGCTAAAAGTTCAAAGCCTGCAAGAAGCAAAAAAAGTAAAACCTTGCAATTTATAATGAATGCCTTGGATCCAATCCTACAAACATACATGTAGGTAATTTTACTTGCATAGTAAATCCCATTTACTTCTCTGGAATTATTCCTCTTACTAAGATTCCTCATGTATGTAAAAGTTTAGAAACCTGGACCTGTTCTTCACTGTTTCTGCCATGTGCTGGCAGTGTTTTAATAAGTGGGACACTTAAAAAGGTCCCAGACAAGAGCATGAAGATGTCCAAAGGAGCAATTAAGCAAAGCAATGTAACAATGAGGATAGAAAGACTTGCTCTAGAACTGAAGCTGGTGACTTCTGCAGGAGCTCTATAAATGCACTGAGAACCCTTTACAATTTTGCTTGCTCCTTTCCCTCCTTTTTGCAAATGAATAGAGCCTTTCATTTCAATGGAACTTTTGTCCTGTGGGTCTGGAAAGCTGTCTGAGGAACTTGCACAGCTCCAGGTAGCAAATGTTTGTAGAATCCCAAATGTTAGACAGTTTGTAATACTAATCTGGATGGCCTCAGTGCAAACTAAAGTGCCTCCATAGAGATCACCCACTACCAAGACTAAACCAAACTAAACGTTTAGCCACGCCAAATCATTGTATACTTTTAAATATTAGCAAAAGGAATCAAAGAATTGACCTGCCTTTGCCTAGGCTAATCTACAGCAGTATTGAGAGATGTGGAAAAAAAGTCATGTGGGTTCTAAGTGTTCATTTGAAAAAGAAAATGAATGTAAGGAAGTTCACCATTATAAATTCAATGTGGTCTTCACTAAAACAATGAACTCCAAAGACCAAGGTCTTACACACTCTCAGATGCACACCCATTCTGAAAGACCTAACTCTTTTGCCACTGTATGCACTTTATTTTCACAGCCTGAGTGTCAGTTATAAGCAGGATTTGATGAAATCCTCTTTAGTGTCTGAAAAGACATACCATGGAACTAACACATGCCATGGAACACAGGACACCTCTAAGTGAAGTTTATTTCTCTTATGGCTTCTTCCTCACAAGCTCTGCCTATCTTCCATCATACTTTCAGAGCCATGAACAATTTCAGCTATCCATCATTGCCTCCATTCATTTTGTTCCTTTCTGGTCCCATCTCTTTTGGCAGCTTCCACACAAAGTGCTTGCCTCTTGGACACAGGCTATCCAGGGGGCTTTGTTTTTCTTTTCTGTGATGCTCCCAGTTCTGAGGAGTAACCTGAAGGCAGTTTCTCCCTGACACACCCTTTAGCACAGCTGATAAACAGTGAAGTAGTAGAGAGACAACTAAAGATTTTCTTAAAGCGGAAAAAAACCAGTCCATAAAACATCATAGCAAGACCAATACCTGCTTAATCAATGCATGTTGAATTAACATTTTTAGCTTTTTGTTATCTCAAGGTTTCCATTCTGCCTGTGTAGTTCCTAATACATCACTGACCTTACCAAAGTGTTGCATATTTTGGAAATACTACAGTTCTTGGGTTATTCTTTTGCATAGGAATAGTTGCCTGGATACTAGCTCACCCTCCCAAGAGGGCATTTAAGACCCACAGAGCACACCATTCTATATGTGCATGGAAAAACTAAAAATAAATAAAAATACGTTTTCTTACTAGTGCTTGATTACATGGCTACAGTATGTGACCATCTCTTTCCAGCCTAGAAAGGTACCAGTTTGCAGTGAGAAATTATGCATTTTACTTGCAGCTGGATTTTAATGGAGCAGGTTTAAGTAGCTTCCAGCTGTCTTTGGAAGGACTTGTCAGAATTTTCCTCTGAAAGGAATCTAGAGATATTCAGGAAATAGCAATAACTTTAATAAATCATGAACTGAAACCACTGAAACCTGGAACTATTCAGTAGCAAAAGATTGAAGGAGGAGGGGAAGAGAGAGAGAAGCAAGCATGACAGAGTATGATTTGATTTTAAAAAAGTATTTTGAAATATAAAGCCTCCTGTTGTGCAAGATGACTCAGAAAGGCAGCAATTATTTCAGGAGTTGTGCTGGGGCACAAAGCCAATGACAAAATACCCATCCTTGGTGCGGGTGAGCAGGTCATGCCTTACCTGACGTGTCCCCAGTGACTGGGTGTGTGCACATACTTTCATACACAGCTGTGCACACTGGAGAAGATATAGGTATTTACAGAAAATGTACTGTAAAATATCAGTCAGAACTGCCTTTTTCTGAGAAAAAACAAAAAACAAAAAACAAAAAACCAAAACAAAGTACTTATATCTTTTAGGGATGCATTTTGCCTGAAGTTCTTTCTCTCAAATTTCCTCACTCGCTGGCTTAAGAAAATTTCACCAAACAGGAAATATCTATAGTTCCTAGTGAGAGCCCAGAGCCAGCTCACAGGGTACACATGAAGTTGCGTGAGTGCTATCAACTTTCCTGGACTCTGCTGCAGTCCCATTTCCTCATCACTGAGGGAAAAGTGATTTGTTGCTGGCTTACTTCAGAGTGTCTGAAAAATCATTGCTTTATATCAACAAATTGCTTTTAGGATTCTCTGCCTGGATGCTCAAAATATGAATTGAGTTCCTGAAATGTAGGTTTTAGAAAGACTCGATAAAAATGGACCTTTATAAAGGAAGCAAGAAAATTCTTCTTTGTTTATTATAATGGCAGTCAGGAGGTCAGCTTCAGTTATCCCCACGTAACCCCTCTGAACTTGCTCAATGGGGATGCAGTGCTGCAAAGCCAGGGCAGAGCTTAGCTCAGTGTGTACATTTCAGGAAGAAACCTCCACTACAGAGCTCAAAAGAATCCTTGTGCTCTTTGAAGGAAAGGTATAAAGGGGTGTTTGTTAATATTGGTCAACACAGTCGGGTTTCTGGAAAAAGAGCAGGGATCTTGGTAAGAACCTGTGGCAAGGCAAAATTTCTCCAAGAGGGAAAAAAAAAGCAAATAAGAAGTAGTTAAAAAAACACAAAAATACTACCTACTCTGTACATCTTTGTAATTGTACGACACATTCCTATGGGATTGACTTTCTGCAGGAAAAAATCAACAGCTCAGTAACTGACACTATCATGTAGTGCTTTTAACTTTTCAACACACTTTTGATCTTTAACATAAAAATTATTCTTCTTTAAGTCAAAAGGCAGTCGTTTTACAAAATCTAATGTCGTACTAGTATTATCTCATTATCCTTGTGAGTCCCATTTATTCCAAAACCTAGAAATTGCTTTAATTTTTTTCCTGGAAGAGAAGGAGAAAAGAAGCAGTGTGCTTGTGTGTGTGAGGAAGAGAGAAAATGAGAGCTTTTGTATGACTTTGAGAGAAGGACTTTTTTTCTAAGAATACTGAAGGGATCTGTAGGCGTGAAGTAAAGCCAGGAGTGGGTGGCACCCTGCTGTATTTAGTATTTTGCCTCCATCCTCTCGCCCTGCCACTCATCCTGCCTTGGTCCCTGGCTGGTGCAGGTGAGGTCAGGTGGGAGGGTGCAGGTGCCACTGCAGGGGCAGGAGTAGGGGCAGGGACGGGGCAGGGACAGGGACAGGGGCAGGAACAGGAGCAGGGACAGGAGCAGGGACAGGGACAGGAGCAGGGGCAGGGACGGGGACAGGAGCAGGGACAGGAGCAGGGACAGGGACAGGAGCAGGGGCAGGGACAGGGACAGGGACAGGGGCAGGGACAGGGACAGGAGCAGGGACAGGGACAGGAGCAGGGGCAGGGACGGGGACAGGAGCAGGGACAGGGACAGGGACAGGGACAGGGGCAGGAGCAGGGGCAGGGACAGGGGCAGGGGCAGGGACAGGGGCAGGGACAGGGACAGGGACAGGAGCAGGGACAGGGACAGGAGCAGGGACAGGGACAGGGACAGGGCAGGGACGGGGGCAGAGGCAGGGACAGGGGCAGGGACAGGGGCAGGGACAGGGCAGGGACAGGAGCAGGGACAGGGGCAGGGACGGGGACAGGGACAGGGACGGGGACAGGGACAGGGACAGGGCAGGGACAGGAGCAGGGACAGCCCTGGCATAGCCGCTGCCCCGGGGCCATTCCCCCCTCCCCGGCAGCAGCCGGAGCTCCCGGGCTCGGGCTCGGTGGGTCTGGGCAGCCCGTGCCCCGCTGTGTCCCGGTAGAGCGGAGCGACACCCGCGCTGCTCCCGGCCCCGCCTGCCTGCAGAGGGGGCCAGAGAATGTGGAGCCTCTGGCCGCCGGCTGCCGCTGAGCGTCTCATTTTGGACAACGTGAGAAGCGCTTTGAACAAAGGGGAGCTCAGTGTCACTCATTGTTTCAATCCACTATCGCCCTCTGAGGCAATGTGCTCATCGCAGTTGTTACTTGAGTAATTCACCACCCGTTTTCAGTGCTCCCAACTCTTTGAAAATGCTAATTTTTCTTGCTTTCAGCAGTTTATAGTTTTCACTTCAGCTTTTGTGGAACGTGTGCCAATAAAGTCTTAATGATCTTTGTATTTTTAAAGCGTTTTGTCAGAAGCTGAATGCAATATGACTTTTCCAAAACGGTATGGAAATCATGATCCATCTGTAAATTCTCTGTGTACCACAGTCATTTATTACTTCATACTGAAATTTGAAACATGAGAACAAAGCAGAGGCAAAGCCAAATAAAAAAGCCACACCAGAAAGGAACATCTGCAAAATTCTGTGAAGAAAAATGCGCAAATGTTATGAATTAAACCTTTTCTGACTTTTCTTACAGCTGCTCAACCTCACACTCAGCAAGACAGGAAGGACTACCAGAATATTTCCTATTCAATATGAAGAAGCAGAAGCCCATACCATATTTCTGGAAGTATTACAAAAATCTCTGCTGGCATACTCCAGAAAATCCAACAGCTGATAAAGAATGAAAATGTGAATCACAAAATGCAATATAAAGAGCAAGTAATTTCAACTTTAGTCTTTAACACAATCTTTGCTACAGTTGTCTCTGTTAACAAGTGTTAAGATCCAAAGGAGAAGATGCTGCATTTCACACCTGGAGGGCATGCAGAAACTTTTGCAAAAAACATTTTTTATTGGAAAACACCAGTCTGTGGAAAGTGCTCATGAGACCAGAAATGTTTTTGTGGGTTCTAATTTTGTTAAAGGGTTCAGTGTTATTCAAAAATAATATGCCTTTTCAAACACTTCTCTTGACAAACCAAGTCATTACTGGGGAGTAGGGGAGGATGACAAAGGAAAAACCAGTTGAAATAGTAGTTAGAAATTTATCTGTAAACTCTTTCAGTCCGATGGTTTATTGACCTTTTCTAAAGCTAAGGATGGTCTTAACATTTAGGAAAGGAAATCTCAAAAATCAGGAGCAATATCCCAGATAAACTGGGATATTCACAATCAGTAACTGACTGCTTACCTTGAGATATGGTCTACACCACTGAAGTCAGTGTGAGAAGGGTTGGGACTCAAGGTTAAAAAATGAGCCACAGAGCAGATACTGCAAAGCAAAGCGCATTTCAGGTAGATTTTAGGTGGTAAAATTCTAGATTTAATACTTGCCAATTTCTGAATTATGTAAGAAAATTGATGTATTTCTCTTATCAAGCATGTAACATTTCTCGGTACACTTTCCAAAATTAGCATTATAGTTATCACAATTTGACAAATATTAATTTGAAATTCTTCTTGTCCTATATTTTACTGACTTCTGTATTGTAGGGTTTTGCATGCAGGTGTTTTGTGTCCAAACTCTGTATGCAGAAGAAAGGAGTTTGAAAAGGAATATGTCACACCACTGAGATACGCTGTGCAAACTCTTTCTCTGCAGCGGAGAATGAAGTATTGCTCAAGAAAAATCTACTGAAGGACCATTCCCACATCATGGCTAGCACGGCCTGTCCCATGTGAAATGCCCTGGGAAAGTACACTTTCCATTTTTCTTTATTGTACCCTGCTTTAGGGAGCCTTAAGCAGGAAATTATCTTGTTTCTGATATTTGGGTAGAGACCAGAAAGATATCTACAATCTCTGCATAATCTTTTAGCTAAGCTGTAATGGAAAACAAGGAGAGGCGTACTAGCAGACACCCTTTCCTCATGCTTATCTGTACTCTCTCTTAGAGTTTGCATGTGAAACTAGAATTTATTTATAAATAAATTACAATATAAATATTATTATTTATATAAAATAAATTAGTATAAATAATTTATTTATAATTTAGAAATTAAATATATCCATTCTCCACAAAGCTAAATTATTCTGGAAGATATTGCTGTTTCTAGAAGTGATATAGAAGTGATGATCATCAGAAGAAAAGTCCTAACCATCAGATAAACATTATACAAGACAAACATGTGTTTGTGTTAAAATTTTCTACTTTTATCATTGCTATTAAACACAGTGAATGATGTATTTGTACAGAGGTTTACACTTTTGACAGAAGTAGATTTGTTTGCAAGGCAAAGGCTGGATATGACATTTACAAAGACCATGCTGTTATCAACACTGAGAGCATATGAGTAAGAATCTTTCTTGGAGAATCAATCTGAAGAAAGATTCATAAAAGCATTCATTAAGGGAAATAAAAGATTTTTAAATAGAGAAAGAGTGCACCAAGTATTTTTCACATTAAAATCATGCATAGAATAAAGCTGCCTGGGAGGACACAAGCTGGGCTGCATCACTGTCCTCTTCATTGCAGAGATAGGAGAGACTGTTCATAAGTTTTAGTGTGTTCATAACACACTAACAAAACACCCCCATTTCCTACTCTGACTTACTCATTCCTCAAAGCTGCACTCACTGAGGTACAGGAGCACAGTGGGCCTGTGCCAGTAAGCCCATGGGGGATGGAAATGCTGGCAGTGACACTTATATTCCAGACTGTAAAGAACCATATGTCAGAGTTGCTGGTGACACCTTAGGCACCAGCTGTTAGCCACGTTCCAGCCTTTACACATAGATAGTCAGAGTTGCAGTTACATGATATTAAAATATTTCTAAAATCCTGGAGGAGAACCCTTTTAAACACAACAAAGTGTGCATAGACTGTATAAATTGAAATGTTCACATTAATTTTTAGAAACAGGGGCTTCCTTTAGCTGGCTTAAAGGTTCACGTGCTTTGTGGTCAGGGTAAAGAGAATTGCTGTCTTTATTTGCAGTTCAACTTGGCACTGAAGTAGCAAATAAACTTTGTCTGTGGCTGCTTTCCAAAGCAAATAGAACTTTTATCTCTATTTGAAACTTTTATTAAAACAATGAATATCACATCTAGCATTTACAAATTCCTATGGTCCTGTCCTAAAGTGGGCCATGCAGGAAGGATAATTTGGGTAATTAGCTCAAATTAACCCTGGGTCAGAGGAAAATTCATGCATAGTGCAATGTGTTAATGTGGAAGTGTGATCAGATCTTGTGCTACTCTGTTCACCCTCTTAACTCTACCGTCTCCAGAAAAAAGAAACTTGACTCAACTGCAGTTCTCCTGGGAACCCTGCTCTGGCATGGCTCCTTTTCTTCCATTCACAGTGAAACTCCTTTTAGAAGTTGTAATCTGCCCTGGAATCTGGTTTCGTATTTTGAGTCAGAAAAATACTAGCTCTTTTTTCTCTTTATTCCACAGTAGGTGATACACAATTTTTCTGATGCTATCAAGTATATTTAACACTCCAATAAAGGTATTGGGATCAACTTTTTTAATGTTTAACTCTAATATAAAACTTGGGCTCTCTTCTATATAGAAAGAACATTTACTTGTAGTTGGATCCTTGATATTCGACACTGGTAATAGACTGTTCACTGTTTCCAGCCATTCATGGATGTGTTCCAGATAAGTCCCTGACATATAAAAGAATTTTATGTTATTTGAATACTCTTATGGTAACTGGAAGCATTTTTCAACAAAGGACCTCACTCAGGGTGACATATTTGGTGAACAAGCTTTCCAAATAATTCTTCATGAGGCCACACTGAACTACTGCACACTGGTAATGTACATGTTAGAGATGTGCTCAGCAGACATGTTCCACCAACACAAGTATTCAAGCTGAGAAACTGCTGGCCATTAAAAGGAACCTTATTTATACATCTAGTGCTATGAGAATGTTGTGAAGCTGAAAGAAATGTTACACTGACTTCAAAGTTTAGTAAAAAACAAATCCCCAGTTTTGTGGGCAAACAAGAGAAAGATTCTAGAGAATGCCAACTGTAACTTCTTGACTTCTCTTCCTTTAACAAGACAAAACCAGGCACTTCAAGAGCAGGCAGGCATTGATTTGCTTGGGGAGATTGATTAGCAATATCAATTTTGTAGCAGATTTGAGAGGCAGAGGAACTGCAGCAGGTTTATCCTGCAGGCCTGTCTCACTGCAACCATATCAGCCTCTGTCCAGTACTCAGGAACTTAGGAAAAGATTCATTAAGTCTATTATTTGACAGTGCAGGGTATTTCCTTCATTCCATGTCCAGGTCATTTTGAAGGACAGAGCCATTTCCAAAATCTCACACTTTTCTCCAGAATGCTCTATATTTTTATGTGTCAACATCACTTTTCTTGTGCAAAAATTAGTATTTTTATTCCAGCTACTGCCTGCAGGAGCAGAGTCAGAATTAAGCTTTTACTGAGTACAGGGTTCCAACGCTGTTTAAACAAAACATAGTTTTTCAGTATGGTGTGCTCCTAATTACATCTGTGCTACCTTTTTTTTTTTTTTTTTTGTTGCTGGAAGTTATTTAAGAAGAACACTGCAGACAAGAGGCAGGCAGAAGCACATACACAGTGGTCTGTGGTTGCTGGCTATACAGCCATGGCAAAACTCAAGAACCTACCTAAAAGCAAGTCAGATAATTGGATGTCAGCCTGAGGTAGTATCTGTACCGCTATGACAGCACAGGCAGCACAAGACACTGGCATTTATCTTTTAAACATGACCTAATTGCCATTTCTTCCATTAGTGCTAATTGTTCTTAGTGGCCCTTATGCATCAGGCTCTTATGTCAGTTGAATAACATCTGCTCCCCGCTCATGATGAAGTGTTTCAAACCAGAGAAAATTTTCCTCATATGGATCCTGCTGAGCATTTGCTCTACTCCTGTCCTGTGTGCTAGGAGCAAGGGCAGTATGCAGAGGCATGTGTTTTGCCTTATCTGCAGCTGGAATAAATTCTCCAGGCAAAGGTGAGAAGCAGAAAAGGACCCAGGGGTTACAGCAGCTACACTCAATATCCCCAGTGCCTCTCTGCACTGACACACCTGATTTCAGACCTCAGTTCAGGACTAGATTTATACGGATGTCCCAGCCTCTGAGTCTCAAAACCTCTTTGAGTCTCTAAAACTAAATAAAAGATTCAGAGAACAGAACAGGAATAATTTTGTGGTAACACAAATTGCACTACAAAACTTTAACACAATCCAGTTTGTGAAGAGAAGGACTCTCCTTCAATGAATATGGAAACAGTCACACCCCATGCATTCTGTGATGAATGCAATCAGAAATTTTCATTGAATATCATCCATAGATATACAGAAACAACAAAAAGCATTGGCTCTGCTCCCCTCTTTTGTGCACCATGTACAAATACTGTTATATTCTTTCCTTTTTGTTATTGTATTGCCAATCCTGAATGAAAGAGCTTACCAATATAAAAAGATTTGGATGGAAATATAATACCTGCAGTTTTGTAATCTGTCTTTTCTAAAACCCCAAAACACCATGCATAGCTTTTTAAAATTGAAATCTGCAGTTATGTCTCAGCCACAAAAACATGCCTATGCTATCATGTGGATCCCAGCAATTATAGTTTGTTTCTTAACTGTATAAAGTCTCCAAACAGTTATTTTGGACAAAACATATTTCTATGTTGTTATTAAACCTTTTAAGATCACTTTCTATGAATTCTACTACTTCAAATAAACAGGCTGGTATTTCAGAAGGAATTAAAAACTAGGTAGTTTAAAAAAACTTGTTAGTACCTGGTTGACTTTGTTTTGAAGAATGTTTGAGTAGGCAACAGTCCTAAATTAATGTAAATTTGTGGGCCAGATCTGGCCAGCTTTGGCCAAAGCCATTTATGCCCTTGCCCATATTGACAATTTTTCTCTAAGCTGCTCTAGAGGTGAATTCTCAGTACCATGAACTGTATCAAGCCCCACTGTCTCTGGATTCAGCTTGGATGCACTGGGTTTGTATGTTTGTGCCAGCTAAGATTAGAGACCTCTGCTAGTAGGCCTTGTTTTATTTATCCCTGCAGCTTACTATTACTCCTTACGCAGTGCTGGATTCCTGCTGCAGTCTGGGTCATCAAAGGGATATTTATTACTGCATGTGTTTATATGAACACCGTACTGTGTTCTAGTGGTAAAATCTTTTGCAAAAATCATCATTTAAAATTACTTTTATTTTGGTACCACATTCCATAGGTTTCCAAGTTGCAACTAATTATATATTATTTATCTAGGCACTCATGTTTTTAAGTGATCTGAACTGTGCTGGTGACTGAAAATAATAAATTAAAATGAAAATAGGAGGCAGGTGTTCAGAAAGTTTGGTGGTTCTGACACTGCTCGTTTGGACTGAGACTTTTCTTAGCCTTGTTCTGCAAGCAATAAGTTCCCATTAAGAATAATTTGAAAAATGCAAGGATGGCAGATTGGATGCACTGGTCAAACACTCAGTTGCAGGCCATGTTTGAGACCCAGATATAAATGGATTGATAGTCCTGTGGTGGTGCAGCACAGCTGGGACGCAGCCCGTGTGCCAAGAATGGTGTGAGGTCACTGTATGATAAAGTCAAGCACAACAGAGCCTCAAATGCATTTTGCTTTTAAGCAATGCTTCCATCTCCCACACTAACAGGGGTCAGGAGGAGCTATTTCAGCTGGTAACATGGTTAACACATACTTTCTCAATGTAGTAGCTGCTCTGTCTTTCCTGTCATGAGGATATATGGATTTCATTTTTTCACTCAAGACTGAGAACAGTAGGGATTTTCTGTTTTCAGCTGAAAACTGTCAGTTTTTATGGAAGCAGAACAAGCTCCCTATAGAAAAAATGAGGCTTATATTTGTGCCATAAAAAAATTAATCTAAACTAATTTCAGAATAGATACTTTTAGATAAATTCCTCTTAGCCTTTGACACTTGATCTACATTTCTCTCACTTTCCAAGGGAGGTTTTATCAATAGTGCTCTTTGCTATGTGCTGGTAAATGTCTGCATAACTTATAAGCCACAGGCATCCAGGACAGAGTGAAGGAACAAGCAGTACCTGATCGAGGCATAAAATAGCAAGTGTTTGTGGAAGGTATGGGGAAGGCTTTCATGCAGCACAGTTTATCCAACTGTGAAAACATTACTCGGGATATTAGAGTGGGTGCTCGGAGCTCTTTTGGCTGCTGACCAGGATAAATGGTCCAAGCAGAGGAGCTGACTGCAGATTAGTTACATATAAAGAAGACACAAAGAAAAAAGAGAAACATGACCCAAGAGAGAGCAGCATGTGGGTTGAGAGATTAATCAAGCATTTCCTGAGTTATTTTTCCCTGTGTCCTGCTCCTCAGTGAACTCTACTCTTTCCCTCCTTCTCAAGTAATACCACCTTGCGCAGTTCTATGGGTTTACACAGAAAATTGCAAATGTTATCACATCTCTTTCTACAGGATGCTCCTGGTTTGAGATACAATGATACAATTGCTGAGAAAAAAACAAACCTCATTACAGAAAGGGCACAGAGTTCAACTCTACACCACAGCTTTTCATTGAAAATATAATCTGAAAGTCACAGACAAAACAAACAAATACAGCTTTTCTCCATCATGACTTCCTCAACCACACTTCCATGACTTTTTCCACACTCTGAACGTAATTCTTACTCCTACATTTGATTCAACTGTGTACATTTGCATCTCAGATGATCTTTCTGCACTCATCAGTACTCCAGACTCATCACTGAATGGCCCCTGAAAGCCAGTCAGTCATCCCATTGCCATTCTCAGCTGTGTTCAAAGAACAAACTGAATGAGATTGATTTCAGACAAAGTGAGAATGAGTTTGTTTAGTGATTTTCACAGGCTGGAAAGATCTCCATGCTCCAGGATCCTCATTTGTATACTAAATTTTCATCCTGATTGGATCTGGCTGAACACTTTTATCTAAAGCCAATATTTTGCCACAATCTATTTCAGAATAGTTAAAAACACTGCAATAACATTATATCCTAGACCAGGAAGAAAGCTGACATATTCTGAAATCTATATGGAATTTGATATTCTTATCTGCCCTTGATTTATAAGCAAATTGCTCAGGCACCATTTAAAATATAAAAATGTGAAACATGGGGTACCTTTGGATTATTTTTATTGCCATTTAGTAGAATGTCTTTCTGTTCCTGATAATTTCAGCAAGCTGGAGACCATTCTACTTCCAACCCATCCAGCATCTCTAGAATAAAAGGTATGGCATCCTTGACTGCTGAAGTAATACTGCACAGAAACTGCTGGAATATAAATCTACCACAAAGACAGTTGAAGGTTTGCAGTATTCAGGACATGCTCTGCTCTGCACTTTTGCTATCACAGAAATGTAAAACTGCAAGAGATCTTCCTTGCAGAACTCACCCCTTAGTGCATGAAACAAGGCATTATCAGCTACACACAGAACGAGGCTTTGTCTGACCTTATCTCCGACTGTGAAGGATTGCAAAGCCTTAAAGGTACTCTGGTGTAGTGATTTTTTTCCCATTAAGGTACTCTTAATTGGGTTTTCTACTCATTTTTTTCTGACACCTAAGCTAAATATTCCTGTTGTAAATAAAAGAGTGGTGTTCTTATGACTTTAAAGTCAGAGGACAGAGAATCAGCTCTCTAATGAGCTTATGCACATTGGAGAGTCTCACTCTGTAACATGACATTTGATGACCTTTTCCACAAACCTTTAATAATTTGGACTTTGCCAAAACATGAGCAAATTTTTAATTCTGCTAATTGGAATAAGCTTTTTCTCAGCAGCTTCTAATGTTCTCCTGTGGAAAGTCTGATCTATTAGTTTTTTTGCACAGATAAATGCAATTTAATATTCCAAAGAGTGGCACATACATTAATGATGCACTGGTATCCCCACAGTATGATATATAACATCTACTTGCCATCCCATCCTTTTCAATACCTCTGCAAAGTAATTGGCAAAGTGTTTGACAAGCTGCACTTGCACACCTGTGTCATCACACCCATTTCCACGTTACGCTGCAGCCTATGCACAACCTCCTGCTCTGCAAAATGTACCCATCCCATTTAAATCTACTTCCTCATGCTATTTAATTCTTAAAACACTATGATTGCAACACACTTTGATTATATAAAGCATTTTATATAATTTATTCTTGCTTATTTGAATATTATTTGAGTTTGTAGAAACCAGTGAAGACCTGTCTCATTTTATTAGCAGCAACACTGATTAGTGCTGCCTACTATGTTTTTAAATGTAGTTCTGCTTCACAGTTCATTGTGCTTGCAATACATTTTTATAGATGGTTGCTTTGCCATATGCATGCTGTGCTTCACACAACCTATTTAATGTGTTGTTTTTACTACAAATAAATCTGCTCTCTGCTGGGAATTTATCACTTGTTTTTATGATAAGTTCATATATTTTAAGTAGATGTTCTTTTAAGTCTTCTATTGCAAAACACTGTTTTAAGATAGCATTTAAAATTCACATTCCTGTGTTACAGTAACAAGGACAGGACACAAATGGAATTAGAATTCCCTTTCAGAAGGACAAGTACAAAGGAAACCGTGTCAGGACTGTCAGTATTAAACTCCACTTTAATTTCTTTACTAGACTATTCTCTAACTCTTCAAATTCAAATATTTATTATGCTCTCCAGTTCTACACCATCAAGATTAATGCTTTCCTCTGTAGACTGTTTTTAGTAGATTGTTATAACTTTCTCACATAATGATTTTATGTGGCTTTCCCAAGTGATAGACAAAGATCAGCCACCCATTCTCACTCTTGGCCAGGCTTCCTCTTAGAATACTTTGATTACTTCATTCTTTCCAAACACTACATTTTTCATTTTCCAAATATTATTATAATAAAGATATGACTTAGTAGAAGACTGCTGTGAGATAAATTTTCAGCTAACTTAATTTCATAATATGTGCCAATGCTATACAAAGTTATCATTCCAGCATAGATAAAGGCGTATGTCTTGGTCTTAATGAAAACTACAACCAAGGTTTAATCATAACTATGATAAATTTCACTTTTATAAGTGAAGTTTTGTTTGTCTGAAGAATTATGGGGGTTTTATGGTTTTATTTGGGGGGGATCCCCCCGCAACAAATCTAAAATCTACTTTTGTTATTTGGAAACTCATTTGAGAGCCCCAAAGGACTTTGAATTCCTTCAAGGTTAGAGTTTTAAGTTTTCAAGCATAAAGTTTTATTTCTAGTTAGCAAAACATTTTAGGCATTAAATTATTGGTTGCTAAATATTAAACTTGAAAAAAAGAAGTTATCCTTTCCAATTAACTATGGTTAGTCGGTGAAAATTGTACATTTGAGAGGTGTAGTTCTATATTTATTTGAAGTTGAATCCACTAAACCACAAACAAATGGTTTTCTAGTCTCCCGCTTCTAGAAAATCAAATGGGAACTTGCAATTACTTGAACTACACACCATCTGCTGCTGCACATATCTGCACACCATCTTCAGCAGGAGTTGGAGGAATAGGTTTGTCTGGGAAGTAGGTCAGCATTCTTGGGGTTTAGCATATTTCAGACTACCTCTCAGTGGTATAATGAGTAATTGAGAAGCATTCATGATGTGCTCCTACTTGAGCTCCTACTGTCAAAACTTCAGCATATAACAACAACAAGAAATATTTTCAGCAATTTGTTTGATTTGGAGTAGGCGTTTGGAAAAAAAAAACAACTTAGTCTTTCACAGATTTTGAATATTTATATGGGTGTAATGGTTCATTTTTCTTTATCTGATTAAATGTCTATGGAAAGCTGTTCAAACAGGTTCATCAGTAACATATGTCAACCACATAAAATTAGACCAAGCACTGGCATCTCTTAGCAGCTATTTTCTTAGCTTGGAAAGTTCAGAAAAGGAAGAGCAGCACAGAAACCACTTCTGCGAGAGAGTATTGAACATTAAACTGAGCAAGTCAGAGGAATCACAGAGGAGTCTGAGTTGGAAGGGATCCAAAGGGATCAGCAACCCCAGTCTTCAGTGACTGGCTCATGTGGGGACCAAACCCACCACCTTGGCATTATTATTGCTGTGGCCCTGCAGCTGAGCTCACCTCAGGGTAAGCATTGCCAATGGCACAAAAAGGCAGTGAGGCATCCCATCATCCCTGCAAATGCAGGGGCATGGTTGTTTTCTGTTTGGTCCTCCATAAAAGCTTTCTTTGTACCTGCTGCATAGTTAGCTTGCAGTATGAAAACTGTGAAGAGGCAGTTTTCTCTGTAAGGAATATTTTTATCACAAAAGTCTCTTTACCCACAAGTAAAATGTTTCAGCACCTTTTTGCAGACTTTTTATGTAAAGTATGAGTTTGGTTACAATGCTAGAAAGACTGTAGGCAAACATATTTTTAAAAAAAATATAAAATCCTGACATCAAAGTAATTAAACACACAGTAAAGGTTTGCACTCAGAGTGCACCATAATTTGGTTATTCACTGGAGTTTTTTTATATTCTTAAAACTGAATAAAAAAAAACTGTTTTCCCTCTTGCAAAAGTTACCCGAAATTATTTAGTTTTATTAAACTCATTTTAAAATTAATAACTTAATTCTGAACCATTACATCTGCAGTATTACTGCAGCTCCAGATCTCACAATTATATAAGGCTATGGGAATTATAGGCCACCTAGGAGACCTATCATTTAATATGATAAAGAATCAAAGCAATGTCCTTAGAGAGCAGTACAGTTATGCAGTTTATTGGAATGTTTTGAAATAACAGTTTAATTCAGATAAGAAATAATAAATTCAGATTTGTATCAAGCATATTTTAAAGAGTAGAAATAATTTTGACTTTCATCATCTGAAAAAAACAACTCAAAAAATAATCAACCATTATAAAGTTTAGTTTGTAAAATCTATGTTACCTATTGAGAATATATCATTGTTACATGAAATTTCCAACCATTTCTAGTTTAAACATTGTATAAAATTCTGTCTCTGCCAATTAGACATGCATCAGTCCCTCAGCACAAAGCAATTTAACCATGTGATGTTCTAATGCAAAAAGCACGACACATGAAAAAAGCATCGGGTTTGCAGAAGGAATATTTAGTTATTCTTTAGGTTGTCATTTGTGGCTTTATGAAAGAACAAATGTTAAAAAAAAAGAGAGAGAAAGGCGTTCTCTTGCAAGTAGAGAGGGATGCAGAAGATTACAGTACAATGTACAACATAATCATATATTTACTGCACAAAACACACCACAGAAATATATACATTCATTTTGAGAGTTACAGCAGATGTTCACCTTCTCGAAGTTAAGGCCAACAGCTCTCCCCAAGCCCATAAAGCACTGCCTAAGGGAGGAAAACATCAACAACAAACCAAACAACAAAATCAAAACACAGACATGACTTGACTTATCTATGGATCTCAGTTCCCTAGCTGCTCAACTTGAGGCTTTTGGGTTATAAGATGAACTAAAAGAGCTAAAAATATTCAGAATATGCAGGTAGCTGCTCTATAACTTATTTCAACCAATGCATTACAAGGATTTTGAAAACTGACAAGCCGCAAATAAAAGCCAAACCTACATTCCTTTTAAATGTCAGCTGCAAAGCAAAAAGGAAGAAAAGTTGTTCTCTTTTATCATCTAATGATTAAGTTATTTGCCCATGAAATTCCAACCAGGTTTCTCTTCAGCCTGACAGGATCCAAATATATATTGCCAAGTGAGAGGTGTGGATGTTGGAGCCCACTGCCATGACCAGTTGTGCAATTTCCATCAAACAGATAGAGGCTAAAATTCAGTAAACCATGTGGAGAGGGAAAAGTAGAGGAAGGAAGATGACATGGACCATCTGGGTCCATGTCTGGGTTTAGCATGACTGTAATTTTTTCTCACTTCCTCCCATAGGCACACTCCAGTCTACACATCAGCCTCATTCCTCAGTCCCCAGTGAGTGCCCCAGCAGGATTTCCCCAGGCAGTGTGCAGCACCTGAGGCAAAGCCCATTCACTCCTCCTTGTCCTTGCCACTCTTTCCTGAGTGCTCAGGTGCGCTGGAGCAGGTCACTCTGATGCCAAAGGTTCCTATGCTCATACCAAAGACTGGCTATAGAAAGGACAAAACAGGCACCCCCATCACTTTGGCAACAATCCTCCCCAAATATGGGATGAATTGAATAATGTATTAATTTATTTGCTTGCAGGGGCTGAAAATAAAGGGTGATGGCTCTACTCCTTCCTTCCAACTACTCCTTTTGCATTTCTGCTTCCAAGAATATTGGTTAAGGCCTCTGCTTCTCAGACTATTGTGTCTATATGGGAATACAATAACAAAATTTAGTGTTCTTTTTTACTTGTTTGCCTGGATAGCTTTATGTCATTATTATAAAGCCAGTGTGCATTCATAAGGATTGCATTAGCACAAGTTTTTCCCATGTCTGTATTTATTTACTCACTTTCCCATAAGAGAAGAAATAAATAACTTTAGAAATGGATTGGACTCAGTTAATGTACTAATCATTGCATATATTTGTATATATATAAGAAGATGTAAAAAAACCCCAAAAAACCTGACATGGCAGTTGCCACTATAAACAAAATTAATATTCTCAGGCATGAAAATACAACATTTGCTTGAAGGAAAAAAGAGTTCTTATCATTCAATTGTCCTTTTAATACAACCAAATAAAACAGCTTTGAGGGAGGAAAAATAGAAAAATGCTCTAGTTGTAACTGGTGTTTTGGGCCAGGTAGTCTCAATATGCTGTGTAATTGTCAGTTCCAGTTTTCCTTTTCTACCCACCAAAAAAGCCTTCAATGTCTGTTACTGTGCTGTTCAGCAGGTTATTGGGTGCATAAAATGGTGACTTCATTATTAGAAATTCATTGAGAGCTACAAATTGCCCACCTGAAAATCCCCTACTTTACAATTTGAGAAGATAAAATTATTTTTAATAGTAATAAATTATTTCAGAAAAAAAAATCAGTTTGGAGATGGTATTCTGGGTATACTGATGGTATCCTCTTATTACTACAGATATATGTTTACACTTGCTAGATTTAACTAACTTGCCACAATGAATTATTTTAAAGTCAAGGAGCAAGCAGTTTCCATCTGCAGAAGTGAATAATGATTGAATAATCTTTCTGGATGTTGCCAGTAGTAAATGTCTCCAGATTTTGGCTCACACATCTTTGCCTTAACGTCTAAGGTGACACGTAAATTCAGCTTGAAAGTTATAGGAAATACTAGTGCTGGCATATACTCAGTAGACTCAGCATATCCATCAGCACCATGTACTTGTCCTCAAAACTGAATCATAAATTTTTGTCCCTTAGGTCTCATACTGTCCTTTTCTAAAAATAAAAGGGTGAGAAAGATGACTATTTCACTGCCTATGCATCTTTTTGCTTTAAAAAGCTACTTCTTGTTAACCCACTCTATGTAAGATTATTATCAAGTATTTTTCTCTGATAGTAATAACCATGTTATATCCTTCACAAGTAAGGATCTTAAGCCTTGAGTGTCTCATGGGAGTGTAAGAAATCCTGCCACCATGTATCTGCAGTTAGAGACAGCACACAGGCCCAGAAACCACAAAAACCCCCAACATTTGTCATTCAGTTTTGCTCTACCTTTTAAGCACATTTTATGATGGCAACATTTCCTCTTCAAAATGGACTGGGGGGAATTTAGAAGAAAGAAGTGTGTTTCAGTTACTGACTTACAAATTCAGATCATGTTCTGGAAGGTCTAATTTGAGAGGTCTAAAATTAGAAAAAGCAAATCAGGTTTTTGGGGAGTTTTTTGCTTGTTTGTTATGTGGGTTTCTTTTATTGTTATGTGGGTTTCTTTTAATCACTGTTACACCTTTGACTCCAAACCTGAAATTGCTGGTAGATATTAGCTAGCCTTTGGAGGGGGCTTAGAGAGAGCCTACCTTGCTTTAGCTCCTTGCAAGATCCTAATCTGTAGATAAGTGGATGTATCAGCGCTGTCTGACCACTAGAATCTCTTCATATTTCTTAATTGGCAAATGCTCTAATTAAATGCATATAAATTTCACAAGAAAGAACTATTGAAGGATTTATGATAATGGAAGTTCTAGCATACAGGGAAAATTACTTTCTTATTGCTAAATAGTTTATACCACAAGTACAGCTTTGCCTAGGGAGGTAAACACCACTTGTAAACTGTTAGGTCCAACCCCAAAATGAATGTGTCTGTGTCTCTCTCATGACACTTCTAGTGACTGGAAAAAATATTCCCAGATAAACACAGCAGTGAATCTATGGATTCATAGTTTCTGCTAAAGCAATCACTGTAACACGTAAAGCACTGCTTTCAGACATGAGAAGCATCCTGAGACAGGTAAATTAAAAATTATTTTTACAGATTGGAAACAGTTGCCACGACATATTACATAGATTTTTTTTTTATTTCCCCCCAGGTCAACATGCAATGTCACACAGTAAGTCCTGTGAAGAGAAAATAACATTGCAGAATTCATGCCAAGAGTTCAACCTCTGATACTCTGTGCATTAACTATTGAAACAGCTGACTGCTATTTATTTCAGTTGTCCTATTAAAAATCCCTCAAATTTACTAAAATTAGTCTCTAAAATACATAAAGATACAATTACAGTCTTTGTAAGCTCATTTACATAGTCAGCATAAGCGAATTTAACAAAGAAAAATGCGATTGACCCATTAAAATTAACAAGATCAGTTTCATCAAGAAGTGATGAACACTTTGTTGTACCTCAAAACTGGTATTTTTTATAGAGGCAGAATGATCTATAGAACCTGAGCACCACCTTGCTACCCTATATAACCTTCAGACTATACACTAATTAAAGCATGAGTGACAAGAAATATTTCTCAAAACCGTTAGAATTTAGCATAATTTAAATAAATTTTACTCTGGATAGAATATAATTATGGGCTGGCAGTATTGTAATGTTCTGCTAAGGAGCTGCAAGGTGCCTACTTCCAGTGAGACACAGATTGGACAAAAGCCAATGGGAAATCTAAATTTCACGTCCTACTCTCTCTTGAAATGAAATCCTTCCCCTTCTGGAAGTCAAGGAGAGTTTCACTCTTGACTTTAGCAGCAAGGATTTAATCTGTAAATAAAAGAAGACTTCTTTATTGAAATCCTTTAATTTTGTGTCCTGTTGGCTGATACCTTTTTTCAAAAATGAGATTTTAAAAAAGTGAGACTATTCAGTCACAGTCCTTAGTTTTGCAAACCTCAGGGGGTCCAATTAGAAGCAGAGAGAAATTTAAACAGCTGTATTTTGCCACTTTAACACAGAAAACCATTTTGTACCAGACACATAAGAAAGCACATTTAATTATGAAAATGAATTGCCAGCATGAAGGAAGTTCAAGTAGCATGGTTAAAAGGTAAAGTTTTCTAATGCTGCACTGTTCAGTTTCCATGGGCTTTATCTTTTATCATGGACTCTTATCTGAACTATTCACATTAGCTAACCAAACTGTATAATAATTGATCGTGATTTTCCCTTTTTAAGTAGGGAAAAAACAATACTATTTATACTTGTTCTACTCATTTACTTTTTAGATTACTCAAACTGGAATCCAACATTTTTTCATCATTTATTGACAGACATTAAACACCGAAAAAACATTTAATGATTCCTTCTGCCAGAGTCCTTCTTAATTACAGAAGGAACCAAGTTCAGTTTTCTTATTTAGTTACATTCTAAAATGCTTCTTGGATTCTCTACAATCATTTTATTCTCATAGACTGGATGATGTCTCCAGCATGACTAATCCAGACTCTGGATGCATGCTCTCCTGACTTTATAACAAATACTTGTCATCTGCCAAACTCAACTTGCTAGGGCTTCGTCTACACTGTAATTGGAATGGAAAAAGCTAGGATATCCAAGCAGAGAGTTTGCTCCAAAAAAAAAAAAAAAACAACAAAAAACAAAACAAACTTCAGGAAGTAGACAACAAAGGCACTTAAAAGACACCACAGACTTTGAATGGGAAGTCTCAATTGAGACGGATTTCAGAACACAAGAAACACTTAAAAAGGGATCAAACATCTTGTCATCACTTGTCAAGTGGCTCTTTTAACATGTCTGTATCTGACAGATTGCTCTCCCTCCTTCCAGGAACAAAAAGACAGTACAACAACCGTTAATATTTACATTACACAGGCAAAACAATCTCATGAACCACCATGATGGACAAGAGAGGGAAACCAGAGACCGTGATAAACACGTGGAGTAAATTTTTGGATACGATCACTAGCACAGTCCGCTCTCTGTACTAGTGCTTTTTACTTCTAAACAGGTCTGTTTTGTAAAGTCAGTCAGTCAATGTATTCCATTCAATTTTCTTCAGAATGATCCCTCCAGAGTTTTTACCCCATAATTCACCTCTTCTTACCTACTTTTACTGGTTTCTTTGTTTTAAAAGCTCCTTTAACCATCATGCCAAAGCACAGTCCAACAAATGTTGTGGTGATTCCTGACATGTGTGAAAATTTACATTAAATGTTTCATGTTGATTAATTATTTTTCTAAATGAGAAAGCCAGGAACTAGCATTGGATATTTTCTGCCAAGAGAGAATCTGACTCCCTGGAGTAAGTTTTCATGACAAAAAACCACAGCCAGCTCAAAGTCAGGCATTAGATGAAAACAGATAAGCTCTCCTGCAGAAATATTATAAAACTCTATCACGTCCCTTATGTCAGAAGACAAGAGCTGGAAATCAGTAGGGCTAAGAACAGTGGCCAAGTGTGTAATTTTCAGTATAGACTGTTGAACTATTAGTCTTGCACGTCTGTCTGCAGTCTGATGTGGACAAAGCACAGCTGCCAAGTGTGCAGTGCTGGGACAAAGCAGAAATAATGAAGTGTTACAGCCCAATAGGGAATGTAGGTTAAGGATTTAAACAGGCAAAAAGTGTGAAGGGCTGATGCAGAGCAGTCCAGCTGCCAGAAAAAGGAATAGGCAAGAGGGAAAGGTACCTGCAGTAATCATGTCAGAAGAGGCTACCCAGGCCTACAGTCAGGACAGCAGCCAGTCATTTATTAGTATTTTGAAATCTGATTTCAGTTTAAACTTCAGAAAAGCCAAGTTAACAAATTCTGTTCACTGGATTGAACAGTGAATATGAAAAACACTAAAGTTATCTGGAAAAGAAAAGGACAATGTGGAGCTGTAGATATCCCACAGAAAACTTTTAATGATCGCTGTTAAATAATCATTTTAAAAAGCAAATAAGAAAGCCCCACCAGCAATAAAATGCATCAATGTATGTTATATAAAACTGCAAGAATTACAGCTTAAAAAATGCGATGACCTGAAATTATTCAAGCACCTCTCAAGATAATAATAATGCAGATCCAGTATGAGACAGTTAAAAGAATGAAAAAATGCTTATAATAACATCTCTAAAGATAGCAAGACAAGGGGTATGAAAATATTTTTCTTTGGATCATTTAATCTCTGGAATTATTTCCTTTCTTCCTGTTAGAAATATAATACTGAACTGAATGAAGCTCTGATGAAGAACCGAAAGAAAAGCAAGCAGGAAGGAAAGTAAGCTCCCATAGGTAAATGGGGGTAATATGAAGGGGAAAACATAAGATTTATATCTACAGTATTACTCTCCAGTCAACTAAAGGAAATGCAGCCTTTTTTCCATCTCTATTACCCTCCCCACAGCCCCAAGATTTTAACTGGGTTCCTGATAAGCACAAAAAAGTTGGATCCATTTGAAGAGTCTGAAGTCACTGAAACTCAGCGTTAAAAAGTTTCTTTTGCCTATGAGTGGCAGCTGGTAAGAGCAGTTAAACGCATCACACAAAAATTTAGGAACAGAAAGGATGAAAGTGAGCAAGACTGCAAAGTAAAGCAAGTCTGCTACTGCAGAATTCTCTTGCCTCACTTCATGAGTGTAATCACCCAAAGGCAGAGACTAATGTCAGGTTTAGGGCACCAGAGTGGCACTTGCTAACACGTCATAACATTTCAATGCTTGGGCTTTAGACAGCTCAGCTACCCTCAGTCATCATGCTCTGCTGAGAATTCCAGGAGAAAAAACCCAGTATTTGCTGCAGAAGCAACAAGAGGGCAGCCTGCCAGATTAACTTTTAGTAAAACTGGGGAAAAGAAAACAAGGCAACAAAAAAAAAAAAAAAAGCCAAATACAATATGAAAGCTAGGATCTTGTAAAGATATAACTAAAGTATTTTTGAGCCTAGTAGTGGGCTAGAAAAATACTCTCTTGTTACAGTAAAGCTAAAGATGGAATTGGTTCAATTGGCTGCTGTTAAGGCATATCAAGAAACCATTTTTTTTAGTGTGCATTATTTTCATATGTTGGCATCTGCATTAATCTCTCAAAATGAACAGGGTGGGGCCATAGACACATGTAAGAAATTGATTACCCTAGTTAGAAGGGTAACTTCTTGTTAAAACTGTGATATAAAAACAAACAAATAATTGAAAATCAGAAATACCAGCTGTAGAGAGCCATCCAAGAGGTAGGTATTGTTACAAGAGTAATTTGGACATTTTGTTGCCATATTGGAAGTTCAGAGGTGTGAATCCTCTGTGTTCATCTTTCAGATCTTCCAAATAGCTCAGCACACAGAAATTGTCTGCTTTTAACATTGTTTCCAGATGTACTTTTGGCAGCTTTCATCTTCTATTTGGACTGATATGAATGATCTGAACCTTGGGAATGCAATTATACACTGGGACAAAAATGTTATTCTCTCCAAATAAAGAACAAAAAGATGCAAGGCAAAGATTTATGGTGACTTAACATCTCATTAGCTCGTTACCCCAGAAGAGAGGGCAAAGGAAGTTTTGATTACTCCACCCATTTTTGAGTATTTGATACCTTGTTAAGGCTGACCTAGAACAGAGATTAGACAGAGTTAAAGAATAAAGTAGGTATGCATTAAAAGGCCTCAATGGATACACCTCGGGCAGTACAAGAGCCCAGTCAGGGCTACACCCCAGATGAACCCAAAATGGTCACAAAATGGATGATTGGTCACAGGGTCACTAGCTCTTATAAGTTCTGGTCCATCAGCAGCGCTAATTACAGCTTTAGGTTATGAAGTCCCACCCTTCTTGTTTTTGTCTCTTCGGTCTACATTGTTTATGCTCTTGGGCCTGAAATTTTGATCAGTTGTCCTTGGTCCCAAGCTAGAAAAGGAATTGTTTTGTCTAGCTACTCTGTGAAGAGAGCTTACCATTCCTTAATATGAAGCTCAGAACTACACACTAAAGCTGAACAGAATCTGAAAATTATAAAAACTAAAACCTAAGGCATCATTTGTATGAACACATTCCAACATATTCATGGAGTTAATTAGATGAGTTCATATTCAGTCTTACAGCACCAAGTTCCCATTAAATTACAGATTAACAATTGTGTTATTATCATACTTGTTTTTTGGAAAAAAAATAGACTAACTGGAAAAAATGTAATTGAGCTAAATAATTAAGTTAAACCTACAGAATTTGCATTTCAACAGTGGTGACTTGTCCCTGTGGTAGGGCGGGCAGGACATTCTCAAGTTTTAGTATATGGAGTGCAACCCTAGAAAGATGCCATGTGTGTGACACTGCTGGGCTGTGTGTAGTAGCATCAATATGCAACAGATCTGCCCAGAGTCTGCTTTCAGCACACACTAAAAACTCTTTGGCCCAACAGTGGCAGAGTCTGGAAACAGACTGCCAGAGCCAAGATGAGTAAATATGGCCAGTTCCCAAGAGCTGTCATCCCCAGGGCCCCATGGCTGCCTTCTGGCCAGCCTGCTGCTTCTTTAAAGCCAGACCTGCAGCCAGCACTTGACAGGAGGGGACTGCTGGCTTCCCGGGAATAAGCATCACTTAGTGTATCACAGATCCCAGGAATTGTTCTGCTGATCCACAAAAACTCCACAAGCTGTAGTTTAAACAATGCTGCTTTTGACTATTCAAATTTCAAGTAGCAGGACTTCATCTTCCAGTGACCCACTAAGTTGAGAATTCTACTGTTAGTTTGGAGGGAGAACCTCTCTTTGGAGGAAATAGACAAATGACCAGCCAGTTACAGTATGAGGAACTCTCTGGGGACTTCCCACCACATACCAGGAGTATATCTCCTTCTAGTAAAAAGTATATTTCATCACTATACCAGAAACCATGGCAATAAAGAGAACATCACAATTCCAGCTGCTAACCAGTTAGATGTCAGTCAGCCCAGCCCAACAGAGAAGAAAAATCTGGACAACACAACACTGCTCCAGTTGGCAGCATCCCAGGCCTTACCAATGTATTTTCATCACTGAGTTTATTTCCACCATTCATATTCAGTTACTATTTTACAATTACCTTCATGCGCTTTGCCATACTGATTATTTGGGTAATGCATTCCAAACAGAACTCATTCAAGCTACACTATCTATGGATGAATTTTGTTTGAGACACTTGGTTCTTTAGAGGAATAAAATACTGAGAAAAGGCTCCATCCTGCTGGTGGTTACTGGGCTGCTTTTCAGAGTGCTCACTGGGAAGAAACCAGTCCCTGTTAGCACTGAAACCAGCAATGCTGCAGTGAGCTCAGAGGCCATTTTTTTCTCTTCTCTGTAAGAATTATTTTCCTAAGACAAAATTACTTCCTACTTTTGATGTTGGAGTCTGTGAGTCTGTTCCTCATGGAAGAGCCATACATGTGCAGCTTACAGAAAATCATAACTCTTCAGATCACTTTCTGCAATTTCCAGCTTTCCTTACATATGACTAAATATGAATTCAGTGCTACATAAACATCTAAAAGGAGTCCTCCTCATCATTCACAAGTGGGATATTAAAACCACTAGACATTGGAAGTTACAATACACTAGCTTTTTTAAACTTAACTTGAACAATTTCTTTTATGGTAAATAGATCAAATTTGCTCAATAAAACAATTATCCTACATATCACTGATTTTCATTTATTTAAACAAAAATGTTATTCCTTTCAGTGAAAGGCCACTGTGAGGTCAAATATAATTCATGTCTCCTTCTAACAATTGATGTTTTCTTTTACCTAAGGGCAAACATTAACATTTGAACACCATAAATTTAGTCTTTAATTCACTAAGAAAATGCACAGAAACTGTTTTGCTAAGCAGTTAAAAAAAATCACTTTAGATAATATAGCTGCTGGAAGTGAGCATCATTATTCAACTTTCTATTACAAATACAGGCAGTGTTGCATTTCTCAGGTAGCATATGAGAACAGCTTTCCCATTTAATATCTGATTTCTGCACCAAAATTATTTTTTTCCTTCTGGAGAAGGTAAAGCTGAAAAAACATGAGTTCCTCCTACCAGTGGGAATCTGTCCCATCAAGCAAGAGGCCAGCAGTTTACTGCTGTGGAGTCAGCTGCTCTTTATGCTCCTTAATCATTCTTGGTTTTTTTGATTGCTGTTTGGCTTATTGGTTGCTTCAGTTTTGCAGCAGTGGGTGGAGAGTAGAAATTCTTGTTAGGATGGGTAACAATATTTTCAAAAGTCAAACAAACAGTTGTGTCACTACATGGAATTGTACATACTAGGAATTACATTTATCTCATTTTCTTGATATGTTCTAAGACAGCCTTTCATACCCATCACATCCCTGCCCCAAGAGAAGTTCAGCAGATGTTGGACAGAGTTGGAAGATTTGCCATAGCACTGCCCTTCTCACCAAACTGGTGATAACTGAGGTCACACACCAGCCAGGAACCACAGCATTTTACCTGGCTGTCCAAACCACTATTGCTGAAAATAAAAGCATAAAAGAGAAGCAGAGGCCAGTGTTTTAAATTGATAGTCTCCTGCCCATACAGCTGGCGTGCTTATTTTCATTTGTCTTTAGAGCTGAAATAGGCTGATATGTTTTCAGTAGGTGGGGAATCAAACATACTAGACCAAAAAGTCAAAGTGAGTTGGATAAGTAAACAAAATATATCAAAGAAACTCAACTCCTTGGCAGTGGTAACAGTGGATTCCAGTGGAGCTTGTGTCTGGAAAATTGGACTCCAGGGCCCAAAGGGATTAATTTTTCAAATTTATTTTACTTTCTTGTTGCAGATTTGGAACTTTGCACTCTTAGGTCTTCCACTCATTTTCTTTCTCCCTCTAAGAACTGGATAACAGGTCAGGGAAAAAAAGTTGAAAATATGTACTAATTACACAGTAGATTGAAAGACTTCCTTTTAATTTCGTACTATAAATAGGAAAACAAACAGAGCTATTGACATTAGTCACTATCAGAAAGTAGCTGATTATTCCACATATACTGTTTTTCTACAACTGTACTTTAAACACATAAAGTTGCTCCAATATATAATGAGGTTAAAATTTTGTGATGTTACTATTATGAAATGCTATTTCACAGCATTGTAAAACTACCTACAAACACCCCTAAAAAGAGAATGTGAGCACTTACATACTGTGAGGCCATTTACTAACAAGGACCTGATAAAAATGTCCTTCTGGGACACAGTGCATTGTTTTGGGAAACCAGTAATCTTTAATTCAAACTATAAATTACAATGAGTCTTGGCATTCCATCAAAGTGAAGTCTTTGCAAGCATAGCTATTTTAGGTTTTTTTTCCTCTTGCATCATTAAAAGAAACAAACTCAGAATCCTCTGCCCAAAAGCTAATCGGAAGAAACGTGACAACTTTCAAACTAACAATTTCTAGAGAAATGCTCAAGGGTTCAAGTATGCTTTTTAGTCTTTCATTTGAATGTCAAGGCTTCTTTAAGCCTAAGCAAGTCTCACTTTTAAAGTGGGGTTTTACTGTTAAAAACCCTCTCTAGTAATTTAATAGAATCATAAAACAGTTTGGATTGGAAGAAATCTTAAAGATCATCTCGTTCCAATCCCCCTGCCATGGGTAGGGACACCTTCCACCAGACCAGGTTTTTAGTGGGCAAAACCAGATAAAGTAGCTAGAATACCATAAGAAATATTTCTCTCTGATGACTTCATTCAGCTCATCTAGAGCGAAGAGAAAAAAAAATCATTTATTTCATTGTATACTAAATGCAGCTCTAAACGAGCACATGAAAGTCTGGTTACCTCAGAGCAAAAACAGTCAAACTCAAATCCTACAACTGACATTTTAACTAAAGTATGATTTTTTTCTAACCCAAGTTCAGTGAAATTGTTCATCTATTTGCAGACAGCTCCTTTCTCATCAAGAGGTATTTTAAGGTAACACACATCATTACATTATGCCAATTCTCTGTCGCAGACATAATTCGTTCTGATTTGACTGAAATTTTAATCAGCTGCCAGGAGAGCAAGTCTTTCACTGGTGGCATTCAAAATCAGCTCTAATACCCAAGCTGCTTTGGGAATTAGAGCTGACGTTATTGTTATAGCTCTGAATGCTCATACAATGCATTTTTATCTTGCACAGCTGAAAAAAATACAGTTTTCTATGCCTTGAAAATTAACAGTGAGCAATCTTATAAAACAGCTACAAACTGTATTTATGCATAAATCAGTGAAGTGCTACACATAGATAAGCAGCAACTTGAACTTAGGTGAGAGGCATTCAGAACAATAATTACATTAAAAATCATGTATTTAACCTAAACTAAACAGTGTTAGAAAGTTTTATTTGAAGGCAACATATCCTATTTGGGGTACAGCAAGGGATGCCTGACACAATACAAAATTAAATTAATTAAATTAATTTTTCTCATTATTTGTCAAGCTTACTTGGGTATTGATTGTTGTATCATAGAACTACCCCCAAACTGGATTATGGAGCCCTTAAACACAACCAGAAAGATGCACTTGAACTTCCAGTCAGAGTCAGGAATGAAATTGGCAGTCCAGGAATTTTTAAATCTAAGCTTTCATACTGGACAAGCAGAGAATTTGTGAAACAAAATTCAGCTTGTTTCCAAATCTCATATCTGAAACTTCTGCTTGATTGTTGAAGATGCTGATGGTAAGTGTCCTGTGCATGCATCTGTGGCTTATCACCAGAAGTTACAGGGCTGAGTTGGCCTGACACTTACCCAATTTCTTTGCCTGATTAACATATTTCACACCTGCTGCCCATGTACCTGTACAGCCTGAATAGTCTATAACCAGCATGCACCTATACTCCTGACTTTAGAGATATTTTCTGCTTTGTCTCTCAATTCTCATCTTTCCACAATCTCAAAAAGTAGAATCCTGTAAAGATGAAATTAAGCACTTCGTGGAATACACAACAACTTCATTGTCTGCCATTTTTAATGACAAATATACTCATTAATAAAGGGGGGGGGGGGGAAGAGAAATAATCAAACCCCCCCACCAAATTCAGAGTTAAACCCTGAGAACACTTTGTCACTGACTTTATTTGGTACCAAGCCCACTATAAAGCCATTCTAAAAGGGAACGTAGGGAATTGCCTGGCTTCTCACAGGTACAAATTATAAGGACATGGGGACATATATGAAGGAACTAAATCTTCATTCCTTCCTGAAATTCTTAAATCTCTAATCATGTTCTGAAGAGAAAAATTAAGAACAATTAGGCCATATGCTTAGTCTCTAAAATGTCTCACTTAGTGTTGCAGCAGCATTTCTTAGAAATACTCAATACAGCCATGCAGCAAGCTCTTGAAATTGGTTTTTAAGTACTAGATTTTGTTCATACATTTTTCTTTCAGTGATTTATTTAAAGCAGTTGAAAGATACAGCAGTGGTTTTGCAGTAATGAAAATTCCATTTCTTGTAGCACTTGTGTCTTGGCTCCATAGCTGCTGATGTGCTCCAAAATATATTACATAATAAAATGAAATTTCCAGACAGAAGTCAGTACTTTGTTGCTAGATATATATCAGGGAAAAACCTCTTCTACACGTTGGCTGCTAATTATATGCAATTGGTTCTTGACAGAAATACTTTCTGGATTACATGGGGGTTTTTTTCTTATAGAGATATTTAGAGAAGACTCTATAGCATACTTCCATTTTATTTTCCACACAAATCTATCCATCTTTTACTGGGACAAAGTGAGACTTTAGAATGAGCAAGTAAGTTTGGACTCCAGTTGGTATTTTTTTTTTTACATTTTTTTCCTAAATTTGACAATTTGAGATTTAAAAGGTGGTTTCTGAGGAAGGAGTACATCAGAAATAGAAGAACAATCTGCCAGAATAATCTAATATTTGATGGTGGAGCAAGGAAGAATTACCATTTCTAAGGAAAAGTGGTGTTTAATATTCAAACTTAAATAGTGGATCCATGTGAAATTCAAGATTATAAACAAGGGATCTACTAATTCTTTGTTTAATTTAACCAAATTTTGTATATGGAATGCATGTACAATTCAGGGGAAGGGGAAGGGAGTCCCAATTTTATTTGACCAGAAAAAAAATTAGGTTTTCAAAAAAACCCAGCTACATTGATCCCAGAAATTATATTCTTTTTAAAAATATGTCTCAGTGGATATTCTAATAAGTAACATGAAAAAGCTTGGACAAATTAGAATAAGGTCAATATAAACCATTGTGTGATGATCTGAATAACTGTATAAAGTATGTAGGTAAAATACAGTAGCCTATATTCACTATAGAACATCATCTAATGAAGTCACAGATTTTCCAAACCAAGAGGAAGCTCAAATCATAAACTTATTTAATCAGATTCTTTCTGTGTGAGATACAAGTTTATCACCACATCCTATAGTTTACTAAGGGAATGAGATGCTGGAATGCTGAGAAGTGAATAAAGAACACAAAGCCAGTTCACTCCCTTACGTTTTTTCCTCAGGAAAAGCAGATAAATCAGACTATTTTTATTTAGGTCTTGCCTAGCAGCTGAGTTAAAATATACTTTCAAAAATAATTTAGAAGACAAATATGTATTGATCAATGTTCATTCATCCATATTCTTGAGTAGTTAAAACGCTCAGCTGTTCTAAATACAGAGAGATTGGATGAATTGCTATCTCTTTGACTAAAGTATTTTATAAAGCGATAATCTTCCTCCTTTCATTTGTATTTGGTAAAGAAACTCTGTCCAGTTTGTCAAAATATCACCACTTGGAAAGGAATACAAATCCTTAGCAAAAAATGCAACAGAAACACACTTCGGAGATAAAATGCCAGTATTGCAATGCAAGGGGTCAATTTGGAAAAAAAATATAATTCAAATGACCTTGTACACAAATGACAATTCTTTTGTGCTTTGTCTTTCACCTGTGTCAAGTGAAACCCTTGGTGTTACTGTTATCATGGGCAGCATTTGCAGAGCCCAGGTCAGGGCCAGGCTGTGGGGACAGTGAGGGCCCAGAACAGCCTGAGTGCAGCCTAGGCCCTGGCCCAGCTGCCCCACAGCTGGCACAGCTGCCCCACAGCTGGCACAGCCCCAGGGCAGCCAGGCCAGGCTCAGAGAGGTGCTCAGAGCCTCGGCTCCAGCACCACAGTTAAAAGCCCAGAGGACTGTGCTTTGCACAGAAAACTTCCACTCCATCAAAGGGTGAATCTTTTTTGAAGAAATTTTAATTTCTTGGAAAATTTGGTTGCTGGCGTGTTGGTTGGTAGGGGGTTTATTTTGTTTTGGTTTGGTTTTTTTGAGTTTCTAAAATCCAATCTTTCAAACAAATGCCAGAGGAAATAATTTGTCCTTATCAGACTCCTTCCTTATGTCTTGCAACTCTCAACCACCTTTTCAGGTATGTCTCCAGACGCCATTCTCATCTCTACCAGCTTCTAGCTCCCCTATCCTGCAGTGGGATAGTGATACCTTATTTAAGTAAGAGATCAAACTACAGCTCGATGTACATGGCAGCCTTGAAATAAATAAGGAGGACATTTTTCTATCATATTTCACACTCACACAGAGTTTACTTTTGCAGTACCTTAAGATTTTTCCATAAACACAGGCTACCTTGAGGTTTTTTGTATGAAACTAGGGTCTGATATTAGTGAAAATGGAGCTTTTCATAATAAGTATTAACAGGTCTATTAGTACTCTGATCAGGTTTGAAAAGATTATTTTTTTAAACCAAGCAGAATCCTGGACCTCCTTTTCCCAAAAGTGGAAAAACTATTTTTAAGCTATCCCTCCAATACCTCCTCACATCTGAAAAAGACATTGAGCAGTCCACATGGTGTTCCCTGAAAAAAGTCAATTTTAAACACATTTATGGGACCCAAATGTTTCATCCAAAACAGTATTAAAAGGTAGAAAGAAAACCCCACAAACTCAGAGATTTTCCATGTATGTCCCCAAACTTTCACTCTTCTACAGTAAAGCCCCACTGGAAGAGTAGTGCATAGATAATAAAAGTCCATATATTTAATATTTGATCCTTAATTTAAAAACTGTGTTAAGAAAGTGGCATCTTATTTTGTGAAATCTCCAAACATCCCTGAAGGAAGAAAAGCCACCACTTCCTCCCTGGCCTTTTTAAATTTTCCTGTCACCCAGAGTTCACTCTGTAGACTCCCAATCTACAGCTGGCATAATGTTCGTTTTTCAGAAGTAAGTAAATATAGTTCACAGATGTAGCGTAAAAATAAAATTTTACTTCCATGTGAATGAGACAGAAGTGACCTTGCCAGTGGGTGAGGTAGAGTAAGCTGTAAGGACCTCAGTGCAACAGCCACTGAATTACACACCTTCACATCCTTTACCTGCAGTGAGCATGGCTTTCCAGGAATCTGGAATGGACAGAGGGGTTTGCTGGAGGTAGGGGTCTGCTCAGACCTCACCTGAAGTTAGTCCTCACCTCTGTGTTATCTCTGGCACCTAAGTTAGCTGGACATTACAAGGGGACTCAACAGCCAGTTGCCAGTCACCTGGCAAAAAATGGGTAAACAAAAGGAGTAAAAGAATTTTCAGAGTATTTTCAAAGTAGTTACAAAAATATCACAAGGCAAATATCTGGCAAGATACAGACTTGGATCAAAACTTTTCAGACCTGCAAAAAGCAAGCTGCAAGTATAAATGGAGGAACAAAAAATAGATAGATGTGAAAGAAGGAAGGAAATCCCCTAGATAGTGAAGAAGGGTAAAAAATGTAAGAATTTATTTCCTAATTTAAGAAACTATAAGACTCGACATACAAGAAAAGCTAACTGAATGCAATTACATGTGGCTGCATAGTTTTTCCCCAAAATTACACAAAGCTTCACTCAGAGCAAGTTCTAGGACCTGTCTTGAACCTCAGGAGTAATTAATTTTTGATAGGCCTGATTTCTTCTGGATTACCTCCAGCTCAGGGATTAAGAATTATGTGGCCCATACACAATGCCTTCAACATTTTTTCCTCTCAGACAAGTAATAAAAAAGACTGAGATAACTTCTTACTTTAGTGTTACCTGTTGCCTTTTTAAGTACCAGTTGTTTGGTTTGTTTAAGTAGTGCAACAGATTCCAAAGATTTTTGTTTAGTCTACAGTCCATCTTCTGAGCAACCATTTCAAGAACACATGCCAATAATTAGCTGAATATCTACTGTATGCCAGAGGCTGTAAGAGGAAAAATAATCCTTCAGCTAACTGTAACAAATAGAATAATATGAAACAAATAAAAATACATGATAATATTCTCAAATAGGTATTTTATGGTTATGAATCAATATTTTTTCCATTCTGAATTCATCATGATCACCACTAAATATTTTGCAAAATACCCTAGAGGCAAAATATTTAAAGGGCCTAAGGAACCTAGGTGCCTTAATCAGGTTTGAAAATACAACTTAATTTAGTTTGTTAGCTGGATACTTTTGAAAGTTTTTTTCTGTCTTCTATAATTAAGGTAAATCCCACTGATAACTGCATTAGCATCTTATACTTCAAGTAAAACCAGTTTGGGTACGTAGTCAAATTCCCTCATACTTGTAGTCTTTGTCTAGAAGACATCCCAATTCTTTGTGATTTCATGTAAAAACCATGCGTACTTACATCCAAACGATGTATGCACAAGACAGTTCACTCAAAGATACCACCAGTAGAACACAGATTCTATGAAATATAAAGTTATCGTGGGTACTCCAAACTCTGGTTTCATATTAGCCCTTCTGGGTGACCTTATCCCAAATTCCCAGGTCAGCTTTTGAGTCCTGCACATACTGTAGCTTCCAGGAACCTATCTACAAAGCTCTCATTTTGGCTTCACTTAATACTCTTGAATTGCATTACTCAGAATGAGTCAAACAGACAAGCATATAATTTGCTGATTTACCTTCCCATTTCCTTTTTTCCCCTTTGAGAAAGCCTGTTAGTCCCCCTTTTGTCTTTCCAGAATTGCACATGCAAGCAACACTAAAATCAACAATACCCTCACCATCTTCTTACCTGTGTCCCAATGGTTCAGTTCAGTTCCTAGGTAGAAGTCCCTGCTCCAACATATCTGCTTTATTTAAGAGGTAATTAGAAGCATGAGGCAGCTTTTCCCAGTTAATTCTGAAGCATCTGGCATTGACCACTACTTGCCTTCTGTATGTCAATGTATATGTTCACAAAATTAAAACCAGACTAAGGTAATCCTTGACTGAGCAAAATGCCAATTTGCATTCCAGAATTCATAAGAAATCTACATCTACTTCACAGCATAGGCATCCTCACCCCCTCATGGACCTCTGTCTCTATTACTATGAAAAAAGAAATTAAACCAAAGGCAGCAAGTAATAAAACCAGTGGATAGATGACAGAGCAGAGTAGTGACATTCCTTTGCCTTTGCTCCATTCTTTCTTTTGTCACATTAATTTATGCAAGCAGTGACAAGAAGTAGAAGAAAAGGCATATAAACAGCATCCCTCAAATCTGACACAAATATTTTAGTTATAGTAGGCCCTGAAAGAGGGAGTTTACAAACTTGGGATATATTTTTAAATTTAATCTCTTTTGCTGTGAAGTATACTCCAAAGAAAACAGTTTTCTCCTTTAAATATTTTATCATGCACACCTAAACTTAATGCATACCACTACATCTTCATCATTACTTCTTTACTCATTCACTGAGTTCCAATTAAGAACTGTCCAAAAACACAAAGAGGGGAGATGACACTAGCGCAGTCTAGGCCTAAGCACAGACATGGCTGCCCAGAGCTGTCCCTCTCATTCCCAGCAGGGCTGAGGGAAGCTGGCACCGCTGTTCCCAGTGTCCCTGTCATGCCCAGCAGGGCTGAGGGAAGCTGGCACCGCTGTTCCCCATGTCCCTGTCATGCCCAGCAGGGCTGAGGGAAGCTGGCACCACTGTTCCCAGTGTCCCTGCCATGCCCAGCAGGGCTGAGGGAAGCTGGCACCGCTGTTCCCAGTGTCCCTGTTGCACCCAGCAGGGCTGAGGGAAGCTGGCACCGCTGTTCCCAGTGTCCCTGTTGCACCCAGCAGGGCTGAGGGAAGCTGGCACCGCTGTTCCCAGTGTCCCTGTCATGCCCAGCAGGGCTGAGGGAAGCTGGCACCGCTGTTCCCAGTGTCCCTGTTGCACCCAGCAGGGCTGAGGGAAGCTGGCACCGCTGTTCCCAGTGTCCCTGTCATGCCCAGCAGGGCTGAGGGAAGCTGGCACCGCTGTTCCCAGTGTCCCTGTCATGCCCAGCAGGGCTGAGGGAAGCTGGCACCGCTGCTCTCATTGCTCCTGAGGGGCTCAGGCAGTCCGGACCAGGGGATTCCTCGGCCCAGCTCCACTGCTGCCCGCCTTGCCAGCCAGCGGCGCCACATCTCCATCCCCCTCCTGGGTCTGCCAGACAGCTTGAGGTTGGTCTCCAGTATTGTTAATGAACCAAATCAATTATGTAAAAGGCAGGGGAAATCCCAGGCTGCTGATTTTGGTTTATATTCATTTAGGGGCGGGAATCTTGCTGAAGGATATTCATACATGTTGTTCTCCCAGACTTGGTGGTGTTCATCCAAATCACACCACAAAGACACGAATTTTCACTGTCCACCTCATCCATTCCCTTCTCCATTGATACCTGCAAGTTCTATTTAGTTATCAGGAGGTTTTCATGGGCAGGAATTAAATATGTTCCCAGGAAAGTTGCAAGGTCACATTTGCACCAGGTGTCTGAGGGGTGGCCGCCATGAGGGGAGGCCCAGCCGGCTCCACATCACCCCACAGCCAGACAAGCTGAGCCCTCAGGGAAGCTACTGGCGCCTCTCTCAAAGAGTATTTAAGGGGAAAATGCCACAAAGGCAGTGAGCAGTGAGGATAAAAGTGGGGTAAACAGCCCTGAGACCCTCAAGGTCAGAGAAGGAGGGGAGGAGGAGACAATCCAGACACACCGATGTGGCTGAACATTGATCCTTGGCATTGCTTTTACCAGGGGCATTGCCAATATATTACATAAGAGGGTCATTGCATAAGAGGGTCATGGCCACCCATGCCGCCATGAGACGCCTCACTAAGGCACTGCCCTTTGTCAGACTGCTCTAGAGCTCTGCTTCCACCTCTCTCCAAGCACAAAAGATTCCTGCACACCAGGCCGTGTTCCCTGCACACATTCCTCTCATAACCTGAGCCTGTCTCTCGCTCATGTATCCTCCACGCTTACTCATCTCCTCTGTGGGTGGTGGGGGCAGCATTTTAAGATGCCTGGAGAAATAAATTACAAGTTTAATTTTGCCATTTCAAAGACTGCTTGCCTTGCAGATGTTGCTATGCTCGTGTATTTGTGTGTGTGCTCACATAAGTCTCTAATTTGAGTAATTATTGAAGAGCAGATCAACCAATGATATTTCCATAACCTGTACTATGCATGCTGTGCAACTTCTCATTGCATATATACAAAAATCTTTTTCTTCTTAACTTAATGTTAGCTCTTTTATGAGACAAATTGCTAAGATTGTGATGATAAGCAAGTTCTGTGATATAAAGTTATGAGGTAAATAACTATCCAGTCCAATTATGGCATATTACTTAGCTGTAGCACAGGTAAGCCATAAACCATGTTTATCTGTTTGGCAGTCTGTTTATCCTGGTGGGAGATCCAGTATCTGCCATCTCTGCTCATCTGTCAAATCCTCTCAGCTGCTCCTTGTATCTGCTTGCCAGAGACGTCTTGTGTGCTGTGCCCTGCTGAGGCTCCCTCCTCCTCTGCTCCAGGCTGGCTTCCAACTTGTGCCTCACTATGCCAACTGGAGATCTGCCTAAGCAGCTCTGTTTTGTTACTGGTCAATGTCCATTAATAATACCACTTCACATCATCTCACTAATCCAAAAGCCATCATTACTTAAATAAAGCACAATCAAGACCTAATAGCAGGCCACCCTTATGCTGCTGAACAAGTTAAAGCCAAGTCAAGGGAAAAAAAATATCAATCTAAGGAAAAACCTGCAGCAATAACTACAAATAGAATTTACCAATGCTTGGAGATAAGAAACACAAAACAAACTTAGCAGGATAAGATACATTCTTCCTCCTAATGAAGTTTCTACTGGCCAAATTTTAGCTTTATTCATGATGATGTGAGTCTTTGGCAATTCTAGTGTTTTCCCAGATAGCCATTCTGGATTTGCCCCACTGGAGCCAAGATCAGCATCTGGCCTCTGAACTCCATTATTTCACTTAAAAGCAGCTGATATGAAGTATTTGTTTATTTTATTTAAGGCTTTCTAGCTTTCTATTAAATCTTTTCAGTTTGGGGCAAATTTATTCTTTGGATATCACTAAAGTTACTACAACCTCTTTCCTTAATTAATTAAGATTCATCTCTAACAACAGAAATAAAGTGAGAAATAAAGAAATAAAGCTAAAACAAATCTGAACAATACTGATGATATTAAAATCTATAATTTTTATAGGCTCAAGAGTACTAATGTTGTCCTTCCTAGTGTTCACCAGACATCCCTATTGGTTCTAGCACACAACCCAGCCTTTTACCTTACACAGAGATAGCTATAGAAGCTGATTGACTAAAGAAGCCTCTCATAAAAAAAAAAAAAATTAAAAACCCACCCATCTGGGACTACTTTACTACTTTCAGTTTTCCAGCTTTTCACTAGAATCAGAAAGACTTGCTTGCAAAAAAGAACTTTCCTTCTCTTGTTGAAATTCAGAAACATATAAGTCAGCACCACTGTGGTTCTAATCTCAGCTTTCAGCTTGAGGAGCTGAACTGTGGTCACTTGTTCTCTGTAACTACCAGAGAATTCAGGAAAACTGTTAAGATCAAATTATGCCTTTTCAAGGGCATGCAACTCACATGGTAATGTGCTGAGCCACCACCAAGGAATGCTCTGGATTCTATTAATACGGGGGCAATTTTGTAGCATTTTCTCTAAATATGTAGCTTTACAAAAAAGGCCTTATTTTCATGCAGCTAGCACAGAGGAAAATGTGGTTAGAAACTTACTGGTTAAGTATAGTAACTTTGGCTGGAATAAGAGGAAATTTTTCTGGAGTTTGTAATTTAGGAATTAGCAGTTAGATCATAAAAAAGGCTACTGGTAAACACTAAGTATTAAGGATTAGAATAATATATATATTTTTGTTATTGACACCAAGAAATCAGCTCACTAACTGTAGTATGCTGCTTACAATGATTAGGCTTGGATACAGTTTCTGAGGTATGTGTTCATGAGCATTCATTTACATCTTAATTTTTTCTGAAAATTTTTTACATTCATTTACATCAATGAATGATAAATCTGGGGAAAAATAGCCTGGAATATCATTTTAACATAGCAACACCTAACAAGCTCTTGAAAACAGGCTTTTAAAGCCTGTATCAGTTTATTAGAAATGTTTTGGCAGAAAGTTTCCAAACTGCTTTCACAACAGCTTGCTATCATAGAAAAATTCTGTTATATATACTGACATGCTTTATATAACCTGGAAGAAGTATTAAATTTCTTAAGTGTATATTCCAGCAGTACAGCTTTCCTGTGGCTAATCAAAACTAGAAAGCAGTCATAGCAATTCTGCAGTCAGTGTGAGGTGTTTCAAACTGTTCATCTAGAAAAGCAGTTTCTTTTTGCAGTCCAAATTCTACAGTACTCACGAGAACTGTGACTTGTCAGACCTCCACTGGGTTAAATACCAACCCTCCCCTGCTACACACAGGGCTCCAGTGTGATTCCACTGTGTGACGAGGGCAGAACACTTTGGCCTTGGTAAAGGGACCTGTCTTTCTCAGGCTGTGCATATTACTTAAAATATGCATGTAGCACCTTAAAATTACTCTGGATGATTTTCTGAAAAATCTAGTTCAATATTCAGATGCTGACAAAAAGGCAAAAATTAAAAGAAAATAGATAAACAATCATTCAACACTGACTAGAACTCTAGCACACACATCAAAACTGCTACTAGTGACCGACCACCTTTCACAGAAGGATGCTTCATTCCCACACTATGTAACCAGTTCAAGCAGAAGTATGGAATGTTTTCTGAGCAAGGATAAATTTAAAAGGTCTAGAAACTTCAGCTTTGATATCAGTTGCACTAGATGTGAAAATTAAGCATATAATAGAGAAAATAGTCAGAAATTATTTCTCGGTGTTTATTACCATTCAAGAAAACTGGCAGTCACACAAAGAAGTAATCATTCAGTAGATTTAAGGTTAATAATATGAAATACTTTTTCACATATTGAATCTTGAAATGGTAGCATTTATAACTTCAATATTTTAAATGCAAATATACAGATTCAAAATGAATCAAGCAAATTAATATAAAATAGGTTTGTCAGCAGCTGTCAAACATGACAGTAGAGATGTTCTGAAGAGGAAACATCTTCAACAGCAAATTTCTTTAAAGTGGGACAGTGCACTGAGAGATGTTCTTACACACCTGTGAGCTTCCACTCGGCCACTGTCTGGGACAGAATAAAGGGTTAAATTGATCATGGATCTGACACTTTACCTGTGTATCCATTTTATGTAACAGCATATGAATACAAAAAAAGCATCCTGCTGCTTTCCAAAGATACCAGAAAAAGAATTTGCATGATGCAGTTTTCCCAATGATCATACAGGATTTAAAATTTAAGTCTTTAACTTAAGTTGTTCTGCCTCTGGGTATTGTACACTTCCTCAATAGACAGGAAATCATCTCTAGTTCCTGAAAGGAACACAAGAAAGGTCCTCAGAGCAGATAGAGTTTCAGAATGGAAAAAAATGAGAATTACCAAATCAAACAATCAGTTTCCTGTCTTTCAGGAGCCTCGTGCCTCACTGTATAATACAATATAAACACGAGCTCTGTTTTTTCTCAGCATTTTCATTTCAGTTCATAATAAAATAAATCTCCTTATTCATATAAAAGAAATCAAATTAAAATGAAGCTGACACATTACTTTTGAAATTAATTTTATGCCAAAATAAAAATATGATAAAAACAGATCTGAACACGTGCTATTCTATTTTCATTGGATTCCATTATTTTCAAGAACTGGTTCAAACAAGTGATGAACCATTCACGCTACAAGAGTCCAACATATAAAACTGACATTACACAAACTGTCAGAAATTGTTTTTTTCTGCCATGTCCATGTATGGCCTTATCTCCCACACTGTGCACCCTGCTCTAGGAGTTAACTAAAGCCATCAGAGGAGCTGCAGGGAACCTCTAAAAAATCCCAGGACTTGGGATTTGCTAAGAGGAGTCCCACCAATTCAGGCTGCTGGAAAAAAGAAGAGTTGGCAATAGAAGATCCCTGGCACTGCCTGGGCCAGGCATAAGGAACAAAGTATTTTTCAGCTGATTTTCTATTGGAGGATGATGTGGTCATGCTACATATGTGTGTCCATCAGAGAGGTTTACTTGATTGCTCCTGTCCCTGGGAACAATGACTGAAGGTTTTATAGGCAGCTCCAGAATGCAAAGCCATAACAGGACCAATAAATTGCTTCAGGCAGAGGGAAGAGATGGTTCTTAGCAGTTGACTAAAGGGAAGATATTTTCTATATTCTGAAACTTGAAAATAAACTCCTGAAAAGAAAAAAACAAAGTACTTGAACTTTCAAGTCACATCAATCCACCCTGAGAAGTTTCTGCCACAGAGGAGTTAAAACTCCTTCTCTCTCTCCTATCCAAGAGCAGGAATCTCTCTTCCCTCATTCTTCATTCTCTCCTAACCTTGCTGGAGAGACTATCCCTTCCCCACAGGGACAATTTCAGTTCAACAACTTGCTCTTTGATTATGAAGCAGTTGTGGCTGTACTGGTGACTTGTGCTCATCACTACCAGAGCAATGTGAAGTATCTGCTTTCTCCAAAAGACAGAGAGAGGACTGAAGATAGGATAAGCCACCTCATGCTTTAGAATTTAGAGACCTTTAGGGGATTTGTGGACCTAATACATTTGCCTTCCTTAGCAGATACAGTTCAGTATCATAAATAGGTTATAATTAAGAGCAATCTATGCATCAGATCCTTTCATTAGGACTTACCCCTGCTAGTAAACATTCCTCTTAGTTGTTACAGCTCACTTAATATTCACTCTTTATATGCATAAGAAATTTGCTTCTTCTTTCAGAGACTTTCACTAAGTTTTCCGCAGTTGTATTGCATGAGATTTACACTGCAAAAATGCTGAAGCTGTGCTTAGGCAGTCTTTTCTTTAAAATAAATGCCTTTTTTTAAAAATCAAACAACTTCAGCATATTCAGGCTGTCACTAAAATAGCTAAGCACCCCTAGGACTATAATGCTTGCCCAGACAAATGCACATTCCTGTCTGTAGAGACCTAGCCGGAATGTCTAGCATCAGAATTTCACATTTGTGCAGTCAATTCTATTTCACATACTAAGCCACAAACCCATTCTGGTTGAAAACAGGAGAAAGTCTGTTTTGAATTAGGTGACGCAAATCCAGTAGTATCAGACCACAGAGAGCCCAGATGTATATATACATCCACAGACATATAGGCAAGGCAACCAAGCAGCAAAGGCAGCCATCGCTTAAAATGCTTTCCAAATTCGCCAGTTTAACAAACACTACTAATGAATAAAACAATAGATTTACTGAACAGAAAGGCAATGTAGTGTTTTACATTTCCCTCTTACTGAAGCTCTATGAAATATGAAAGCAAGAGAAACAGGTAATTCCAGAGTGCCTTCAATGAAGGTTCTTTATTACAGCAAGGGCTCCCTTCCTTTGAACGCAAAGCTCCAAGAGACAGGACAATATGAACAACTAAGGAAGGCAAGCCTTGCAAAGAAGACATTTAGACCCACAAGAGTCATCATCATTTATCAGAAAAATGCAGGAGAAAAAAATTATGCAGGCAAGAAATTAGACAATATTGTATTTTATACTGTAGCTGCTTAAAAGAGCAAGATGACTGTCTGCATCAATCTCATTTTTAGACTACCTGATATTATTCTAGCTTTAACGTGGAGACAAACAAATGGATGACAATTTTTTTAAATATAGTTGTTCAATTTTTAAAGATCATGATTGATGATGTGATTTTATGTAAAAAAAAAGTTTGCATGATGAGACTAAACCCATACCTGTAAATCAGTGGATTAAAATAACTCAGGCCACTTTCTAATAGTGAATTGCATGAAATTATTTGATTATTAAATTAAATAACTAATTTATCTTAACATTGGGAGTATTTGAAGTGACTTGTCACTCATTCAGCTCAGTTCTTCCCAGCATAGTGCTAGCCATAGGACATTGTTCCACTTGTCCAAGGACAAAGGAAGTTATGAATAACAGGTCAGTGCCAGTAGAACCTACAACTTTTGCTGTGTTTTGAGATTTTTAAGGCCAAGAAAAATTGCCTTGTAGAGGTGATAAAGCCTTGATTTACATTAAGGTAGTTCAGTAATTCAAGAAGGGTTGGTACAAACACTAAAGTTGTAGCTTTTCACATACACACAGAAAAAAGGCAAACTGAAGAAATATTGAAAAAATAGTATTGTCACTTTTATAAACTTCTAAAACCCCACAGAACTCCTCTACATTTATGAAGGAAGCAAGAAAATCATGCCCTTTATAAAACATAAGTTAAATATGAATCACATAGTAGTTATGTCAAATTGCTATTGTTACAATCAGCACCTGGCTCAGAAACAATTGAGAAATTGGAATCTTTTCTGTTCAAAAAGGTTGGCTACAAAAGCAAGCACCTCTTTCAGTCATTGAAAGGTGGACAGGATATTTGTTTTGCATCAGTACTGATACTACAGATACAAAAAAAAGGACATTAAAGTAGTATCTCACTAAGGAAGAAAAATATTGTGCAAAACATTTCATTTCTTATTCTGTATCAATCCTCTAGATTTTTCCCTTTTTTCCCCATGTCCACCTCCAGAAATTTCTTTTACTTGCATACGTTTTCCCTCCTCTATTTTTCTATGGTATTTGCTTCTCCTTCATATAATAAGCAAGCTATATTTTAAAATCAATTCTTCTCATAAATTATTCTTATAGATTCTTCAAATCTATAAGCCACTGTTTTTAATTCATGCGACACTTTAAAGAAAGCCTGTCTTGTGGTATTTGACTAAAATGAGTCAACATAGCAAAAGAGGAAATAACATACTAATTCTTAAGACGTACATACTTTGTGATAAATCAAAAATATTTCATCTTCAAATATCACTGTGGCACATTCACATACAGTTCATATAGTTCATGCTGTCTTATTATTTATTTTAGAAGATAAATATTGAAGAATAGTGTGGGAAAAGCTAAAAACTAAAAATAAGTAGTCTTTGATGTTGAAAACAACCTTTTAGTAATAAATTTATCCAATTTAGCCTGACAGAGGCAGCCCATGATTCAAAAAAATGAAGTCTGCAGCATACAATAGGAGGGACAGAATCATTAAGTAGATTTGTACTCTCAGCCATTTTTTTTTTGCTGTCTTTGCACAAGGTTTCTGTCCTGCCTCAAACTGTCAGATAGGGTAGCTTGGGAAGGACATGCATGAAGGGCTTTCCCTTCTCTAAAGTACCAACCATTCCGTGTTCTCATATTCAGACTTAAAATATATCTAATAAATGTCTTCACACTGTACTTGTAAATAATCACTGCAAATAGAACTGATCTTTATTTTTTTTTTCTTAATAAAATAAAACAAGCATCCTTATGATATCAAGAACCTTCCTAAAAATCCTAAAGCTTTTTTAAAAGATATATCCTAATGAAAGTAATTAGTGGGATTTAAGCCTAAAGCAGGGTCTTTAGCTCTAGTTCACTATTGCATCCAGACATGTGGGTCTTCTGGAAGATTAGGGCTTTTCCTTCACATTTTAATTAATTTTTGCATTTTAATATAGCTGGTGTACAAGTCCAATGGCATTAGAGTTTTATTATCCATACATTTGTGAATAATAGTGCAAGTTGAGAGTAAATCTTAATAAATACAGAATATTTCTGGGACACGTTGCATAGCTTCCTTCATGACGGAAAGGTCCAGAAGAACAAAACATGTGGGTCCAAGCTGCAAGCTTTGGTATACTTTGGTATACTTTGTCAAATCAACAAAAATCTCTGCTGAGGGCAGGAAAAGTATCCCAGATTTGCATTACAGCATGAAGTTTGCACCAAGACAAAAAAAAAAAATAAAAGAAATAATGCCAAACAGTATTTATTATCAAAAAATAAGGCAGAAATATTTCAAGTAAAATCTTTTACCCTAAGCATTTCTTTCAAAAGATGTATTCAAAATGAAATGGATGCAAAAAAGTAACAAAATTGGAAGTTTTTTTACAAGAAATTACTACAAAAAGTGCCTGATTCAGTCTACCAAAGCTGATGCTAATGAAGAATATGATAATTTACCATCAATATACCAAGAAAAGTAACAAGTACTTTTTTATGCAAATATTTGATAAACTAGCCCTAGATAAATGTAGCCAGAGCATTACAAGGCTCTTTTTAATAGCAAAGGATGGACTTCTGGAACAATCTTTCAGTTACAGAAACAACTGAACTCATTTGAGATGAGGCCTGATAAATTTAAAATAGACTTAATTTTCTTGTAGTTTTACACATTTCTTAACCTCTGAAGTGTAGGAATGCTTTCCTAATGCTTTAATGTTTTTCTTGCTCGATCTATGCTTTTTAGCATCCATTTTGTGTTTCATGACAGCATAAAAAATGCAGGAAACCATATGTAATGATATGACTGTCACTGTAATTTTGGTCTTGTGCATCTCAATGATCACATGGCTTTGATATGCCACAGTAAGTTTTAAAATGCTGCATTTAATGGTAAATGTGGTAAGCCACAATTGTAGAGCTTGGTAATGCTTACTTTGGCTTTGCAAAATGGGATATCAAAGAGGTATAAGATCAACTTGCCATATTTGGCACCATCAAGTTTAAGTTAAACTTCATCCTAGGTGAATGGACAGTCAAATAAAACCATGCCCCTGGAAATAGCAGGGTACTGTACATAAACTAGAAAAATTATTGGTTGTAAAGCAGTCTGGACTGAATATAACAAACTCAGCTGGCTTGAGCTCAGGGAGCTGTTTCTTTTGCTTCATAACAGAGCTTTTGTTTCAGAAGTTGGAGACCCTGTGTTTAGCCCAGTAACAAACTCTGAAATGAATCAACCATGTGTAGGTTTGATAGCGTGTTTACCAAGGCTTCCCTGTGTGTATTATTTTGTCCTTGTACCTTAGCATGATGTGGCTGCCTCTGTACTATCCTACACTAAAAGAAAAAAACTAAAAATAAACCAAAGCCTTCCCCTTTAAATATTTTTTTAAAGAAATTGTGCCAGAAAAATACATTTCTAAGCATCCAGAAGACACATCTACTATCACACTAGCTCCCACAAAATGGTCAGTCCCCCCCCCATTCTCAGATAACTCACCATGCATTTTTCTTCTTTCTTGATGGTAAATGGGTCATACTCCATGACCCATTCTTAATTCCTTTTGTCAGTTACCAACATTTTCCTAGTCCCATTGCCATTTTAATTTTCTTGAATGGACTAAACTACGTTATACAATTCAAGTTTCCCATTTCAGGTCATTATTATTTTAAGGTAATTTCCAAGTTAAATTTACATCCATCCCAGGCATAAATATAACTAGTTGAATGTGGAAGTACAAGTCAGTGTGAGGAAAGTTTATACAAAGTCTTTTGTACATTCAAATTTCAGCCAGTGTGTTCCACAAAAATAACTTCTGTGAAATCATTACCTTGGAGATGAAATAACACTGTTCTTGAAACACACTGTCTTACAGCCTGAAATTTGTGGTTTATAATAATTACTTAAGAGCATTACTCAGGAACAGAAAAACAATGGAAGCAGGAATTTGTATCTACCCTATTCAAAATGCTTTTACAGGACCATGACTTCATGTTCTTGACACCATCAGGAAGGGCTGGGAAGTTTTATCCAGAGATCCTGACAGCTTAACTGGGGTTAGAGGGATGCCTACCTGGCAGCAAGGGAAAGAAAGTTTACTTGTACTGACAGACACAGCTGTGCCTTGCATTTTCTGCACTCCCAAGGGAGATTTGTGCTTCACTGTTTAGAGGATCACACTGTGAGTCAGTCTCCAAACCTTCCACAGGTGAACAGAAAGACCAGACAAGAAGTTAAAGGAATGCAGAGTCTGACTCAATTTATATTTACAGCACAAGTGGTTGAAATATTTTTCAGACCTGAACAGGAAATCCAGTTAACATTTAGAAAAGGGAGTAATTTGCCCAGTTTGTTAGGGAGGTTTTCCAACAATGCACAATCTTTATTTGATCCATTTCTAAATTCAGTTATTTGGCCTTTTACTAAAATACAAGTTTAGAACCCTCACTGTTGTTTTGAATGAAAACCTGGTGAGCTCAACCACCCAATCTGATTTGCTTTCACCACTACTGACCAAGGCAAAAATCTACTATTTTTTTATCCTATTATCACAAACACCCATAGGGATAAACTCATACTCTTCCAGCTTAGCAAATATCCACAATATCAGCCTATGGCTATATGATTTGTTACAGTTCCTTCTTCTGCATATTTCAAATTTTAGTGTTCCCCACCTCTTCCTTTCCTACAAAGATGAGAGTAAAATGTCAAAGTTCCAAATACTGGGAAAGCCCTCTGGATGAGTTTTGTGTATTCTGATGTTCATTCACCGATACTAACTCAAGAGCAATGGACAAGAGGGAAACTGATACAAGGAATTCCAAATGATGCTCTACACCAAAAACCCTTTGGATTGGAAACAGCATCTTTACCTAGATACTGCTTAGGTTGATGTTCTTTGCTTTTCCATTCCACTGTCACAAACTATTTTTCTAGTGAAAAGCAGAAAAAACAACAAAACCAATAATAAACAAGAAGACCCCAAGACCAAATCATGCGCTTCTGATAACACTTATTGATGACTTACATGGACATAAGTTTATTTAAGCAAGCATGTAAATAAAGGTGGCATCAGGATGAGATTATACTGTGGATGGCCTGAATTAAAGTTCTCTTACAGAGATATTTGTGTTTGAGAACTCAAGCTTGTCATTAGCCATCTTCCTTGCTGCTGATTTCTGAATACTTAGTTCACAGTAGATATCAAAATACACAGAGAGGAAGGGAAGTTTTCAGGATTTACCACAGCAGGAATTAGCATCAAGTTACAGCATAATAAGGAGTGATGAAAACTTCATGATAAACCATACAGCTGGATTTTCTTTTAAAACAAATATTTAGTATTTTAAGGCATTTTTCTCAACTTAACACACTTAAATTGAATTACACTTGAAAATTTTTGTGATTGAAAAATTGCCTTAGTCTGATGAGTTTCATTTTACAGACTTGGGAGAAAAAAATATAAGCAAGAAATGCTATTTACAGATTGTTTTTAAAATCAACCTGATCTGTTTTATTTTAGATAGGAATGTTGGGCTTTAAATTCTGGCATCTCAGGCCTTAACTCAGAACTTCCCCTTTTCAATTACTTTATTCTCCTAGTTCTAGCTCTCACTCTTTGTTTCTTTTAGTCTATTAGACTATCTCAAAAAAAACCTCAACATGGGCAAAAAACTTGCCCTGTTGGTCTTCAGGTTACCATAACTGTGAGATGATCCTCCATAACTGGCACAGAGAATACATAAAGGTGCATTTTTGCACCTTTGCATGGCAGTTCATTTAAAGAAAGAAAAACACAGCTGTCCAAGATTGCTCAAATATTTGGAGTGTTACAGCCATGTTGTGAGAAGCTGGCTGAAAAATCAAATACAAATGAAATCATGAAAGATAGGTGATAACTGGAGTTTGTAGTGACTCAGACTCACCACAGGAACACCAACAGCCATATGCTAAAAGCCAGACAAAGAGATAGACCCAGCTTAGCTTCACAAGGATCAGTGTCCCTCTATAGCCCTGGATGACAGGGCAGGGAGCAAGCCAGGACTTTAGGCAGAACTATCTGCACCTTCCTCAGAATCAGCAGTTCAAAAGTGGCTAAAGGGTTTCCATTCCTAAGCTAGGTTTTAGTAGAACCCAAACTGAAGCAAGGTTGCTTTTCGAGGACACAATGCAGATCTATTCTAAAGGCAGGTTTATACAACAATTCACAAACCATTCATTCCCTATCCTTGGTGCCTGTATATTCAAAACCTGCTCCCATGTCCAGCAGTTTTCAAGCCTTTGATTACTACACATTCAGCAATCCCTTTGAAAGCCTAAGATAGCTTTCCTTGTCCCTTTATATGTGGCTACATGTCTGCTCCCTGCCCTACAAGCATTTCCCAGGTCCTCCACAAACTCCCCAGCTGCTGTGAAAGCTCTGCCAGGTGAGCATGCCCAGCAACACTCAAAAGCTAGTTCCAGGGAAGCTCCAACATCCCTTCCCTTTGAAAAAGCTCAACTGAACTGAATAAATCCCTCATCAAGCCTAATTTCATCTTTTTTATAAAGTGTAGTGCACAATAAGCTCTGATCAAACAGGTGACACTATACACCTTTCATCACACCATGGATGCAACACAGTGCTCAATTGTTAATTTAAAAAATACCTTACTGCTAAATTTAACTTGCTTAGTCTCTCAGTACAGCAGGATGTTCTGTAGTAGCACCCAGCCCTCCTGCTTGTGCTTCCTGGCAGTGCCACAACAGTGGACAATCCTTAGGAGCTCTTACACAAGGAGCTCCACAAGGGTTTTATTTAATATGTGCTTGATCAAGAGCTCACTGATCTCTGCTCTTTTCACTTAAAATGAGACTTTTTAATTTCATGCTCAGATATTTTTTGGATGAATAAAGGAACACATTTCTGTTGCAAGCCAATTTCCTGGTAAGGGAACAGCAGGGGAGGGTTTTGTTTTTGAGGCAGGTCATCTTTTCTCACGAAATAGCCTTTACTGGTATTAAGACAGTTTGCTGTTTTGTTGTGGTGGTTTTTTAAGCTCCCCAAACACAGGTTTGAGATAGACCTACAAAAGAATGGCATGGGCTTCAATTTTTACTAACTCTCGATGTTTAACAACTTTTCTTTAAACAAACTATTAAAAACTTTGGATCTGAGTTATCTACCAAATCATGACCCTCAGAATACAGTTTTAATCTGATTTAATAAAAGCAGCAATTTCTAAAGAAATCAAAATGAACGCATTTTTTAAAGAGAGAGGCCTAAAAAGCCAGAGAGGAAGCAAAGCACTGAATATCTATTTTTGAGGGAAATTTTTCAAAAACAAAATAATTCCTGCATTTTGTGCTGCTGTCTTCTGAATAGAAAGAAACCACTGTTTTACAAGCCAGACCATTTTGCCTTTGGGGAGGGGAAGTCAGGAACAGGGAAACTCCCTGTTGAAGGGACAGCAGCAACATTCCCATGCCTGCAGCCCATTCCTGTGGCTCCCACAGCTGGAAATTAAACAGAAAAAGTGGGTAATGCAAACTTGTGGTCTGGTCTCAAAGTTAGTAGATTGTACCAGCTTGACATGTTTGAAATCAAACTGTGCATTCTTTCATTCCATTTTTAATTGTTTGATCAATGTAGGTGTTTGAAATTTTATGAATGTCCACTGTGACAGTGTGCTACTGCTCTGTCCACCAACACAACTCTTAAAACATTGTTTGTGTTCCTCATTCTCAATGCAGTTTGAGATGAAATCTCACAATATGACTAACAGTGTAAGGGTAAGTAATATAAAAAATAAATTAGCAGCTTCATTTTGTAGAATCATTTAATGAGCACTTTTTTTCCCCCCTCAAAAACAGTGTCCAGTGAGTTTCAAAAACATATCATGAAGTTATAGTAACACAACTTACATTTCTAATCAACAGGACAAAAAGCTGCCATCTCTTTGCCATTCCTTTTTATTATAAAGAAATAGATCCAGAGTTTTCTTGGGAATTTGAGACATATTCAAAGCAGATAATACAAATTCCTTACAGGCTAAGGTAAGCCATTGGGAATACAGGCCTTGGAGACAAAGCAGTTCTGATAAATGAACCCTGACAGAGACAAAGTGACAGACCCACAGGCAACTCTGAAGGCAGCAGCTCTGCTGCCTGTGAAGTTTGCCACGAAGCATAACATGCCCAGGTATTTTCACCTGCCTGTTCATTACTCTCACTCCTGTCAAAATGCATCTCTCTTGCTACACTGTGGATGTTTTGTCATCCACAAAGCACTCACTTTGGGCTCCAAAGGCAAACAGGCCAAATTCAGAGCTCTAGCAATCTGAAACAAGCCCACTGAAGTCAATAGTTACACTTGCTTATATATACATGAAGAATTTTGTCTCAGTATCTTAGAATGTGGGAAATTGTGACCTATTCAATTAGAAGCAATTTAGCCCAAGTTTGTAGGAATTTAAGGGATTACTTCAAACAAAAAAACTGCAAGACTGTAGCTTATTTCAGATACTATCTGGAATTGTTCATCTGAGTTTTAGCATCAACACTTCATCAATCTCTTCCCCTTGCTGTTAGCAGTACAGGCATCACTGAATAGTGGACACTGAATGCCCATTTTCATTTAGTCATTCTCCTTTCCCAAAGAGCAGAGCACTGCAAATGAGCCTCTCATTCACTGCTTCCTAAGGGTCTTTCCAGATACTTTCAGTACCACAATCATCTTGGGTCAAACAGAAGAGCATATACAGAGAACTAATGATAATTTTTGATTTTTTCATCCACTGCAACATTTCTCCAACTCAAAATGATGGCAATGTCATTCTGGTTTGTACTTGTCTTAGCACCATACAAATGCCCAGGAAATAGGTATTGATTCTACTTTTCCTATATAAACGCCCCAGTTACATACAATGAATTTAGAAATGTCTATCTGCCTTATAGTAGTTGGAACTAGTCCTGGGGAGAAAAAAGACACAGATAAATATAAACCCCAACGAGGTGCACACATATTTAGATGCTTAAAAATTAGGCACCTGCCAAAATACTAGAAGGATCATAATCATAGCTGGCTTGCAGATGTGAGAATAAATAAAGAACAGAAATAGTATTTGTGGTTAAGATAGGTTGGATGTTTTTATCTAGGGGAAACTAAAAGACAAGATTGTTATATATCATCTGGAATGAATTTTGAGCCTTTTCCATACCTAAAAATAAAAACAGATGTATAAAATCCTATTGGCATAACAAAATTCAGCTTTGAAAAAGCTATTGTCTGCAAATGTGATGATCCTCAAGTCTGTCTTTAGGAGGACTAAGGGATTCTGAGCAATCCCAGTATGATAGAGGGCATTCTATATATAATAGCCAATACTTGGAGTCAATTATTTTTCCTCTCATTTTCTCAGTCTTGTTTTCATAACTGATTATAATTTGGCAGAGAATTAGAAGACTAAACCAGGTAGTAAATTTTGGAACATTATTGCAGTCATCACCTGAAATCATACTGGATACAAAATTAATCCTTAATATAAAATAAACATTGCATCCTATACATCTCAACCTGAAAATGTACACTGTAGAGGCTATAAATGTATCAAAACCTTACTTTCTCTAAACACTGAGAATTTGCACCAGCGCTGCACCTGTAACAGATAGGTGACCTCTGGTTTTAATGTCTCACAGCACTACAAACAAATAGGGCTATTGCAACCTTCAGTATTTTGCCCACTGTATTTCAGAAATTCTGCAACTGATTTTTTAGTCTTTTCACAGTACTACCTTCCAGAATGTTCAGATTTTTTTTCTGAATGTTTTGGATTAGCAATCTTGTTTCAAGGCATTATGTATAAATTCATCAAAATGCTTTTCATTATACCTCTATAACTTTCATTCTGTAAATAAGAAAAATATTTACATTCTCATAAACCATGTCAAAATTACCAGAACAAATTTAATACTGAAATAAATTAATTTGGAACTCATCAGCATCACTGAAGATAGTTATGTAGTACAACATCCACTTATTGCTATGATAGGCTGATAATCAATAAATACCCTTTAATCTTGAGGGTCCAATCACATGAGTTTTAAAAGAATGGAGTGGTGGAAAAAGCAATGTAATGGAACTTGGATTTCTTTAAGAATCCAGATGTGAACGTCCATATTCCTATCTTTTTTACTGCCTATATTATAGAATTTCATTAAGATACAAGTAAATAAGCTATATTTGAATTCAGAGTTTTATATTTTGTACCATTTCATCTTCTTCAACCATCACTATAGTAGTAGACCTTGTTACTGGCTACAAATGAATCTAATTATTTCATAGTTTGGGCAATGTGCCTGGCAGACAGCAGGGCTTGGACACCCACTGCTGCTTTGAAGATACATGTTGAAAGCAAAACTTGGCGTTTTTTCTGATAAAGTTATTAATTTTCATTGCATTGACTAGAAAATAATCACTTCCTGGAAAAAGATCAGAATATGGGCAGCTGAGATTATTACTGACTGCAACAGAATTACTGAAAATTGTGAGCACCTGTTAAATATGTTTTTTAAGTGTTGCGGGGAAATGAACCCTACTAAAAGTGAATGAAGTAGAAATCAACATATTGATCATTTAGTCTAACACACATTATAGAGAAAAAAGGTGTATCACAGTTTCAAAATAGCATCAGATAGGAAAAGGTGTATGCAAAGATTTCTGCTCATCCTGCATTTCCTGATTCTTTTTTGATTCTCACAGAGCTGCTATATACTTGCTGTTTGTCCTAATGTCAGATGAAAATAGTCACTTTTTAACATTAAACAATGATCAAAAATAGTATTTTGTTTACTTCCCTTCTCAAATTCATACAAATTCCCAAACAACATGTAAACACACCATCTCAGAGAGGCATTTTGTGCTGTGCAGGCATCTATGCCCATGGACAGGAAGCTTAAGGCAATTTGGGAGTTTTAGTGTGCGCCCTTTTTTCACTATTCCCTGCCACATGAACTACTCAGTGCCTTCTGGGAACTGCTGTTAACACACCCAGCCCACTGGGCTCCTGGGACTGGTCCCTAAGACTTTGTAGGGACTGTGTACTGCCTCACATTTCAAAAGGGAATGGTCAGCCCTAAGCAGGGCTTTCAAATCTTAGACAATTAAAAGGCACTGACTCAAATTAAAAGCTTTTCTGTGCCTAAATTTTAAAGCTGCTACATGTAACTCAACCACTTTCTTCAAAGGGGTTTCTTTATTTTGTGGGATAAAACTGCAATGTTGGTCTAGAGAAGATATATTACATTGCATGCTAATTAATGCGTGTGATTCATTTTCATCAGCTTAGACTACTAAAATGACCATTATTTTATGAACAGAGGTGGATAATGAGAAATATTTGAAGTCTGAGACCACTCATATTCCAAGGCAATTGTCAATTGGCAACGTCTGACTTCTGAGAGGATGTGTCATTTTGGAGGAATGAGTTAAATAAAATGGGACTTTATTAAATCAAACTACTAATGTATTTTTTCTTTTGTTTTTACTTAGATGTACTTTATGTTTTGGCCCCCATCCTCTCAAAACTGGACAGGTATGAAATGGAGCCTCCTGAGACACAAGGCCTCCCTGAGACGTTACCTTTGTTCTCTCTATGTTCTTTCTTATAGAACATGATAAATTTTCTTTTACTTCACAATGGTTTAACAAGTGATTAGTTACGAGGTTTTATGCATATGAACAGGAAGTACAAGATTATCATGGCTGGACAGAAATTCATTTGCTGTTAGAAATTACCCTTCTTAACACTCTCCACATCTTAACTTCTATTAGAAAGGAACTGTGAGGGTGGTAGCACTAATGTTGCCAAAAACTAATAAACATGTTACAAGTGTGTGACACATGCAGACCATTAGTCTGTGCCTGCACTGCCTCCTTGTGTATTAGATAGGCCACCATTGCTCCCCCAACACAAAACAATGCCACAAAACAATGCAGAGGAGGGACTCTAAGAGGCCTTTTATACTTAAACATCTGCGTTCATAATTTGTCCCAAGTTATAATTAAAAATGGACTGTGGTATGTAGATATTGGCCCACTGCTTCAAGAGCAACACTGATTGAAGCAGAACTGAACAGGGACACTCTCTGATAATATGATAAACCGTTGCCAATGTGAGTAACTGAGCCTGCCTACACTGCCCCCTTTTAGCTCTCCCAGCCTGTGTATTTGTTTCAATTGGTCTCCTGCAAAAGGAAGTTTCAGATAAAATAAAAAAAAAAAGACAATACTTTGGAACTAAAAAGATACCAGCAATTGAAGACAAATATTTGAAAGTATTGCATTGCAAAACCGCAACAGACTCAAGTTTTAGTAGGCCACTGGAAAAATTCAGAAATGGCAATCAAAATGCAGATTTCTGGCAGTGCTGGTGTGTAATAGCAATCTGTAAAAACTAAACAGAAACTGAGAAATGGCATCAAGTATATGTGTCTCATTTTCAGTTGTCTTAAATGAGGAAAACTACAGTATCCCTTATGCATTATATTTTAGAAGATATAATGCACATTACACTAAGCACTCCTTTTGTTTTTTCTCTAGGATGAAGTATAATTATAATTACAACAGGCTATGATTTCAAAAAGAAATTCATACAAACTAAAAGAATGATGGGTTGCTGAATCAGATACACAGTGCAGTCCTATAAAATACCAGTAGGTGAGCCTTGAAAGCGTGGGGAGTTTGGCTGAAATAAGCCTTCAGAAAACTTGAACCAAATGACAAAGCTGAGCTGGTAATGCTGCAGGATACTTGATATTTCCTGCAGCTTGCTAAACAAAATGGGGATGTGCTGTTTATATGCTGTAAAACACTATTTCAGCAATATTATTCTGGGGAGGGAGGTGTAGAAAGACCAGATTATTCTACAAAACAGTCATGACTAAGATTCAGCAAAGTCAATGACGCCAGAAAGCACAGTCATTGCTGCTTTTCTCCAATGAACTTCATAGGCAGACATTGTTTACTTTCTGTTTTAACCTGAGGCCAAACACATAGCTCATTCCCAGAAAAATTCTGGTCAGACCATATTCCATTCACAAATGTGAATATGCAGTAGCTCCTCAAAGAGATCACCTTTATCAACATTAAAACACTGCTTACTTTTGTGTATGTTAACGCTATATAAAGTAAGAAAGGAGGAACTTCATAGAGAGTTACAAATTTGTCAGCCTACAGTGATCAATGAAAAGAACAAAGTTAATGAAAAAAATTGTGTTGCTTAATTGTGGCAAGATTTTATGTAAATGCAGTTACTTTTCCTCACATATAAAAATATAGAAGTACACTGATCAAAAGGAAGGTTGAGTAGAACACATGAAGGAAGGTGACTGTGTGACATGGAAGCAAAGCATCAAAGTAGGGGTAGGAAGCTCAAGTTCAAAACACATGCCCTCATCCTCTCTGCACAGACAGGTCAGAAGCAAGCAAATAAACTAATTTTTTTCCAAGCATATCAATGATGAGTATGTAAACAAAACCACCACCAACAACCACAAAACCAAACCTTGAAAATAGTGAGTGCACTAAGTTCAGCTAATACCTGCTTCTTCTCACCTTTTGATGCACAGAGAATCCACATGTGGAGGGTTCTTCATTTCTTCCTAAATCACAACTATAACCAGACCAATAACCACAGCAAACAGTAAAATCAACTGACAATTCAGGCTCCCACAGAGAATTCTCAAGCCCCGCCTTTAACACCTACCTACATAACCAGCACTTATAACAAAAGATTCTCATAATACTGGCAAGCCCTGCAGTGTCTGGGAAAACCAGACTCTTCCATTTTATTGCCTGAAGCACTGAACATAAGTCCAATCCTAAACATTATCTTCATTGGGGAATCACTGCAAACTTTGGTAAATGGTAACCTCAGGTGTAGCCTGTTTGGCAACACTTACAGCATCCCTGAAATAGGAGGGCAGCCTATGAAAACATCAGAGCTGTTCAGGGAGCTATGCAAATCAAACAATTATTTCCAGCAATTATCCCGCATATTTAAGTTTTCTTTTTCCAAATTATACTCCCTAACTCTGCCCCATTGGTATCAAAAAGACTTTAAATTCATGACAATTCCAGAGAACATCCTATTCCTTCAAGCTTTCAAGAACCTTGCTTTAAACATAGAATATTTTCAAGATCTTTTTCCATCCTAACCTTCAAGCCAATCTTATCCCTAACCTTCACAATATCCATTGCTGAACACGAGGCATTTTCCACTGATAGCAGTAAGCTCCTTTGCATTCCCCAGCAATAACTCAGTCTCCTGAAGTCATGTCTTACAGGATAACCCTAATGAAGACTGGCAGAAAGATAGCAAACTGAAAATAAGATGCTAGACCTCAGTGATATCAGACCATTTTCTATCTCTAGATCCAATAAACTGAGTTGTCTATGAATTCTAGTCCTCACCTCAACCTCTCCTACTGCTGACAGCAGCCTTCCTAACACTTCAGATCTGCAAAAATTGATTGTAAACTGGAGTCTTGACACATTTCTAATCTTAATCTGAAAGACAGTAAATCATTACTGAAGAATAAATGGCATCAGTTTCTAGCATCACTGGGTTTTTTTCCTGCCTCTGAAAAGCTTCCAGAGACGAACAGTAAATTGGTTCTAGACAGTAAATCTTATGTCAACCCTGTTCAGAAGGCCAGACACCTCAGGGACACAAAACATTCCCTGGACCATTTTACTTACTGGATTAAATATAAAGATTCTCAAACATTAATCCTAAATTCCTAATCCTCCCAATTCTAGTTCTTGCACTATTAATAACTACAGGATCAATTACTCCCAACAGCTTCTCTTCACTTGAGCTGAGTCTTATCAATTCTTACTTCTGGCAACACTGAACATGCTGCATAAACACTGTACATGCTGCATAAAATGTTCTTTACACTTAGCCATCCTCTTCCAAAACCCTACTCTTAATCTGTTTCAAATCCTTACAACAGCCTCCTAGAGCAATTATTCTGACACAGACCAAAAGAGGAAAACACAACATAAGCCTTATAACAGTATCTGCCCAATTCTCATCTCTGCAGCATGTGCAGAGTTCAGTGCTAATTTGTAATTTATACATAACCTACTGTTATAGTGTAGGACACTATCAGTCTCTGCTTTCCACATGTTTCTGTGCTCCCCTGGAGGAGACCCCGGACAACTGAACATTACCCAGGGATGTAGACACATTATAGTAAAAACCCTAATCTCTTGTGTGGCAAAATTCTTGTTCAGATCTAGAGAATGAGTTCTAACTGTAAAACAAAACACATACTCTTAGTTTATTTCTCCACCTGATGTAAATACTATTCCTCTTGAGGAAGAGAACTATGAAAGTTTTGGCTGCCAGCTACATTAGTACAAAGATTGCTGACAGGTTTCTGCATTTGGGTGAAGTGAATTTACCTGTTGATCCTGTATTTTTCTAAGACTTAAACCCTTTTATACTAGACTTTTTCCCAGCCTACAGGAGACTAAGGCATTGGTTTCTGCCAGTTGGTATAAAGCACTGGCCTACCTCCTTCCTATCTCCTTGCTTCTCATAGATTCAAAATGGAAGAGGAAGTTGTGACAATTTAGAAAGCAACTATCAGCATTAAAGCAATTTCTAGTAGTAGTTTAATAAGGGCACCAGTTTCTACAGGAAATCACAGTACAGTACATCAGAGTCTATTAATTGCTCCCTGCTACTCATCCTTAGCAGTCCTACATTATTCAGTATTTATGACAGATACAATTCTCAAACCCCAACACTATTACTAGAATAATAACTAGGACTTGAATTAACTAGCATATAAGGGAGCAAACCCCATAGTTCATGGCAGCATTAGTCAATGATTTCTACCACTTAACTTTGGGGGAAGCTGCAGAAAGGTATTATGACTCTTAGCTAAGACCTTTGGCCTAAACTCAATTGTCATACCTAATTGCTAAGCAGAAGAAGAATTCTACTAACTCATTTCTGAGGTATCATCCCTAAAGTGGAAGCAGCACAGGTTATTGTCTTGCTTTGATCTTATCTTTGAAAAGCACTGGAGATCAAATTTGGAGAATTTTTTCTCATCTTCATGATGCTAAGGAACAGGATGCAAGCTTGATAGTTGACATTTTTAACTATCAATGTTAACCACATAATTTAAAAATTAGATAAATCCTGCATCAAGAGATGTGCAAGTACCTACCAACAGCCCCTTCCAAATCACCAGACTCTTTCAAACAGCAGTCATGTCATTTAACCCCTTCAATCCATAACTCTAACCTCAATACTGCCTTCATTCCTTACACAGCCCTAGAAGTTTTAACCTCTCATGTCAATGTTTCTGGTAGCAACTTCCATTAGTGCGCATTCAACTGAAAACTGTAAGGATTTTTTCACCAGGCACTGTACAAATTCAACCTTCAACATGCAAATGGCAACAAACAGACATCCCATTTCTGGCCACATCACAGACCTGCTTTTGGATCTGTGTAGGTTGCACAGTGCAGCTTCACTCCAGTTTTGCTTATGTCATTCTCAATAGGGAAAAAAACCAGTAATGCTAATATTTCCGCAGTCTTGTGGTACCTGAGCTAGTAAGCATTGAATTATGCTGTTTTATATTTAATTTCTTTTACTATCCTTTTTGCTCCCTAATTCTTCTTATGTGCTGTGAATAGAATTGGAAAGGGCATCAATATCTGTGTGAAACTAGAAAAAAAAAATCAAGTCAATATCCCAGAGATACAGGGAAACCAACAATAAAAGCATACTCTTCTTTACAGGGCATTGTTTATTCTCAGTGAAATGACCCGTTTATATAGAGAGAGAAGTCCATCACTTTTGGTGATGTCAAGGAATATGTTAGAAAAACACAGTGTGATTGCAAGAGCGTCAAAGAACACCATATTTACAGTTACATATCATTATGGTGCCTATAGCCTGAAGAATGTGAAAGAGCTACTGCTGTTTCTTGTGACCTACAGTGGTCCAAGGAAACATATTCTCTTCTCCACAGTTCCTAACCCCTCCCCCTCTCTGCCCCAAAATACAACAATGACCCATCTGTGCGCATACAAGAGAGCAATTCCTAATATTTAAACATGGATTAATCTGCCAACGTAGATGTATCAGGGACAGAACATAATGAATGTCACTGTGCTTGGTCTTTCTTTTCACTAAAACTGTCTTGAACCGTTTTGTAATGAGGAACAAAGAAGCCGACAGGAAGAACAAACCACTGTGGATCACGGATGATTTAATACATAACATCATTCTCTTCTGTTTCTATCTGAAAATATTTTCACATTTTAGCCTTCTTTTAGATTCAAGAAAGGAAACATTTCTCCTGAAATTACGCCTAAGAGCTGAAAATTTCTAACAAAAATCTTTAATTTTATGGCATTCATAAAGCTTATTATGCTCTGAATTGTTAATCTATTCTTCAACATATCATCATGGCTGCAATTACTTCACTCTGCACTTCACTAGAATACCATCATTAAAATTTAGAAGATTATGAACAATAACTAGGAAAATAAGCTAAATGTAAATCAATCATCCCTAATTAAATAATTTGATGGACTGCAAAATGTGGATCTTCACCTAAATGACATGTAACTTTTCTCTTGTAACTGCTGAATCTGATGGCAATTTATTATATGTCTGTGTTGCTTGACATGCTGGCATGCAAAAATAACTGAGCTAGCTCTAAATTAATGTGGTCCTGGTACCAGAATTCGTATAGAATTATACAGATTTTTATATTAAGTATGCTACCTCACCAGAATTAATACTTAGCATTTTGTCCTCTTTGTTCTGCTTTGGATTGATGTAGGACCACAAAAATCAGTGGCTATCTTTCCACTGACAGTTTGGGAGATGAACTACATATCCTAAACTTAAATAACCATAAAGGCACTGTGTGAAATTACTACTTCTACACTGTGAGAATAGTTGTACTTTTTCAGCACAATCTGAAATGCTTCCATTTCTTCTCCTAGGCAGTGACAGACTTTTTCCTTTTTACTAGGGAAGAGTTTAGCTGTATTTGTTCAGGTAAATAGAAAGGCTCAAAACAAAGTCAGAGAAGCAAGGTTTGATAAGAGACTGCAAGCAGCAAGAAGCTGGTGACAAAGATGTATAAGTATGAAGAGGAAACTTGAAACTTTATAGCATATGATTTTCCCACGACAAAGTATTGAGTAAAAATAATAAATTGCTATTGGGACTACCAACTGATATTGTAAGGAAGGAGGCTGAAACAGCAAGTTAATCTGGTCTGCTCTACAAAGCATCTAGTAAGTGACTGAGAACTACACGGACCAGCAGAGAAACAATAACAGTACGGACTTTTGGGAAACTTGTATACAGTTAAGGTGTAAGAGGGATAATTGTAAGATAGGATGAAATATTCCACAAGCAGCTGGGGGTAGAACACAATCCCTGGGGAGATGGTTCAGTGGTGCACACAGTGTTGTTGGGTTAAATGGTTGATGATCTTAAAGGTCTTTTCCAACTTTAATGATTCTATGCGTAAGTTGTGGTACAAAAGGTCGGTACATATGGCATTTGGCACTCCACAGCTGTACTGTGGGTGATTACCTGATGTGCCAGAACAACCTTGAGTGTCTCCTCGCTGAATGGCACCCAAAGCACAGCACTTAAGAGAGCTCAGACATAACCATGCTATGCACCTCAGTCCCCTCAGATGCAAATCTAATGACAATGATCTCAGCTTCAGGAAACCAAAGACAGAAAGAGCTAGGTATATTAATGGAGTGCAGGAAAACTAAGATATTTTATGAAAGGACAATAAATTTCTGAAGTATAATTTGACACAGAAACAAGTATTTTATTGGAAACCATGTATTTAGTAATTGCTGTAAGGCATTAAAGATCTCAATGAGGGTAGGTTTAAGAAAAAATTATATACATTTCTACCAAAACGTGACCATGGTTTTCTCTCGTTTTCCAGAGAAGCCGGGGCAGAACCTGATCCCAGCCGAGGGCTTCGGCTGGACCTGCTGCACAAGTAAGCTCAGCCAGAGGTTTCAGCCTACGGGCCGGTCCGTGTTACCGACTGCTGCACAGGTGGGCCAGGACGGGAGTGCGAGCGGGAGGTTTCCCGGCCAGGAGCGGACACCTGGCTCCCCGGGCTGCAGAATGGCAATGTTCGGTGGCGGGCTTTTCCTTCACCACCCCGTTCCCTCCTTTCTTACAGCCGCCTTAGAGCGAAGCCCCCGGAGGTCCCCCAGGGGTGTGTGCGAACAAGCTGCGCTTGGGAGGGTGTGGGGGGAACGGCTCCGAACGTGCCGCCGCACCAAGGCGAGCCGGCGGTTTCGGGGAGTCCGAAGGGCCACCCCACAGACGCTCCACCTCAGTGCCCCGGCTCCTCTCCCGCACATTCCTCTCCTCAATCTTGCGCTGCCTCGCTCCCTCCCCTGCCGGCGTCCCCCTCCCCCGCTTGTCCCCAGCGTCGCCCCCCTGCCCGTCCCCGCTCCGCGCCCCCGCCTCGCTCCGCGGGGCGCCGCGGCCGCCGATGCGCATGCTCGGGGCGAGGGGGCCCGCGCGGAGCGGAGCGGGAGCGGGCGGGGGGCGGCGGTGACCGGCTGAGGGGACACCCCAGCCCCGTCCCGGCTCGCTCCCGCCGCGCCTTCTGCGTCCCCCGAGCGCCTTCGGGAGGGCCGCTCTCCGCCGCCGCGGGGGCCGGCGGTGCCCGCGGAGCGGCCGGTGTGCCGCCGCCGAGGCGGAGGGCGGTGCTGTGGGCGGCCGGGGGAGCCCCGCGATTGGCCTCCGCCCGGCGGCTGGCGTGTCAGTCGGGCTCCAGGGGTGGCCCTGGGAGCCGCTCGCCCAGCCCTCTGACGGGATGAAGCCTTTAGGGGGTTGCGGAGCTCTTTGCATTTTGATTAAAGCCCCTCATCTCCCCTCAGTCTGAAGGCAGGGCACCGGGGAGGACGGGTCGGAGGGGCCTGTGCAAGGCCGGGCAGAGCGGGAGAGGGGCGAGAGAGAAAACCTTCTCTCCGTTTATCACGTATGGCTCTATAGGAGAAGTCATCTCTGGGAATATAGTGGAAAGGACGGAGCAGGTATAAACTGAAGGCGCCCGCGTTTAATTCACACTTGTGGGTGCCCAGCATGGAGATGCAGAGATGGTTCACAAGGTGGAAAACGAGAAGGTGGCCCTGGGACTCGGCTGTAACCGTGCTCATCACCTTCGCTTTCCTTCTTCGGGCTGCAGAGGTCAGAGGAGGTAAGAAAGCAAAGGGGAGCCGGGAGTCCAGCCGCCTCTCTCCCCGCCTCGGGGAAAGGACCCCGGGCACGGCTGAGGCCGCGTTCCAGAGGAAACCTGTCAGAGCGACTGGCGCTGCTGGGGAGGCGAGAGCGCTCCTGCAGCCGGCTCCGGGCGCGGAGACCGCGGGGAGCCCCCGGCAGCGCGGGCTGGGACGTCTCTCCCAGGTGCCGCGGAGGGACGGCTCTTGGTCAGCTTTAAACTTTGGATGTGTTTTTAATGAGGTAAAGGAGATGTTCCGGCAGGGTGGGAAAATGAAAGAAATACTTGTTGCACAGAGAGACTTATCCTCTTTCAGCACTGGACTCTTGTTTTGTGGAGCGTGCGTCCAACTTTGTTTTCTTGAGCTGCTGAAGTTCACCAGATTGGCTCACCAGATTGTGACTGAAATTGACCGCCTTCTCCTCGGAGGGGCAAGGAAAGGGAAGGTTGGGGGTGGAGGCTCTCTGCTCGCTTTCTTCGTTTTCCTAGCTTTTATTTTTTCTTTTGCAACGGGTTTTAGTGGTCAAAGTTTTCTAGGGCGCAAGCGGAGGAGAAAATACACTGGCAGGGGCGCTTTGCCAGCCGCTGCGGAGGGCAGCTCTCGGGGCAGCGGCGCCCCGCAGGTGGTGCGAGCGGCGCCGAGCCCGGAGATGCCCGGGGGGGTTCGAGGGGGCTCAGCCCGAGGATCGCTGGGCTCTCCGCGGGCGGTGTCAGCGCTGGGGCACCGTCCCCACGCCCTCCCAACTCTGCAGCCTGCCCGGGCTATCGATGGTCCCTTAGGTGCCCGTGGACCTGGTGGGCAGGGTGCGGCCCGCGGGGGATCGCAGGGGGAACACGAGCCAGGAGCAGCCTCAGCAGAAAGGAATCGCCGCCCCCTCCCCCGCACCGCCCCTTGCCTTCTGCGCACTTCTCCCGTCCGCACCGCTCTCCCCGGGCTCCCCAGCCCAGCCCAGCTGGGTTCTCTGGGCTGTGCTCGCAGTTCGCCGAGCTGCAGTGCGGAGTGTCCGGTGGCGGGAGAGTTCTCCTCTCCTACCGGGAGTGAAAACGCTGCCTCTTCCTCCTTTCCTTCCTCCCTCCCACCGGACCCCGCAGGCGCATCTGGAGGCCAGTCTGGCAGGGACTGAAGTTTTTATTTTTCTGTGGGTTTGACATCAATGAAGGGGCTTAGCTCTCCGAAATGAAAGGTTTAATTTTTTATGTATTTATTGTTTTAACGAGGAATTTCTCGATCTGAATCCAGAATCAACAGGCGTCCTAGAGGGGGCAGGGAAAGGTGATCAGTTTCCATTCAAACTTTTATACCTGGGCACAACTTTGACGGTGTCAGATCAATCAGGGCTCCTGCCCCCTGCTGGCCCCGTTTCTGACAGGGACTGGAGGGGTCAGATTTCATCCCTCTTGCACTTCCACGGACTCGCTGGAGTTACACCAGGGTGAAATAACCTTGCGGTGCTTCAAGGATTCGGCTACTCGTTACCATGTGGAAACTTAATTTCTTCAAGAAGAATACTGTCCTCAAAGACATGATCGATTTCTTATGCCACTTTTCGCAGTAGAACTGACTAAATTAAGTAGGGTCAGGGTAGGCTAGGGTAGACTATGTTTACATAATGGGTTGGATGGAAATGACAAGATAAAAGAAAAGCTAAACCCAAACAGCACAGGAAAAATCAACAGAATTTACACTGAAACCAACAGAACTAACACTTACTGGACTGTATTCAGCAACATTAGGGAGACTAATTTGGTTGTGGTAACCTTATTCAAAACTAAAAGGCTGTATTGATAGTCTTCTGGATAAAGGACATTTCAGAAATATAGAACTACAGGCTTCTTATTCTTTGTAGAAACATTCAGAAAAGAACTTAGTTCTTGACCTTTTCTGAGATACAGTGTGCTATTTGCTTAGGAACTACAGGGAGCTGTGTGTTCAGGGCTTGATCTGTTATTGAAGTCAGTCAGAGTTTTTCCATTGACTACAGAGGGACTAGAATTTGACCTAATTTCTCTAACAGTGTACAAGGGACTTATTTCTGAATCATCTGTTACGCATTCTAATCTTATTTAAAGTAGTTAAAAGTTAACATAGGACATAATGATCGCTATTTGAAAATTGGAGACAGAAAATAACAAGGAATTAAATAAAATATCATAAATGGCAGGTAAACAGTATGACTAAATGAAAACGCTCGATGAAATATGAATGCTGGGCAAAATATGAGTTGCTCTGTTAAACTCTTTTAAATCTTCTGTTCTTCAATGTTCTTTTCATAAACTATCTCTGTGAAAAGAAAATTACATGGTGTATTCATATAAAGTGTTAATCATGTAGCAGTGACTTTTTAAAGACAAGAGAAGCCATTCCTTGTAGACAAACCTCAACAGATTCCTAAAATTCTTGACTTTTTTTGAATTTTCTTTATTTAACAAAAAAAAAAAACCCAAAACCAGAGAGAAGTATGAGGCGTCTTTCATACTTGTAAGAAATGGTGTGCAAAGAAGTGTTTGGGCTCTTGAGTTATTTCTTCTTTACACAGAAAAAGTTACAGAAGTGAGAATCAACTGCATGGGAAAAGCAGTGACTCATACTTGGTCAGCTCAGTGCCCACCAGCTCTTAAGTAGCTCTTTTCAGAAAATGTTTTTGCTTTATGACTTGGCTAAAGTAAACAAAATTCAGTATTTTTAAAGACATCCTTTGATTTCCTTTCCCCTTCCTCACCTTTAATACTAAAGCTGTTGGTAATGTGTTTGGAATGAATAAACTCATTTAGTCAAAGTGGCATGGCTTCAACACTATAAATTTTTGTTAGGGCTTGACATCAATGCACTATTGTGATGCAGATTTAAATTTCATGGGCAAGAAATGAAAAATCAGCTTTTTTATTATTTATAAGCTTTTCCAAGCAAATGGAAATTTAGCTCTTAATCTGTGTGGAAAAAAAGATTTAAGAAGCCTTACTGAAAATGAGGCTATGAAGCTATATATAGAAAACTATGGACCTTCTGTGTAAGCGATGAGCAGATTTGTTTCTAAAATAAATAGATACTTCTTGCTGTCATCTTAGGAAATATAAAAGTTCCTTGTGCTTCCCACACACAGGCTTGGAAAGTAGTGGGAGTTCTAGGTGCAGAAGGAATGCAGAACTGGGCCAATTAGTGATGGCAAAAGGAGAGTTTTCTTAGTGGATGCACACTTAACACTGCTACTTATTTGTATTTGCTTAGTAAGGAAAATATGGATCTGTTTGTTGAATGAAAACTCTTGAATGTACTCAGCGAGTCCAAACCTGTACAAAATGGTGCTTTAAACTAGAAAATTAATTTCTATTAAGTTCTTCTCAGAACTATTTGTGATGTAAAGTACTTTTTATTTTAACTGATCAAATAGCTTTTAAGATAAAAAAAGATTGTCTTGTGTGATAATTTGTGTGCGTTTCTCAGATTGCCATTCCCAAACTTAGCAAAAATGAATAAATCAAAGGATGATTTCACTAGGTGCAGCTAGTGGTCCTAGCTGAAGTTTTTCTGAGTCCCAAGGATCAGCAGGTGAATTGGTCCAATCTTCCCAGAACAGTGCAAGAGACACCTGTATGTAAATGTCTCTTTTGCTATGTAGTTTTGATTTTTTAATTGTTTCTAAGGTAAAATAATTATTTCAACTTCAGCTGCACACATCTGGCACAGAAAAAAATGACTGATATGTGTTGTTAATTCTCTAGAATGTGTATCTTTGCATTGAATTTAGGAGACCTCACATGGATCCAAGAAAGGATTCAGGCTGCAGGAAACTATGACTCTTTCCCTACCTCTACAGGAAAGAATTTTTTCAACTTCAGTTTAGTGTATATCTTAACAACTTTAACTGTATATAGGTGCACATATACTCTGTGGGTTTGGCTTGAAATAATGTCTTCCCTAGTACCTATAATTGAAATGACAACAGTAAAAAATCTTTGATATAGTAACTTTCCTGGTGCTGTCTTTTGTTCCAATTACTAAAATAAACCCATTAAAAACACCCCACCCCCAAAGCTCTCAATTTTTAGTAAAATTGGTGTCTGCTGCAGATATAAAATGTAGGAAAAAAGTTATCATACTTATTTTTACAACTGTCATGTCCAAAGTTACTTGATCTCCCCCAAAGAGAACCCTTAATTCTGACAGAGTTGCAGCTTACTAAAGGAGCCATGACATAACTGCTGAGGTTATACCTAAAACACACTGGAGCAATTATGTCTTTCCCGGATTTGTTTTGTACAGTGGTGAACAGTAGGGTTTCCATCTGCCAGCAAGATTAAGAAGTTGCTTTTCTTTTCTCTGTAGAGCGTTCTGCTTCTTTTCAGAAGAAATCCTCCTAGCATTGGTTAATTTATCATTGTTCTGACTATTTGTTGATAATAGGGGGGAATAAATTAAGCAGAGCTTGGGAGAAATCTTTAATGTTCTAAGAATGTGAAGTCTCATGCAGTGATAGAGATTTGCCCTCTGGATGGACAATAGAGAACAGTGGCTTAAAAGGAATTAGGTTAACACACATGCCTGTTGCAAGGGCTTATAGCTGTTCTACTCAGTATTAAATACAAAGTTTACAGACTGTAAATGTAAGGATTAATTGTTGACCCGGTTATTACAATAGTAGTAGAATCTGGCAGAACTTAAATTCCTTTTAGCACATTAGCACACATAAGGGACTGTAAAAACCTTTGTGAATTTCAGGTCTGGGACTTCACTGCAAGTCCAAGTGTTAATGTACACAGTGTGTGAAATAGAAGGTATTTGGCAGAGCTCATATTATAGAACCAGAGTGTTTGCTGCAAACCAAATTGAAAGATGTATTATAAAAGATGAATAAAAAACAGCTTAGATCCTGATCCTGCTATAAATAATGTCTCTGGCAGCTAAGCTTTCTCTATAATAGAAATTAATTTAATAGTAAATCAAATTATGGTCACGTTTTTAAAGTAGACTAAGTGCTACCTACTCTGTCCCTTACCTGTGTACCTTACCCTACTGAAATTATCACAGTAATCTGATAGATCATCAAACATTCACAGTTTATAGATAGTTCAAGACTTTACAACCTTGGTGTCTGCTTAAGAGGAATTCCTGCTAATATTGGTAGGATACAGAATTGAATCTGATTTCCTTGCATTGCTCTCACAAGAGAGATGATACCTTTGACATCAGGGAAAATATGGTGAAAGACTTCAGTTGTACAAGTTGTTTCTCTATCAAATTAAATAGGATTTTGTTAAATGGCATAATTTCTAAGTCTTGTCCTTGACTGTATTGTATGCTTAAAGCTGAAAAATGTTCAAATGTTCCATATTTGAAAACTCCCATTTATGGGAAGATATTTTTGAACACTTATTTGAATTATTTCTCAATAAATACCTTGATGACAAAATTTTTAAATGGACTCAGTTTCTTGCATGTTTAATTGCTCAGGGAACACCTTGTCTCTTCCTGTAGCACAGACCATTTTTAGACTGTCTCTTTTTTATATGGTAATAGAAACAGGATATTCAAGAATGTAATACTTGTTTTGCTGATTTTCACAGCTGAAACTACTGTGTCTGCAGTCTGTACAAAAAGAACTTTTTGAATATTCAGCAGAGGCCTCAATACAGTTGGACACTTGGAATGCAGTCCCAAAAGATTTGTGGTGAAAAATAAGAAAAGGTCCATAGAAACATGGGACAGATGTTAAAGTATTGTAAAATAATGGATCAATACAGGTCTGCACAGATGATGGACAAGCCGAATCTTCTGGGAGTAGCAAGTGAAACCTTTTATGAAATAACCATCAGGTTATTAGTGCTTGATGGCAGTCAATGCTGCTAAATAAGTCATAGAAGCACAATCTATCCAGTCTCAAGAGAGTTCTGAACAACACAAATGTCAATTTTTTTAGTGACTTTCATTATGATAAAAAGCCTAAAAATCTAGGTTCCACTTCAGAATTATGCAATGTAATGAAAACTTAAAATAAGTATTCTTTTTTTTTTTCTGAATATGTCCAGTAAGTAAATCAGGCTACATGCTAATTTTGCTAAAGATCTGAATGTGAAGTTGTACATAGACAAGTATTCCACTGGTTTCAGTATAGGATCTAAGTGGTGGGGGATTGTGTTATTTTGGGTTTTGGTTTGTACTGTATGCTTGTTGTAGGTTGATCTTTCAAGTGAGATGTAGTTCATAGTTGGTGAGTATCAAAATTGCCTCCTGTATGTGCCTAGACTGTCTGCATAGCCTTTGAAATACTAAAATGTATTTAATAGACTTTTCAGCATAGGAAGTCAATGAAAAAATTCCAAATAACTGGTGTGGAAACAGAAGTAGCCATTTCTGAGCAGTTTCACAGAAGCCTTTGTGGGTGAAATAGTCAGTCCTAGGCTATTTAAAGCATTCCTGTATGCATCTGGATAATCTCTAGTTCTTGTAAGCATTAAATATGAAAGCACTGCAATAACACCTATTTCTAAAAATGTCACCAGTCAAGACTCCAATTACATAATTCATCTAGGAAATTCATGTAGGAAAATTCTTAACAGGTAAAACAACCTTGAAGTATGTACCTAGAAGTACATATATTCAGTTAATCTCATAGATTTACATTCAGATTCTTAGAAAAAAAAAAGGCTTAATTTTCAGGAGCACTATGTAATTAGGCAACTCAATTGGTTCCTTTTTGTACCTTGAAGATGCTCTGTAAGTCACTTTTGCAGCCCATAAAACAGAGAGTTGGTTTTATCCAGCTGTATAAAGTCCATCTATGAAAAGTGCTGGAACCTTCCCAAAGGACACTGCAGAACCAATGCTTTGATGCTGGTTCCCAGAGCAGTTCTGTTACAGGGCTGGGCTCTCGGCAGAGGCGGGAGGCTGGCAGTTCTCAGACTGCCAAGCCCAAAAGCCTGTGAGAAGGACAGCTCTGCCCAGAGCTGGCCTGTAGGAAATGGTCAGGACAGAAGAGTGCCTGATCCTTTTCTGGTGCTTAGACACCTTTGGCTGAACTGCAGGGAATGCTTGCTTGGGATACAGAGATGGACCCTGCAGTGGGAAGGCAGTAGAGTCCTTTGTAGGAACTGCAAAGCTCAGTGAAGCTGTTGGGCTTAACGAGCTTTTCAATTCCTGCTTTTGGACGTTCTTTATGAATACCTAACAGGTGAAAAACACATTAAAATAATAAGTGTAGATAATCGTATTATATGTATTTCTGTTTTTAAAGGATATCCAGCATAATTGCCCACGACAAGTGAAAGTATCCAAGAGTAAAAATAAGAACAGAAATATTCCTACCACATTAGAAATGGCATGGTTTTCTGGTAATCGATGGGTCTTGTTTTGTGTCCTAAAAGTCAGATTGTAATGCTGCTGTTAAAAAAGACGTGAAGACCTCTGACATTCATTAGGTCTTGGACCATTTAATATGTCAGTTAGAAACTTCCATCATAGAAGTGTTTGTCTTTACTCACCTATAGAATACATGGAAAGTCCTTAGAATGAGGTCTTAGAGTTATAAAGATTTTAAGTTTTAAGAAAAGCAAGTAAACTAAACAACAATAGGTTATTATGTCTTTAATAGGTAGCATGGTTTCAAAACCTCTGGTGTAGTCAGTACCTTCTACTTAGGTCCTTAAATATATACCTAGAAATCCAAATAGAGTTGGCCTCTTTTGGAAATCTTGCCCACAAATATAAGGAGTCCCTTCATTAGTACTCACCAAATACACACATTTTAGCCTACCAGACCATCACAGCTTGTAGATTTTAAATGATCTATTGCAGTGACATAAAACTGGACTAAACTTTGAGAAAACACTCCATTTAGAGCTGAAAATTAACATTTCAAGGCTCTCTAAGTTTTAGTTTTTGCAGTGGTTCCATTGGAAAAGATTACTGGCAGAATGAAGCCTATTTCCATGGAAAAATATGAAGTAAAATAATAGTAACTTAGAAACATTATTCTTCCTAAATTTCTCATATAATTCTTTGTACTGGGGAAATTTAAGCTCTTTTCTACTCCAGGGCTGTATCTCCCTTATTAGGAGTTATTGATTGTAACTCTTAAAGGCTCTTTGTGGAGTGAGCAGTGGCAAATTTTCATTTTCACATCAATTAAAAAAAAATCATTACTGAAGAATTATGGGAACTCAAGAAGTTACCTGTTTATTATATCAGAAAAACATATATTACTGTTTAAAAGTGCTTTTTACTGTATCAAAAAGAAGGAAAGGCAAAGTTTTTATAAGTCTAACAGTATAGCAAACACAGAGTTGCACCCTCAGTTTGCTAAGGTGTATCTGTATAGTGAAGAATACTGCCACTTTTTTTTCCCCTTTGGGTTTTGCTATTGTTTGCATTCAAAGTATGTCCCCCAGCAGGCAATCTGGAAGCATCTAGTAAATTATGTACGTAAACACAGCTTTTGAGTAGGGAAGGATCAGTGTGCCTCTGCTTTCTCATAAAACTGAGAGACTAACAACCAGGAGTTAACAGACCAAAATCTAAATATAATAGGATTTCAACTTCTTTGCTTTATTAGGTAATTGGACAGAAATAAACATATTTTAGTCTAAATGAGTCATCCTCTGGGCAATTTCTGATGGGAATGAATTTTGTAGCCAGACATTGCCACCACAGTCACTTTCCTGTCAGTCCTGGAGGGTTCCAGTTTGAGGCGTGGTGGTGAAGTCCTTCCCTCTGAGGATGCAGATGATGGTTTCCTGTCTTCAATATAATTTTACCCTATCTTCAATAACTAAACTGTCTGGTCCTTAGGCTCCAGCACCTCCATCTGCAGTTCAAAAGTGCTTTGCTGTGTAGTTTATAGCAAGAGAAAAGATGTCAACCTTGGTACACTCTGTCTGCAAAAGCTCAGGGCTCCATTCCCACTGCAGCTTGAAAGTGGTTTGCTGCATGTTCCATGTTAAATAGAAGAAAATTTAAGGTGTTGGACCTTTAAATATTCCCATTCTGACTTCCATGGACATCTTTTAAGGAATAATAAAACTCATTCAAAAGTTCTCTATTCAGTGATTAATGGATTTTCAATCTGTATGTGTTCAAAGTCTTCTGAGGACCACTCTATACAACTGGGATAGGATCACTCTAAATGTTTGACCTCTTCAGATCTGAGTAAGGCATGAAATACCACGTGAGATCCACACTAGTGTGGAATTGCAGTCACTCAGGGAATTGGCACATAAACTGCTTCTTAATACAGCTGTAGCTAGGTTAGAAATCTGGCTCTGTTTTCAGTGTGGGTAAATGGCCTAACATTTACAAACCTCACACTGACAGTAATGTCACTCACTAAATTGATCGGAGTAAAACTTTGCAAAAAGCATGTTGTAGATCAAAACATTTTCAATATTGAAAAGTCACTAAAATAAAGATAATTAACCTTTGAAGTTATTGTAGCTAGAACAATAAATGTATAAATTTTATTATTTTATTCAAAATGATTGCACCTGGTATAATTCCAAGGATGATATTGCTGCCATTAGATGCACTGTTGATTCATCTTTTTTGGGTTCTATGCAGTTTACCTTTGCAGGGTCAGACAGGCTTTGTCACAATACAGAAGTTTAATGGTGGCTGCTGAAGCAGAAATAAGGAATTTTATTGCCTTTTACTAAGGTACCAAGTTCACCATGATCTCAGTTACAGACAGGATACATATTTTATAAACTAAAAAGATATGATTAAGAACCATTCATTTAATTACTGTCTACATTTCAATAAATCCAAATATAATGAACCAGACATGACCATTCCAATGCAAATTTTCTTGCATGTTACGACTTGTCTTTTTGTTGTAATGTTTGTTATTTTATCTAAGGTTGTGTGATCATCTACAAGAAGTGCTCCCATAGGGAGATGTGGAATTGCTAAGCATTTTTACTGAAAACTGGGGTCATCCTTAAGAGGAGGAGGCTTGTTGTCCCACAGTGAATAAGTCATGAGCACATGCAGTGTGTCCAAAGGACTTCAGTTTCTGCCCTCCTTTACAGTTTCTCAGCCCCTCCTTTCTCTGCTGTCCTAACTTGTATTGTTATGGTACTTGGGAACCTCCTCCATGGACAGTCTCTACCAAGAGAAAAGCAGAGCTGTGTTGTGTAATAGATTCCAGCTCAAATGTCAGGAAGTCTAAGTGAAGGAAGCAAGTCCTCTGAACTTGAATAATGATGTTGTTTATATTTGTGATGTTAGGGCATGTCAGAAATGAATCTGCTGTTTTCACCAGATGCTGCTTAATTCCAGATGATGCCACACTGAGCAATGGTAGTAATTGTTAGATGTAATGCAGTATAAAGGCAGCAGAATTTGATCCATATGTGTTGTATCAGTATTATTAGGAATGATATATCACAGATTCTGTTTCAGTTTAGATATTGTGGAGTGAATGAAAGCTATGATATTTTCAACTGTGATTATATGATAATAATGTAGTCTAGATTTCTACAGACTTTCCAAATCTCTAATGGAATTCTATGTTTACAATATAGGGCTATGAATTAATATAATAGAAAGCATTTTCATGGCCTTTAAAACAAATATATCATTTTCTGTAGATGAAATGTAGGCTTGGAAATGCTAACCAAAACTGGAAGTAAATTTTTACATGCATTTTCTTCCTCTCCAAGTAAACAGAAAGCACGTGAAGCTCCCCGCATATATTTGATGTTCAATACTCTCTCCTGATCTGGCAAGGTAGAAGTGTGATCTAACATCCACTTTACAACTACTAAGCTTCAGTCAGTCCTCTTAATTTCCAGCAGAGATATTCTGATTTTTTTTTCATAAGTTTCCTAATGTAAGAAAGTTAAAGGGAAAGGAAGAGTAAATATGGCTTTGGAGTTACATTTAATATGAAATGCTCTGGATCAAATGTTCTGATCCATACCACTGTAAATATGGAAAGCTCACTGAGTGAATGTATCTACTTCAGTCATACCACAGTCATAAAGACCAGGATTTGACAATACAGTTTTAAAGTTACAAGTAATTTTGGTTCTTGAGATGTGACACCACTAATTTTTCTTTGTGTGTTTTATCTTTACATTTGAAAATACAGGAACTTATGATGGAGTTAAATGATTAATTGTTTGGTATCTCGAAAAATACTGGAACACTCCAGGTTCCCATCTCACACAATTCTAATTTTTAAAAAGGGATTTTTGAAGAATTCACCTTTGCCATTCCAGAAATCCTGGTATTTTTAAGCATTTCTGCTGTACAGTCTTTCAGTGGCAGTGAGAGCTGCACGTCTCTTTGAACTCTCCTGAACCAAGGACATAATGTCATTGAGCTTTGCACTATAGTCATTAGTGAGAAGAGTAATCCTCTGCAAAAGTAGCAGAGTAGAAATTTGCATTTTGATTGCAGACTGCAGGCTTGCCCTGATGAACACAGGCTTCTTTTCATAGGGTGGTCTTGTGGCATCGTCTGGCTTGGTTACACCTCTTGCAAGAGGTGGCCTTCAAGCAGCAGTGCAACATGGCCATAAACATCTATGTAAGGAACCTGCTTTCTGGGTCTGGATCTTTTATTTTGTCAAATTTGCCCTGGCAAACAGAGTTGAATATTCAAAGCTGATGTCCAAGTTTCAGAAGGAGAATTAACTCCATCCCAAGAACTGGTGAAGAAAGCTGTTTGCATGATTCTTATTTATTTCCTTGCCATCTGAAATATTGACACCAAATTGGAAGGATACAGAAGCATAAGATTATATATCATTAATCTGCATTTTTATTTACTTATTGAGAAAAATACTGGGGAAAGGTAAAATCATGTAGGCAAGCTGGTTTATGTACCATAAGTAAGGTCTCATGAAAGATTCTTGACCTGTCAATATATGGGTTATATTAATGTTGCCCCATATAAATACAAGCTGAGATCTTTGTTTGTGGACCACACAACATTTCTAGTAATTATTTTAAACGGACTTGTCCTGCTATTTTATGTTTTGTGAATCACAGTTTGTGGAAATAAATAAATAGTCAACTGTGGACTATTAGCAGAATGTTTGTTCTTATTATTTGGAATTTGTGGTTTGAAGATTGTCCTATTATTATTCTGTTTCTTGTCTGGAAGTTTTTTAGCAGCAGAACTAGCAGGGAGTAATGAATAATCTTTTTTATGGGTGAATAGTCTCCCAGGCAGCCAGTCAAGAAAAAGCATTATTCTAAAAAATAATGAAGAATCTGGTACAAATTATAGAAAAGAGCAAAGGATAAAGGAATGTAGCAGTGGTTGACTTACACAGGGAATTGAAATTTGTACTAATATTTCTGGTGACTGGTTCAACATTACTGGTTCAAATTAATATAGGTACGTCAAAGATAGCTGTTGGTTACTAGAAAAAAATGTGTGGCTCTTCCTTCAGAATGTTCCTTCAGTATGTGTAGCAATTCCTTCATAACTGTTTGGAACACCTATAAAAATACATTATATCCATTAAAATTATTTTTTCAGTACTCAGCAGAGAAGTTAGACTAATACCACAGTGTTTTCACACTATTGAAACTTCCCTTTTGAGACTCTTTAAACATAATTTCTTGAATTTTTTGTGTATGTGGATTTTAGGTAAATTCAGTAGTGTACGACACATTCATTCCCAATGTGTTAGCTTGCAACAAACACTGGATATTTGGTTTATGTTTAACAGCACAATGATGATCCAATGAAGAAAGGAAATGAAAAATTGCAAGAGGTGAAGAAAAAATTTTAAAGTTCACAAGCATTTTCTTGTGAATATACTTTAAAAAAGAAGTAGTTATGTGCATTCTAGGCTGACTGAGAAAACAAAGATTGGTTTAACCACAGAGTTGAGGTTTTTATATTTGGCACTGTCAGGAGATGAATAGGATAAGCTAGTTAACTTTGTTCACATCTGTGGAAATACTTGTTTAAATAGTTGAATATTCACAGGCTGTGAATTTTGAACCTTAGATTGATACTTGTTGACACATAAAATTAATAACAGACAATAAATCAGCTATAGTTAATGCCACTGTGTAGTTCAGAGATGTGAAGTCAGATTTACCAAGCTCATTTCTCAGCTTTAACATTGAAAGTCATTTAAAACTTTGTCTTCCCAAACTAAGTGGTTATGAGTTTGCCAAGATAAAAACTGCGGAATAGTCCAAGTGGCAAAAAGGTCTACTGAAATTTTGTTTCCAATCAAAAAAAAAAAAAGCATTTAAAAAGCCATGATTTGTAGGACACATGAGAATGAGCACCTTAATTTTTCCTAGGAGAAAAGACATGCAGTATGCTAACTGTTTTCTGTAACTGCCTCTCTTGAAGTGCTTGTCCATTCTGTACTTTGTGCTTTTGCCATGGAGAACTTTTATATATTAAGGCTTTTTGTTGGCTTTAAATATGTATGCAGGCTTTTTTCTTTGTTTTAATTTGCATCAATATCAGTGCAATAACAGCTCTGGATTTCAATTTTAGATTGTTAGACACTGAGCACAGATGCAATCTTATGGTACTTGGTCTCTAAAGCCTAAATTTGCATTTTAACATGGAAATAATGAAAGACTTCAGTTCTGCCCATTTAGTCCTTGCAGGCACAGCAGGTACATTTTTCTTTCTCTAACTTGCACGTGAAATTAGTTTAGCTGCTTCCTTGTTCCTTTGTATCTGAGAAAGCAGTGATGTGTAATCAGAATATATTTTAATCTCAAAACCAGATGATTTTGTGGTAGCAGATTATTAGCAGCTGAATGCTTCTGAAAATTTTGTCCACTTCTCAGAAGTCACTCATTAAAAGCTTGTATTGGAAGTTTCAACCAGCAATATCCTCAGCATTTGGAATTGGTGATTTTGGAATTGGTGTGTAGTCAAGTAGTTTGAAAATCTGATAATAAAAAGCACATTGGATGGGATGAACTCCTACATATTTAAAAATGAATAATCCTATTAAAAGAAAATTATGGTGTAGGAGTAATGTGCAATAAGTCAAAGTAGGATGCAGCTACTGCTTTGATTAGACATATGCTTTTGCAAAGAAATTAAAAGCTTTTTTGGAAGCTGGGTGCCATAGAGATTCAAGATAAATAATTCTTCTTGTTGATTTTCTTTTTTTTTAAACTTTGTCAGCTGAACCCGTTGATGTGCTAAAAGCATTAGAATTTCACAATTCTCCAGAAGGAGTAACAAGAACAGCAGGATTTTGCACAAACAGAAGGAATTCAAAAGGATCGGATGTTGCTTACAGGGTTTCAAAAACTGCACAGCTGAGCGCCCCAACAAAACAGCTGTACCCAGGTAAGATTGGCAGAAAGCTGTTACTTTTGTACATTACCTTGCTGCATATGTTTTTATGTTCTCTAAAGCATAGCATGTAGTCCAACACCAGTAGCACAAAACACTTCTCTTATTCCCAGAGCTGGGCCTGCATATGAATGGCAGGATGGACTCTATCCACCAAATAATTCAGGTTTTATTGGCTTCAGTTATAAAGCTCTTAATCAAATTCTGTCACTGCTGGAATTGACTTGTAAGTCATATTACCTGTTCTTTCATGATACTATCTGATGGAAACCGTATTTGGTGGCTTTGGCAAGTCTCTGCCTGTTTCAGTAGTGCATTTAAGAGCAGTTGTGCTTCCTGGAGTAATGCTGCAGTGGGAGAAATGAGTTGTGGTTGGACATTGCAAAATCATTCCCAGAAGTAACATCTGGTAAGAATTACCTCAGAATATCTGAGTATTTGGGGGACTAAACGAGGCTAGTTGTAGATAGCTGTGATTCCATCTTCTCTCAAATTTCTCTAAAATTAAATAGTCAAATTTTGGAAAAGATTCTTTGGATGTTACAGAGAGACTTTTATTCCATTATTTTGCTATCACTTGTCACTTGACTCAAACTGTTGAGGAAAATGATAGTAAGAATATTAAACTCAAAATCTTTGAAGATGTAAATTTTCTGGTTTGACACATCATGTAGAGTTACAACAAGTCATACGGAATACATAGAGATTAGAAGTGGCAAAGAAAAACACTTTCTTTTTTTTGTCCTGTAGAGTAGCAATTGTATAGATATCACTCAGATCCAGAAAAGGGTCAAGCATGCTTTATTTTGTAGTAGTAATGTGTTCCCAGAGCAACATGAGAAACAGCTATACCCAGTTCAAGAGTAACTTACAAGTTCCCTTAACTCATCACTTATTGTTGATGGAAAAAGATCAAAGCAAAATTCATTACAGATATAATATTTATATTATTTTTCATACACTTCCTCAGGTTTTAATATATCCTCTCAACTAAGTTGAATGGAAAATTTCCTGCTGTCCTTTACAGGAGTAAAAAAAAACAAACAATTTTTTGGAGGTGGTTATGGTAATTTATTCCTTTTCTTGTGGTAAAGGCATCCTCTCTCCTCACCACAAGAAATCTTCATTGTTCAGATTATTGTTAAAGAAATTTCAGTGATTGTGTCTCTTTTTCTTAGTGCTGTGTAGCTGTGGAAAGACTACAGATGTCCAAGATAAGGTCAAGCTGTGAGATATAATTTCAGCTAAACTGTACAAATTTTAATCTCTCCTATCCTTGCTTTCATCTAACTCCTGTAACTCATCAGGAGCTACTATATCCATTAATTTCTCTATCTTTTAAAAAATTAAATTTATTTTCCAACTTCCCAACTTGATTTCACTGACTAGTACCAGAGAGTATTCTTTTCTATGGCACAGATGCTTGTTATTTTGAGTGAAATTGTAGTCCACACTTTTAAAACAGAAGATGGATTAAAAAAGCAGTGAATGTGAAAACTACCATGGTTCTTTCATACTCTGTGTTATTACAGGATTTCACAATAGATTTAGAGCACCTCTCCTTCAAAGACTGGTTGAGACAGTTGGGCTTGTTCAGCTTGGAGGAGATAAGGCTCTGAGTGTACCCCATTATGGGGAGTGGGGGTCTTTCAGTAACCTTTAAATACTCTTAAGTCTTTCAGTACTTAATGAGGCTTATAGAAAGTAGGGGTAGGGACTATTTACATGGGCAGCTAAATAGGACAAGGGGAAACAGCTTTAAAGTATAAGAGGAGAGAGTAGTATTGGATGTTATGAAGAAATTCTTTACTCAGAGAGTGGTCCAGCACTGGAACACTTTGCCCACAGAAGTTCTGGATGCCCCAACCTTGAAAGTGTTCAAGGGCAGCTTGGGTAGGGCCCTGGTCTAGTGTGTGGCATCCCCCCCGTGGTAGGAGGTGGCACGAGATGAGTTTAAGGTCCCCTTCAACCCAAACCATTTTATGATTGTATGATTTTCAAGTTATGTTTAAGATTTACTTTTCAGGAATTAAAGTGAAAAAAAAATACACAGAAAATGTTCCTAATATAATTTTTATGTACTCATTTTTAAAATACATTAGAAATTTAATTTAGAGAATTAGAGAACCCTGCAGTTTGTATGCTGGATCCTATGTGCTTATAGAAAAAATAGAAAAATGGTTTAATCTTTTCTTAATTTATAGCTGTATATATCACTTTGTTTACAGGTGGAAGTTTTCCAGAAGATTTTTCAATATTAATGACAGTAAAACCTAAAAAGGGTATTCAGTCTTTCCTTTTGTCTATCTACAATGAACAAGGAATTCAGCAAGTAGGTGTTGAAGTTGGTAGATCCCCTGTCTTCCTGTTTGAAGATCAAAATGGAAAACCTGCCCCAGAAGACTATCCTCTTTTCAGAACAGTCAACATCGCTGATGGCAAGTAAGTGTAAAATTTTAAAATTAAGAATGTATTGCTGACCACTGTATATGTGATTATCTATTTACAAACAGTTTTCTTAAATATTTAAATATGTCAGTAACATTGTTTCTAGCTAGTTGGACTGGTGTAGTACAAAATTAGGGAAGCTTTGCAGCAGAATACAGTTCCAGCTCCAAATGGTGCATACAGCTATGAATGAAACAAACCACCTTATCTGCCATTTTTATAAATTAAAGGTGAGGAAATAGTCATAGAAATTGATCCAACCCAAACTAAACTTATGAATATTCTTCCTGTGCAATACACAAAGAAGCTGTTTTCAAAAAGTCTCAAGGAACAGTCTCACTAAAAGAAATGTCTGGTCCACTTAAAGCTGTCTTGTCAACTTGTCTTCATACTGGTAGGCAGTATGAAGACAAGTTGACCAAGACAGCACAGAATTTCTTCTATCCATAGCCAAACCAGCAGATAAATAAAACAGTTTGAGATTCCTATGTATAAGGAAATCAGAAAAGAATAAGGATTTATACTGCACCCTCAGTAAAGGAATGAATCTCAAATACGTGTTGCATTAGTTATGCAGTTGGTAGTTTTTTGTAGCTTTGTAGACAAGCAATCATTCTCTGGGAATGTCATTCCAGTGCTTGTAAAAGGACATTCATTCTTTCAAAGGCTTTTTATTTGCTGTGCTGCAGTCCAAGAGGAGCAACCACAGAGATACACAAAGTAAATTTACTAAAGCAAAAGAAGACAACTCAGTGAGGAAGGGCAAAAATTGAACTATAATGAATATGTTTCTAAAGTAATAAAGAAGAAAAAAAAGAAAAAAATTAATTGTCTGCTTGGCCTAGTATTACCAGACAATGAAATTATATGATGAAACCTAGACTTGATTCATTTCCCTGGCAGAAGGAGTGATTAAAAAAACCCAGCATTTTTTAATGTACTTTTGCTAAATAACAAAGCTTTGACATAGAATTTAATCCAAAATGTTGATAAACTAGCTGAAATGAAGAAATAAAAATGAACTTGGTTTGATGCAATTTCCTACACTGAGACTATACAACTTCTAAATCAACTGCAGTCAATCCTAGGCACAGTGAGCTATGATTTTATGCTTTTAGCTTCTACACACTTTCAAAAGATAAGCCAACAATTTTCTTCTGACTCAGCTGTTTTATGAAGGATCTAGGACAACAATCTTCATCTCAAACTGAGATATATTTAAAAAGTGTGAACAGTGTAATGTGCCTGAGGATGCATGGCCAGTTTGCTTTTATAATGATAGTGTTTAACAGCATTCCAGAGAAAACATGGAATTATAGTTCTGGCTCAGTGATACTGTTTAGCAGTCAGATTCCATTAGCTTCAAGGTGTTCCTTTTGATACACAGACACTCTTTGTAACAATGATCTAAGCTTTCTCTCTGATTTAGGCAACCCTAATGCCACAAATGCCAACTAAAATAATTTGATTCCAGCCTTCCTCTTACCCATCATTAGTATGACATATTTTACATTTTTTGCCCTGGTCTATCAAAGATTCTTTAACCTTTTACTCCATGGTGGATTACAGAGTGGTCTGCTTTTGTTCTTAAACATTTGTCATTGCAGGGAAGCTCACAAAATTAATGTAGTCTGTCACGATTATTCATAAAGTCTCATAAAGAACATAGTAGAGTTGGGCAAAACATACAAAACTTTATTCTCAAATGTCTCTAAAGTAAAGTCACTTTTCAGTACTCTGAATCACTTCATTCACTTTTTGGTGAATATTATGTAGGCAATGCTATTGCTGCAGGAATAGTGCCAAGCATTTGTAAATATATTTATTTGGAAAAGTATGTGTGTTGGAACTGTTTGTATGTATTTCTCTATAGCTATGGAATACCTTCAAATATGTAAAAGAACATGGTAAAATTCTCATGGTTGATCACAGAGAAAAAATAGTGAATTGTAAATAATAAATAATAACCTGGGTTAATTATATTTGCTGGGTATATAATAACCTGCTGGATTAATTATATTTGCATAAGTAATTTGGAGAATCAAACACATTCATAAAAAAGAATCTGCTGTCAGATTGTTCAATCTATTAAAATGTAAACTGTGCAGTGACATCTAATTTGAGTTTGGTGATGTTCTCTGGTTAAAGCTGCAAAGAACCTCAGCTTGAGCTTCACCTAACAGAGGGTGTTCACAATGAGCTGTGGATCAGACCCCTTTGTGCTGAGGAACAGAATGTATACAGCAACTAGTCAAAGCACTTTGCACACTTGTGTATGTGTAGAAGAAAGAAATAAAAGGAGACATTTTAAATTTTATCTGTGAATTAATTGTTGTATCATCAAACTGACTTGATAAGAACACAATGACCTAGTTTTAAAAACATAAATTACAGTCAACTTATGTTGGGTTTTTTCAATAGGTGGCATCGAGTAGCTATCAGTGTGGAGAAAAAGAGTGTTACAATGATTGTTGACTGTAACAAAAAAACTACAAAACCACTTGACAGAAGTGATAAAACAATTGTGGACACCAATGGCATCACTGTCTTTGGCACCAGGATTCTGGATGAAGAAGTTTTTGAGGTACAAATCAATAATGAACAAATGGAATTGAGTTTTTTTTTATTGAGCAAGTTGCTTAATGCAAACCAGAATAACCTTTTAGGTCGAATGCTGGTATAATGTACAAACTTTGATTTATAGAACCTGTTAGGATAGGCAGAAATAAAAGAGAAGTAAAACAGGGAGGAGTACAGTTGGAAGATTTGGTGCATTTTTCTGTCCCTTTCTGTTGTATCTGGAAGGGAGTTGCTTTTTTTGTCTTTCTGCCTAATATTGAGATACCTGAGGTATTTGGGAGAATTAATCAGGGAAAGCTGTGTAGTATGATACTGAATCATTTTTTTTTCTGTATCTCTTAAGCATTTGCAGATATATGTGTGTGCTAACAGTATTTGAGAGCAGGGGAGAAGGACCTAGAAAGTTTTCTGTGTTATATGAATCTGTTAAAGTGTTTATCCCACCTATTACTCTTTCCAGTAAATGGAACATACTTTGGCAATAAGGACATATATGTTTCCATCATTTACTGGCCAAGAAGTACATATAGGAAGGGTAAAATGCCTTTAAGGAAGTAAGTAAATGCCAATCATGAGGCCTTTCTGGGTAGAATCCTTATGTCAATAATTATTTTTACAGACTAATTATGAAACTTCTTAAATCTGTACTACTGAATTTCTTTTATAACATTGTTATACAATGGTTAAAATTGAAAAATTTAAATTAAAAATGAAAAAAAAAAGAAATTACAGATTGATAGTTATTTAATCTATAGAACATCTGTGCTCTATAAATGTCCACAGTTTTAATCCTAGCTTTAAGCAGAACATATGCTTGAGAAGCTGCATTGGTATCAAGAGGGGAAATAGGAATTTTGAGTGTAGCTTTGTTGCATTGCTGTCTTTGTTTTCCATGGACATGATGAATTGTGGGCCTTTTGAATACAGAAATTTCTGGGGTGATTTAGTGGATCAAGCAGTATGATATGTTTGGTATTTTCAGCCTAATTCACCTGTAGTCCCCAATACAGTTTGCACATCTTGAGGATCATTATTTTCTGTTTGAAGATGAATTCCACCGTTGCCTCTCTCTGGGATGTGACAAGGATTTTTCGTCTCCTCATGGGATAATTACTTTAAATTTTCATTTGTATTACTTTGTTAGGTGAGAAACCAGCTTCCCCAATATTTGTGTTTGACAATAAACTGTCAAAAACATGTGCAATGTTAATATGAATAAGTAAAAAAGAATTCAGAGAAAAATAAAATTAGATAAACTTTTTTTTTGTGTTTTCCATGTCATTTTAGATTTTAATAGTAGCTAAAGCAGGAAGTTAGGGCTAGTTCTTGCAAAGTGTGTAACCATTTTACAAGTTTTCAAGCAGGGAAATGCACAATAGATAAACACTGATGATTGGTTTGTTTAACTCAGTGCAATTGCTAAATAAAAATCTCCCTCAAGTTTCAGAGGTGCTGAAATAATCATACATACCTGTTTGGAAATAATTTTTTATGATATGTGTGTAAAGGGAGATATTTATTTTATCATTTACCCCAAAAGATGGGAAGGGATGTGGTAGAATGCAATTATTTTTTGGTGCAGCTGTTGAAAGAGTCAGTAAAGTTAGATGAAGACATAACTTAGCAAATTGAAATTAGCACTTAAGTCAAAATTATCAGATTAATTGATGAAAATCAAAAATAACCCTGCATTTTTCTTGAAGTCAAACTTGGGTGAAGTCAAAGTGGACACAAGGATATAACTTTACAGAATTTGCTGGAATGAGTTAAAATTACTTTTCTCCAAGGGTGTTGTCACTTGTGGAAGGAGGGAAAAGGAAAGTAGTGCTAGCTGGTTTTCTGCCAGATTTTTTTTTCTGACATCTGGTACACTGACATGGCAAGTCAGTGTTTCAATTCCAGCTGAGACCCACTAAGAAGGAGGCTTTGGACTCACAAAGGAAATTGTGCAGCTGTCTGTAAGGTCAGTTCAGTGGCTGAATCTTAAGATTCAATACTGAGAACAGAAACATTTCTATCTTTTTTAGCCTCACTACATTTCTGAATGTCTTCATTGATTGGGTTTTATTACTCAGCTGAGTGCACCTCACTTCTCTTTTTTTTTATTCAGAGAAATTACTTACAGTCTTACAAGGCTGTTCTTCAAATTGGTGGGGGTTTAGATTAAGTCTAAACTCTTACTTAAATTAGAAGCTTGCAATCCTTGCTTTTGGGATAAGTTTCTGTTTTCTTTGTTACTGTATGACCACCATGGAATAATTTATACCTATGTTCAATTATCTGAATCTGTATGTAAAAATATGCATGTTGAAATTAGAATGTACATCAAAGTTTAAAAATATACTGGGCCATATACATTTGTAATGGTCATAGAATCATAGAATGCCCTGAGTTGGAATACCCACAAGGATCATCGAGTCCAGCCCCTGGCCCTGCACAGGACAGCCCAGGAATCACACCCCGTGCCTGAGGGCATTGTCAAATGCTTGAGCTGTGTCAGGCTGGTGCTGTGACCGCTGCCCTGGGGAGCCTGTTCCAGTGCCCAACCACCCTCTAGGTGAAGAAACTTTTCCTGATATCCAACCTAAACCTCCCCTGGCACAGCTCCAGCCCATTCCCTCGGCTCCTGTCACTGTCACCACAGAGCAGAGATCAGTACCTGCCCCTTCTCTTCCTCTCTCGAGGAAGTTGCAGACTAAAGGAGGTCTCACCTCTGTCTCCTTTCCTCTAGGGTGAACAAGTCAAGTGACCTCTGTCCTACGTCTGGCCAAACAAAAAAAAATCTAGTTCATGTTGAGTTTATCTACTGTTTTTTTGCTCTCTAAACAGCATTCTTTTTGTTGTATTAGCAAGAATTTATCCATCCCTGAGCTACTGGTGCTACAATTTCTAGAGTTTAGTGCTGTTTCCTGAAATCTATCCCTGCTTGACAGTGACATGATTGTGTGTTAAATGATCTGTTTTTCTCATTCATGGCAGCTCAGAGTGACTTTTGTTGATTTCACGGGCCTCCTTGTTAGTATTTTTGTGTTATGAACCCTGCTGTATCTTGAGACCACAATAGTCACTGAAGATACATATAACACAATGTGTCTTATTTTGTGGCAGGAAATTCCAGAAGTTATCTAGTCATGACATTAGATTTAACTGTTTAAGACATAAAACTGTTTACTACAGACTTCTCATATGACATATGCGGCCTTTGTTAGCTTAAATGTAGGAAGCCCCTAAAAACAATTACCTTTTGCTCAGAGTGTCAGAAGGATTAATATTGTATCCATTCATCACAGAGGTCAGCTTATCTTGGGTAATAGTGATATTTTTCTCATAACAAGCCAATGCTTTGGTAGGAACAGTGGAGCACTCTTCAGTCTCCTCAGACTGAATGGAAGTTTAAAATGTGGAAATAATAACCTGTAGATACATATAATGAACTCTTATTCTTTACTGACCTACTAAGTCCAGATGATACTGTTTCTTTCTGGTCTTGTACCAATGTGTGCAGCCCAACACAACTGCACCAAGCCCCATTGCGTCTCTAAGGTAACTCACTCCCATTGGAAGCTTACATTTTAATGGGTGTGACATGGCCTCATGACATAACTTTCCTATGATGATCAATAATTTCTGACTAAGTAAGCATACTGGGTGTCCAGAGATCAGGTAGATCACTGAAAAAAGGAAAGGGCCAATTAATGTCCTGAGAACATGATAAATTGCTGCCAAATTCATTGGGTTTGTATATCCAAAACACAAAATATTCTTTGATAAGCTTACCACTGGTGCTAAAGCTAAGAGGCATTTTTTTAGTGGTGCTGTCAGAAAGATTCTGGTTTAACTGTAAAAGCAAGAAAAAAATTATCTAAAGTGTTTTCTAAATCTAGTGGGCACTTGTGTGTTTTGTGTGAGAAAATTCCAATTTGGAGTTGCCTGCTGCTCATTCCTGAGTATAAGTGCTAATCTGAGATTTTATGACATTGTGCTTTGTTAAAATGGAAATCAATATGATGTTAAAAACAAGATAGTGAATTCAGCAAGCACTAAGCATCAGGTGCATACAAATGATGAGAAGCAAATTATAAACTGTGAATGCATCTTAAAATAATAAAATTATGCTGTCTAGAAACTGTATTATTATTAACTGCCAAATTATGAGACCTTCATTTACACTGCTAAGCCCTTGCTCACTGAAGTGAACCTTTTGATATCAGTGGAACTAATTTGTAAATGCTTGTTTTTGAAAGACTGTCACAACATTCCTCAAACTTTTATGTGTCTTTTGAAATTAATGTCTTCTGTGTTTTCAAATACATATTGCAAGAACAGCTGTTTTGTAAGTGCTTGCTGCAAAGAAGAGAATTCCCAAAATGCAAATGAAAAAAAAAAAAAAAAAAAAAAGGAAGAAAAATGAGTGAGATGCTGGTACATGGCACCTAGTAAAGGAATTTTGAACTGTATCCATTGAAATATGTTTGTAGCTTACATGTTTTATAAATAATAAGGATCTTTTTATTCTTTGCCAGCTTTAAGGATTTGTCACTCCTCATTTACTACTGTTGGTGTGAACAATCCAAGTTTTTTATAAGTATTTTATAATAACTTAATGACTAACAGAGTCTTTATGCATATATTTCTCTATAGACGCCCTTTTTCCTTCAAAACTCCACACATCAGACCAATACCATAATTTTTAGGCACTTTGCTGTAAACGAGTATAACAAGAGAAAACCTGATGTATAAGAGTCTTATTCAAAGCCCATGAAAGCTTTAATAGCACAGAGTTTATGGATTAAATCCTTACAGTAATACTTGTTAATAAAGGGTTTAGATTTTGATACTAGGCATTAATCTTTTCTCATGAAAAAAGCAGTAAAACACTTGTGTACAGGATGGGATTCCTACTTAAAGGAGTAGGAATGGCTGGGTGAGCAACTGGAGCAGCTGGAGATAGGCTGAGAGTGCCCTGGCAGCAGTGTGGGTTAGCCAGCAGTTGAGGATCTGTCCCTCGCATACCTGTGAGCAGGGCAAGCCCCAGAGTGCAAGTGCAGATTTTTCAGGGAAAAATACTTAGGATCAGTGGTTTAGATATCAACACCAAAGTGGACAACTTTTCTTACAAAAGCTTTCTATTTGGCTTGTTTGGGTTTACTTTATTCTTTTCTATCTCAAAGAATGGTGATCTGGTGTTTATTAATTTTTTATAGTATTTCCAAACTTATGTTCAATGAACAAAGGTAAATCCAGTTTGCCTTTCTTATTTTTGGAAGCAGGAGGGGGAGAGAAGAAGAGGGCAAAGTTCTCATAATTCATTGGAATTCAAGTTCATTTTCAAGGATCTTCCCCCAAAAACAAATGAATGGTCATTTAACAAAACTATCTGTAATTGCATTTAAAATTAACAACCTGGGATCAAAGAACGCTGCATGCTGCATCAGATTCAAAAGATCTAACAGATAAGATTTATTACCACCTCATTTATTATTGTGTCTAATACATTTCAGTTTTAAACAAGAGATGTAAATAAGATTTAAAAAATACATGAAAATGTAAGACATTTGTAGGTCTTTTATCTAGAAAATAGGATGTCCTTGGGCACACGTGCATGCCTGTGTCTATGTACACTTGCTGTTGCATAGGCATTGTAGTAAAATCTAATCTCTCAGCCAAGAATTGCAGTTGACTTTGTGAACAGCTATGTTTGGAAGGTGAAAAATTATAATTGGCATATCAACCTATTTCCTAACCAAGCTGAATTTATCCTCCTATAAGCATGGTGTTCAAAGAATCAAGAAGACATTGATTTCTGTGGAAACTTTGACCTGTGCAGTATTCTGCTTTCACAGTTTATTGCTTTTACAGTGCTTCAGTCTGGCAGGCTCTAAATATCTTTCTCCAGCTATGTTGTACAATGGGCCTGGGTTATGGAATATTATATTAAAAGCTCCTGGAATTCCTCAATCCCTCCAATCTTTGCAGGAAGATTAAATGAATTCTGCAGCAGGTTTTTCTAAATTCTATAGTAATAATATCCATTCTGTCTAGACTTTTGTTCTTTGGAGTCTATAGCTGTACTGTCACATAACTAATTAGAGAAAGTTGGCACAAATACCCAGGTTGGGGTATTTGTGCTGATTGCTGCTGATCTACTGAAAAACTCACTTTGTAATTTCAGGCTTTAGCCATAACATTAAAATGAAAGATATTGATTTTGTTCTTCAGAGTTGATGTAGTGCATAACACTGCTTTTGTTTTGCTTTTATCACAATTTATGTAAACATCTTTAAAATCTATTCTTATAAGCACATAAAACATACTAATGTTATCCAGTGTGAATCATGAAGATGTATTTTGCTAATTCTAACCATCACACTCTAGTTGAAGTATTTTTGAACCTCTAATATATAAATTAGTCATTTAAGTAATTGCTGGGGATTTTTTTGTTTGCTTGGATTTTTTCCCTGCAGAGCTTCTGAAATAATGCTTACCTGCTATTCCCTGGACAAAATAACTTTCACCTGGCAGGGATTTTGTTTTATTAAAATTCTTGTAAAAGAGATATCCCTAAATCTGCCCCTGAACTGTTTGAGTTTCTTGTGGAACTAGAGAACAACTAGGCATTGAAATTTTACAGACTGGAAGAAAACAGTAATATCTGCACTGATTTCTTTGTACAGTTCCCTTACTGCCTTCTATGAATTCATACTTTTGCCATTTTAACAATGTTACTCTTGATAGTAGAGGTGTCTTTTTTCAATGATGGACTTTCAATGAGGAACTTTTAGGTAATAAATAGACTAAAAATGGACTACTTTATGGCTGTAATTCTCTAATACACCATATTTAGGAAACATTAGTAAGATTACCTAGCTAGAAGGAAAAGAGAATGTTTCAAGATGACAGATATCTAAAGCATTTTATTAAGTCAATTAAGGTAAAAAGCAGCTGTTAGCATTTATTGATATAACAATAATTAGTCAGGCCCTTGATAATTTGTATCATTGAGAAAATCTGACACCATATCTAACTGGAAATTTTCTTCCTATTTCTGCTGTGGAATCTAAGGGAGACTCCAAAAATTTGGAATCACAGGTAGCAATTATTGCCACAAGGCTAACTAAAGGGATAATTACATGAAGATGTAGCCAAAATTGGAAAGATAACTTGTCAGTTTACTGTTTTCCTGCAAATTTGGTGTCCATTTCTTTTTTTGGTATTCAACACTGCATTTTTCTAGTGTTGCACTGTTTTCATATCAAAGCTATTTTTCCAGTGCAGATACCTCACTTTGGGCATTACTGCTTTGAGTTTTTCAGCAAGTCCTGGAATTGTACATCCATATAAATTTTCTTATTCCAGGATGTCACTGTGGAATGTCTGTGAGATTCACAGAGGAATTTCCAATGAATGAATTCAGCGCACTCTTCTCATTCTTAGCTAGGCTGTTCCTTGTAGTAGAACAGTTGATGTGAGTCAATGTGCCTGCAGTTGTTCCAGCAGGCGTGAGTTCTACTGATTTGAGCATATTCTCCTTCTAGCTCTCTAGCCTGGTTCTCCAGATTTGCTCTGGCATGCAACAAACTGAATAGTTCCTCAATCACAACAACTCCTTTTAGTACTCTTGGAGGATTCTGCAGAGAATAACTTACCTGGTGGAGTAACTCTTAGCAGGAATCTTTCTGTACCATGTCTTCACACTAGGCATAATTGGTGGACAACATATTTTATCTTGGCTCAGGCAGATTTTATCACATAACCATAAGGCTGATTCAAAAGTCTCTGGTTTTAGTTATGAGCATATCCCTGAAATAAAGAGGAATGAAAACGTTCATAGACTTTAACTATTTTCATTCCATATTACAATGAATTATTGAACTGTGCATTGCCTTTGTGAGTTATAGGCTGACTTTGACAACAGCTTAGTGCCTTTTTCTATAAGAATTTAGGATCCAAACTAAATACTAAGATTTAAAATTTACTTCCAAAGTACTTGTGTGGTTAATGTTATATAGAATACTTTGCTGGATGTTCTCCATTACTTCTGGGCAACTGAGATGTAGCTTTCATCTTTCTTATCCCTAATTAGCAAGTCACATTTAATATCTGACAAACCACTGTTGAAAATACACTGTTTTAAGTGTTTTCCAGGAAAAAAAAATTGTTACAAGGCAGAAGGTTATGATTCTCAAAGGTGAACTAGGCTTTTAGAACTTTTTGGGGTACATTAAGCATACGGTTGGTTACAGGTATTAATATGAAAAAGGGGCTGTGTCTGCCTGACACCTCACCACACGTTCTCTGTGTCTGCCTTCTGCTGCCATCCCACTTACCTCTGACACCAAAGCATGGTGGGCAACTGCCTCAGCAGAGACCTGGAAGGCTTTACTTCTATAGCATGCTACATAGCAACTTCCACTTTGGAATTGCCTGAGCAGTCTTTGCCAACAGATGTGGTTGTGAAATTTTCATAGAGAAGGAAGAACTTCTCTATAGACCATAGGCTTTTGTACTTTCTTTTTTTCTCTATGCACTTTTCAGAGTACTTTAAGGATGCTCAAGTACATTTTTATCTATTTTTATTTCTCTTTATCCATTTTTGTCTCTCTCATGCTTTCATCACTTTACCCCATGAGACTTCCTATATTCCTGAAATTTTCATACAAGAAAAATGATATGACATATGCATATGTGTTTAGATACCTCCGTATTTTTTTACAAGTCAGTTATTGGAATCCTTAATAACCCATAATTCAAAGTTCTCAGGACTTGTGCAGGTAGAACTTTATGTGCCTCATTTATGACTCCAGGTCATGAAATATGACCGGATTATTTGTAGTTTATTCGCAAGGAACTTTATAAAATTCTATTCTGGATTCAAAAAGTCAAGCAGTTAAAATCAAAGAATGTGTTTGTAAAGTCTGAAGAAATTCTGTGAAATATATTCAAAGAGAAAGAGTATAGATTTGTCCAACAAATACCTTAGAATGGTAACTAAATCACAATAATGGAATCTGCAGTAATGCCTGTGGAACTTCATGAGCTGGTATGATTGACCTGATCTGAAAGGAAAACTCTTGAACTATTCTTACAGTACAGCCAATGCTTCACGGAACAAAATACTCAGAGAAACAATTTAATTAGCAAAGGCAGATAATAAAAAAGAGAAAAGGAAAATGAATAATTTACTGGAATCATTTTTATAGCACATCTTGAAGGAAAAAGAGGGAAATAAACATTTGGGATTCCAAAAGTAAAATTAATCGGTTCTTCAGTAAACTTCTCGCACATTTATAGCCAGTAGCAATGTATATATTCTGTAAAAATTTATGTATTCTGTGTAGGATTACTGAGGGCCTCCATCTATGTGGAGCCATGACAGGCAGACAGGCGGGGCTGGGAAATACAGTCAGTGGATCAGGAACAGCTTTAACCAATTTAGGCACATTTAAGCCAAGTGGTAACAGCATACCGAGTGCTTCTTGCAAACACACAATCCAACAGAGCTCAGTGCCAAAATTCCATGGCATTCAAGACCAGCACAAGGCTCCAGAGTACTGGCTGTATTCCTGGACCTGTGTTCTCTTAGGCTCTCTGACTAAACAGTAGTTTCAGGAGCTGTTTGGGCATGGCTCCTGCTGGCTGGCACTCTGCGGACACGGAGATCTGTCCAGGCACCTCAGACAGCCAGGAATGCTCAGGGCCAAAGAGCAAGACCATGACTTGAACTCAGCAGCGTGAGGACAGAGGTTCTACACATCCACCTCTATGTTGCTCAAAAGGGTCACTTACCTCTTTTGTCTTACAGTTTATTCTCTCTCATTTTTTCCTCTGCCTCACTTGGTTTTAATGTGGTTGGTGAAAAAGAAAGGGCAGGGCACTTTGGAAACACTTTGCTGGAGATGGGGGATGCATAGCTCAGGCTGACAGTGACTGTACAAAACCTCTCAAAGCACTCCAGCTCTTGAGGGAGTCATGGAAGACATCAAAGGGGGAATTTTTCTGTATGTGTAGGTAGGTTTTGTAAGATGTCCAAATCAGGAAGCCTTAGTGAATTAAGGAAAATAAAGGTGACAGTCCAGAACTGCTGACAGAGAAACAAACTGCTGCCTTTGTAGTATTTCTGGAAGCTTAGAAAAAAAATTCTAAATCTACACATGGGTCTATAAGAGTGAAGTGGGCTTAGAGTACTGTAAAAAGCAGACATGTAACATATAGCCATTGTGTGCTATGACACTATTTCCTACTTTATGACTGAAAAATTAGTAAAAAAATTATAGAATTAGTAGAATTTCAGATCATTGCTTGATTTATATTTTTTTCAGTTTGAGGAAATTTTGCTTATGTCTCTGTTTTTTCATTTTGAAAGGAAGGAATGTTGCAGTTATTAGTTTACTATTTAAAACTATTTTCCAGGGTTTTTTTAATTTGCTAAAGGTTACTATTATGATAGATGTAAAGTTATTCTGGAAATACTGAGAAAATTATGAATTTTTCCACCTGTAGATTTCCATCAGTTATGATATCTTGTCTTTAAAGACAAAACAGGCACAGGTATACTAACAAAGGTATTCATTTGCCCTTCTTTTGTGTAAAACAAAAAAATAAAACCTGCTGGAAGTATATAAATCTTAAAAATCACCCCCTTGTGGGGAAATAGTGAGAGATTGAATTTAATGGGTTTTGACCAAGAACATGTGCCAATTTCTAACAAACTTATTTTTATGTGAGCATAAGAAGCTCCTGGATGAGAAAATTTATAGTGGAAATGTTGGCAGAAATTGACCTAATGCTGCCTAAATAGTACCACTTTGTTAAGAAATACACTGGATACCAGACAGCTTTCTGTGGAAAATGATAAACATTCAAGATCTCTGTAGGGGATCTCAGCAGAACCATTTTTATTATCCAGAATTGTGTGTCTCTTTCTGTGATGTTGTTTTTATGCATGATATATGGAAATAGAGGCAAAACCAACATTTTTTAGCAGTTACATTTTTTCCAACACAATCTATAGTGTGTATTTACACAGTGCTCACTTAATTATATTTTATTCAAATAACTGTCTCTATTTTACAGACTATTTTATTTTATTTGTCTCCTTTGAGACTGCATATGTGATGCAAACTCATACTGTTGATCACTTGCATGCTGAGCTGCATGCTGGTAATAGGAAGTGCCCTGAATTAAATCTTAGGAATTTAGACTGATTCCCAGTGTAGAAGTAAACAAAAAGCATGAAAATCACAGATCAGAACTTACACCTTCTCACTCTCTCCTTTTAATACCAGACATGATTTTATGCCAGAATTTTTCACCTAGTCCATTTGGTATTAATTTGAATTGTTCTGCCATGTGAACAATAGTTGTTTTCCATAATAGCAGCAGAAATTAAGTGGATATGTTATTTATAACCACAGATGGAAATATCTGAGTATTATGTGCCTGGTTTTGTTTCTGAATGCGAACTCTGTACTCCTGATGAACTGTAGACTACCTTTGGTTTTGTTATTTAATCTGCATATGCTTTCCTGCAGGGTGAGATCCAGCAGCTGTTGATTATAGCTGATCCCAGAGCTGCATTTGACTATTGTGAGCATTATAGCCCAGACTGTGACTCCCCAGTGCCCAATGCTGCTCAGGCTCAAGATCCCCGAGTTGATGAGGTGAGTAATCAGTCGTGTATTACTGGATTTATTGCACATTAGTGGCTGTGCTGGAGAAAAATTACCCAAGGAACTCTTCCAGCTAAATGGCATGCATTGTTCTGGAGGTGGAGAAATCAGCTTGCAGGAGTGCATTCGTTTTTGCTGTCCACTCATTTGTGTCAAGCATTCAAAGGAACCTATCACCCTGGTTGTATTTGAGCAATCATCATTCTCAGTGAAGTTAAACTGTAATACTTTTAAAAAATTATGGCAGTATGAGTTTGTCTACTCATGCATATTTATTCTTCCTGTGTAGGATTATAATTTTACTGATGCTGGATTTCAACAAAATGCCACATTTGAAAGATGTGGGAGTTTTGAGTATCCCACAATTGTAAACTTCTCCTCTTAAAAGTGCCCTGTGTTTTGATGAGCTGCATGCACAAATGCATGTGCACACAAAAGTATTTCAGCCAGTTCCACTCATAGGAGGTAAACCAACAAGGACAAAACAGAGCAGGAATTTTTCCCAGAAACATGAAAGATATTTGGAGAAACCATAAGTCACTGTAGACAGTTCTCACAGCCACAAACTGAGTCATTCACCCAGGTCAAGATAGGTCCTCAGATTAGACCTCTGAGCACTTGTATGTATTGCTGTACACATTCTAAGTACTTGCATTGAACAGTGTAAAGGGAAAAGCTTTTTCAAAATGTAACAATCATAACTGAACTTGGTTCTGGACAGCTTGTGTGCACACATGTGTGATCTGACTGGTTATTACTACTGATTGCTCAAGAGATCAGCATTGAAAACTTGCTGAATTGTTCTTAGATGTCTACTTTGAGCCTGTTTTGGGACTGAACTTTTGCTAAACCCATGGTAATGTTTTTTGTTGTTACTATTTATTCTGACTTAAAATTATGTCAGCAGGGAACTCCCTCCCACATCCATTCCATCTGAGGTGTAGTTCAAGATGTGTCAAGTCACCTACACACAGGCAGAGGACTTTACACTGCATTCCAGTGTGTGGGGTCTGGGCTTTTCAGGAGGACCCCAGAGGACCTGCTGTCCATGTGGCTGCATACCTGGATCTCCATATTCCAAACCAGAACAGATTGAAAGCATATTGCTGGTAATTTATTAAAAAAACAAAAAAAGATAGCAAGACCTAAGGGTTTTTACATAATTAAGTTTAAAAGAAAATTTTAATTTTGCTTGGGAATTTTCCTGGGCTTTGCTTTTATTTGTTTGCTCTTGGGTTTACTGGTTTTTAATGTGTTTTTCAAAGGCCTGTTTTCCCTCTTGGTAACACAGAGTTTGTGGGAGTACCTACAGAGAAAAATATAAAATCAAGGATCCTAATTTGCAATTTAACATTTTAAAATTATTTTGAAAACAAATTGAAGAGCACTTAATGATTAATAAAATGGACAACTGCTGTTTCTCTTTATTTCATTTTTTGCTGAGAGTTGTGATTGGATTATTTTGCTTAGCTTTCTGACCTAAGACACAATTTTTTTGTTGTGCTCCTTGTGCCACTTTGCATAAATATTCCCAGTGAAGTCAATAGATCTCTTCAATGTATAATAGAGATCTAAAATAATTGCATCAGCAATGCTACCAATGTGATAAATATGAAATAGAATAAATGTCATACTGAATTTGTAGAATGATAGAATAGTCTGCTAAATAGTAAAAAACCAGTCTGTTGAGGCAGGCTACTTTATAATCTTTTGAGAAGCAGCCTGTCAAATCACACAGATAATTTATTTTACGGAAATAAATGAAACAAGTTTTATTTAGGTACTGAAAGAACTGATAGAAGATAGCAGTGCTGATTTTTTGTAAACTGTAATTGCAAAACTAAATAAGATGTTAAAAGAGAAAAATACATTTGCAGCTAGTCTATAAGGAAAATACTTGTTTTTAAATGCTTGATTATGTGTTTTGAGGAGATTATAATTGTGATTAGTGATATTGGTAGAATTTATAGACTTAGACCTCTGAAAAGCTTCTGACTTGTAAACATATAATATTTTCATTTTTTAAAGAAAGGTATTGTATAGTAAAGTACATGACAAAGAGATTTGAATCTGGGTGCCTTATATCAGAAATTACTATAAACGATGAGCTGTCACCAGATTAAATTTTTACTAGAGTCTCTTAGTAATTCTGCTAGAAATACAGAAATGTGTGTAAAATGGATGGCATTAAAATTTGTCAGTCATGATACTGCAGAGCAGTAAACAGTGAAGGGGACACAACTGAAGGCAATGTTACACACATACAAGCCAAAGAAATAACTGCAGGGCAAACATGATGAACTCAGTAGTACACTGCAATAACAGTCTGCATGCATGTGGTAACAGAAGAACCTTTCATCTGCAGCAGATTGTCCCCATCTGGGATACTAATCGTGCTGAAAGGCAGCATGGAAAGATTGTTGTTCAGCTTGATTGGTTTCATGGTTTGATCTTCAATGTTTTCACACAAACTCTTGTGGTAGGAAGAAAGAAGAGAGAAAACTGGGCAAAAGGCTAGGTAGGATTGTGTCTTCAGAGTCTGGATTAAACCAACAGAAGCTAAAAATATTTGTTGGGTACTAGCTTCAAAATATGCTGATTGTTAAAGGGTAAAAGTTTTTCCCAAAATAGTACAATGCATGTCTTAGTTTGTGAATAAAGGGGTAAGAATTCAGATGCAATATTACCTCTGCATGGTGTGACTTGAAACATAGACTGCATCATCACATATGTGGCTCACTCACCTTATGCAAAGATCCAAGACAAAAAGAAAGTGTAGACAAATGGAGTGGGGGGAGAAGATAGGCAGTTTTAATTAGGAAAATATCTACTAAAACTTGTAGGAAAGAAAGAACAAATTACCCAAGTGATGAATCTCTAGATATCTTTAAGCCAAGGATAGAGACCTTTCTGAAATTTTGGGGAAATATTATTTATACTTTAGTTGACTCAGTTACAGAGGGACTGTAGGAAGTTTTGAAGTCTGCAAGTATGCAAGAGTTAGCCAAGGTGGTCTAACAGTCCCTTTTGGCATTATCTCTCTGAGCCTTTGAATTATTGCAGTCAAGAATAAGAAACTGATACTTGGCTTAAAGATAAATTATGTGATTTCAGAGCCTATTAATGTGTGTTTCCAGCACTGATTACAAAACCCAAAGGAAGTGGCTGACTTTTCATCAGTAAAATAGAAAACTATGTTTGTGAAATTGCATTTAGGAAGATGAATAGGATTTGTCTTGAAATTGCACGCTTTTGTAGTCTCCTGGCAAGCTCACAGCCTAGTAAGGCATTCAGTCTGAAAAGCTGGATATTTCTAGACCACTAAAGAAGCATCTAGAGAGAAGGATTTAGGTAAAAAAGATACTGGTTTAAGGGCATAAGTACATTGTTTAGCTGAATGTAATCCTTATTGCTCTAGGCAATGCTTCTTTCTCCAAAGGAGTGAATAATAAAATACCCAGTGTTTTAGGTTTGAGGGCATTTCTTTCAATAGCAGTGCTCATTTAAATGAGTCATTTTCTGAATTTCTTTCCACCATATGCCCTCTTTCCAGTTCAGCTGGTGGAATTGTCTGTTGGAGTTTGTTGTGGGAAGGGTCTAAGACTTCATCTAGACTAAAAATAATTACCAACCATAAAACTGGAAAAAATATGGAATACATTGTGGTGAATTTCCATTAAATGAGCCTGAGAGTGCATGTCACATCACTGCAGCATCAGAAATAAAAAATTTGCTTTTTAAAATGTTTGAGTTTTTCTCAAGGCCTTAGGACCTTCACTGTGCTCTCATTTATAAATTTACTGGACAGTGATTTGTAATCAAATTGTCTTTATCACTTATACCTTAAGTGTTGCATTGAGATTTCCTTTTTCTTGTTGCATTTTCTTTTTCTTTTGCATCACATTCAAAATGCAATCTGGGGGGGGGTCCAACAGAGAGGATTTCAATGCCTACTTTTTACTTACAGGATCTCTTCATGCCTGAATCAAATACCAAGTTTACCCCAAGCAAAGTTCAGGAAGAATCAACCATCTCACAGTCAGATTCACAAAAATAGCAGGCTGTGAATAAAGACATAGAACTAGTCAGCCTAGAAAAGGAGGACACATCTTAAATTCGACCCTTGTCTGTCTACCCAGCTATGCTGTCCTGTTCCCCACGACATTCTTCTCCCTCAGCAAGGTCAACTCCTGCATCCTCACTTTCCCCTTCCCATAATGGGTGACCTGAGGATTTCAAGCTTTGGACCTGATTGGGTCTTTATATTTCCATTTTAATTCAGTCAGTCCCTTTCTGGACTCAAGTGACTGTGTTATGTGTCTAAACAAGATTTATTTAACTGGGCAACCTCTAACTACCTTTTGTGTTCAGGCTCTGCAGAATGTGTTGCACTTGGCTGCTGGCCAGGACTGTGGGCTCTGTGTGAGCAGTTCAGGTTGAGCTGTTGGGATAGATGCATGTCAGAGCCCTCCCTATACAGAATGCTTCTATTCCCCTGGGATTTGTTCATCAGACCAAAGTGTCATTCAGACTGAAAACAGGAGAGCAGTAGATTATTAGTAATATTCGTACACTTAACTCTGTTATTTATTGTCATTTATTTCCATATTCAAGACATGTCTTAATTGAAGTGTGCATCAGTCTTCTTTGTTCTTGCTTGTGAATAGCCAGGTATAAATCTCTGTATCTTGTCAAGGTCAGAGTAATGACCTCAGCAGTTGGCACTACACAAAAAGGTGTTGTCTAGAAGTTCAAGAAGCTTTGGCTATTTTCACATTGAATGTATGACTTGGTTTTAAGGATCCCTTATGGGTTTGCAATTATATTTTAAAACTATCAGCACTGCTTTTCTTAAAGATACACACCTATGCATTTCTTATAAATACCTTGTGAACAATCTGGCCTCTATCCTGTCTTCAAACCCCTTTTTACTATAAATGGAAATGTATTAAATTCCTTTCCAGTTCAATCACATATGCTTTGCCAGCTCACAGAAATTAGAGCAGTGACAGACTAGCCAGTCTTCATCATCCTTGATGTTGGGCAGTATATTTTCTGGAGTATCTTCAGGTCTTTTCAAAGGAATCAGCTATCAGGCTTTCAAATCTCCTCTTGGAAGATTATTCTGTAACCTAGTGAATCACATGGTCTGACTTCTGCTGAAGAAATGCCTCCCCAAAGGAACTCAGCTTCATTTATTTTGGATCTATCCCAAACTAATGGATTATTTGGAGACATGAAAAGTTTTCTTTTAATGAAATGAATTTGGTAAATTAAAAGTGCAAATGGCCCCCAAATATCTTGACTTGGAGGCTTCAAGCATCCTTTCAGAATGTGTTAATTTAGTGTCCTTTGGGGTGTTTGACTGGTCAGAAAGACTAGTTTTCTGAAAAATGCAGAAAAGTGATTATTTTTATGTTTAATCTTATGTTTATTGTTATGTTTAGAACTGCAGTTAGCTAATTTAGCCGATCTTAAAAACTGTGATCTTCCTAGCTCTCTTTTCCTTTACATAGATATACAAACTTTTTATATAGGGGAGTTACATTATAAAGAAGCTTAAGAGCATTATTCTCCTTTTGAAAGAGGATATCTTTGGAAACTGAAGATAATGTTCTTATCTCCTTTTATCTCCTTGCTTGTATCACTTTTATGAACAATATAAGGGCTCTGTGGTAGGAGAGGCCATCCTTTAAATCTTTTAACTTTCCTTCTGCCCTAAGATCAACATCTTCTATCATTTATTTTATTTATATTATTGCAGCTGATTTTTAAAACTCTCATTTTGCTTGGCATCCTTTACTTTATTGCAATTTGTAAAGTGTTAGTGAGCTTAGAATATTTCAAAGCTATCTTTGCCTTTTTAGCTTATACATGATTTACCATAATTTTTAGGAATTGGAAAAAATGAGGTTATGACTGTTCTTTGGTTGAGGATTCAGATTATTTTTATTTGGAAATGTAAAGCAAAAAGTGCTAAAATCTACATTTGGAATGGGAGGTTAGGTTTTTAGAGTATGGATAGCAGAAGAATTGGTTTCAGAAGTAAGGTTTCCTTCAGAATGTTTAAGTTATTTCCCAGTTCAAATAGGCTTTGCATGCTGCTGATCCTCTGTTTGTAAAATTCATCTGATGAAGAAAACAGTTCATCTCTTTAATTGGAATTGCATGATGATCTGGTAGTGTAATATAATCACTCTGGTAAAGAAAGCATGAGGTCATAATGGAAACATTTTGTCTCATCAAAAAGCAGCAGGTTTCATTCTTCCTTTCATTTGTAAGAAAATAGTCATATGCAAAATTCATTACAAGAATGGCTGTTTAGTAACTATTGGTGGTCTTAAGAGAAGAAAGAAAAGCAAGAGGAAGAAAATTGCCTCACATCTGAAGTATGTGTTACCTGATGTCTCTTAGCTGAAATCCCTTGCCAAGTTGAACCTATTATTTATTTTGAAATTTTAGATCCTTTCTCCTATATATTCAAGAGTCTACTCATTATCTTTCCTTGATTAGTACTGCAACTTTGATAGATTTCCGTGAACTGCCCAACTTCTGTGAAGTAATACCAGAGTCTGGGTTTTGTGTATCCAAAATGTAAAGGAACTTTCCCCAAGGTTTGTTGAGGTCAAACTGAGGTGATCTTTCTGGTGATATGATAAAAGTGACCTTTCAGTTGTGTAGCTCCCGAAAAAGAAGGGGTATGTGCCACATATCCAGTCTTAACTGGATAATGTTAATGACAGGGTAAGTTTGAGTTGCCAGCTTCACAGCAGGTGACTAAAGCCATTAAATCTATTACTCATGTCTGTATATTTAGTCTTCATTTACCTGACTAGTCCTTCACTAGTTCTGTTGTGTCCTATTAAAAACAGGGAACAGCCTTCATCAGGTTGAGTTGGTAAAATCATTCTGTGAGTAAATCATATTTCTAAATTGCATCTTTACATCAACTAGTGGTGTAGAGATGCATTCCTCCATCTGGACAGATTGTGCCTCAGGAAATACACCTGGAAGATTTTGCATCTATATTTAACTCTTTGCAGCAGGAGTTCAATACCAAACATATTCTCTGTTTATCAGCTGGTGTGAAATATGAGGGTTGCTGTTTTTTCAGAAAAAAGTCTTGGGAAAGGAAGGGTTGGTAAGAATAAAGTTTATCTTGTAGAACATTTAGGCCACTACATATTTTCCCTTGTATCAGTGGGACTACCAAGTACTGCAATTTCAAATCTACTTGAATATGGTTTTGGGATAGTGGCCACATGTCCTAGCTTGTAAGTTCAAGAATTTTTGTAATACCCCTCTGATACTGTGATCTTAAAGTGGAAGGTCTTCACCTGCTTGGCAATAATCTGACTCCAGCATGGAAATTGACATTCTCCACTTCTCATCCATCCCTATTATTTCTTCCTGCGTGCCTGCATTATCAGTGCAACCAAAATATATTCTTGTATTTGTGATCACATTTTTTCATATAAGGAAAGTTTCACTTTCTTTAACAGAAATGAGTGAAGCACAGTTATGCATGATGCAATAGATCTGTCCACATAGTTGTGCTTTTTTGCGTGTTTTCTAGTTCTCATTCATAAATTTCTGAATTTTTGAACTAGGCTTCTTAGCATAAATATCAGCTTACTCACTACTTTCTTTTATAATGCTAATAATATACTTGGCACAGATATTTTTCCTTCCTTTTTTTTTTTTTTCCCACAATCTACATTTCTGTTTAGTTTATGGCCTCTGAAAAACTACTTGTAACCCACTGTTGCAATTTTATTAGTAATGTGGTTGGCACCATTCAGCACAACCATTCAGCTTACCTTGAGAAGAGCCATACTACTGAGATTTGCAAAACAGTTATAATGCTGAGCAACACAGAGTTATATTTTGATTGTCAGTTGGTCAAAGTGACTGCTGGAATGAATGCTTCCAGTTTCAGAATAAGTTTACAATGCTTACTAAAGAGGAATCTGTGTGTCTATAAGTTACTGAAACAAACTCCTAACAGCATATCAAACTTAAATCTGGCTAATGACATGGTAGTTCTCTCAAAAATGTTGCTCCCCTTGTCTCCTAAGATATTGGACTCTGAAGAGTCACAGGAGGGGAGTAATAGAAACACATGTAAAAGGATTTTTAAGTGATTAAGGGCCTTTCAGCTTTAGCCTTATACTTGCTGAGGAAATCAATTTCTGTGCATTGAAATCATGAGTAAACAGTTATATCAAAAAGCATTGCCAGGGGGTACAGTTAAACCAGTGTTTTGGTCACATGGTAGAATATAGTTTGGAATATGGAGATCTGTTTTAATTTGTAATTTCTTCTAAAATGTCCATTTCCTTTTGATAATTATGACTTCTATGAATCCTCAGACTGATTTGGAAGTGTAATGTACTAATTCTCTTTCTCATCAACAAAATGAAACAAGCAGGTATTGTCTTCATTTTACAGACAATGATGTTGACTTGTAACAGGAGAGAGGGATTTCAGAAGGGGCAAGTTCACATGAGGCACATTTGAATATTTCTTCTTAAAGGGAAAACAAACACTTGTCCCTCTGGCCACAGCTCTGCCTTCTTTTGGCTTCCTGGGCGCATAAAGAGTAACCACAGTCTGCTTTAATTTGTCAGACCTACCAGTTCTCATAGCTTCAAGCATAGTAGGAGAGGGAAGATAGTTTAAAGTTGCCCTTTCTTCTCAGTTCTGATGAGTTGTACTTGATGTAGATAAAATGGAGACCAGGATCTTGGCACAGCCGACTCCTGAGAGTGCAGCTCAGGAGTTCCTGGCTCCCTAGATCATGCTCACAACACTTACACAAGCCAATTCTAAAGCTACTTTCTCTTGAAAAGTTTGTGTGCCAAATCTTCATTTGATAAAAATTATAGAAACAGAGCTATGAAGCAATTTTACAGAAGCTGAATCTGAAATGAAATTTCAGCAGTGAGGCTTTGCTCAGGAAATTTGTACCATGGAGCTGTCCTGGCTTTTAAACTCAACATCATACAAGAGGAAGATAACCATGTCTTCTTGTGAGCTGTGGTCTCTCCTTTATCTGAAATTGTTTATTCATGTCAGATATTGGCATCTCTGCTCTTCTAGTCACCTGAAAAAATGCAAGTAAAAGAGGTATGATTTGAAATTTAAAGATTAAATAAATATATGGTTTCACAAAGATCAGTTGGTGCTCCCAGTAGTCAAAATTATACTTGATTCTTCTTTACAGTCCAATTAATGTGCGTTTTTTTCCTGGTATTACTATTTACTTTTTACTACTTCTATACTGTGCTTTGAAAGAAGTGAGAAGTTGGGAGGTTTTTTCCCCTAAAGTAATAATTATTGTTAATAGTGCCTTAATTTTGTTAAACTTTACTCCTAAGTAAAGGTGAAGAAACTTTCCAGTATTGCTGATCTAGTTTGCTACCTCTAACATGGGAATGCTTGATATTTTTCCATTTGCGATGTAGTACACACCAGAAGATTTTGTCGAATATGACTATGAGTATGGGGATGCAGATTATAAAGAAACTGATTCTGTAACAGAGGGACTCCCACTGTTTGAAGAGACAGTAGCACAAACAGAGGTAACAGAATCTGATCTGTTTGTTGTGTGGTGTCCAGCTGTCCCCTACCACATGGTTTGTCAATTTGTGTCTTTGTATATGAACTTAATGCTTTCCTCTCACTCATTTCTTTACTTCATAGCTGTAACCTTTGCTTTCAGTTAGAGATGGAAGGTCTCACGGCTGACAGCATTCATCTTGCGTTTGGTTACCCTTCTTTCATTCACACTTTCTGAATTTCCTTTCCATTTTATTTATGTTTTCCCATTCCATCTTTCATAACGTTTGCAGAAAAAGAAAGCCATGGTCAAAAAGAAGAAGAGGACAGTGGCCGCTAGCTCAAAGGACAAACCTCAAAAGGCCACAACAAAAAAATCTGAAAAATATGCATCCAAGAAGAAGAAAAGTTATCAAGCAGCAACAAAAGACAAACTAGGGGTAAAGGTAGCCAAGAAATAATCAAGATCTTTCCCAGACTAATACTGGAAGATCTTTGATAATAAGAAAAAAATTTACCTAACCCCACTAGATGAATACATCTGGCTAATACCATAACCTGAATAACAGCAATACCTCTTGAATTTTCATACAATATTTTTTTTTTAATAATGTATTTGTTTTTTCATACTAGGCCAACGTTATTGATGGATTTCAAGACTATAGCGTAGCTGAAAATGACTATGGGCCCCAGACAGAAGCTCCTTCCAGAGCTACTGAAGCAAATGAGGTAAAAAGGACTCTCAGGTCCCACCAGGTGCCATTCATTAAAAGAGTACAAATGCATTTTAAAATGATGGATTTCTATCTAAATGGTACAAACTCTACCAGCACTTGATGTGATTTTATACTTTCTCAGCCAATATCAGAAACTACTATTTTCTTGGTCAGAACTCCCATTAATCCTGTAGAGATCTGCTGAATCTTCAGCCTGAAGAGTTCATGATTCTGGAAATAATTCAGTGATATATGGTGTGGGAATGTGGTGTTGCTGCTTTCAGTGTGGATGTGAATGGAGCCATGTCTAGCACAAACTAGGTTAGATATTAGACATAGTCCTCCTGATCTAATGAGAAGGAGTCCCTAATTTTTCCTGTAATTTTTAAGGTGCAGCATAAAAGAGCCTAACACAAGACAAAGAATGGCTGCCACCATAGGAAGTTGAGTCAGAAGCCATCATTTCCTTTTCATAGTTCTTCAGCTAACAAAACCAAATTACTTGATTTTCACTTTTTCTATTATAAAGAAACATTATGATTTGAGGTGTCAAAAAAGTTAAAATTTTATTTTGACTTAGGTTAGAAAGCACATTTCTAGAAAGCCACAATAGCAGGTCTAAACATTATTTTGTTAAAATTACTGCACCTAAGCTGGTGTTGATTAATATGTTTGCATATTAATTAACACTAATGTTAGAAAAATGATGGCGGATTTTAAGAAACATTGTTCTCATTTTTCTTTTCCTTTTCCTTTCAAAATTAAGATTGTTGCTTAAAAGATGTACAAAACTCCCCCTCACCTCTTTCCCCTGAATATCTGAAAAGAGAGAGTCCCCATTTGTTCTATGCTTTTCCTCTTATATATCTTGGAAGGTGAAGGTGAATCAAGGTATGTTTTACTCATTTTGCTGTTAAGCATTCTTGTGTTCAGTCTCATGTTTGCTTCTTACAAAGCATGTTGATTGATCAACAAATGTATCTAAATCATTTAGTTTCCTGGGCAATTCTAAGCTGATTGTACAATTGTAGAGCTGTAATGAGGTAGATTCAAAGTGCTAAATGCTCTCCTTGGTGAGAGCACTTCTTCATAAAGCTAAAATTTGGCTTAGAATTGGTTCTGATCGCTGTTTATTCCAGCTATAAGGTAGAAGTTATACTCCTGTAATTAATGGAATTAGGCAAGTGTTAAATCAGAATCTGGCCTTCTATTTTAATTGCAATAAATTTCAATGTTATTATTAGATCAAGATTTTTTAATTACACTGGGTGTTGATTAGCTTCTGAATATTTTCAAGATCATACTACTTCATATTGTCTGATCTTTTCCTATTAGCAATATCTGAACTTCAGTTTCTTTCAAAATTGTTGTGTATGCAAAATTATTGAAAGACCTTATTATAACAGAATAAAGCAATCCTCCTTAACTTCACAAATGGTTTTGTACATCTCAAATATAGCATTCTTTTAAACTGCTTTAGTGCTTTTAAGTTGTTTGCTTGGTTTGACAGCTTACATACTTTAAGATGAAAGCTTAGATTTCTGACATCTTAAAATTAATTTGAATTGTACAGGTAGAACTTAGACAAAAAATATGTAAATTACCATGATACAACAGGTCATGCCTTTTACTGATAAACAAACTTCAAAATCATTAACAAGAGAAAAGAAGTTTAGCTCAGCATTGGTGTTCATAGACAGAAAATAATGTAAAAGGCTGGGCTTAACTAAAGTGATGCTTGCACCTCCTCCACATTGCCATTATAAAAAGATCTGAACTTATTCACTGCTCATTGCATATGTTCATTCATGAATGCTTGTAAGAGTGAAACCAAGCAGCGAAATTCAGCTATATTTGGCACTAAAGTAACATTACGCAAGCAGTACACATAATACTGGATATATTGAATTCAGTGGTTTTGGAAATAAAAAACCAAAGCGTACGAAAACATTACTTCTTTGTACTACTTATACAAAGATCTTTTAATTACTCTGAAAGGCTGAGCTTCCATTCCTTCAGACTCTAATTAAAAGACAATATGCTGTAGTTCTACTGTTCTTTCTTCTTTTGACAAGTCATCATGGTGGATCAGCGTATGCTTACATTGCTTTACTAACAATAACCCACATATTCCTCCTATTCCCAAATCTTTGCTACTGATACGAATAGCAAAATCCTGTTGAAGAAGTATTTGCTGAAGAATACATAACTGGAGAGGATTATGATAAAAAAACTGAGGCAACTGAATATGGAAGCAGAGGAGTAGACCTCAGTGAATCTGATCTGCTGGTAGATGGAGATTTAGGAGAATATGATTTTTATGAATATAAAGAATATGAAGAGAAACCAACTGATTCCACTAATGAGGAGTTTGGTCCAGGTGTTCCTGCAGAGACCGATATCACAGAAACAAGCGTAAGTTGACTGGAGGCATAATGCAGATTAATCTAATTTAGCAATTCTTTTATAATTACACATTCTCAGAACTGCACAAACCCTGATCCAGAGCTCCTTGTACATATTAGATATATTCTCATTTCCAATAGCCTTTGGATCAAGGCCATCCTCTTTGTAATCTTGGATGTTTTATTTTTATCATGCAAGATTTTTGTCTCATTTGCTGAAGGGAGTAAGGGAGGGTGGAAGATGGGAGGAAAAGGAAAGAGAAGATGGAATTAAAAAAATAAATTATTAAAGTAACAGTTTTAAAAACCTTTCTAAACTAGAGCTAAAGCTGGAAAGAGCATAAATTCTAATGCAGGTACAAGTGCTGTAATTAATATTTTTATATAATTACCTTAAGAAATCGAAATGCATATAAGTGTCTAGAATCCTATGGCTTTTGCAGCTTTCCAAGAAGAAAATTCATGAGTGGGAAGGTTAAGGCCTGAACCCTTTCATGAAAATAATCTTAGTCAATGGTGACAGGTTTATGGTCTTGCAGAAGTGATTTAACAGCTCAATATATATAAAGATAGATAGGATGACATGGTGGATCCTGTGAATCATGCTCTTCATTCTGAGTTTTATAGCTCTCTTTCCCTCTGACTTAATCATAGGCTAAACAGCAAGGCTTTAACTTTCCTTTAGTTGTGCCAAGATCCTTGTTTATCAGTTTACCAGCTGTGGATGCTGCAAAGAAAACTAATATGGCTAAGACTGGAAGGAAAAAAAAATCTCATTTGGATTTTTTAATTAGGAAGACTCTGAATATAGTAGAACAAGAGAATTTTGTTTTCACTATTTTCTCAGTCTTATCTGTGTTTTCACCTCACAAAGTCAAAACTTCAGTTTACAAAGGATCCAAGAAATAACAGCAAATGCTGTGAGGTTGCTTTTCTCTGCCAGCCTTGAAACCCATCCTTCTGTATTTAATTTACTGCTCCTTTCTATACCCTGTTGGGGTCATTGTATTTTTTAATGATCCTTATCTGTGCAATGTGATACAAGTGTACTCTTTTCCTTCCAGCCCAGATGGGGACACTGTGGCAGAATGACAGAGAAAAGGTCAGATTATCTGTGAGGCAAAGAGCCCATAAGGCACCATTTGTGTCTGCATTAAGAAAATGACTGTGCAGACTCTATCCCCTGGTGTAAATTTCAACTTAAAATGCCTTGATACAAAGCTGAAGGAGTCAGGAATCTTGAATTAGAACACAGGCTCTGGTCTGTGCAAGCTTTATTACAGTGTCATCTGCTAAACCAGACATATGTCATTTTCCTTTGGCATATGGGCGTATTTAGAATCACTGAAGTTCTACGTATGATAAAAAAGGCAAGATGGAAAGTACTCAGTAAATGGGAACTTTCAAAAAGGGGAAATATTTTCAAAGACGGAGACCCTGATGTCATTTTTTACAAGTAATTTATGTAAATTTAATAAAACATTATTGCCTATACATCTTCCTATTTGATTTTTATGAACTACCAATGGGTTTATGAACATCATTACTAGTGAGATCTGTGCCTTTATAAGTCAGTGCAAAACGCACAGTCTGTGAATCTCTGTTTTTCCATCTCAAAATATTTCATATTGAAATACTGTAACATTATCCTTAGTATTTTTACTAATCCCCAGCTATTTTTAAAGTAAGTGTTGAATCACTCTATTGAAATTTAGAAAAAGCACATTTTAAATTTTAAGCTGGTCAGAACTCAATTTCTAGTGGATATGTTAGCAACCAAGAGAGATACTTCTGAAGAAAAATACATTATCTCATGGTTTAAAAAAAAAATCAGTTCCTTTTTCTTTGTTTGAAACGTGAATGTTTCTTCCATTAGTAGGCATTATTGGCATATTGTTTTAGGTACTTCTGTTACCTTAATCCTGAACCCAAAACTTCCCACAAGGCTGGTCCTCAAAGAATTTGGCAGCTGATGCTAATTCAGGTAGTGCTGAGGCATCAAAGGTTATCTGTGAAATATTCTTTAGTATCCACAGCGCCACGTATCATTTATGCCATAAAATCACAGACCCTTCTCAGGTTGCTTTACATGTAGTGGATGTCTCATGAATGAAATTAGGAGCTTGAAAGGTACAGTCCATATTGGACCAAGGGATTTTTCTTTCCATCTTACTTTAGGCTGCTTAACTCATAAAGCCATGAAGAATCATTGTCAATTACCGAGAATATTTCCAATCAAATAAGAAAAAAAACGATGTTGTGACTTGCACACAGAAGTTTTAGATTCTATTTTCAAAGTTCTAATGTAAAGCATGGGAGAAACACTCATGGGATGCACATCTCATTCAAAAATTACAAAATTACAATATCCAATAATGGAGAAAGCACACACACGGCTTTTGCATTTTCCATTTCCAATGCATTAAGTATTTTTGATTTATGTGGTTTGTACCTGTGATGTATTTTTTTATAGTACACACCAATTCCAGCTTTAGCTTTCAGTTACAGGTTGCTGCAATTCTTTATTGTACCGGGTCCTTAGACTTTCTACTTACTTTTGTTTTTGGGGTTGTTTTTACTGGCCAGGTGACAGGACATGGGGCTTATGGAGAAAAAGGCCAAAAGGGAGAGCCAGCTGTGATTGAACCTGTAAGTACAGATGGCAGGGAGTTTTTCAGTAGCACAGTATCAAAAATATTCAGTGTTAATGTATCATTATGAAATGTTGTTGTTCATGATAGGATGACATGATCTCTGAAACAGTCCCTGTAATGTGGATGATATAAAGTGATTACTGACAGCTACTCCTTTGGTTACATGAAGGACTAACCACATGTTCCTTAAAAAAAAAAAAGATAATCTTGTACAGAGGAAAACAGATCATTGATCTGATCTTCAGGCCATCTAGTAACTCCATCTTGGACAGATCTACCCAGAAAACTTTCAGCTTAGGCACAGGTAACATGATCACTACAGGTTTCAACAAGGGCAAGGAAGCCTTCCTCATTTTTAATGCCATGCAACGGTTCAGATTCTCATGCTAGGAACTATAGAGAGAAGATTCCTGGAAAAGTTTATCAAAACACTAAGAAATGTTAACTTTATTAGTTCAGCTAAAAAGATTTTTTTATGTTTTTCTACAAAATAATGAATGTAATATTGTGTTCCATCCACCCCTAGGGTATGCTCATTGAAGGACCACCGGGACCAAGAGGACCTGCTGTAAGTAGATTAATCACAATTTCCTTTATTGCAGTTGATTTATCCACTGTGCTTTTTTATTCACAAGTTAACACAATATTGGTCTTATTATAGCCTCCCAAATGTATATTAGATTTAGGACTTTTAGAAGGGAATAGAAAAGGGTAATCTCTAGCATTTTCAGTGACAGCAAGCTACAAGCTGATGGCACATGAAAAATCTAAGTTTTGAATGTTGACTATAAATCTTTGTAAGAAAAAACAATATGCTGCCTTATAAACTATTTTATCCAAATATGTGTTCATCCTAACTTAGAGAAAAAAATAGCTCAAAAGTCTTCAAGCTTTCAACATAATTATGTCATTCATTTTCTATAGGGTCTTACAGGTCCCCCAGGTTTACAAGGTCCTGTTGGTCCTCCAGGTGACCCTGGTGAAAGGGTAAGTCAACAAACAGATTATCCCATGCATTCATGGGATATCTTGCACTAATATCTTGCACTAATTGCTACACAAGGTTCTGTTATATCCTGAGCTGAAATAGATCCACATAGGTTAGAAACTTCAGTGGAACTGAAGCTGATTCATCCAGCTAAGTAAAAATCAAGTGAGAATCTGGACAAACATTTTCTTAGTGGTAGAAATATGTGCTGTAAATACAAGATGTGTAAGTCCTGGTTTGTTAGTATTTTTCTGGCTTGATGTGTTTGGAAATACACTAAAGTAATAGACACAAACATTTCAAATTAATTTGAATGACTTTTTAAAAAATTAGTATATCATCAGCTATAATATGTATAAATATAGAGAAAAAGAAGCTTTTCAGAATCAAAACACATGGGAATATTGAAAGTGATGGATAATATTTAGATGATCTTGGAAGAATTTATTTGCCATATTAGATAATACGTGGCTTGAAAAACCTATCCAGTCATGAAACTAGTTAAAATTTAAGCTATTATTTTAATCTTAATTTTCTTGTAAGCCTTTTCTTACTGCCACCACCAACACAATTTTAAAACATAAACATATTTATTTGAGGAAAATATGGTACTAGAAGACTTTCCTGTGTTTTATGAGAGATGGTTTACTGGTGAATCCAGCATGTTCATGCTGTAATTATGTATGAAAGATGTTTAGAAGATGCTATCATTTCACTGTATAATGAGATAATATTAAAATCCCAACAATGCTTTACCTTGCTAGTAAGTCAGCATCCACACTTCTTTCATATCTCTTTCCTGTAGATTAATTAAATATTCCAGAATTTGAACTTGTAAAATGGGTATTTTAACACCTAGTAAAGGAATAACTACCGACAGTACTTAGTTTTTTAACTGGCTGCTCACTGAATTCATCATGAGGAAATTCTTGACTAAGCACGTCATGTGCCTGTCACGGACCAGACACGACACAAATATATAATTGCAGCAATTAGGCTGGGAGGAGAATGGATTGAGAGCAGCCCTGCAGAGAAGGACTTGGGGGTGTTGGTGGACAAGAAGCTTGACATGACCCAGTAACACACACTTGCAGCCAACCGTATCCTGGCTGCATGAAAGAAGCGTGAGCAGCAAGTCAAGTGAGGTGGTTCTGCCCCTCTGCCACTCTTGTGTGCCTCTTCTACGAAGACAGGCTGAGCTGTGGGGGAAGGCTGCAAGAGAGGTGCAGAGAGACTTTCACAAGGGCCCATAGTGATAGGACAAAGGGGAAGGTTTTAAATGGAAAGAGCAGGTTTCAATTAGATATTGGGAAGAGATTCCTTGCACTGACAGTGGTGAGGCCCTGTAACAGGTTGCCCAGATGGCTGCACCATCCGTGGAAGTGTTCAAGGCAGGGTTGGATGGAGCTTTGAGCTACCTGGTCTAGTAAAAGGTGTCCCAAGGGAGGTTGAAGCTAGATATTTAGGGTCTTTTCCAGGCCATTCTGTGAGTATAAATTTATGTAAATTACTCAAAAAGTTTCTCATACATTACTATATTTTTTTTTCTCACCTTTTTCTCTCATGTCTTTTTTGTTTTAGGGTCCACCTGGTCGCCCTGGTCTTCCTGGTGCTGATGGTTTGGCAGGTCCCCCAGGTACCATGTTAATGCTGCCGGTAAGTTGTGGTTACAGGGAAAACAGCCTACCAAAACTGGAAGTGTCTTTCAAGAAATCTATAGGTATTTTATTTTTTCACCTAATTTTGTCTGTGGAATGAGAGAATGATACAGAATTTCTTTTATGGAGTAAGCATTTGAAACTCATATATATGGTGCCTTTTTTTCCTCACAAAAAACATATGCTTTAGCTCTTGCATGGCTGACAGATTGGAACCTACCCGAGTGAATTACAGACACTGAAAACCGCCTTATATTTTTAGCAGTAACTGTATTTTGCTACTATAGCTCCAAAACAACGATTCTGCTGTTGTACAGAGGGCTTGTACTCCCAACAGGCGTGTGTGCTTTCCAGTCTCATTGACATGTAGATTTTTAAGCATTCCATGCTTCAAATCGGACCTCAGTGTCCTCTTTGAAGAGTCAGTGCATCCTTTGAATAGAAATATATGCACGTAGCCAACTCTACTCCCACTGGAGTCAAAGCAAAACACCATCTGTTTTAGCAGGTGGAGGAACAAGCCCAAAGCTGTTAAAGTATCTTGCAGCACTGGGGTACGAAAATCACTATGTGCTTGGAATTAATTATTCCTAAATGTGTCTATGGGTGAAAAAGATCTGTGTCAACTCTGGTCATAGGCAAACTGGGCAAACTGTTATGGGCAGTGCAAGATTCATGGACCTGATACCCAGGGTATGCCATACCTGAGCTTCTTGCTGCAGCCTAGCATTTCTGCAACATTGCAAAGCTTCTGCCAGCAGTTTCATTAGCAATAACAGCACAGGAGCAAAGGAATGAGCAGTTAAATTTTTATTCTGTAATTTATTTTGAAATTTTCAGAAATTACACAAAACTGTTTTATTTTAGATACCCAACATTTTTCACATTTGCATCTGCCTTAAATTAAATTACATTTTTAATGTGAGTAGCTACCAATGTATAGAGAATAAATTAATTTTGGTACATATTTTTACAGACATTGTGCAGGCAAGTAAAAGTCTATTTTGGTCTCTTTTATAAAAATAAACAAGCAAACAAACAAATGGAAACCAAAATCCTATTAAATCAGGAAAATATTTGCTCATAAGAGATTAAATTTAGACTTCAGTTACTATCACCAATGACTTCCTACTCATGTTGGATGCAGTGGCCTCCATGCAGCTATCTTCTGAAGTTAGTAGAATGAACTAAAGACTGTGACCTTGTGACTTTGAAGCAGTTTGCACTGTTGCAGCAAGTAACAAGTAGATTTGCTGAGTCCTAAGTCCTTTTCTTGTTTTGGTACTTGCAGTTCCGCTTTGGTGGAGATGGAGAGAAGGGCCCAACAATCTCAGCTCAGGAAGCTCAAGCACAAGCTATTCTTCAGCAAGCTAGGGTAAGCACAAGGAGCCAAATTCTAATTTGTTTTATATCTGGCAGGATGTGAAGTCAAAGAATGGAGGGTATTTGCTAACACATTCTAAAACTCTGTTAGTATAGAATATGTACGCTGGCCGGCAGCTTTTTCTTGACACCTGGTGTTCTGTTTGTTTGTCTTCTCAGATTGCTATGAGAGGTCCACCTGGTCCTATGGGACTCACTGGAAGACCAGGTCCTGTGGTAAGTAGACAAAACAGGGCACAGGTTTAAGAACATGGTGATGTAGCCATGGATCTCATTCTGGCCCTGTCAACCCCTCTCTATTTGTACTTGTTTTGTACTTATTTGAAGTTAACATTATATAATTAAAGCTGTAGTTTGTATTCTTATTCAAGGTCTGTGATGCAACCTAAATACTAAATAAGTTTTTTATGGTAGGTTTTGTGGTGTTCAGACAGAGCACACTGCTGGACTTCCAAAACTCGTGAACAGTTTTACATAAATATCCCTCTACATTCAATCATCTCTGCAATACTATTAATACAATTTGTTGCAGTAAATATGAAACTCTACAGGAAGAGATCCTAAAGCAAGAGTTTGCAGAATGACCTTTACTCAATATTTAAGCTAAATCTGAAAAGTTTGTAAAAGGCACTCCTATAAACAATTAAGGGTCACAGGTTTCTAAAAGAATTACACTTTTTTTATTTCAGTCCTGAATTTGACTCAACTGCTAACACCAAATGATCTGGAAATAGCCCTGTGGATTTTAAAATATTTTAGTATTTGTAAGGAGTGTGTACACTTGTATTTTTAAGCAGATCTGTACAAGAATAATTCTTTTCTACAGTAATTCTTCCAAAATAAATAGTAGCTACCAAGCAGAGAATCTGGCTCACAGACTCCTGATTCATCACAATTAGGTATGCAATACTTGAAAAGACTCAAATATATTTGGTCTGTATAACAAACTCATACACTATTTCCAGCAATGCATTTAGTTCAAGAGACCTGCAGGATAACATTCAGTCTGTACAGACAAAACTCTGGAGCAGCTCTAAGCAAAGAGGGCTTTGCAAAGGCTGGTATGATACTGACAGTGGGTTGGATGCCTTTAGCAGAGGTACAACCTGCCTTCATACTCATGCTTTTGTGTTTTAAAAGTCGTCATGAATTCCTGTATGCAAAGTTCATCAAATTAAAAATATTAATAGTTGTTTTGCTTCTAAACCACCAGGAGGCTCTAGAAATCCAACTCTTTGATCTAGAAACATTCTTTCCTACAGCTTCAAAAGCAAGTTTCTTGGTCTGTAAATTGGTTTTCTCAGTTTCTTTTAAGAATGAAAAAGTTGGAGCTTTTAGTCTCTGTATGCATTTTATTTTGTTAAATTAATTAGCAGCCAATAAGATACATTAGTAACATATTAGTTACTAAAAATCTTAAACATAGCAGTGTCAGAGCTCCAGTCTAGCATTGTTTCAGTCTGGTGTTCACACGCTCAGTTAACACAGCATAAAAATGAATGTCTGCCGACAGATAGTAAATGTAATCAGTTATATTAAAAGCAGAGCTTAAATCAGAGAAACCCCAAGGGAGAATCACCACCTTCCAAAACCAATCTTCTCTCCACTGCCAGTACCAGTTTGGGATCTGATTTCCAGTTTGCTTAGGACGTGAATTAATACCTGCAAGGTCAGTGGGGATTTTTTCCACTCTAGAATGTGAGACTCAGCACTAAGCCAACCCATTAGATTACTTCTTTCTTCCAATGTTAATGTAGAAGGATTATCAGTTTTCAAAGGTCTGCAACATTTGCTTTATATTAAATACGTACTTTGAGTCGCAACCTGTTTCAATGATCAAAAATGTAACTATTATTTTGTCCATAGTAACAAACTCCAATATCTTCTTTCCCTGAGACTGTATTCTATGTGTGCATGCCAGGATTTTTTTGTTTATTTTGTCTGGTTTTGTGAGATGTCTAACTCGCTTTCACTTGTTTTGCCCAATTTCATGTACAGTTTAAATGAATATCTGGTCTTGGCCTGTTTATGCTTAAAACTTACTCTTAAAATCTATATCTTAATTTCCGAAATAATAAAGAGATGTAGTTGTATAGATTCTCCACTTCTTCAGGGTCAGGTGCACAAATGACTTGATTAAAACATCACTGAAGTTCATTACAAGATTAGACAGGGTATTTTTCATTGACTACAGTGATCTTTGGATTGAACTCTGAGACTGTTTTTTCTGTACAACATAGAAATAAAGGTAAAAAACAGGTGTCTTTCAGCTCTGTCTTATTCACTACAATGGATGCACTGCTGATTGCCCTACTTATGTTCTTACTGTGCTCATAAATACTAATATAAAACAAATGTTACATTTTGCATTCAAATCCATGGGAATTTTCTCTGGTAAGAGAAATATTTCTGCCTAGTGTTTAGGCAATGATAAATCAAGGTAGATAAATCTCTAGATACAAATGATGAATTCACACCTCCTGATGAATAGAGGATTATTTGTTATTTCTCCCTGTAATTCATGTATGGAAATAGAAAGTAACTTATGAATTTAAAGTGGCTTTTGTATACTTAAACAATATATGTTGGTTTTTTTTCATCAAGGGTGGACCTGGAGCAGCAGGTGCTAAAGGTGAAAGTGGTGAACCAGGACCCCAGGTACATTAATATTCCATGTTATGTTTAAGCATGTTTTATCTTGAAGAAAATTTATTCATATCAATTAGAAGAAATCAATCAATGATTATGCCTCCTGCATGCAATTGAAGAAAAATATCCTTCATGATACTATCTTATAATTTCAATAGCTTAATCAATATTAAAATTGTAGCTAAAATCAATAGCTTGATTGTTCACTCTGAAATATGAAAGTAACAATCTTTTTATAGCAAAGAGCAGTTGTCACATGTAGAGTGTCATCAGTTGAAAAACTGTTTTAATATTGTCACTTCAGGCTCTTTTCTCTGTTCAATAATGTTATGTTAGTCTGCAACTGGATGACCTTGGTCTCTGAACTTATCAGATCTCATAAGGTGAGGGAGGGTGAATTTGGTTGGTAATTAAACAGGATATATTTACTATAGATGTGACATAGCAAGAATAAATCTTTACAAATTAATGCATGTTTTGCTTCTCAGCCTACTATTATATAAACTTCTCCACAGTGATGTCAAAGAGCACTGAAGCACATAGAATTCTTTCAGTTTAAACCTAAAATCAATAAGGAGATTGTGAAAGAAATCATGGAATAAGGATCCCAAACAATGATTTTGCCAGACCTCAAGTAGTATCATCAATTTGATGCATTACTAAGTGCCTGTCTTAAAACTGCACATGGACACTTGGAGTAGAAACATAAAATATTAAAAAAAGAAAATAAAAAAGCATTCTGAACAGTTGTACAGTCTTTTAGTTTGCTTACTTAGATATATATATTTTTTTTTTCTTTTCCTACACAGTATTTGTGAATGGCTTGTCCTTACCATTGCTTTTTTTCACCTGAAAATGTATTGGATGGGGGGGAGAAAATTTCCACAGTTGCACTCATACAGTCATCAGTGAAAGTTACATGTGTTTGGAAAGTGAAATGTTTTTTCAGTCTGGGGTAATTTGGTCCCTCTCTAGTTAAACCCATGTTGTGTAAAGCTAGGACAGCATGTGAGCTCTTTACTAGCACAACTCATGCTTGTGTAAATATCTGAAATAAGCACTCTATAGTTTTCACTAAATTATTATAATGTAATTATAATTATAATAAAATAATTTTGGCATGAGAGGAAGGTTTTTCAAACTACAGGACTGAGATCTTTAAAGCCATGTAGACTTCCAAAAGATTGTAGGAAACTTGCTTGGTATCTTATGTCATGCCTAGTGCCATCTCATGGAAATTGGTGTTAAAATTCATAATGCTAAGGCCAGTTTGGATGCCCATGTAGTTTTAAAACTAATGGGAATCTGGGAACCAGAATCCATCTCCTAGGGAAAAAAAATGCAGCTTTCTGTAGAAAAAATCTTACCTTGTTCTTGAGGTGAGGTTTTTTACTAGCGTTTTGCTGACATTAATGGAATGCTAAATATTACCCTCTTTAAACCCAGGGTCCTCGTGGTGTCCAAGGTGCTCCCGGTCCAAGTGGAAAAGCTGGCAAAAGGGTAGGTAGCATATAGATCAGTTCTGCTCTGGGTAAATAGTTTTTGTTTAAAAGTATTTAAATATTAATTTATTCCATTGCGTTTTCAAATGTTTGCCCCTTTGGGTTTTTCAGGGACGTCCTGGAGCTGATGGTGCCAGAGGAATGCCAGGAGAACCTGGTGCAAAGGTAAATAATAATGAGACCTGTGGCTTTAGTTCAGTCTTGGAATGGGCTAGACAGATTTTATGTAGGTACCACAGTTTCATCCAGGCCAAAATTCTCCTCTCAAGCGAAAATACTGAGGTTTCAGATAGCTGGGTCAGATGCAAGAGCTGAGAATGAATCATCCATTTAAAATATGGTAATTAATGGTAATTCCTAGTAGTCTGACTTTGGATTCTTGAGGCATGATTTTTCTCTCTCTGAGTTAGTTTCTAATTACAGAGTATCAGTAATAGTAAAGTCAGCTTTGCAGTTGCAAAGTGCAGCTAGAATCAAGCATATCCTTTCAATGTGAAAATTCATTTAATAAATAGCATAACTACAGCACAGTGAAAAAGCTGTGGCATCTTCTCTTGCTACAATTTGTAGGGGCAAATTTTGAGTGGATTTGATCTATATGCTCAGCCCCATGTGTTTCATTCAGTAGCAAAAGTGTACATACAACCCAAGGGTAGAAACTAACTTTTAGGGGGAAGGTACTATTTATTCAGACAATTTAACAATCATTTACTAAAGCTGTGATTTCTTTCCAAGGGTGACAGAGGATTTGATGGACTTCCTGGCCTCCCTGGTGACAAAGGTAACCGGGTAAGAGAAATATATACATTTATACAGCCCCAAACTAATTGAGTCCTGGAAATAATTCATTATTCATTAAGAACAGCACTAAGGACTGAGGGAAAAGTTAAAACAGAATGTCAGCTTTTCACTCCACAAATAATAGCTGTACTATCAGGCAATGTATTTCTCATGGAACTTTTGAGTAATATCAATCAATAGTCAAAAAATTTATAAATTTATAGTTTAAATATATTTGCAGAATTTAGATCACATCTTCAGCTAGGTTTTGCTTTAATTTTTCTTAGTTCAGGAATTTGCCTGTTGGACTTCAAGTCATTGCTCTAAAGAGGAATAGGGAAAGGAAATTCGTTCCTTTGAACATGAAGTTTCTGTATCAGAAGGATGCCAAATTTTAAGTTGCTTAGAAGCTTGCTCAAAAAAATGGATATTAATATTTCAATTACAAACTGAATTGTTTAGTGGGGCTTATTCCAACAACTGCAGCTTAAGAAAGGTCACAGTCAAGTCAGATAAATCAGGAAGATTTTTAGTAATATTTAAAACAACTAAAGTACTTGTTGCTTTTGGAACAAGTCTATGGAACAAATCTGTGGAATGAGACTTCATCTTTCCCTACAAAGTGCAGATATAATCACAGCCAGGGATTTCTGCTTGAGATTATACTCCTAATGTAGGTGCTAGCACCCTGCTGAGTGTCCCTCCTTTACTGTTGTCCTAGTAAGCGCAGCGCACCATGAAAGAAAGAGTGAATGGGAATGTCAGCAAAGCCATTTCCAAATGTGCTAAAGCTCAGTGACCAAGGAATTATTACCTCAGCCTCACCCTTCAGTGGGTAAGCACAGTTGTGCTTCCTAGAAAAGCTCAGCAGTGTTGGCTACCAGACCCTAATGTAGTTCCTTTTAATAGCATCTAAGGATACCCTTTCGAGTTTTGTTTGCAATGGATAAAGAACATCTGCTGTCCTGAAGAATTTTTTTACTCCTCTTTCATCATCCCTGTTTAGGTAAGGAGTGTAAAGCAGTCAGGGCATCCCATAATGGAAGCCCAGCATGCTCAGCAGGCCAACAGCAGAGGGGGCTCAGCATTAAGCACTTGCCACCTGCACTTGGAGGGCTGAACAGAAATTTGGCCTGTGACTCTGTGTTTTTGGCTTGCAATAATAAACACAGCAAGACAAGTGAAATATTTCTGTTGAAATTATGTCTCAGCTGTAAAAGAATCAACATTGAAAAACATAACTTTAGAGTAAAGTTTCAGGACTGATTTTAGAATTAGTCACATTGGACATATGAGTTGCAAACTGAATGTCTCTGTCAAGGACAAGTTTTCAGACAAGAGTTACTGAATGAGATTCTTGGACTTCTAGTGTAGAGCAGATTACATCACACGAAATCATATTTCTTTTAACCTCATTATCTATGACTTTGAACTTTTCGTATTTAGATTTACTAGATGTGCAACTCTTCTTCAGTATAAAAGCAAGACACTTTATACTTTTAAAATAGACCCAAAGAAAAAGAAATTCAGACTTTAAGAGAACACTTGAAGGAAAGAAAAAGAGCTGAAAAACTGATAGCTGCTGATGATAGGAAGTTTTGTTCTTACTGAATGACAATACCAGGACACTGAATGCACTCCTAATCTATATCTAAGTACCACATGACTGTGAGAAAGGTAGCCCTTAAGGGGATGAACTATTTCAGTATTTGAAAGCCTAAGTCAGTCTTCACCCGGGTATTAATTAGAAGCCAGAAAAGACCATGCCTCTCATGTCATCTTTCAGAATAGTCATCTATCATATAGAAAAACACATTCTCTACCTGCAGATAGCCTAGAGTAGGTGCAGAACCTAGCAAAGTAAATGAATTGCTGTATGAATTCATCTTGAAGGTGTTAGAGAGCTTTTCATAAAATTTCACTTTCTCTTGCATGCTGGGGAATGACAGAAAGGCAGTAGAATAAAGTCCTAATATCCCTAGTATTGGGGTATTTGCTCTGGGTATATGAGGGTTACCTAAAATTCCCTAGGAAAGTTTGGAAGTGTAAAGAGCAGAGCCACTGAACAGTGACTCCATATACCCCTACCCGAATCCCCAGCAGTGGTCAGGCTCCTTGGAGACACTGATAAAATTAAGGCAAACAGCATGAATACTTGGGTGTTGTCCAATGCCAGAAGGAAGTCACAGTCTCAAAGCCTGCTGCCCAGAAGGAGGTCAGTCAGTGGTGTTTGAGCTCTGCAGCACACTAGTTCTCTTTAGGAACTGGGAAAGAAAAATAAATCCTAAAAGTATGGTCCAGAATCTACTGAGGTTCTGCATATATAGACTTGAAAAGCCCCAGCCTCTGAGGGGAAGTGTGGAAGTCTGGCTGCCTTCCAAAGCCTCAGACAAACCAGTCCCAAGGCTCTCAGTAGCTGGTGCCAGGCTGTGTGGTTCTGAAAGGTGGTTAGTAAATCTCTGGATGTTCCTGGGCCCTGCAGCTGGTTTCTTAACTTCTGCCCCACATACACATGTTATTTTACTGCCCTAATTCATTGTGTAGGGGAGAGGGAAGGTGGGGTTGAGACAAAGGAAAATGTGAGAAACACTACCTTTTGTAGATGTAGCTTGTGTATGTTCTGGGGCCAAAAATCACAGAATCAGAGCATCACAGAATATTCTGAATTGGAAGGGACCCACAAGCATCACCAAGTCCAGCTCTTGTTACAGAGTGAAATTGTACAAACGCCAATTATTAATTGTTTCAAAAATGCTCAACTGTTCTTACATTAAGGTAATGAAAGATTTCACTGAGTACTAAAACTTACAGATTTGTATCACTGTGTCAAGACATGTTTTGACACATCAAACTTCAGCTAACATATTTGTTTTCATTTCCCTTCCCATCCATTATTGTTTCCAGCAGCAGAAAGTTTGCAGCAGTTGTTTTAATGACTTTCCTTATCCTACAGGGAGACCGTGGCCCACAGGGACCTCCTGGCTTACCTGGTGAAGATGGATCAAGAGTAAGTTGCTGTTCACACAGGAAAATCTAGAGTGAATCCTCATATAATGGGAATAAGGTCATGATAAATGTTTGACTTTTTCTAAGACTTGTTTCCTTTTGCACAAAAACAGGGAGAAGATGGGGAAGTTGGACCAAGAGGTCTCCCAGGTGAAGCTGTAAGCAATTCTTTCTTATTCTTCTGCTTCTGTTACAAACAAAAGTCACATTCAGATATTTTTCAATCTATTGAACTGTTCTGAATTGCAGGTATAAAAATTATTTCACATGTTTGCATTTAGAGAATACTGTTTCTGGCTGAAAAGCAAACAAATGAAATGTTTGTTTTAGGGTTGAAACACTACTTACAGGATTAGAATTAAGTCAAGGATATATCCAGCCAAGTGTATACAACTTCCAGAATCACAAATGCTATTTCTTATCCAATTATATAAAATCAGGAACTGCTGTCCTTGATACATCAGAATACAGCCAAGCCCTTGTTGCTTCTGAAGTGTTACCTAAATTTCTACTTATTAGAAAGGAAGGCCTGGATTCTCCTCTTATTTCACACTACTGTGCTTCATTGTGTATTTTACACTTGTTTCACATATAGAATTTCCACCCCTGTCAGTTGGAATTCTGCAGGTGCTGTCACTGCAGAAGAGAGTTCTGCATTGCAGGCAAGAAATCAAGCCTCAGAAGGAAAATTTTTCCCTAAATGTCTGATCTACTGCTGTCTGCTCACAAAGTACAAACACCTTGCTACAGTCAGTGTCAGTGATTTGTGACTGTCATACATGAGGAGACTGGAGATTCAGTTCTGCCTACTTTAGCAGCAGAACATGAATGATGGCGCAATAATGAAAACTAGTACTCATTGACATAGTATAGAATGAAAAGATTATGTTATAGACCAAAATCTTGTGCACCTTATTGATGAGAATAGCCATTGGTCTTTTGTGAAATTTTTAGGTATAAGAGCAAAAAATCTAATTTTTGTTTCCAGAATGTCATGTGTTTATTGTAATAAAATTACTAGCAATTTTTAATTACTTATCCTTACTACAGATGAAAACATCATTTTGTACTTAGAATAGCAGTATAGAGTATGACACACCATCACATTTTCAAAAGAAAGGAATAAAAATATGTATGTTACTGTTCAGGTCAAACCTACAGGCCAAGACACAGCTAAAATTTTAGTGGAAGATGTTGTGCCAATGTTCTGCACCAGGAAATATAAATGTCAATTGCCTACCTTTCTCTGAATTGACCATACAGAGGCTAAATCAAAGGTTGCCCTTCCACTGACATCCTGTTCAGAAATAGAGTGTCCTTGAGGAAAATCTGTTATCAGTAAATTTTTCCCATTCTTCTTTTCTTTATTCCTAAAACACCCATGCTGCCTTCCTTTCATCCTTCCTACTCCTCATTCCAGTCCTCAGCCAGTCCTGCTCACAGGCATTTCTGTTCAGAAAAAAATCATGCAGGTGTCAATAAAGGTTTCTTCTCTTGCAGGGTCCACGGGGATTACTGGGCCCCAGAGGAACACCTGGGCCCCCTGGACAACCTGTACGTATGAGCTGTTGAGTATTTCCAGTTTCCAGAAGGAAAAAAGGAAGTCCACTGAAAATTGCTCTTGTTATATTGTTTGTTGTAGGGCATTGCAGGTATTGATGGACCTTCAGGCCCAAAGGGAAACATGGTGAGTAAGTAAACTGGGAAATAGAAAGATTCTAAGAACACTTTCCACATTCTCTCATCCCTGCAGCTATGCCATCCCTTCAATTTAATTAAACTTTTATGTCAACTATTTGGATTCATTATGATTTTATATGGAAAAGGCAAGGCTTTTGTTACTTAGTTTTCAGCCAAAAGCCCTGACCATGCTTTCTCTCAGACTCATTTAGCACCATGGAGTCCAGTACTCAGGTCCTATGTGTGGGCTGTTATTCTCTGTTAAAGAAAAGGTCATGATATTCATTAGCATGAAAAAATTTCATACTGGAAAGAAAGTTGCTGGTAGACTTTAAAGAGAGAGGAACAAAGATGAGTTTGTACTCCTTTTAGTCCTGACAATGAAGATCTGTAGTGCAGAAATGCAAACCTAATGCCCTACTATTTTTTTGCATGGTAGGGTCCTCAAGGGGAACCAGGACCTCCTGGTCAGCAAGGAATTCCAGGCCCACAAGTAAGTGTAAAAGAACTCTCAAGAAATACGATGTTATGTGCAGCAAATGTTTAATAAATGGAAGTTACTAAAAGGTTAGCTTTTCATGCGCAAAACCGATAAAGCTTCAAGGATTTTATAAATAATGCTGCAAATGTGCCGAGGGCAGTGGAGGCAGAGTTTTCAAGTAAGTTTTCAGAAGGATTTTTCATTCAGGAGAAAAATGACTCATTCAGTGTTCCTGGAATGCAGCAGGAATGGCCACACCTGGAGGAGGGTTCTGAATAGGATCTTGTTACAGACCTACTGCCAGAATAGTGGCTTGTGCAAAAGACTCGCACAAAACTCCTGACCTAACTTGTAAGGGGGGAAAAAAAGCCACTTATATTTGCCCGTGTGTTGAAACAGATTAATGAGGGACCTTTAGTAGGGTGAATGTATGTACATTGTTCTCCCTGGTTTCTCACACTGGTTTCTTTCTAATAGGGGCTTCCTGGTCCTCAAGGTCCTATTGGGCCTCCTGGTGAAAAAGTAAGTTACAGCATTATTTTGTTACTTCACAACCTTGTTTATCACCTTTGGTATCTTTTATGGGATAGTAAACTAAATTTAAATATTAGATCTTCCTGAAATCATCAATACATGAATAACCAAATAATACCCAATGGCTTTCCTCTCATATGCCCTTTTTCAAAAGTATAACTTCCTCCTTTTATTTTGGTTTAATTTTGTGTCTTTACCTTCAGAATCCCATGTACAATACTGAACAGTTTGTACTTGTATGTTACTTAATTTCACAGCAAGCTGCAAAAAGTATTTTTCTTAATCTCTTTTTTATGACAAAGTTTTACCTATTCAAGTCTAATTCTGTTCTTTTTTCAAGAATTATATTATGACATAACTCTGCAGTTTAAATGACATACTGTAGTGTCCTTTGGTGGCTTTTTTCCTCATCTGTTTGCACATGTCCTTGTGGCTTGAAACCTGTCTTCTATTCATTTAAAACATGTTTTTAAAACATTACAACTACTGAATTTTATGCTAATTTTATTATTCTCCCCTTTTTGCTGAATTCCTGCTCAATTCGTTCTTTGATTTTTCTCCTTTTCACTCTTTATTCTTTTGGAGAAATTATTACTTTTTACCTGTCAGTGTGCTTAAGTATTATTCTAGCAAAATGCAAAGTCCCATGATATCTGCATTTCCTAGGCTTTCACAAAGGCATTCCAGCTTTTCAGTTATGAGAACTGGAGTTCTGTGCCCTGCACTCTTTGCCTCTTGAACTTGTTGATAACTTTCATTGGTGAATCCTTTTATTCCTGAAATTCTAAATAGTACTGAATTTTGTACACTGGAGAACTCTTCCCCACCTTGTGTTATGTGTGCGCACGTTCATAGGGTAATTCCTGAAGCCTGTTCTCAGGCAAGCATCTCATTGAAAATTACGGATCATTTTTGTTGGCTAAATATTGTAAGAAGTGGCCTTACTTACATATGGCATGAAAGTGTCATTCTGGCTTTAGTTTTATTTTTGTCATATCCCTGATATCCATATCAAGGGACTTAGGTATGACTGCATTTTATGTCCTTAGCTCTTAGGGTCACGTGGGTTGGGCCTGTTTGCTATTGTTTTTAAGATGTGTGTCTGTTACTGCATTTAGGGACCGCAAGGCAAGCCTGGCCTTCCTGGTCTTCCTGGTACTGATGGGCCTCCTGTAAGTAAAGAAACATTTAATCCTTTGAATGATTAACTACTTTTACTAAGTGACAAATACTGCTTTTACTAAGTGACTTCTGGATACTTGTGTTACAGAAACAAAATGGAGGGGAAAAGCAAAGGTAGTCCTAGTTGGCAACACCATTATAAAATCCATCTAAAATCCCTATATCATTTGAGCTGTTAAAACTAAAATAATTGCATTTTTGAAGCAGCTGCTAAAAACATCTGTGGGCTTATAAAATGTGGGCCCAGATGTTGAAATGCCTCTGCAACATCTTCAGGGATGTGTAAATAACCTACTAACACACAAAGGGCCAAATACTGCTCCACTGTCTTCCACCATGTCAGTCTGGCAGAGCAAATCAGCTGTAAAAATGTTCACCACTTGTTCTCTGAGGAAACATGGAACAGTTTCATCTTTCTCAGCTTCCTGGCTTAAGGTGCATATTATGTGTTTAAGGTGCTTCTTGCATTATCTAGACTGGGACATACCTAAGCCAAACTTTGTGATTGCCAAGAAATTCAGCTTCACTGTGAGGCTGCAATCACTCACATGAACAGAGTGTAGCCACTTGAGCAGCATCACTTAGGCATTCAGCTTAAATGGGATCTTTGGCCATAATGGCATGCCCATACTCTTGTTTTCTTGCAGCAAAAACATACTTTTTTTATACCACTAAGAGCCTTCTGAGACCTTGACTATCCTCCCCATGCAATTGCCCCTTGCAATTTTTCTTTTAGGTGAAATCTGCATTTTTTAAACCTGACTTTTTGCAAGGTTTAACAAGGTCATTGCAAATATATTGCAAATACAGAACTGTTTCCAGGGCTCTCACAGTCTAGTCTTTTACCTGCCAAAGTACCAATTTAGTGAAGAATGTTAAGTGTGCAGTGATTGTCCAGCTGAGTGTCTGTATCTTGAATAATTGTCTAAACATTTGAATGTTTCCCCTTATCCTTTCCTGTATACTGGAACCAATGCTGATTTCCAAACACAAGCATTATTTGTCGTCTGCATCTTGTTAAACCTTCAAAGCAGGCGGGAAATGCTGGAAGAGATAATCAGGTGTCAGCACAGGTCTGTGCCTGACACAGACCCCTGCTGCGGTGGGTTGATCCCAGTCAGCAGGCAAATACCCACCTACTCCCTGGCCCACTCCTCCCACAGCAGGGGAGGGCACAGAATCACAAGGGAAAAAGCAAGAAAACTCCTGGGCTGAGGTAACAGCAGCTTAATAAGTGGAACAAAGCTATGCGCACAAGCAAAGTAAATTAAGGGATTGATTCACTACTGCCAATCTGCTGGCAGATGGCCAGCCACTTGCTGGGAAGTTGGTTATGAATGTCCTCCTTCCTCCTCCTTTCCCTGAGCTTTTATTACTGAGTATGACATCATATGGTACGGAATATTTCCCTGGTCAGTTTGGAACAGTGTCCCAGTTGTGTCCCCTCACAGCTCCGTGCCCTCCCACAGAGGAGTCACAATTATCTGTTAATCTTCAGTTTCATTAAATTGCCTTTAAATGTTGCAATTCAAGAGCAACTTTTGTAAGAAAGGAGAATAGTGGATTCGCTAATGTTTTGAGTGCTGTAGTATTAATGTCAATGATAAAAAGCAAAGTCTAAAATGTAAATTTATTTTTTTTAAAAAGCAAGTCACTGTTTAGAACAAAGACACAGAATGTTGAAACTAAATCAGCCTTCTATTGAATCTTTTGATAAATTCTATAGTTTAAAAATATTTTTAGGAATGTCTTCATGCTACAAAATAAATCACCTATTTTTCAAAATCAAAGGTGAGAGTCTCTTACATTAAAAGCCTCTTACTGCTGAAATATTCATTAAACAGAAGGACTGCTCAGCATATTCCTGAAAATATGGACATGAATGTAACTATTGTCCAGCGTTTCCTTTGTTATGTAAATTATATTGGTATTGAAAGTAAAACCTTGCCTCAAAATTTTGTGTGTCTATTCTAATACAAAAGAAATGTGATTAATGACCTGAAATTCAAAAGTTTAAATAATTGTGTTTTTATAATAAAATGTCACTTCTTAAAAAATACTGCTTTTCAAATCAGATACATTTCTCTTAAAACAGGGCCACCCTGGCAAAGAGGGTCAGTCTGGAGATAAAGGTGCATTGGTGAGTTTTAAAACATTTCCATTTATTTACATAGATTTCAAGAAAACTTTTGGTGGTTTTTTTCATCTTTATGACACATTTGTCACATTTTTGCTTACAAGAACTATTTAAGAAGACAATAGACAACCCATGACATGTTCAAAGCATCTTTTCACAGATAAACATACATTAAAAATATTAGAGATTGTAAATAATATAAAGATTATTCTTTTAAAGTAAACCTCATCTTGGAGTTTGTGGTGTGGCAATGAAAAGTTGCACATATTTCATACAAACAACTTGCAGATATTTTGACTTTTCAATTCTGTTGTATGGAGTACTCACAAACGTCCTTCAGAACTTGCCATTTTTGAAGGTATAAAACTACATGCAGAGACCATGCATTTTTTAGGTCATCTTCAACTCAGTGTCAGTGTAAAGTATTTTTTTTCAATTTTATGAAGCCCTGAATGGGTCTTGGAGCTCCATAAAGTGTTTTACTTACTCATTATTGACCCTTATTTATCCAGAATAGCACCCTTTATAGCACCTTAATTCAGTTCTGATTTTCAGGGGCAATACTAAAAGGTTGTATCCTGGATGACCAGATGAGTGAATGAACAGGGCATTTCAGAAAGCACAGCACCACTGACATCCGCATATAATATTTCTCCAAAGTGTTGTTATCTGTAAAAGACGTGTAAATTTTATCTGATATCTTAAGAATATAAAGCTTACACAGACCATTTATGTTTTGAAAGTCCAGGCATGTTACCATCTGCCAGTTCTTATGTCTTTTGAATTTACTGGTCCATTTCAGCCAAATTTGATAGAAAGTTCAGTTTCTCAGAGATGTTAACAGCCCAAAGGTTTTGTGAAAAGACACATTGGAGAGAGGAAAAAGACCCTATCAATGTCCCCATTAGTAACAGATTTTGTTATCTGTCCATCTCAGACATGGGAGAATCAGCAGAGCAGCTCAGAGGTATCATGTCTCCAGGCTTCCTGGCTTCCACCCTTCACAGAACTCAGTTTCTCTAGGCCCTGCCATCAGACTGCATAGATCCAAGCTGAACTTCATTAAAATACTCAGCAAAATGTGGCTAAAAGAATCCAGGCACCAGTCAGTATTGGTAGCACCATGAGCCTTCTAGCTTCTAGGCTTGGAATGTCATTTTTGTTCTTTTTTATAAGACCATGATTTTTTGTTATTCACATTATTTTGGTCTCTATTTTTGACTTGTGACATCATCATAATTAGCCGATAAATTTTCTCCAATAAAACACCACTGGTTTCTAACTGGCATGTTTTTTTATTTCTGATTGTTTTTTCCTTTTTACAATTACCATTGTTTCAGATAATTTAAATTATGGATAGATGCTTCCCAAATATACAAGTTAAATACAAGTTCACAATTAGTTCATAATTCTATTAATAGTTTATAGTGACATTGAATGGTGCTTTTTAATGCCTTAACTTTTCTTAGTGGCAGGCAGCCCAGTGTTATTTTGCTGTCTCATACATTATACTGAAAGAAAAAGGATTAGATTCTGAAGAGAACTGCTTGCTAACCAAAAACTGTACAAACAAATGTTCTTTGCTTCAATGTATTTTAGGGGCCTCCAGGTCCTCAGGGTCCAATTGGATATCCAGGTCCTCGTGGTGTAAAGGTAAGATTTAATTATTGAATTCCTCCTCTCATACCTTTTGAATATATGCATGTGGGTAATTATTTATATTCTTCCTTTAGGGTGCTGATGGTGTACGTGGACTCAAGGGATCCAAAGGTGAAAAGGTAAATCTGACTGCAGTTAATTCTTTTCCCTTTTTACCCTGCAGCCTCTTCTGTCTCCTTCACGCAGTGTGCTTTATCTCACAGCAGTGAGTTTATTTTTGCCTTTCCCTAAAGGCATACCAAGCCCAGTGCCTAAAACAGTGACCTTCATGGTTACTTACACTGGTACAAAGTGAATATCAAACCTTCAGTTATTAGGATGGTTTTCAATCCTCTTTGCACCAGTGTAGGTAACTTCTCTCTAAAGTGGCCTTGAGTAGAGAATTAGACATCCCCTCCCTTATTAGTAGATACTGTAGTGGATATTGAGAGGTTTGTGCATCAGAGAGATTTGTGGTGACAATACTGTTTTTATCTGTTTTGATAGATATACATAAAATAGGTCTGTATTTTTATGTACATTGGTCAATGGCTTTCTAGGCTCAAGGTATTTTGTCCCAGATCTTTGGCTTTGCTGAAGTGATGGAAAGCCCCAGTCAGATCTATCTATATGAATGTGAAGAAAGCTCTTATTTCCCCTGATACCATTAATTCTGTGTGTAGAGCTTTTCCTAGAGCAAACACCAACCACTGTGGTCTGGGCTGACTCCTGATGGTCTGCGGTGGCTGAAACCACAGCCAGTGCTGGTTTAAAGTCACACTTCCTTCAGCACTCAAAATAAGAGACACCCAACAGACTCCATCAGTCATACCTCCTCCTGAACACACAGGCAAACCCGCTCTTGTGGCTCTGCTGGCTAGCATATATCTATATATAGATAGATTCATGGTCTACAGATATTTATAGCTATTTCTAAAGCAGAAGACTCTGTCTTGCCAAAAAGCCTGGATTGAGAACTCGGCTCAGATGCCAAGAGCTGCTGTACATTTTCAAGCCTTCCTAACCACAGTCTGTCTAGGCTGCATGCTCATTTTAGAGTTGCTCATTAAATCTAAGGTGAAAAAGAGTCTGTTTAACATCCATGGAGACTGGACAGTTCAAAACCCCAGACTTTTCTTGTGCTTTATTGGATGATTAATATCATGCTTGGACAAAATAAAGGACTTGTATATAAATATGTTTCATAGATGTGTGTATATATATCTGTGTATATCAATGAATACTGATTAGCGCAATGTCTGCAATGCTTCTGTGTTCCTAAAACTGATCTCACAGTTGCAGTAAGGCAGTGAATTCTACCGAATACCTCCAAAGGTCACACAAATCTATTTCATCCTTTCTTCTCTTAGTGTTTTAGAGGTATGTTCACAGGCCTTTTTATACTGAAATTGTTCAGCTGCATTGCATGGGGGAGAGCAGTGCAAGAGAACAAAACAAATAGCATTATCATTCAGGGAAGCTCCCATAGATCCGGAATGGTCCAGGGATATCAGAGGAGGCTTATCTTTGTACTGACCAGTAAATGTGACTAGAACTCTTTAGGTATTTTATTTTTTGTTACCAGCAAAATTTTTTTTATTCAGCTCTCTCCTCCTACACAGAATAAAATCAGCCTCTTGTAGATCTCAATAGCAGGAAGCTCACCGTGAAAGCTGTCAAAGAGTTTCAGCTCATTTGGCAGCTATTTGGTTAGTAACTGGCACATGGTCAGTCCTTGCTAAGGGTTCTCATGTAATTGTCACTGGCCATAACTGAGCAACTTTTACAACTGAAGCTTTTTTGATGTATTCTTCACACTGCCTTTTTCATTTCTCTCTAAATATTAAGAAAAGCCAACTTTAAATTTAAATTTGATAAGATGACCGCATAAAACTTTGTTTCATCATATAGAAAGCATGGCAAAACTGCTTTTAGACTGGTTTTTAGTATATTTTTTCAATGAATTATAGTGTCACATCTTTTGGGGTTTTTTTGCATTAACACTGCGTTGAAAAACTGTATTTGCTTGCTGGATTTGTTTTGGGTTTTTTTTTTTTTTTTTGTTTGTTTCTTTGTTGGTTGGTTGGGTTTTAGTGGGTTTTTTGGGTTTTTATTTTTTTGGGGGGGGCTGTTCTTTTGGTTTGTTTGTTTTTTATTTTTTTTACTTTTGATGCCTCCTTGCCTATTTTGAGTTGTTTACCACTACCACATCTACTTCTATCACCCTTTCTATGGTTATTGTTGCATACTCTATGACTACTTCCAAATTGAAAATGGCTCTAGCCCTGCAGTCCATCTCATTTGGTGATCAGGAAGATAAAATTTTTGTGGGGCTAGGAATGCAAAGAGCATAATCCTCATGTTCTTTTTGAACATAAGGATTAAATACAAAGCTTTCTTGCTTATTCTCGTTTTGTTTTTTTTCTTTTACTTTAGCATATAAAAAACTAATAGCATCATAGCAAAATATTTTACTGTTATTATTCATCACAAAGACCTTTGCTGCCATGTTACAACTAAGCATCAGGTGAAAATGGAGTCTTTTTTTCCTGGACTTTGGAACTGTAGTTCTATGATGAGTCACACAGAATCTCTAGGTTGGAAGAGACCTTCAAGATCATCGAGTCCAACCCATGCCCTAACACCTCAACTAAACCAGGGCATCAAGTGCCACATCCAATCTTTTTTCTAAACACATCCAGGGCTGGTGACTCCACCACCTTCCCGGGCAGATAATTCCAGTACTCTATTACCCTTTTTTAAAAACTTTTTCCAACCTGTATTTCCCTTGGCGCAGATTTAGACTGTGTCCTCTTGTTCTGTCAGTTGCTGCCTGGAGAAAGAGACCAACTCCCCTGACTACAGCCACTCTTCAGGGAGCTGTAGAGAGTGATAAGGTCACCCCTGAGTCTTCTTTCCTCCAGGCTAAGCACCTCCAGCTCCCTCAGCCTGGCACACTGCTGGCTCATGTTCAGTCAGCTGTTGAACAGTACCCCAGGTCCCTTTCTGCCTGGGCACTGTCCAGCCACACCATCCTCAGCCTAGAGCATTGCTCTAGGGGGTTAGATAATAATAGGGGATTATTGGGCCAAAATGCAGGGCTTGGCACATAGACTTACTAAACTTCAGAAAGAGAGAACCAAAGGCTGATCAGTTTATGGTGGAGCGAGACATAAACAACTCTGCTGAGCACATCTGGAAATTTCTGCTTCTATCTGAACACATACATGTGTAAATGCAATTTGGCTGAGTATTGTTCTTGTACTTCAGCATGGAGACCAATTTTCATGTGTTTCTGCCTTTTTTAGGGTGAAGATGGTTTTCCAGGATTTAAAGGTGACATGGGTCTTAAAGGTGATCGGGTAAGCATTTATTCATAGCCCATATGTTCTTAAAAGTTTAAATTTTATTGTTTTGAAAGGATCATTGAAGTGAACAAATATACTTAAACCAAACATAAAATAAAGGCTAGTATTTTAAAATATTCCTATTCTCTGTGCATGCACAAATTCAATCCAGAGATATGGTTCTTGTGAATCAAAAACGGCACAATCATAAAGAGGAAGAGAATGTCAGTCTTGAATATCCTTTTCACTGAGCTTCTTCCTATGGAGTTGTCTTTCCCAGATCCCAAAATCTTGAGTATTTTCCTGAGGAAAAGTTATCTATCTAGGATAAAGATATTTCCATTCCAGCCCAGCATTTTGCACATCTCTGCCAAAATGCTGTTTATTTAGCCCAATGAGCAATTATTTCCTTTCTTAGGAAGTGTTGTGGAGGTTGTAAAAAAGCTTTTCATAAGAGGCTCCTGGCCTGTATCTGCAGTGTGTATACATAAATAACTGTGAAGATGGTAGCCACATAAGTACTTAGATAAAGACAATTTACTTCCTATGGACTACCGGGGTGCCTTCTCAAAAATTTAGAAAAGGAAATATAAGAATATAGTTTCCAAATGCAGCTGTCTTCAAGCAAGACAACTAGGGTCTAACACTCTGGAAGTGATATTCACTGCCTAATTTTTATATATTTGCATTTATATAATGAACATAAGTAGTGATATTTTCCTAGTAGGAGACTGGACAGGGCTTACAGCAACCTGATCTATTTGGAGATGTCCCTGTGCACTGCAGGAAGCCTGGATGACATTTAAAGGTTCCTTCCAACTCAAATTATTGTATGATTCTATTCCCTGTTTAGATTTACTGAAATTTTATTTTCAAGTCATTTTATGTATTCTTTCCAATATACACATGCATATTGTTCCATATTTACAAAGTGATGTATTTTAGGGAGAAATTGGTCAGCCAGGCCCACGAGGAGAGGATGGCCCAGAAGGTCCAAAAGGTCGAGCGGGTCCATCTGGGGACCCAGGTGCTGCTGGTCCCGCTGGGGAAAAGGTCAGTAGCCAGAAATCAACATAAACATGCCATTGCCTCAAAACATAGCTGGAATCCATAACCTCCAGCACTGAAAAACAAGCCTTCAGATCTGCAAAATCTTTTTGTGACACTACTGCAACAGACCACTGGAGTTCCCATTTGATGAAGGATTGAGAATCTTATCTTGTAAGTATGCAAAGAGGCATTGTAGTACTTCACCTCTACATAAGGTACATAAGTACACCTGTACATAAGTACTACATTCTTATCCCAAATTACATACAGTGCATGCCATCTGTGGAAAACACAATGCAAATAAAAGAGCTGGGCACAAAGGAGGATAAAGGTGCTGCTGAAGAGTGAATTCATACTGAGTCATAGTACAACAAATGATGACTTGGAAATTTTTTTAAATGGAAAATATTTCCTGAATGCAAATCCAAAATAGGGTTGGCAAAATGGAAAGGAAGTGATAAGAGGGAGGACTGATAAAAGGATGGTGAAAAAAGAGAAATCAAGCACAAGGTACAAATCTGTAGAATCCTGGCTTCCACAATAACCATTTGAGTTTGGTATAAAGGATGGAAAGCAGGCTGAGAAATGTGTGTGTGGATACTGTCAGAAAGGAAAGGAGATTTCAGCAGTGGTAATATAAATAACTGGAGAAGTATGATAATATAAAATAACATAAAATTATGGTTCAAAAATGTATATGCTACATACATATAAGCGTAAACATATACCACTTAAGTGAGAAGATGCTGATGAAAATATTTCCCTTTAGATTTTATTGGTGAACTATAGCTTCAATTGTAGTTCTCTCTTGAAAAAAAATAGGACAGAGGGTGCATAAACTAAATCAAAACAAAACAAACCTTTTTTAAAATAGTTGGTTGATTTTAAATTCAAATTTGAGTTATTTTTAGTTCTTCTTATTCAAATTGCTTGCTATGAATACAGGTTTTCAACCATTTCTTCTTCATTGTGACATATTTAGGACTCTCACAGTATACAAGTCAGCCCTAAATATCAGAAGATATTTGAAAAAAATGTTGGTGTTGATAAAAGCTGGCCTTTGAATTTTAGATCCACAGTTTTTCCTTTTCTAGAAATATTTACATCTTTTCTTGCCCACTGGAAGGCACACATCTTCTCTGGATATTCTATGGACAATTGGCCAGAATGGAATGGGTCACAGAGGAATTCTTTGGTGCTGGTCCTGTGATATTTATTTTAGTGTAAAAACTGGAATAGTTGTTGTGAACTTTTAGGTCTTCTCACAACATTTGGAAAGTCTGTAAGAGCAGATATAAATGTCTTGTTCCCTTGTCATCATATGATGTATTCAATGCAAAGGTACTTTCATTGTAAGGAAAGTAATGGAATTACTACAGTGATTCTTATTCTCTGTGTTCTGATTCCATGATAAGAAAACTCTATTTCCCAAGTAGGCATAAAGCTGGATTTTCTTGGTTAATGAAATCTCAAGTAGGGTGCCAAAAAATTAAGAACATATCAGAAATGAGCTCATAATAAAAAAAATCTTCATTCACAGTCACAACCTAGGCAACTGGGCTTGCTGACTCAAAAAATCAGGGACAAAACTTTCACTGAATCTGACAAGAGTTTGATGTGCTGTCATGTTGCAAAACATTTAAATCATTGCAATGCATGTGGCTTTTTTCAGGGTGGCAAATAACAGGCAGCATAATAGGTAGCTTCTTAAATGTAAAAATTGTTCTCAATAATGTCTCACCAGACACATGTGCTTACATGAATGTGATAATACTCAACATATTTATTTATGTGCTGTATTTTTTACCAATAGACATTTTTGGGAAAATTTCCTTCTCCATGCAAGTCTCTCCTTCCTATTTATCTATGGTTACTGCAAAGTTACAGTCAACTTTTCCATTGAGATCTTCTCCAGAATTTGATATTCTAGAACATAGAGAAATTCTTCCCCAGAGCTCCTGTCTTTTAAAGTCTGAAACTGCTTTCCCCTGCCTTTGAAAGTGGCAAACCATCACTCATCCTCTAGAGGTCTAAAGAGACCAACTCAATGGAGAAGGGCACTGTATTTTATTTCTGGGAATGGTTGATGTCAGTGCTGATCAGTCTTTTCTGAACACAACTTGTTGGTAATGGTTGTTGACAAATCCATTGTCAGCAAATAATCAGTGGAGTATAATTTAACATAGTTTCAGTTCAGAACTATTCAAGAAAAGAATTGATTCTTTGAATGCCTATTCATGAAAGTCAGCCATCATGTAGTATAAATTAAAAATAGTTTCTTCTCACTTAAACCTATTAACAGCCTGATTTTTTTAGAGAATAATTATTGTTTAATGATCTCAACCACAAAGAACTGCACAGCACCTCATGGAAGAAAAAACCTTTGAGGTATTGGTTTGGATTCATTAACTGGAGTAAGATTTTTGTTTAAGTTTGGGGCACTAAGCCCACTGGTGATTAATTATAAAAATGAGAAATTGATTTAATTTACTATTATATTCCATGGAGTATCATCATTCTATGTTGTAGAAAAATTATTTTGTATAGAAACTTGCTGAACCACAAAGGAGGATACAGTAAAATTTAACACTGCTTTGTCATTGCAGGGCAAGCTTGGTGTACCTGGACTGCCAGGATATCCAGGAAGACAGGGTCCAAAGGTGAGCTGGAAATGAGCTGTATATTGAGTGTTTTGACACTGCTCACAATGGCACTTATTTCATTTCTGTGTTTGGGGAAGCAGGGTGTGGATATCAAAGAAAGGGCCATTTTTCTCATTTCCTTTTTTGACAACCATATTCTGAAGTAACATCTTCTACAGTGCGACCCCTAGGCCAGGCTCTTTATGGGGCTACCTCTTAAATCTTCTTAATATAGTATCCTTTAGCATCTTCTCCTGAGCTGCATTGTGCCAGCATCAGACTGGCATCCACTAAATAATTGCAAAAGGACGGAATTGCTGACATTCTTGAAAGAGAATAGGCACAATATTGGCTAAATGGATGCTGATAGTGATGGGAGTTTTCAGTGTGGTGCAGGGATTCCATTTGTGTGATTATTGCTTCTTCCATGGAATAAACCATATTTCTTTAAAACATATCATTTACAATTTTCCTCACGTTTTCCTTTAGTTTCTTTTAAGACAAACATGACAAAACACAATCCTTAGTTAATTTAAGGGCTTATATTTATCTTTCAGCTACTTTACATATTTGGATTGCAATAGAAAACCACATGGGGGCTTCTGGTTTAAAACATTTTTATGAAGCAAATTTCTATCAATTTCATCCTAACCCATATTTAGGAAATGGGCATGTTAATTTCATTGCAGAATCTCTTTTCTGAGAATTAGAAAGAAAAAAAGATGGAATAAAATCATAGTTCCGCAGACATTTCACTGTGTAGAGGAGTCCATTAGGGAGGCATTGTAGCTCCAGCCCTTCTCAAAGAAATCCCATCTAGGTAAATATCACAAATAAAAGAATCCCTTACCACTCCTGTACACCTGAACAATCAACCTGTAATAAAGTCCTCAGTTCTATTCTACTTTGGACTTATTTTTATTTCCAAATTTGAAATTATGGGGGTTTTAGATGAAATACAACTTCCTGACTAGCAAAGTGTTTTTCTCACTTGCCCTATACTTCAACCCTTTTTAGTCAAGTGAATGGACTGCCTGAAGAATGCTTATTCACTGAACACTGCATTAGTGAAAAATATTAAAACTAGCTATGGAAAGTACTCATGAAAACTATTCACCTTAAAAGACACAGGGGTTTTGGCTTCAGTTTCTTAACTCAAAATGTCTGAGATTTTAGTCTTATTGCTCTCCTTTAGAACTGTCTTTTGAGAAATCTAAGATAAGAGTTTTACATTATTCAGTTCTAAGAACAAAAATGATGTAACATTTAAAATAAAAGTTGATTGATTCTTTTTTCAACAAGGACTTGATCAAGAAATTCTTTGCATTAAATTTTTATCACATTAAAATTGAAAATAGTTCTCAAGCTGCATTCACTGTTGCTCTTCCAATTTTTTGCTTAAATTTCTCAGAAAGACTAATGACAGCTACAATAGAAAACAGTAGAGACTTCTTTGGAAACTGAGTCACAGGCCAGTTCAAATTAACATGAGGGAGTGAGAAAAAAAGCAGCAGAAAAATATGTTAGCTATAGAAAGCAAATAGGCAATCTTGTCCTAGTATTGTCAAGAAAGTTGTCATAATTCTTTTTGTTGATACTTACTTGCTTTTTGTTAAGTTTTTTTCTAAGATTTTTTTTAGAGTATAGAGTTTTTTTAATCTGATAATTTTCAGTACACTTTTATTTTTCTGTAATCCAGTCCCTCTTGATTTGAAACAGTTTCAAAAGCTACTGTACATGCAAGATATTTAGAACCAAGTCATGACTACTTGTGTCCCATCATTTGGTCTGGATTTTTCCCAGGCTTTTAATGTTAAAGAGCATGCTTGGGCTTCACAGACTAGAATTTTTAGTTTCATTCTTATATAAAGTTATAACTAGAATTGTTACTGACATAACTAGTGAAGAATTGAGAAGTAAGAAAGGAAATGAAAGGAAAAGGAGTAAAAAAGGAAAGGGAAGGAAGAAAAATATTACTTTTCTGCCACCATTCAATATCAGTAAGGCTTTCATTAGAATCTGTGTTAGTGAAGTTGTACTGCCTCTAAGTCTTTTATGGATAATTGGAATGGTTATGTAAAACAAGATTCATTAGAGGAAAAACATAAGTAAGAACAAGTGAAAAAAAAAAGAAAAAAGTTCATTTCAAATAGCACCATAAATTATATTTTAGTTTTTTGTTATATGCATTTCATTTGCCACTAAGATGCTAACAGCAAGCTGCACAGACATAGATGTATTGTGAGAGCAGGAACTCTGGCTAGTAAGTTTTAGTGGCCAACCAAACAAAACACTCTCTACATTTTCATTCCCAGTCAGTTAAAAGTATATTTTATCATGATTATTGCCTCTTTGATCCCAAGTTTCTTATGAAAAATTAAAACCTTGACAGGTAAAATGTCTGCTGGACCTCTCTGCCAGAATCAGAGAAGAAAATAGTACTCTGTCCATTGGACTGAGCAGGTAGCAGAAGGAAGGGGGAGAAAAAAAGGAGGAGGAATAGAGCTGGGAGCAGTTTCAAGTCAGATCATCTCATGAATTCTGCCTATGTATGAGTTGCATGGATCAGTTAAATGAAACTGACCATTGTCTCGTTTACAGTGAGAAAAGAACTTGAAGTAATTAATTTACAGCTCAGTGAAGTTAGTAGAGTATGGGGCAAATCCTTACCATTTTTGGAATTATTTTTGAGAAGAATTATCTTACTGTGAGGCAAAAAGTTTGTCTTCATTATGATACAGTTATTTCTAGTGGGCTGTTACTAATGATTGCTTTCCTGCTTTAAAAAAAAGGTGCAGATTTAATTAATATTTTATTGTCTAATAGGATGACAAATAATGTCCATTCTATACATTGATTTTTTTTTTTATGCTTTCTGGATCTGAGGCATTATGGTAAGTTTTCTACAGCTTTCATAAGTTTATTTACAGCTTTTGAAGTTGCAAGTTTGACATGCACATGACTTTGGAGTTGTGCTTTATGTGCCTATTAAATGTTGGTTCTACCACTGTTTTCCTCTTGATATCCTCTGACTTTTGCATTGATTCCTTACATAGGGCTCAACTGGTTTCCCAGGATTTCCAGGTGCCAATGGAGAGAAGGGTGCAAGGGTATGATAATTCATTCTTGCATAACACTATTCGCTTCTAAAATTCAGTGCTGGGGGAAAAGACTGAAACCTAAGGATACAAGTTACTATCTAAAGAATGATGAAAACAGGCTTTTCACATTCAAGATGGACCTCTATGTAAAACAGGATATACTGAGGCACTGTTTGCAATTCTTTAAGGTATTTATCTAAATATACAAGAACTTGCACACTTTCTTGCTCACATAGTGCCATGATTATATAATTTGAAAAAGAGAATAAAAATCACCTTTGCTGAAGGGCTTGGAGGTTTTTTTTTTGGACAGTATAGCTGAGTGAGTTGGCAAGAACTATTTTCCTATATCCCATGAATTATCCTGCTACCATGCAATTTGCCCTCAAGGAAATTCAACTTGTATTTCATAAATATTCTGACTTGCCACAAGGGGGTTTTTTTTTAGGCTTAGCTTCAAAAAGGCAAAATATACCAGGCAAGATGAAGAATGTGTTCTAATGCATATATTTTAAAAAAATGTAAAATTACATCTTCTGCTGCTTTGTTTGTTTGAAGCAGGTGAGGGGAAATGTGTTATGCATGTTCCTGAAACCGTAACAATTAAAAATAGATTATAAAAAAGGTCACTGTGCTGTGGTCTCTAAAATTCAATTGAATATAGCAGGGTATGTTAGAAAGATGATGAAATTCAGAGATGAGTCAGAATTCATAGCTGATAGCCACATCAAGTCAAACAGGTAATATTTATTATTATTATTAAAGCAGAAATTCATTATTTTAAGAATATATATATGAAATCCAATAGCATTTGCATTACTTATGTACAGTTTAAATTGTTCTTGTATCATTTTAGCCAAGTTAAAGATGCATTGTTATTTACAGGCAAAAGCAACAAAGCAATGCTCAGTTCATGTTGTGAAAAAATGAGGCAACTGCTAATAAAGGCAGCAGATTGAAAAAAAAATGCAAAATAATAGAATCAAACAGAAGGCTTAATATTATGAAAATCTTACTATTTTGATTTGATTTCAGGCATTCATAAAGCTTTAGGTTCAGCTAGGGTATTAACCATGTAATTAATACCATCAAACTGCTGGTACACTGAAATATTACGCTGATCATCAGTGAGCCCATAACTGCAGGTTTTGTAATGAGAATTAGATATTATTGTTAGTCTTGCCTAAAGGCTTATCATGGTGTTTTATGCTACCATGCATACACATACTAAGAAAGACAGTCCCTGTCCTTGAGAAGATCACAGGCAGAGTAGCATTTCAAAAACAACACATAAATTTTATTCTGATAAGTGAAATAAAACCAACAGTAAAAAAAAAAAAAAACAACAAAAACAAAAACAAAAAAAACCCTGCCAAGAAAACAGATGAAGGCATTTAATTCATTTCTGATAAAGGTCTGATAAAGGGGATCTTTGTGCCAGGACATCTCTGATGATTTTTTGGTTGGAGATTTACCTCAGAGATTCAAAAGTACCAGCCATCAGGTTCCTGTCTCTACCTGAAAGATAATTTCTTGAATTTTAAGATTGTTTTCATTACAGTACACAGCAATTCCAGTGCAGAGCCTAAAGAAAAAAATCATGTTCAGCATGATTAGGAGATATATTAAAGCAAAAAGTAAGGACTGGTATTCTGGCAAGTTCTGAATCTCTGTCAAGTGTGCATAATTTTGGTAGGTATTACAGTGCCCATTTCTGTTATAAATGAAAAGAGGGTTGCCCTTTCTTTTCTCTATTAACCTGTGGAGCTGTCCACGAACTCAGGAAGTTTGTTTTAAGGTTGTTCATTAAGGTTGTTCACAATGCCAAGTCCTTTAGACTGCTACAGAGGGACTGCTTGTTGTGTGTCACTTTCAATACCATTTTAATGTAATTTAAAATGTTCTAATGCCTCTGACAGAATCTGACTCTCAGGCAAATTTAGTGCATTTAGCCACAAGTACCAGTGAGCTCAGAAAGATAACCAATTTTATCAAGGACCATGATTCTGTAAATTGAAATGCAAAGTAGATAGTTAAAGGTAAAATAATGTTTAAACTTAAGGGAGTTGCTCTCTGCCTCCACTTCGCTTAAAAAAACTTTATATCACAGAGTGCCTGCTAAGATGATTCCTGTGAACTTTTCTTTCCAGGGGTTGCATGGCAAACCAGGCCCCAGAGGACAGCGAGGACCAACAGTAAGTTCTTTTGATTTGCAATTTAGAAGCTTCCCTGTGTAAATTGCTTCCACTATACTGTGACAAATTACTTTTATTAGATTATAATATCCAGAATTTATCATCAAGTGCATCTATGTTTAATTGACAGGGTCCAAGAGGCTCAAGAGGTCCCAGAGGTCCCACTGGTAAACCAGGTCCAAAGGTAATTGTCAATCACACTTTATAGATTGGCTACAGGCTGTTTCTTTTAAATAAACGTAAATCCTTGAACCTACTCTCTTTCCCTTCCAGGGCACTTCAGGCAATGATGGTCCTCCTGGCCCACCAGGCGAAAGGGTTTGTGAAAGCCATCTTTGTTTTTCCCACTATATAGGAGTGTGGTTTGTTTTGTTTTTAGTTCTCCCTCTCATATCTCTCTGCTACTTTGACCAGGGTAACCAAAACTAACAAAACCTCAGTTCCAATGATGCTTTTCACAAAGTTATGAATGGGGTGGCTGAAGTTTGCTGAAAGCTTCTTCTAACTGTATCTCAGTTACACACAGGATACAGAGAGTACATACACACAGTGTTACATCCATGTGCTTTGTATAGTTCCTGTGAATTACAGGTGTACTCACAGCTTAGCCTCTTCAGAATTCCTCACCTGCTGCAGTTTACTGCCTGTTCATTGGATTAACAAACGCTCAAGCCACATCCAGAAGATCCTTTTCTGATGCAGCTGAGTTTTTTGTTCTGGTCAGCTAAGAATTCCCTTCAACCTCTTTTCTGCATGCTTCAGAAATCCTATTGTTCTCTCTAAAACAAAATATTCTGCTTGCTATTATCTTACCAATCAATACACAAATCCACTACACAGCTCATTGTACAGCACTATAAAGAAAAAAGAGTGTTAATAAATCGTTTTTGTAATGGCAGCACTTGAAAACCAAGTCAATTTAAGTGGATGAGCTTTCTGCCAAAGCATTTTTGCAAAGCCTAAACTTTTCTTTTGTAGTCATATTTCATTAAACTGCTAAACTTTTTCATACAGAAAGCCTAAAGCTCTTTTCCCAGTATCCACAGGAAGGTCCCAGTGTTCTGTAGGAGTGTTATTCTTCAGAAGGGAGGTCCTTGTGCATTTTCCCCAGCTCCATAATGCCACTTTTTTGGCATTAGCTAGGATGTGGGATGGAGGGACTGAGGCATAGACCAAGAAAGAAACTGTCTGTTGCTTACACTGAGGAGGATCAGAGGCAGCCTAAAAGAAGGGGAACAGCAGATCCTTGTGGAAGTTTTCTGACAGCTCCAGGAGTTTGCAAAGGAGAGAAGTTGTGGGGGTACTAAAACAATGAGCAGATTAATCCAAGATGAAGGCATCCCTGGAGAGAAATTGATAAAAGCAAAGAGATGAAGAATCATAAAGCAACATATTTCTCATCACTTGTGTAATATAAGTGTGAGGTATCTATTTGCTTCCCAAGAGGGGTGTCAGCCAAAAAATAAAACTGTCATCTCTACTCCTCTGAGACTATTTCAGCTACCAAACATGAAAATAATAAATCATCTATCCTGTGTAGCTACTGTTAAAATAAAATTTAATAACAAGAATGAAAATGTAATTTTGATAGCACGCTGTTAGTATTCTAGTGCTTTTTCTCACACAATCCATCAGTCCCCTGACTTGAAACCTGCAAGCCATATTGTGAATGAAAAGAAAAATGTAAAGTTTTTTCCTTAGAAAGCCTCAAAGCTTGAGAACAGGGGAAATTGTTGAGAAAGAAGGTGCCTTTAAATGTAAAACTTCAAGTTGTGTTCCTACAAGCCAGTTTCTGAGACTGACCGATTTCATTCAGGTATTTTGTAGCTGAGTCAATTTTATTAGTTTTCCTCTATAAAGTTCCACTTTTGGTTTTTGGTAAATTTTTGGGGTTTTTTTGAAGCTTTATGTTATATCCAGAAACAAATGAGGAAAGTTAATTTTCTCACGGATAGGGCATATTGAAAAACAACCCAAACCCCGCTATGGAGCATATTTGTGCGTTATGAAGGTTTCCAAAACAGACTTATACATCTTTTCAGAAAAAAAAATTATAGATGGGCAGTAAGATCACAAAGATTTCTCCCCTTGCCTAGCACTTCTTAATTGATTCAGATTTAGCATTTCAGTGTAATAGAAGTCTGCTCTGGAATAAGATTAATTTAAGATCAAGCTTTCCCAGGCTGGACACAAGGGATCTTCTCCGCAGCTTCATTTGTGAACCGCTTTGCCCACTACAGGAGGCAGCTGTGCCCAGCAAGCCTGGGCTCTGAGGAATGAGGCTTATGGAACTCCCAGGAGCAAAAGGGTAGAATCATTTGGGAGATGTGGCCTCCTGCTTCAAATCTGTTGCATTAAAGCAAAATTTTTAACATATTTGCACAGCTGATGTCATAGCAAACCCACACATCATACACCAAATAGAATAGGATAAAGTCTTGCACATATGACATGGGTACATAACTCAGCTGTGGAACCATGTAAAAGGAATAAGGTTCTTAAGATTTTACTTAGTACACTAAAAATTTAAGAGCAGAAAGGATTTTCATAAGCTGAAATGGGACCTTTCACAATGTCAACAGTAAATTTTAAAAGCTAGCCTATGGGGTTTTTTTTGATAACAACTTTAGAAAGAGTCATGTAAGCTAGTACTTAGTGTTAATATTTATGATATAGACATATCCATGTCACCATACATGCATGTAGACATGCTTACAATGCACTAAGTCAGCTGATCCTTTTTACCTAAATTTGTAAAACCAGGCTGCATGAAAATTTTCTCTCTCCATATATCTGTATATATACAGAACTATAAAAAAAACGTTCATATATCATGGGATTTTTAAACTATTTTTCATAATAGCAAGCAGGCTGTATTTAATCCCAGCTAACTCTGAAAAGTTTATTCCTTTTGGAATTTTTTACTGTTGTACTGGTTTGAAATATTATCAGGGTTTAGGAATTGCCAAAGATGAATGTTTGACTGAAAGTTAAAAAGATGACCAAAGTATTAACTAAATCCCCTGTTTTATGCAACATGGAAGAATAGTGCTTCAAATTCACAGTTGGTTCCTGCTTTATTATGCACAGTTTTAGGGGTAAGATGCAAACAGAGTTGAAATAAATAGTTTTTCTCCTATTTTTTTTACTAGATTCCTACACAAGCACTATTGCTTTCAGGAAATCCCTCCAGAGTCTGTGCATGTGAATTGTGACTACCAAGATTTATGACAGTGTGGCTGAGGCTTTGTACTTAAATCCAGACATTACCTGCAGGGTTCCTATATTCTGTAATTGAAGCAAACTTTTCAATCCAGCTTGAGTAAAACTTCCCTTGTTTGTTTGCCTTTAATCCAGGGACCACAAGGGCCTCAGGGACCTGTTGGATTCCCTGGACCAAAGGGACCTCCAGTAAGTATCTCTTTCATTAAGTTTGTGCAACAACAGGAACTGTAGTTTTTGTAGAGCACCTCTGAAGTAAATAGTTGAAAATTTATGTAAGGGGTGGTTTATGTATAGATTAAAAATGTTCTTGTTGAGTCTTAAGGGTTTGGGCTCACACATTTTGGGTCATTGGTGCAGCGCTGAAGACATTGAGAGTAATGCACCAAACTGCAGGTCTGGTATGTCCTGCCAGAGACCACGTGAGACACTGAGTTCAGGCAAAATGCTACTTTGCTGCTGTATATTTTCTTTTAATGATTGATTCACTGAGGAAAAATGAAGAGGAAGGAGGCATTCATTAGTAGCAGGAACACATATAGAAGTAATAGCACATTTGAGCTGCCCCCTGAACCAGTCTTGGTGCTTTTCTGGTGTGCCTCTGCTCATGTGCAGTACAAAAGCAACAAAGCACCTGTGATTTTTTTTTCTCCCATGCATTTGTTACTTTTATTTCCAATTCCAAACCCTGAAATTTCATCAAGTACTTCTGAAATGCTTAGATTTGTGTTGAGTCATTAACCAAAGAAAAATGGAAGTATAGGGACTTTCCATGACTTCTGAATTTCTAGAAATCTATTTTGAACACGTTTGCATTTGGCAACAGTCATTCTCCAAGGAATTGTTAAGGCACTACAGGAAGGACACAAGGAAAAAGTATTATTAAAATCCTAGTTAGCTAATATAGGAGCAATTACCAAAGACTGCTCTAGAAATAAACAGAGAGCAGAGATTCTAACAGCTAATTGCACACTTTTTTTGAGGATGGCTAAGAAATTGCTTGATTTATGTATTTTATAATTTCAGGGTCCACCTGGAAAAGATGGCTTGCCTGGGCACCCAGGACAGCGGGGTGAGACTGTAAGTAAATGTACTCTGCTGTGTTAGTGTTGTTCTAAAGGTCATGGTTATGTGATCAAAACCAAAGAAATAGGGACAACAGGGAAAAGGGAAAGAGGCTGGCACCAAGAGGTTACATAACTGTACTTTTCTTATAGATGGGGCAGGAGAAAGCTTTATTTTGCTCCATGATACAAGCGTGAGGTTATTCTTTGCTATGTCCAGTTAGTAACATCAGAATGAGATTAAATATTCAATAGAAGTAAATGAAATTAATACCCAGATCTCTATTTAAATTGAGATTTTTCAGACAATTACTATACAGTAGTTTTCTCCCTGAATGCCATGTACCAAAACCAGTAGCATTAAAAAAAGTCTTATTGATGATAAACAGCTGGAAAAATGAAAAGTCAAGACCTTTGGAAAGTAGGATCAGGAATGATTGAAGTTATTAAAGTAAAAATAAATTGAAACTATGTAACTCATCTAAGAATCACAATTAATAAATTCTGGCATGAAAATTAAAAAATACTATGTAATACTTTTAATTGAATTATCTTTTAAAAACACACTATTTCTGTGTGTCAGAATGTTCCATTATAAAATATTCCATTATAAAATAAAAATTCTCACTCAGATTTTTCAGAGCTAGAGAAAGCCATAAGTGAATTTATTGAGAAATTTTCTCAGCATGCAGAATGTGTTTTAGGCTCTGGCTTCACTGGAAATCTATTAGTGACTGCTGAGTCACTTCCACTGCTGGAAGGAGAAGCACAGAGCTTGGAGTAACACATCCCTCTGAAAATCTCTATTTTTTTCTGCTAGTATTGTAGTATTGTCACACTGTAATGCTTTGCAATGATAGTGGCTTTTTTGTGTATGAAACATTATTGTCTCCTTCTTTGTTCTTTGCAATGGTGCAAAGACTGTGTTGTGTACCATAAGGATCAATTGTTTACATTGTTTACAATGCAGGATGCTCAAACTTGTTCTTTAGTCTGCTGTTAAAAAGTTACAGTTTTCCCTGGATCTTTATTTCTTTTCAATTTCTTTTTGTCTCACCTCCAATTTAATGCCTTTCCATCTTAATAGTCCATCTGTGTCTTTCTTTAAAAAGCATTTTTATGTCATTTTTTATGATTCATAATATACATATGTAAAAATGTATTTTCAGCTGTCTTTTAGCTGCATCACTTATGCATTCAAACTCATCTAATCAAGTTCTCCTAGAGAGATCTGTAAAACTGATGGCAATTTTTACTGCTGTACCACCTCAGAGAGATGGAAGAGAGATTAATCAGCATTTCATATCTAGGCATACACAGACAAAAAAGATTTCTCTTTTTTATTTCCCGAAGAGAGGGAATGTCTGACATGGAATTTCTCATTCGCATCTTCAGCACAGAGATGAATTTTGCCCTTTTATGACTTGTAAAGGGTAATGTTATATTCTGTCATTTTTTTCCACAGGGTTTTCAAGGAAAAACTGGTCCTCCTGGCCCTGGTGGTGTTGTTGGCCCTCAGGTACAAAATTTCATTTCATAGCTGACTTCATGAGACCATTTTTTAATGGTTATATTATGGATAAGCCACTTGCTTTTGCTGTATTAAAAGGACTATATCCATGGTTATATTAACTTTTGTAACAAAAGTTGCATAACAATATTAGAAAACTATACTTAGTAATCATCAGTGATTCCACCAAAAAAATGAAAATATTTGGGTTACCTTTCCATTTTGTTTTATGTTTTGATTTGGGGCTTTTGTTGGTTTGATGTTGTTTCAGGGTTTTTTTATGTGATTATGAAATTGGTTGTTTACAGAAGTCAAAGAGACACATTTCCCTACCATTTTAGAAAGAAAAATGCTACATGTGAATTTCTTGCCAGAGAAAAATGTTCAGTAACTTTTAGATTGTGGAGAGATAAATTATCAAAATTTCATTTGATTTAACCTTATTAATTTACAACTTAATCAAGCATTTAGAGCTTATTTAGCTAATTCCCTCAGTGGAACATTCCTGCTAGGGAATCTGAAGAGAGATCTTTCAACTCTCCTGCCTTACAATTCCTGTTATTCAGAAAAGCAACAGTACAGAACTGTTTCAAGGCAAGAATAGTAGATGGATTTCTCTCCTGTGTCCTTTTTATAACCTTCTCCCATACACGCTGTGCTTTAAAGCTTCAGTGCTTAAGGAACAAGGTCAGGATTTCACTCTTTGGAAGCTGCACAGACGTGTCTGCAGGCAAAATGCAATGCAAGATTTATTTTATAGGACAAAGATATTTTGTAAGTCAGTCTTGCCTGGAGGGAAGGTGAGGAATGTGCACTAACCAATGGCAGCACTGTTTGGTAACACAACAGCTGGATATTGAGAATCTGCTCCTCTCCACTTCCTCCCACACCCTCAAGACATTAAATAACTTCAGGTGACTGAAGTTGTGCTTTTATGCCTAGGGTCCTACTGGTGAGACTGGACCAATTGGTGAAAGAGGCCATCCAGGTCCTCCTGGTCCCCCAGGTGAACAAGGCCTGCCAGGTGCTGCAGGAAAAGAAGGTGCAAAGGTATGATGTGGCTTTGGGGAACAAACAGGAAGGGACAGAAGACTGACAGTGTGACATTTCAAATCACCATGAAGACATGCAGAATAAATCAGAACATACAGTGTAAAATCATGATTGGCAGGTTTCACCCAGAAGGACTTGGAAGACTGGAAGATTCCAATTTTAGAACTGAGAGTGCTTCCACTGAAATAATGAGAATTCTCTTGAGCCAAAAATTAATATTTTTTGTAATAAAAGCAAAAGAAAAAATAGTTTGCATATGACATGCATTCAATATACTAATCATATCCAGTATGTCATACTTAGTAATGACATATTCATACCAAGGTAGAAATTTTTGCATTCGCATTTAAAGTCAGATGTGTAGTAGTGAATAAAAGGTAGAATTTCACTGAATAAATTTAACTCCTTGCTTAATTTTTGGCTGCCATTGGGGAACAAGAAAAATATTATTTATCTAGTTGCTATTTAATTCTATTCAATTTTTGATTATATTTGGGTATCAAAATTTTTTATTGAATGTGTCTTTAAACATATTTTTCCGGCTTGTGTTTTTCACTATTTGTATTCCATAACTGGTGCTGTATTTTGTCAAAGTTTATTATAAATTTAACCACAGACTATTGTACTGATAAAAGAATTAGTGAGTGAATAGTTGGGGACACAATCTTTGTTTTCATTACTATAACTAGGACCTGGTATTTAATTTTCATCACTCACTGTACACCTAATTTTTAAACATGTTTTTTAATCAAAATGTAATATGTTTCCCAGGGTGATCCAGGCCCTCAAGGCATTCCTGGGAAAGATGGACCAGCAGGTCTTCGTGGCTTCCCTGGAGAGAGAGGCCTTCCAGGTGCTCAGGTATGATATAAGCACTAGAGAAATTGCCATTATATTTCTAAAAGAAAGAAACAATATATGAATTTCTTTATTTATTAAGTCTCCTACTGTCCTTAAAATAAATGCAATAAAAGAACAGATGAAAATATAATTGGCTAGATAAGAGGTAAGGAATTTATTCAGGTTTGTTTCTTTGGATCTTTACATGTTTCCCATTATATGTGTTGCAAAATTACTCTTGAACTTTCCATTTTAGTAGACAAGCTTTTTTTTTCCTTTCCATTTTTTAGGGTCCAGCTGGTCTGAAAGGAGGGGAAGGCCCACAGGGTCCACCTGGCCCAATGGTAAGTAAACATAATAATTCTATGGAAATATAAACAATATTACCTAATAACTTTTTTCTTCTTTAGATGCTGGGATGTTTTCATTAGCACAGTCTGTAAAACAGCAGACAGAGCAGACTTCTACTAAGTATCCGTACTAATGAACATGCATGGATTATGGAGGTAGAGAATATCTGAAGCATTCTGCCACTAGATTTAGTTATGACATTTACTTGCTGCTCAATACTTGTCACTTATGTCAAATTGGTTTTGAGATGAGAGAGGTTTTCCACAGTGGAAAAATTCATGGATAGTGACTGGTGGACTCACGCTGTTGCAGTGGGCTTGCCTTGGCTGGATGCCAGGTGCCCACCAAACTGTGCTATCCCTGCCCTCCTCAGCTGGACAGGAGAACACAAGGTGCACTGAAAGGCTTGTGAGTCAAGATACGGACAGGAAGATCAGCCACCAGTCACATCATGGACAAAATAGACTGGGAAAATTAGTTTAATTTATTTTCTATTGAATCAGAGTAGGATAAATAGGAGAAACAAAAAAAAAAAAGTCTGAAAACACCTTTTCCCCACCCTCCCTTCCTCCCAGACTGAACTTCACTCCCGATTTTTGTTTTATCCCACCCCTAAACAGTGCAGGAGGATGGAGAATGGTTCTCAGTTCATCACACATTGCCACTCCTTCCTCCACATGGGGCAGACTCCTCACACTCTTGCCCTGCTCCAGTGTGAGTTCCCTTGGCTGTGAGTCAGTGCTCCATGAACTTGTCCAACATGAGTCCTCCCCAGGGCTGCAGTTCTTCATGAACTGTTCCAGCCTGGGTGCCCCCAGGGTGCAGTTCTTCAGGAGCTGGCTACTCCAGGGTTGGTCCTCCAAGGGGTCACAAGTCCTGCCAGCAAACCTGCTCCAGTGTGGACTCCTCCCTCCACAGGGCCACAGGTCCTGCCCAGATCCTGGGCCACTGCAGGCTCTCCATGGGGCACAGTCTCCTTTGGGATCCACCTGCTTCGGTGTGGGGTCCTTCCATGGGTTGTGGGAGGATCTCTGCTCCCCTTCTGTAGTGCATTTTCCCCTCATTTCTCAAATACATTATTCAGGAGGTTCTACCCTGTCACTCATGGGCTCAGCCATGGCCATCCCATCGGTCCATTCTGGAGCTGCCTGGTGTGAGCTCCGCTGGACATGGGGGAAAGTGACATCTTCTCCCAGAAGTCAGCCCCGTAGTCCCCTGCCAGCTAACCCTTGCCATGCAAACCCAGTACTCCTGTGTTCCCTTTTCACAACTGTGTAAAGTCATGCTGCGCAGGAATTTTCCTTCTCAAGGCATTTTAAGCTCAATAGTAGAGTATGCTTCAAGTTGCCTATTCTCTGTTGTCATGCTTTATGCAAAGAAGTTCTACAAGGATGCACTGGCATTCAAAACATGCTAGAGTTATTCCCAAATGTGAATTGTGTAGATTTTGACAGTCATCTTGTCAACTTATTTCCTTCATACAGTGCAATTGAGGTTAAAAAAGAAAAGAATCAATCATCGGAGCTATTCATGTTAGAAAAAAAAAACTAATGGAGGAGCTGAATTTCCATGTGCTTCAACAAAGCTCTCTTATGTCCTTGCAATTCATATTCAGATTAGAATGCACTAAACAAGGATAAGAATCCACACATAGTACAAGTAATACTTGGGACTTGAATTCTTAAAATGAGTTATTGAATTCTTAATGCCAAAAACCTGAATTTACAGTTCTTAACACTGTGCAGTATAGATATTCTCAAAAGGCACCCAAACAAAGGATAGGATGGAATGGAATGGAATGGAATGGAATGGAATGGAATGGAATGGAATGGAATGGAATGGAATCTAGCAGGGAGAGTCAAAATATCATCTTACCCATCTGAGGGACCTGAAATGTTAAAAGAAAGAATGAATCAAAGTCAAGAAAGCCTAGACCAGAATAGTCTTTTCAATCTAAAGGTCCTGTCTTGATTTTTTGTTGAAGGAGCCCCTAAGGCTGGACTGAGCTCTCAAGCAGATGGTTCAGGTGCAGTGACCCAGAGCCCTTCTGAGCATGCACAGAGCAGCCAGCACAGGCAGAGCTGGTGTGTGACACAGCCCCCTTTGCCAGCCAGCATCATCCACACAGGAGCTGTGCCACTCCTGTCGTGGTCCTCAGAAAGACACACAAGATGTGAGGCAACGGTACACACCTTATTTAGTGATAGTTGTCTGTATTCTGAAATACATGTTTGAATTGAAATTCAGACAATCCATGTTTTTCTAATTCTTACAGGATGTGTATATGTTAGTGTTTTAGTTGAAAACATGAGAGCTTTTTTCAGGAGGATGTCTCAATTATACCCATTTATCACCCTTTGGTTCAAATCACAGAGCTCTCTCAGAGCTCATGAATAGTATTCCTCTCATGTGAAACTAAATTGGTAGAGAAAATCCAGGAACACTATTAATGCTCCCCAGCTAATGGGAGTTCAGTGCCAGGCTGAAATCATCATTAATTATAGTCCAGAAGCACACAGAGTATGGGTGTCATGAGCACACTACCAAAGGCTTCATTTCATAAACCCATTCCTGTTGGGGCCAGCCTTCCTGCTGAGGTAAACAGTCATGGAAATAAACCCTCAGGAGGCTGAGGATTTTTTGTATATGGTTTTTTCAGTCTTTAAGAAATAAATGTAGTGGTTGCAGGAGTTGAAAGAGAGTTTGAAGGGCAGAATTTTTAGTTTTTTTTTAAATATATTTTGAGCTCATTGTAGTGCAAGGGGGCCACTTCAGGTAAAAAGAGGATCAAGGTGCCCTTAAAGTATTCCAAGAGTCCTCAGCAGGATTTTTATCTGTTTCATCTTTAATTAATAACTTGTTATCTCAAAACAGTATTCAGTGAAAAAAAGGTGTGTAGGTGCCCTTAATACTGAATTTCATAGCACTATCAAGCACCACAATTAAACCACAACTGCTTGCTTTTTTTCACAGAAGCTCACAGCAGACCATGAGCATCAAACACTCTGCAAATATTTTCCCATCTATTTTTAGCCAACAGCGGGTACACACAGAAGTGTAATTGTAGTGGAGTCTTCATTTGCCATCTATAATAGGAAGAGAATCCATGCCACTGGCTGACTTTCCTGTGATTTCCTGCCAATACCAATTGTTTCTAACTAGCATATATAGTCAATTATAAGCTTTGTTTGGCTGCTGCATACATCTGCAAGCATACCAAACAAATGACTGCTCCAAGTGCTGTGCATATGCCAATTACTCTGTTTAGAGGGATTTTGACAAAAGAAAGAGATGCATGAATGCATGTCAGAGCAAGAGGGGGCTCTGCAGGATTGAGGGGGGTATTTTCATGGTTTGGGTTTTTTTGGGAGAGGGTTGTGGTTGGTTATTTGTTGGGGGGGGGAGGGGGGGACTTTTTTTTAAGAGTTCTCTTTTATCTGCTCTCTTTGTTGCTGCTGTTTGTTTTCTTCCCTTCTCCTACTACCGTGTGGAATGCTGAATGCTGATGAGAGAAAGCTCTTTGGAATGTCAAGCAGTCATTTTTCATTTGCTCATTTAGGAATCGGATGCTCAAATTAGACTCAGAATAAGCCAGCTGTAGGCTACCCAATTATCAGTACTGAACTATCTTGAGCTATCTTCATCTATCTGACAACATTTTACAGTCATGGGGACCTTCACTTGTTGAGCATTTTGTTAGCCATCAGTAAAAAGTATTGCCACTACTATGCAATGTATACAATAGCTGTCATTGCATATCTCCTCACAGGAAGTGAGAGAAAACCAAGGTTGCTAATGAGTTTATAGTCTGTATAGCTGCGATACAAGACAAAACATGAGCTTCCATTCTGTAGAAAAGTTAAAAAAACCCAACAAAACAAATTAATAAAAAGATTCCATGATGTGAGTACTGCAAGACCAAAGGTTAACAAGTGGTTTCATAACATAAGGAGCTTGTTTCATAGTGGGACAGAGTGACCAGAAAAAAATGAAACACAGAAAGAGAGAACAGACTTAAGAAGCAGCTTAAAATGCTTTTCTGAGTTGGGACTATAATTTAATATGTTCTTCTGTGCTCAGACACCATTCTCACAGAGAAAGGAGCAGTTCCTTGGAAACAGAAGGTGTAGTCCATCTTTATAACTCATGTGAAATGCAAAGATAAATGTGAAAGTTGGCTGATTAAAAAGAGCTACTGGAAATTATGGCCTCTGTTAGTGTCTGCTGTCTGACACAGGAAAGATCTATGAGTTATTTGGCTTTTTTCCTCTCTATTCTTACATCCTCCTGGTGAGATGACCTAAAACTGTTTAGCTTATGAGAGCTGACAAGATCAGAGACCATGGTAGTATGGCTGTAGGGTAATGACTTTTTCTTGTTGAATTCACTGAAGCCTTAGGAACTACAATAACAGAAATAGGACAGAAACTTAGGCAGCCACCCAGACTTAAAAAAATCCCCAACACCTGGAAAGATAAAGTCATCTATGATTTCCATACAAATACTTTGAACACTCATGCAAATTTAGATCTTACTGAAATAACTTGCTAAAATATTTTGAGAAACCATTCAGCACTCTTTTCTGTCACATTTATGTAGAGGGAAAAGCACCTTGTTATTAAATTAATACCATTTATGTTAATGTGGTCAATCCAGGACAAATATGTCATGAGTAAAAGCAGAAAAAAATAGGGTCCTCATAGGTGAAAGCATCTTAAAATTCCAATGTCTACAAGACAGCAAACTTGATCTTGCTTAAACATGAAAAAAAAGCTATTTAGAGTCTCAGGGTTTTACTTTTATTATTTTTATTATTTTTATTACCATTTTCTGTTACTTTTCTGTTCTGTAATGTATCATCTTGCTTCTAGTATATCAATTGAAGTGAAATTATGAATCATAAGGTGTTGCAAACCATCTTGAAAGTGTAAAGCTGAAAATTTGGGAAATATTTTTGTACAGCAAACAAACATTTAACTACTCTCTTAATGCAAAAATTGTAAATTATTTCAAAGACAGAAAACAAAGATGCAGTTTTAGTGGTTTTCAATACATAGTGGCTGTTGTTTCACCCTTGATTTTTAATATTACATTTTTAACATTTTCTGTGCTTTTCTAAAGATGCCTGTACATAAAAAACCTCCTCTGCAGAACACACTAAATTAGTCACTATACTTGAATGGATTTTTTACAGAGGTGCATTGAAATGCAAAAATGTGATCATCACAGCAATGAACAGCACAAAACTTTACTAAAAATTTTGGTGTTGCTCAGTTCTGTATTTTGACATGGTGAATATGCTTTCATCAAAGCAGTATGTAAATCTATTTTGAAAACATAGAGGGAAGTTCTTGAAAAGAGGCTGGTTTTAAGGACACTCTCACGATGAAAGTGTTTTGTAAATACCACAGGGAGTGGTATTTACAAAAAATAAAATTAGTGTTGCATGAACTGTATTGGGTATGAACTTCAAGTTGGTCCTTCCAGCCTTTTTTCTTTACTTGCACACACGATGGACGTGTTACCTTCAACCAGCTGAACTCGCACTGCTGAACAGCTTCTCTGGCGACTTGCCTCATGAAAACCTCCAGCTCTCCCGGGCTCTCAGAATGCCTTTCTCCCTTATCCCTTTCTCCTGTGTGTTTGCAGGGCTCGCCGGGAGAGCGCGGCGCCGCGGGCACCGCCGGCCCCATCGGGCTGCCGGGCCGGCCTGGCCCCCAGGGGCCCCCGGGCCCCGCCGGAGAGAAGGGCGCTCCCGTGAGTAACCACAGCCCCATGGGTACCCCTGGGCGCACCTCTCATTGCAGAATGCTGCTTCCTCCCACTCTGTTCAACGTGTATTCTCACAACACCAACCTACTCATTTTGGATTTGCAAATGTGTACACAGTAAAACATTTCTCATCGCGCTCTCTGAGACCGGACCTGTCACAGCAGGGAGTGGATATAAATCAGTCTTTCTTTAAAACTTTGTACCCAGCCATTCTGCATTAGAGTACAAGTGTATTTGACATAGCTTCCATTATTACTTCATATAATTCTCTTATATGTTCTCTTCCCTTGATAGTTTTCTTTCTGTTGTGGTGTTTTCTGTTATGTTGGGGTTTTTTTTGGAAGGGGGGTGGGTGTTTTAATTTTGTATTTGTATTGGGACTCCCTGTGCTGAAGTATACATTACTCTCCTGTGATAATGTGGATTGCTTCATTTTCTTCAAAACCAGGGTGAAAAAGGTCCCCAAGGTCCAGCTGGACGTGATGGAATACAGGGTCCTGTAGGACTTCCTGGTCCTGCTGGCCCTAGTGGTTCTCCTGGAGAGGATGGTGACAAGGTGAATCATTGTAATTGGTTATTAGTGAATCTGGGAGAAGATCTGTCAGTACAGTTCTCTGTAGCTTTTTCTCACAATAAATAGGGTGACAAAGCAGCAAATCTTATCCCTGCCTCCCCCAAATACCCTCTGCCTACTGCAAAAAATACCTAAAAACCTCTTCTATAACCAAATGTTTGAGGGACAGATGCCATGGAACACTGAGATTTGTGTTAAAGAGCTAGTAGAATAACATTTATTCTGGCAAAGAAACAAGGATAAAGGTGTGGCAAAATAAGGCAAATGATGGTAAAATTGATTTTTCCTTATTTTAAAAACTTGGTTTACTGAATGAGTAAGATGAAATGTCTTCAGTAATATACAGGGATTCAAAACCACCAGAGGTTGTGCTGGGAGGTTGAGGGTGTCAAAATAATTATGTTCACAGCAGAGATATTCTGTTGACCTCTGGCAGAATTTAAAATATGGCACCTTTCAGGATCATCTGGTGTGGTTGCTTGGCCCAGCACTTTTCTGTTAGTTAGCACAGGGTAAAGGTAAAGATTTCAACATTCATTTTTGTGATTCATGTGTTATTTATCCCACAGACGGTATTTTCTCTGATTTAATTTAATTGTCTTTATTATTGTATAAAGAAAACATTCTTTTCTAATGTGGTTTCTTGGTGATTTGAATAATTTTGAAGTTTTGAAATACTGTACACTCCAGTGAGAAGCAGTAGTTCAGTCATAAACAGTTACATGAGTCTGTAAATCAGGCTACTTTCATTATAAGTTCATATTGAAGGTGACATAAGCAACACAATTTCCTTTATTTAGAGCTCAGTAGCATTATACTTCAAAGCCAGGTCTTGCTGCCCTTTTCAATTCAGCAATCAATACCTATATTAATATGACATATTATTGATCACTGCAGAATTGCTCCCTTTAGGCTTTCACTTGAAGCAGCTCCATAGAATAATCATATCAAAGGGAACATTTGGAGATACCATGATATTGACTTCAGCTAAGTGTGAAGGAGAACATTTTAAACAAGTTTAACTTTTAACTTTCAATTACAGGGTGAAATTGGTGAACCAGGTCAGAAAGGTAGTAAAGGTGACAAAGGAGAAAATGTGAGTAGCAAAATAATTTGTGTATTACATCTATTCTTTATAAATAAAAGGTATTCATGCATGAAGTATGCAGGTAACTTTACTACATAAATGAGCAGAAAAAAAGACAAACTCCTAAAATGTTCCTTCAAAATAATTTTGTTTTAATGCAATACTAGAGGTTTGTACTTACAGATCCAGGCATGGATTTTTTATTGCTTATATTCCTAAAGCTTAGAGAATCATTACAAAATATAAACTACATTCTTAAGCACCCTTCCTGTATCACTGAAATTCCTCCATTCTGCATTTGAACTGGAGAGACCAAGAATTCCCATATGTTCTCTTACTGTGTTGAGCTTCACTGACTGCACTGTGTGAACATTCCCATCTTTGGCTTCTTAGCCATGAGGATGGAAACTGTGGAGACTCAGCAGAGCAATCTACTAATGTAGTTTTAAAATTTGTAAAGGATATCTAATTCCTGGGGAGCACAATTAACTGATGGCAGATGAAATGCTTACACAAGTTTTCATATTTTATCATTAGGCCTATTAGTGAACCTAGGACTAGTCAGGTTTCTACTGTTTTTATTTGACATTTTTTCTATCTTCAACAATTAATTTTAAAGTTCAAGCACTTTTTTTATTTAGGCCAGACATATAAAATTAAGCTTTTTTCACTGTGAAATTTGAAACTAGAAAGAATAAAACTAGCATTTATTTCCATTTGATTTTGGTTTCTTTTCTAAAAACTCAAAATGGTATGTTTTCAATTCTGTTCAAATTCAATATAAACTGGTACTTTACTTGAATAATTTTCCTTAAGAAAAAATTGAGAAGTAATGGCAGAAAGATCCCTTTTATTGTTATATTTCAACACTATTCACAGTTAGCAAAGCTCTGAACTCAGCACAGGGGTATTCATGGCTAAGTAAATTTATCTTGAAAACAGTGTGATTTTTGAGATTGACAAGTTACAGAACAGTATATTACTTTAAAAAATTACACCAAATTTATGGCTTACATATTATCAGATGGTGTTTGTGGGAGGATATGTACATACTCAAGCAAATCACAGGTCGTAGAATCACAGAATGGCTTGGGATGGAAATGAGCTTTAGGATCAACTAGTTCCAGCCTCTGAGCCGGTTCACTTCAGGCTTTGCATGTGGTCACAGGCATATCCTGTTTTCCCCTTTGCCATGCCTCTTCATTAGAAATGCTTTGCATCAGAGAAATTCAGGGGAAAAAACACAAGCTGCACTCTCCTGTTTCAGATAATTTTAGCATAGCTAGTTATGCTGAGCATTAGACTGTGACCTCAGTTCCCATAGTGAGTACTGATGCATTTGGGCCTGCTCCAGCAGACCTGCTTTACAAATAAAATGTCTGCAGCATTATCATTGAGAATGTATCCTGGACTCCCAGTATCAAGGTTAATGCATTTGAGAATATTACAGATTTTTTCTTGAAATACAGGATTCAATGTTGAGGCCTTAGTTGAAGTAAATGTAACTCTGGTTGAATTGGCATGTCTTGAATCTATTTGCCCTCAACTGCAGTCATTCAACCCTGACAATTTCAGAATGTGTTCATTTTAAATCTGCTTTCCTTTCAACATGCTGTCAGATGCCTGTTGGGGCAGGGAGAAAGGGCCTGTTGGTCACCTCTGAAAGGTTCTGACAAGGAAGTACCAGTTCTGAAATCACAGGACATAAAGAACAAATATTTACAATCTCAAACCACCACAAAAGGCCTTGGTGGGCATTTAGAGCCTGATCACAGTAAGGATCCTGATCAAAGAAGTTATTCATTTTTTCCTGTTTAAGAAGAGCTGGAAAAATCTTCAATTCCCCATTGAAACTAACAAAGATTTCTTTTAGTGGGTTTGAAAATCCTGTGCCTAACTATGTTGGCATATCCTAGTTAAGACAGCACAATTTTGTTGTTGATGTGCTGTCCTCTCTTGAACTTCAAAACCTCCTCAGTTATCACAGCTGCCTTTATTAACTGAGGATTCTCTCATTATACTGATCAGTCTTTCTCCATTTGCCCTCCAGAGCAATGGCAAAAAAGAATCTTGCCATGTGCCCAAATAACTCCTCATTAATCAACTGCAGAGTATGTTCCAACAGCGCTTTATATCAAAATGGGTTTTTAAATGAGTTTAAAAATGTGTAGGCCTCATTCCAGAGCCTATAAAATGAAGGAGCATATTGAAGCATCTTGAAGAGTGTAGAAAAATCCATGCATGCCAAATCTCTTTCTCATGGTAACACTTGCCAGTCAGCTGGAGCATTCCTCAGAGTCCTTTCATTTAGATATGTCACCACAGAGGCTAGAAAGCTTTGTTTCATGTATAGGTATAGAACAAAAATAAAACTGTAAAAGAGAAGAAATACAGAGCTTGATGCTTCATACTCCCTAGAAAATAAAATAAAATGGTCCAAAATGTATATAAAACCCAGAGAAAGAAATAGACTGCAAGACTTAAGAAGTCCCTTCATTTAATTCTCCTTATAAAGAGCACAATAATCTAATTTTATCCCCAGCAAAGTCTGTAAATTGCGGCATTATTCTCCTTTTAACCAGAATTTGAAGCCTAGAAGTTGCAGGCAAGTTGGCATCTGAAATAGACTAGAATTAGCCAAGGCCAGGTGTTGAGTTTTGTGCCTTCTCAGCGTAACTCTTCATCAATCTACTTCCTCTAGTGTGGCAAAAACAAGATTCAAACTACTACATCATTTACACCTCATCATAAAGTAGAATCTTGCATTCCTGTACTCTGATAGCTTCATTATATCACATCTGCATGACTGACTTCTAATTACATGCAATATAACTTAGTTATTATTCTGCAGGGAAAATGAAAAATAGACATTCCTCTCAGAGACTGGGGGCTTTGGCCATTCTGTTGATAAGAGGCTTAATATCAAAGAGAATGTGATTCCCAGTGCTCAGCAAGAACTTGCACTTTTTCATGTCTCCTAGAGGTCAAAATAAGCTTTGTGCCACTGCAAAAATAATTAGCAGTTTCATAAAAGCTACTCCAAATAATAAGCATTTGAATCAAAGATAGATTTTTAGATGATGCTTTAAAGTTTGAGAGATATTTTACATAAATCTCATTGAAAGTTTTGATATTTTTAAGTGTGAAAAAAATCATTTTGATTCATGTTTGCATAGAAATTTATTCAGAAACATTAAAAATTATCTTCTAAGTAATGGCAACATTGTCTGTTATAGATGTGAAAATCTGAGTTTTTGAGAGATAAATAGTTTGTACTGAGTGGAAAGGACTTGTGAATGGTGCTACATCCTCTATGGAGAAACATGGCAATGCTGAATAGATTGTGGTCGTGCAAGTTGGGTTTTCCATCATGTCTGTATTTGCTTTTAATCTCATTGCAGATGTCACAATCACTAACTTGTCCTTTTGGATGTGTTTGTTGCAGGGTCCTCCAGGTCCCCCAGGTCTGCAGGGTCCTGTTGGAGCCCCAGGGATAGCTGTAAGTAGCTCGTTCAGAGCCAACCCCAACCTTGCGTAACTCAGCTGATCCTGACTTCTCTGAACTGTTTGCTCCTTACCCTGGAATATATTTCAAAACACCACTAACAGTTCTGCCCCTGCCCACTTACATGCAGTTCTTTATTGTAAACAAGTCTGTGTGGGTGTTACTGTATGGCAGATTTACAGCAGGGCAATAATTTGACAAAATTATTAAAAATTAAATCCTGTGAATAGTGAACAGGGGCCATCCTTTCAGTGAACTTGTTTAGTGGTGTGTTTGGCAGCTCAGTACAGATGCAATTAAAAGAGAGTGTCTCTTTTTAAAATCCACCTGATACCAAGCGAATTCATTCTTATTTTTATTTCAAAGGCTCTGAATTCTTTTACCCTGAGTAGTGGTAGAAACTGTGCTACTCGTATTTACAGAGGTATTCAACAGCTATAATGTTTATGCAGATGTGATAGAGAGGGGGAACTCAGGGAAAGATTTCTGTGAGAAATGCAGCACTAATTGACCTATATTACACCAGAGCACGTGCTGACATTCTGTTTGTGCAACAGATTTCATCCAGCAAAGATGATGAACATGCATTTGTAAGGACACTTGGTGTGATTCTGAGCCCTTTTGTAGCTGTTTCCCAGTCATCTCCATTGAGCTTTTCCCACTGTTATTATCAGAGCTGTGATAGTTTTGCTCTTCTTTGTTTCCAAACAGGGAGGTGATGGAGAGCCAGGCCCAAGAGGTCAGCAAGGGATGTTTGGGCAAAAAGGTGATGAAGGTCCTCGAGGCTTCCCAGGGCCCCCAGGCCCTATTGGCTTACAGGTAAATTCCTTTCTTATTTTACCTTACAGCTGTAAAACAAGATGTAACAGAAAAAGGGTAAGAACACTGATTTCTGTGTCAGAAACTGAATGACTACTGTCTATTATTAAATAAATGATAGCATCATTTAATTAGAACTGAAAGATCCCATACTGATGGGGTTCATGCATAAACAACACATTTAATATGCATTTATATACATATATATAAGAGCATAAATTATCCAGGCTCCCACCTGAGCTCTGGATAATCCTGGCAGCGTTTTTAAAATCACCCAGTTTATCACTTCTCTGTGTGTTTTTTGGGGTTTTTTTTCCCCCCAAAATTTGTTGTGTCACCTAGTTTAAGGATCCTAGGACTACTTATACATTTACTTTAATATGAAAAGCTCCCTTTCCCTTTCTTTCCATTTTAATGCAAATAGGTCTTTCTCTTCTTGTTACACCATCCTGCCTCCTCCCAAGTTCACAAGTTTGATGTGTAGATCTGATTTACATTGTTTCATATTGATTTATAACTAATCATTCCAGGGACCCTACTTACAGTTTTCTTCCTCGTGTTTTTTAGGGTCTGCCTGGCCCACCAGGTGAAAAAGGTGAAAATGGAGATGTGGGCCCAATGGTAAGACTTCTTCCTCACTGGTCACTCTAAAGGACATAAATATTCTCCATATATTATTGTCTTTTCTCTATAGCTCACCATTTGATAATATACTCCTGAATTTGGTGATCAAGTATGAAACATTTTGTGTAACATAAACTCTCTCTAGGATTTTCTTTGCTTTCCCACATCTACTCCCTCATCATTAATATTGAGATTTATCTAACATGAGAAAATACTGAAAGATAGCAAAACAGATGCTCATAAAAACACCAGAGATGTGGTGTATTTATTTCACACTGTGCCTGAGATGGTCCAGTGACAATCAGGTTCAGAAAAGAAAGAGGAAAAGTACATACCACTGCACCAGAGAGTCTGGAGCTGCCTTCCTGGAGTTCAGGCCATTGTTATTAACATACAGTGTCAGGTATGCAGGCCAGGACATGGCAAACACTGCTTTGCTCTGTTTACTTTCCCTGGGTGATGCATTTTCCAGCTGATTCTCCTGCTGACAGAACACCTTGTGGGCTGTGCCTGAGTGCTGTGCAAGCTCTCTACTCTACACATTTGCCTCCAGCACCTTGTGCTAAGTCTGGATGCTTTACTCGTGCCCATCTGTAGGCACCATGGTTCAGTTCTTCCCCAGGGCTGTCACAGACACTTGAGCTGCTCCAGGTCTCTGGCAGTGGGATGGGCATGCAGGGAACCTGCAGGGAAAGAACCAATCCTCAGGGGCTCCTAAGCATCAGGTACTGTGTGACACAGCCTGGGCCTCCTGTCACCTTTTGAACTCATCCAGCAGGCAGCAATCTGGCCCTGCTGTTCCTGCTGCATGGTGAAGATTAATAGCCCTCTACAGATTGAGTATGTTATTTTTCATTGGTCAGAAATTCTTCCTGATTGTAACTCTATTATTTCTGTTCTCTAATCCTGTCATATCACATTGTCTCTTTGATACAGGGTCCACCTGGCCCACCAGGTCCCAGAGGTCCCCAGGGTCCTAATGGAGCTGATGTAAGAATCAATCTATTTTTTGTCTTGCTAATTGAGCACCCTATTTGGGATGACCATGTTTTGGATAACAAAAATCTTTTGTCACTGTAGGGTCCTCAAGGTCCCCCAGGCTCAATCGGCTCTGTTGGAGGTGTTGGTGAAAAGGTGAGTGTGGATGGAAACCCCCAAGGAAGAGAAAACGTTGCAATAGGAATGCTATATGACATTCATTTATTAAAATTATTTTCGTTGCTATTTTCAGTTCTCTATTCTGAAAATTTTCTGCCAGGATGTGGAGTGAATTTGTTCGGGACTGGTTACTTTCATATTTTACCCAAGGAAAATGCCAGATTGTATCTTCTTTGTTCTTAAAGGAAGAATGAGATATGCAGGGATATAAGGGCTTTTTTCCCTGTGATTTATTTGAAGCAAGAGAGTAAACTATTATATAGTGCTGAGCAAGCAAGAAGTTCAAAAGAGAGTCTTGAAATGCTTGTTTATGTTTATTTTATCAAGCTACATGACCTCAACCACATCACCCACGTAAGCCTAAAAGCCTTTTGTTGTAATGTTACAGATTTAACATTAATTTTTTCCTGAACTTTGGAATGGGAAAGAAGATCCTGAGTGGAGCATAAGATGGAGGAAACAAAATAGAAATATATTCCAATACATAAATTGCTTCTTGAGAAAGTATGTAGATTACTCTTGAGTATTTAATGATTTGTCACAGAGTATCACATATGTTACAAGAAACACCAATGTTAGTGAATCCTAGAAAAGACATCTCTAGGAATGTCAGTATTAGTAGTTTTTCAGAAAGCTTTCCATATTTTTAACTTTTCAGAACATGAAGCAAGATTTCCCTTTTTCTAACTAAAACAGCCTTTTAAAAGAGTTTTCAGGTGTTTCATGGTTTGTTTTTTGTTTTCCTGCATGCCCATCAACTAAATCACTGACCGGTGCTCTGGGATGTGGCAAAGAGTATACTAGAATAATATAACATAAAATTGGGTTTGATGGAGAAATATCCTATTTTGCATCCCTTACTGTCCTTTGAGACCAAACAGATGTCATTGTGTCAAGCTGGCAGTGCTTCACTGCAGTGCTTCCCTCTCAGGATGTGGCTCTGAGCATCAGCTCACCTCTTGGAAGCAGCAGCATTCTGGTGTTTTTAATCTTTTTCCCCAGAATTGCACAAGACACACAAAACACGATGCCCTCCTGCTTGACTGCATTATTAACAAGGATATTCCTTCTAACGTCCCAAGTTCATGACATTGTTCATCCACTCTACTTTAAAAAATATCTTGGCCTCCTGAAGGACTGCAGGATTTGTTTTCTTCTCTCTGGGAAGAGTTCCAAAAATGTGACACAATCTAGGAGTTGAGAGAAATAAAAAGTTACTGGGAAAAGAGAGTCTTTATGTCAGTGGAATACAGAAAATAATGCATTGTGGGAAGAAAAAATTGTCCTGTGACCACTACTGAGAAAAATGTTAATTATGAGAACAACCAGGGTAGCACCCAATTATATTCAGTGCTTTAAAAAAAACCAACCTTGTATAATATTGTGGCCCATTGAACTTGATAGGAATTTTTGTCATTGGTTTCAGTCACCTCTTCAATTTTCAGCATTTCACAATCAAATTATATTCCAGCCATTTTTTTAAACACATTGCCTTATATTGAACCCCTTCCTCCTTTATTTTTCCCACAACTCATCTGTGTGATTTAGAATCACTGTGATGATTAGGCCATGAAATTTAATTCAAGAACATGAAGTTCAGACTGTTTATCACTTGGTTGTCATTTTTTATTTCCTCTAGCTTATATCCCATATTCTCTCTGCATTCACAAAGAGAAGCTTCCAAGTGTATTATTTTGGAAGTTTATATAATTCTAATTACTTTCCTCCCTCCTCCTCCTTAAGTTTTAGTACATGCCAGGTTATTTTCTTTCTTGGGGTATCTTCCTTCTTAATTTCAGTTCCATTTAATGAGATTTCAAGCTGAGATATCATCAAGAATTATTTTTTCAGGGGGAGTTGCTGCAATGGGAGGACAGGTCATGCTTTTAAACAAAACATGCATTTTTTCTTTTCCTTTTCTTCCCACACATTTTTCCCTCAGTGTTTTTCTTATTATGTCAGCATGCTTTGGCCTCTGCACCCCTTTCAGGAAAGACATACCATACAACAGATAATTCAATACAGTGAGTAAAGAATGTGGAAAAACATTTTGGCATCATCCCTGTTACTGTTGAGGACAGAAGTAGGTTTACTCACTTGCATATTTTAATGGTTTGACCAGGAGATATTTTTTCATTACTACATGGGTTTCAAAGCCCCCTTATCTTCTGGCAGAGATAAAGAATTTTTGTCACACTTAGTGCCATGCATTTTTAACCAGTTGTTGTTTCCCATGCTTTGCATACAATCTACATACTTACACAAGGGCCTGAATGTTCAAAGGCATCAGTGCTGCAAATGCTCCTGCAGCCCTGCATTATTATTGCTGTAACCCCCCCCAAGGGCCTGGCAGTCTGACACTCAGCAGAACCCTTAAATCCAGCTGCCGCACCAGGAGCGGTCACTTTCTTCTGCTTTTAATTTAGAGAAATGGAAAACCAAATGTACCTACACATGCTTATCTCTAATTTGATATCAAAGGTCTAACATGCAGATATTCTAAACAGGCAGGAAGTTGCTCATGACTTCTCTAACCTGTGCCTTAGAATGTACATAAGAATTTACAACAGAAGGGAAACAGATCAAGTAATGTTAACCCCACACTTCCACAAAACCTAATGAAATAAATTTGCCTTTCTAATTTAGATTAATTTGTGATAATTGCACTGAGCACGGTGCTGTTCTTCTACCCCCTCTCTCTTCCACAGCAGTTATAAATCATCAGAGTTAGACAGCAATGCAAACCCAGTGTCTGCAGAACCTAAGCATTTGTTCTGTAGGCTCTCAGAGTTCAGACCTGGTTTACTGAATGAAAAAGTCTGATGTTAGAAAACCACAACACTCATCTCGGTTTCAATTTCTTCCTATTATATTGTTCTAAAAAAAAAGTTCCAAAGTAGTACACTAATAAGGAGTCCAACACAGTAAACAAGTGAGATTAATACTTCTCATGCTTAATAATTGATTTCTGCTGGAGATGGAAGTGAGAGGACAAAACCAATTGATTTTAGCCTGGCTCTAAGTTTAGGAACATGTTTGATAAGTGTTCACAGACAATTTTATGTGTAAATATCATTTTTCCACACACGTATGTGTAGACACTGCTAAGGTACCTAATCAAGATGTGTCTGTGACAGTTTAGGTTACCTGAACATCCATCCTAACAAATTAATTTTAATAACTTCACATGACCTCCTGACTGTGATTTTTTTCTCATCCTTCTCCATCTCTCCAACATTGTAAACAAGAGCCCTCCAAGAAAACACAGCCTTTAGAATTTCTCTCAATTAAATTTAGTTCTCTACAGAGCTAATACATATAACACATATGCAGACCTATGTAAAAGGGATTCTCATCTAGAGTTACAATTTCTCTTTTTTTTGTTTGTTTTTGAGAATGGCAAAAAGGAGCAAAACTAAAACTTTTCACAACCCAGTCAGTTGCAAAGTTGCCTCTCATTGTTATAAAATTAAAGACCATGTCCCAGAATTTAACCAAAAGGTGGCAGCCTTCCATCCACTATCTCTGTGCTTTGGATATCAGTTCTCTAGAACTGATCATAAGGAAAACAACATTTTTTAAACCTTAAAACTTTTTATTAATTTTTTTTTTTATATTTTAACTTTTAAACTACTTTGCCTACCTTGGTAGAAACCATTCTGCTTGCTTAATCCAAGAAGGTTTTCAGAATTAAGCATGTCTGAAAAATGACATGACCCTTTGTATTTTAAGATATCTGTCTTTCTTTTTGAAATTCTGCCAGAGGAAGGCTTTGCTTAAGAAAGACCACAGTAGCTTTTAAAAGATCTGAGCTGCTAAAAAGAGAGAGAAAAATCTCTAGAGGTGGAATAAATATATTATTAGATCATAAGATCTGTTTTCCAACAGAACATGAAATATTTCCTGTGGAGAAGATTCTGAATTAATGCCATTGTTACTAAAAATGAAAAGAAAGACAAGGGGCAACAATAGCTATAGATTACACAGGTTTTAGTAGCTATAAACATGCACTCTGTAAATAATATATCAGCTACAGTCTTCTCTATCAAAACATTATTTAACTCCCTTAACAGTTATCTATACCAAATGCAGCATTTCATAGTACCTGATACTTGGAATATGGAAATCACTGTCAGATAAAACAAGGACTGCATATATGGAAGGGGCAGATTTTTTAGTAGAGCAATGATACAGAAATATTAATGTGAGGTGAAACTTTAACTGGTCTCATCTTTCACAAATGCCCTTTAAGGGAACATTTTGACATTTTCTAGCCCTTCCAATTTCTCAGTTTTCCACACTGCTGCTTGCTGGGGAGCTGCAATGCACAGAGCCAACATCACTGTGTGTGCTGGAGCAGGCACCCCCAGTGCTCCCCCAGTGCTCCCAAGTGTAGGTCAGAGGGAGCCCTGTGCTGTGTGATGGAATGAAGATGTGTTTGTCAACAGGAAGGGTAAGAATTGTACTATCAATCAAATGTGGATCATCACAAATTACAATATCATTAGGCAGAAAGGCAGAAGAACTCTCTCTCTGAGAAGCTGCCAAGGGGATTACACTGCACAAGTGCTTGTCAGCAAAGACTGGGCACAATCAGTGCTCTCATGTCACTGCTTCATTTTGTCCTGCCACAGGCTCACCGTTGGAAAGGCTCTATATAGTGGACTCTGTGGATATAGTATGGCTTCTAATGTGAAAAACATATTTTTGCTGATTCCAGATTTGATCCTCTGTTGCTACAAAAATCTCATTTGATTGATAGTAGGCATGGACAAAACCCCAGTGCTAATGAGGCTGCAGACTCAGTAAATGCTGTGCAGAGAATAAGGAAATTAAGATTATGAATTTTCCTAGAAAACATTCTTAACACTTATTGACCTGAAGCATCCAAGCATCCACTACGGGTTGTTTTGTTTTTGTTGTTTTTTTGTTTTTTTGGTTTTTTGTTTTTGTTTTTTTTTTTTAATGAATGTAACATCACGGAAGACTTAAGTAAACACTAAAAGGGATCATTCATTTTGAAGTTCCTACAAATTTTAGTATATCTAATAGAACATACCAGAGTTTCTAAAGGCACATTTATCCTTTAATAGTGCCCTTTTTAAAGGGCATTTTAATATTGCTCCTAAAATATTGGTTATCTGTTAATTGAGAATGGCAATGGCTAGTCTGGAATTCAGTTGAGAGGTACTGAAATATTTTCCTTTAATCTAATGAAATATTTGTACTGGGCCAAATTCTAGTCCCAGTGGGGTTATCTTGGTGCTATGAGCTTCTCTGAAAAAAGGTTCAGTATCTACACCATAAGTTTTGTTTTAATAATGTATTTTATGATTTATAGTTACCCCATGGAAATGACAGACATATATGAATTAACTGAATTGTTGTAAAATGAAGAGGGGCATGCAGATCACATAGGTTAGGAAGGATACACAAATTTATTCCAAGTCTGTGAATTCAGTAAATGATTGGCTAAAATGCATTTTCAGCACTGAACTACTCTTGCTCATAGATGTAATTCTTGGAAAAAGAATATATTTTGGGCGGAAAATTCCCCCCATTAGCAGTTGGATTGAAAAAATCTTTTGAGATAAGAGTATGTATTTCTTATCCAAGCACTCCATAACAATCACAAAGCATATTCTATTATCCTTCCATGATTCATGTTTCTGTGATATTAATAACTAAATATTCTACTAACAGAAGAGTTTTCTATTAAAGTTTATTCATCAGACCACTGAGCTAGAAAATAATTGGTCATAACTAAACTTGAAAATGAAGACTTGAAAAGACAGTCCTTGAGATAATACTGTGCATTAGCTCAGAAGGAGACAATTACCTTAAATGTTCACTTAATAGTGCACAATCTTTGACTTGCATGGATTTTCTTTTCCTACGGTATCATCCTGAAAGCCATCTGCTTTACAGAATAAATTCCATCACTGGTAAATACACAGCACACACCTCTGTAGCCTGTGGAGAAAGTTTTTCTAACTGATGCTATTATTTCATCATTAGGTTTTCCTTTATATAGCTCTTTCTTCTTCCAACAGTAGCTAAAGCAATAATCACTAGCAGGAAATTTGCAGTATATGGGATAATAAAGGGGAACATCTCCCAAAGCCCAAAGGGAAGTTTAGTCTCCCTGGCTCAAGAAAATATTAGTTAGATGTATTATGTCTCAAATTTCAGACTCCAGTTCTGCAAAACCACATACATAACTCAACCCCTCTAGGTAGACCAAATAAAAACCAGTTCTTATAAGTTGTTTACATAAATAAGCATGGGAAGAATATGCAATTACAGAAGTAAATTCATCAAAATATTCTCCCCGATGACTCAAATTTATTCTTATGAATCTATAGGGTGAGCCTGGAGAAGCTGGTAACCCTGGACCTCCTGGAGAATCTGGAACAGCTGTGAGTATTTTGTTGTTGTCTTATCATTAACATTTATTATGGTGAACTGTGGTATCTGGCAGGGCTTTGGTAAGCATTTCCTCAGATCACTTGTGCACTTGTGTATGTTTTCTTTGAATTTTCAGCTGAGAACTTATACCTTTAAAATTACATTTGTTTCCATATAATCATAGCCACATCTTGTACTAACAGAGGATGGAGACTTCCCAAAACAATACCTATTTTTCCTTCCATAAGTATTAACTGTGGCTTGCATGTTTCTCTTTCTGGAAACAGTTCACTGATGCAATCTGGATGCAGAATTTGGCACTTGATCTAAGAGATCCTTATTTCCCACTCACACACCACTATTTATGAAGGAAATTGATATATTTTCATTGTCCAAAAATCAGTTTGCCATTGTGATCTTTTTGGTCGTTCCATTTCCAGATGGCATTTTTGTCTTCATGTGTTTTCCACAGGGCCCAAAAGGTGAAAGGGGAGAAAAAGGTGAAGCTGGTCCACCTGGAGCAGCCGGACCACCAGGTGCTAAAGGACCTCCAGGTGATGATGGGCCTAAGGGTAACCCAGTAAGTGAGCTTCATAATTCTAACCCAAACCACTGTGAAGCATTGCTGAATACAATCTGTGAATACAGAACCATAGCATTTCCTGCAAGTGCACTACTTTCATTATATGCTTCATAAAAGATTTCTGATGAGTGCTACCTGCTTGACACATTCCTTGCTTTTTTTCCTGATCTATCTAGGGCCCAGTTGGTTTTCCTGGAGATCCTGGTCCCCCTGGGGAACCTGGTCCAGCTGTAAGTATACCTTAAAAACAGTTTTAGGTCCTAGTCTTAGTTTGTCTTAATTCTGGTTGACCCTCTCTCTTTCTTGTTTGGGCATGAACTCTTGTCTGTAAGATCATTGCTTTACTCATCACACATTTCTCAAAGCTTAAAAATGTTAAGAAATCTTTAAAAATTTTGAAAAATAATGACCTTGGGAAAATGCTCTATGGAAAAATAGTGTTCTTATATTCATATATGAAAGATAAGGGCTTCAATTAGCTGAATTTTTAATTTTGTTTATTTTCCTTGAATTCTGTAGGGTCAGGATGGTGTTGGTGGAGAGAAGGGTGAAGATGGTGATCCTGGTCAACCTGTAAGATTTTTCTCTCATTTTATTTCACCTGCATGATCTCTATGATGATAAGAAAGTATCTTTTGCCAAATCAGTGGCTTCTATGCAGTCACACTCTTAAAAATATTTTCAGAGTGAACACTTTTCTATTATAGTGAAAAATAACTATTTATTTCCTTGAAGAGGTAGAACTGTCCATATTACTTTAACACCATTAAGAAAGAGCTCAATTTCTTTTAGAAGTAGTGATGTGTTAAAGGATTTCTGGTGGAGCTGGAGCTGCTGAGGAGCACTAAAAATAGAGCCCTCTGAGCAGAAGAAAGAAATGCTGCAGCCAAATAATCTTCATTAGCTGAACTAACGAAATTAAGCCAAGATCTTAAGCAGTACCTGAGCAATACCCATATTAAGCATCAAAGCTCTGTTTCTGTAGATTCTGTCCATTGATGGGGCTAACCCATGGCAGATGGCCATGGCATTTAATACAGATGAGAACTTCATCCTTTATTACTGCTGTGATTTTAATTTTATGTTGCAGGGTCCACCAGGTCCTTCAGGTGAAGCTGGCCCACCTGGTCCTCCTGGGAAAAGAGTAAGGAATATCTCATCTTCTCTTGTACACTTCTCTTTCTGAGACTCTGTGTCCTTGAGAATTTCAGCTACTTGTTTCTTGCTGGGACACTCACATATGACATTTGTCATTTCTAAGTAATGTAATAAGAGAAATGAAAAAATAGAAACAGCAGAGAAAGCTCTTTAACATGGGTTATAAGAACACAAGAACAAAAAAATACATAGGAAAGAATGCATTGCTTACCCATAAAGGTGCTTTTCCTTTTCACTCAAGAATTCAGTGTCTACTGAATCAGTCTGCTAACAGCAGTGAGTTGGTATGACAGTAATACCAGACATCATCTTTAGGCACATGTCTGCTGTCTGGGAGCAGGAAGAATGTGTCTGTTTTGGTGTCTTTAGTCTTGGAAATAAAATAATTTCAATGCAGCTACCGTGCAAAACTACATCATCCCCTCTGTATACAAAATTAACAGGCAGGCATTTCTTTAACTTATGAAGCTATTTCATTTCTAAAGCTTTTGAAGGTTCACAGGGTTTACAAATATACCTAATCAAATCCAGTAAATAATGTTGCAGTCACAGAAGTGTAGTAGATGCATCAACCCTTAGGTCTGCTTCAGAGAGCAATTAGATGCAGTTTTTACACTTTAAAAAACACAAGTGGCATTATTAAATGTAAGCTGAGAATTATTTAACAAAATATGTTAAATTGCTTGGTTTTAATGGGCTTGAGTGGAATGACATGCCTAATTAGTTTTATTTATTTTATACAGTAATATATTTGCTCCACCAACATGCAAAGTATTTATAATATTTTAAATTATTATGGTCACATTAGCAACCTTATTCTAAAACTGAAATATGGCTCAACTGAATATTAGCAATTAGTATGTTTGCTTGACATCAAATTAAAACTTCCTGCTTTATTATACAGAAAGGCAATAGCTTACTCCTCAGAGATGGGCTATATTATATCTGATTGTACCTAGACAAAAAAACCAATTTCGAAGCACAGATTCCATGTTACCTGTGGTTTGACACATTTCAAATTTAGGGAAAATGCATGGCTAAATATTGCAATGTAGTCCCTTTCTGAATTTCGAAGAAAACATTTTTAGAATCAGTTTCTACATTACTTGAGCACCAGAATATTTCAAACTTGTAGAGAATCTGTATTACATTATTGTTATACTAGGAAGTGACCATGAAAGACTGAAAGGTTCATACTTACCTGGAAAAACTGCTTTTCATTAGTTTTCATCACTTGTATGGTAGAATCAATTTCAAGAAAAAGCCCTAACAAGAGTCTTAATTTGAATTGAGAAGGGGACACAGTTTCAATAGCATATATTGCTGTCTGTGAGATGCAGCTCTGGCTACACTACTAGAAAGAAAAATTCCACTCCATTTTTTTGTTTTCAGTCTCCGAAATAATGAGCTGGCAGAGCTCAGAATCCATACTTTTAATTAAGGGTTCTTGAAATCCTCAACAGTAGGCTCCTTATTTATTTTGTTATAAATTTTCATTCCCCTCTTCCATTCCATTTTGTAACTGCCCTGACCTCAGTTTTACTGCCCAGTCTTCTAAAATCATGTTTATTACCAGCGGTCAGAGTTTTGAGCAATCTCTGTCTAGTCACAGAGTTTAAAATTTTCCCCAGCTCTCCCTGGGAAGCAAATTCTAGTGAAAGACATGGACATACATAGTTTTTCCATTGTATCTAAGAAATTTATAACCCAAAACCATAATCTACAAAGGGTGGGTTTTGTGACAGAGTAATTGACAAAGTCTTGAGAAGTGATTTTTTTAAAGTTTAATTAAACAGTAATTATTATTTTACATATTCTGACTTCTTAAATTATCTGTGTACACACCAGATCAGGAAAATACATACTCAGAAGGCTTTATACATCAATGTAATTTAGCTTCAAGTAATAGTATTAATTGTGGCTGCTTATGTAGAACTAGAGATACAGACTGAACCCCTCTACAGTTATTTTGTTATTATTATTTTTCTGAAACTTAATCCCTTGCTCTTACTTTTGGGTCTTCTTTTTGGTTTGCCATACAGTACTGGGTAACACTTCTAGTTTGAATTCATTGATTTCCATCTGACAAATATTAAAAGTAGCATGAGGAAAAGACACCATCAGAGAGTATTTGTCCTTCAGCTCGATATGCGGTCAATATAGATCAGCACAGACAGCACTCCTTGCCTGTGTTCCTCCCAGCCCTTCAGTGTGCCAGGCACTTGAGCTTTGGGATCTGCTGCTGGGCTGCTTTCCTGGGCAGTGGCAATCAGATGTCCACATCACATACACACAAACCGTCATATACCAACCAAGGTTTAGAATTTAAAGCTCAAGACTAAGATATATTTTTGTTCTCAACTGGAGGCCGTATCATCTTTTTCCATTAAAAGAAGAGGTGCCAATACTGAAGCAAAGCCAGCAGTTTTGCAAACCAGAAGTTTATTTGGTTTGCTGCCTTTAAATACAATGTTGAATAACTTAGGAAAAAACAAAGTGTTTCTATGAAGGAGATTTTTTTTCCATTTTGGCTACAGCATGATGCTGCCTCAGCAGGGTGTACTCACCACTTAAAAATTAATTTCTCTCTTGATTTCAAATGCACAGAATACCTAACAATATGCTACGTTCCTATCACAACAGGCTAATGAAATGTGGTAATGGTTTTTCTGTGTTGGAAATCATGTTTTAAGCCAGATGACATCTATAAACAACAACTGAAATTATTTAATGAAATATGGAAGAACAGAGAAATATATTCAATCGGTTCACATAACGAAAATTGAGAACAAGTTTGTTTCTGCATGATTTCTTTTGTCTTCTTGGTTCATAAAATGTATCAGGCAGTATGTCCAAAATTACAGTGCAATGTTGCTAAAAATCAGCATGGCAGCTGGGGTGATGAGGGGGAGAACCGTGCATTAATGTACAGTACTGTAGTGAGGTCCTTTCTGTCAGCTACAATTCCCCAGCCGCTCCCCTGGCAGCAGTGGGAGGTGGGAGAATTGCAAGGAGCGCTCTGTGGCTGCAGCAGCCCAGGGGCAGCTCCTGCAGCAGCTCCGTGCCTGGGGCAGCCTGGGCACTGCTGCTGATGTCAGGCACTGTACTTGTATTTTAGCCATCACAGTGGGCTTAGCCCTGCTAATTAATTCATGCTGCAGCTTCTTTTCTAGATTATTCAGAGACCATATTTCTCAAGTACAAACTGCCACATTCAACCCTTTTCAGTCTCTTAGATAGGGTGGGTTAGAATTCATGTGGGAACTTCAAGCAAGTAAAGAAAATGGGGAAAATGAGGATGTAAATTAATTTATGTAAGAAAAAGAGTCATGTATCTAAAATGCTTCTGAATTTATTTATGTACCTGTTGATCTTTCTTATTATCACTGCAAACTGTGATCCACCCAACAAATTACAACCTACACAAAGAGTTCCATACATCAGACATTATTAATTATTATTATTGGAACAGCAGAAATTTAAAATATTCTTCCTGTTTTAAAGAGTCAGCATTTGGCCCAGAGCACTTAGGCTTCTCTGTATTTTGAAGAAATAAAACTAAGTCCTTTACCCCTCACAGCTCTTAAAAATACCAAAGAAAAAAGCTGCTGATACCCACAACAAATGGTCAAAGTCCTCTTGTAGTTAATTCAATTCATTTGGCATTATCTTTGATGTAGTCTGAACTATCTCTGCTGGCCAAAAGGTTCATGCAGTGCTGCAGATGTTCAGTGTCACCCTGGAGAAGCAAATTAATTATCTTAATATACTTCTATGTAAATAGCTATAAAATGAATATAAATTTCCAGGAATTAAAACCAGTGGAGTTGCCCAAGGTATGTGCCAAGGTAGCAGTGGATAGTAAATATATCAGGCAATAAAAAGTTTGGGCTAAGGTCAGGTCTAGTATAAGGACAGGCTTTAGGTCAAATACTGATCCAAAGCCCTGAGCCCACGTAGCAAGCAGGCAAATGCTTAACTAGAAGTACAGTTCTTATCTGTAAAATAAATTTGTGTTTTGGTGCTTTACCTTTAAGGAGCCTGAATTGGTTTTCTATATGTTGTTAAGAAGTAAAAAGCAGTAAATAAATGGAAGTGATTGAATTTTTCTAGTTGCTGATCTTCAGAACATTTTTTTACATAAAAATCTGCTTGTTGCATTAATGAACAGATGAGTCTTATATAGAGTCACAAAATCACAGCATTTGAGCATAGTCACTTTTCTTTCATGTTCCTTTAAGCTGCTCATTGGCTGGCAAGAAATAGCTACTTGTAATAAAGACATTTCCCAGGCTAAAAATTAACCTTGTAGGAGAACAGTTGGTCCATTATCTTGAGTGCATCTTCTCTAAACTAAGCATATAAGAGAACCATTTTCAGAAGAGTGCATTAAATTCTAGACACTGCTCCTGTTCATAACTGAAGCTATGAATATTAATTACCTGACCTAAAAATCAGCCCTTGATGTTCTGGAGGAGAAAAATGTCTTTTTATTTTTCACTTTCATATTTAGTGGATAATATGTCAATTTTTGGCTGTCCAAGTGTAATCAGGCCCCTTACTGAGCCCATCCCTGACTTAGAGAACAAAGAAGTATTTGCCACGCTGTGCACTGTAGAAAGAGAGGCCTTTTTGGAATCAGTGGATAAACTACAGTGAATAGATAAAAGTCAATGCAAAGCAAGTTTAAAATTAACTGTTATTGTACATATAAATTAGTATTGCCTTTTTTCTTTTATATACTGTTGTGTTGAGGTGGGGTTTTTTTTTTGGGTTTTTGGGGTTTTTTTTGTTTGGTTTGGTTTGGTTGTTTGGGGTTTTTTGGGTTTTCTTTTTTTTTTTTTTTGGTATTCTCAAACAAATTAAACCTCATCATCTTTTAGATATTCTAAAAAACCAGAAAATTTTATAGGGGAGTAAGAGCTGTTTGGTATTTTTTAGCCTGTGAATAAAATGTCAAAAAAAGAAATTTAATGTTATTTTGTAAGCATTTGCTACTTATTAATATGGTGGGAATTCTACTTTCAGAATTTTTTTCACTGGTTATATTTGAAAAAACTTGAGATTATGAGCTCAGTGTCCATATTTTACAGGGACCTCCTGGAGCAACAGGTGCTGAGGGCAGACAAGGCGAAAAAGGTGCAAAGGTAATACACTGAAGGTTTTTTTTTGAAGAATAGAAATATAAACTATTTATCATTTAAAAGTCAATTGCTTATGATGCACTGAGTGTGGAACTTTTCATAGTAATAACGGGCACTGTGTAAAATCCAAATTCAGACCCAGACTTAGTAGCAATATATAATGGAGAGGACCCAGCAGTGCAGGCCCAGCACAGCTCACCTGTAACAAGCAAGGGGAGCCTGCTCTGCTGGCACCACCCCCCTCTGAGAAGCCAGAGACATTTCGCTCAGGAAATCATCCTGTGCATAACTCTGGCTTTTAAAAGCACTTTGCCTCTTGTACATCCCTTCAGTGCCAAACTCAGCCCCTCTCTGACCTGGTCTGTTCTTTCCAGGGTGAACCTGGTGCAGAAGGGGCTCCTGGAAAAACAGGGCCAGTTGGGCCACAGGGACCTGCAGGGAAACCTGGCCCAGAGGGTCTCCGGGGCATTCCGGGCCCTGTGGTAAGTCACGGAGCACCTAAAATCTTAAATGTTGCATTTCCTGTATATACTCTGGTAAAGCAGCTTTTTGTTTTCTCTAGGGAGAGCAAGGTATGCCTGGAGCACCAGGTCAGGATGGCCCTCCTGGACCTCTGGTGAGCATCCTTTTCCCACATGTCACTCACAGAAGCCTCCAAAAACATCACTGAAAGATTCTCCTTCTAACATTTGAGAGCTTAAATTTTCTGTTAAAACTTGGAGCTGAGTATATTAATGAACTATATGCTTTCAAATGCACAGACTTCCTGTCAGCTCAACAAGAACTTTTCAATGCATTACTGCAACTTAATTTTGGATTTTAAGAAAGTAAAGTTGATATGTAAAAGTTTCTGAGGTTAGGTTTCCCTCCTTCCCCTCCTATCCTCCACAAAAGATTGCTATCAGGAGAGTATGAAGCCTGATTTGCAGTAGAGCACAACACACTGCAGGTGAAAAGTCTAATTCTTCATTCCAAAAGCTTAAAAATTTCACATTTCATTCATGAATTATGTATTTGCCTAGGCTTTTGCACCTAGTGATATCCTGAAGTGGAGATGGAAAGCATAAGCACTGAATAATATTTTGTACATGAAATGGTGTGGCATTTTTGAATATGTGCCAGGTGGAAAAGGTCTCTTATCACTCCTATCCATAGCAGAAGTTGTCCACTGCCACCAGGAGAGCAGTGGTGAGGAGACACACACTTAGTGTAGCAGCTCTACACCTCATGGACACATGTGCAGTGTGAGATTAACAGCCTCTGAAAAATTCATGTCTTTTGCACAGGCACTGCATGGCCTGCATTTTTTTACCTCATTATGTACAAATTACACAAACCAGCATTGCCATTCTTATAAAATCTAAACATTTCTCAAATCAAGAATTTAGTTGACCCTCTGCTCCATAGATTTCTACTCATACAACCTTTTATAGATTTCTAATTATAAAGTAATTTAAATACCACTGTAGCATCATTATGATTTTTTAAACATACATTTCATCTTGGGCTATAAATCATGTCATCAATCACAACCATCAACCACTGAATGTGTACTTTGATTCGAACTGCCTTCAGTAACATTTCAAGAAAACATGATTTGAGCAGGATGTTAAAACTTACTTTAACATTACTTCCCTTGATTTATAAAGGGCCCACCTGGCTTGCCTGGACTGAAAGGAGACCCAGGTTCCAAAGGAGAGAAGGTATGCTTTGCTAATTGGTTGTGTCTTTGTAACTTCAGCCCAGTCTAAAACCTGTATAAAATTAGCAGAGAGAAGCAGCAGAGTTTTTATCAGCAAGACATTGTACTGTGCTATCAAACAGCTTCCCACAGCCCTAGGAGTCATCATGAAGTTTTCAGCCATATCCTGGAAACACCTAGAAAGAAAAAGACTACTGCCTGTGTGGTAATCTATAGACCATGTGGTCCCTGCAATGAAAATCCCAAAGATATTGATGTAAAGAGAACTGTGAGGTTTACAAGAACAAAGCAAGTAGAAATTATGAGTACTGGCAATTTTTATTTTAAAAGATAAAAATATAAATATTTAACAGCTATAATACTTTCTTTTGAAATAGTGGATTGAGACATCTGAGATGGCATTTTCCTATGGAGTCCCAACAATACATTGATTGCTTTTGTATCAGACAAAAGCCTGTAGAGGAAGAGGCATGAACATGACTGTGCCTTGTGAACTGCAGGTTCTGTTTATCTGCTTGGATCAGCTGTTTATCCAGCCATATCACATGTGGAACTCTGTGAGATGCTGATAGCAGCTACCTGTGAAAACTGGTTTGAAATTTGTACCTGGATACTGTGATTTCTGTGCTGGTTTCAGCAAGGACTGCGCTTAGATCTTTCACTGAGTAAGCAGTCACAACTTGTAAAGTTTGAAAGACCATCTAACAACAATAAATACGCTTTTAGAATGATTTGTTTTCAGGTTGATTGCTGACAAGCATCAGTGGTAACATGTGAAAGGTCTAATTTATGTGTTTGCAAAGCACATTTACGTTAATGTATGTTAACTGTATTTTCTTAAATCTTGTTTAGGGACATCCTGGTTTGATTGGCCTGATTGGACCTCCAGGAGAACAGGGTGAAAAGGGAGATCGGGGTCTTCCTGGCCCACAGGGATCTCCTGGAGCCAAGGGTGATGCAGTGAGTACAACATATTTGTGTTCCATTCAAGTGCCATGTAAGAAGGTCTGTTCCAGGCTTCCTTCTGAAAGGAAGACACCCAGAGTCTGCTGCACGAGGTTAAAAACTTCTTAGGCATTGTACAAACACAGCAATATTAAACATCTTAAAATGAGATTATAGAGCGTTTTTGGAAAATTTAAGGAAACACATAGACCCCAACATGCACACAGAACAAGTTAGCAACAAGATAAAAGTAGCAGCAGCAATCTCATCACATTTTCTGATTGCATTACCCAAAGCAGCTCCCTCTCTTCTAGTTACTAAGCCATGTTTTTAGGGCACTATGTAAAATGTGAGGTTTCCAAGCCAATCTGAAGAGGAACACAGCTCTGACAATCCACTGCAGTCAGTGTAAGAAGAACTACAAGCAACTCACATTGTCAGATCTAATATTTTAAACTTGCCAACTATTTTGGCCTCTAGCAAATGGCCTAACTCAAAACTCACCACAGCTGGACACTTCATGGAACTACTTTTTTATAGATACAATTTTTTAACACAGTCCAGTATGTAGAATACTTTAGTTCTGTGCTTATTCTCTTATTCCTTTTCAGGGAATTTCTGGTCCTGCTGGTCCCCTTGGACCCCCTGGTCCTCCTGGATTACCTGTAAGTAATTTCGTCCAGGCCTCCTGTTCTACCCAGCCCCAAGCTGTGTGCAGTACACTCTAACCAGAGTTATATGTTCTTGCCCATAGGGTCCCCAGGGTCCCAAAGGTTCCAAAGGATCCAGTGTGAGTAACTCTCCTCTACACTTTCTCCTCTTTTCCTTAGCTTTTGTGTGTGTTATTTTTAAACGTTGTGTAGCATGGTCAACACTGCACTCCTTTCATTGCTCTGTAGGGTCCTGCTGGCCAGAAGGGTGACAGTGGCTTACCTGGTCCACCTGGTCCTCCAGTAAGTAAGAATTCTTATCTTGCATTACCCTGACATGATGAACCTGCTTTGACAAGGGTAGAAAACAATGTTTGGGAACTGAAATATGAATGATGGTTTGAAAATTCATTTTTCAGGAAACACAGATGCACCAGGCACAGAAATACATATCTGCACTGAAAAAGCCAGAAGAAACTTAAAACAAATAAATAAAATTAACAAAAAGAACACCCCAAAAAATGCCTATAACCCCCCCTAAACAAAGAAGCCCCTCATGCAATAATTATTTAATGTGTTATATTGAGGCACAGAAAACAAAATTCTACTGGTTTCCCCTGCTGATACTCTTCTGTCTCCATATTTATTTTAATATCATAACAAACTAAAATGAAGAGTCCAAACCTGAGTGAAGTGCTTCAATTTCTTGAAATTAAATATTGTTTCCTAGACCCCAAGTGGAATTTTCAACTTTTATCATAGGAAACATCCAGAGTTTTCAATTTTCACAGAATATGTCTGTGCTTGAGGGAATTAACAGGGATACAGAGGCGACTGTGAGTCAGTTCTGTGTGTCACTTGTGTGAGGGCAACACACTCATCCCCAAAATCAATGTAGTGAGAAGAGTTTAGAGCACAACAATGGTTTGGCCTTTTACAATCTTTTTGGGTTTTTTCTTCAAGTAAATCAAAGCACATAGGTATGAATCTAAAAGAAAAAAAAGGTGAAATAAAGAAACAAATACCTTGAAGAAATCCTATTCAAAGCATCTCCAAGCCACATTCTGTGGTCCTTCTCTGCTGAAAAACTAACAGAAGATATAATTAAATATGTTGTTTTCCACTTAGGGCCCTCCAGGTGAGGTAATCCAGCCACTTCCAATCCAGTCAGCCAAGAAGACAAGAAGATCTCCTGACTATATGTTATCTGATGCTGGTGATAATATTCTGGATTATACTGATGGCATGGAGGAGATCTTTGGCTCCCTGAATTCCCTGAAACAAGACATTGAGCACATGAAGTTTCCCATGGGCACTCAGAATAACCCAGCCCGGACCTGCAAAGATCTGCAGCTGTGCCACCCCGACTTCCCAGACGGTGAGTTCATGGTGCACAGCACAGGCTCTGCCAGGGCTCTTTGGCACCATCAGTCCATTACTGGGACATGGCTCATAGAGCTGCTCAACAAACACAGTCTCACTGAATCCATTTTTACAGGCATAAAAGTTTAGAAGTGTAAGACGTTCTCTTGGTAAGAGTCAAAGCTCTTTAAATACATAACCTGCTCTGGTTTTTGAGTTAAAACCTGTTAAAGTGATGGATAAAAAGCAGTTCTTGTTTTGAAAGGTGTGCCTTGCATTTCCAGGACAATCAAAACAGGAGTGTGATGAAGGAGTGTAGTATAACAATATTTGTAGTGAGTGTAGTATAACAATAATTCAGCACTGGTATTATATCAGATTTATGTTCAATAATGATTCTCAAAAACTTTACTAGTCTTTTAGCCCTGGAAGCAATAATTTTCTCTACTGCATCAGCACTGTTTTTTCTAGATCAGCCAGCAAAGAGGCATGGAAGTTTCTTTGATACTGTTTAATGCTACCAAGTAATAGTGTAATAACATGCATAGTAATATGAAGACACCCAGTGTTCCTAAGAACTATCTTGATTTTATTATTCTTCGTTGTTTTCTTTTTTTTCTTCTAAATAATTTTACCCCTCTGAAAATGTTTAAATGAAAACCAGCCTTCACTAAATTTTCATCCTTTCATAATTTTTTCAATTGCAATGCATATTTTTCCCAGTTCAAAGCAGTATTTTTCTGCTTTTAAATGGGAGGAAAAATAGATTTTGACAGTTTAATAATATTTTATTGCTTTCACTCTAGATAGATAAGAACAGATGGTTGCCTTGAGGAGTAGTTAAGAAGTGTATGTGCTATATGAAAAGTACATATTTTACAATTCAGTACCCTCCATAATACGGAATGGTTTTTACATTCTGCATTTACCAGTATTTGCTTCTTCTTTAGAGCTGTCTTCATATAAAAGTAATCTTATTTTGATTAAAATAAAAGCAAATGTGTTCATTAAAATTCAGATAAGACTTACAGAAAGGAAAGACTGTTTTCAATATACAGCCTAAATCAACAGAATTGTTAAACTCTACAAATACTTTGTCTATGCCCTATATTCAGAAGACAGAGCTGGTGAAAGGATTTGTCATTTCTCTTTGAAAGCTCCACTATTTGTTTGAAACTGGAGTAGAACCGTAGTTGTCAGAAAGTCACTTGCTGCCCTGTTTGTGAAACACCTGAATATAAGAATCCTCATCACAGAAATCATCATTCTAACTAGAACAGCAGATTTCAAAAAGCACTGACTTTGAATAGACCTTGGATGGGCTGCAGCTCTTTTCATGCCCAGCCTTCCCTGGTGTTGCAGCTTCATAAGCCAGGAGGAAAAGGTCTTTGCTTGAGGTGGATCCCTCTCAGTGGAAGCTTTAGGTGCTTGTGCCAGCTACAGCTCCAGCAAGCCCCATGCAGACACCTTTGCATGCAGATAAGGATGCAAATCATTCCAGATTTTGCTCCCTGACCTAAACCATTCAGATAAAATAAATTTCCTACTTTGGAGGACCATTAGGTAGCAGTAAAGCCTGGTTCTTCTGAATACCATTTCTCCTGTATAAAGCAAATATTTTCTCATTTGTCTTAGGGGAATATTGGATTGATCCTAACCAGGGCTGTTCTGGAGACTCCTTCAAAGTATACTGCAATTTCACAGCAGGTGGGGAAACTTGCATCTACCCAGATAAGAAATCTGAAGGAGTAAGTACCAATCTGTGTTTTCAGTTGGCTGTTGACAGTTACTATTATGCTGTTACAATGTTGAAGTAAAAAGGATAATTACATTGCCACATTTTCATGTATCTGTCTTTCTAATTACATTTACATTTACATATATCTGAATGGAGCAGTAAAATGGTACAGCGTTAACAAACACCATTTTCAACTTCAGATAGGGAATCTGTGCACCTGCTTGCTAACATGTCGGTACATTTCAGAATGCTACACAGCTGAGCAGCCACTTACAGCACATGATCTAGTATTTGTCACCTAAAAGCTAAACTTTCCTGTGTTTCTCTTGTGGGTTCATTTATATCTATTCATGTATTCCTATGCAAAGTAGATGTAAAAGACTGTATTAACAGTGTCCTTACTCACTGTTATAGATTACATCTGCTGAGGCATATGGTATAGAGGAAGGCTTTCTGAAATCTTGCCTGAATGACAGGGATCTATTAGCATCAACACTGGTGAAAACTCATTTAGATACTTCACAGCAACAATTTATACCAGCAGCTTACCTGGCTCTTAACAGATTACAACCATCTCCCTCAAACAGAACTAACCCTCTCTTGGATTCCATTTGAAGTCACTGATTTGGAAGCATTCTCTACAAGAAAAACATTCTATTTCAGACCTTTAAAGTGGCTGAGATTTCAGGAAGAACCATTCTGTATTATCTGGTGTGGTATTTGTCCCAAGCAATGTAAAACCTTTATATCTGTCAGCATATGTTTCAAATACTTCTGTCTCTGCTGTTTGACCTCACAGGTTAGAATTTCATCGTGGCCAAAGGAGAACCCAGGATCTTGGTTTAGTGAATTTAAGCGAGGCAAACTTGTAAGTTGTCACTGCAATGTAACTGTATTCACAAATCAGGTCTCTGCCATCAGCAGATCACAGGGAATTTTATAAATATTTACATAATGAAAAGACCCCCAGCCCTTTTGCCCTAAATATCACAGCAGCTACGTGGTCTCTTGCCCCTGGACAGCAGAAGCCTGGTCTGTATTGTCCCACAGTGATTGCACAGCCGGTGGTGAGGATCTGGCCCCTGTCAGACACAGCTCACCACCAAACCTTGGGAAAGCAGCTGGAGCACAGATCCCCCACCCCAGTCTAGGTTACTGGAAATATTCTGGGTATGCAGAGGTGAGGCTGCAGGCTGACTAACTTTATGATTAACTAAAACCAGATTACCAAACAGATTCTGCTGCTTTGCACTATAAGGCAGGAGTAATTCTCTCTTTTCCCAGTAGAGCAAAGCTGGTATATGTAATTCTTCATCCTAAATATACTGCTACATCATGAAAATCTATCTACTGAGTCATAGCTGTATCAACCTTTAAAACTTCATAAAATGTTATGTGTTGGTTGATATTTTTATTAAGGGCAGTTATATGATTCTCTTTTGTCAACAATAATTTTGGTTTGCATTGTACCAAAGAAAACAGATAAATATTCATCTAACGTTTTATATTTTCCAGCTTTCCTATTTGGATGTTGAAGGCAATTCCATTAATATGGTCCAAATGACATTCCTTAAACTACTGAGTGCCTCTGCCAGACAAAATTTCACTTACAACTGTCACCAGTCTGTAGCCTGGCACGATGCACCCTCTGACAGCTATGACAAAGCACTAAGGTTCTTAGGATCCAATGATGAAGAAATGTCTTACGACAACAATCCTTACATCAAAGCTCTCCATGATGGCTGTGCAGTAAGTAGAGCTTCAAAGAGTCTTTACAAAACCAACCTGTCATTTAAAGTGGAAATCAAACAAATCTATTTTTTCACAGCTTTCTTCTGAGACAAGCTTTGTAAACACTTCACTTTTCATATACTGATTTTTAGTGGAGTTTTAACCATAGTACACTAGTGCCATATTCAATTTTCACCTATGTACCAAAAAAGATATAACCACAAGCCAAGAAATTGAACAAACTTGGAATGGATGCAGGCTGTCAGCACCACTGTGCTGAAAGCAGACTCTCTGCTACTGTGTATGAGCACAGTATAAGGAAAGAGCAGAAGCAAAAAAGATAATGAGAGGAGGCAGCCTATAAGCAGAATATATTGATAATAAAAATCAAGGTATACACAAATAGAATAGTTATTGAATACAGCAAAAACATGTATCACATAAGTCCTATGTATGTATCCACATAGTGAATTAAGTTCATAGTTTGATATGTGACTTTGTATTTCCTTTTCTTGTTTTGTGTATTCAAAGCCAGGTGAAGTTTCTGGATTTTACTTTTCAGAATCCTCCTTTAAGCTAAAAATCCCCAGAGGTGTCCAAGCATACGTCAGCTCCCTGAGCACTCCTCTTTCAGGGTCTCTGTGGGCATAGCAACTGTTACCACTTCTCAGAAATAGAACAGTCTCTATTGAACCCTTTGAAACAAAGACATCAAAAGAACAAGGGACAGTTGAAGCCTCATTAATTATTTTGGGGTTTGATATAGGAGCATTCTGAAGGCAGTTTCTGAGCAGAGATACAGAATTAGAGACCTGAAAGTGCCAGGATATACACCTGAGGCAGAGATGCAGCTCAGGAGGTGCAAAGCACCTCCCCTCAGCAGTGAGACTCATACACAACTGCTTCATGTCAGCCTTTCTGTGTGCCTTGTATTTCCATTTCACTTTTGTTATCCACAGAGGGTAAATATAAAGCTACAGAGAGAGCTGAAAGTTGCAGCTGTCACTAAACTGAGAACACTCAGGTCTGTCAGCTTGGATGCTTCTCTGAACTCCAAGATCCTGGTATAGCTGAAAGGGGTCTCAGCAGATATAAGAGGCCATCTAAAGGAAGTGCAGTGCTGATAGGTGATGTGATGACTGGCTGAGTGATGCACAGAGGAGCTACAGAGCCTTCTTCAGGCACCAAGGGTGTGCCTTCAAAGCTGGCTTCTAAGTGCAGCAGTTGGCAGTCCTGTCAGAATATTACTTTCTTCTTAGCTGCTGTAATAGTTTGTGAGCCAGTTACAGTATTTCTTCTTAGAAGTGGATCTTTGCTGCTTCAGAACTAATTTGTGATTTTTTTACACAGGAAATATGTGTACTGCTGTGACAATATTATTGTTTATTAGATAGTATAGACATGAACTATTGAATTCTCTAAAAAACATGGAATATCTTAAATTATTTTTATTTTGTAGGCCTACTTTACTAAGTCAAAAAATCTATAGTTCATCCTCCAACTAAAATCAAAGCATTCCATGTCACATTTTTAGAATTAAATCATAAGAAAATATAAGATTTGGGGTTTGCAATATCTGGTGCATGTCAGGGCAATCATTTCAAAATTCTACACTTAAGAGATAAAATATGAAGATCTAGAGCATGTTAAATGCTCAGAGGTATAACAGTTTGGGTTTTCTTCTTCTCTTTTTTAACAGTCAAGGAAGGGCTATGCAAAGACGGTGCTGGAAATCAACACTCCCAAAATAGATCAAGTGCCCATAGTCGATGTGATGATCAATGACTTTGGTGATCAGAACCAGAAGTTTGGATTTGAGGTCGGTCCTGTCTGCTTCCTTGGTTAAGCTTCCTTGGTTAAGACAAAATCAGATCAACACAAATGTTGCACTTTGGTGCTACCAACCCACTTCATGCCACATGCAAGTTTTGAGTAAGGATGGCATAGAAAATGTCTTGCTGTGTATGTATGTCTTATCTAGAAAGTAATCGTTGCCCTTGTAGGGCCAGAATCACATGACTTAAACTTATTTTGCAAAGATGCTGTGGCACAGACAGACAACATAGGGCTCACTTCAGGAACACCCCCTTTGGATTCCTCTGGTGCTGTAAAAAAACCAACGACAATGGTGCTCCTTCCATTACAACAAAGAGGTGTTTAGAGAGTGTTTAATATAAACTGTAATTATTCTATGTACAGTACTATACTGTGATTTCTCTGTCCACTTCCGAAACTTGCATGTGTCTCTGAATTGCATCTGGCTCTTATTTTACAATTACAAACTACATTGTCAATACTGTGTATGTATTCTGAAAAAATAAAACTGTAATTGCCAGTGAAGCCAATTCCATTTCTGATTAATAATAAAATCCCTTTGTATATATTGTTGTTGAAGAGCTTTGTTATTTGAAGTCGCCTTTAAAATTAAGGTGGCAAAACTGGAAGAGCTTGAGCAGCACACTCAAACAACTCCTTTCTGCTGATATCACTCTGTGACAATGAATTTAGATGATGAAATGAAAGCACTTTCAAAGGTGCTGTGTTCCATGGTGCTATACCTCAGACTTTTTATTTTCTATTCTAATTCCATAATTTCATAAGATAACTGTATATACCTAAAATAAACAAGTTTATATTTTTGGGTGGGGAAAACATGTAAGAAAAAACCAAACTTCTGTGTTAGAGAACTGTTTAAAATCTGTGAAATAAATTAGTCATATAGCTTTCCTTTTTTTTTTTTTTATCTCATCTGGATTTGTTTCCATTGTGCTTATTTGGGCTACATAAATATAAAAACTGGATTTGAAACAGTTATTTATGGATTTTTTCAGTGTTTACTTAAGATGTTTGTATAAGCAATGATGGATGCTTGCTTCCTAAACTGGATACTAAAGGTTTCACAGAATAGTCTATACAATATTTGCCCGTCCCATTAATATGAATTATTTTTCTTCCTGTTACTCCACCTGAAGGCCAGGGATGCAATATGTCTAGGTCATGTGATTCTACACAGTTGCTAAGCAACACAGGAGGGACTGCTAACTAAAGAGCTGTCTTTGACCCAAACTCTTACAATTCACTGTTCAAAGCTCACCAAAAAACGTGATGGTTTGGCCTTCCCTCTGAACATTTTATTCAGGTAGTTGGAAGTAGAAATTACATTTTAGCTTTACAACACAAATCCTTTTGTAATTATTTTTCATAATATATGTAAGACTTGAAAAGAAATGTTTGTTTCTATTTCTTATAAATTGTTAAATTAAATAGTACTAGTTTCTGCTGGCTCGTTTCCAACTGGTATTTTCTTATGCACGTTTATACATGTAAAAGTGAGATTCCAAAAGTCAACTTCTTGCTGTTCATATTTTCTTTTATTTTTGAACCAAAGTTTGTAACTGTCACCTCAAAGAGGGAAATACAAATTTTATTAATAAAATCAACTCTTGTTTATCTGGATTGGTCATTCTCTTGTTTCAATGTCCAAAATGCACCCACTGTCATTATCATTACTTTAACTTTATTCTGCTTCCAGACCATCTAGGCTTGAAAAAAAGGAAGGTTACTACATGTCCTGGCATGCACTGGGCAACAGCACTGGGAAGAGAAGTGTTAACAGAGAAGGTGCTGATCTGGCCATTGGCAGTAGGCAGCAGGGATAAGTTCACACGTGGTTGGTATGGATTTTAGCTCCAGCAGTCCAGACAATACCATCAAACACAAGACAGGAGCCTGGTAGTCCTTCCCCAGCCACTCACAAGCTACAGTGATTGTCCATTCCTCAGTCTTGTGCTTGTAGGACTCCATTGAGTAGGGAAATGACCCTATTTATTAATAGGAAATGGAAGACAAGAATGAGACCAAGACTTGGAAAGTAGCGGAACACAAGATGCTCAGCACCTTGTTTTAGACTGTGGAACCAGAACCAGCAATGGGTTCAATGACGTGACATATGCCCCCTTCTCCAAAGAACCTTCTCTTTTTTTAATCTGCTACCTCTTCTTCATGGACTCTGGCAATGTGCAAGTAAGATGTGAGGGCAGCTGCACTAAGTTTGGCAGAGAAGCAGCCACTTTTTCCTGCTTAAGGGTGCTGGGCTAAGTTAGGAACTGACCTTTTCAAGCCTATCTAAAAGAAACCTCCTTGTCTGAGTGCTTCAAGGTAAAAAATAAAGTTGGTTGTGGCTTGGCAGAGTCAGGATTAGTCTGCAGCAGAATGTTGTTTCTAAGAATGCAATGATGTATTCAAGCAGCCAAATGAAACTTCTCCAGAATTAGTCCAAGCATCTTGCCAAGGTTTGTGTCAGCAACATCACAAAGGAGGAAATGAACTTGACTCTTCTACTCTTTTCAGCAAGGACCCATCTGGTTTATTCTTTAACATTTCTTTAGGCTTTAACCATTTACTATTTATCCTTGTCATGAAAGCATCTCACCATTTCTTGTTATCTAACTTCTCTTTGTCCATTCTCTTTTGCAATCTGCTGTTAAACACAGACTGTGGTTTTGTTGCATGGAAATGGAGTAACTCAGCACATGGCAAACCAAGCCCAAAAAATACTCCAGACTGAGTCCATGTTCTGTCCAGAATTACATGGACATACAAGAGAGATTTAAATGACAAGCTATGACTAGAGTGGCAGAAACTGCTCAGTGTGCACAAGTGGAGTTTCTTTGCCTCTCTCTCACCCAGGATAGGGCAGTATCAACTCACCATGACTGGCACATCTCTTGGAAAACTTCATAAAATGCAATGAAGATATTTTTTTCCAGTCCATGTGAGAGCCATTATGGCTAACATCAACAGTCACCTTGTGACACAAAAAGCTAAAAAGCTTCAAAAAATAAGGACAGTGAGCTCCTTAAGATTCTTCCCCTTGGGAACAGCTTTGTTAATTTTAAAATTAATCTTCACATGCTAATGGCTGGAAGGAGAAGCCTTAATAGCTGCTGGTTTTCTATTGCAAACACACTCATTTTTCTGGGAAAGAACATCTTCTATTGTAGATGCACCAAAAAAAAGAAAATTAGACAGGATATTAAATGTCAGGTCTATTATATTTACCTGGAAACGTGTCTTATTTGTGTTCCTTTTGAAAGCACATAAATTATCAGAGGCTCATTGTTAGTTCAGTGAAAAGCAATGCCAAGATTATTACCAAGGAGTAGATTGCTCTAAAGCTATTTATACATTTTGTTTTCAATAAAAACATTAAAGATTAATACAGTGAGGAAGGCTGCAAGCTTACAGATATTCCAATGCCCTGCTCTAGCCAAAATTGGCCTTGTTTCTTTCTCAGCTATTTGAATGAAGGCTTTGTTCTAATGAGAGAGAATGCAGCCAAAGCCCACAATGGACATGTTTTGTCTAAGTTGCCCAGGGAGCTTTGGCAGACCTTGACTTTGTTTCCAATATCTCAAGGGGGGAAGAAGTGATCGCCATCAAAACACACCTAATTTCACTAAGACAGACAAGAATTGTTAAAAACTCAGCAGTGGGACTGGGATCTAAGTGCCTCCTCTGCTCCCTATTATAATCTAAGAAATTGGGTTTTTTAACATCAAAAAGGCAATGTAGTTAAATCTTGCTAAAGCATGAAAGAACTCCAGCTTGCAATGTGATTAAAATGTGGATGAAAATTAAAAATTCAGTCCATCCAATAAAATGCTGGACAGAAACCAAATTAATTCTCTTCTAGCCGCAGAAGTTCTCTAAACTGGATCGTCTGTTGTGTTTCAATGGTTAATTAAAAGAACCTTTCTGACTTCACAGGACTGGGACAAGGCTGCCCCCCAAGGTCATCTTAATAATCATGAATGAGCACAGCAGCCTCACACTCAGCTCCCCTCTCACCTGAATTATTTCACAGCCAGAGATCTTGCATATGGCCCTAGCCCCTGTGGGCTGCCGCAGTGCAAGGCCAGTGAGTCATGGTCTCAGAGGCCCAGCCTGAAAGCTCTGAAGTTCCTCAGCACAAGTAAAAAGTGAACATTGCTACAGCAGAGCCATAAAGCTGAGTTTTTAAATTAAAAATGTTAACTAAATGAGGAGACACAGGATGTGACTAACAAAATAAAAACAATACACTATAATTGTTGTTTCTGCAATGGAAATACTGATTTCTTCTTTGTTAGTTTACTGAGAATGTTACTCAGAAAGCCCACAAAAGTGAGCCAGGATATATCATGGAGCTGCTTGACTTTTGGAGCAGGTCCTCCTCATTACAGCAGGAAATATATTAATTGGAATGAGAGGTGGAAAGATTTAGAATGAAGTTGTTTTTATAGACATAAAAGCTATTTTCTGTCAAATATTAACTGAAAAAAAAAAAAAAAAGGTAAGGTTTTATAGCCTATCCTTACAGTCTCCTGAGCCTGGGCCTCTTTTTGTTACAATATCATTTAAATGGCAGCTCAGGTGAGAAAGTAGCTGTGCTTTGTGGTCCCGGTGCCCAAATCAGCTCACAAAATAACATAGCACAATGTCAGGGCTTAGGTTCTGGAAAATGCATTAAAAGATAATCTTCCTAACATTTGCTATTCAGTAACTTTCTGATTTGGATGTATGGGGATCACTTATCCCTTTGTCATTCCTCAGAAGGATTTTAGAAATATCCACTTTGCTCTAAGCCTGCAGAGTTTTTCAGTGCACAGATAGTAAGATCAAAGTTGTTTACTGTCAGAAAGAGCCAAAAATGGAATTTTAATTTGTGAAAACTTTCCACAGCACTCCAAATTCTGAAAAGAACCAAGAACATTTCACCTTCCTTCTCCCCCTTTTTTAACTGTAATGTTTCCATTTGAAATAATGAGAGGTTTTTGTCCAAACTCATTGAAAGCATTTGATTAATAGGAGGAAGTCCAATCTTGGTACTCTCACCAAGATTGTTTTCCCATGTGCTGGGAGACAAGAGCCGAGTACAATACTAACAGTAGAATAAAGGCACCTCTAGAAGAGAAAGGCACAATAAAATAGTTCTCAATGTATAACAGAAAGGAGGAAAATGTAGTAGGGGAGAAAAGAGGAAACAAGAAAGCAGGGGGAAATATGTGGGAAAAGAATGATAGGAGAACTTGCTTCCCTCAAGATAGGGCAGGAGGGTGAGAAATGCTTATGGGCAGTCTGGGAGCATCCCATATGATTGCTGGAACTGCAGGGCTCAGCTTTGTTTCTCACAGTCAATGCAAAGGCAGGGTGCACTGGCCCCATAGTCAGAAGGCAGCAGCAAAACTGGTTTAAAAAAAATACACCTGAAGAGCAGCCAAGATTGCAAGGCTGTGTGGGAAACACCTGGAGCACTGCCTGCAGCCACATCCCTGTGCCTTGCTCTCCCTCCCCTCCCTACCCACACTCACCTCTCTCTCAGACACTCCTGATCTCTGCTCTTGTGGAGCAGCCACATTTTGCTGGGCACTGGAAAGTGCAGGAGATCTGAAAAGGGGGATGAGATGTTTAACTTTTAAGGTGAAGAGAGAATGGATGATGGGGGAGGGTGAGCAGGCTCAGAAATCAAAATACACCCACACTAACATACTGCCAGACTCATAAAATATAAAGCCTGTCTGGACCATCCAGAGTAGGAACAGGCAATTTCTGTGTCCTTTTCCTACCACACAGAAACATAGAGACCAGGCAGCACAGTGGACTGTCTCTGAAAGGAAAGTCAGATAAAAACAATGGGGAGATCAGCTCACACTGCTGACCCTTTGAAACCTCTCTCTGCTCTTTAAAATTGACCTATTTCATTTTCTGAACACATTGACCTCAAACTAAAGCCACAATATTTTGAGGAACCACATTTGAACTAGCATCACATCTTCCCAAGAAAATATTCCTGATAAAAGCAATAAAAAATTTAAAATGGACAGTCCGCATGAACTGAGGATACCTGAAAATGTTCCTGGTTAAATGATTCTTGAATATTTCAATGCATTATGCGGTTTTGCATGTGTGCATTCATTTCTCATGTTTTGCATAATATTTCTGATGACTGTATGCACAAGTATACCATGTAGAAACAGCGGTGAGCCAATGTGATTACTCATTAAACTTAATGAGAAGGTTAGAATTATCTACTATAAAACTAGGATGAAAGCAAAATCACAAATTTAAAAGCTAAATAAGGGCTGAAACTTATGCAAGTACAGTAAGTTAATACCCTTTTATCATGCAGAACAATAAATACATCATATAGATATACAGCAAATTTGGATGCACGTTACCCAAGTGTAACTCAGCTGTGATGGTGTATGAAATGATACATTTAACTCTAATCAGACACATATCTTGGAGGAAGCAAAAAACCACAAAGTACTTAAGGGCTGTCTTGCAACACTGGAATATTTTTGATAGCCAGATAGTATTCTGCCCTTTTCTGTTTAAACACAATGAAGGAAGACAGAGTTTGATGTGTACCTCCAGATCTCTGTAAATAAATGTAGGGTGACTCCTACACACAGAGGTCAGGGCTGTAACAACACAGCAAAAACCAGAAAAGGACGAAGCCCAGGGCCAGTGAACAATGTATGTGTGACAAAGGAGAGTTACAGGGGCAGATGATCAAGTACAGCAGAGGGATCATATAACTATAGGGTATCCTGAGTTCAGGACTCACAAGGATCATCGAAGGCCAGCTCTGTGCAGGCCATAACCAAGAGTCACACCATCTGCCTGAGAGCATTATCCAAGCACTTCTTGAACTCTGCCAGGCTTGGTGCTGCGACCCTGTTCCAGTGCCCAAACACCCTCTGGAGGAAAAAACCTTTGCCTTTGCCTAATATCCAACCTGAGCCTCTTCTGAGCTCCACATGAGTTACCTGAGTCCCACTAGTGGTCATCAGAGAGAGAGATCAGTGCCTGCCCCTCCAGTTCTGCCTGTGAGGAACTTGTGGACTGCCCTGAGGTCTCACCTGTGTCTCCTCCACACTTACCAAGCCAAGGGACCTCAGGTGCTCCTGAAGGCCCTTCACTATCTTGGTAGCTCTCCAGTAGGTTTAAATCTTTCTTCTATTGTAGCACCCAAAATTGCACTCAGGGTGATACTTGCAGTTTAGTACTCCAGGAAATACTCAAAAGCCCTTATTTAACAAGGGCTTCAAGGACGTTTCTAGATGTTTGTTCTGACCAAAACTCCCTGAAGAGCCCTGGGTTTGGCACTCTCAGCAGCAGCCCCCAGGTGACCACTCAGAGCCTGTGGGCCCAGCCTGACAGGGGCTGTGCTCTGGTTCCAAAGCCCACGAGGTGACTTTGAGCCCATGTGTGTGTCAAAAGACACACTCTTCCACTTACCCCTAGATGAAACCCAACATTATATTTTTGTCAGGAATTTTCTTCCCCTCAATTCTCATTTCTCCTAAAAGCATCATATTCAAAATGTACCACTCCCAGCACCCACAGAGTTTTATGCATGTGAAAGAGGTAAATTCACATTCAGTTGTTACCTCTTCAAAGGCATAATTAATGTAAAAAAAAACCCACCCCACCAAATACAAAGGTTGCCCTCTCCTCCTCTGAACCTGTGCATATGCTCTGACTCCCTGCCCATGGTGCTCACAGGGCAATGACACTTTGACCTTCCTCCCTGTCATGCAAAACACTTCCCTTGAGTTAGCACCACTCTGGGGTCATCCTCTCCAGAGCTTGATGTCTGCAACCTGAGCTGAGAGACCTTTTCAGAGTGAAGGAACACAAAGGGTTTGTTTTCTTTATCCAGGTGTTTCTGTGGTAGAATGGGCTGCAAAACCTGAGTGGCTGTGAGCATTCCAACAGCAGGCACGCAAAGTCAATATTTAAACAGCTCTATAAATGAGCTAGGGATGTGTGTCATTGGTTTTGAAGCACTATCTAAAGTCATTATGCTGAAAACACTTCTGTTGAGACATGAGTCATATTAAGCAGCTTTGTGGCAGATACAGTAGCTCCTCTTTCATGCAATCTCTTTCTCTGAAAGCTTTGATTGAGAACTAAGCCACATTAAGGGTTTAGTGGTTGAGCCTGGAAGCTTCCTTCAGTAAACTCCTTCCTGAATTAATTGCTGCTGGAGCTCATCACCCATAATAATATTTTCAGAATCTTTCCCCTATTATCTTCCTCTGTCAGGTTAAATTCATATTTTTGATGTGACACACATTAAATACTGTAAAGGAGGAACAAAAATTTCACTACTCAATAGGGAGAAGCAGCACAGCGTTGTTAGTGTCCACAGGTCTGCTTTTGCACTTGGTGAAATATGAAGGACATTTCAGCAGAATTTTAAGATAAACAGTTGAAAATAAAGAATTTCCTTGTCCACAGTCCATCACCTTTAAGGACTATGGCAAGGATTCCACTACAGTCACAGCTTTAGGATGTTTCTATGCAACATGTACAACAAAGTCAGAGACCTGCACCAGTCTTACACATAGACAAGCATCAAATTATCAGTTGCTCAAAATACTCAGCTGCCAGGCAGGCAGGTGGGGATTGCAAGTTAAAACACTCCTGGGCAGGTAAAACTCCAGGCCATGGTAAATTCTTAAATTAACAAAGGTGCAAACCATGCAGTTTTCCTTGCTAGGCACTGCTCCTAAGAGGATTGCAAAAAAAGGTCTTACCCTTAATGAGCTAGGATCCAGTTATGCAGGAAATGCAAAGACACATTTTAAATGGGATGAAAGGAGAGAAAGGTTAAGACAGCCTTGATCTGTCTCCTATCTGAAAACAAATGCAAATTCTCTCTCTTGCAGATGCTTTTAGAACACTTGGAAGAAACCATACCCACAAAAATTATTTTTCTCTACTGCTTTCATGAAAATACTAATGAATTGAAAAAAAAATGCTTGAACTGTAAATATAGATGATGAATCCTACAGGCGTCCAAAAGTTTTAAAGCAAATCAAAATAAACTTTTTCAGTAGGCTGAGACTTCCTGTACATAGGTGTAATACATTTAGTTTTTCAACTTCCTAAAAGCTTTTATATGAAGTTTGGACAGAAATATTCCTTTAGTCAATACAACATTGTAAATACATGCCAGTATAAAACATACAAAATATACTTTAATAGAAGTTACTTACACAAATCTAAGTTTATATAAAGATTAAAATAAATTCACTCTTCACTGTGGTGAACTCAGCCACTTATAAATAACCTCTGTGTAATTTCACAGAACTTCCATGTTTTGTGGTGGTATCAAACCAGGACGGCAGAGAGCTGAAGGCTGATACCAGGTTAAGTGAAAGGGAATCAGAGCCCTTCTGCTTTTCTGACAGCCATTATGGTAATGTGATCAGTACCTTGACAGATGCTAAGAAGAATAATTTTGCTGATTGACTTTTCTTCAAACCTAAGGCTGTAGGCAATCAAAGAAAATATGAACATCTGGCTGAGCTTTTGATTGCCATGCTCACTGATATAGTGCACCCAAATAAGCAACAATTAGTACAGCTTGTGTCAAAAGACCCATCAGTTAATTCAAATTAAGTCAAGAAAATTGAATCCAATTGGCATTCATGCATATTTGTATGCAAAGTTTAAATAAGATTCTTCTGCATTACATTATCCTTTATTTACAAGGGAAAAACATGCAAAGTTTTGTGGTTTAAGCAAATATCTTCAAAAGCCTTCTGACTTCTTAAAGCCAAACTGCTGGGAAAATTCTGTGTACTTTCAAAGGAATGTTTAGTCTAATAAACATAAAAATGTGGTGGCTTTCTCAAGTTCATATTCCTCACTTCTTAAAAAATGACACAAATTTGGACAAGTTATTCATGGGCATTTTGTCAGTAGCAACTACAGTAATGCAGGACTGATACATGGGTAAATTTATTAACTAAGATCGTGGCCAGGATAACTACCAGACTGTAGTAAGAAAGAAAAATCTGAAAGCTGAAGACTAATTTCCTCATGTTTTTGCTTGATTCTGAGTGTAAAACCCTGGAAATATGTACTTTCTTTTTTAACAAAATAGCTTTCCTGTTGGGATTCTGTTTATGGTAACAGTAAATTAGGTTGCATGAGAACCTGAGATTAAAACTAATCAAAGGCAAAAGACAAGCTGTGTGCCTAATTTTTAAGAAAAAAGAAATTTAGAAAAAAAAAGTCAATTTGATTTTTAATTTAATTCTTGCTTCTTGCAGTAAATAAACTTTAGTCATTGTGTGGCAAGTTAAGCTGTTAAAATTTTATTTGTAACTTGGGTGTGAAATCTGTTTTTTTTCTTAAAAGATAGTGACAGACTCTCTAGCTGAGGTGCTATCTGTGCTCAGCTAACTAGAAGAGAAACTTACTGTAATCTCACCTAAATCTCAGACTCTAAAACCCTGTTACAAAATTCTAGGATTTCTGCAACTCATTCAGATGAGTTAATGTAAAGCCTAAGGCAAACCAGTGTATCTCAGACTACACAGGGGACAGGGTCACACTGGCAGCCCCAGCTGCAGCTTTGCTCATGGACTGAGGTCACATTGCACCTGTAGCCACTGCCCTTAGTGCTCAGTGTTGTCAGAGCCAGGAAGCTTCAGAGCAGAGTTGGGAATACCTAAAATACTGATAGAGCAGAGGAGGGACCATGCCACAGGAGAAGGCTGGGTGGGTCAGTCCATTGGCTGGGAATCACACACTACATTATCAGCAGCCACTGATGCAATGAGTGCGGCCAAGCACCTGCTAGAGTCTCATTTTTCTTAAGGTTCCCTTTGTTTTAATGACAAGAAATAGGTTTGTCTAATCACTGACTCTAACATTCTTGAGAACGATCAGTTCAATTAATTAGAAAACTGTTACTATGCTGCCTTCATAAATCAAGAGTTAGCTTGTGATCCACAACTTAAACAGTCTTTTAGCAGCTGTTTTCTTGAAGTTCTTTCCTTTAAAATACTAAGATCTCTTATACATCCATCTTCTGATTCCGAGGTGAAGAGTTCTTCTACTAGTGTTACCTTTAGAAATATAGTTGATGGAAAATCCCCTAGGTAGTCTATGATATGGTCCAGTTACTCTCAAGTGCACAGGCCCCTTATAAATGCTACTCAAAAATCAATATCAATCCTTCAATGCCTTCAAAAGGTGTGGAGTAAGGGCTATAATAATGGTGATTGCCTCCAGCAAATAACTGCTCAGTGATTATACTGCAGTGGCCTGGAAGTCCAAATCCCCCTCAATAACTTTCAAAATGGATCCATGCTGGGAAATGTAAAATCATCCCTAGCAGGCAGGTCAGTAGCTGCACTTTCCAGTCAAGTACCTACTTATTTACTGTGTTGTTCTGTCATTATTGACATAAGATTTTGGAGAAATCTGCTAAAAAAAGGTAAGCTGAAAACCAGTAGGTCAGCATTTCAGACATGTTCCCCACAGCAAAGAGTACTGTGCATCACAGGAGAATCAGCTGGCAGCCCCTGCCTTTGCCTGTTTTATTTAGAATCTGAAAGCAGACTAAGGAGAATACAAATTCAAAGACTATGGTAGTAGGGAAAAAATCACTCCAAGTGTAAACAACAAAGTAGCATTCATAATTATGGCATTTGATATTTATTCTCTGAGTAAAGCAGCTGCTTGCTTGGAGTCAGGAAAAGGGGAATACTTAGCAAAGTCTGAAGTAGTGTTACTTACTTTACCACAAAGACTCTGAATGTAATACCATGGCACTTACCTGGAGCTCAAGTTTTCATGGTTTGCACATGAGGAGGTCTCAGTGGACAGTATCAGAAGTCAGCACAGGCCAGGTGTAGCAGCCATTGCTTTGACTCTCCACATCAGCTGCACCACTGGAGTAAGGGACTGGCTACAAGTCACCCAAAGCTCAAGCTGTCTTTGGGGATTATCTTCCCATCTCATTATCTTCTTCATGCTGATACTGAATCAAAATTAGCCAACCAACCAAAATGGTTTGCCAAGACATCAGGGATAGGAAGTCCTTGCCATACAGAAGAGACAACCTTGCTACATTTACACTTCACCCTAACAAAACTTGTAATTAAAAATTCTGGAAAAAAATTTTCCATATGCATACATAGATCTATTAACAGCAATGTTACTTGCTACAAGACACAATGAAGTAATTATATAATAATAAATAAACCCCATCGGAATTTGAAAGACAGTGATGTTTTTGTATGTTAAAAACAGAAGTACAAAAAAATATTGAAGAAGGAGAACCCCCAACTTTTTATTTTTTTAATCCTGCATAGGATTTAAAATATTCTTTTTTCAACCATATCTCAAATATTAAAGTTTATTTTCTACCAGTATTCCTACCAATTTATATGTCTTAGCAAGTTCTGGAAAACCAACTATTTTTGAGACATGCTGTACGATCACATTGAGTTCTAGAGCTCCATTAACCATAACAAAATCTTTATCATGCGTTTTCCCTGCATGTATAATATACTGTTTGTATGAATGCCTATCACAACTGGAAATATATTGAGCCATCTAGCAGCTGATAGTTCAAGCAATGCATAAATATTAGAATAGAGAAAAGCATAGTATGATTTCAAAGCCAGTTTCATTTAAAATTCTCTGAACTGGCCACTCTCTTTGTGCCATCTGTTTTCATAGGACATCTGGTAGCTGAGGGGGTATTTATTTCAAAAACTCCAAAAACAAATGTTATGGCTAAATATATTCCCTGCAATAAGTATTAGATAGTGAAATAAATTAGACTAAGTACATACCCAGGAGTAAAATTTAGGTTTTACAGGCATGAGTGCTACCAGAGATATCAGATTCAAGGAACCCATTATGATTTAGACCTTAATGATATGACAATGATATCTTAAGCAAGCCATTGGCTGAATCAGTCAAGTTAATCTCAACTGTGTGTTAGTTAAGCCATTTTATCCACATAAGTTGATTTGAGTCCATTAAGATGGCCCTTTTACTTCACAGTGTGCATAATCATTGCATTTTCCTAGCTTCATTTGTCTTCATTCAAAGGAGCACTGAACCACCTTGGTGCTTATTGCCATTAACAAGATTGTGGTTTACCTTAATACAGTGTCAAATGAAGTCACAAAGAGTCATGTGGATGACAGCAAGAGAAACTGCATCAGTGTGCTCAAGGTTACTATGTAGATGAGAAATATAAATGAGGGATGAAATGCAATTTAAGCAAGCACTCAGATAGAAAACAAATGTGCCATTGCAGATACACAATTCCTGAAGCAGCTGATAGGAGTCCTCCTTCACTTGTAATTCTTATAATGGGATTGAAAATCAGAAGAAATCAGAATTGTTAAGCAATGAGGAAATAGCAGATACTTTTACCAAAGCTGTATTTCAGTGAAATTATTACCTATTATTGACAAGACAAGCATTATAAAACATAGAGAGTTACCAGCATGAGCATCCTAAAATCCTGTGTATTAAAGCTCAAAAGTTCATTTGGCAGAGCCTAATAGGCCTAAAAGCTTTCTAGTTCATTTTAACACCTTCTGTTTTTCTCATTAGTGCTGGCACTGATGTTCAGTTATTATTGTAGGATCTGATCATATTTACAAACCCTTGCTACTTTTCCTCCTTAGAGACCTGATCTGAATCACTTTTGAGTATCTAGCAGATGTTCAAGATACTGAGTTGTTAGAAAGATGCAAGACTCTTTAAATATCATGTGAAGCACAGCTACAGTCTCGAACTACTGTGCTTAAAAAGTAAAACTTTTCTTGAAGACACTACCTGCTGCTGGTTTTATCCTCTGAATCAGCTTGTGCTGATCATGGAGGATTCAGGATTCTAGACCTGACTAATCCCACCCAGCTGTACAAAGTTCCTATGTTAATTTTGTCTCCAGCACTTATGCTCAACATTTCCAGCACTACTTTTAACATAACAGTCTTTTACTATGAGTCCTTGGCCTCCCATGTCTGGCAGAAAAAGAAATGTGACTCCTGAGGCCAAACTGTATGGATGGGAGAGGATGGTTTTGCCTTTTACAGTACTAATCTTAGCAAGTTTTAAAATGCACACTCAAGAGAATATGTTAATTTGACTGAGTACTCCTCACTTCACTAAAAAATCAACTTTTATCAGCATCTCAGGTTTGCTCCCCAGCTCTTGTATGAAATGAACTCATGGGAGCTGTGTACAGCTAAGAATTCTAATGGTTTTTTTAGAAGAAAAGTGGTTTGTCACTGTGCAGCAGCATATGACCTGCTGAGGTCAGATCAGATGCAGATGTGTTTCAGAAACCCTTACAATTTTCATTTTCTCTGTAATTAAAACTAAAAATATATGCAGGATAAGAAACATCTTCATTAAGGATGAGTCTGTACTTATGTACTACTTTGTGTGCACCTTAATCTCCCACATTAGCCATAGTTAATCAGATGCTCAAAGTGAACTTCAGTGAACATACAGAAGCAGCAGGTAGGTCAGAAGAAATCACTCATCTCTCACTGGCATAGCAGTCACATTATGAGAGGAATAAGAGCTATCCAAACTCAGAATGCCTCACTCCATCAAATCTAATCTGCTAAACTGCTAATTGTTGAACTGATGTGTTTTTTAGTGTGCATTTTTATATGTACCTGCCTTGTTAAATTCCCTAACAATGTGTGCTACCAATAGCTAACCCCAGTACTGCCACTGCAGCTGCACCTCCTAAGAATCTTGGCTTATTCTTCTCTCTGAGGAGAGAGAAGAAAACATCAACATGACATCCCACACCCCTTGAAATCTCCCAACATCAGGAACAAGTTCATGCAGGACAGCTTGCTCTGATTCTGTCAGTGTTTACACTTAAGGCAAAAAGGGCCTGACTCTGATGACTAACAGTACAAGGACAGTGATGTATAAAACTGTATCACTTAAAAGGAAACATCTACTTTCATATATTAATATAAGAATATAGTCAGATATCTGAAAACCCTTTTTTGTTCTTCCCAAATTAGATTACACATACATTATTAACGTCATCATTTCATGGATATGTGGAAAAGAACATGTATGACTGACCTTCAAATCAACCCTCAACTTGACAGCCTAGACTGATGTACTATCCAGATCTCTATTTCTCATTCTGTTCCAACTGTCAAAAAGAATTTGTTTGTTATAAATAGTAACCCTCCAACAACAATAGAAAATAAGATACAGGCAGCCACCTTGCAATGTACCTATTCTCAAAATTCTCTTTGCTTTTGTCTCAGTTTCAACAAAAATGGAAACCAGAGACAGAAACTTGTGGACACAGACTATAACTTAACTGCAAAACAAGCACACAAGTGGCTTGCCACTGCTTTTTGAGTCCATTTTAGTTCTGTGTTAAAAAAAAAAAAGTCTTGACTGGAAGATTCTCCTAATTTTCTTTATGAATATAGAATGATTGAGAAATTGTAAAAAAAACCCACCATACTCTTATATTAAAGCTTCAGATGCCCAAGATTCTAACAAATGATTTTTTTTTTTAACCAGAGTACCTTTGAAAGCCATAAATGTGACTGAGATTCCCTTGTTGTGAAGACAGCTAAGGACTGGGTGTCTGAAGTCATTGTTAGGCCCCACAGACTTGCCTTCATTGCAGGTACAGTTTTTGTTGAAGTACATAAGCAAGCCTTGGGAACAGCTCATGCTGGGGACATGTCCTTAGGCCAGCAGTAATTAGCTCCCCTAAGAATCCTGTAGCCACGAGGCGCCATTAGCATTAGGAAATGTACTGCACTTTGAAGATGTAAAAGGATTTCAAAGAGATCATTGGTACCAGATTATCCACTACACTGGGATTTCTGCATGACTGTTTTCAACTCTTATTATAAAATTATAAATAGATGTTCAGACAAATTTGTAAGTTATTTTTGACAACCAGTTACTGCACTTACTAGTCAAAACCCCAAAACCTAAGTTTTCACTAGGAATGTCCCTTTTGTTTAAGGAAACAAAATTTGTTTTCATTTATTATGGAGCCTGAAAATCATTTTTCTTTTCTCAAAGCCACACTACTGTGTTAGTCACATTTAGTGTTTGTCACTGAGTTGTACATAGTGTATGGAAGCTAAGAACTCACACCTTTTCTTCCTTTCAAGTCCTCCTTACAGGAATCAGATACATTTACTCTATCACAGCAAGAATCTGCAGACAGATAAAGTATTTACTGAAGTTATCCATATCATCCGTCATCTGCATTTCAAAAATAAACATGTAATTTTACAATGGAAATCTGTTAAAGATAAGTACTATCACTTCAACACACTTTTCTTCATATAAGATTTTCCTTCCAAAAATTTCACCTTCAAGACTTCAAACTGTGATAAAAATTTTTCTTTTACTTTCTCTGTTCAGCACTGCTTAGACTCAGGCATTCAACTCAACAATTAACACTAGCAAGGTTTGTAACTGGCTGGATAGGCTGCCTGTTCTGCAGGTAAAAATTTATATAAATATAAATAAATATATTAAATTTCTCTCTAATACTTGAATCAGTGTATTCCCAACAGGCAAGAAACTGATACTTTATTCTATGATCCTGAGAGCACATCTTATTGTAGACAAGCTAAAGAGAGCACCCAGCATGAAATTCAGCTTCCCTTCCTCATAAAAGTACATGCCCAACCACCTTATGAGATTATTCTACTTCTTTCATGAATAAATAGATCATGATTCCACTACAGTTTCAGATACAGCAATTTCAAGAGACTCAGCTTTAGCTGGGGAAGAATTAGCTCATGCTAAAAATGTTCAGAATTTTAAAATCTGGAGATTTATGTTTCATCATCTCTACCAGCCAATATCATATCTGTAGCAATATTTTTCTTGCACAGGGATTTTCCCATATTTTTGGACAGAAACCTCAGAGAAAATTATTTTTCAATCACGGTGATTTCACAAAAAAAAAAAGAGACCTACATTAACCAGACTCAGAATTCAGTGCCTATATCAATTCCCTACATAAAACAAGTGACCATCTGCTCCACTTGCCTATAAACAATATTAATATCTTCTCTCTTTGCTGCCCTATTTATCCCCCTTCCCCCCCGCTCCCCGCTTTATCTTTAAATCCTTCTCTCCATACAACACTACCCACCTATTTTTAACTCATGCCTTCCAAATGTCCATGTGGCTGCTCACCTCATCAGCATATGTTAGATCTGCTCACTGGTGCTACAGACCTCCTATCTGGGACCATTTATGAACCATCTTGTAGCTGGCACAGTCATTTACATGTCTTAAAGGCATTTACAAAATGTCACCACCTCAGAACAGATCCTCAGAAGAAGCTGCGACCAGATCCACTTAAAGCTCTTTATCTTAAATTTGTTCACTCTGTAGTGGGTCATAATTTCAAAAGTTAAAACAAAGCTTGAAAAAAAAGTTAAAACACATCTAGTTTTATAATTCTAATCATCCCATTCTGATCTTGAAGCTTCCATTTGATCTGGAAATTTCTCTTATATTTAAAAATATAGATTTGTGAGATTAAGAAACTATTTAGTATTTATATTTTTCCCCTCCAAAAGAAGAGGAAAGATATATTTCTAGTCTCAATTTCTACCACTCAATTTATTTGGAATACTAGATTCCCCCTTTCAGATGCCTGGTGAGAAAAGTGTACCTAATGAGTGTTCTCCTTTTAAAAACAAAATGTAAGGAATTTTCTGACTGTAGAGGGTCTTATTGCTGAAGTTTGAGTCTCTAGTGATTATCTTACAGGTGTTCACTACCAATTCCGGGTTTCATATAAACGTGTAAAGTCTTTCTTGTACATAAGCCAAGAAACAATGCAGAGCAACTCATCTGAGCTTTTCGAATTGCTCTTATACCATCAGCAAAGGAATTCTTGTAGACAGGTTTGTCATAATACCTTGTTGACATTTTTTATTTAACAATTGCCTCTTGAAGCTAAGCAAATCCTTCAGAAGAATAGAGCAGAAGACTACAATTGCAACACTAATTAACAGACACACCAAACATGAATGTTTTAGTAAGATTTTTTTTTAAGAAGTGTATTGGATGAAAAGCAGCCAGGAAATACTTGGAAATCAAGTTTTATTTCCTAGAAAATTTGATACTCTGCATTAGAATATATTGAGCTGAAATGCTGGGCAGCAAATTAAAGCAATGGCCTTGTGTGTGCCCCTATGCATTATTTCTCTGGTGTTGATGTTTACCTCAGCTGCCTTTTGGGTAGATTGCAAAATTTGGACAAATTTATAAATTTACCAGTAATTTCTGAACTCTAAAATACTGCAATACAAAGTACTAGCAGCAGTCATCTGGAAGAGATTTACTGATTAGGCAGCCCAATTATTAAAGACGTAGTAGTTTGTAGGCAAAACAAAGGAAACAGCTGCACTTTGCTATGTTCTGGTTCTCTGAAAAATGCCAAACCATGTTTATATAAGAAATCTAGAAACTCATCTGAGTTCCTCTGCAGAAAAAAAAAATAGTAAAGTCAAAAGATAAATGAAAACTGGTTCCACTACTATATTGTCTCAATATATCTGGTATTGTTTTCCTCAAGCATCTAGAAGTGCTAATATTCAATGTTTAAACTAATCCTGGCTCAGAGGTGAGGAGTGAAGGTAGATACAGAGATTTTATTAATCCTTCCCTAGTACTGATTTTACTCTGATAATATTAATTCTTTTTCTCCATCATGTGGTGTCCTTAGGGTCGGGCTATGTCTAACCCAAATATCACCAAAAAACAAAGCTATAATAGAGATAATTGATTTGATTTGTCTTTATCTAGTTAGTTACTTCATCCAGCACTCACTTTCCTTTATTTTTGCAATTTCCTGAACCAAGAGAATGAACTGTTTCTGACAAAGGAAAAGGAGAAAAAGAAAGGGAGGGGTAGAGAGAAGATGGAATCTTCATTTGTCTGCATTTCTCTGTATCTCAACTTCTACTTTGCATTCAGATAGATTCAGCGCTAAAAAATCCTCATTAATAAATAAAAGCAACCTTCTAACTCTGTATTACTTTTGGTCCTGAGGAACGTCAAAAGACTGTGCAAACCTAAAGCAAAATGCAATCAATTACCAAGCTCAGGGGATTATTTCACCAAAGCAATTGATTTAACTTCACCACTGCCACCACCTCTCATTGGAAACATATCAGTTATTTAACAGCACACTCATAAAACAAGGTAACAAATTACCTCAGCATTTCCTAGGGAATAACCTTTCAGTCTTTCACTGGAAGAAGACGGGTCAAAAATCACCTTCTTTTCTTTTCACTTCAGTTCATCTGATCTCTACTATACCTACAAGAAATATATTATAAAAGAAGGGAATCCAACTGAAGATTACATACAGTAGAATGTATGGCTTAGGTTTCAGGAAATAGATAATGGGATCTTTAATGACTACACACAACAAGGATTGGGACTTGTCACATCAAACTGCACTTCTATTTAGCAGCTCAACAGGAAATAGACTGCAGTGACAAACACGACTCAATACACAAATGCAGGGTTTCCTTCAGTGCAGATATTCCATCCATGTGTGATCCCAGAGGGAGTACATGCAGGACTTTGAGGAGTGGCATTCATCTCAACAAAATAGAGAGTTCTGAGCTTGACATGGGGCACTACCTAAAAAGGGAAAGGAGACAATGTCCAAGATATCATATCCAAAGAAACTTGTTTATTTCTTTGTCTTGCTATCCATTTTTTACTCTGTCAAATGGGGAATTGATTCCTTTGCTTCCCTTCTCTTGGGCTGGGGCCATATCCTGCTTTCACTGTGTATCTAAAGAGAGAGCACTCTCTGTTGATGTCGATGTCCTTCAGACACTTCCCATATTAGTAATAGGGAAATTAGATTTCCCCTTTTCCAAAAGCGCTGAAAAATCTAGAATTGCTGTTATCACTCAGCAAGATGCTGCAATGATTTTCACTGTGTTGTTGGTTATGAAAAGCTACATAACATAATAAAGAAATGAAATAATTTCATTTTCATCACCAATTCCTTCTTTCTAACATTATTCAGTATGTGGATCATCTGTCTTGTAGTCATTCCCATGATCAGATATTGAAACTTAGCTTTAAAACTTAACTTTTCTCAGAAACCATAATGCCAGGGACTAGAATCTTTCTCATGTCACAGGGTTCTGTCAGGGAAATCTAGCAAGGTGAAATCATTCAAGCAATCACAGTTACACAGAAGAGAATCAAAAAGCCATAATATACCCAGCTGGACAATAGAGGAGCCCCAAGTGCAGAGTAGCAGCTGCCACTCTGATGGAAGTGCTCATTAAGAGCTGCCAGTGTTCATGCAGTAAGCTGGAAATGCCTGACTCCAGAAACATAATAGGCCAGAAATTGCCAAGTGTCAAGAACACAAAGTGCAGATCACCAGCAGCACTTTAAAGCTCCTATAATTCCTGAAGATCTGTTTGGAATGCTATTCCTCTTGAAATCTGTCAGCTCATGGGTCTGCCTGCCCCCCCTTGCTGATTGTGTGGAGTCAGCTCTACCAGCACACAGGTGTGAAACAGCATTTCCCCTGCTTGTAACCAGTCAGAATGAAAACAGGGTTATAAATATTGAAACAGATTCCCAGATGCCAGTGTCTCAGGACAGGTGGGAACATGACAGTGCATGAGTCTGTCTAAAAGCACACAAGGACTGTTTAGGTAATAGAATTTCTCTGAACAAGAATTTTCTCTGGCTTTGGCAACAGAAACCCACAGAGGTTTTATTTTCTCCCCCTCAAATCAGAATTGTTTTCAAATCAGCACTGCTCTAAAGAGAAATTAAAATGTAATTCAATCTTTATTTGATATGTATCGACATATATAAAGAATTGCCTTCACTAAGGCAATTTTAAAGGTTTTTTGTTTCTTTTTTTTCTATTTTTCTTTCAGCCAAACCTGTAACACAGTACTGTTAATTATCCTCAGAAATCTTTTTCATCCTAATTCTTGAAAAATAAAAAATCATTATTGATGTGTACTCCAGATACCTTATGATTTAAGGAAGAAATGGCACATTCATGAAAGATTATTTTTTACTTTGCTGATAGCACTACATTTTTACATAGCAGCTGAATACTTGTAAATATATAGGATTTACCCAAGCACACAAAAAAGGAAATTACAGTGGTATGTAAGGTGGCATTCCTTTAAGTAGAAATAAAAACTATGGCAAACTAGTGAGAAACTCACTGAAAGATATTTGGCAGCACTGATTATGTCTGAAAATAATCCAGCTGCCATCTTATTTTAGAAAGTCACAGGAGTCTGACCGACTGATCTAAGAAGCTGTCATCAAAGAGATCTGAAAGCTTGATAAAGTACAGAGAAATCAATTTTTCAAACCCAGCCAATCTTCAACTTGGATGCTTGGGGAACACAGCAGAATAACTGACTGATATAAAGGAACTAGAAAAGTTAAATTACTCAAGATACTACTGGATTTGTATATTTTTTCTGTCACACAGTTTGCACACATGAATATTATGGTCACTGTACTGTTATTCATTTTTTCCCCCAGTAAACAGATAAAATGGACTCAACACTTCCACTTTTGGATTATATTTTTCTCATTTGCAGAAATTGTATTTACAAAATAATTGCTTCCATTTTTTTCTGCTAAACATCTTCCCCTCCCAGTACAATTTCTGTTTATGTATATTCAAGTGTCTAAGTTTTGCCAAAAGTCAACAGACTCTTCAAAGAAATTCCAATATTTATTTTATGGAAAACACCTCTGAATGTACCGTCCAAAAGGCTTAAATCACTTCTGGGACTGAGACGACACTGTTGCCTCAAGTTTCCTCTATGGCTGTTTCCTAATGATGGAAGTTGTGGTGCCCATGTCTGAATCTCATTTACACAACTTTGAAAATGTCTCCTCTCCATTGCTCAGCTCCAAAGAATTCTCCACCCCTTCATATAATTTCTTTTAAATCTATTATTTCCAATTAAACTCCTACTAAACAAGTTTAAAAATATATTGCTGCTCTAAAATGACTGAATTTCTGGTTTTGTTTCATGCTCCCTCAAGGAATGTTTTGAAGAGTGTACTTATATATCACATTTTGCAATGGCTTGGGCATGTTAGGTTTTAAAAGTGATCAGATTTCAATTACCAATAATGACCTTGCAGGATCTCAATAATTACCACAAGTCTCACAGGGTGCTTATTAAACTTTTAGTGGTTTTTCCTCCTATTTAAAAAACTTTATTCCTTTTGCACAGAAAAAAAAATCTAGATTATTTCAAGAGGACTATTTATGCCTAAAGCTACTTCCTGATGATAAAAGAGTAGTACTGTTTGCTCATATTTTATTTTTTCATATTTGCAGCTATTTTCATATTTAATATTCTGCCCTACCTTGCTATGTACTAAATGCTTTGCAGATTTTAGATGCTTGATGTTATAATTTTGAACAGTTCTTATATTTCTATCTAGTGACATCAGATGTAATTTTTATCCTTAATTTTATTGAAATAAGTGTTTTGGTTTTTTTCCTTATATGATAATCATCTGTAACATCTCACAGTAAACAGCAGGTGGTTCTAATCAATCTCTCTCCACCCATTACTTATTCCCATGAATGTTGTCTTTTAAGAGTTCTATGGGATTGGAACTACACATTGTATAAAACTGCCACGTAATTTTCGTTTCTGATGATCCGTTATCACAAGATACCAGATGTGCACTACTTCTCCTTAATCACCATACTTAGGGCTTATGTCATAAAACTAACTGAGATAATCTTTGATCTGGGTATTTTCTTCCAACACTGGGAAGACACAATACCACATTACCTCAAGATATGCTCACACAATATTTAGTAATTGGGGAATTACTAAATATTGCTCACAGGAAAAGCAATTTGATTGAGCAGCAAAAACAAGTCTGCAAAAGCTGCTTTTCCCATACATTCCTCAACCTCCTGTAGTTCATAGAGCTACACAAGTGCTATGTGTTGAAGAACCACCTTCTTAAACCAGCAAAATCTAGTTTTTGTCAAGGAGGAAAATATGTATGTACAAGAAAATATATTGCTTAGTAATGAATGATATCTTATTTTAAATATTGATTCATCTCCCCTAGATCCTCACAGCTCTTACCAGAAACTCCAATATTTTAGAACCAAAATTTCAGAAATAGAATAACCTGTCTACTGTCCAAAAAATTTTCTTAAAAAAATTAGAATTTAAAATTTTTTCAAAAATTTTAAATTTAATTTTTCCTCCACTAAGTGTTTCTCAAAATAATGGATATTTTAGCCAGCATGCTGTTTAGCCTGATTTGCTAAGCCCATGCTGCCTTAATCACACCACAGAAAGCCTCTTTTCAGAAGGTATTGTCTGTCTTGACCACCTGGGAAAGAGATGTCCAACAAGTCCCTGCTGGATTGTACAGCTCAGAGGTCATTGGGACCAAAGTCTCTCACAATGATTACTTTCTCTTCCAAGAGTTGCAGAATTTTCAGACTAGCATTCCACAGCAGTGTTAATGTTATGGATTTAAAAAAGAAAATTAGTTTGAAGCAGATTTAAGAGTTAAAAGCATATTCAGCAGTGCTATTTTTACATTGCCAAGTAAGCATAAAACTCTTCTTTATTTCTGAGAAAAAGTAGAGAGAAGAGCTTATCTTCAGTTGGAGAGGGAATGTCTGTCTCAAGAGACTGAGCTGCTTGATCTAAAGCCATCCAGAAAACGCTGTGTGCCAATCAGTTCAGTTCCACTGAGTGCTAAAAGCATGAACAGGCAGGTTGATATTGCAAACTGAGCCTGAACCTGGCACTTTGGAAGCCTGGCTTCCTTTCCTTGCCAATTCTCTCTAACCTTAGTTAGCTGTGCACTGCTTCACTAGTCCTTAGCTTTTGTCTTACTTTTCATTATTGTTTTGAATGGCACTAATACAGGAGGGCTCATAGTGGAAGCTTCTAAGAAAACTTTTGAAATATTTAATTGGTAAAATTTATACATATTTAAGTCTTTAACATTTGACCTACTGCAAATAAAACACACCTTTGTTTTCTGCAGAAATATTATGTCAACTATAAAAAGAGCTGGCTTTAACATAGGGCCATACCTTAGGCTTTGCTTTTCTGATTATATTTTTGATGCTTTTCCAACAAGGTTTTTAAATCATAGTTCTGAAGTTCCCAATCAGAAGTCAGAAATGTGTTTATTTGCAAGAATTCTGGCAAATAGTGAAAGATTATCAAGAAGTTTTAGAATAGCTGGTATGGAAAAAAAATTTTAATATTTTTTCTTAGAAAGAAAAGAATCACCTATTTAAATAGAATATGATTATCTTCTATTCAGCATTCTTAAAGCAAATTTTTCAGGCAGAGTAAACTGACATAGCTTCACAAAAAACAGTATAATTTGCAAGTCTACAAGCTAGAGATCTAACCCTTCATTAGTCAAGTGACTTCTTAATACAATTTTACAGCCCTAGTATTGTTCTAACCATTATTTTCCATGTATACAGATACTCTCAGAATTCAATGGCTTCCAGCCATTCTAATAGCTCTAATTTCATGACAGTTCTTCAAAACTGGATCCCAAATTACTAAAAAGTGCAAAAATGTCATCTGCATTTTAGAATCTAGACGCAAAGTTCCACCCTGATTTATATATTTCTTAACTCTACTGCAGATAGCTGAGAGCTAAGTCTGCTGCAGTTTGCACTAATATGGATGATCTCACCAGATCATTCACTTACAGATTCTTCAGCAGTTTAAACAAATGCTGTCATGGTTTCCAGTCTTGCAAGAAGAACTATTCTGCTATCATCAACTTCACACTTCACAGTTTTAAGTACTTCTATCTTATGGGAAGGATTATTCAGATTCAGTTCTTCTCTGCAGCAATAACAGATTGGTATCACTCAATAACACAGACAGTTCTATCCTATGTATCTGAAGCCATCAATACTGTTTTCCTGGGATGAGGATTTTATTCATCACTTCCAGCTAAGTGAAATGACAGGTTTAGCATAAAGTCTCTAAAAAGTGCCTCAAAAACCCTCCAAAAAGGGACACACCTGAGACAAGCCAGAAAATGGAACAGGTTTTTCAAAAGCAGGACTGTTGCAGGTAGAGCTGCAGTGAACTTGCAGTGCTGCTGGCCTGTAGGCAGAGACAGATTGCACTCATTTAGACAGTTCCTTGGGGCTTTCCAATTATGCCATGGGCCATTCCATGGGTGTGAGTTATGAGCCGCAACTCTTTGAAGAACAGCTGAATTTCACCTCAATGTATAGGCTCTGCAGCCTAATATATATCATGTTCACAAAGTCACTTCTTTCCCATCCGACCTCTGTTGCTCAAATCAGTGAATTCAGAACTTATTGAGGTTAGCATTTGGGGCTAGTCCCTCATTTTCTGAATTTGGTAGGCATACCTAATATAATTCAGATCAAGCTTTTATTCAGATTTCTAAGCTTTTATTTCCTACATTTTCTTGTATTTTTATGTTTCAACCACACAATAAAGAAAAATTATACTGGTGGATTCATTACTTAGTTTGCAAAATTGACACTCAATTCCAGCATATGACCATAAAGGACTAGATAGTGAACAAGCATCAGCAGGGAGGAAAAAAGATGATGAGGAAGAAATCTACCTGACATGTTGTGCCAGCCTCGTTCTGCATATTTTAGCTTTTCACTCTAGCTCTTTTTTTTTTTAATTACTTCATATTTATTTTTCTTCTTTGTCTTTCATACAGAATGATACCACAGCCACATTTTCAATCAAACTATTGCCATTGGAACAAGCAATGGTGATTTCTCTTACTGGAGCACGTCAAAGTTAATGTCAGAAAACACCAAGTAATGAACCCAAGGAACAAACAAGTTACAATCAGATTATATCTCAGTTTTCTTCTGATCCAAAATGTCCCTTCAGGAAACATTGGAGGTGTGTAAAGATTCGTTCAGGTGACCTTCAAGTCATTAAAAAAATGAACCAATTATTTCTTCTAGCAAAAAACTTTAATTAAGGATAAAACAGGTTCTAATTTAATACAAATGTTCCATCAAAGAGAGATGATGTGAGGCATTCTGGACAACAGGGTCCATAGACAGGGTCTAGAGACCCCTGCTAATTACAGAGTTAGCACCAAGATTTCCCCAAATGAAAAAATAAAAGGAGCAGAATCCTTGCCTAGCATGGCCTGCAGAGTGAGAAGTTGTAAGAGAATGATGAGAGGCTCAGAGGCACTTTGCAGCTTGGCTAATACTTCAGGGGAATCAGTGAAAGACAAGCTGCACTGAGTACCACATTCCCAATCACCTCACAAAAGACCTTCCAGGAAGAGTGTAGAAGTGAATGTTTTTGCACAAGCACCACCAATATTGTGTAGAAATTTTCACATTCCATAGCTTACTCTAATTCTCTAACAAATTTGGTCCTGCAACTGTCCAATTCTGCACCACTCCTGCCAAAAAAACCCCACATTTGCATTCCTGATTTTAAACAGCCTTAGAATTTGCGTATCCAGGAAGGCAAAAATCAAGACTTGGACTGCGCAAAGACAAGATCTTTTGCATCTTTCATCATTGCCAATCAGCAAAAAGAGGAAGCCTCAAATCCATCATTGTGTTTCAAAGAGGTTTGTTTCCTCTCCCAGTTTTTTGAGTTTCACAGGGCTTTGAAAAAGCAAAGCCATGCTTTGAGTTCCCATGCTGTCCACAGAAATTGAAAAGCCTGAAACACAACACCAGATGCTTAATATTCCAGGACATTTGGTTTGTGGGATGCATTACAGGCCAGTTGCACTGTTTTTCAGTATCTTGTCTCACCTTTTTGCTTCATTTCACATAGTACTTCACTAGGCACTACATCAGTTTTTTTCTCCTTTTCTTTTGCAGTTTGGAAAACTGAGATAAAGCTAATTCAGAACATGCTCAGCTACCAGGATTGACTTTATTAAGGTTCATGTAGACAACTTGCAATTACTGCTATTGTTATAAGTTATTTCTTCTACTTTGCTTTTAACTGAAATATTTTAATTACTTTACTGTAAAATCAGCTACTAGATTAATATACCAGAGTAAGACTACACCAATTTTTGCAAAATTAATAATTGTTGGACTTGGTGTAATATCTGGCGTCTGGGGAATATAGTTGTTATTTTTTTGCTATCAAGACCATAGTCTGATAAATGTTCCTTCCCCATCCCTCCCCAAAACATAAGTTTATGTTTTGATTATTGTGAGTGGTTCTCACCAGCACAATAAGTTTCCCCTCCAAAATACTAATTCATTGAAACTAAAAGTTAAATAATATTTGCAAAAGTCCATGATTTCTAATTTCAAAATAGTAAAAATACAGTTCAGTATGCAAAATAGATTCAAGCACACATATTCCTGGAAGACTCTCTTATTCCTCCCATTTCTCCAATTTCTGTATATAACAACTAGAATCTGAAATAGGACTAGAGCAAAACCACTTTGAGTGTACTTTAATACCTCTCAAAGAAATTTTGTCAGACACCATTTGTTAGTCAGTGTCCTCTCCTTGCAAATCAATAATAGAGCTGGCAGTATTCAAAGCACAAAAGAGGGAAAATTGGCTTTCTTGGCAAAAATATGCTTCTGAGTCAGCCCTTAGCATCTCTTTTCAAGACAATGTTCCTTTGCTTCAAGTACTGTATTCTGCCACTTCCAGAGCAGTGGCACTCTGCTCAATCCATCTCCTGCCATAGCAGGTATTCAACTCCCACAGCTTCGTTAGAAAAAGATTTCCTTTTATTCATGTTATAAAATGACTAATTTCCTTCTTCTGGATTTAGATATACTTTTTGTCACAAATGCTCATTTTTAGACTACATGCTAAGCTTAATGATTTTGATTTCTTCATTTTCATGTTAGAGTCTGCTTCTCAGTTTCTAGAACAGGGTACCTGTGAACCTTATTGACTCCAAGTAAACCTTATTTGCCTCAGAAAAGCAGGCAAGACAAGCTGGACCTTTCATCCATCACTAATTAATTCTAGAAAGCTGTTAAATAGCTAGATTGTAATATTTCATTCAGACATAAATTAATCTTTGCATTTCTCATTAGAAAGCATTCTCTATTCCTTTACCCTTCAAAGACATTTGTCACTGATTTTGAAGTTTGTCATACTTCTGAATATAATCACTCCCTTTGGCAACTATTCCATTGTTATTTCATTGGTTTGAACCCACTGACTTGTGGTCCAGCCACCTTTTCTGACCCAGGTTAAGCAGTCTAATTTTTTCTTATATTTGCCAAGACTTAAGCAGGTAATTGAAGAAAGTGTATTTCAAACACAGTGGATACCCTCTGTTTCTTCCCCTTGTTTTGAATTCCATTCCTAGACATGGTCTTATATTTCTCATCCATTCTCCCCACCTCAAGGGAGGTTGTTGCTAAGCTGTAGAGAGAATTGGCTGAGAATTTCAGGAGGTGGCCTGGCACAGGTCAGGGACACCACAATGTACAAAGCCCCCTCCAGGAAAGCTCTGTGCGTCTTTGCAAGACACTTCTGACTTGCACTTCTATTGCTTGGGTTAAAAACATTACCTTCCTTTTCCTTGCAAGGTCATAGTGTTTTAAGCAGCTGTGATTTAGATCTAAAAGCTAATAATTTCTTCTTGCTGTGAATCCAAAGACACACAGGCAGTTAATTTGGGTGACAAATTCTGATGGTGCAGATTTCAGATTCTATACATCTTGTCTGCAGTGTCCCTCGTTCTGGTTCAGTAGTAGTTCACATGAGATTTCAGGCTTGTTACAATTTATCTTTCACTGTATTCCTCCTATGGACCCTGCAAGCTCTGCCAACCCCAAGAATTTCTGTTAATGAGACAGACTATTCATCTGCCATCCCATCCTCCTTTAGCTTCTTAACTGCAAATAAAAATGAAAATTATTCTTAAGCATTCTGCTTGACAAAGAGTGGGGAGTTTGAGAGATATGAGAACATACCAAGGCTTTTTTAGGAAACAGTAAGCCTTTCCATCTAACATTTTGCAGGATTTTCTCTCACCTCTCAAAAGGTCAAGATCGCCAAAGAACCTAATTTTTTACTGAATCTTTGTGTCCTAAAAAAAACCAAACAACTCTACAGTTTCAATTTTAATTGCTAATCTTCTTCACAACATGTTATACAGAAGAAACCAAGGATTTAATCTTTTACATACTTGAAAGGAACCACTAAATTCCTATCAGCGGCAATGGCAGAAGATCAAGGTTAAAGGCCCAGCACTCAACAATCATTATAAACTCAGCTGTCTAGTGGAATCCACACGGAGACACAAGATAGATGCTAAGCATTCAGGGTTCTTTTCGGAGAAAGGAACAACATCCATAAACTAGAAACATATCTTATCTTACAATTACATATTAAACACTGGGGAAAGGGCAGGGAATACCATAGCTTACAGTTAGGTGCCTATATCCAGGTCTCTGCAGACAAAAAACAAAACAAAACAAGAATGCCACCAAAGTGTGATCAATAGATTAACAGCCTGACCATAAGGTGCACCATCATGTTCAATTGTAAGAATACTTAATTCAAAACAGGCTCTTCAGCCTAGCCAGTAGGAATTTCATTTCCTAGAAAGGAAATCAAAACATCCTGGGTTTACAAACAGGTTAAGTGGTAGGTTTTCCACCCAGTTACACCAAAACACCATTTTTGCTGCATGCAAAGCACCTAACAACTGTATGTTCCAGGCCTTGATGGTTCTGGGGCTAAAAGTTTTGATACACTAAATGAGTTGCCTGTTGCCTACCTTGACTTCCAACCAGCCCAAAGTTCCCATTTTTTTGAGCTGCATGCGTCATCTCAAATGGGATGGAGCCATTTCCTTCCACCTTAGTCTTCCTAACCAGACACAGGTTATTCAGAAGAAAAGTAGATCTCTCTCATAACAAACCTACAAAGTGACATACATAATTACTCATTCTGACTTATCTTTAATCAGTGGGTATCCATTCTTTCATTAACTAGTAGCATTGCTAAAAATTATGTACTGAATATGCACCATTAACAAGCTGGAAAAAATTCCCCTTTGCATAATTTTCAAAGCACATCAGCTGGTTACTAAACATTGCTTTTTCCCATTCAACCTTGACCTGAGTTAGAACTTGTTAGTTGTCATGGCAATAGAAGCATTCAGGTGGTAGGAAAGAGAAATTAGCAGATTCCAGCTGAAACTACTCTGGTAGGGTGTGTTCTCAGGAAGATTTATATACCAGGCAAAGACTGATAGTATTTACACTTTGATGTAGTTGAATGTTTTGAAAAATCAGTCAGTATGATAAATGTGAGTTTCTTATTATCTGCTATAATTTTATCCAGCTGTCTTTTGCCAGAATACACCACTGACTGACTAAACATCTTTTTTTTAAAGTTATTCTGGTAAAATAAATAAGAAGGAAATTAAGCATGAGATGGTTTTTTAAAAAAAAAAGTAATTACAAAAAAAAATACCAACAGAAAAATTGTCATGTGTAGCTAATTTTGTGTTTCTCTGTATGCATCAGAGGGTTAAACTTATTTTTTACAAGCAAAGCAGAGCAATACTGTTACTTCAGAAAGTCTGGGAGATTATAATAAAGCCAGCTTGAAGCTATAAAAGTTGGGTTAACCTGCACCTGGCCTTTATGTTCACAGCATTTAATTTTAAAAAATCCATGTGTGATCATATGCCAGTAGCCATTTTCTGGCTTGGGACATACATATTAACTTTTATTGTAGAAATTTCATTGTTTAAGTTTTCACTGTCACTGATATAAAACAATTAGAAGTAAGCTGATTTAGGTTTGGGGGATTTTTTTGGGGGGAAAGGGTGCTGCTATTGCTTTGGGTGGATTTTATGTGTGTGAGAACAGGAAAACAAGAAAAACTGAGCTCTTTTCAATGAAGTCTTCAGAAAAAGTCCTCATGGCAAGCTCAACTACACCTAAGCAGTTCTTGACAGATACTTGTCTTCACCATCCCCACTGATGGGGACTACACATCCCTCCTAGGAAATGTCCTGCAGTGTAAACAATCCTTATAGCTGGGAAACTAATCATACATCTAAAATTTTCATGCTGTTGTTGCCATCCTTTTCTCTTACACACAATGGATATGGAGATCGATGTGGTCCCTTCCTCTTTAACATTTGAAGACTGTTACTATGTCTGTTCTCAGGGAGGTTCCATTAAAAAAAAAAAACCAAAAACTAAATTTATCTCAGGTCATGCGTTAATTCCACCCACTAAGTCACCTCGGATAACTCCACTGTTCTTTCCTGGCTCAGGTGTGAAGGGAAGTACATAAAACCAGTTGAGTTAAAGCAAGGGCTCTTACAAGAGGGACTAGACAAGAGCAATCTCATGGCTTTCATGAGTCAGCTGACAGGAAATAATTCTGATGTTTTCAGTACAGCAGCTATATATTAGCTTGTCTAAATAAAACAACCTGAGGCTTAGAACTGTTTCTCAAAGATCTTGTCTTGTAACCTTTCCTTTCCTACTTCCCTTCTCCAAAGTAAACTTCTCATCCTTAAATTGCAGTTTGGTACACACACCTGGAAATAACATTGAAACTTCTGTTAAGCTTATGTTAAAAATAGTACAAACTATTCTATATCCTTTACCCCTTGCTATTTTCCTTCCTCTTCTTAACAGCAGAATGAGAGATTCAATAAAAGTGCTGCTAAGCCAGGAATACCCCACCTTCTACTCTGCAGTTGATTACCAGTATTGTAAAAAGCACAATACTTTGCACACGGCCTCACAGAACTGCCCTCCATTTTTTAGGTTTGGGGATTTTGGTGGGGTTTTTTCTATTTCCTACTTGTCCACACTATTTTGAATTCTAATCTTGTCTTGTAATTTTCTTGCAATCCTTCCCAGTCTGGAGTCAAGCAGTGAATGCTCTATAAAGGGCTCAGCAATTACACTTCCCATGCAGTGCTCAGTTCTGCATATCTGGCACAACAGGGTTTGCAGACTCATCTTGCTGCCATTAGATATGGCTCTAATTATATTATGGAACAGGTAGAATCAAAAGCCAAATAATTTAATAATCATGAAAATAACACTGCCTTCTAATTCCAAAGGGAGTAGCACGGTCACCCTTGAAAACAGGCTGCTCATATGGAAAATACAGTGCATTTTTTGCTTTGAAAGAGGGCATTTAATTCTCTGACCTTCACGAGCAAGCCCAGCAACAGCATTCTGTGAATTTTTTTCTCTTTGTTTTATGGTAGTTGCTCTTATTTCCAGTGTCATTGAAATACTTGGAAAACAAAATTATCTAAGGCAGTTGGAGTAGATGATCATTGTATGTCCCTTGCAACTGAAATAGTCTGTTCTATTCTGTCCATTCTACTCTGCATCTGCACAATCACACGTTACTGTTCCTTCAGGGAATGCTACCTTATACTTTATCTTTCTGTATTTTTATGCCATTTTAATGGGTGGCCTGGTATTAGTTTAGAACTGGTTACTGTTGCATTTTGAAAATTGCAAATTTTATCTTATTGACCTAAAAATTCTGTATCAGATTTCTGGAATAGTATGTGGAGGTAAGGATACCACACACAAATTGTATCACAACATGAAAAAAAAATTGTAATGTCTCCTGGGACATGGAAAAAGGAGAAAAAGTCACATGAAAGATTCCCAAAGCAAGTGAAGGAAATTCATCATTACTAGGTCATCCTTCTCCTTCACATTTTAGAGAAAAAAAAATCACGATTATTGCTGAATACTTATGTATATTTCAAACACTGGTTTTGAAGCACTGGAGAAAAATAATGTAAGCTGACTCCTCCATTCCCTGCCTGTGATGGCTTAAGGGCAAAACCAGGGTTCTGTGTAAAAGAAAGGCATTGAAATTGACATTAAATCACAGACACAGGAATATCCTCACAGATGTTAATACAATAATAATACAATATTAATACAATATTTTCATTCAAATTGTCTCTGCCTTTCCCCCTGAGGGTAGAATTCAGACACTGTAAAATTCTACCACCATAGGAAACTCAGGAAAACTGCCCCATTTCATTTGCCTAGTATCATATTAGTTCAGAGCACAAACAGGCTGAAATTCTGGAAGCATCTTCAAAGCAGAACCATTTTAAAGAAATGCATTGCTTTACAAACAGGGAAATGAAATTAAAATCTGTATTCCTTCCATTGCTCTTGAGTCATAGTTCTCACAAATATTTTTTTTTAAAACCAAAACAAAGCAACTAAGGCAGACATGTTGATATGTTTCCAAAGGCAGTAATATGAGCTGAGTGTACAATCACACATGATTGCATAGGTATCAATTAACTATTGCAACTTCACATGGTTCAATCCATTAATAGTAACAACATAAGCAACCTTCTGTTCTTTGTTATATGGATTTTTGCTTCGTTTCCTAATCATTCTTCCTGAGTCTCCTGCTTACCACTACTCTTTGGATATTTTTAGCTACTTTGCTCAACCCTGATCAGAATTAACATAGCTCCTAGGTACACCTGCAGACAGCACTATGGAGAACACTTACAACTCTGTATTTAAATGTTTGCTTTCATTGTTCTTGTGACTACATTGAAAATACCTTGCTTTTTAACTACAATATTATGGGCTTGGAATGCAGAGTACAGAACTTGGTCTCAAAATTCCAGTTCCTCCCTACACTCATTTATGTTTCCTTAATATAAGTTCATTTTTTTATTTCCCTGTTTTTACAATGGTAAATTCTCAGTATGGGCAAGCTCATTTCTCTCTCACTGCAGAAAGACATTAAGGACTAGTTATATTTCAGTTTGTTCAAAAGGTATTAATGAACATCCACTCTAAGCATTTTTGTCCAGTTTATGATGTTTACTCCACTGTCTTTTTCCTTAGGGCTCATTAGATTTTGAGGAATACTGTCTAATTGCTGAATATAATGTATTTTTTTACAACACTGAGAAATGTATGGGTTATTGTATTCATGTTAAGCAAGTAATTCATTAATATGTCACTTGAAGTATCCACCATCCTCATTTACTATTTCAGGGGTCTAATCTACATGCATTTCCTTGCCAATGGCTGAACTGTTAATTGCAACATCAGCAAGGCTACAAGATTTATAGTCAGCCTATTCTAGAACAGCCTCATTTAAGGATGAATCTACAACAGTGACTGAAGAATTAATTAGGATGATTGTGCAACTTATCCAATATTCTTCAAGACAGGGCAAAATAATCAGAAGACATTTTTTATTTTTCAAAACTACTGCCGCTAGAACACGATCAATAACAACACACCCATTCTCAGATGACAGTCATGCGCTCAGCAAACACATCTCATGTGCAACATCAGCAAAGCCTGTCAAGTGTTGAAAGCCATGTTTATGTGTCAGACTGTGTAATTCACTATTGGAATTCCTTTCAGAGTAGGCTGAGCAGCTACAGGCATTAAGTACACACACACATGCATACCCACACCGTTTCTTTCTGCAGCACTGTCATGATGCTGTCACAAACTGCTGTCCCTAGGATCACTTCTGTTCAAAGTCACAGGATAGGAATTAATTTTTTACCTGATTTCAGCCTCTGATGATCTGTTTACAAACCCCTCTGACTTTTTTCAGTTTTCCTTTTCTATATGAACCAAATACAAATAGGAACCTTGCAGGAATTTAACAAAATTATGCGCATTATTAATATTTTAAAGTTTTTTAAAAATTTTCCTTCAGCATGGGGTTGATCATATTGCTGTATGGTTATATAATATGCTTCCCTTGAAATTCCTGGTATAGAGCTTAGTGACCTAAGGGTAAATAAAAGCCAAAGCCCATAGGGAGAGGGGTACATTGACTGTAGCAACTCACCTAGCTGGAAATGTCACAGGAGTTTTCAGACCTGCCACTGGAACCCATGAAGGAACTCTCATCTGCTGAAGGTTTATTATTCAAAACAAACCCTTCAGATGCTTCACCTGTGAAATGGCATTATGATTCCTTACAAACCTTGCCTAAAAAGTATGTATCAGAGAAGACAGAATAACCTTTTACATTTCCCTTACTAGCTGGAAGGTCTATGTGGTGATGAGCCACATCAGAGAGCAGAGTGGAAGGTACAGTAAGGCTTGGATAACAACAGATAAATTAGAGAACTCTTCTTTTGGTTACCTTATCACACATTCTCCACTAGTGTGTTTTTCTCTCTCTCTTCCTGACATACCTACCAATAAAACACATCTATTATAATAATTTAGCTTTACAAGGAGATGGTGAATGATCACTAAATGACCAGTAGCCTTGACAATTCTTTACTTAAGTTTCAAAAACCCCTCCCATTATTTCCGAAAATGTAGAATGATTCTTTAAAATGTCAAGTAAATGTGGACAAAATACTCGACCCAGAAGGCAAGACTTTGCTCTCCACTATACGACTTTACAATAAAGAGACAAAGGTTTCCGGAGAAGGCAAGAAGTCAGCTAACCCTTGTGAGAATGAGGGTCTTGAATCAAACTGAGATGATAAATTCTGCCACAGATAAATTATTACTCATCAAAGTTCTGCCATTATAAGGAAAATGGTGCTTTTCTTAGTTTCCATTCTCCTCCTGCTTCTCAAATTTCTTCATAACATCCAATTCTTTTGTACGCCCTGAGATCTTAAGCACTTCACCTCCAGCTTGTGAGCAAATATTGTTTTTTACAGGCTTGCCCCACTTTATGTCATTTGTGGTAAGTAGCATGAGAAAAGTATACTATGTTAGGGAATCACAAAAGGTTTTTCTTTTGTTTTGAGTGTTTGTTTGGGGTTCCCCATCCACTCCCCCCCACAAAAAATTCTATAATCTATTTTCTTGCCACTGCAGAAGCCACTCTTGTTAACATTCCAATGCTCTCCTTGTTCACCTTCACTGCCTGGTGATTTCTATCACAACTGTGCAAAGTGCAGATTTTGTCTTCTCAGTCCTGAAATTATTCCACTACTCTATGTTGACATGAGAACTCTATAAAATGGAGAGACAAATATAATTTGGTTTTGCGCTTTTGACACGGCACATGCAAAATTTATGGCCTTTTTAGTCTCAAACACTGATATTAACTGTATTTTAGTTCAATGTATCTTTCCCTTTAAAGACAAGCTCTGGAAAGTATTGTATTACTAATGTAATGAGTAATTTCTTCTGATTTGAAATAATGAAATAAATATCAAAACAAATTTATAGCCTTTCAGAAGTACCTCTATTAAAACAAAATATCTAAAGTGGAAATGCAATACAGCAAAGAGAAATGCCCAGCAAATTATAATTTCCATAAGCTTTGTTAGATGTCTAAGCCAAATTACTTATTTCATGGAGAGCAGAGAAATGGGCCTTGTGCAAATTCCTAATATCATTCGGGTCTCTCATTTTCAGGAGCAAAGTTATAATTGTGTCATCATGACTCAGTGGAAATTCGTTTTCTCTAATATTGCCTTCAGTCCCTTGAAGTAAAACCTTGTGAAAACCTCTAAGGACAATGTTTCAGTAATGCAAAAGTTCATAATTTCCTGAGAATGTTCTTTTTATAACCCCATGGAGCTGGGGTCTAAGAGATGCTGCTAGATCTTGAATACATAACACTAATCTGTTAATCCATAAATAGATATACAGCTCAACATGTTAATTCACAGTTCAGTAAATGAGTAAGGAAATGATTAGATTTAATACGATTTATTTTAACTCTCCCCAGATATTCATGTATGTTAAGACTGAAATTTACTTCTGTGAGAGCCTATATATTTTATAATTATTATCTTAAGTATGAAAATTATGAGAAAACGTACCCCATACCAGTTAATCGCTTCCTTAAAAGTCTTAGTCATTTAATATAACTACCCAATAGTGCATTTTAATTTTGGCATTCTGGAATCGTGTTGAAAATGTTCCTTGGTAAAAAAAAAACAAACCAAAAAAAACAAAAAAAAAAACCCACCACACAAACAAATAAAACAAAAAAAAAAAAAAAAACAAACCCCAAGGCATTTAGTTAATTTGCTATATGGCTTTTAGTACTGAGTAAAGCTTCTTTTCTAGGCTAAAGCATTTTACTATTGCAATAAAATATTTCACACTTGATACCAACTTTCCTCTCCCCAGGGACATTTTTTTATATTTTCAAAATATCTTTACTTCCTTAGCCAAAAAAGAGAGCCAATTTTGGACTAATAGTATGATTCCAAACCTATCAAACTTTCTTTTTCTCCACAAGCATTGTCTTTTCTCCCACAAATAAAGGGAGAGAAAAGTCAGAGAGAAATAAAATCAGAGAAAAGACATTGTGACTTTGTTATGGTATCACTGTTAATGATAAAGATGTAGGCTGATCTGCTAGAAAGAAAAACATGGCCAAATCATGCCAGAGGTACCCGATAAGAACAGGGCTGAGTGTACAGACTTTTTCACCAGCAGCAAGAAACCCCAGCCCAAATCTTTGCTATCCCACAGTCAGACACACAATGGGGAGGGTTGGTAAGCACCACTGGAGTCTGGTCCCACCTTCCTGCTCAGGAAGGTCCCCTAGAGCTCATTACTCTGGGTTGTGTCCAGATGGATTTAAATTTCTCCAGAGGAGATTACACAGCCTCAAATATGTAAGGTTCTGCAAGAGAATTGGTGACTTCTCGTACTTTAAGGAGTTGGTAGAAACAGAAAGGAAGAATCAGATCTTTTTTGCAGAATGCTTCTTAAGCTAAGGTTTTCAGCTTTAATCAGGTCGAAAAGGGAAGTCAAGCACAGAAGAATCAAGCAAAATGGAGATATTTAAGAAATCATGCAGCTAGAACCCATGACAAGACATGGTCAGACTCTTTTATGTAACCACAGAATATAACAAGGTTAAAGAGTAGATCCTCTCCTTAGAGGACAGATGGTAAATTAAGTGCATCTACTTAACACATTTGTAAAATGACAGCTTTCTGATAATGAATACAAAATAAACAACAGGAACACTCATATTTTGCTAAAGGATAAATTTTCAGAAAAGACACAGAAAGACATGTATTCCCTCCCAAGTTAGCATCTAAAGCACAGGGATAATCTAGCTCTAACAGGCTGTGTCACATTTTTCTATTTTCTAACATTGTAAGGTTTATTAAGATTTCAGCAGTAAGTATCTTTTCTTGCCTAATGGAACATAAAATTTTATTACTTATGTATATCTTTCACAAAATATTTATTGTGCACTAGTCGTTTGTAATTCATTTTCAACAAAGTTCCTTTAAAATCAAGTTGATTTTTTTTCCTGGAAGTAGCTTCTGTAGCTTCCTAAAGAACCTTCTGCCTTCAGGTAAGAAAGGTCTGGTACCAGCTGGCTTTGCACTGGGTCCATGCATAGCTTGGCACTTGCCTTTGTATGAGAAATGAAGGCCAATGCTCCAACCTTCTGACTTAGGCTCAGGAGAGGCACTGAACATGAGGCCATTTCAGGGCACACAGGTATTTTGAAAAAAAAGGATAGGTTTGGTTGTTTGTTTTTTTTTCCAGTATGATGCCAGCATAAACTCTCTGCCTTATTGTGCTGTGACTGTTATATTTGTGGAGACAAGCAGTGTTACCCATTCAGTTTGTTCAACATCTGTCAAAAGCCAAGATAACCACACACACGAGTTCCTTCAGCAAACAGAAGTTCCCTAAGAAAGCACTGTTTCTGCTCTCTAGGTTTAACACTCATCACAGAAAGAATAGAATCAAAATCTCCAGAAACATTAACATTTTGATTACTTTTCCAGCAAGATGCAAGGAGATTCTTCTTGCATAAATTATCACACATTGGATTTTTCATCTGCAGGCTGAAGTTAAGTTGTTAAGTTGATACTGCACTTTTTTTTTAATGTCAATGTTATTCTCAAGCTCTTCCTTTTTAATGTTGACCCTTCATAAAAAAGCACTCACATGCCTAGAAATGCCCAACTTAATCTGTTCTAGCATCACGTTTATCTTTATCATAGACATTTTTATGGCTAATTATTCCCCTAAAGTTTCTATTTTTATACCTTCCTCTTATTTTTTTCCCCTCATTATCTTTTTAAGTAGAGGTGTGTTTGCATCCCCATTTCCTGAGAGCTATAAGCATGTCTGTGGACAGCTGCCACAACTGAGGGGTTGAGGTGGACTTGCATGAGCAGTTGTCTGTGACTTGTTACTTGTAGGTAATAATTTGGAAACGTGGCTCGCAATCTGATTGTTCCATTTTCTTTTAAAGCTAATGGAATATTATCTACCTCTTTTATATATAACCTCTTCATTATAATCCTGCTCTTCCAAGCCAGGCAGTTACATCAAACACATGACACTGCTGTGGATTGAGCAGCTATTCCAGCTTCCCTTATGTCCCTGCTTTTTGCTGCCATTGACTTTTTATATAGGCCTTCCCAGTGTAGTCTCTTTTAACAGCAGAAGATAAATCACCCTTTCATGCACAGTCAGGTATCAGAGACTGCAGTCATTCCAAGATGGATTTGCTCTACCTTTAATAGCCTGTTCTTTAGCTAGAATTGCACTTAAGGTCACACTCTGATTTTGCTCTTCCATACAGATTGCTGAAATAATAGATAATAGATATTTTTACTCATTAATATTACTAGGTATCCTAAGATAAAAATCAAAATTACATTAAGCTGTTTTTATTGTTCGACAAGGGCTGTTACAATCTCAGAAAAAATAATGCACCCTAAAATGTTTTGAGCATAATAAACTTATGTAAAGGATTCAGCAGAAGCATGCAAAGGTCAGGGCAAGCAGGGGCATTTACACAGAGTGTCTATGTAGGGAACACAGGTCACAAAAAACACCCCAACCTCTGGCTTTTACAGATGGTTCCTGCTGCCACCCAGGAACAAAGGATTCAGGATCACAGGGACTTAAGGAAGAAAGGAGGGTAGCATGGGCATTAAGGACCTCATGCTCACAGGGAAGAAAGGATGAGCTGGTATCAAATTATCACACAGTAGCTCTGGTTTTATAACACAGGTTGTATAAACTGCTATCATCCAATAACTGTCGTCTTTGAATTTTTTCCATAGAGTCATAAATCTATTTTGGTCATAATAATATTAATATTATATAATATTATTAAATATATATATATAACATTATTGTATATAATATAATCATTATAATAATATTGATAATCTACTTTGATAATCTCTGTAGCAAATAGTCTTTCAAGCACATAGCATAACTAAGGTGTGAGATTGCTTGCACCTTGTGAAATGCAGCTGTGCTAAAACAGTAAGACAAAAATTCTACTGGAAGACAGTGAAACCAGTAGTTACAAAAAAAAAAAAAAAAAGGAAGAATGCAAATGGCAGCTATTTCAGACAGTAACAGTGGGTGATATTCTATGTTGCAGCATCTTGTTGGCAGATAATTCCTCTGACAATAGCAGTGCACAATTTATCCTGCAATCAAAACTTTAGCCATCTACTTTAGATAATAATACGTGATCATTTACAAATACAAAACCACTAGAACAAAGGATCTTGTTTAAATGTCACCTTCCAACTCAGTTGTTCCACTCTCTGCTTTGTATTTCTAGCCTCATTTCTTTACTTGAATAGAAAACAATATATTTTTTAATTGCATTAGGCTTAAGAGCCCAGGAGAAAGTGAGCCAAGTTGTCTTTTCCCTCAACAAGTATTGGCAGGCTGATGAACTGTGTGTCAGGTACCAAGAATAAATAAGAACAGCTCCAATTAAGTTCATAAGGTCTGATAATTCATACCCACTGAGGACCTGAATTGGATTACAAATTGCAGAGTCATTTCTGTCCTTAATTATAGTTATGCCACCTCACTGCAAAATGAATTTCTACAGGTGGAGCTTAAGGTTTGAGCTTACAGAATATTTATGAAAGGTCATGATGCATGAAAAAGGAGAGGATTTCACTTGGCTTTCATTTCCATCTGAACATCCACTTAGCAATGAAAGCTTGTTTTCTAATTTGTACTCTGGTAGTAGAATTTTTAGGAAACTTCTATTGAAAAAATGAGCTTCAATACTGGAAACCCAAACCCTGCATGTGTTTGAGATGTAGCAGTGGCTTTCAATTGTTTTCAAATTATAACTGTAAGCAAGAATCTCAAAATAGCCTTAAGAATATTGATATTCTTAAACTCCAAATACTATATACTTCTGTGGACTGAAAATTCCCATAAGAAGTTCCCTGACTAATATAAAAACTGGTGGAGTCTGAAAAGATGTTTTCTTGCTAGAATTTTACAGAACAATTGGAATCTTCAGGGAAAGCAAACACAGCTGCAGCATCTTGAGTAAGTGCAGTGATTAAGTGTACTACCACAATTATGGTAATCCATGTTCAATTTGAAGTCAGACTGAAACAAGTGAATTGGAAGGCTGCTGGCATTACCAGAAATAATGAGTGTATTACAGGTGGAGAGGACAGAGAGCTTGCTCAAAGGAAGCCCAGCAAAGGAAAATCAAAGGAGCTCTGGGTTTCTGCTGGAAGGACTTTAACATGTAGGAAAAAGACGGCTACAGGAGGTAAAACAATGTGGCAATAACTACTAATGTTTATTACCTAGGAGAAATTTTACCTGGAAAACTGAAAGGTGATTTAACTGCAGGAAATAATCTAATTTAAAATCCATAATGATGTGACCTCTCTATGATACAGAACAAAAATATTTAGGAGGGAAAATACCTTCTTGTGGTAATTCTAATACATCTTTTCACACCAAATCATTCATGTATATCACTGAAAAAATAATCTTTCTAAGAGGAGGAGCAAAGTCATTCCTTTTCTTATTCCAGCCACATATGGGAAGGACAGATATAAGCAACAAGAACAGATGGGGGGAAAAAAGGTATGAAAACATCACAATTTGCATCATATTTGGTATGAAATTTTGGCTTCCTCTCTCATCAGCTGGAATCTGTCTTTATTCACTATTCATTCCTTTTATGAACCTAATTATGATGAGTTTAATCAGACAGAAAATGGCATACTTTATCTCAGCTTTAAGTCAAAAAATCAGGAGGTTGCTCTGAGCTGTGCTATTTGATGCTAAGCAATTGCTTTGTCCTTTTATTCTCCAAAATACCCAACCACAAGACAGAGATGCAAGCATTTAGTTACAAACTGTGGGGCTAAGAGATAAAAAGCACTTACTAAGAGTAAATTGTTTTAACTGCTTATGTAAAATGCATTGTTTTATTCAGTTTTGGAAAGCTGCATAAAACAATATTTTCTTCTCCAAAATAAAATTCCATTCCTGTTCAGGTCTAGTAATTAGCAATAATTTTTTTTAATATTAATTGGTGCACACTGCCTTTAAAATGTGCTTCTCAAATGTTTATTTTTTATTTGTGTCTGATCAGCTAAAACATCCATATGGTTTGCTCTAGAAAAATACACTGAACTTGTTTTCAAAAATAATATGGGCCACCAGATATTCACTCAGTCAATTTTCAGAATGCTCTATGAATCAGAAACTGGCATTTCTTAAATTACTGGGTGCCTGACTTAGCACAATCTGTCACTGATTAAAAAACTAGCAAGTGGTGAAATCCCCTTGGTGCTCTTTGGAACAGGCGCAGATGGTTCCCATCTCTCTGAATAAGTTTTATTTTGTTTTCCTCCTCTCAAAAGGGAAACTTGGTAACACTGTGACAAAAAACATACTACACAGAATAACAAGTTCAGGCACTTTATGACAAACTGACACATTGTTTTAAAGGAGAATAGTACTTTCTTGGGAACTGAAGTGTTTATGGGATTATAAAATGCCTGGGATGACAGCACAATATATACCCAGACAAAAAGTACTGCTGAAATCTTTGCATCCCTCACAGTTTTCTCCTTCAGTTTTCTACAGCTATGAGCTATTGGTATCTCATCCTTTCAATAACACAGATAAAACCAGAGCTCCACAGGACAATCACTGGGCCTCCCAGCAATTTGCTAACAACAGACATGGAAAAATCTCACAATCTTCAGTTCTATTCTAGCTTCAGGAAAATAAACTGCTGTGGTAGGTATAGCTCCAGTTGTATTTCACCATTAAAACCCGCTTTTTTTGGCATTGCTTTTCTGTTGCTGCTCTTTGTGCTTCCACCTAGTTTGAATCTTCCTTACCCATTCAGTTAATCCCCTTCTCACCTATTTCTTGCACCTGGGCTTTCCTCTCCAACCTCTTGCCTCCAATTTCCCCATCCAAATTCTGTGTGGCTCCAGCAAGTTCTCCTCATCCTCATTCTGTGTACTGAGGGAAGATCTTTTGCATGGCTCAAGGGAAGGCAGAAGAGAGCTACCACCTGTGTGTCACCAACACTCCAGGCAGCAGTCTAGAACAAATGATAGCCCCAGAGTTGGACAGGAGACCACCCAGCAAGAGAATGAAGTCCTGATTTTCAACTAGACTGTAAAGGAACTGGATTTCTAAGAGAGGAAAAAAATGAAATATTTCCTTTTTGTGGAAGGTGTACATTTGTGAATCATTCTGGCCTGAAAAGAGCAGGAATGCATGGAGTTGAATCTGGTTTTCAGATCACAACATGAATTTCCTACAGTAGAACTGAGAGTAAGAAAGAGCAACTATTAAACTGCATTATCTCAGATATGCAACTGTATTGCCAGCAACTAAACTAATATTACACTTGGACCAAAGTTTAAAGATTTCCAACTTGAATTGTGGTTAACTTCAGTTTGACATGATTCTAACCAACACTGAATTTAGAAATCAAAACTCAGGGCTAGTCATGCATAAGGGTACTCTAGTAATTTAGTAATTTATAAGATAAAGCTAATTTGTTTAGCTAGCAATAACTTCTCTCATGTATAATCATCTCTGTGATTGGTAATCTGGGACTATAGAAGATCTGAGGCTATTACACAGTAAAGCCTGTCAGAAATTTTGAATTATCCATACCAGGACGTTACTGTGTTATTCATTAGCACATACTTTGATGAAATTGAGATAATATCATAAAATGAGAATTTTAAATTGCTTTGACAGGATTATACAAAATGTAAAACTTTAAAAAAAAGTAAAAGGAAAAAATTAAATTGGCATTTTAATTGGCCATTTCAAAAGAATTTCAGATTTCCTATGAGATGACCAATGAACTACCTTTTGTGCACAAAGGAGTCCCGCTTACCAACTCAGGCCCAGTCATTTTTCCATAGTGCTGACCATAGATATTTATAGATATTTTTCCAAATCCCATCACTTTTCTGTGTTGTTAGCTAAATTCCTCATCAGAAAGAACAGCTGAGGCTGTGCTCTTCATTGTGCCGTGGCAGGACTATGCCTGAAGAGGCACACAATTAACAACAAACTCACAGGATTTTTCACTGACCTGCAAGTAATTATTTCAGTGTACACCTAGAACTTGACTGTAATACTTCTCCCTTTGTCCTCTAGACAAGTCATCAGCTGCTGCGAGTTTCGGAGGTAGGTGTTGTTAGCAGAATTGTTTGCCTTTCAATCCGCTACAGCCCATCTTCAAGGAGAGCTTTAAAAAGCTGATCACAGCCACAGCTGAAGCGATGCAGAAATGCCCCTGGGCGATCTGCAGGGCTCCTCTGTCAGCAAGCCGAGTGCCAGTCCTCTGCAGAGAGACAGCAAAAAAGCCTGAGTCAACTCACGCGAGTTCAGCAGGAAAAGCTCTCTGCACACAATGTTTATTAAGGGAATAAGAAGGCTGGAACTCCACATTTCAAAAGCAGATATATTCCATTAGGTGTTTTGCTCTGCTGTAATGTTTGAGTGCACACAGCACAACTGCAGTTCTTCATTTCCTCTTGGATGAAAACAAACCAAACTAACCTGAATGCAAGTATGTGCTGTTGAAATATTTTGCGGTTTAATCCATGTATTTACCATGACTCACTGGGATACTTAAGGAATAAGGTATTTGTGAACTACTAGGAAGAAGCGTGCTAATTTGTGCCTAATACACTGCAGAACATTACTGCAGGACACAGTATCAATACTTAAATGAAAGCTACCTTAACCAAAACAGAGACTAAAGATTGCTCCTTAAGATAATGAATGTTATAGAAGACTATATGTTTTCAGAAAAAAGGAAAAAAAAAGAATAAACCGTTACAAATAGACAGACCAACAAGAAAAAAGCAACTTAAGATGGCAGTAATGGATTTCCTCTAGTCAGACACAGAAGACTGACGTATAGACAGAATTGGGAGAAAATAATACTGAATATACAATAACAATTCAGTAAAAAGATATCTAGAAACAAATACCTAAATATGAATACCTAAAAATAGTCTATAGAAATAAAAAATAGAAACCCCACAGTGCTTGTATTTCTAATTGAAACCTGTCTTGTGTTTAACACTGCATTTGAATTGCTATAATTATATGTATGAATATGTATAAAATGAAAATGGAGTAATCAGAGGCAAGTATTTTTCCAAAATTTTATAAATAGCAAACTTATAATATATCAACAGATGTGCTGAGAGGTAGTTGTTTTTTTGGGTTTTTTTATTAAGTGATACTGAAAATTTTAAAAAAAGAATTAATGTATGATTTGCAGTCTTTATTTGGAATTGGTTGATTATAATGGATGTTTGTAAAGGTTTACTGGATTTAGAAATATTAATGTCTACAGTTTAATCCAAGCTCTCCAGAACTGCCCTTTATTTCTAATATAGAACATACTGCATGGAAGTGTGGTGGAATTTTTGTTAGTTTTAATTTTATGGCAATTATCTAAACCCACTACATTTCTGCAACTGGAACAGTCCTTAAGCTCACAGGGAATTGTGTTTCCTGAAACTCCCTAGCATGGTGCTATCCTTCTATATTGGAAGGAAAGTTTTGCAGACTATGGCATGCCAACACTTCAGGAATGTAGAAGGAGTCCTGTAGTACTAATTGGAGCTCTGGGGCCAAGAGCTGACTTAAGGAGCCTTTGAGTCCATCCCATCAGATACATGTTTATCTCACAACACTCGATCTTCTATTAAAGTCCCTGCAGTACTTGTTTTTATGGGAAACCAATTTTTCCTTACTCCCTTTTAAAAGTAACCTACAGACTAGACCAAGAAACAGTGTGAATTCTTTGGTGCTATATTCACCAGGGCACAAACCAAAATGGAATGCATTTTTGGATTCACTGCATTTAAAATAATACGTTTCAATTCATATTTAGGATATTTTATTCTACTCACAAAATCATTCTATATCTTCCCAATTTATAATCTTACCCTGTAGGTACAAACGTTTACATCAATAATTGGCTTGAATGATAAAAATGCGTAATGGTGCTTTTATAGCAGCATTGTAATAGCTTTGGAATTAATGATTAACTCAAGGCCAGAGAACAGCAATTTTTCAGCTGGATTTATTTGGAAGGAGCAAAATCTCCCTTACAATAGCTTTAGCAAAACAATTACTAGAAAAGAGAGAAGATTAGAAAGAAGAAGGTAGCCTCAACAAGAATATTGTTTTTAAAGTGCCTTACAAAGAAATTGGTATATTTATCTTACCAAAGGCTTGAGAAGGGATTTGACTACTGTGTGCAATTATCATCATCAGAGAAAAATGCAAGATATTTAATGAAGCAGAGCTTCATATGAGTCATTTCAGTAGATATTTGTAACCTTTCTAAATCTGAAGGGTTAATTAATAGACTAAATCTTCTAATACTTCAGGCCCCTTCTTCACCTAACCTGTCCTACTAGAGGGAACCCATCCATCTTCCCCCAAGAAAAGCTAAAATTAAGGTCTTGTCTTCCAACACAAATATTATGTTCTTTTTTCTATGAAAAGATCAGGTCACCAAATCTTAGACCCAATATTAGAATCAATAAAGTTTTATAAGCAATCTCATGACTTTTTATAAATTTAGCTTTTCTTTTTCCTGACTGCCTGAAGTAGCATAGAAAACACAGTAATTGGCAACTTCAACAAACAAAAAGTACCACTGTAGTCAATTTTAGGTTCATCTTGATTAAAATCAGTGGCAATTTGTCCACTGGACTATTCATGCATTAGCACACACATTTGTGTGTGTACATCAGCACAATGTAGTTTTGCATCCTGGCCAAGTTCTTTCCCTGGTGTGAGTAACACAGTGCAGAGCAGAGATGCTCCTTCACCTGCACTTCCCATTTGCACTGCCTTCCTTGGTCTCCTCACGGAATACCAGCCCCTGGTAGAACTCCTGTCCTAAACACAACTGAATGCCTAATGAATTCAGCAGAAACAACTCCAAATTACATTAAACTGATTTTAAATGTGATGCTTAAGCACTCTGTGAAGGAAAAAAAAACCTGTGAATTCAAACTACGAGAATTAATTCTGATTTGGAAAGACACCATATGTAAATGTCAATTACTCTTTGATTATGTTGATTTGGGAGGGGCACTCATAACGAAGGCAGTGCATTTTTTACTTAATGTGTCCCACTTCTGAAGGACTGCAGTAAGACAAGTGCAATCAAAACAGCAGATTTAGTTTACTCAGTCAGGAGCTATAAGCACAACTGCTTCTGATTTCCAAACTTGCCACAGTGAATCAGAGTAAAGGTCCCATGCTGTGAACAGCAAGGCAAGGACTTTGCAAAAGCATCAAGGCCCCTCAGTCAAAAGGCTGATATTCACCAAGGTTACTGAAACACAAAGAATTTGAATTGTGACAGTACTTTAAAGCAAGCCAAGTCATATACCAGGATGAGTTCAATTATGCCAATAAGTATGAAATTGTATCACACTACAATTCACAGAACATCCAAGAGTCCTGTAGAACAGTGATATGGCATTTTGAAAAATCCAGGGATTTATTTCATCATGCCATAGATTTCTGAAAGTACCTACATTCCTTAGAAACATGATCCTCCTTGATTTCAAGTGATGAGTTTGGCTCTGAATCACTCTGGTTCTTCTGAAAATCTCACTTTCTAGCAGAAGTTTCTCGAAAATGTTTCTCATCTTTTGGATAATTATTTCACCTAAAGAGCTTCTTTTCTTTTTTCAAAAAAGCATGTTTGATTTGATAGCCATGAAGAAATTAATAATATGGTTATTAAACTTTTGGCAGTTTTTAAACTCCCAAAATTGATTTCCACTCACATGTTTAACATGCTGTTTAACCCTAAGAGAGAGTTAATTAATTCCTTTAACTGGTCATTTGTACAGCTCCAAGTAACTCATAAACAGACAGTAATGGAAATTTCTAAATGTTTCAATACAATCCCACTTTACTAAACTATTACACTGTTGAAAACTACACTTGTGCAAGAAGTCACTTCAATTCTGTTAATTTTGCACAAAAAAGTTTGAGAGGTAAGTTTTACCTCTCTTCTGTGCAAAAATATACTTAGGCAGGGAATATGCCAATGGATCCCATTACTTCATTAGAAATATCCCTTGATTTGAGTCTTCATTTCACCTAACATGTAGCTGAACAGCCTTGTTATTAATCATGTCTTAAGGTAAACACTTCGAAGCTGTTGCTACTCAGTAATGCTCATAATAAATAGCCCCTGTGGGAAACAGCAGCTTATTTCATTAAAACTCCTGCCTGCTGTTAATTGGTCTTAGGAAAACATGAACAAATTAACTGTGTTTTAAGAGACAGTGGTGTAAACTTGTATGCTTGTGCGTTTGATTGCTGGGCCTAAAGATTTCCCTGATAATTCTCTGCTGTTGCACTCAGTGTATGATAGCTGGCAGCACCAGCCTGTTTTAATCAATAGAAGTTGATGTTACACAGGTTACATAAAAATTTAAATGATTCCACAAGCCTTTGAAAGCCATAAAAAGTGATGCTATTACTCCAGCCCATCCATAAGTAGCTCAGATTGTAAAGTGCAAAAATCTGTAATCCTTCCTCTTGGAAAGCCTTTCCTCAAATACCAGGCTCCCCAATCCTACACCACCATCATACTGTCTGTGAGGAAAACCAGGGAGTCATCTGTAATAGAATGGAAATTAATAAAGGCATGGAAAATAGAAACCTACTGTGCAATCTTAGAGATCCTACAAAGACTGCAGAAAACACTTACTGCCACTGCAGAAATTCAATGCCATCACCTGACCAGTCAGTGGGGTTTGTATAAGTATTTTCCCTTGCCAATGGAAAAAGAAGTTAATTAATTCCTGAAGATGAGCTGCATCAAAAAAAAAAAAATCATGATGAATTTACTCAGCAAGGGTTAAAGGAATGAAGGAAAATTGTTTTTTATGCACTGCACAGATTGAAACAATGCAACCTGACAAGGAAATGCAATTCTCTGGCTTTTTCACTGAATGAGCAGGTTAGTGTATGTTTCACAGCTGCAAGAAAATTAGATAATCTGCAGAAGAAACAAGCTTGGATCAGCCAGAAAGGACATCAAGGACAAAATTCATACTGCATTTTCATGATAAACAGTCTGGAAATGTCAATGCTTTTTGTGTCAAAGAAAAACTACAAGAAATAGAACATTCACATAGAATTTCCAGGTCAGTGAAAAACCAAAAAATGGAAAAACACCAAAGCACATTTTAAAATTCATCAGCATGTTTGGGGTAACATGTAGCCCAAGGAGATTTCTAGGATGATTCTGTAACCGCCCAATTCGGAAGGTAATGTTATTGTTTGGATTACCAGAAGGACCAAAATGGAATAAGTCTCGCACAGACCTTGTTATTTGGAAGCTGGGTTATCAGAGAACAGCTCCAGAAAGCGAGTCTGTAATTCAAGGCATATAATGACTACAGTCAGAAAGTCTTGGGACAGGATTAAGTGGTGGAGGTGGTGCAGAATTGTAGAGCCCTGCCCTGGGGAGCAGTGACAGGTATTCGCAGAGAAGGGTTCAGCTGCACTGGAAAATCACCGTGTTTGGAGGCTCACCACGGCTGTTAACCTGCTCCAAAACAAAAATGGCTGGCATTTTGGGAAAGGTCGCATAAGAGCTGCCAGGACACAATTATAGCCTTAGTACACAGGAAACAGAAATTGTTTAGAATTCTGCAGTGCCTAGGTTTTGCATGTCTTTGCACTGTCTTGCATTTTTCATGGTTACAGTCAAAATTAGAGGCAAAACTTGCAAATTTTCAGTCCTTTGGGATTGCATTTCAAATCTCATTGCAGTAAGTACTGGACCTCTCAAGAGTGAATAATAAAAAAAATCAATAGCATATCCGGATCTAGGGTTATTTAAAGATCAGTTTGACCAGAAGGGCAACCAAATCTCCTTTTTTTTGAATCCAGAAAAAAGGCTTAACCTGCTTTACTACCTGGTGGAAATATCTCCTCAACATCAACCTTGCTAAAACCTCTCTGGAATGTAAAAAACAATAAAAAAGGGGCATATTCACTGAAACAGATACTACTTACCATGAGGCTATAGGTTAAGGTATAACCTTATGGGTTAAGGAAGATAATAGAATCTGCACAGTATATTTAACAGTGACTTAAGGGAAGATATTTTCCTGCCATCACTTGTTCACACCATCTATAGTTACATCACTTCTTATTGAAATTCTTTTTTTTTTCAAGTCTTTGAAAAGTTCTTGAAAGCTGGGGTTTTTTAATGTAGCATTGTAGAACATAAGGAAAATAAATTCATTTTCCTGAGATATCAAGCCTGTTGGAATAATACGTTATTAATATTACTAGATCTTTCATAAAACTTAGGGAAAAAATAAAACTGTGGTACTGTACATTTGTGCACTTGAGGTAAATTCCAAAATACTACAGTTGAAGAGTAATCTATTTTCTCCTACTGCCATTATTCATTCTAATATTAGTAGCAGTCTCTGCGAGCTCAACTAGGCCAGAGCCATCAGTAAGTGTTAAAATTTGTTACAGGTTCCAGAACAGATTACAAGCAGAACAAACTCAAATTATATTTCAATTTTCAACTATTTGATTTAATAAATAACATTAAAAATCTCACATCAGCTTCTTACCAGGTTGAAGAAGCAGATAAAAAAGATTTGATCAGACACACAAACATAAATGATTGTATTATAATCCCACATACCCTGAGCCTACAAAACAAGGTTACCTTTTTACAATTACAGAATTGCAACCCACACTATTGTAAATCAGAATGTTTGGTCTTCTTTGTTAGAGGATGAATGACCAAAAATTGCCTCAACAAACAAGGACAAGGAAAGCAGAATTAATCTGGCCTTGAGTTTTATAATTTAAAAAGAAAACATACTATAATTCATATGCTCATAATTCGTGGCCTCCTGGTTTTGTCAAAGAACATCAGGCATGGAGAACCTAATTTTAACTCAAGTTTCCAAAGACAGGCTGTGCAAGGCACTTACAGATGCTGCCCCATTTTCCAGGAAGCCTTAGCGTGGTCACATGAGAAATCCAAACCCATGAATGGTTTTTGCAGTCACAGGCTTTCCAGAATAGAAACCAACATTTAGTTTCCACAGAAAAGTGCTCTGAGGGGGAACAAGGCTTTGTATTTCTACAGTAATCCACTTGTACTGAAATTTATTGAATGAACAATATTCAAAGAGAAGTTACCTGACTAGAAAATTACAAGGAAAAGTCAAATATGCTAAAGGCCCTGCAATTAAAAAAAATAAATTTTTAATTGACATACTAATTAGTTAACGTATAAAGCTAGACACAATGCTTTAACAATGTTTATTTAATGTTTATTCATTTTTAACTGTCACTTTAACTTTCAGTGATTGTTAGAAACCCCAAACCCAGAATCTTCTCTACTAAAATGACTGCAAAATCTCTTTATAAGCAGAACTTTTCACTGATTTAAATATGTTCCAGAATGAATGGAACAAAGCTCAGAATGTTTAAGAATCCTACATGTAGCCTATGCCCTGCTTTTACTGAAAAGCAAGACTGATTTTTTTAAAAATCACATTAACTAAGAGTAGCAACCCCTCTGCTACTGTAGAATTCAGCTGAACTGCACTAACAAAGAAGCACACACTTACTTGAGGACATCCTACACTGAGAGGAAAAGCCACGAAATCCCCAGCTCAGTAAAAGCAATTTCTTATAGTTCACATGGGCATATCTGTGATCACTTAGACAACCAAGATCCAACTCTGCTGTATTGACATTCATGGCAACTTCTCACTGCCTGCTCCTTCTAACTTGTTGGAGTACAGAACATGCTTAATCACTTCAGTTAAAAAATCAATCATTTTTTCTGATGCATGTCACACGTTTGTTATCATAAAGCATTGACAAGTGTCATAGGAAGAGATATGCCTCCCAGAAAACTAGTGAAGCCTAGGAGAAGCTGAAAGCAGAAATTAGTAACACACTGACACACACTTTAGTGGGACAGGTTAAAGTCTGGTGGGTCTCTCAGTCAAGAAATTGCTGTATCCACTAGTTTTACCTTGAAGTTTGTGATTAAAAATGTTTTGGTGATATCATGCAGTCTGAAATAAAAAACAATTTTGCATAAGCTACAGCAGGCTAGCAACTTGTCAGAGTATCAGTTGAAACAGCAGGTTCCAAGTCATTAAATCTCAGTTTATACTATGCTCCAGAGATTTCGAAAGTAGCAGAACATGTGCATTACTGTGTAGGCAAAAAAGGAAAGACAGATGTTGAACTGACCTCTTCTCACTGCAATCTAGTCCACTATACTAACAATTGCACTAGAAATATCTCTAAAGGTGTACAGTGAACTCCACAAGAATAAAAACGAAAGGTGAATTCATGAAGATAATATCACCTGATTCACATTGCAAAAAGACTGTCAATGTCTTTGTGGGAAAATGTTTTGGGGGTCAAGTAATAATAACCAAAATCACTCTCTATCTTAACCAAATTATTTCTGACCAGTCCTAAAGAAGAAAAGAGACAACACTGATATTCTAATCCAACATCATTTAAATTATCTGGGAAAGCCTAAGTAAGGGAGTTTCAATACTGAGAGACCTCAAACAACATCATAAAAATGTGCAATTCTGCTGCAATTACCATAAGCATAATTAATGTAGTTTGAAACTTCTAGTGTCTGCAGGAATTTGAGAAGCCAAAACAGAAAAGCAGTTTAATTTTTAATGGTTAGTATTATGTTATGCTTTTAGGGTTGACTGGGCATGCATTTAGTGCTGACATTATAAAATAATTAAATTGGAACTTAAGAACAGGAAGGGACTGTGACTTCCAAATAAAATGGCAAGAAAAAATGATGGATAAACAGGTCACGCTAACAAACACTGGAAGAATTTACACAGCTATGGTCTTGTTCTACCAGGGGCTCCATGCTGAAAATGTCAGATGTTGAAACCTCAGCAACAGCTCAGCAAGTACCAAAGAGACTGCTCAGGTGAAGAGCTCACTTCTGCAGCAAAGCTACTCAATGACATAAAATAAAAAGACATGGCATAAAATCCCCCAGACACAGTAGTAAAGTTTGTTTGGATAAAAACATCCACATCTCTTCAATTCACTTTCCTTCTTCCCTTCAAAATTTTTAAAAATATCTATCCACTCAGTCTATCATCTTTACTGTTTCTTATCAATTTTTAAAGCTGATAAGAATTTGATTGCAATGAGAACTAACTGTATTTTTCCCTAAACTTAAGGGAAAAAATAATTTCAGGAATTCTTTATTTTTCCATCTTTCTTCTTTTAGATGGAATATTTGTTTCAATTTTGCACTACAATCTCAGCTGTAGCATTAATCAGCCTGAAGAAACAGTTGGTTTTGTCAATATTGATCAGAACATCCAAGGACAATTAAGCTTTTAAGCTTACCACTTAAAGCAATTATTACTTTGTAAAGAGTCTAATGATCTATTAGTCCTCTTTGTGAACCCTGCTATCTTGTCTTCATCTGTGCTAACACTCCACATAGCCTAGTAATGCTACATAAATGTTGGAAATGTCTCACTGGTGGTTAAACAATCAAAAGTCCTAAATGATTGAGGTCATTGAACCTCTGTGCAATTTTCATGTTATGAAGGCAGTAAGGCTAGTTGTATGCTTGAAGCCATATGGTTTCTTATTTATACCATACAGGAGATGTCACTTCTGGAAGAAATATGAGGAAAACAAATTGGCTTTAACAAAGCCTCTAATAAGATCCAAGGCATCCTTAAACAAACAGTATTTATTGGGAGTACGTGCTCAGGGGCACTGGATCATTCTAACATTGTCACTGATGTTTCCCTCATCTTTCAGAGCTGGATATTTGGAAGCCTCCCCTCATCAGGGCTATGCCATCTGGCACATACCACCTGGCATACCTGGGCTGCAATAGCTGAGGATCACTACCTTAATTAAACACATTTTATCTGCCTCACAGGGATGCCAACGGTAATGGACAGTAGTGGCAAGGTAGATACTTGCACACACACTGAACACACACTCCCTCATGGGACCTGCAAGGCATTTGGACAGCTTATAAATACAGGAGGTGTGACAGAAAGTAGTATTAGGATATCCACAGCACCCATATCTTTCAATTATACTGATCTTTGCCTTTCTTTTTCTACCATTAGTCCTGCATCTCACGGTAGTTCTACAGCAATAATTTGCAAATCCCACCAGGACCTTGTGTATGTTGCATATTCAAGCACATTGGAATGCTTTACAATGACTCTGCACAGTATTCACTGCAAAAGATTGCAACCCTTTGGCAAAATTTCAACCAAAGCTGAAAAAGAAATACAGAGCTCTACAGTGTTAGAGCTCTCAAACAAAGAGTAACTAGAAAGTATTAACTATTTGAAATGGTCTGGGTATTAAATGGAAAGGTAGATTATACATTTAAAAAAATCTTCCAAATTGTTTATAGAGCCCTTGAAAGATTTCTTTCCGGGATTTAGTACATTGACTTGAATAGGTTATGTATTACCTATTTTAGTATATTTAGGACAAAATAAATTTACAGGAGCTAAGCAAAAGGTTAAAAGCCACTAGAAATTGACCATAGCATAAAAGCAAGGGAGAGCTAAGAAGACCTGCCCGTCTCAGTCCTGTGTCACAGCAGTGATGGGTGAGGCAGAGCCATGGGTGCTCACCCAGATCACTGCACAGCAGGAGCTCTCTGGAGCAGCAGGAAGTGCATGTGCTGCACGCCTGCTGCTTCAAATGCAGAGGTGCTGAAGGAGGAGCCTGCACACTGAAATGCTGTACACTGCCAAGATAATAAGAATTAAGTAGTTCCACATAAGTAATCCCAGTTGGGAGGGCTACCATAGCGGTATAAAAGAATGTTAAATAACCAGGAAGAGCAACTGAGATTTTGTGTTGTGCCACCAGATAAAAATGGGAAAACACAAAGGCTATATATCTACTGGCAAATAGAGTAGCTTATGGACTTTTCTTTGACCTACTCTTAACATTAAATTATCTCATAATTCAAAGCAAAACATCTACATAAAACTAGCACAAAAATATCTAACCTAGTAAAAAGGGAAAAAGAAACTAATACAAGCCTTGGGATCTGCAATACCTTATTCTAAAGCCAGACAATTAAGAAGTCATTATGATCTTGTTGATCATCAACTATTTGGTATAAAATTAATATTTATTATTATGGTTTTCAAACACAAACATAAGCAGAGCACTTCTTTCCAAGCTACTCTTGTTCCTTCTTATTGCAAAAGTGGAAACAATTTTGCTTAAAAGAATTTGGTTTTCAAATACTTTGGGTGTCTTTTTTTGAATTGTTTTTCTTTCTTCTTTAGCATGCCATTTTTCTTATTGAAACACAATACACAATGACTCACTAAACCATGTTCGGAGGAGGAATCCTAGGTGGGGTGAAGGAAATAAAAGTCCTGCATTGAATAGAGGGAAAAAGAATCCACAGCAATGACAATTATGTGAAAGTTCATAAATCATTGTCAAGATCTCTCTGCTAGCACTCCACAAATATGACTACCATCTCATTTAATAATACTTCAAGGTTAAGTATTTCTGCCTTTTGCCTTTTTATTCTCTCTCAGGATTTTACTTCCAAGCCTGCAGCCTTCCATGTTTGCAGCGAGCGTATCTGTAGAAGAACAACAAACCTGCTGAAAACTTAGTGATCTAATCAAGTACAATCACCTTGCCTGAAAAAAATAAATTTAAAACATGATCATTCAAACAAACCCCGAGGAAACACTTAACAGCATCCTAAACTGATGAAAACCATTCTTACTGGAACATAAAATGTAAGCACATGAATAATCATTGCCAAAATTAAAACAGTGCTTGTAAAAAAAACATAGATTTGCATTGAATTCTCCCAAAGCTGGATGTGAAAGTTTTTCCCCTGGCTAGATATTTGTAAATCTTGTCTGCCTGGTTCTTGCTATTCAATTGTAGAGCTGGAAATGGTCATGTGATTTCCAACGTAACATCTGTCAACAAACCCTTACTAACTTGGGCAAAAAAAACCCAACAAACACACCAAACAAAACAAAACCAACAAATTCACAAAATCCCCCAGCTTCAGTCTTACCTGTGTGTTCACAGTAAGTTTAATGATGGGAAAACAGATTCACTAAATCTTTCAAACTGCAGGGACTGCTATGGCCAGCTACCTAACATATGGACAACTGCTTATTGAACCAAAAATGACATCTGGGCATGCAAGCACAGATACATATTCTGATTATTTTCATAGATTTCCTCCGTATATTCTTTTTCACTTGGTCAAACTTCTTCAAACTAAAATTTGCGTTCACACATTTGCAGTCAGAAACAGTAAATGATAACTAAGAATGTGGAATTCAGAAAGGCATGAGGGAAAATTTTTGGTTTATGTACTAAACTGGTGAAAGTAAGAATCAACACTTAATATCCAATAACCACTAATTATAGCAAGAAAAAAAAGCACCATTTTTTTGTTATGGATACATTTTAACACATTATGAAGATATTTTAAAGTGCCACGTGATATTTACATATGAAAGGTCTATACATTATATAATGTACTATGTACACACATACAGAGCCACTGTCGTGTGTAAACATGCAGCTTTCCCCAAGAATCTAAGGTACAGTTGGATTTCCAAAATATAGACACCTTTGTTATCATACAAACACTGTTAATTTATTTGGTTGTATGCATCATACCACTAGTATGATACCACATATATATGAGAAAAAAAGATTCATTCTAGTTAGTTAGAGGCTGCTCTCTGTTCTTAAGTTTTTCTGCTGCTCCCTTCATCTCATTTTCATTTCCAGGGATCACTGCTAGGCAGAATATCAGTATCTACCTTAGCTAACCCCTCAGCTTCACCTTCTCTGACCAGCAGTGTCCCCTGGAAGTCCTGGAGTATTTTCTGAAGCCCTGGAATTTTTCCTAAATTGCCTCCTGCAGGTAGTAAGTAGTAGGGCCAAACTGACCAGAATGCATATTTTGCCTATTTGCCAACCTGTATCACAACTTAAAGACTCCACACAGATTCAGTGATGAACATGAAGACACAGACTAAAGCACTTTTTAAAATTACTTTGATGAAAGTAATCTCAAGGAATATTGAAATATTAATGTATGGCTAACCTTTTAGCTTTCCTTTTCAGTTTTCACTTTGATCTAAGCATACTTCTTTCATTTAAGAACAACCAACCCATTTTAATTTGTCATCTTAATTTTTCAATTTCTTCACTGTGGTCTGAATAAACCTAAATCATCTCATCAGACAAAGTGAGAGTTAGCACCATTTCCATAATATTCACTTGCTGTTTAAAATACTCGCAATATACAGGCACCAACTATTCAATTTTCTTTCTTTCTTCTTTCTGTTCTTTTATTTCTCTTCTTGTCCTTTTCTATTTCCCCAAAACAGAGATTTTTCTTGTTTTAGCTAGACTTGAAATTGAGGTGATTTTTTCTGGCTCCTAAATGAAAAATCCTCCACCTCACATAAAGTAATCTAACCCATCAAGGCCCTGCTGCCCACAGCAGCTTCATCAACTGATGGCAACAAAGTTCTCAGAATAATATTCTTTAGCTGGCTATTGATGCCAAGCTAACACAAACAGCACGGATGACCTTATTTATCTCAGGCTGTACCTTTAATATTTGATGTAGTGATTGAACAATGTAAGCAAAAAAGCTTTTCAGGGGCAGGGGAAATACAGGAGATACAGAGAAAATTAAAAGACCAGCAGGCAAATCAAAAGGCTGTGATGAAAGGCACTTATTTGGTTTTTTTTTTTATATTGCACAAGTACAGGGGTAGGCATAGTCCAAGGCCTTAGGATCAGACTTATCTGGAATTAAGTAGCCTTTTAGTGTCCATAGATCTGCAGCCTCCACGACCCCCACAGCATCTCCCACGCTGGGTGCTCCCCATCAGAGTCCACAGGACGTGGAGCTCTCTTAACTGCTCTGTCACAAGCATTGCCCTCAAAAACACCCCCTATTTTGATGCCTTTACTCCAAACTTTTCAAACCAGGTAAGTCCACTCCTAAAGAAAATTGCAGGATATTTCCCCAGCAACTTCAGTGCCACAAATATCCAGCAGGTTAGAAAGGCAGACCCTTCTATTACTGTCCCGTGGTGTTTCTATTTTTAGTTGCCATTCCTCAAAACCTTTGAATAATTTTGCCTTTAACTCCACTTACAGAAAACCATAAAACTTGTACCTACTGACTTTATTTCACATAAATTATCTGCAGAGAACATAAGAATATTGATTTATCTTTATTTCAATTTCAAAAAATAACTATTGTTAATTGTTCAGAATGACCTACAAAACAGAGCCCTTTATTAATAGTGAGGATGAAGCTAACTATGCATCACGTGATTTGATATGAATAATTACTATTAGCATGATGAATACCGCATCAGGAATCATCACACAGCTATAGTATCTCCCTCCATCTTTCCTTTGTTTCATTTATTTTTTAGCTACACTTGAGAATGAATATTAGAAAAGACATGCCAGGAAGAGAAGGAAATGAACCTAAGGTTAACAAGAGCAATTTATTTCAAGAATGGAGTGGTGGTGATTGACATGAAATAAGATATATTGCTTTACTTTATCTCGTTCCGGAAGATAAGCGCAAAGGAAGGAGATTTCTGAAGAGGGAACAACCTACATTGTCACAGCCTTCAGCTTAAACCATGGCAATGGCTAAGGATTGCAATTGCAAATAAATTACAGTCATTAAGGCTCAGTTTTGAAAAGGAAGCAATAAATGCTTTTGTGATGTCTTGCAAATACTCTGAACAAACAAAAAAACCCAGCAATCTGCAGAGATTAATATATAGAAAAGTAAAAGAGATGGATTTTGCACTCAGGTTGTTTAAAAGATTGTTCCCAAGCTCTTCTAAAACAAAGCAGTCGTGATGTAGCAGCAAATTAAGAAAACCCTTTAAGTGCTGTGGCTTGCAGGAAAAGTACTGAAGAAATGGAATCCCTTTCCCACTTCAAAGAGAAATTCCTGCAGTTCTGCAGCTCAGTTGGTGTTCTAATTACACCTTGGCACAGTCATTCACAGTCAGTGCCCAGTATGTGCTCAGTTACAGAGGGTAGCATGATTAGCTTTTCTGAGTGTGAAAATTTGTAATAATGCCAGTATTTAGATGTTTTGATCAGAACCAAAATTTAAGTTACCACCACTGCAAGATTTGCTGAATATCTCAATTTTTCTTGCAATCATAGTCAGCCAGAAAAATACTATTTAACTACTCTCTTGTGACAGCCTGTTTCTCTGCTGAAGAAAAGCTATACTGTAGCATCCACTGGTTCAATTTTCACTAAAAATAAAAAAAGAACATACCTGTATTAAAAAACTCCACTTCTGTAAATGGACTGGAAAAATAACTTTTAAAACTAAACTTTCTGTTTTAGAGGACAAAGTATTCTAGGTCCAGATATGCTTAATGGCAACCGTGAAGTATGGATCAATAAAATATAGTAACTGTCCATCAAAAATATGAAGATAAACCTAAGAGCTGCGCAGTGAAGCATGGAAAAACCTATCTCTTCTTCTTGAATGTCACAGAGAAAAATAAGTACTTCAGAACAGTAGAACAAATGGCTGAGGTTATGTAAGAGACTGACAAAACCAAAATCAAATTGTCTTGTTTATACTACTAGGAAGAGATATGAATATCCATTTAGAATTAGCTACATATTAGCATATCACGTATGAGGAGTTGCTGAATGTACAAAGATTAATACAGATAACAAAAGAGTAGGGTTCAAAACATGCCCACACTGATTTTTTTTATAAAATAAAAGAACACTTCAAGCAGTTAAATTTCAAATGGATCATGGGAAGGATTAGTTAGAAAAAGCTGGCCTTTGATCCTCTATGTTTCTTAAGAGTTGATTAAGGGAAAAAAACAACAAACATCAACACCCCACTGCACCCATCCTTCCTCCCCCAATCCAAACCTTGTCCAATAATCTGTTTATTCTCAAGCAACCACTGACCACATCTCTGCTGAGGTATGTTAGGGTACAGATGAGCAGCATAAGCCATGTATTAACACCCTTTCTGCTCATAAAACAGAATAAAAGCTGGGTTCATATTCTCAGTTTACAAGTGGGAGGAAAGAAAGACCTGGGTTTCCACTAAACTGAGTTGTTACTGAAATGCCCCACATTCCCAAAACCTAAACAATTAACATAGAGTCCCATTCAACCAACTTTCTAGTCCTGAACAAATTTAACATACAGCTAAGGCTAAAACCGTTACTTCAATTCAGAGAATTTTCTCTTTTTTAGCAGTAAGGGGAATTAAATGCTATAAAGTACAGTCAGCCTCAATTCTACAGAACAGAGCTGATGGACTGTCTCAGCTTCCCTGGTGTCTGCTGGCCAGCTGTAATCAAAATGGGGTCAATGCTACAGGAGAGCTGGGCCCTCCTCCTCTGAAATATCTGAAGTTCCTTTTCCTAATAGTTTCCTTTCCCATTGACTTTAATCTGTGATGATAAAAATACAACAGAGCTCGGCAGCATTAATTGCATTTCAGCATAGCTTTTAAACCCTTCAGAGATTGGTACATTTTTAGCTGTTGAGGTAGCAGCCACAGCACCTGCTGAAATACTAATAGTAACTGTCACATTTTATCAGGCAGACCTAAAAGAAGAGCAGGGGACTCAAAGAGGAGAATAACAAAAAGCTCAAAAATACAACAAAAGTGTTGCATCTTTTTAAAAATTATGTTTACCTAACAAGGACTCTTGTTTTTCTACTGAGTATTTAAACAAGGGCATTTGAAGAGCCTGTTAATGTGAGCCATGAATGGGACATTGAAAAACAATTATCTCTGACCCACACATCTACTGTCTTGTGAGGGGTAACAGAGCAAAAGAGAAATTCCACAGGAATTTGTCCTTTGCAGGAATCCAAAGCTAGAAATGTAACCAGTTTAGAAAGATACACCAGAAAAACATCATGCAATCTAATTCTTTAAACACACAGTGCCTCTACACTTTTCTACTCTGTCCTATCTGGAAATACACATGGTGACATTCTTGGTCTGATATTTTTGCTACTCTTTATATGAAATCAAACACCAGTTAAATGGTACTTTCTACAAGAGAACCACCAAGAGAATTAGAAAAAAAAAAAACAGAAACAAATGAAAAACCCATATTCCACTGAAATGTCTTTACTTCACTGGGAATTGTTTCTAGTGGAAAAGAACTCTAAAAGTTCACCATACATAACCTTCAACTCTTCTCCCTCACCCCCAAATGGTCTCCCAGCCAAACGCTTTATATCTCCTAAAAAATTGTGCCTTTAGAACAAGACTATTTTTACTGAAAAGAAAACAATGATGAATATTTTTAAAATACAGTAACAAAGTTTCTATGATAGTTGTGTTGGCAACAGCACTGAAATTTCACCTGTGTTTTGATTTTACATTGTTTACCTCTTTTCTATGTTTACTGCCATGAATAATCATGCTCTTTTAATGAATATTCATGAAGTATGTGGGACTGCAGTTGTAATGTAGCCAACAGGCATTTGCCATTTACTGTTAGAAGGCAGTACCAGTGAAAACCACAGATGCATTCAGCCTGGCATTTTGTTTTTAACAATGGGTAAATGAGGAAGGAATGCATCCTTAGCTAAGAGTATAAGAGAGATACACCAATGATTGAATTCTGCTTGCATGACCTCTATACACTTTGGTAGCCACTCAGCCTACGGACAGGAACAGCAGTCCTATAAAGTTTAGCATTAGAAACTATTTACCTAAATTTTTAGAATTACTTTACCTCAGGATTCCATTTCTTCCCCCTAAGTGGTGGGTAAATGCAGTGGAAAATACGTGTTTACAATATTTTCTGTGAGCATTCATATTATAAATCTGCTGCTAGCAGTTTTGCATCACCACTAGATGAGAGACAACCCACTTGAACAAACTAGACAATCAGCTATGAGCAACTTCAACAAGTTGCCCGCAGGCAAGCAAGGAGACCTAGAGTAATATATGCACATGTTGCAAATTTCCAAATAGCTGAGATGTTCCAGTTTTCACAGGAACAAGTTTTTCACAGTTTATGTTTTTAATAAGGTAGTGGATGACTTCCTGCACCACGGATAGCATTTTCAACTCTTAGGTTGCAGTGCTATATGGAATATGAAGTATTCAGGGGAATGCAAAGAACTAAAATTACCCAGGTATACTTCATTTCTTCTAAGATATATTTATTTTTGTGTAAAATGGGGAGAAAGAGAGAAAAACGTCATTTAAGATCTTTGTGTATGATATATTTTATCTCATATTTTGTAACTTTACCAGATTTCATCCCCTCATCGCCTTTTTAAAAGAAAAAATATCTTTTACATTTGCTGTACTGGACATGCAGCAACAAAAATCACAGACCTAAACAATGTAGGAATAAGAACCAACTTTATCTAGTTAAAATCAAGTGTATATTCAAAATTTCTCACTTTACTCTGCCCTAAAGAAAAAATTTTGTAAGTTGATTTCTTCTCAGTCCTGGTCAGGTTTGGGCTGTTTGATCACCATAATTTAGAAGAGACTGAAAGAGACATCCTAATGAGGAATTCTGCAATGGCTGCTTGCCAAGAAATCAATCAAGTGATCTCTTTCAAAGTCTATCACTAACCTCATTAAACTAGTGAGAACTGAAGACTTTCTCAATTCATTCCCTCGAGGCCACACTGAAGTCTCTCAGTGAGGAGCACTGAGTGCATCCCCAGATGTGCAGTCTGGTCACTGGTCAGGGCACAGATCCTGTGCATCTCATATGGTCACAGAGATGAAAATGGCTGCAGGGGTGCTTTAAAGACTTCCTTTATTTGCTGTAGTTTGCTATGTAAAGATGGAGGGAACTTAAGCCAATGTCAGCTTCACCTTCCAGGCTCCCAGTCTTTATCTGGCTCCCAGTCACTGCCACAGGGATTCATCCTAATGACAAACAGCCAGCTGTTGGGGGGTGCCCTGAATCAGTACACCGAGGCAAACAGACTGGCAGGAGTCTGTGCTTAAAGCACAGGTGCTCTGGAAGATAAGAAAGCCCAAAGGAAGTGATAAAAAGGAAGGTGATGCATGTAGCACATTGCAGCTGTGTTCTGTTCACATGGCTGCTGCAGGCAGGCTCATAGAGAGCTTGCTACTCCCTCTCCCAGAGCTTGTGCCATTCCCTGATCCCCACCTGTTCTGTCCCACATGATCACATGGATATGACTTCACTTTAAAGTGTCACACATCTTGTCACACTTCCAATAGGAAGAGTAGAATTTATTTTCTAATAACAGCATTAAACTTACAAACTAGAGATGGAATTGCCAAAAAAATTGGTATATACCAACACAATTCTAAAGACCAACTTTCCTGAACTGTATAAAACCAAATGCCTGCTGTAATTATTGCAAGTATCCAAACTAAGAGGCTTTTCCAATACACATGTTATAAAATATTTGTCCACTCACCAGCTCTTAAGCTTGCGAAAAAGTTCCCACGCCTCCAGTCTTAATAAATTCCAAGCTAGTGAGATTTGATTAAAGACTTTCTAGCATGAAAAAGGTTTCTTTTTTTGTAATTATTACATTCATTCAATATGACATCCACTCATATGCTGCAGTCCAGCATAAGACTTAAACGCTGCTCAAAACATACTTAATCCCGCAGGCCTCTCCTTCACATAAATCAGCTAGTTCTCCACATCTCACAGCACTAAATAATGACTGAACAATGTTATCAAGAGTTGGAATTAGACATCAATTCACATCACTGAATGGAAGCATCTAAACAGCAGGCTGAGGAAATATTGCCATATTACCAGCCTATGACATATACAATATATCATGAATCACATTGAAAATTCAAAGGTTTCAAGTACACATACCCTGCTGCACTCAGTGTTTCAGAGAAGCACTCTTAAAAAGTGGTAAAACAGTTTGGTCTTCAATAGGAATATTTCCTACTTTGGACAACTGTTGTTTTTAATTAGACTGGAACATACAGGCATTCCTTTTAGATGCACTTAGAAAGATCTCATTTTACCATAAAGAAACACTATAAAGGAGAATCATCAGTGTTAATACCACAAAATGAAATTACACAAATTAAAGGAAAGTATAATCTGACAGATTAATTTTGCTGTTTAATTGGTCTAACTTAACCTGGACATCAGTTCTGATCAGTCCAGTTGTGATAGAATATTTCACAAGTGAAGGATGTAGGCATAAGTTAGTCCCCAAACTCTTCCCCATACTGATAAAAGAGGAATGCCCATAGGAGAAGGCAAAAATTTAATTTCCTCAGCAAACATTCTCCAGGAGATCTTCAAGAGAAAAGCTACAATTTAAGGCTTAGTCTTAAGCATTAAAAATGAGTGGGAAGGTGTGTGTTATTGACTCTTTCTTAACAGTTATTCAGTACTAATCAGCATACTTTGTTTTCTTGCTCAAAATCAATGTAGAAGGACAACTCTGAATTATTTTTAATTAGCTTAACAGTATGATTTACAACATCTCCATTTCTCTTTCAAATAAAGATGCAAAAAGTCAGAATTAGCAACAGAAAAATGCTCAATATATAACTGCAGCTGCAGGAATTATTTGGACTCAGACGTCTTTACCATAGCTGAGGTAGAGGGTCATAGGCTGACGTTTACCACCGAATGAAGCTAAAAACAGAACTCCCATAAATTTAACAGTATTATGAATAAAACTATAGTGAAAATTACTCTACAATACTATCCAGAATAGTGTGGATCCCACTGACCTTACTGATATTGCTATAGTATTTTCTTTAATTATTATTTGGAGTAGTCTTTCAAATTTGAGTCGCAGGACACACTGCATTAGAAGATGATACGCGAAAAAAACAGGGCAAGGTTCAAGATAAACAATCACAGAAATAATTGCATGAAAACTCAGAGCCGAGTTCCCAAACTATCCTTAAACCTCCCTTAGAGTTGCATTTAACACTGAAGTTACTCATACCAGAAAGAAACATCAGCTGCTCACTGTACAGGCCTCCAAAGACTGAACACCTGAATCCAACTCAGTTTCAGTAGCTTTGCTCAGCAGCTTTTCACGTAGATGCCTAGCTTGAATTAATTTTCATAAGCTGTTCCTAGTTTGAATTAATTTTCATAAACTGTTCTTAGTTTGAATTCATTTTTATAATGTTGTTCCAAGGGATCTGAAAGGATTAGACATGCTTAGAAACATTTCTAAAATGTTAATTTCCTGGGTTTGGTTTCTCTAATTTTTCACTGTACCAGTATGAGGTATGTACCATTATCTGGGGAAAAATTTCAACATACTTAAACAATTCCTCACCCTCTCTCTTACTCCTTTTTCTCTATCCCATCACTATGGTTAAGGCAGCCTCAAGAACCACATGCCGGGAAGATTAACATCTTTGGTCAAAACTGAAAAACTGACCTGGACTTTTGATATCACAGTTAGTTACTGAAGTATCACAGTTACCACATCTAGACTGGAAAATTTAGTTCCCTTGGGAACAAAATCCAGGTTTTCTATCAATCCCAAGAGGGTGAAAAGTGAGTTGTAACCCTTACCAGCAAAGACAGGAACATTTAGAAAGTGATGTAGATGCACACTGGGGGCTGCTCCCAGTGTGAAGGACATGACTTCAGTCTGACCTTGATATACAGACTTTTCTTCTCAGGAAATCAGAATGCAGGTTTAAGAGGAGAGGAGATGGAGACCATGAACAGGCAGGGATCGAGTTCTGGACTGCATTAGCTCTTGGAGTGCCATGGGGAGTTCAGGGCCTCATGAAAGACTGAAGTTTCCCAGTCTGGGCAGTGTCTCCAACCAGCTCTCAGACAGAAGGCTACTGGTGATCTGGTACCTCCATAAGCAAGGCATGAGCTCACCTTTGTCTGCTCAAGGAGCTGATGTGCCTCTCACTGCATCTAAAAGTGAATTTTTACAACACCCCACATCCCAGTGACTGTCTATTTTTGGAATAAGTCTCAGTGGAAATGAGAAAGGCTGAGAGAGAAAGAGACCACAGAATGGCACAAAAGGGACATGATTATACTAGAGAGCCAAGCAGTGATCTCTCCTGCTGAACCACTGCCTCTGGCAAGCTTTTGGTAAATGCTAAAGCAGACTGGATTTGGGCAAAGTTCCCACCGATGGAAGCTGAAAGTGCAGCAACGACCACAAGGGAAGATACAGCCTTTGCTGAAAAAAAAGCATGTAGTAATCACTGAAATAGTGGTGTATAGAAGTAGCTGGTAAATTACAAGAAAATTCATCTAAATATGTGATAGGTTTTCCAATGAAAAAACCCTCTCCAATCTATACATTACATTTCTACTCCTGCTGTACTTGTGTTTTTCCAGAACACTTAGTTTTTCTTTGTCCTAAATGCTTACAGATACAGAGGATATTTTTAATATATCAGATCACTTCCCATCCAACATAAGCTTTATTTCCTAAAATAAGCAAAAGGTGGTTTAGGAAACAAATCAGAGACAATGCAATTACAGCAAGACTTGACTTGCCTTCAGAATGCAGCCTTGATGTCTGCAAATCAGATTCTAATTTAAATCCCAGTGGGAAACTTAAGAATTAGAATGCTTATCACTACCATGGTGTTCTGTGCATTACTTCATTTGGATTTCAACATGCAGCATTAGAGCATAACTGGGTGAAAGAGTATGAATATATTACCACCTGCCTAGCTTTATTTTGCTTTTTGCAGATTGACGCACATCTCTAACTTTACACACATAAATAACCTTAAATCAAAGGGACTATGAAGGTGATAAAGGTTAAGCAGATGCTAATATGACTTACAAAATTTGAGCCCTAAAAAGCAAATGTTTTCAAATAGGAAGGGGCAAACCCAGTCATCTCTAATTCTTATCTCCTCTGGTTTCTTTAAATTGTCTTTATTTTAACAATCTCCTTTTTGTACCAGCACCCAGCTCTACAGCCTTTTGCCTTATTTTCTTCTTACAAACCTACTGATTAAAAAAAAGGTTAATTTAATGTTACATGTAGGGAATCACAACCAAAAGTGTTTAATTCCTGTAACTGCCAAAACAGCTGCTATCCATGGTGAGTATGTCTGAGCAGTCATATCTTCACTTGACAAAGAATGCACAGCCTGTGCAAGACAGCTATTCATCACCTTGATGAATGACTGCCAAAAGAAGTGAAATGCCTTGTGGCCTCTCAGTGCCCAACACCCAGAACCTGCCTCATCAGCAGTCTGTAGTCAGTGCTACCACCAGAGATCAAGCTGGGCAAGCTGGACATGTCATCCTTCCCATGTACAAGTCCCCAGTCCCCCAATGACCCCTCAACATCAATACCAAGACATTTTCAGGTGAACTTTTCTCCAACTAGATGACCCTGCTACCTGTACCTTAACAAAACCCCAGCTCTAATCACTTACCTGCAGTTTAGTGACACTTTCCCACCTCAACCTAAAAGGCTGTTTTCAATTGGAACATGGCAGCTTCATGTCTTAGATCAGTGTTAATAGCCTCTCTCTAAATTCACACCTGATTCTAGCTCATTTGCAGTTCATGTGTTACAGTTTATATATATATATAATGTTTATACATTAAATCTACTCCAGACACTCTTTCAAATAATAAAAATTAGCCTTTACCAGCACTTTTGGAACTGCAGAAATAGCCTGAATCTCTTCTTCCCTTCACTGTGCCTCACTCAGCCACTGCCCTAAGTGCTGGGGCTACCTTTCAGCATCAGCCCTTTGCTGAGCCTGGCAGCACCTGAGGAATCTATGGCTCACTCCGAATTACATCCATATCCCATGCACTGCCCTGCACTGCTTTGCACCACACTTCCTTACTTCACTTCATCTGTCAGCACCATGAATTAAAAGATGCATCTCAGCATTTTAATCTTTGCTGATGCAGCTTCAACCTTTAAACTAGAATTAGAATATTTTGACCCACCCCCTAAAAGCAGTGTAGAAAATTCATAAGCTAATCTAAATTATTTTCTAACTTAAGCAAACTGTGTTTTATTACGGAAGATGGGAAAAATTAAACTCTTTTACTTTCATTTGAGAGACCGCATTCTACAGAACATTGACATACTGCTCTGCCACTTCCAAAAAGAGCATGATTTCAACCTGCTCTGTTCTGCTGCTTTTCTAGAAATCAAATAAAATTATTTTAGTAAGAGAGGGAGCATATGCTGTCACAGTACATCTGAAAATAGTGTGTACATTGGCCAGCACTGAAAAGAGCGAGAGCTGAAATGCATTAGAGATATTTCAGTGCAAAAGCTCCTTTGAAGGCATTTGCCAAGGAAAAAGCCTGAAAGCCTTTCCTTGACTTCCCGGAAGATTCTTATCAGCAGGCACACTGCTCCTGAAGGTTGCAGTCACAGGCTGGCCTTGCTTTTGGAACTACTCAATACCTTATCACAGTTGTCAGTGCAAGTGCCAATGCTTATTAGTGGGAGTCAGCCCTGGAAACACAGAGGATGAATTTTCTTCCTAGTAATGGCCCTCCCCAGGAGCCTTAGGGTACAGATGAGTACACCGATATGTACTGTTACCACTTTCTCAGTTTGAGGCTAATCTCTCCTGTTCCCACACCAAACTCTAATTCTCTATGTATCTAAAGAGGGACAGGCTGAGCCTCTAGTAACAAAGACATGACTAAAAATTATGTGGGGGTTTTATGGTTCAAGTCTAATATAAAAACATCCTAGATTTGGACTTAATTTACAGAATAGGCAAGAATCTTACGAATATACATGACCACATGGACATCAGTGAAGTTTTTTTTCTACTATGTCATCTTAGAATTTGACACTTTGGATGACTATAAAATTCATTATTTTTAAAATGCTGACTTTACACTTTCCTCCAGTATATAATTTAATTATCATATCTGGTATGAAAATATTTAGGTAGCTGTAGAATAAGCAAAGCATAATAAGAAACCTGAATTAAAGTAAAATGGTCTTGTGGAGCAATACATGTCTTTTCTTTTTAATATGATGGAGGAAAAAAATGGGGTTGACATGATGGTGTTTTAAAAAACCAGAAACATCAACACTGCATTATAAATTATTCTATCTCTCTTTGTACTTTATATTCATAGAGTCTTAAGCACTTGTGATTTCTCATCTCTAAGCATCCTAACTATACTTGAGAACCAGAATAAATGCAAACTCTGAAACCTTCTTAACCTTAAGATGAAGGAAATTCCATTAAATTCCTCATGACATTCTCTATTGTCATTTCAGTACATTTATGATAAGAATATGGAACTGTCGGTTTTCAATGACTCTTCAGCCTGATATCTACTGGCTTGCCTATCTTTTTAATAGTGCTTTGGATTTCAGAGGATAATACTGATAGTTTCATTTCAGAAACTCTCTCAGTTTTAAAAAAATATCCTCAGACATTAATTTTAAATATGAATTAGAACTACCTGTGTTTAGCTTAACACTGATTTATGGGATTAGATTTCATGTGCTAATTTATCACATTAAAATGATTTTATAAGTTGTGGATCTTTTCAGAACACCTTGTTTCTATTTCTTCATGAAAATATTCCCTCTGTCATTTACCTGGATGTGAACACTAAATTTGTGACAATAAATTACACACCACAAGTTCCCACATACCATCGCACCCCTCACCCTCCGATACAGAAAGCTCTCACAATTAAATTTAAAGAAATACATGCTAACATATTAACAAATAAAGCAGGAACTTGGTTTTATGATATTATGCTGAGCAGTATAACAAAAGGAAGTCTATGGTTTATTATTTAGGGCAGATGTCTTAAAGCACTTACTTGATTTAGGGTCACAAAACCCTAATAAAAAAATCAGTGTAGTTTAACATTATTTCATTGGTTCATTTTCAGGGTAATTATGAACTAAAGGGATACAGACAAGCATCCAGTGGGATCTCCTAAATACCTAACTGTCCCTGTTTTCTACCTGTAAATATTTTCTCTCCATGTGGAACAGAAAAGGAGGGAAAAAGAGTAGTAGGTTAGTTATACCTCAAAAATGTCACCCTACCTCAGCATAATTCAACAAGCTAAAATAAAAGAATGCAACATGAAAAGGCAGCAGTATGGGCTATTAAAAAAGAAAAGTAAATTAACCCCTGCAATGAATTCCACATGATCTAGATGTGTGCAAAGAATCAGGATATATGACATAATACTGATATCATGTCACATCATACACAACATGATCCAAGAAGCCAGCACAGGTATTAGTCCTTTAAACTTATTTCTAACACAATTTTTTAGGGCAAAATAAATAAAACTCTTGTAGATACAGAAATATAAAAGCTGGAAGTTATGCAACTAAGACTCAAAGTGTACACTGAAGAACTATAGTTAAAAATTTAAAATAACCCAGTCAACCCAATAAGACTATGCTCCACCATGTGCATAAACCCAGAGCATCTAACATATATTTTTGATTTAGAAATGCTGTCTCTAGCCATTTGACACTGATATTTCATAAGGCTTCTTGGCTGCCAGCAATCACATCCATCTGTTATGCTGGCAGTGTGCTCAATCACAAGGTGTGTTGGATCTCTTCATTTTAGGCACCATTGCCAGAGAAATAGAAAACCCTTTGAACTGAGTGCAAATGCATTCAGAAAGTACCAGCTAAAGGCATTTTGGATGGGGCAACAAACTTTGAGCAGAAAATAAAGAACAGAGGAAGGAAAGTAATAGAACTAAAGAATGTAATAGCTCTAACAGCAGTCTTACCATTGCTTGAAGAAGTGAGCAAACATCGAAAAGAGTCATTACCAACCAACAAGTGTCATTTAAGTGATCCTTCCCATGAGACACATCTTGGAAGTCATAGCACTATCTTCTATTTCTTCCACAGAGCTTAAAGATCACTTTCTGATTTCTCTTTCACATATGTGCATATATAGCTATGCATACATATAAATACACATGCCCTTACTAAACATATATATAGCAAATATAAATATTATAGACACGCAACAACAAAGACATGCATGTTTTATGTACATATGTATATGTAGACACACATACATAATTTTTACTGGCAAGCTCTCTGTGCTTCATTACAACTACTAAGGAGCAAAATCTACTTTGCTGTAAAGTCTTTTTGTTTTTCCCTGGGGGAGGAGGGAGTCACTCAATGCTTCTGCATAGCAAACACATTTTCCTGCAGTTACAAGGGAGAAAAGCCACATGAGACAGCACGGCTAATCCATTAAGACAAGTTCTGTATGTTCTAGAAAACCGCTGCAGCTTCAACCTTGCTTCCTTTTGAAGGAGAATTAGGAAAATGTCTTCACTTTGGCAACAGTTTTTCCAGCCATCATTTTCTTGCTACTGACTAGTACATTGGTTCAGAAGGATTTAAGCATGGCAATCTCACTGGAATTTGTGGGGCTTTTTTTCTCTGCAACTATCAAAAGATCTTTAAAATAACTTCTCAGCTATAAAATGTGGTATCTGCTTGCCAAATAATTTTCAGATTATTTCCATTTATTCCAGCTGTGCCACTCCTCAGCGCCTCAGTAAAACAGTCTAAGAGACAATTTTGAAAAAAGTTCTTAAATTTTAGTTTCCTTTTTATTTATTCAGAGTCAGCCCTCCAAAAAGAGTAAATTCACAGGAACAAAGCTCAGTATTTTCACAATCACTTACAGACACATTGCCTTCAAGAAAAGTGGTGACTGTGCATATGAGGAGAGCAAAGGAGCAGTGTTAGAGCCCCTGCACTCAGCTCAGGAAGTGCTTTGCATTACCAGCTGTCACCAAAGGCTCATCCCTGTGGGAAGAATCCTGTTCTGCCTGCTGCAATTCCTTCTCAGCTGTTTGGCCAGGGGCTGCACCAAGGAGCATCCTCATGACAGCAACATTACAGTCTCCAGTGAGAACTGATCCAATTTGGCAAAAATGGGCTTTATCTTTTAGCTGACTGCCACCAGAACAGATGAAAACAGTGAAGTCCCTACACAGTCAATGCCTAAAGTGCCACTCCACAGTACTTAACTGCAACTACAGCACCAATGGGATGTTCAGATACAAGCTTGTCAAGGATTAGGAGATTTTTTTAGCAATGAAAAGTGCTTCATGGTATCAGCTACAGGAATTATTGGAAGAAACTACAATATATAGTATTAGATGTCAAAAAATGACAGTAAAATGTGAGAATATTGATCAAACCAGAAGAAAAATAATGGTCTGCAGTAGAACAGAATGCTTTAGCTAAAATAGTGAAACAGTAATATAGATTTCATTTTTAGTACTATTTTTGTAAGAGCAATTCCCTGAGGTTTCAATCAATTATTGATACTTTGTCATTTCTACTTATTTGAGAGTATGTGCCATACAATCTTCAAGAAGCCCAAAGTATGAAAGCTTCAGTTTACTCACCACAGAACAATTTGTCACCTATAATTCTGCTGGTTTGTTGATAGCTGTCTTTGTGAACTTCAAATTATATGAGTCTCTTCTTAGGCTGGAAGAAGACAAAACAATTCACCTCTTGCAAATATATTCCTGATTTTTGAACATAAAAATATGGCTACAGCCTGCAATGCTCTAAGAAACAATACAGCATATCAAATTAAATTCAGAACATGACTCCATCACTTTGACTACTGAAGCAATGTTTTCCAGCAACAAGATTGTTTTACAAATATTGTACATTAATGCCAATGTGAAATGATGTCAGAATCAAATTTCACATCAAATGATGTGAAATGTGTGGCTGTACAGTAAGACTGCAACTCAGAAAAAATTACCTGTTTTCCTGCAGTGTGACAGTGAGCAATGAGGACTGATAGTAACTGAGTGATAACAAATTTCTTCAGACTTTAGACCTTCCACCTGTCACATGCAGGGACACCAAGTTCTTTTTTCTCTTTGTGTTTTATCTTCTTAAATACTGCTTTTCTTCCCTAATTATAAAAGACCAGTTTTCCACAAACATTTATATAAATTTCAAGTTCAATTCACTTATCAGATTCCTATAATACTGCAAAATGGTAAATATTAGACAAATTCATAAAATAATAAAATAATGTAATTAATAAACTGAGAATTGCTTCTTTTTCTTTTTTTTTAAGCTTATTTCACCTGTGGGAGATAAGCCTATATCTGAATCACAGACTGACAGCTACATATATAGAATTTGATATGGAAAAACCAATTGAGTTGTCCCAGTTTCAATTTTAAGGATGATAATGCTTTTGGCTTCAGATCTTAAAATGGTAAACATTACTGTACAGGTCAAAAGTTTCATAACCTGCACGAGTATATTTTCAAGGCATTCATTATTGAAATGGGAAAGAAAGTAGCCTTGTAATTATAGTGGGGCACAATTACAGCTACATCCCACAATTAATTATTTGCAGTCTTTTTTATTACATGAACAGTTCAATGAGAAGTAAAAATCTCTCTTCATCCCGATTTACATTTTTTCTTTCCAGTAGACCTTTCAAAAGTTACTTGTAGCATAATCAAGCACATGAAGTCCTACCCATCCCTAGTGATATTTGTGGAGTTGATATAGCTCTGGTTCTGAGAGAACACCAGCATTTTATATTGAAAAAAATCAACCAGGGAACTATTTCTCCCAGAGTTTTTCATTCTATTCTTGCTATACCCCAGGCAAATTACATTCTTTGCAAAAGTAACTCATAGAATAATTTTCCCAGAAAGCAATCAATAAAAGCTCCCCTCATGCCCTTCCATCTCTCTTTGCTTTCCTGAGAAATAAAGCCATTAGGTGCACTAGCACCTTTGATAGATGATTTAAGTGAATTTTTCTGAACATATTCCCTCTCTCTTAAGCATATAAGCTGCAAAACTATTATTCTGTAGACCCCATATATCACTGAAGTAGGTTCAACCTTTCAGTAATCCTGGAACTACAGCAACTGACTTCAATCCTGAATGAAAGCAAACCAGCCCAGCTGGAAACCTAAAAATGTATGACAAAGTCTTACTGAATGTTCAGAAAGAGAAAATAATTTTCACCAAAGTTCAATAATATGTTCTCTAAATTAATAATAATAATTGCATTATTACTACGCAACAAATACAGATGCAAAAAAATCCCCTTCAAGCTTTAGGAGACTACATACATTTTTCTTACTTAGTTTACTAATTGTATTATGTATTTTTAAAATTTTAAACCTATCAATTATTTTAAAATAAGGCATAGATACATGTACAATAATTTCCTTACAGTATGTCAAATTATATAATTGATCTATTTCTAATCCTAAGTAGTGATAAAGGCTTGCAATGGCAAGTAGTATTTTATCACTGGTTTTAGATAATGTACATTTTTGTTCCAAAGCAAAAACATATTTAAACTTTTCCTACTCCTTAGCATAAAATTGCAATGATCTTATTTTAACTTAGAAGTAAAACAAGAGCTAATTCAACTACAAGAAAAGCTAGTCTGGTTATGTAAGTCTTGGGATGAAACTGCACCTCAAATGAAACATTTGAAATGAAAATCAGCCCCCTATACTTTCCTTTTTACTGGGCCTAGAAGCAATACAGTTGGAGCTCATCCACTCAATCACTTCTGATTTCCAGAGCTTTTTCCCAGAGGGATGTTTAAATGAGATACCTAAATGTATTTTATGTCAAACAGTCCAAGTATTAACAGAACTGACTTTGGGTCTTATACCTAAGAATAATTACAGAAATCATTTCATCTGTCATGTGAAGAACCCAAAATAAAATGAGCTGTCACAAAGCATTGTGTCATGTCACCATACACATGCACACACACATTTTATACAGAAAATATTGCAGCTGTTCATTTTTCCTCCTACAGGGACACTGTCTAAGGTGGCAGCTTTCCTTGGGGAATATGCTATCATTAGATTTCCCATTTGGGCCTTTTCCATGGAGAAAGACTTTTCCCGTACCAGATTAAATCATGCTAATTTCAAACTGGAGGCAGTCACATCAAATTGATTTTTAAACGCTGAAGAGAGGAAAGAGATGTTTGGTAGATGGTGTGAGAGGAAGCAGCAATGTAATACACACTCTCAAAATCATCCTTGCATATTCTGTATTTCAGAAGCTCTTGAGATTTGCATTGCTCTATTTACCTCATTGAACACTTCAGCTCTAGTAATTCCCACTCTCACATCCACTGTCAGAGCATCACTGGCAGCTGGATTTCTGTGTTGTAAGCAGGACTACAGCTCCTTGTTGAACTTATGCAGTAATTTCTTCCAACAGAACCAAGGCTGTTCCAGCAAAAAGCATAAATATGACAAATAATTATAAAATATCTCTGACAATCAGAAAAATCATTTCAAGAGTTCCACTTCACTCACGGGAAAACGAAAAGGTCATTGGATGTCAGAAGAAGTTTATACTCCAGCAAAATAGTAATTTAATGTTTCCTATACATTCTAATTTTCCAATATGCTGCAAAATTCTGAATATAAGCCTCATTATTGCCTTACAGAATCAACTAAAAGAAAGCACACATTTGTAACAGCTGATTAATAAACATTAGGATTCCTGGAAGCTTGGAAAAAACCCACTAATTCTTACTGTGCAATAGCAACTAAAAGAGACACCACTGAGTACTAGTCTGTAGAAGTGAACTAACAAGACACCAAAATGCTTAAAAATTGATTTTCCCAAAAATTGGAGGCAACTGTGTTTTAGTTTAGTTGCAGTTTACTCCCTACGGTCAAAACTGGTACAGTTGAAAAAACATATTTGTTCCTCAGAATTCCTGAACAGTAATTCTTTCTCTTCCATATTCCTTTGAATATTTTTTATTATTCCTCAGAAAATTCAATTTAATTAAGGCAGAAGCATTTAGAATTCCTAGTTCAAATATTATGTGCTGCTTTCAAAAAGCTACTTGCATATGCTAAGTGGAATTCTAATAATAGACCAGTACAATGCAAAGTTTGTTTCAAACTTCAAACTTTTTGAGAAATTACTTTCTGGCAGTCTTGAGGAGAGCTATTAAATGTCAATTCAGTATCGCTTTTGATTTCCTCAGACCAGATTTAGCAGCTGAACTGAATGAAGCGAGGCACAAGGGAAGACATCCTCAACATAAGCTTCCCAGGCTTTTATGTTTAGATCAAAGGGTATTGATTTACAATTCTGAGGATGAAAACAGTGGTGAAGAAACCCAGGCAGCTTTAAGTAAAGTGCTGACATCAGTGACAGATCTGATTTTAGCTATAGTGCCATCAAATAAAAACAAGGCCAATGGCTTTGTCAGAAACATGCTTTCCTTTCCCCACCCTACTTGTTACACTCATAACTATGGGAATGCAAAAAAAAAGTAAAATGAAGCTATTCAGAGAAAAGAAACCAAACAAAATTCAAAACCAATTCAAAATTCAATTCAACCGATCCATTTATAGGTCCCAGTTCAATCAGACAATGAACGCAAGTGAGATGCTGGAGGACCACAGGAGAAACAGCAATAGGAATGAGTGCCAGAAAAGTAACATCTCTGTGGTGCAATATAGTTGGCCCTTACTCAAATCTAAACATAAACCCTTTGCTGCTTCAGCAATGAGAGGAACAGACACCGGTCCTTTTAAAGATGCAGTCCATAGCCAGGGGCCATCCAGTACTAAAAGCTCAGCAGATCACCTCTAAGCTTGCTTTTTTTATTTCAGGGTGAGGTATATTTTTAATCTTCTAGCCATTTTTAGTGTTAGAATTCATAAGAGTAATTTCAACATATGGGAGAGAAAAAGCTTTTTGAAGTAACATGAATCTCTTTTAACAGTGACTATTACTTTTAATATTCATATGGGTAGAAAGTCCCCCTTTTTGTTAGTCAGCTGATTTTCTGATTTTCCTTTTTTAACTATATTAAGGCAGCAAAAAATTCATGATCCTAAAAAAAATAATACTAAACAAGAAGAAAACAGAGGATACCAGAAGTTTCACAAGAGAGCTTCCATGTGCTCAACCAGAATCCCAAAAGGAATGAAACAAGCTTGAGCTCTAAGATTCCTGGCGGAAAATAGAAGGAAATTAGGCACATCTTTCATGAGGTTAATTCATTTTTCTCTCTGAGAAAAAGCAGAGGAAAGAACAGTTCAGAAGCTACCAGCTCCAAGTAGTAACATGATTTATAACATACCAATTCCCTTGCTGTGTTTTATAGTGCTCTCAGCAGCATCAGTCCTGGTATTCCTCAAAAAAAAAAAAAAAAAAAAAAAGGCACCAAAAGGAGCAGCAAAGTGTAATGCTGAGCAGCCCAGTGAGGGAGAAAGTGACTGCTCAACTGCCCTGCAATACAGCTTTGCTTTCAGAAATGGCACTTAGACAATAAATAGAAATTCATTTAATTTGCTGCACTCCGTGCAATCCCTAAACCTGGGTGTCAAATTCTGCATCGTGAAAGCAAGAAGAACTTCAGCAAAACAGTGTATTTCTTCACAAAACTAATACCAAATGGATATGAGGAGTTCATATAACTAAACTCTAGAGTTCTTGGATGAGAGTATTTCAACTGGATGATCATATAGTAGTATATAGTTTTTCCTATTCCTCCTAAAGACAACAAGGAAAGCATTTTTCCTCTTGTCATCAGTGTGTCTTAAAAAAGCAGGTCTTTAAATCAGGAAGTGGGTATGCTGATGTTGTTATATGAACAGCAAGGCAAAAAAAATATTAGTTTTCACCCACAGGAATATTGTGTTTAGAGGTCAGAGTAAGAGTAATTACTAACAAATGCATTAATGTCTTCGTTTCTAATCAATTCATATAAGCACACTTTCACTCCATGAACTTGGCAGTCATTTGTTTGTCAGTTGGCCTTTATGGAGAAACAATTCATTGATAATTATAAATTTAACTTTACCAAGCACAGCAGTTAACACAGATATCACCAGCTTTTTTATCTTTTTACCAAAGGTTCTCTTTTTCTCAGTGGCATGGCTTCTTCTGCTTAAAAGAAAGAAGCAGCAGCCACAGAGATACTCTCTGGAGCAAACCTCTTATCAAGTATTTCACTAAACCTATTGGCAATAATTATGCATAATTTCTCAAGCTACAATGCCCTGCTCCAGTTTAAACCTGAGAGTTCATGCAAGCATCTCAATAGCTATCTAAGTGTGAAATGTACTATTGTCATAGACCAAAAAACTGCTCTACAGAGATAACACAGGCAGAGGCAGGATATCTGAATTCCCCCTGAAAATCCAGGGCAAGAGAGCTGCTTTAGGCACTAGGCTCAATGCCAGAGTCACTGTGTCACGTCACAGGGCCCATACAGCGCTCCCAGACAGCTCTGTTGGCACTATATTGTTTTCCTTCATATAAAAGCAGTCTTCCTCATCAAGCCATAGTGTCTCTTGCCCCCTACATCCAGGGACCATAAAGACTTGTGACCAACCCTCTGTCTCAAGGCAAAAACCACTCTGCACCTATCCTGGGATAGGATATAAACAAAGAGCAATCTTAAGGAAAAAAAGCTATCACAGAAAATATATTAAATATATCACAAGACCCAAGCTTTTAAGATTATATGTTTCCCTATCCTATTTGAAACATTTTAGGAAATTAAAAAGAAAGCATAATAGGTCATGGATAGGGCTCAGAAGCTTTCAATTCAATCCCTCTCCTGTCACTGAATTTCCCTCAGCTTCTCTTTTGGCCTCAGAATGAATGCATCAGCTTAAACCAGGACTGTTTACATATACACTACCAAAGGAGGAAGGCATATAAAGTAAGAGCAATGCACAGATGAAAGGAACGTCAATAAACAAATCAATTTTCTCCCAAAATATCGCAGCATCAGCAACTATCCAACAATATTTAATGCACTGCTTTGTAAAAATAATTACTACAGTGCATTGTTAAAATATTTCATGCAATTACTTGGAGTTATCTGAACATCACTCTGAACAACAGACTTCAGAACGATGTAGAGCTTGGTCTGATTCATGTGCAGACATGGGCAATAGAATTACCCCCTTTGGCAGGCAATAGGGAGTGGACAGAACAAGAAAAAAGTGCAATCAATAAAAAAAGAGGAACTTTCTGTTACAAGCACAGTATCTTAGGTAAATTTCAAGCAACTTTTTTACATGAATATGTTCTTTTTCCTAATATAGAAGAAAATGGCCCTGGAATATGAAAATTGTGTTAATTAAAGACATTGTTTTTCTAAGTACTTTTGTATTGGAAGTGATATAAAAAGAGAAAGAAAATATATAGAAAAGGATCTTTTCTTGTCTTTATCCATCAATTCTAATAAATTTCACAGTAATTTTTGTAAACACAGTTACATTGACCAATTTTTTCATGGCACAGTTTCCCTCTAGAAAAATCAGAAATAAGAAACGTGAGGTGTTTCAGTAAATTCCCACAATTGTTTACAGCAGGAAGAAATGGGATTGATCAATGGTATTAATCAGACCCTGTCATGGTGCATTGCTGCACTTGTTACAACAAATGTTAGGTAACTATGCTATTAAACCAGGCATTGTTGCAATTTTATCATGTCAACATTATAGATTACAGATTATTCTTTTTGACAACATCACAGACACATAAAATGACACTTGTGATATCAAGCACAATCAATTTTACCTCAAAAAACAACTACTGTCCAAAAAGGGACATCTGAAGAGAAATTTGCTTTGCCTGCTAAGGCATGACTGAAGCTCAAAGAGGTGCACAGCTGCTAAAAGTTAAACACTTAATATATTGCAATTGTATTGCAAGAATAACCTAATTCTTAAATGAACTTATTTATTTCACCTACTTAGGTCAATAAATGGGAAGTTTAAGCTCAGCATGATTAACAAAAAATAAACTGATAACAAAGTACAGTCACAATCTGCATTCTCTCACAAATATATAGCTATTTTCTGATTTACAATTTATAAAAAAGAAACACCAATGACTGGAAGATCCTGCAGAAAATTCTTTTTCAAAGACATACATATTAGTCATTCTATGTCAGGATAATAATAACACCAATAAAATATTTAAATGCACTACTATCTATTGTAGAATAACATCCATAAATAGGATTAGCATTAAAATGACAAAGGAAAATGTAAAACAAAATAATTCATGCAAAGAATTTTAAATACTGTACTTGCCTAAAACTGCTTCACTATGCAGATCACATGAAATAATTTCTTGTTTAAGCTACAAATCTAATGCTTAAATTACCTATAAACCATTAGTCTGAATAATCTCAGGGGAATGTAATTACATATACAAAGTCCTTCATGTCTATTATACTGAATATAAAAACAGTATGTAGTAAATAACTTTCCATAAACAAATATTTTCTACCATCAAAGAGATCAAGATTTGTTATTGTTACACATTGGGGCAAAGAAATAATTACAATGTGAAGATTCATCTAATCAGGATTCAGTAGCACTCAGACTTTGAATGTTTAACTCACAAGGGGTCTGCAGGCAACCCCAGAGATGGAATCAGAAATGGATCAGAATGTCTCCATAAATCACAAGCTGGTCTAGACTGCAGTGAAGCAAATGTAAGTGGTTAGGAAACCAGCATGTACTTGAGAAGAAGAACCAGCTGTCATCTGGCTTCAGGGCTGCACAGGCACACAGCCACTTTCTCATCACACAGCCCTTGTCCTTACTGATAAAGCCACTCCTGAATTTAACCACATTACACCCCACAAGAGCTGTAAAGGAATGTTGAGCCACCTTCATTGCACAGATAACAAAAGCAACTTTTCTCCAGAATCATTTCATATATGCTGCAGAGTGAGACTAAAATAAAAACCAGAAGACCATTCCCCTTTTAAATAGCCAATCAATCCAGTTTTCTAAATAAGTATTTTAGTACAAGCAGTGCCTAACTCCCTTATAGATAGAAACATCAAGGTCCTCTACATAAACATGCATTTTCTAGAAGGCTCTGTAAAACTCTGAAACAAGGAGTTAACATAGCCTTTTAAAAAATATTTAACATTATATACTCTTCCTATTTTTACAGTAAAAAAAGGCCAGAATCTTCATCTGCGGGTGCGTAAATGCTTTTATTTCTATTAACATGCCCCCAGTAGAGCAGAAAAAATTTCTAACCAATAATAAAGAGGGGACTTGCTTAATGTATGAATGATGTTAATTTAACAGAGTATGAAAGTACTGCAAACCTAGCTGCAAGGAAAGATAGGAGTAATCAACATAGTTTCTCACCATTTCTACTTTTCTTTTGGAAACAACCTCCCCTTTTGCTAACCCACTCTTCTATTTTATGGCTATGACACTTGCATCCAGCAGCTTTGCTGTGCCTAAAACAAAATTCAATAGAAGACAAAAGCAGTTACAATCACAAGTCTGCAATGTGGATTTCCCTTAATTATAACTATAGAACAACAAGAGGTTGAAATACAAAAGAAATATTAAATACATTTTAAAAAATGTATCTCCTTATCCCAAAATGATTTTCAGCTTTTTTATTACCTTGCATGCAAGTCTGACTTGATGGAAACTAACGATTCATGATAAAGCAATGAAGCCCATTTTCAAACTTAGGAAAGCTTTAGTGCTGGGTTCAGTTCTCAGAATTCCTTTAAGCTTCTCTAGTTATACTCTCCCAGTAAAGCTGCACAGTTAGGCACAACTTCACAAACTACTAAAGCATGTGTTAAATGCATTTTTCAATCAATGCTTTATACCATACTCAATCACCCCGATTTCAGAGTGACTCTCACCAGACTTTTACCACTTCTACTTACAATTAACTTTCTGACAGCATGACTGAGCCTTAAATTTTCCCTTATTCCTCAACCATCTTCTATCTAAGGTTCTCCTCACATCAAAGGGATTCTGAATGATAACTGAAGCTTTTGCTCACCATATACGCAGTATTAAATTCTGCTTCAAAGACAGCCAAAAATACTGCATGCTCAGTGACAATAAAATAACAAAACATCTTTGTTTTCTCCTGTAGCTGTTGTCCTATGTGACCACATAAACTGTGAATGCTTTCTAAATTTCCAGAAGCATTTGAATGCACTTAATTGTTGTTTCCCCAGTGTTTTCCTATTTCAGGAAATATCTCAGACTCTTCAAAGAAAATTCAGTGAAACCCTAGAACTGGACAAAAATTAATTCAATTCTATTCATACGTAAATTACCTTTTAGTAGTTCAACAGCATATTCTATAACTTATATTTAATTAAATTATCATCAATTTTCTTACTTTCCTTTTTATCTGCATTAGAATGTAGGATCTTTTTCTCTCCATAACTACAATTCCCAGACCCAGCCTGAATTTAGTCAGGTAAGAGCTCCTCTTTCACACTCTTCGGAAAATAAAAAGACAAAACCCACAAACCCTATTTCTAATGTCTGTGCATTACAACCTCTAGGCAAGAGTATTCTTAAGTTGACATATAAAACTTCTTTGAATGCTTTCAAGAGCTTTGAATGGTTTTTCTGTTACTGTAGCATTAAATCAGGGCTTTGTGGAAAAAAAAGTGTTATTAGCTCAAACAATTAATATCTCTGCATGATCATTTGCTTCTAGCAATGATTTTTATTTGATTCATTAAATATAAGATTAAATTTTGATACTATACAGAAAGATGTAATGACCTAGGAAAATTGTGGGGAAAATCAATCTAAAAATTAAAGTAGAGAAAGAAGTAACTGTGAAGAAATGCAGTAAAAAGGGGGGATGCTTAGCACTTCTCTACTAAGAAAAAACTGTATAAGTAAAAACCCCAACACTGTAGTTTACAAACTACACTCTAGAAACTCACTGCTGTGTAGAGCAGTCAGAAACCCACAAAGAGCACTCATCCTCCAAGAGAACACTCTTCCTCTACAAGGCATCAGTTACTTGCCTGGCCCAAGAGAAGATGCAGGTCTGAATTCTGCACTTATCTCAGAAAGGCAGAAGTCATATTTCATTATACTTTCCTATTAACTTGGTTTCTATACCTTATCACATATTAATCACTGCAAGATTAAAGTCTTTTATATAAAGTCTTTGATATAAAGATATCACTTCTGTATCAGCTATAAATAACTAAACAATGAGAAGCCCATCATATGTAATACAGGAAAATCCCTTTTGAATTTACTGTGGACCCCGAGTGGAACTCTTGTATTTTCAGAATTTATTATAATGAGAAGTTTCTTGAAATACTAATTTTTAAAATAATTTTTAAAAATTAATGTTGTACATTAAAATGAAGTTCCAGGAAACTGAAGACAGAAGCTATAAAAGGTTCAGACTTAAATGAAAGACTCATACTTACATAATTCTGATGTCCTAAATACAGCTCTCTTTGAATTCATTTCATAACTAATTTGCAGGTCAGTCCAGCTGCTTTCTGTCACTTTAAACACCCACAACCTCACAGCATACCATGGCATGAACCATGGCCCTTTGTTATCTGGAGAACTAATTACCTGTAATTATTAAACCTTCACTGTCTGCACTGCAGGTATTTAAAAATCAATCCTTGCAGTCCATTTGTGTAACACAGTATTTTCCAAAGAACAGAGAAGTATAATTTCAGTTTTGAATATACTTCTGATATTATTGTGATTCTTAGTTAAGACCTGCTCATACATTCCATACACATATATGGAATACAATATGTGTGCATATATATATATATATCTCACTAAAGCAGCATGGTTTGTGGGGTTTTTTCTTAAGGGCTCATTCAGGTGACTTGCATTTCTTAAGATACTACTATTTTTTAGGACGAGGTGATGACTTTATATTCTGAAAGGAAGATAACTGACCCAGGTACTGATGTTTCTGTCTCAGATTCCCCTGAATATGCTTTCCATTGCTGGCACTGCCAGTGGAACCCTGCCCCCACAACATTCCTGCTTGACTGTGTTCTGAGTCATTGCAAAGATGGTGTTCTGTCTTGGAATATCAGAAGCTGTGTCCCCACATAAAGCAGAAACCCCTGCCATCATTCTCATGAGCACATCAAAGTTGGCCCCTTGCTACATCAGCAAAGACCAGTAGGAAAGCCCTGAGAGCAACTCAGCAGTGGATACTGTTCCATTTGTCTAAGGTTCAGATGGCAGAAAGAGCCACAGGCAATGTAGGGAACTCAGTGAATTTGCGCTGACCTTTTTACTTCAGTGCAGATATTTGAAAATTGCAGTAGCCTAAGATTTCTGATGTTTATGTCCATTAACTGTGTATGTGAGAAAACTCTCTGTAAGGCTAAGCAAAACCTCCCTCACTCTCTAAAGGCATCTGGAAGACTTAAGTTCCTACAACCTATTGGTTGTAGAGTTGGTTGTAATTTTGTCTCCACCATGACACAGATCACTCCATGATCTGTGAGTGTCTGTGGACTACAAGCTTCAAGCACAAAAAAGTACAAGGGCTTTAATTGTCACACCATTCAATACATCTTATTATGTATAAAAGCCATTTGTGTCCCATGCTGGGGAAAATAAGGAAGGCTAATAATTTTTTGGAGCAGATACCACTGATCAGGTAATAGTAAAAGAAATTACACATAAAATCTTACATGCTTGGGAAAAAACCAAGAGGTGGTCACTTAAAGGAACTTAAGGACAAGTTGTAATACAGTGTCTATAGATAGAGACATATCTATTTTAGTATTACTATCTAAAACTTGTATTTGTTCATTGTCATCTGGGATAATTAAAATATTCTCCCACCAAAACTGCATGCAGCTGACTGGCTTTAGTGATTTTAGGACTTTTGGCAAGAGTCTGGGTTGCTCCTGTGAACAATAAGTGATCCCATCAAGGAGGCTGCACTGTATTTCTTGCAGAGTGATACATATGCAAAGGTTTGCATAAACATCCATAAATTAAACCTCAGTATTACACTGTATCAGAAATTCAGTGTTGTCTCCGTTGTAAACTGAGGTATTGTGTAGGCCTATTCCCTTGATGTCATTGAGATTTCTGCTGCACAAAGAAAATCACAACCCTAATCCTGCCTCCTCAGCTACAAAAATTAATGGCTTTGATCCAGCAATTAGTTCTAAAATGACAAAGGACATGTAAGAAAACTTGGGTGTGGAAAATCGTGCCTAGGTTTCAGCAGTGCAAGTAAATTGAAATGGCTGATGTGCCCAGAGACAGCAGCTGAGCTGCAGGGCAGACACGAGGCATGATAAGGTCGTGCTGCTTTAGGTACAATTCAGTAAATACACGTGAACTTTAGCATCCCCTGTCATCCTACTCCTGCTGCATCTCTGGAGTATTGCTTTGTCCAAGTATCTGGGGAGCTGACCTTAACAGAAAGTGTGAGCTGAGGCTGTCATGTGGTAGGCTGTCACATCCCTATTAGCTATAGGGACAGAAATCCTTTTCTGACACATCTGAAAAAAAGCTCTTGCTTCTCCTGCACAACATTGCATAAAGAATGCAGGGCACAGCCCTCCTAGCAGATCACCAGTCTATCTTTCTGCTAACTCTGACCTCTTTATCAAATCCCCCCTCCTGCCTATCCCCTCCACTGCAACATCAAGTTCAATGACTCTCACAGGCTCTGCTTCTTAGCCCACATCCCTCTGATCCTGAAGTCATGCTTAAAATCAATTGATGAGCTTCTAATCACACCAATAGCAAGAAAGGATAAAATTACAAAGTCATGTTTCTTTCCATTAAAGGAGCAACAATTAACTACCTTTGCAAATACAAAGATTTTTCTGTTTATAAAGGAAAAGAAGCAAAGCACAATGGTACATTTTAATTTGTACACTTCTGTACTACCAAATCAGCCCATTTGAAGTCACCCAGCTTTCCATCCCTTTCCCCATACACAATCAAATTCTGGCTACATTAGTAAACATTGCTAATATAGAAAATAATTTATTCTCAGCTGGTAAATCATGAATTAAGATTCAGACTAAGGCACACTTCTCATAGCAGAAATGCAGCATCTGGAAAACAGGGCACTTATAATATCCAGATTCTCAGGTGCAATAGCATAAATGATGATGCTACAGTAACTTCAGAAATAATTCTATTAATTGGATCTTACAATTTCAAACTCAGGTAAGATATATGAGTCATATACACATGCTCATAGTATTGAGATGGTTTATATCTGCCATCCTGCCATGCTTCAGACAAATTGCAGAGAGAAAAATTCTAACTTTCTTTAATCAGATTAAAATTACATAGAAGTAACTCCATGTTACCTGGCTCCTATCACCATGGTCTATATTATCCTTTCACATTCTCAAGAGAACTGAACTTTCTATGAAGATTAATGCTACACTCACTTCACTGCACATTAATGTAGAAGACATTATTACTTGGGGCCCCAGGAATTCCCACTGGCAAATGATATTAAATCCATGCATTGTCTTTTTAGGTACCCTGACATGTCAGCCTTAAACCTGCTGTAAATTCAGTCATGGCTGACAGCAGAACTTCAGCCAGATCTTTGATTAAATATAAGCCCACTTAAATATATATATATTGGAAATACATAGCAATGCAAAACTACAGTTGTTTCTTCCTATTTCATCCTATTGATTTCTATGAAAAACACTAGAGAAGCTGCTAAGTTTAACTTTGAAATAATAATTTTTTAATAGAATTATAAGACCTTCATATATTGACACATTATATTGTTAAATGTAAGGTATTCTTACACATCTGTGAAGATGTGTCTTTCAGAGCACAAATATTTGTAGAGATTTACCTCTATTTTTTTAAGGGAAATATCCTTGAAACTGCTCTAAGGAAAAATGTACGGGATAAGAAAAAGATATTTCTTATGTATTCCCTACATCTTCTTGCCCAAATAAAAAAGGAAACACTGAGACATTTCAACGTTCTATGGTGTCATCATTCTTTGGAATTAAATGAATATAGTCTGTGCAGAGACTTAACAAGTCCTCTCCAACAGCAGATTTACTTATCAAACTTAACTTTGCCTTCAAGCCCTACAAGATTTTGGGCTAGGAAAGGAAAATAAGCACGAGTTGCTCAGATCTGAAAACTGTACAGGTCCTTTCCTTCTTGGATGCAGCCCTGACTGGTATTGCAATAATTGCACACACAGATTGAAATTATATGTATCAATTTTGGTGCAGAAGTTAAGAGAACAATGGAGAAAGGAGAGTGTTCATGAAGACTGCCCATAAATCTTTAAAATTCTTGGAAAGCAGGATCTTATTCAGCAGCCCATCACCCATCAAAATGCCTGGCATGAAAAATCTGTCTCTCCTGGTGGTATTAAATCCCACAGCTCTGCATATTCCCATCTTAACACCTGAAGTAGAAAAGCTAGAAATTATGAAACAGGCCAAGGAGAATCTACAATCTAAAGGTCCTGTTTAACTACACATTTAATATTTGAAGCAAGAAGCAAGACTTGAGGTATTTACTGTTTCTGTGTGGCTTTAATATGGGTAGCAATAATTTAATGGTATTAATCTTCTGATCCCGTATTGATTTCTACTCCTAGAGTGAAAGTTCCTTACCTGAGAATTCCCAAGGGAACAGAGCAAGGCAGCATGCAAACACAGGAAAGGGGATGAGACTGATCAAAGGGATGCAACTGAACACAGGTGCTTACCACATATATTAAGAGCAGCATCATTTTAAAAAAAGCTATATATACATGGACTAAAGAAGTCTGATTTATGAAAGCTGGGTTTGGATCCTAAAGGCTTCTCATAAGATTTTAGGATTCTAAACAAAACATCAAATGAGAAGTGGGGCTTATCCTAATGATTTTCACATTTTAAGTCAATTCAAATGTAATAAAAATAGCACTATAGAGCAAGAAGCTACTTTTTTATTCTTGCATCTCATAACAGCTTAGATTTTGCACCCAAAAAATAACAGAAGAATTCATACTATTTCCCTTGAAATAGTTTTTTAAAATTCTGTTTGACTTTAGAAAGGATGAACTTGAACTTATTCACTTTGTCATAACTCTGTACCATGAAATACCATGGTTTTCATTTCTAGCCTTCTCCACTAGCTCAGAAGACTAATACTGCCAACATTTCTACAAAGCATTTAGCAGCAAAACATGGCCAGATTCACAGATGTGCCTGTCTCTCCCTCTGAATGGGATCCAGATATAAAAGCCTAGTGAACATGCATGGCCTAGACCTTGTGCACATCTTAGGTGTGTTAACAGTAATGTTAGTGAAAATGGCACATAGAGGCAGTTTTATATTTAGAAGTCAACAGCATCTGACACTGAAATTGCACCTTGAGTTGAGAAATCATTTTACTGTCATTAGACCCCAATTCAGAAAGATACTGAAAGATGAAGGTCATTTTCCACGTTAAAAACTCACTTCCAAATAATTGGCTTTTTAAATTACCAGACAAGATTGCATTCTTTAAAATGAGGCAATGAAACTATTCCTTGTTAATTCCTGTCAGTAGGATACTGATTAGGTTTTCTATAACAACCACCGTTTACAGGCTACTTATCTTACCTCAGCAGTACCAAACCAAAACAACTACAAATACACATTTTCAAATTAGACCAACTTCTTCTAAGTATTTTAAATCTACATATTTGATTTTAAATGTTAATACCGGATTTCTCGTAATACTTACTTGCATAGTTGTTTGCAATTCATACCTGTGGTGCAAGATTCTTCAGAAATTGCCGGTATATAAAAGACCACTGCTCCTTCTGCCATTTTTAAAGAAAATCCACTGTAAATCCACTTGGAGATCCAGGTTCTACAGATTCTAAAACTAATCGCACATTTTCTCCTTTGTTGATCTTTACACAATTATTTTTGTTTTGATTTTTAAGGAGAAAGAAAAAATCAAATGTGTAAGGTCTAGGGCAATCTACTAACTTTGATGCCTTTGTAAGTCACTGGCAGTAATTTGTTCAACACAGCCATGAGGCTCTGGTGACTTCTTTTACCTGACAGAAGAAATCATGAAGCTTTCTTCCTTTCTTCAAACCCACATGGGCCTCAGTGGTCATCGTGTGAGGAGGAAAGGTCTGGATATGTTATGTTTCTTCTTTTTTCATTCTTAACCAACTTATAAATACTTATTATGCTGTCCTGATTGTGTTTTATCAAAGAACGGGACTCCTTATGAAACAAATACAATGAGTAACATGTTTCAGGGGTAGCACTGCTGTTTCCTACAAACTCTGCCATTTCCCAAAAAGCTAATTGTACCCTATGGCTAAAATATAGCTACTCCCTTGTCTTTCTTTAATAACTTGCATATCAGAAACAATATTTTGTTAAGTAATGGCTTACACGCCTGGACAAGTCGCAGTACTCAGCTAATGCTAATTGCATTTGCAGCTGACTGAGAGTGTGCCCCGTGGCAGTTCTTTCAGATCAGCTGCCAGCCCCAACCTGTCACTCCAAAGCAACATTTGTGTGACTGTGCTCTAATTACTCATCTGCCCTGTTCACATGACTATGGGACTTTATGACTTGCTAATCTATGGAGAACTGCCAGACACCAGATACTACATCTTCTATAGCATTTTAGACCAATTTACAGTATTTCCAAAGAAATATTCTGCCAATTCCCACTGTGACTACCAGTAGCTGCAACACCTGGCCCCATAAGATACATTCTTAACGGCTTCTTTCTAAGGAAGAGGCTCAGACATGAATCTCCATAGAAGCTACCCAGTTAAAGGCTGTACCTGCTACAAGGAGGATTCCTGGAGAGAAAAATTTACAGAACAAGTGGCTAAATTAGTCTTGGAGAATTTCCACAAAAGAGAGACAAATCCCATTTTAATAAACCAAGACTATCCCTATTCTCTGAATAAACAAACCCCACCTCTCACATCACTCACTATGCGAAGACTCTCCCTGGATTTTATTCCTCTTTCTGTCAGCTTCCTGTTGCACAGATGAACACTGAGAGTTTTCCTTAAAACCACCCCAGTATGACTATTGCTGTGATGAAGAGTTAATGGTGTATTGTTTCAGAACAAATGAGAGTGGCCCTCCCAATCTGTTGTTTTGTAGGTAAGGAGCACAAACAGACTTTGAGCTGTCTGATCAAAGTGTAGCTATTGATTAAATGACAATGGAAACAGAATGTCAGGTCTACATTTTGGAACTACAGGAAAGCAAATGCCAGCTTATATGCACAGCCTCTTTTGTCTCAAAAATAGCTTTCTCCTTCATAAACAGCGCCATTGATTGATGCTATTCAGGCAAATGTCTAAGAACATTTTGTTCAGTAATTATTGTAGGCTTGAGCACACAGACTATAGAAGAAAAATCTATTTTAAGCCCAAAACTCAGTGTGCCCTTCACTGCAGGCAGGGCTGTGACTAACAGAGATGTCATCCTTATTATCTTTACCAGATGCAGAAGCTCAAAACAAACCATTGAGCTCATTAAAGACACAAGCATGGGATAGCATCCAACAGTCATAGCAACAAATTACTGGGCTCCAGGCAAACTAGCTAACTACAAATTGAAGTGGGAAAAAAGAGTGAGCACAAGATACACAGCAATCATTCACAGCAAACACAAAAGTCAAACCAACAGCCAAATTCTTGATGGTCTTTGAGGTCTCAAGGAGGAATACACCAAATACTATCATGTCCTAACAACTTAGAGATAAAAAAAAACCTGATAGTTACTAAAAATTAGACAAAAAAAAAAAAGGCAATAAGCAAGTACTGCAGCCTGGGATCTGATTAACACTTTTGCCAGGTCAAAACTTCATATGCACTTCCATGTCAGTGATGCTAAGTACCTCCCTCCCTCAAGCATGCCCCCTGCACTTCTGGGACCATAGCAGAGTTCTAACTCTTCTGGCCAAAGAACAGTTTCCCAAAGTCATGTAATTTCCCAGAGTGCTATCACTGTTAGGTAGAGAGAGAGATTTATTCTTCATTTTCAATTGCACAAAATTGTCTTCATATCATTTTGCTGTCTATACCTCAATATACCTTGTGTGCTTTTATTCGCTTGTAGATCAATTTTCAGTGGAATTACACAATGTAAATCAGAATAAGAAAATGAACAGGGCTCAGGATTTGGGCAAAGGGCTTTATAGGCTTTTTTTCAGTTTTGCCTTACTTATAAATCCATTTCTGTTGTTTCTGCTATTTTTATTTCTCTTTTTGAGTCTTGTATCTCACAAAGGATTCTTTCACATTTACTGATATAATGCTTAACTTACAATCCTGAGGCATTCTGAAGAAGAAACAGATCTATGTTTCAAAGGGGCTGGGATTTCTGTCTCTACATTTTTCTCAAAATACAAAAGTGATAGGTTAGAAGTGCTATTATCTACCAATCTCAGGATTTTGGCTATACTGAAAAAAATCTTCTTTAATAACATAATTTTTATATATTCTAATAAAAATTACTCCCAAGAGGGTGATGAGTCAGTGAAACAGGCTCCCTCAGGAAGTGGTCATAGCCCCAAGCCTGTCAGAAACCAAAGAGCATCTCAATGATACTCTAAATCATATGGTTTATTTTGAGGTAGTAGGGAGTTGGATTCAATTATCCTTAGGAATCTCTTCCATCTCAAGATATTCCATGACTTTATTGTTTCCTATGGAGGTCTGCTGCTCACAAAGTGGGCATCTACTTTATCACTGAGTCCAACAGTGTCATTCAAAAGTAAACTAGTGTTAAAACTCACTGGATATATTCCAGCAGCTGCCTTGAAAGATTTGGATAATCCTTGGAAAGGATCAGTTCAGAAGGTGAAGTTCAAAAGGGCTCTTGCAGAGGTCCCAAGTCCATGCCTAATTGCAATGAGGAAAGGACAACCTGGTCACGAAAAGGCAATACCATCCATGCTGAGACAGCCAAAGATAATGGGAGACTGTCAGGAATATTAGTATGTTTCAGCAAATCAATGGATAAATGAAAATTATATTTCAGCATCTTTATCAGACTATGAAATTGTTACCAGTTGCGGCTGAAAACCAAAAACAACTTTGAGAAAGTGAACAAAAGTCTGCTTACATTTTATGGGAATTTTTTCTCCAGAAGTGTTCTAAGCAGACTACAAATCCTATTGGATTGTTGCTATTCCTGAACAAACACATTATCCCAGCAGTTAAACCTTGGTCCATTTCAGTCAAACAGAAACACTGCAGCCTCTCACTCTGCACCTGCCTTATTTTTCACTTCCTCTGTTAGAATGCTATAATTCATTGTCACAAATGTGGAATCAAAGCAACACCTCTGAATCCAATTAGAAAAATGGAATACAGTCAACCTAAGTTTTAATTAATAAATATAGCTGAGTGGAACACACTGGTATTCCATAAGAGCCTACTTTGTCTCTGGATACTGTTTCAGTGCCCATTGATTATCTCTAAAAACATCAGCTTCTTTCATCCATAAAGATGAAATAACTGTGCTGGTGAAAGTGCTAAGTTTTATGAAGACTTCTTGTCAAACTTTAAACTACTAAAGGAATAGAATCTTCAGTATGAAAAAGCTTGTGTTAAGAGGTCTGCTAACAGATAGGATGGGTCATCTTCAAGGCACAATCCAGTATCTGCCTTCACAGAGGGAGTCAGGAAAAAAAAAGTCATTAAAGAGAAAGAGCTAGGTTTAATACAAAGAATATGTTTCTTTCATGTGAGATTTTAAGCCTGAGTTAACTGCTTCCTGAGCACATTAAGATTTAAAAAATAGCATTTTATAGGTAGATATTCAGAATCTCCAAAAGAAGGTATAGACTAAAATCAATTCTCCATGGAATAATTTCATTTTAGAGTATCCTACAATACCACAAAAGAGTTCAGCAACGTACTGGGTATGACTCATTTTTCATGAAAGTGTCTTAAAAATAAAGCACAGAAGCTCTTTATGAATTATCTCCCTTTGAAAAGACTTGAAAGACCAGACAGCAGATTGTTGACATGAAGATGTCGGATGAAAAGAAAAACTATCCAATCCATTTATTGCACATTAGATATATTTTCATTGGGCTAGACTAAGCACTCTCATGAATCACAATTCTAAGATGCCAGGAAAAAAACAGTTTTAAGAGTTATTTAAGGGATATTACTGCTGACCACTATGCTGCTTAGAAAACAGGGCATAATTTTAAAATTACTAAGTGAAAGTTATAAAAGATAGTCATTAGATATTCATTAAACTATGATCGCTTACATTTTGATGATCCATAATAGTTTTAAGATTGTTATGAAAACCTTTTGCATGCCTTTTTTACACTGTACAGGCTAAAGCCCTGTGGAATTATTAGGAGTTGACAGCTCCACATAAAGTTGAAATAATGAGGTTTGGCATCTGAGAGCTCCTTAATCTTCTTCCATCAATACTGCTGCAATCGTTGCAAATGTCAGGCTAAAATGACTGTGAGCCTCAGACATCTGTCACTTACAATTACACAAAAAAATTGGTCTGATTATTACACTGTATGGTTATCACAGAACCACAGTATTGAACGAATAATTACTACAGCTTGTGCAGTTTGTTTCAATAGAAAGAAAATAAATACATTTTAAAAAAGAGAAAACCAAAGAAACAAAGCCAGAAAGCCCAGCACACACACAAAAGCCCACCCACACTGGACTTTCAAGGAAGCCCTACTCAACTATCAGAAGAAAATTTTCCTCTTCCATAGGATGAGACAAACTGTAATTTCCATCATGTATTCATCCACGTTTATAAAGAATGACACTATTACTGTGACTGAAAATAACAGCTATACTGGACCTACATTAAATAACAGAAACCAACAGTATTCAGATATAGCCATGTTGCCTCTTCAGAGCAGTGTCATGTGATGTTCACAATTTTAATCAAGAATTTTTTTACTCTTTCTTGAGACAATCTACCTTTTCTGCCCTGTTGAACCGTCACAGCTTGCTGCATACTGATGCAATAGTAAACTGTAACTTCTTCCCTTTTCCACAGACACTCCTCAGCATTTCTGATCTTCCTTATGGGTTGTGGTGACTGCAAGCTGCTGAAGGATTATGCACATTCGGCTCAGTCTGATCTCACTGCAATAGAAAGATTGCTTAACATGGAGCAAGTAAGCTTCAGCTAGTTTTGCTGAATCAGGATGATTTCAGTTAGTTCTTTTAATCCTGTTGCCTTATATAGCTTTCATAATATTATTTTCTCTGAGCTAAAAGATATTGCTGCCTTTGGTTACTTGGTAAAAAAATGTGGTTAATATTTTTTTTGTTCATTCTACAGTACAAATGTGAGGGCTTGCACAAACTACCCATATATTCAAATATCTGCCTGGAAGAAGTGCTGTTCTTAAATAATTACAATTGCTGTAGAACCATTAAAAAATTTTATCTTACAAAAAAAAATAAAAATCCTTTCATTAATTGCCTCTTTATTTTTCCCATGCATTTGGGTATGAAGGCTGAGGCACTGGCAGTCTACCAGACTTCTCAATAGATAATTTCCTCTAAATGATGTACTAAAACTATTTTTACTTCTGCATTTTCAGATGCTCTGCCAGTTTGCTTTTTATTATTGGTATGAGGAAGCAATTTATTACATTGTTATGGGATACTCAGTGTCTTCTCTTTATATATGTTTCTCTCAAGACATAGATATACATACACATTTATATACATATATATAGCTGTTTACTCATTAAAGTAATTACCCAAACACATCTTCATATCAGAACTAGGAAACTCACAAAAGACCATTCTTTGCTCACGCAATTTGAAGTGAAATATTTGAAGGGAAATCCAGAGTGTTTTAACACTGAGCCTTCCGGGTTGTCAGTCAAATAAGGAAGGAATAACAGTAACCTTTTTTGGAATCTCCCTTAGCAATTCCAATCATACTTAACACCTCCACCTACTAACTTTTTCCCTACTTATGTCCTAAATCTAGAGGAAAACGCTAACAAAGCAAGCTGCATCTCACCTAAGTCAGAAGTGAAATGTTATGCCCTAAAATTGTATAACAAGCTAATCTGTCTATTAATCTTCTATACAAACCAACTCCAGCTTTTCTTCCATATTCTCTCTCATCATTGCAAAGATTTCCTTATAAATACTGTAAAGATACTCCCCTCTCCCTGCCCTTTAAATACTTTATAAAAACCTGGCCTTTGTGGGAAGTCTACAAAGCCCTTGATGCTGACATGCCAGGGAGTAATCTGTCTTCCTAACTGGCATTATTTATTGGGTTTCTTTACTCTTCTATTTGTCATACCTACACACCATCTTATGTCTTAGACTTAATTCGTAAGCACCTAGGGCAAGGATCATTTATTAACTCTGCTTGTACAACACCAAGTGCAACAGGGTTATGATTTATGCCAGACCTGACAAATTAAATAAATAGCTTGTCTTCCCCCTGAGAGTCTCAAACACTGGTTTTCAGAACATTTGTAAAACAAGTACTGGAACTGAATAAAATTACTTGGATGGTGAGCTCAAACAATAAATTCTATGGACATTCCTCTCAAACTTAGGAATGCTCTTCAACATTGCTGATTCTCTTAAAATTTTCTATTTCAAGAAATCTTTCAGCATTTTTTGCTCCCAAACATAAGTACCTGAATAAAGTGAATATGAGTTTAGGTGCATGAATAGAAAACTACAAATGACAGACTTACAGAGGGAGGGATCTGTCAATTACAAGACAGGAAATATTTGTTCATTTCTCTGTGGTTCCCTGGCAAGCATTCGATCAAACCTTAAAGATTACCTAATTTCCAATAATAGGGTAACACATATGGACACAGATTGGGTTTAAACATTAATAAACTGGAGAGCATATGATTAACAAAGGACTCGCAAAGACAGAATGCTAAGAATGTAATATTACATTTCCTCAGGAAGATGGAAACATAAAAGATGGGTAATGGTACAAAGAACAATAAATAGAATCCCTTAGTAACAGTTTTCCTTCCCTAAATGAGGAAAAATCCAGCTGATAAGACTGCATACAAATGAAACAGAATATATATTATTACAATCCACATTACAATATTCTAGTTAACTTTGACTTAAAGGTATTCTCAGAAGGAAAAAGTTTTCTGCCCAGGTAAACACGAAGGGGAAAAAAGAATTTCAACATGAAGAAAAAACATTCTTTAAAACCCTGTGTCAAGAGAAAAGCATTGTTACTGGGAACAAGGGAAAGCATAAAGTGGTTTTTCATATCAAAGGCAGCATTTGCCAGAAGAATGGGCATTGGTTTCCTTAAAGAAAGACATGAATGCCCTGGGACAGAAAAGGAACCAGGTCAAAAGTACTAACGTGACAATAGGCTCACAGTTTTTAATCTTTGTTACCTGTGTTTCATACAACTTAGGAGACACAGATTTTCACAAAACAAAAATTCTGGGGATTTAAGAATAAATCTGTCACACTCTTCTCTTTTTTAAAATTGCATGCTCTAGTCATCTTATGCTTGTTTTTTGGTTTTACTTCTGGAATAGCATCTAATGATATATCTTGACAGATACAAAAAAATGCCAGGGGGGAAGATCCTCCTGGCCTATGGCAAAGGGAAATTATAACAGCAAGATCTAGGTTGAGGGATGTCACAGAAGCTGGAATACACACTGGCAGAGGTGAAGCCCACTGGCTGTGGGACACCAGATCGAGCATGCAGTAATTATACAGCTTGATCATGAGTACCATGATACAACCAAACATTGTGCTTCTCCAGCGAATGATCCATAATCACACCTCACAGACATACACACATTTAATTTATATGCTTGTAATTCAGCTGAACAGTGGCTCTCCTCTCTAGACATGCGAATCATTGTCATAGTCTGTAGTCAAATTACCACCATTGGGCATGAATTGCTTTGCTGTGGGAACACAACTATTACATGATGAAGTAGCCATGGCATTTTGCAATCGCTTCACGTTGATTTCCCACTTACTGCTCATCTCTGTGCACCCAGATGACTTAAGTAATTTTGTAATTATAGGCTATCCAACCACTTTAAAATGTTATCCTAGTCTCAAGAAATTATAGTCAATGGACATTGATAGAGCACAGCTGGATATTCAACAGACCAGGCTTTTTCCAAGTAAGATCTTTGGAATTTTAATTTGCACACATTAATGCTAGAAACCACATATGACCAGACATTAGACCAAAGCAGGTTGATCACAGCTTTATCCTGTCTGGTCTTGAAAATATCCAAGCATGGAGACTATAGAGCTCCTCTGACCAACTGCTTCATTGCTTAACTGTTCTCATGGTGAAAATTATTTCCCTAAATCCACTCAAGCAAATGCCCACCCTGAAAAAAGTAATGCATAAATAAGCTCCAGATACACTTTATAAACCCTAAAATGTTCCATTAATAATTTATATTTAATGGAAAGCTAAGCATGAAACCTAAATTATCAGAGTGACTCTCTAAAAGCAGAAGTGAAGCACTGTATAGCATCCACAAAATTTGCATAACAGTTTACTGAAATATACAAGAATTTATGTTTTAATCACTTGCACATCCAAGTAATGAAGGCTATATATTAATATATACTAAGATGCAGTAATATAAACAGGATCAGTTAGCAAAAATCAATATGCAGTGAACAGCAACAGAAGTGAAAATAGGTCAGTGTATTTACATCACAAGTCTTATCATAGTGCTTGTTTTCTACCAAGTTAAATACTACATGTGACACAGCTATACCCCATTATACATTACAGACACCGCAGGTTACAGAGCTAGGCTTGGTCCCTTCCATAATGATGAAATTACTTATTTGCTTTTGTTCTTTAGATTTTTGTCGTGCAGACTGAACTGTGCAAAATGACAGCCTTGCAGTGAATCAGTAACAAGCACTGCTTTGTTTCATTGTCCAAACACAAGAAAGGACATTTGTCTGAAGAACGCATTTGCATTTAAATACTTCTTCTTTATAAAAGCACCTTCTGCAAGTATTAATTAGGCTGCAGGATTGAAATGCTGTCAAGGATGTGCTTAGTTTAATAATAGAATTTCATAAAAATTCATTTAGTGCAAAAACAGTACAGTGCAAAATTACAACTGTATTACATTACAGAATACTGTTCATTAAAAAACAGCACATGTACATATCTCTCAAATTTCTTTCATCCAATAGTATCATAGGCATCTTCTGTGAAGAATTAAGTAGTTATGCATTGCTTCTATAGATGGCATATGCTACACAAGTTACCAGTTTGATATTAATTCACCTGACTGCCAGGAGTTAAATCAAGCAAGGCTGCTGCCATGAAAATCAATAGAAAAGAGCACAATGAAAGAAATAAGATATTCATGCTGCTACAAAGTGGTAAAAAATAACATTGGTTTGAAGTGTTCAGCAGGTGATAGCTAGTGGTCTGGCCCCACCCAGTCTTCTGAATAGTTTATTCTTTTCTGGCTGATAGCCTGTAACAGAAGGAAATCCCAGATCCTTCCTTGTTGTCCAAAGGAAGCAAGAAAGGCACAATAACTGTCAGAACCTTAAAGCTTAAAACCATGTAAGAGAAACAGATGGACATTTAGTGTGGTACCAAATATATAAGAGAGAGGTAAAAGCCTGGTTTGCATACTAAGTAGGTAGACTTGAAGTCGTTAGTTTCCAGAGTTAACCATTCAGGCACTTTAAAGTGCAGACATTCCTTGGAAAATACAATCCTGGGCTGTCAATTATCTAAAGGCATTTCATATTCCTGATTTTCCTCCTAGCTCTATTGCTACACACTGCCTTTCCACTGCCAGAAATTCTCATTGTCCTTTAATATGAGAAGGCTGACCCACCCTTCTCTCTCTCTTTTTCTCTCTTCTCTCTCTCAAAGCAAACAGAACTTGTTCTCCTTTCAAACACAGTACAGTTTGAAGAAACTGTAGACAGGGTTTGAAGACAATTCTGTCATGTTCATCTGTTAACATCTCTACACAATGGTATTTAGGAACCTTCTACCAAACTTTTAATGATAAAGATTTGTTTTCTCTTACAATGTCAAGCACAGGTTCAGAATTTTAAGTTATCTCAGTATCCTCTTACACATCCATGCTCCCTCCATTCTATTCTTCCCAGCATCACTTCCATTTTCTTGGAGTAGAAACATCATATCCCAGTTATTTTTTAATGCAACAGAAGCAAAATTTCTTACACAGAAGGTGCATTTTCTCTGAAATATGTAAATTCCATTGAGCTAAGAAGGATGGACTACATCTTCTCATTATCTAAACAGTAACAAACATTAATACAAAATTCAAAAGGCAAAATTAAGAGTACTACTACATTCCAGCTTTAGAAAAAACAATATTCAAAACGGAAATATTCAAAATATTACAGGGATGTAAAAGGCCTCACAAGGGAATAGCCTGTGGGAATATGAGGAAAAAAAAGGAAAGAAAATTCTACAGGAATACACTGTAAAGTCTATTAAGCAGACTACTTTAGAGTTTCAAAAATAGCTTCTTCCTGTGAAAACAGCATAATGGATTCTACATTTTGGAATTATAACACCATACCTGCTTCTCTTACATTTCACCAAGGGCACACTCAGCAAAATGAGGCATGGAACCATGGATGACCTGGCAGTGACAGCAGAGCACCATTTTGCATTGTTCCTAACAGAAAAGACTGCTCAGATTGTAAAGTTCCATCACATTGCTGAACACACGGAATACAAACAAGAATGAACTTTAAAGCCTTCTTCTTAAAAAGGAAAAAAACCCAACTGCTTCCTCTCTCCCTCCATGCTGTTTTTCACATATTGAAAGAAATATCTATTTTGCATATAAGTACAAATATTTTACAGCATCTTCAATTCCATCATCTGAAGACTACCATGAAGATCTCAAATGTCTTTTTAATGACTGACTAGACAGGGGGTGCTGTGTAACTGAGGGGTAAAAAGGTTTGCTTGTTGCAAACAAGCTGCACTATCCTTTCATGATTAAACTTATAGATCGAACGGTTAGTACTTAAAGCTCTACATACTATAGCAATAATTTATTAATACAGTAGGAATTAAGAAAATGTTTACAAACTATTTCACTGCAATTAAATGCTCTGCAACATACAATATTATGGGCTTACCAAGGAGCTAGTCTCAGTCTGAAAAAAATTGAATCTGGGAAAAATTACTAGGTACTACATTGTTAGTCTCTGGGCAGTCTCATGCCTGTCTAGCATATTTATAATGTTAAAGTACCCCTAATGATAGAGCTGAGTAAATAATTGCACTGTCCTTGTGATACCAGTGGAGCTAATAGAGCAGAAAAGAGGCCAATTCTTTGCTCCTGAAACCCAGTACATCATCTGAGCAATGAAGGTTAACTCATCTGACACTCCCATTACCTTTTGAAATACCCAGTAACTAATATGAAACAGGCAAAGATTGGGTTTATGCAGGACAAAAATTAAATTACTTCCCTTGACTTTCTAGCCCATCTAGACAATGGTTCACAATATGCTGTGCATCTGCCACCTCTAACTCCTCCACAGAACAGGGTATGATCTCCTTTGCTACTCCTCTGCCTTTCAGAAGGAGGAAAGAAAGTGGGTAAATAATGATATAAAGATGATAAAATGCCTATTGTCCTAGTTTGGTCTAATGCCTGTTCTAGTAGTAGTTCTGAGTTTGTGCCAGACTACACCAGCTGAATGCTCAGAGTGTTCTGTCCACGTGTTGCCCCCTTCCTGTCAAACTATACACAAAACTTTTACTGAGCTTTCACAATGGGTCAGTGTACATTCCCCATCCCTCTGATGAACCATTTCACAGTTCCCTCATGTGAACTGCAACTTTTCTCAGAAGTTGATTATGAATTTATAGAAAATTGGAACAGTTCGGATAATGCCATATATTCTGATTGTTACCTGAACATTATTATTATTGTCCTCTTGCAAAATTTTCCATTGTCATGTGATGTACTTAAGAGGTTCACTACATACTAGAAAGTAAAAATAAAATTACCACTGTAGCTGGTGCCCATGAAATTATTCAGTGGTATTTTATTGAATTCCAGACTGTGGCAGTTAAAATAAGATCGTACATTGTTTTTCATGTTCTGCTATTTTCCGTTATTAAAATCACATCACATCACTTTTTGACATCTCCTTTGGAGGCCCATCTGCCGTAGAGTTTTAGCCACACTGTAACTGGTAGCACAAACACAGCAATTTATTGTATCCCCAGAAAGCAATTCAAAGCTCTACTCTTAGGAACCAACTGGGCTAAACTTTATTTAGAAAATTTGGCCTGGGTACGCCAATTTTTTTTCTTTTTCACGCAGAAAAAAAAAAAAAACAAAGAAAACAGGAAGACAAGCTGAAGTCAGCAACATCTGATTGATACTGGTAAAATGCAGAGTAGAATGTCATCTGGTTAATTTATCATTAATTCAGTTTCAGTATGAAAAATTCTGAGCAGGAAAATGCCAAAAGAGGAAGGGAAATCCTTCCTTTACTTCAGGGACACTAGAAGTTCTTCCTACTGGGGAAGTAAAGGTAAAAATTTTGAAAATATTTGAAAATTTTGAAAATAACAGGTGCAGAAACAGCCAACAACAGCAGCAGACACTCCAAGAGTCTCTAGGATTGTGCCTTTGGTCAGTCTCCCCATGTTTTCTAAGTGGCTGTTCTGAGCTCCTTTTCTCTGCAGTATATTCAGTCCACCACCACTCTACCATTTCATTCCATTCTCCTTTTACGTTGTCATCAAAGCATTTCCTTCCTCCCAGCAGTCACTTTGTGTGTTGGAAAAATGCCTCACCCAGACTGTGTCTGTCCCAGCAGTTTGGGCTAAAAGCTGAGACAAATCCTGCACACTTCTGCATTTGCTCACCCCGTGGTGTGGCAGCACCTCTTCTCCGTTGGTCACCAGGGGCTACCAGCACCTACCCCAGTAACAGAGCCTGCAACACCCTGGGCAGCTCCACACTGGGAGGGGGTCCTGTGCACATGTTCCAATATAAGAGCCATGGCAATTAACTTTGTCACTAGTGGTATGTAAAAACAGAGTAAGTGGTGGTAGGAGGCTGCTGAGTGGTTAATTACAAGCCTTTTGGATGCTGAGAGCTCTCAAGCCCTAATTTATACTGTTAGTCTCAACAGTATTGGCCAGCATTTACCATTTTGGCTAAGTTCTGTCAGCATTCATTTACAAGGGAACAAAAGTAATGCAGACTGCAGATACAAACAGAGCCATGGCCCATTTCCTTCTAAATAAAAACTGTAAATTATTTCTATTGGAAAGGATTTAAAAAGAGAAGTTCAGCTGATGATGTTTTGAGTCAAATTCCAGAAATATACAAATCTATTTCTACTAAGCAATTGTGGGGTTTTATCTGTTATGGACTGTGTTCATCTGGAACAACAGAGAGCAGGATCTTTAAGCTCTTGTGTGAATGTGTCTGTCCATTACATTTTTTGTCAAAAGCTGACACACAACCATTTATTCATCCACTGATAACATCAGATGCTCTAGACCAATGTAGAGAAACTATAATGTTTTCCACCACAAAAAAAGACTAATAAGTATCAAGGCCTTAACTTCATTTGTAGCTCTGAAAAGAGTCCAGTTCTACACACTACTTTTAACTACTGTAATTTCTGATGGTCTTAAAGGTGTAGACAACAGAATTAATGCAGGAATTTAGGATTACTGGTGTCTTAAAATGTCCCCAGACCTTTCCAGAAGTAGATAACAAGGACATCTTCAATGTCTTCACTGAGACATATTGTCCAGTAATTTCAAGTGAAATTCGAGCCACAGATGTGCAAAGCACAAAATAAAATAACACTAAATTGAACAACTCACTATTTTGATTTAAACAGATTACTGCTCAATTCCAAACAGTCTTAAAACCAGGAAAGGGATACGCTTATATTTATTTTTATATTATTTTGTTGTCATCTTATTGCAAAAGTTCCATACCTTCTTGGTGATTTCTCATGAGCATCTCCTCACAGCACTGACTCCTTTTTTTTTCAGCACAGCCAACAAACTCCAGCTCGCTTCTCACCCAGCAAACGCACTCTTTTATAGCACTCATCCTCATTGGACACAGCTGGGGCCTGCTAAAGGCAGGCCTGTTCCTAATCTCTGGTAATTAGTACAGCTGCAACTCCTCAGGGGTGAGATTACCTTCTGCACTACCTTTATTTTCTTACATCCTATCCCCCCACATTATTTATCAGTTTAACTCTCACAGACAAATCTTAAAACTAGTATCCACAGAGATAAGAAAATATTTTTCATCGACTCTCACTAAATTGAATTCTTTACTCTTACATGCACCTAATAAAGGTTAACCATTCTGTTAAAATTACTTCTTATATTAAGCCCTTCTTTTCCTTCCTGAGCATGTGACCCTCTAAGATTTATAGTACATTTGTACAGATACTGTCTTCAAATTGCCTCTGTCATAGTCCAGGTTGTCAGAAGCATCCCCAGACTTCATCTTATAGTGATTAATCTTACAAAGGTCTCAGGCAACAACTCTGGGGCATGTCACATACATGGGACTAAGCTTAAACTAAAAAAGCTTTTTCTTTTAGCATGATGAAACATGGAAAATACCCACAAAACCTCAAGTCTTTTTCCAGCTGTGAACTATGTTTTGTGCTGGTGATGATGCTTTTCTACTATTAGTGTATTAATGCATCATAATTTTTCATTTAGTATATTCAACTTCAAAATTTCAAGCACTGCTCAGACAGCAAGAGAAAAAAATCTCACATGTGAGGATTACCACTAAGGTAGTGAATAGCCAATACAGCCCAAAGGTAAAATAATCAATGTCCTAAAGTTGCATTTAGCTTTCTTATGGGTATTGTAATCAAAGGATTATACACACACATATACACACAGCCTGTAGTCTTGAGACTACTGGATCTATTCAATTCCTCCTTAATTTAGATGGGAAAGGTTATTTCTCCCCTTATGGGATGTCATTGTGAGAATACTGCAGACATGCTAAAGTTTTCAATTTATAGCTGTGGTGTGCTTTTATCTACTCCTACTAAAATACATCATTTAATACCTACACTAAGTTGCTGCAGATGGAATAAATAAATGAGAATCCAAAATATTTTAAACAGCCAGACAACAGTAAACAGTAATAATTTAAAAAATTTAAAATTGCACAGACAAGTCTGAAGCCCCCATGGCACTTATAAATTACTGCATGTATAACCCACAGGAAGTGCACCAAAAGTTCATAAATCCTTTATATTTCTGACTAAACTTAAGCAATTCTAAGGGCTTTAAAAGTTGTTATAGGACTGAATGAGTGCTCAGTCAATATCACTTCTTCCACCATTTAAATAAACCAACTGGAGATGTAATGACTCTCAGAAAACACAACTTTCTATAATTGTACAGTGTATTAGAACAGGAAAGTTTGAACTTTAAGAATTTTCTAAGTGATTGAGGAACTGAGGTCAGAGTTTTTCTTTTTTTCAGGAAGAATTTACACTGCAATTTTAAAAAAATCCATCTTTGAATGCATCTCTGTCGCTACAGCCTTTTAGTATACAATCAATTGCAGCTCACTCTTCAGTGCAGTTGTACTAGGGTCTAACAAATCTCAGGTATAACTGATCACTTCCCTTATGCTCATGACACAGCTGGGTCTAAGATATCATTTAGGTTCAGACATTTCTTTAATTTTGGCTTCAAGTACCTGCAAGCACTGTTTCAACCAACCAGTATTGTTAGCCTCATAATAAATTGCTTAATTACTTCCTCCAATCTTACTGAGTGGGTTGGGGTTTTTTTGGACTTTGGTTTTTGGGGTTTTTTTTTGCCTTGCTGAATACACCTTACACCAGGAGATTCATAGCAAATGTAATTATTCATCATGGTTCATTTACTATAAAATAACTGTTTGACTAGCATAAATTCTGCTCTTAGAGTAGAATTTATGCTAGTCAAGGTAGTCTTAAGGAACCAAATATTTTTCAGACTTTCAACTTAATGATACAGTGTCTCTTTTTCTACTCTGACAATAATTCAGAGAAACCCTGCAATGAAAATGTTTCATACCAGAGTTGTTGAAGCCAAGTGTGAGGACATATTAGAACTTTCCTTAAGTTATAACACTGACATCTCACAGAAGCTGAGAAGCAGTGGGAGGAAAAAACCCTCAACACAAGTTCCACAAAGCAAAGAAATTCAGAGACCAGAGAAACAGTAACCTCTTAAATACAATGACTCATAACCCATCATCACCCTTCATTTACTGTATTGTTTAGATGAATAAAGGAACTCTGGAAATCACTAGCAACACAATTTAACTACCACAAAATACTTCCATACATCTTGCTGGAACAAGATTAAAATTGCTAGGTGTACCCTTTAATTCCCATAATAGGTTATCATCATTTAAACACTGAAATAAAGTATTGTTCAAGTTCTAAATGAATACTTAATATATGCATGGGAAATAGGGAATACCTAGCAGATACAAATTAGCATAATATGAATTTTTATTAATAAACTGTGTCTACAATTTTATTCAAAAGCACATTTAATTAAATTTACACCACTTGTATTAAAGTCGCTATTTACATAGAAAAATACCAAACTGAGATACCTCTTCCATATACCTGAAAAATGCTTTCTTAAATTAAAATTTCTCACCTACACTACAGCTTTATGGCCCTTTCCTGTCTTAAGAGTCCAAATTTGGACTCTTTTTCCAGATCAAGGGTTCTGCTTCCCCTTTCCAGACATGTATGTTTGCATTTGCTGTATTCAATGCTCTGCTTGGAATTACTACTCTTAATATTTCTTCAAGATTTACATACTATTAAAAATATCTGGAAAAGCTAACACACATATGGTGTACTTACAATCTCCTCTAAATAGACATTACAAGTGTTATATTTAAAAAAACAATTAGAAAAATACAACTTTGAACAAAAGCAATCAGTACTTATTCCTGGCTTTACTTCATCATTCAATAACTGCTTGCCCATAGATTAACAACATTTGCGTGTTGGCTTTCATCATCACATTAATAAGCACACAGTAAATCATCTCAAAGCATCTTCACTATATAACATTTTAACAATAAAGCATGTCACTATATAACGTATAACTATATAACTTTCCAGTCAAAGCAAAACTTCTGCTGGCATAACCTGGCATCACCAGAGCCATCAAGCTGGACTTCAGCTCTGCTGGTGGAACGACAAGGTGGTATATGATTAAAACTATATTTTAAAAAGTGGGGAGTTTAACACATAATATCTCACCCACATAAACCCACAATTTCTGTTTATGCAACCACTCTGTTCAATGTGTAATAATGATCTCTATTTAGCACAGTTTTTTCAGTTGTACTCTGAAGATGGTATTTTTTATTCAGCTTGCTTTCTAAATATATTAGCATGAATTTGTTTGTCCCAGATGGATTTACTAAAATAAGAATGTAAATGATTTATGGATCTAGTATTTTTCTACTAACTTGCTACATTTATCCCTTATAAAACTTTGAAACTGGAATATAAAATCTTGACACATGTTTCTACAAGCAATTAACCTGAGTGTACACCATTTTGGATATTGCATTTTTTCCTCTACTCTTCTTCCAGTAAGGGGTTTTTTAAATTAATATTATGCTGACAGCTCTTGACTCCACTTCTTACCACACTGCACTGTGATCTGATACATGGAAGGAAGGAATGCAGCCATTCATAACTGACTCCATTGCTCAAGGTAAAGTCCAGTTACATCTGCTAACACATTGATTACACATAATTCCTAAGTCTAGGAGAAAAAAAAGTTTACCCTTACACCTTTAAAAGCAGAAAAAAGACACTTCACACAATTCTGTCTGATCTTTTTTCAACTGATTTTAAAATCTGAGTGGCTTTGGTCAATTTGGGAGTCTCGAAATTTAACAAGTGTATTTGATTTCAGTGTCAGTTTGGACTGTATGCAAATAATGTAGAGATGTATAGACTTATTTTTAATTTGGACACTATTTATCCCTTTCTCGTGTACAGCCCTACTGCACAAGTTACAGCCCATATCTGGGCAAAGATATATAAACAAAAAACTTTGTAGTCATGCTCTCAAGCAAATAAACTGTTCATACACCTGGAATTGGGGCCAGCTAGACAGTAGAGAGCTGGAAGTCTGCAATTCTTTTGAAGCTTGATTTATGCAAGCAGCTTCACCTGCACCACAAGTGCCTTACAATGGCTTTAACTCCTTCCCTCAGATAAATGCTATCTAATCTGTGAAAATTTCATATTTTCCCCATAACTTATGGCAGCTCTTTTTCTCATTCCCTGACAGTTCTGACCAAGTTAATTGGCTCCTGAAGAACACAGCTATATAATAGATACGATGTCTTTCACAGGCACAGCATGGCTTGCCACAAGAATCCAGACCTCCAACTCCAAGAAGCTTCTCTGTCTCTGTTGCTCAGAACATCAGTCAAACTCAGGAGTCTGAGTATCATTAACTAATGGTCACTATTCTCCCTTGACAACTATTTGGGGTCAGTCTGAATTGCACTGTCACTTTCTGCAGCAGGAGGCAGTCACAGCAACCTGCAGTTAACTCCCTGCTTTATGGCAAAGTTTCACATCTTTAATGGATGTACATGGCCTCCTGTAACATCAGTGCTGCTGCTGACTTGCGCCAATGCCTTCTGCTGCCTGCACCTTTCCTAAAATTATTTTCTCACTTAAAATGTTAGCTAGAATGTCTTTATTATCTTTAAGCAAATAGTATCTTAGCCACATACATAGCTCTTACACAGTTTTAAAGCATATATATATATATACATATATATTTATATATATATAGTGCAACTTTACATATTTTTGCTTTCCCATTAATTATTTTCATCTTCATGTTGCTGCTTCACTGCTGCCCAAAACAGAAGGTATTAGTCCACGTTCAGTTTTCCCTGTGCTGTACACAAAGCAATTGTGACCTCACTGGTCTGTAAGTTTTATTTCCACCCCTTATTTGCACACTCAGAAAAGTCAGTAAAACATTTCTTTTGAAACTGCTATAACTTCTGCAAATGTGATTTATTGATTAGATGGCAAAGCATCAGTCACTGACTTCGTTATACACTGGCATTGAAGAACATCACAAGAGACTTACACTCACTTTCATTTATTAGCTTCCTAAGCTTATAGGCTTTCTGGTTCATTGGTTGTTAATAGCACTGAATTCCAAACCAAAAAAATATTACAAAAATCAGACTTCAATCCAACACATTAAATGGAAAAATACACTTTGTATTCATTGAAGAAAAAAATACAAGTGATAAGGATGAAGATAAATACAAACCACACCATTCTATGAACAAGTTTCCTTCCTTTCATACTGATGAAAAAGGTGAGCTACATAGTAGAGTAGCCTAAAATAAGCACAACTGAGATCAGAAACTGCCTCCAGTAAATTTAACCTAAAAGTTAATTAATCAAAATTATGAACAGATAGTTTTTCTGGTCTAATTTTTACCTGGTTTAAAGCAGACTCAATTACACTCGGACCATGATTGTATTTATATGGCTGAATTTTCCACTGGAGTTTATCCCACAGCCACCAATCCAAATGAAGACTCTATGAAGAAAGAGAGAAACACTTAAGATAATGTTGAAGTAGTTAAATGAATCATCTGCAAATCACAAAGCAGCTGACTTCATTTCCTACAGCATGGAATATGAGAGGAGATCATGAAGAGTACTGAACCTTTACATCAAGCAATATAAAAGGTGTTTATGTGTTCTAGCAGCTGTTGCATAAGTGCTTCTGAAGGATAGCCTGCAGGTTTCTTCCTGAATATTAAAAAGAATTTCATAATTGAATTGAATCATGTTAATAACCTAAAGAACTTAATTTAAAAGTGGTTTGTTGGATTGTGGTTTTGTATCCATTCTGCTGATGAGTCACATAAAGAAAACCATAGTTTTTCTCACACAGAAAGCGAGACAATCATAATACTTAGAATTCTTTCTCACCTACTAATGAGAACTGAAATATAAAAACTAAGCACAATTTTATTTGTAAACTGACATCTTAACAGAAAAGAACTAAAGGTTATTTTGAAACACCGTAATTCTTAACTTTTGCAAAAGATCATTTAGCAACATTAAAACTTACCTAAATGATAACCCAGAATAGTATGACAAGTTCTCACCCTACACTTTAAGCTCCTCATTTATGATACCTTTGTTAAAATCATAGCAGCTACCTGAGCTAAAAGCAGCATTGTTAGACTTGCTGCCATGAATCCGTCCTTTTCTTTTAAATTTATCACATTTGTGTTAGGAACATTTTCACAGTAGCATTCTGGTTGAAACATCCTCTTGTTTAGCACCACATATTGGAAAAATATGATATTGCCTCCTGAGGAAGATGAAGTATTGGCAAATTTCCCTGAAAATTAATAAATAAGTTAGAACACACATTCACACCCTCCTACAATGATTATTAAACATGTATAAAGCATGATTCATTCAGTTAAAATAGTTACATAGCCAGAAAGTTTGTGGGAAGCAAACTCATTCTCAGTATAAATCCAGCTGAAGCCCATGGCCTTGTACTAGGGATTAGGCTTTTGACCTACATTTCCGAAAGGCATGAAAATAAGTCAGAGTTTCTTATGGATAAGGCATCTAGCCATTAGAAACCCAGGTGACCCTTGCAGGCATGACTGTCAGTCTGACCCAGTAATTCCCTGCATTAGTATTACCCCCATGCCACCTTGGAGGAGAAAACACCTTTCAGAACAAATTGTCAGCTCCCTTTTAGGACACTGCAATGAATTACAGGTTCTGACATTGATTTGTAGATCTCTAAACTGGTCAGTGATTTGCTGCAGTCAATGGCTCTGGCTGCAGAGTGCAAAACCAGAGCACCTCTCACAACATGTAGCTGACACAATATTTTCCCAGAGTAATTGCAATTCTTTTTACGGTGAGGAGATGGACTATGATTCATATAATCTCCCACAATCCCTTCTTCATAACACACTGTTTGAACAAGAACAAATGATTTGGAGGTTGTCACTGCCTAGGGAACAATCTATTTCTACTGCCTGATGGTAAACATGTGCCGCAGACTTTTGAATTTTGAAAACATTACATTTGAAATAGCCTAACACCTACTGGAAAGATATGGCCATAAGCAAAAGCTATTTAAATGCTTCTATTTTCATCCTTCTTGTGAATACTCCTACTGGGGACACAGTAGAGGTTAACAATATGTACATATATGTTATGCATATTTTTTAATTCAATTATTACAGAATTTTTCATTTACTGTAAACAGACAAGGATTTTAAGGCTCCGACAAGATCTCTTTCTGAGGAACTCTAAACTCTCTAAGCAAATTAAGAGATGAAGGAAAGAAAATCATTGCAGGGTAAGATCCGCTCACCTGATAGAAATAAAGACAGGATAAAAAAGACAATTGGATTGATGGTACAGAAGTACAGAAAAAAAGATGAGACAGAATATAACACAGTGGTTATATTCACCTGTAAATATCCAAACTATCTGCAATGAAAAAGAAATGCACAGAAGTAGACATTTGGAGCTTAACTAAAATATGGTACTCCCCAAAATACATCTGACCTGCAGTGTGCTGTGTCAGCTCAGTTACATTGGTGCAATACATGTTGGTATAGACCTTCTCCCTGACAGGCTCCTTCTAACCTCAAGCACTCTTACTCTCCTATCAGTTTAGATTTATGCACATTCTTCTCTGTTATCACCAAAGGATTTTCTATTATCTTCCCAAGTTCAAGAGCATTCTAATCTGCCTCTCACAATTTCTTCCAAGACTCACTTTCTGCCACAAGTAACAAGGAATACAATTTTCTTTACTTTCCACAACTTCTCAACTTAGACTTACATGGATAATTCTTAGGGGTGAGAGGATGACCCGATCTTGCTTGTTCCAGAGTGAGGGAATCCTACCAAAGGAACCAATTGCCTAGGATTTCCAATTGTCAGGCAAATTTCTAGTTAGAATACCAAAAGCAACTTTGCTTTTCTAAGATTCAAACTTTAGTCCAACCAGAAGTCTAAATAAACATTTCACTTAAAGAAGATTCTTCATAAAAAGCAACTAAATGCAGCACTGTTTACTATGACTGGTCTCCTCAATTCTATATAATTTCAATATTTGCAACTATAAAAGCTCACTTACAAAAATTATTTTAAAATATATCAACTCCAGTGTTGCAATACTGTAAAATAAATGAGAAACAACACAACCACCTATAAACAAGGTCAGATATAACACAAGTGGGAGATACATTTGTCAGAAATATTGTAGCATAAGCCAACACATTTGCCCTTGTAACTCTGTTGGTTATCACCCTAAATTACCTGCCTCTTTTAGGGCATTTAACAACTCATCCTCCTCACTAACCATCATTTCTCTAAAAGGCACAAAGCTGTGATTTTACAAGGTTCTTAAGTGAGCAGACCACTCTAGTAACAGGAGTGAGCCCTCAGAAATAAGAAAAAGTATTTATCATTCACGTTTTAACATAGTTCACCTTTTGCTAAACTGTTTTTTTTCTTGAAGACTGAAAAAACTTGGAGAAATATATAATCAGTTGAAAATTTTGTCATTGTGTTTGTAACAAAATAAGCCAGTTCTACACCCTGACATATTAGCCTGGGGAAAGAAACAGCATTATTCAGCCAGATTTGCCTGCAATAAAGCTCACTGTCAGGTGAGCAATGAGCTCACAGGGATGTGTTCCCTTACTGTCTCACAGCAGGATTATCTGAGGTCATGCTACTTGGACAAGCAGAAAATTCTAAACATCTACAGGGACATGCAGTGCTAGGACAAAGGAGATTGGCTTTACCCTGAGAGGGAGTAGGTTTAGAATAGACATCAGAAAGAAATTCTTCCCTGTGCCGGTGGTGAGGCATAGGCACAGGTTGCCCAGACATGCTGTGGATGTCCCATTCCTGGAAGTGTTCAAAGCCAGGCTGGATGGGCCTTGGAGCAGCCTGGTCTAGTGGGAAGTGTTTCTGCCCACAGATCTTTAAGGACCCTTCCAACCCACACCATTCTATGGTTCTAAGAATCCATAATCTGCATGCACTCCCTCCATATGATTATCACTGGGGGTGACTGAAAACTAACTGGTTTTAACTGGCAAGTGGCTACCAAGTGTTCTGGTAGGAGAACTTTTCCCCCCAAAAAGCAATAGGGAATTTGCTGCACCTTTATAATTTTGTCTAGATTTGTTTATTGAAGCTTTTGGTTGGTTTCAGGTTTGTGGGTTTTTTGGCCAAAATAAGTATAATTTTAAAAATCAAAACCACAATGACTAGAAAAGGTACCAGGACACTAGAGAAAGATGCCATTCAATGCACAGTGTTAAAAAGCACAACGTGAGATAGCCCAGCTGAGAAACAGAAAAACGGCCAATAATTATGGGGGCAGGTAAAGAAACAAAAAACTGGGAAGAAAAGATAATGCTATAGGGATTAGTCATAGGAAGTGCTGAGGTGAAGATCTCAAAAAATGTATCTGCTGTGCTTAGGCACAAAATTTGCGTCTGAAGGTGAAATCAAAGCTGTGCTTGTTCCAGATCTCATTTAGCAATTGTCAAGCAAAAGGAATATGAAATGATCTCATTTTAAATTGTGAGCGAGTTCAGGACACTCCATGTTTTAAACAAGCTTTCAGTTGGATATATATGAAAAAGTCTAAGCTGAAATAAAAAATTGCTACTTCTTTGCCTTTTCAGTGTCTTTACCATATATTTCTATGTAAATATTTTTATGTTTGAAAATGGAGATGTTGAAGGAGAAAAAGGAGAGGTTGAAACTGGAAAAAAACCGAGTTACAACAGTTACAATATTGTCAACATACAACACAAGAAAAAACAAGTGATGAGCACAAGGCTAGTAAAGGCTTAGTATTTTATTTATTAAATAAGAGCACTGCAAGAAAGATAAAATGAAACAAGTAGTAAGGAAACAACAGATTTTTTTTCAGGGTATTAAATTACTCAGAAGTGATCTTTTGAGACATCTGTATTACAAATACACAAAGATAAAAGAAGCACCTAGTTCTAAATTTTATCTTGGTATCCATAAAATTTTTCATGGGAAGCTCTTTTTGTACTGATCCAGACAGGGCTTTCACTTACCATACTACAGCAGTTTCTATTATTATTCATCTAGGCTGCAAAGAAGCTCTTTGTTCTGCAAATCATTAGGATTCAGATGTCAAGAGACCAGCTCATGGTGAAATCAGTGTCTTAGATGCTCAGAAAGCCACATACCACCAAGTTAGAGCCTTCACAGTCCAAAACTTCAGTAGTATAAGGCACTACATAGTACAAGCCCATAGAGTGTAAAAATGAAACATTTCACATTTCAACAAGACCATGAAAGCTAAGAAATATGAAAAAAGGCAAAAAAGGTCATTCCTTTCTTTTGACATAGTGAACAAGAAGGTCCAGAATTCAAACTAAAGTGAGAAGCTAGCTGCACCCACTGATTCTCAAGGCCTGAGTTTTCTCTTTTGCCCTGCAAAGTTAGCTCATCTAAACAGCCTTTTCCTGAAGCTAGAAAGGAGGGAAACGTTTTTTCCCTCAGGAGTAAAGCTCTTTTTCTGCTTGAACCCAGGGAATCCACACAGGCTGACCATGACGTGTTCCCCTCTGTATTAGAGAGAATCCTTTGGCAATCTCTGCTCTTCCCAGATACTAACATAAACTCAGTGTTTACTATTTTTTCCAAAGCAAGTACCAAAAATTTTTACATTAGAAAAGCTTAGATTGCAGGAAAATCACAGACTACATTTGCTATGAAAATAAATGAAGAAAAATATGCTACACTGCTATAGGAAGAGCCGATTCCTGCTTAACCCATAAAGTAGAAATATATTGAGCAGGTTATAACTAATATTTGCTTCTATTGAATATAGGCATTCTAAATTAACACAAACATACACTGTCATCATGTATAATAATTTTGTAATGCAGAGAAGTACAAGACATAATAAAAAAATGGGCAAGGAAAATAGAAACACCTTCAGTGGAAAAGGAAAAATAGGGAATGCTGGTTTTACCTACTGTGCTTCCATCTCATCTCAGCAAAGAGCTCTACAGCCTGATATGTCAATCTCAGTGACTATGGCCACATCCAGCAGCACTAACTGTACAGCTCTGTGGCACCACCATTAATTTAGGATAAGCTTGTTAATAAGATTTGCCTGCTCTGAAGCAGTGACAGTTAATAAATTTTACAAATGAGGCACTGGCAATATGCCTTGTCACTGAATGTCACTCTAGTACAGTTTTCTTTGAAACTTCAAAGTGGCCTGATTTATCAGTTTCTAAATACTCTCATTGCTGAAATCTTTCAATATCTTATTCCCTAACTTGCACATTCACTTGCAGCTGAGCAGATAAGAAAAACATTACTGCAAAATAAACTGTGAAAACACTGAAGCTGAAGGTTTGGAAACTAATTTTCACCTCGCCAAAGTTTACAAGTCTGCATTTCTAGAATTTAGAAGGAAAATACTAACTTTTTTATCAGCAGTCTCAACCTGTCAGTAAGAGACCTTTTTACTGAGTTTTGATCTTCTGCTGGCACTATAATCATTAACAGACTCTATAAGAGAGTGCAGAGTGTCTCATCTGCTTTAGGACTCTACACCACAGCAGCAGCTACCATGCAAGCCCCAGGGTCCACTCCCAGAGGGGCTGTGCTGTACAGCACCCACCCCTCTTCCCCATCACACAACCCTCTCCCCTTCCTCCAGCATTTCTCTAGCATGCTCCACAGCACCTCTATCTCCCTTCACATCTCCCTCCAAAATGCAGAGTCTAAAGCACTGGATTCACAGTGTTCAAGCATCTGTGCTGTTATTCCCCACAGCTATTCCCTTATGGCTTAGAATAGAGTAAAAATTTTACATAACAGTTCACATAATTGTTTCAGAAAAGCATCAATAATATTGTGGGACCAGGCAGGTCCAAGAAATTTAAGGAGAGAAAAAATGCTATTACTGATGAAAGTGTGTTAATTTAATCTCTAAAGGTCAGATTAAGCCTGCAGGATAAAGGTATCTGCTGCCTTACACCAGCTAACTTTATTTCTAAACTGACAGAAAATTTACCATAAGGGAAAAGGAGAATGTATGTGCAACTGACAACATAGAAGGGTTTCCTTGGAGAATGAAGCTGGACCCCAGACTTGGCCTGTGGTACACCACCAGCAGCACTGCAAATCTTTGGAAAAAACAGCAATTATTGCCCCTTGCTACTGTGGCTTCCAATCATCTCTATTCAATTCATGGGTACATTCCTTCATTATACAACAGACATGCTCCTACAGCACTCAGCCAGTGTGGTACAGTGCTAGGAAAGAGAAGGAACAGGCTCACTTCCTGCTCCTGTCTGCAGCTACTCAATGTGGCTGCTTGTGGCTCCCCACAGAGTTCTGACACGTTTGGCCTCGGGACACCTCCAGTAGCATGAAGGAAAAACACATAAGCAGTAAAGAGTTCAAGGACATACGGTTTCAAAAAGTTTCTGCTATTTTTTCATGCTGTTTCTTGTGCAGCCTGTTCTTGACACTGTTTATGCTTCTGTGCAAATAATATTTTAATGACAGTGTTATGAATAGTAAGTCATTAGACGCAGAGAGAATAAATTAATAAAATAAATCAATGAAAAGCAAAGGCAAGAAAGAATTTCAGGGGTGAAAATCCAGTTTTGCTTACTGATGCTTTTCTCTTGCTACAACACTTGATTCATTTTTAAATGTTCCCTAAAACACTAAAAAAAACATACATAGAAGCTTTATACTGGAGGTGTAGTGGACTAGCAGAGCAGATGATATGTATGTGTTGCATTTGCTCTTCTCTAAAAGGTCTCTTGCATGTAATGTATTTAACCAATGCTGTTTACAGAACACTGTTGTTTTATTTTTCAGGAATCTGCAAAGAAATTCTGTTTAATCCTAATGCCAATATGGAGTTCAGCCATTTCTGCATTCCATATTCCTTAGAATTAGGTTTCTTATTTGAAGTAGAGGAAAAACAATTTAAAGAGAATGCATGTTTCCTGCTTTTAGAGGTAATCTTCTCTGTGCAAGACAGCAAAACCCAAACTCAAACTGGCATAAGGAACTGTGTTTCCAATTAAATTTGTATCAGAGTGGCATTGAGAGAGAATGAGATAGCACTGAGAGCCCAAGGATATAAGAGGTCAGCTTATACATAATTAATTTGTTAATCTTCCATGGCATTTCAGTGAAATGTGTTATTTTCCCAAATACATCCAGAAGTATGACAAGCTGTCTTTTCAAGTGGTTTTATGTGCCTGTGCTCCACATTCTGTATTTTGATAGAAAATAGAAAAGGATTATGGTACTTTTACTACTCTTAACATCTCTCTTAGCATTCTGGAATTTGTTTACTTTGACATCTGTTATTTAATAGCATGATCATGTTCAGTCAGAATGTTCAACCACAAGAATCTAAAACTACCAAATGGCCTGGGTTTTTTCTTCACAAAGAAATTACAGGAAATTGGCTCTAAAAGTAATTCCTCACAATCCTTTATGTTTGATATTCCAGGTGTTTCCAGTATTTAGGGTTTAATTAACAGTTCAGAGGCAAGACTGAAAGTCTTTTGATTAATTCAACAGAACTGGCTTTTTTGTTTTACTAATTATAAACTAAAATTTGTTCAAGGTGTGCTTTAAAATGCAGAATTAGATAATTCCTTCACAGTGATGAGTAAAAATTGTTTTGTGAGCTCAACATGGGGAATCATCACTCAGAGAGTGACAGGTTTTACGAGGAACACTCCTGGAGTGCTTTGCTATGTTGTGGCACATTTTATTGTTTTGTATTTCTCAAATTGTCTCTGAAAAAATACAATTATGAAGATGATTTAAAATTATATATCTAAGGAGCAGCTACATTATAAAGCAGCTTTATTCAGGTTTTAAATGGTTAAACACCAATATAACTGAAAAAATACTCCATCTCAGAATACTCTCTCTCTGCATGTATTATCAAAAGAAAAAACTTGCTTCAAATACAAGGAGCAAAACCCATGTCTTACAGAATATTATAAACAATATTAATAGGAATAAACTGATGCTGACCTTGAATGCATAAAAGTGTTCTATGTGAGTGCTGACTCATGGGATGATGTTGACCTACATTAACATTTTATTATCTTTTGGCACTGTTTTTAGGCTGAGCCAAGATAACATTCAGGCATTACTAATTTCTTTATAGTGCCTGTTTAATACAGAGCCATCTAGGTAAAAATCAGAGAAAGAAAGAATGAAATACACAAAAAAATGTACTTACATTTAGATTGAAGAGATATGTTAAATCTTAATCATGACATATGTATTTATGCATTTATGATAACCCCAGTTTTTTATTCCCACTGCTGTGATCTTTTGTTATGCAAAATGTGAAGTTACATAAGTGTTTTTAATTAAAATTCTTACCAGGTAGCTACCTTCAATACTCCATTATGGCTAGTCCTACAAGGTGCAGGCAGTAGAAATTATTTCAAAGAGATGACTGATAGATAGATATCCTTGACTTTTTCCCTGCTCTTGCAACTGCTGTGAGCTTAGTTTTGGCCTCTTTTGGTCCTTTGCACTGCACTGGATATAATCCCGGTCCATTTTTTGTAGTCACTAAATTTCCCACTTTTTTTTTTTTTTCTCCTCCAGTTTCCATTCCTTTGACGGTATCTCCATTCCAGAGGGTTTGTAAGTCCTTCTTTTGATTTTGGCCTTCAGCGGGGATCAATTTGGGCCGGCTTTGCTGCATGTCCCTGCACTTTATGGCATATGGCCTGCCTTTGGATGGCTTTGACTTTGGTAATGAATTTTTTTTATTTTTTTTTCTAAGTATCCATGTCATGTTCCTCCTATCTTCCCCTCCAAGTTGTGTCTTCCTCCCTGACTTTTTCCCTGCTTTTGTAGCATCTGTGCGCTTAGTTTTGGCCTCTTTTGGTCCTTTGCACTGCAACTCATTCCCTCAAAGAGCATTTTTTGAGGACACAATCTGCCGATTCCCTGGGATTTTTGGTTTTTTTCAGTTGCATTTCATTTGATCCTATCTCCTTTCCAGAGTGTTTTTAAGCCTTTCTTTTTGAGGTCGCAAGATTCCGTTCCCTTCCCCAGAGGAAATTTCATTTCCTTTGGGGAAGGGGAACGGAATCTTGCGATTTCAATGGGGACCAATAGGGGAATCTTTGGTGCATGTCCCTGCACTTGATGGCATGTCATGCCTTTGGATGCCTTTCACTTTGGAAAATTTTTTTAAATTTTTTTTTAAGGTATCCATGCCATGTTCCTCCTATCTTCCCCTCCAAGTTGTGTCTTCCTCCCTGACTTTTTCCCTGCTTTTGCAACTGCTGTGAGCTTAGTTTTGGCCTCTTTTGGTCCTTTGCACTGCACTGGATATAATCCCGGTCCATTTTTTGTAGTCACTAAATTTCCCACTTTTTTTTTTTTTTCTCCTCCAGTTTCCATTCCTTTGACGGTATCTCCATTCCAGAGGGTTTGTAAGTTCTTCTTTTGTGTTTTGGCCTTCAGCGGGGATCAATTTGGGCAAGCTTTGCTGCATGTCCCTGCACCTTATGGCATATGGCCTGCCTTTGGATGGCTTTGACTTTGGTAATGAATTTTTTTTAATTTTTTTTTCTAAGTATACATGCCATGTCCCTCCTATCTTCCCCTCCAAGTTGTGTCTTCCTCCTGACTTTTTCCCTGCTTTTGTAGCATCTGTGCGCTTAGTTTTGGCCTCTTTTGGTCCTTTGCACTGCAACTCATTCCCTCGATAGATAGATAGATAGATAGACAGACAGACAGACGGGTAGATAGACAGACAGACATGAATACAGGATCAGTTTGGAAATTACCTCCTTTTAAGGCATAATTTTTTTTGATTCTTAAGCATCTTTAGCTTGTTTAGGCTATATTACATGGCATGATAATTGCATTACTGCCAGACTGTCAAGTGAAGAACTTCATGAAGCCAGAAGTCAATGTCCTCAAAATTACAGAGGCATTTAAGGAAGGGGGAGTGTAGAGGGCATAATCTGGCCATTGTCATACTCTGAGCCTAGTGGTTCCCTCAGCCTTCACTCCAGAAAACTCTGTTCTGGAGACTTTTCCTCCTTCCTCATTCATGTTGTCATCAAACATTCATATGGTCCTAGACTCAGCAAACAAAACTCAGCAAACTAGTAGTGTCTAGGGAAAGCAGACAGAGAATCCTAACCTAAAACCCCCAAATACTCAACAATTGTCTTCTATCAGATTCCCTGATCTTTTAGTGTAGCTTTACCTTCTTTGGTGTTGAAACAACTTTTGGCCTGTTGCATTTAACCTGCATTGAGGAGATCCATAGTTCCAATGCAAGAAAGTGAACTTCATCTATAAATTGTACTGCATACGCTCTTTGAAGCCTGTGCACAGAGAAAAAGAAACAGATGCTTACAGTGAGAAATTATGTTTTGCAAGTGGAAGAGACAGCTTGAAATTAACATTATTTCATCCATAAATACATGAGGATAAATACAATACTAAAGCTTCATAAAGCTTCTGTGATGGATTAAGAAAACCACTATTACACTACTACAAATTTATAAAACATAATTGGAAGGGAACTTTTTCTTTTGTCTAAAATTAATTTCATAAGCAAATGGAACGTATTTAGACTGGAAATAGAGGAAATGCAAATCTCCCTTTGAGTACCCAAGTCTTTCAGCCTTTGTTAATGAAAGCAGAAAGAAGGCAGGAGACAAGGGAGAAAAAAGGAAAAGAATGGCTTCATGTTATAATAAATAAGCTTTTAAGCACAATAATTTCTGTTGAATTTAAATACAGGCAGACACATCACTTGGAGCCTTGTGATCAGCTTCCAAATGGCGTGGTAGACTTCCAAGGTAAAGTAGAAAGAGGTATCACAAACAATGCTCAAAGACAGGAAAAACATCAGATATATTACTTGAAAAACTTTTTTTTAAAATCCTTAGAAAAACAAAAAAATTAGTTCTTGAACTGCTGGATAATAAAAGTCAGCTGTATAAACCATAATGCTGAGTGCAAAATGGACTAACACATTTCCAGTACCTGCAAAACCACATAGGACTAGGCAAGTCTTGCTCCTCCACGACAAGGAGCAGGAAGAATTATGTGCACCAAGAGAAGTGTCTGTGAAAGAGCAGGATGAATACCAGAACATGGTCCACGGCTTCTGTCCCTGAAAAGGCCAATCCAAAAGTGCACTTCCCCATAACCTAATTTCTCCTTATTTTATAAATGCTAACAGGAGAGTATGTGGAAATATCTGTACAGAGTTGGTTCTAGTCCAATTAACAATGAATCAATATTGTAAAACAAAGTATAGGCTTAAGGTACATAAAACCTTACCCTATGTTCTTCAAAAAGGCACACAAGGGAAGGAATAAAATTGCTTCATCAAGCAGAAAGATTTAGAAGCCTAACAACTAACCAATAGCAATCCTTCCTGGATTTTTTAAACACAAGATCCAATTCATACTTAGTCTTTCATCTTCTTCATAATATCTACTTTCTATTAATTCCAGCCCTCCTTCAGTAAAACAAAAAAACTTAAAAGGATTGGATTAATATTAGTACCACAACAGTCCAATTTTCTAGAAAATGCATAAATTATAACAAGGAGCCACAGAGTATTGGCACTAGCTCTCCAGGGAGGTAAAACAGGGGTACCTCCTTCAGGCTTCCATTAATATCCCTCAGGACCACTATTTGCATGCTATTTGCCAGCTTCAGAGTCAAAGGTATTTGGGTTTCCTCTCCACATCAGATCAGTAACTTCCTCTCATCATCCTACACACAGTGAAGCAGGAATACCTCTCTCAGCTTTTTTATTAATTTACTGCATTTTGAGATATCTACAAGGTTCTTTTAGTATCCACATTTTCTTCATGCAGCACACTACAGTTACAACCTTTGATCTTTACTACAGTACTGGAGATCTACCTGATATGCAGCTAGTTTATTTACTACAGTGTTAGGTATCCTTTGAGTTTTTCAAACTGGTCCTCAAACTGTGCCTAGGTATACAATAGTGAGCACTGAAATTGACACACCCTTTGAAAAACCTTACTTCTAGTCCTGACTTCCTCTCAAGTACACAGAAATTACTGAATATACTAAAAACAGTGATGCATGATTTTATCCTATCGATCTGTTGTTTTACCCATGTTACACCTATAATTTGATTTCTTCCTTTCAAAATCCAAAAATTATTTTAGTAACTTTAAATTATGATGGGAGAAAAGCAGAAGTTTGAAACAATTTTCTCCCCAGAGATTCTTCCCAGTTGTGATGATCAGTAGTCGATATTTAAATTATAGATGTATATACAACCTAAGATATAACGTAGATATATATGTATAATTTAAATGTAAATACAGATGTTGCATACACAAACTAATTCCCAACATAAAATTAGGTTCACAATGAAATCATAAGAAACATAGAACTAAAACATCAAAACCCCAGGAACAGGGAGGATTTAATAAAAGAACATTTTTTATTCTTTTCTTAGTATTTATCCAATGATTTTTTTCCAGTTCAGACACAACTGTGTATTCTACACTAGAAGTCTGGTATATCAAAGGCCAAATGAGAAGGAAAACACTGAAGTATGGACAGCACAGTCAGGCACTGTGACTGGAAACTGCCAGAGAGAGAAACTGGGAAATAGCTGGACAAAAAGCATAAGGCAGGGAGATACAGCAGGGGCATGAACTGCGAAATGCAGGGATGATTGACAGGATTCACACACTGCAGTATAAATAGGAATAGCCTGAATTCAAGGATACACTGACAACAGAAATGATGAGTCAGACCACTGAATAACAACACAAAACTTTCCTCGAAGAAAAAATCAGGCACACTACCATAGATGACAACATATTTCTGGAGGACTGGGACTCTTTTTTTAATCTATTAAACTGCAGGAATAAAAATCTCATTCATTATACTTTTCTGAATGGGTCATAACAGACAATGAATCAAATCCCTTGATGTTTTTCGCGTCTTTAACTGTTATGAACGAGGGGGGTTAGATACCCAGTTAGAAAGACAGAACTTGTTTTGCATCAATTAACTGCCTGTAGAGAAAAACTATGCAAAGGACTAGGTATTTTTTCTACTACAAGTCACCTTAAGCAAAGCAAACTGAAAAGAAAAAAACCCAACCCATTACACATTTATCCCATGAAGATATTAAAGCAATTTCAGCAGGAGAAATTTTCTACCATCATCAACCTCTACACACAACTCCATGCAAACATAGTTTATGAAGAAAGTGGTACAAGCCTGCGCAAAGGCAGAATTGAGAAAGAAAAAAAGCTCTACAGGCATATATATATTGATATGGCATTCACTTTTTCCATTTAAGACTAAATTAGCAAAGCATTAAAGAAGTCTTGAAGGCTCTAGCACATATTGCATCACAAAAGCCAATGAACGCCAATGACAGACATAAATGGAAGAGGGGTAAGTTCTGTTAGCAGGCAGAATTTTAGAAATTACTAAATCAGGAAACACTTTATTAGGATCAGTAGTCAATAGCAGGAGGAATAGTTTACAGTAGCATTAGTAGCAGTAGTAGTACCAGTAGCACAGTGTTAATAGCTAGTTTTAATCTGAGTCAGATCAGCAGCTGTCATGATGTGTGGGTTTCAACTTGAATTACCCCATAGCAACCAAGCTAAAGAACTCTACTGCACTCAGATTTAGCAATGTAATATCTGCAGAGTACGTGGGTTGTGGCACTTGCTCATGTCTACTTAAATCAATGTGCAGGCTGCTATTTGCTCCTCAGCAGCCTTCAGGTGACCTCTTAGGTATAACTGTAGTCATTCTAATCAACAACCAAAAAAGGCACTTGCAACATGACAATATGCACTTGCAGACATTAGGCAGAGAGCTTAGCTAGAGAGCACACAGTGTGGCTCTTCAGGATAAAAGCTTCAACGCTAAAAGACAGAAATTATGAATAAGTTTTAAACTAAAAATTTGAATATAAAATGGTAAAAAACCTACACAAAATAACACACTTTACTTCATTAATAAAAAGCCTTACTGCATTCAGTTTAGCAACCATTTATGGGGAACTGAATTTCCTTAGGAAGATCAATTCAAAACAACTGAATATTTGACTGGAGATCAAGCCTCTAATCAGGAATTACTTGGATTGCAAACCAGATGCCTTTTCTTAAAAAATTCATCAATAAAAAGTAAAAGTATACTTAACACTACTAGCAAAAATAGACATTAATTCATATGATATCTCAGCATGTAATAGTGTATTTGGTCAATGGCAGGACAATTGCACCGCCTAATTTTACACACTTAAGGCACACAGTTTAGCGGTCCAGCCTCCGAAATTCACGTATGTTTCTAGCCAATCTAAAAAAGCTTCCACAAACGACAATCACAAAAACAATCACATCAGCACGGATTGTTATTCCTTCTGCTGATTTCCAAAATATCTTTAATTGCCTTTAATACATGTCAACTTCTGATTACTCACTATAGAGGCTCTAAATCACCCATGCAGCTGTCTGTATTCCTTAAAGTGATGTTACACCAAATTCACTGAAGTCCTGTGCAGGTTTCTCTTTCCATCAAGAGAGGCATTTATTTGACCTATCAGCTAAGTGGTCTGCTTGAAGCCTGGATAGAAACTACTTCTGTCTTCATTGCCTTAAGCATGGGTCATGAAGCAGTGCTATGAGGTCTACTATGTGAGCTGCTGTTATGTGAAAAATTTACAGAATTAATAATGATTGACCCTGAGCGGCATGTAGAGCTAAAAATCAACAGTAATAGCAGCTCAGGTATCTTCTATAGCTCTACTGTTTAATCTGCTGCAATATATTTTGATCAAGAGAATTTTGAATATATATGTTGGATGATGTAAATACCTTTTTCTCACCCTTGGTAAAAAGAAGAATACTGTTATTTGAAGGATTCTTACAAGAAGTCATAAAATATAAAGTTTTCACTATAGAGAACAAAGATTTCTTCTGTCATGAACGTCAAGCATTTCTGAGTCATTACAAGAACAAAGAAGATGCTGTAGAAAAGGCAGCTACACCATCTTCCCCCTCCGTCCCTCTTGATCCTTTCAGACACACCTTTCATTTCCTTTTGAGTGTTTTTTAGGAGGACATTGTTGTGACTGGAATAATAAAATAATAAAATGTTGCTGGAATAATAAAGTGTTTCAGGAAGAGCACTTGAATGCAAAAAGCCACTCTTCAGCTGAAAAGGAGGCAGCTGGTACCCTGTAACTATGCAGCAAAGAATGCATGAACATTAATTTCAATTATTCCATCATTTGGGGTAACATAAAGCCTACTGCTTTAAGCAAACTGTCCCTGTAATCTTTTCCTTATTTCAACCTGAAAATACACTACTTGAATCACTTCTGCTTAGTATTAATTTTTACATTCTCATTTTATGTGTACTCATGAAGGCTTGAGATAGGAAGTTTCCTTGCAGACAAGCAGAACAACTGTTTTTTATACATAAAAGTATACTGAAAGTATATCTAAAAATTTTTCTTAAAGCTGTCTTATATCTGGACCTCTGATTAAAACTGGTCTTGTAGTTTGGGGAATAATTTCAATGACAATAAGCTTCTTTAATTTTTCCAGTATGTTCCTTCTTTGCTCGGGAAATTTTTTTTCTTCTGCACAAGAGAGATATGGGGATGAAGGAAGAAACATGACTATATTTAGATAATTGTTTGTATAAGATGCTGTTAATGTTTACAGAATCGTGACAAAGGGGATTTTTTGATTAATGAAGTTACTCAATTAAAAATAATTTAATGTGCTGGATTAGCAGGGTGTTGGGAAAAGACTGAAACAGTTACCTGGCAATTGATCAAGGGGCCTTGTCTCACAGAACAATACTAGCGTAAAAACAGCTCATAAATCTGAAAAGCTGATTACTAAAACTGTTGTGGGAGCTTTATTTTTTAGAAGAATATTGAATTAATGAGGAATAATACAAAGGGGGAGTTTAATTATTCTGAATAGAAAAATTTTCTACCCTGGCCTCTCAGGATGAGTGTGATTATGTAGGTCACATATCTAAAATGACTTTTATGCATATTTCATTAAAAGCCACGTCTTTTCATGAAGGATAGGAAGCAATAAGCCCTCTTCAGACAGTACTCTCTCTCCAGTGCCTTAAAAGAAAGCTATTTCCTTTGTGGTTATGGAGCTGTTCAGATGAACCATCAATAAACACAAAACCAGGCATATTTTATTTTCAGGTTATTGCTTTCACACAACAATAAATTGTTTTCTTTCCCACTCTCCCCAAACCCTCACAATCATTTTGACTGTACAGTAATTAGACACTGACCAGGATTCTTAGTCTGCTTGTACCTCTGGAGGGTTACTATCAAACTGATGAGAATTCTACACAAGCATTTTCAATGAAGTCTTGATTCTGAGTCAATTTGTAAGAATTTTCTATGAAATTTTACACATACAAATGAAATTAAGCAATCAATAATGAAATCATTGAACAAGTATATTGATTTTTTTTCAGTTGACAGCCACTTTGCTGTTTTCAGACAGGAAACATTTTTACATCCCATTTCACTGTTTTTCTGCTTTAATTTTTAACTGGGTTTCAGAATTTTTTTCAATGTAATAAAACTCACTAGATTTCTCATACATGCCAATGCTTTCAGTTTTTTAATCACCACTGTCACTTTCTCTTAGCTGTAAGACTGAGATTTCGTGTACTGCACCTACTTAGGAGAAAGGTGAAAATGTATGATCCATTAAGAATCAGAAAGACTAATTACAACTTAAATGATAATTTTTTGCCTAGTCTTGAAAAGCTAATAAGCACAGTGGAGCATCAGAAGGTTGATAAGATACTGTCATACACAATGCCAAATTCTGGATGTCAGAGCAGTGACTGAATGTGGATAAAGTTCTAGTTTATCCAAAACATTTTACTGGTGAACTGAACCATGTGTCTTCAGAACTGAAGGTCTGTGGATTAACTTACACACTACCACATCCACTTAGGGTCCTAAATAATTGTTTGCAATGAGGTTTAGGGGAAATAACTTCCCAAGTAGTCCTTAACTCCTGTTTTCATATATATTGACATCTACATATGAGGAACAATAAGATAAAACTGTGCTGTTGTTAAATTATGAAGCCACAGATTCTATCACCTCTTGGTATATATCTTGGCTGTGGTACTTCTGAGTCTGAAATGTTTGATAGAGCTTCAAATTTATTCCTCCAAACTTCAATTGTCAAAATGAATTCGATCCTGATTTTCACAGCTGAACAATTTCAGTCTTCAATGAACACTATAGGAAAGGTAGCTGGTGTTCTTAACCAGGAATCAGGAAAGAAAGGCATCATGCAAGAGAGATGGTTTATCTAAGCAAAAACCTTAGTTCAGTACTACCTGAAACAGCACAGATCACAGTATATTACGTGATTGTTTCTCTTGACAAGAGAATTGTCATCAGTCCCTCTACTGCTGTTGAGACTGCAAAGCCTTCTCTTGAAGCTTTTTACCCAATTCCTCCTTCAATGTTCTAACCCTCCTCAGAACCTTCTTAAATGCCACTGTGCTCTAGTGGCTTATTATGGTTCCAGCTCCCTTCTGACCAAACTGTGCCAGCAATCCATTGCCTGATGAACCTGTGGCATTCTGAACTATCTTCTCAATAGACAACACACACACAGGTGCTTTGCTTGGTGTGAAGTTTCCAACCCGCACCAACCTGAGGGGAAAAGCTTCCCATTCCCCAGAGAGACTAACACCCCAGAGAGACTTGAAGCTGACAAAAAACTCAGACACATACTAAATCCAAAGGAGGAAGGGTGGAAGCTGTAATCTTAGTGTGGGACAGCATTCAAGCCAGAAAGTGCATAGGATTCGTACACACTCCATCTTGTGTGCAGAAATTTACTGCACTCACCAGTGTTATTCTGTTGCCCCACACTACCAAATCATGTCTACTCAAAGAAAACTTTCCTGTATCTCCTCCTTACATCAATGTCATTTATAGCCCTCTTCATACAGGCACATGCTAAATGATTGAAACCGTGGGAGTCCCTCAGACTAGCTCCCAAGCAAGAGGAGTCATCTTCCAAAGGACCCCGGCTTCCTCCAAGAATGAACAGGGCAAGAATAGACAGGGTCTACACCTGGGTCTAGTACAACCAAATGACATGAAATTCTGTCACCACTTCTGACCCATTTTTCCCCACAGGAATTCATTCAGGCCTTAGCAGATCCCATACTAGCCCATTCCTTTAGTGATTCATACACAAAGCAGCTGGAACAGGTAAGAAATATGAACCTCTCCAGAGTTGCAAGTGATTCATGAGCTAATGCCCTGGGGCTATTAAATTTCTACAAGAGAGTGAAAAATTATATGGATCTTGACATGTTTGTTAACACAAAAACCCTAATGCTATATGCTTACACTTATGGATACCTTTTGTGCTTTCCATTTTTTCTTGTGATTTTTCTTTTTGCTTAGTTTTCATGTGCTGCTGACATTTCAAGTATTTAATCTGGCACAGAATTAACTCCTAGTTTGTACAAGACCATATGCCACACTTAGATCGAATACAAACAAGGAGCTTTCATCTAATCTCTATTTTAATTTGCAGTGATCTAGATCTCCATAGTATGAAGGAGTACCATACCGACACCAACACAGAAAAACAGCAAAATACTCCAGAGAGCACATCTGACCTGCTACATCAACTAAATTGTGCCTGACCTCACCCACATATAAATTGTGACTGGGCACAATGTGGGTAGCTTATCACAGGGCTCATAGGAAATCAACATTTTTCCAACAATTATGCCTCTGAAACTTATAGAAGAAACAAAATGATACCCAGGATCTGTGCATTCCATCGTTTTTAACTGGCAACAACAGTTAGACTTAGTCTCAATGTTTCCAGTATTTGCTTAATAGCTCCTGGTCTGAGCCTAGTAGAGAAACCAGAAGACAAAAGTGCACTAGTTTTTATAAACACAATTAAAAATAGAGAGAAAAAATCACTGAGTTTGGCATCACAGGAAAAAAGTAAGAATTGAGTAAACTTTGCATTGTCCAAGAAGACATGGGTAAATTCCAGCTAGCTGTACTCATTCTTTGCTACATCTAACTGAGGTTTAGCTCACACATAGTTCCTGATGCTACTTTGTGATAGCACGGCAGCAGTTGTGCATTCTTCAAGAGCTCTTCTCAAGCTTTTGAGAAGACAGTCTTCCTGCAATTCTGACGGTGACTAAGATGTTGAGATATAAAAGGGACAACAAAGACATCAACACAAATATTTTCCACTATAAGGGACACTTCATCATCTCTGCAATTAAACTACATTTTAATATCACTACCTTATGCAAGGAAAAAAAACCAACACTGTAACAACCATATCCTAAGGGGTTGCTTTCTTCTGCCTGAAAGTTAAGTGACATTAAACATTTCTAAAGCTATGTGTTACACAACAGAAACAGCTTTCTTAGCCATGTATGCATGTTATATATGTCATTTACACTGACTGACAGTGACTTAAAGGTCAGCATCCAAGCAAACCAAGACTCTTGGGAATGGCATATTGCAAATTAATAACAAGTAAATTTCAAAAGGCTCCTCAATTTCAATTCAGCTCACCCTCTGTAAGTATGGAATGCCATATCTATAAAAAGAAGTACATTTACAACACAGGGTTGTATCACAAGTTGGTGCTGATTGAGAGTTGATTAGAAACATTGCAAATATGATTACATGGGAACTTTTTGCATTTTCAGTTTTAATTAGTTGAAACACAAACTTTATAACATAACTCAAAATCAGAAAAATTCAGTAAAACACGTTTCTACATGTGATTATGGTTGGGGCTTTTTAGCTTAGGCAGGTAATCAGAAATGAAAAAAATAGATTTTTTTATTTGTTTCAGTTTCTGTTTTGCTTTGTCACTCAATTTTTTTATTTCAGTCCTTCCCCTCTTTTTTACCTCTGTTCACAGCCTATCCCCTTCTGTTACCTTCATTTCCCTTCTACTGCTATAAGTATAATAAATATCTGCACTGCATAAACATTGTCTAGGATATGACTCCAAACTTTTGTCAAAAATCTGTAACTGATAAGGCTAGAAAATACCAAGACTAATCAAAAAGATTTCCTTCTACTTTGTGCCTTCTCAGTACCAAAACCCACCATTTTTCCTCTCAAGTAATGAAAACTGTTTACAAAATCCAGGAATACTATTTCAGTTAGTCTTTCCTCTGTGTACATAAGATCTATATATATAAAAATAAATTAATATAAACAGTTTCATATGCAACTTTTCAACCAACCCACCTGAAGGCTACAGCCGAAGTTCTGAACTACAAATAGAATTTTATGCCAGTACTTCTAATATCTTCCTCTACTAGCCTGGAGAGCTGTGCCATCTTTACAAATCTTTGTTGTGTTATGCAAAGCTTCTTAAGAAAGCACCTACTGTTTGTATCTGGTTTTGTTTTTTATGAATGCCTTTGATCCTGCTTTGATCTTTTTTCAGTCAGTCTCACAGAATGGGAAACCAAAGTTGCATTAAAATCCTTAGCATGTTTCTAAAAGCCATCATTTAATACTTAGGAAAAAGTGAGACTATTAAAAATCTTTTAGCAAGATTTCTACAGAGCTTTGATTGAAAAAGTTAGTTTTTAATTCTTAGATTATTAATATCAATATAATTAATAGAATTAATATGCTAAATCTACTTAGGCAACACATCTTCTCAATTTAAAATGAATAATAAAATCAAGATCTTCTAGTTCTGTGTCTTTGAACAATTGAAATATGCAGAATGCCTTCAATTTCATTTAGATGAAGGCAACTAACTGGGAAATTACATTTTACAACATAACTAACCACATTTCTACAGAATTTAACAAGTAAAGAAATGTCAGTAACAATAGCCTCATGCCAGCCAAGAGAGCCTGCTCCTTCAAAGGTAATTGTACTCCTCTATCTAACACATAACTCAAAAATGTTTGAATATGAGTGGTAGTTACAGGTCTATAAGACAATACCATTTAGTACTATTCTAATATATATTGTCACAGACCCATATAGTTTACAGACAGGTATTGATCAATCTGAAAACTTATACAATCCAGATATTTTTTTCTAAGAATTTGTACAGAGAAACTGGATTATTTAACAAGAAATTACCAAACCTATGTCATTGACTCCAACTGAAGAGTCATAATAAAAGTTTAGGAATACTCATTCAAAATGCGCTTGCCTTGTTCAAGGACTTCTCAATATCAAATGCATAAGAGATTCCTTTGGCCCATGACTGGTTCAGAAGTAAGGATATGCTGATCACCTTGCTAGCAAACAGAACAGTAAAATGTAAGATCTCTCTGCAAGCAGTGCTCATATAGGTCTCTCCTCTGTACCACCACTAATACTTTTCCCCCAAATTCTAATATTAAAATAATTTCCTTGACACATCTATCCCTCTCTTAAATTTGGATTAAATTAGCCAACGTTGCATTTCAAAAAAAATAAGGGAAAGATGAAGGATGGAGCAAAGTGTTTGCTTTTTTCTCCTGCAGGAAACAGGATCAAAAAACCCAAACCCTCTAACACAGTTCATGCCTTGCCAGTCTGTAACTGTTCAAAAAGTCCTCCAAAAAGCATCACATTATTTTTCTTCTTCCAGACAATTATTTTCAAGTATTTAATGTTCTTTTGAACTTAAGCCTCATACCTTAGCAAAGAAATCCAACACCTTGGCAGGAAGGAGAGAGCATCCTCTCAACTAAATGATGCAGGGGTTTGATTAAGAGGTCTCAGCCTCTGTCAGAAGTTTGTCTGGAGCCACTGTGTGCCTTCTCTGTGATTTCTAGTATCCAGTTATTTAATTAAACCGACAGATGCCCATAGAAAATATTTTATTAAGGCAGTAAGGGCTTCAGTAACTTTCCAAATAGCTAATTCACATAGAGAATTTAGAAGTCATTAAAAATTTATAAGCTGTTATTCTCTTCCTGGTTCACCTTACAGATCTGCTCACTCAGAAATTTTCCTTCTTTTTCATACTATGCTTAACTGCATTAAAGTATGAAAGTCTACACACAAAAACTGACTACAGTAATTTGGACAGTTTTGACCATTTCTACAAAGCAAAGAGAATTTCCACTGCAATGGATGTACATGTAAACCATTCAGTAGGGGCCTAGACAGTGCCAACAACTTCTAACTCGATTGCAGCCATCTCAGCACAGCAGAGTGACAGCTATAAAGGAATCAAACTGAAAGCTTACAGTGCTCCAAACTGTTAGCTTTATGGCTGAATGAATTATCAAAACTAATGTTCATAGCCTGTCTGTAAAAAACTTTAAAGACTTCCTAGACTGAAGGTAATTATTTTTCTTTCTTCATCTCATTCTTTCAATGTTAAATTAATATTCTGAGCTGTGGTTTTATATGAGCATTTATTTTGTAACAAGATCAAAGATGAGAAAGCAAATATTGGCCTTTAAATGCAAACCAAAGAAACATAGATGCTATTATGTGAATAAAGCTTTTCTTTCTCTCCAGCCCTCTTTAATCAGTTGAGAAATTAATACACTTGAACAAAGACAGGAATACTGATTTATGTATTGTGCTCCCTAAATCCTGTCAAATATATTATATCAGTTTGTTCTTGACTTTTACAGAAGATCCACCTGACTCACACTCTATATTAACTGCAAAAAACAATTAGCTGGGAAATGAACCCATTATGTCCTATATTACAGGACTTAATTTTTTGAAGGATGGGTGTAGAAGGGGAGCCTCTGTAACATGAAGCACAGGACGGAAACACAATGTGGTTTCTTTATGGTTTGACTGGAAACCTCTCTGGAGGTTATGCACATCCCTATATCTCCATATAAAACACATTTCATCTGAATTGTAATAAATGCAACCACTTCACAGTGATGGAAATACAGACAGGGAACATTCTTATTAACTTCACTGACTGATGTTCCTACCAACTTTATCTATGATTATAACTGTGCATATAAATCTCTTCAGATCAGGAGCTTACACTGCTTCAGAGAGAACTTAAATTGTAATGAATGATTTTTTCATTAAATCAGTGAGCAAAAAGAGCATGTTCCTTTATTGGCAATTATCTGTCTCTTAGTAGATAAAAAACATCTACTCATTGGGAAATTTTCACAGTTTTCTGAACAAATTTTAGTTGTAAGGTTTCTTGTGAGATAAGCAGGACTTGGTACAAACCAGCAACTAGCACTCATAAATTAATGGTAGTCTGTGTGATTGGTTTTTTTGGGTCACAATACAATGATCCCTTTATGTTAGATGACTCCAACATTTCACTAACCTTTCTTAAGTAAATGGAAGATAGTGAGATACTGATTTCTCATCATATCTACACAAATACCATCAGCAGGCCTTAAAATTCACTTTAGACAAACACACAAACAGAAAAAATGTTTTTTGAACAGCTAAACAGGAATATTTAAAACATTCAACAATAGTCAAAGTCTATAGCATTTTTCACACAGAAAAGTTCACCTTCGGCGCCTTGGGCAAAATTCAGCATTGCTAAAAAATTCAGACAGCATTTTAGATTTTTTGTATTAAGTATCCCATTATTCCTGTTTCTGCAAATCTGACAAGATTGCAATGAAAAACACCATGTAGATTGGAAAAACCAAGGGGTTTTTTCTACCTAAAATGGCAATTTGTTTTACATAATTATAATCTGCCTTCATTATTTATTTTCAGAGTTTGATAAAATGTCATTTACTCCACACCTGATCTGCTATTATAAAACAGAACCAGCCAAATACAAATGACATGAGTATTTCCATTAAATAATCACAGACAAACAATTGCTTGGTCATGCCCTTTTTTTTTCCTTCCTTTTTGCATGACCGTTCATGGCCCAATCCCTGGCCCCAGTCCTAGTACCACTCAGAAATGCATTTGTGGAAAGGTCATATTTGTGTTTTAAGGTTTGAAGCACTGGGCTTCTGAATTGTACTCTACTGGTTTTATACATTTTCTTTTTTTCAACATGGTTGTATGCTAGGAAGAAAATTATCTAATTCCACAATTAATTTCTACCTGCTGCGACAGTGCACCCTCAGGGTAAATATGATATTTTATATTAACACACTGAAAGAAAGCTTCCACTGTGATTGACCTTAAAGACACTCACAAATTAATTACTTTGCTCATCAATATGGCATGGCAGCTAAAAGATTTGAGCAGATACCCAGCCAGTTAACATGCATGCTGCCATCTGCTGAATATGACAAGGGATTTGTACTACTCTCTCTGAAAGAAAAGCTATGCTGCTTTCCAAGAAGTATGTAATCAAACTCCTCATACCCAAGTCAAATAATGACTATTCATGTTCTGTAAAAGAATTGGTAGTGTCTCATGGGTTTTTTCACCCCCTGAGTTTAAAAACTAAAAAGGAGACTATCTCAGCAAATTCATTCAAACTTTGGGATTGAGTCCACTGCTTAACAGCTGAAGCTAGGTTATATTCAAAATATCATTAGATTTAAATGAGCCCTCAAGCAGTGCAGATGTGAGAAAGGAATTTCATAATTTATGTACCTCATTGTCCACCCTCAGTACTACTCTGATTTAAAATGCTGTCCTCTGGCTTGGGATTAAAAAAAAATTGTATTAATGTGTAAACTGAAGTTCCTGTAAAACAATGGTCAGGGGCCAGCACAGAGAAGCAACTTTTTAAAATAGTTTAATTATGAGAGAGTTTGACACCATTCATACAAAGACTACAGCTAGCTTCTGAAAAAAAGCAGAGGTGTTCCAAAAATACACAGATTTTCAACTTGTACAGTACCATTCCTGTAATTAAAATTAATATCAAACTGATCTACATAGCAATATATAAATATATATATACATATAAAACTGTATAATATACATCATACTGGTCAAAAAATCCATAGTGATGGGAAATGCAGCACCTACACTTCCTCAGATATGCCGAGGAATAAGACAGGGGGTTGGCCCCAAGTCCTGCTCACAGGAGAAGAGACAAGGCAGCTGTGCAGATCACCACCATTCACACTGTTACAGGACAATTCAGGCTGGACGAGACCTCAGGAGGTCTCCAGCTCAAACTGCTCCTCAAAGCAGGGTCAGCTGTGAAGTCAGACTTCAAAGTTACTCAAAGTTTTATTCAATCTGGTCTAGGAAACCTCCACAGATGCAGATGGTACGGCCCTGCTGGGAAACATATCCCACTGCTTGGCTGAATAGTGAAAAAGAGCTTCCTTATGCCTTAAAATGTGAGGTATTTATAGTTTTTATGCTTCCTGAATATTAAATATTGTAGGTATTATTCACTTTTTAGACACAGTAGTTATAAATTAGGGGTAGTTTTATAAAAGATAAAACTACTGGAATGGAAACCACAATTTGAGGGAGAAACATGACATTTTGCTCCAAAGCACAGCTTTATTACAATTATTTTTTATGGATTATTTAATACAGTTATTCCCTCTACAATTTACAAATGGGTTGATATCTTACAGAAAATTGAATAAAATCTTTATAAAGTTTTTTCTCTAAAGAAGAGATCCTATGTTTACTTTGACTAAGTATCATAGTCAGAGCTATGAGTGGAACTGGAATGAATGGAATCATTTTATCTGGCCTTCTGAGGCTGATGAGCAACAGGATAGGAGGAAAATCAAAACTACATAAGAGCCAACTCCCAAGCATTTGGGGTAACACTGGGCAAATGGAATAGGATAAAAAAAAAAGAGATAATATGTCCCACATGCAAGTTATAAACTCCTAAATCTGACACTGTAATGAGAAAATTGAAAACAAATGACACTGAGTGTTGTGGAATGCAGAAGTAGCTGAGCTGTTCAGCACAACTCTTCATTAGCTCACTGCACTGCTTTGAGACCTGGATGGAGCCATCTTTCTAAAGTATTTCTCTTCCTAATGTTTACTTCCTGAAAAGCTGCCTACCTACTTGAACTGATGTCAGAGCACACTGACAGGCTCCTTCCACTGCACCCACACCAGTATTCAAAATCTAATCCTAAAGAAGCACCCAGGGGATTCCAGTCAGCATCATCTTGAGAAATTACTTTTTTTTCCGAGTTAATTATATTCTAACATCTACCAGGAATTAAAATATCAAATATGTGTCAACTTACAAAAAGTACCCCAACAGTGCCTGAGTTAATGCCATCAGTTATAACAAGCCCTTGGCTATATGGAACAGAATCATGAATATTGTAATAGTACCACAAATAGCACCACACTGGTTGGTTCTTTTAAAAAATGAAACTTATTAAAAAAATCAAAGCAATGAACTACTGTGTTACAAAAAAAAGCCTCACTCTTAAGCCCGTTTGTCTTTGCAAGAACTTCTTACAGTTTTCTTTCTCCATTCCAGCAGAAATTTCTGCACCCAAGAAAGATTCTACATACACTGACTCTTCATTTGGGGAAAAATATCAGGAATGATGGTTAATTCAGAACCTTAAAATAAAACAGAACACAAAGTCCATCAGAATGTTTGCACCATCATTTGTAATCATTACCTAATCTTTCCCTTAATACTTAATGTAGCCTTGAGTGATTATGACAAAGACTGGTGCTGCAACTGAACTTTTAGCAGCAATTCCTTATGATTATTTTATTACTTTGAGATCCAGTCTGGCAAGACAAGGAGTCCCAGGAACTCTACAATGATCAACAGCTGAGGATACTCTGGCCTTTCAATTCCCACAAACTTCATGCTGCTACACCAGAATATTTCAAGTAGCCTCTTTACTACAACTCTTTGGTCAATAAATATTCATATAAATGCTATGAGACACAAACTAGTTTTGCCTGCATATTTAGAGAATATACCAACATAAATTCATACACATGTCATCATAGAGAACACTGCTCTTTGTTACTTCTGCAATTCTGCTCTTCGTTACTTCTGCAGTTGTATTTGCAGATTACATTAAAATACATAAATTAGAAGAGGTATTTAATATTAAACATTCTATGGATTCCTGAGACTGGGAGAGAGACTTAATCAGCCGCTTAGCCCAAATTTAATTGTGACTTGACAGGCTAAAATTTATGTATTTTTAGAGATAATAGTAAATTTTAAATATTGCCAAGTGAGTATTATAGCATTTAAAGGTCATATTATTCCTACTCATATTGAGTTGCACAAACCAAATTCTAGCAAACAACTTCCAGATTTTTCTCTCTGCACACTATTCTAAAATAAAAAGTATTTTAATCTTAATTATCCAAGTTTCACTTCCTCTTCAGGATCATACTTTTTTGTGATCTTGTAGAAGATAATCTTAATCCTTAAATTTTACAGTATTACCAACATTACATTTAAAAGTTATTCTGATGGGATTTGTTGTAAAGTACTTGTCCATTCTGAAAGGGGAAAATGCCAGAACATTTGTGAGCACATTTCCATAACCTTCTAGGAAAAGCGTTCTTGGTAGAAATACATTCTTTATAGATGCTGTCACTTTCACAAAGAATGCCCTTCCTACATTTCACACTGATGAAATCTTTAATTACATGTCCTCATTTCTATTCATAGTGATTAAAATACAACTATAAATCTGAATATCCTGTAGCTATATCTTACTCAAAAGATTATGTTAACTCCTAAGTGGCTAGAAAGAAGATTAATTTTATAGATTTGCTTTGATGCATGAATGAAGTCCTGTATTAAAAAGTAAATAAAAAATCATGGTATCTGAAAGAAAAACAAAGCCAGCTAAATCACAGAAATATTTAGAAATATTAATCTTAGCTTTATATACAATTTAAACTTCCACAGAGTTAAGTCCTTCTTGTATTTCATAGGAACTATAAATATGTGGGAATACTTACTAAGGCCATTTCTTCTCCAATGAAAATTAAGGTCAAACTTAAACTTTGGCAAAAGTAAATTAGGGGATATAGATTAGGTTTAAACAAAGAGTTAAAGAGGTGCCTGACTCACTGGTTCTCTGTTAAACCTGTCCACATCACCCAGTACCTAAAGTTTCTGTCCATTTGTCAGGTATTTCATGTTTGTTGAGGGAGGCACCCCTCAACATTGATGCTGACTCACAGCTCCTCACATCACAGCACATCTCACCACTGGCATCTGCACAAGCTCACCAGGAAATAACAGCACTGCACTTCTGCAGAAACTTGGACTTTAACTACTTTCAGTGCACACTTACAGAGATATGCAAAGAAAGTTAATGTTCACAGAAAAGTTCCTAAAACAATTCTGAGTAACAAAAATTCTTTTGAAAGACTCACTTCTAAAAAGCAAGGAGTAGGAAAAACATGCACTCCTAATTTTTTTTCAATAATTATTTAGTCACCTTTTAATACTGATAGCATACAAAAAATCAAAATACATTTTTCTGGTATTAGTTGGACTACAAAAAATTCTCTGCTTAGAAAAACAGTCATCACTAGGACAGTTAGACTGACAAAACATGCTTCTAAAGCCTCATTTGGATATTTTAACTAATATAGATGTGGATTAGAAAGCAAGGTCCTATTATTGGCAGATTCCAAAAATTACTCTACTAATATGACTGATAATTATAAATTGTACTTCAATCTGAGGCTAAAAACTATCCAAATATTAGCAAATTTAATAATATAAAGAAGTCTCACCATGAATTTTGTCTCACATGTGCAATACATTTATATTTTATTTAGCATCTATAAACTCTTCACTGGCTAAATTAAACTAATTTTTTTACTAATTTTTATAATCATCTGATTTTTAAAAACTTCATGTGTTCTGTTTCTGTCATGTTCTTTCCAACTGTAAACAAATATACTGTGTTAAAAAGCTTAGCTTCTGTACCATTGATAGCTTACTTTTGTTTGTACCTTTTTCTCTCTCTTTAGCTTCCCTGAGATATCAAAATCTTTTCTGCAGTGAAGAACAAATTTATCCTCTTCAAGGACATTTCAGAGCAGCTAACATCAACAAGGGTCAGTATTCAACTCTTCTTTCCAATTCCCTAAACTTTTCATTCTCACAATCAGGAGAATGCCTAAAATTCAAAATCCAGACTACCTTCCTAACCTAGGAGAAAATTCAACACCCATTAAATATTAGGTATTAGACCAATTTAATGAAGAAGTTTCCTGTTTGGAAAAATATTTTTTTAGCACTGCAATTCAAAAGTTTTCAGATGTTACCTGCTACAAAGTTGCCTTTCCACAGATGCACATGTGAGGTATCCTTTTTCATAATTCCCATTGTGGTATTTTCTGGGGTCCCCTGTGGCAGGAAGGAATGAATCTGACTCCATGTTCTTAGAAGGCTAATTTATTATTTTATGTACTTATATTATACTGAAGAATGCTATACTAAACTATACTAAAGAATAGAGAAAGGATACATACAGAAGGCTTAACAAGATACTAATTAAATCTTGTGACTTTCCAGAGTCCCAACACAGCCAGACAGCGATTGGTCATTAAGTAAAAACAATTCACATGAAACCAATCAAACAACCACCTGCTGGATAGCAATCTCCAACCACATTCCAAAGGAGCAAAACACAGAAGAAGCAAATAGATAATTATTGTTTTCATTTTTCTCTGAGGCTTCTCCAGCTTCCCAGGAGAAGAAATCCTGGCGAAGGGATTTTTCCAGAAAACATGACCGTGACACCCATCCCTACTTCCCAGCTGCCAAACTCAGACTGCAGAACTTCAAACTTCTTTATGTGTAATTTGGTACCTACAGCCAATTTATCAACTGTGCTTTCCGTGCACCCAAGTGAACAAGCCTGTGCCTTACTCAACTGCCAGCAATAAATCTCGCCATGTGCTGTGAAGGAAAGCTGCTGTAACTCCAGGCACACACTGAGAACATCCCTCCCCATCCAGACAAGCTGCACTCACAGCGTGCCTCCACTCTGCTAACACTCTGGCCCTTGATGCCTGCAGGAAAGCTTTTGGTGTCTCTTTTCTTCTCTCTCACAATCATGTATTTCACACTGACTGCAGCAGTCAGTCTCCAAACAAAGACCTCAAGAAGAAATGTCATTCATGTAGAATTTCATAGGTTTTTAAGGATGATTAAAAGATTTGCTAGAGAGAGATCTTCACAATCAGGTATTCCCCTGCTGCTTCAGGGCATATGGCAGAAATAAAAACTACTCATGAGAACTTGAATTTTGTTTAATTTTCAGATAAACTTTAACAAACTGAATTATTTCAGGTACTAATTGCTAATGATTCTCACCAGTCTTCAGACAGTCTTTTCTGTCAAAAAAAATTACTTGTCAGATTGCTAAAGGGTAGAAGAACAAGTCTATTACATATTTTCATTTTCTTCTGAATGGATTATAAAAATCAAGAAGAAAATAATTGAGTCATTTCATGTTTTCCTTTAGAAACATATTTTGGTCCCTTTTCACATATCAAACAAATTATTAGCTTGTAACACATAAAAGTATCTGAGAAGTTCAGGAGTTCTGAAGGCTTGTGTTTTTAGGGGAACTACTGGTTTTATTTTTTAACCAACTCTTCAATATTTTACTGATTTCAAAGACAGATATTCTAAGCAGCATCAGGAAGAAAAACATACTGTACCACCGAAGCTCCTTAAAAACTTTGCATTCTATGATTAATCTAATAGTTCATATGCTTTACCAACTTTATCTATGATAAACTGAGGAAAAAAAAGAAGGGGAGAGAAGCATGGGGAAAATAAAGCCAGGGAAAATTAGAGAACTAGGCACTGAGGTGCTCTAGAAAATATTTAAATACCTTCAATCTTGCCTTTGTGGCTTTGAATCTGTGGTCTTTTTTTGTATGAAATTGTTTCTGCTGAAAGCACCGTTCACTTTGTCCTTTGGACAACATGAGGTTTTCAGTGCATTGGTACCATTACTTTATATTAAATTCATATGAATATACATGGATGCCCCCTTTTACATTTTTTAGTGCCATTTAATAGAAAATAGGGCTTTTACATGCTTTCTACAGGAGGGTAAAAAAACCTAATCTCCTTTCTGTATCTTTATATTTTCCTTGTAGAAGATAATTCAAAGTCACCTGTATCAGAGGGAAGTCTCTTTCCATTGTTGACCCTGGAATGTCAATGAAAACTCATTCATCATTTCCTTTCCATGTCATAAGGAAAAATTTGCAGACCTACCTTCCAAGGAAATGAAAGACTGTATCTCTGTAAAAGATACTGCTGATGAAAGGGGGTGTCTAAGGCATCTTAGCATAAAATATACATTTTAACTCACTCAAAAAACAAAATCTAGTTATTGTAATCCTAGAAGCAATTTAAAACTGTAATAAAACACTGGAAATTACAGGAAAAGTAAACATTTTTGATCTGGAAAAATTATGCAAAGGATGTGCAATCTTTTCAGATAGCCTGTAAGCACAAAGCTCCATTTGTCTTTTAGCAGTGGTCTTAGCTGCTCAAGGCAAACGACACCAATCTTGTAGACTTGGAGACAGTTAGAAAATCATGTTCTGTTCACACTTACCCTAACACCCTCCCAAACTTGGGGTTTTGTTTTGTCTGGAGTTTGGTATTTTAACACTCAAGTTTTGCTTCCTTAAGGATATTTTTAGCCCACTTTTCCCTTAGTTAAGATTATACAGCACCAAAAAAAAAAAAAAAAGGCACAACAGTGTTGGCCTTTCTGTACAGGATGCTTAAAAAGCACACAGTGAACCCCCCAGAGAATCTAGTTAAGACCAAAGAATTTCCAACTGTAAAGCTAAAATAGATGTTTACCACACAAACTGAAAAACACATTTATAATAATCTTAACTGTGTCATAAATAAGATTGCCCAGACCATAGGTCTTGAGTTTGTCTTCTAAGGAAAATACTTGAACCATTAGGATGCTTCAGCCACGTTAACAGGATAGTGCTGTTATTTACACTTGGGCCATGCTCAGCTGTGCTGAAGGCACACGAGGATGCCAAATCCCTGTACTGTGAAATTGACCTGCGAAACTGTCCAGTGAAACTGACCTTTGAAAGCGTCCTGTGAACCTGACCTGTAAAAGTGGCCCGCGAACCTGACCAGTGAAACTGACCTGTGAAACTGACCTGTGAAACTGACCTGCACAGGCTACAGCAGCCAAGGCATAGCCCTGGCTGGCAAAACGGCGCTGTCTTGGCTGCAAAGACGGGGGCTGATGCAGGGAAAAGGAAAGTCCTGACTGCCTTCGGGCAGGCTTTCAAGGGTTCCCCTCAGCGAATGACCTCCACCTGCCTGCAGCTGCACAGGCTTCAGCTCACAGGCCAAACCAAGGAGCCACGATGGTCCTTTTGCTGCCCATGGGCCAGCTGGAAAGCATGGGTGCCTTTACCCTCACCAGAGCTCAGTCAAGCCCTGACTTAACTTTCTAGGCGGAGATGCGAAAGGGATTCCCCTGAGGAAAAGCCTCTTCCCGCAGCTCCCCACATCAACCCACCCTTGCCAGGGTGCCAGGCGCTCCATTCGGGACAGCTCCTCCCCGCCCACAGCTGCGCTCCACAGAGGCGTGGGCCTCCGCTGCCCACTACCGGGGGATAACCAGGAGTGGGCTCGGCGCTGCCCCGCGGCCAGGAGCGGGCTCGGCCGGGCCGCCCTCACGGGGGCTCGGTGGGGCCGCCCCGCCTCACGGGGGCACCGCGCCCCCCAGCGACCCGGCCACGCCTCCCCTCACGCGCGGCCGCTGCCCGGAGCCCCCGCACCGCCCGCGCCCCCCGCCCGCGCGCCCTCCCGCCGGCGCTGATGTCACATCCGCCGCCCTGGCCCGCCCGTCCAGCCGCGCCGGCTCCGCCGTCTCCCGGGCCCAAAGTTTTGCGGTGGGCTGGCCGGGGGGAGGGGAGGGGCGGGGTGGGACGGGGCCGTGGAGCCGCTCCGCCAGCTCGGGCAGCGCCGTCCTCGCCCGCCCTCCCCCGCGCCGAGGCTGCCCACGGAATGAGCGTCCCCGGGGCGGCTGCCGCTGCCGCCTCCACTCGGGCTCCGGCGGGCGGGCAGAGAGCGCGGCTGCCGGCGCGGTCGCTGCGGCGGGAGCGGAGTGAATGACCGAGAGGAGCGGCGCGGAGACGCAGCCCCGGGATCAGGATGCGGGCGCCCGCCGGCATCTTCAACCTCCTGCTGCTGTCCTTGCTGGCCGGCCTCGATCCCTCCAAGGTAGGAGCCGGCCGGCAAGTTCGCAGCGGCGGAGCCTGCCCGCAGGGCGTCCGCGGTAGCGGGCGATGCGCCGGGTGGCTCCGGGGAGAGGCGGGCGGTGTCCTTGGGTGTCCGAGCGGCCAGGAGGGAGAGGAGAGGAGAGCCCCGGCCCCGGTTCCCGGCCCGGGCGGGGTGCGGGTGCCGTGCAGCGGGGCCGAGGGCCGGGCGCGCAGGGCAGGGCAGGGCACCCCGCAGCCGACTTTGGCCGCGGCAGGAGCTCGCCCGCGGGAGCCGGGTGTGCCCGCGGGAGCCGGGTGTGCCCGCGGGAGCCGGGCTGTGCCCGCGGGACCCGGGTGTGCCCGCAGGAGCCGGGTGTGCCCGCAGGAGCCGGGTGTGCCCGCGGGAGCCGGGTGTGCCCGCAGGAGCCGGCTGTGCCCGCAGGAGCCGGGCTGTGCCCGCAGGAGCCGGGCTGTGCCCGCGGGAGCCGGCTGTGCCCGCCGCAGGGGCACGGACGGCGCTGCCGTGCCCGGTCGCTGTCCAAGGCCGGTCGCTGTCCAGCGCGATCCAGCGGCGATCCATCCCGCTCCAGGCAGGGAGGCGTTCATAGCGCTGGGTGACTGCAGCAGTTCTGGGGAAGCAGCGAGGCGCTGGAAGCGGGGATCGGCAGCCTCCGACTGGAAATAAATTTGTTTAGAGTGAAACTGGAGGCGTCACGTGAAGACTCTGAATTTAGTACTACAGCCACGCTTCGGGCTGCTGCAGTTCTGTTATTTACAAACGTGTTCAAGTCACCAAGAGATCGCAGCTGAAATTGAAATAATGATAAAAGTAAACAATAGGTTTTAGCCGTGCAGCCTGGCTGGGGAAGGAGATTCCAGATTAAGTCGTTTAGAAAACCAGAATTGCACTCTACCACTTAGAAGCAATGACTGAAAGCCGTCAGCTCTGCAGATGTCTGTAGTGCTGTATTTTATAGATGTAGAACTCGTCTCATTTGTCGGGGTTTTTTTGTGGCATACAGTCTTGTAACTGTGATATTATAAAAACGTGAGAAAGAGGAAACGTGACAAGAGAAAACATTGCTATAGTATTGCAGTCCATTACCAGCAGCACTCTGTGTCATGTTGCCACGATTTACATTGCATGGTGGTGAATGTCATATTAATGGTACCAGTCAGGTACCTGACAATGGTGTGAGGCAATGCTCAGCTCTTCTGGCAGGTTTTCCATTTGAAATAAAGATATCAATCTGCACATATACAAATATGTACTGAATGTCCAACAATATGGAAGGGATGCTCCTCTTTAAAAGCAAAAACAGAACCTAAAAAGCAATTAATTGGAAATCTGATTTACAGCTGCAGTATTCTGACTGCTTTTCAATCAGTGAGATAAAGTGACAACTTTAAAAAGCAGGAGGTGATAGAACATTAATAACATTACCTAAGAAATTAGTTCTATCAGCTCTATTAAATAAGAGCTGTTTGGAAGTCAGGTGTTGCCTGTAAGGAGATTCATCAGGCAGTGCACACCAGAGTTTCACATCTGTGTGAACAGCAGCACATGGTTTCATCTTAACTACAGGTTTCCACACACTCATTTTCTTTATTTTCTGTCTTCTGTTACACTTAGCAAGATCTACTAAAGAGACTGCATAAAAGCAGGAAAAGAAAATTTATATCTTTCTATGTCCACAGAAGAGTAAAACCACTAACGAAGTGAACAGATCTGGCAGAACAATTCCTTTTAGTTCAGACCCCAAAATAACACTGGGAAAAAATGTTCCATTTTCTGTCTCTGACACCATCCAGCACTGAAAAACAGGATGAGGTACTGGAATGAAATGGCACAAATGAACTTTGGAAACTGTGCTTCCAGCCCTTTTTGCTGTGCCATACTGTGCAAAGGGCATGAAAATGGCCTTTTATTCATCACTCTGTGTGACATTTTCAGAGATATTCAGATGTTCTTTCCAGGCTCTTTTGACTTTGTCAAGGGTCACAAATAAAAAAGCTCAAAAGTCCTTAAGATTACATTAAAATTGGAAGTCTGTTTTTTATCAGAGCTAATTGGGTTTTCATAAATTAAAAAAGTGAGGTCAAGTGGATCCTACACCACATTAAACATAAGAAGGTGTCACATAGCAAACAGTAATTTTTGTTGACTATGAACAATGTATTTCATACTGTGGAAAATTATGCATGTAAAATTTTAACAACATTTTTCTAGCAGAAAAGTGCAAGTTCTGTCTGAACACACTTCAGAAATGGAACTAGTGCTCAATTATTTCTCTTACTTTATGCTAAATTGAAGTAAAATAATAATTTTCTGCTCTGCAGTTTGGGAAGCAAATCTGTGATATGAACCTAATTGGAAACAAGGGAATGGTAAATTCTTTCTTTTCCAGAAAGAATTGTGCAGTATGCTCATGCCTAGAAAGGCAACTTTCTACATGCCCTTGACACTCACAAACTGCTTATCTTATGGAGATGAATCACAAGAGGTATTTCTGGTGTACACAATACATTTCTAGTCATGTCCTACATAATTTTCTGGTTTTATTGATCAACTATTTTAAAATAATGCCTTGGGGAGTAAAGAAAATGTTTAATTTAGTACCAGGCTATCACCAAGTTAAGACTGCTGTCTCCAGGCACTCTTGCTATGACAGAGATGTTGTGCTCAACTTACTCAGTTATTTACTGATAGTAAAGTGTTTAAGTATCGCCATCTTATGGTAAAATATGTAACAAAAATTTATAGATTGTTTATTTCCCAGTCTCTGAAACATTAAGATTTTATTTCAACCATAGTAATTTATTGTCCATGCTCTTGAATTATTTTTTTTAAACTTGATATAAAATATTGATCACCTTTAGAAATTCTTCTTTAACAACTGGAAGGCAGCTCACTAATGATAAATTTTAACACAGTGCTAATTACTGAATTTCAATTTAAGATACTTATTAAACATTATGCTTGTTGACTTTATTTTTTCTCTGTATTTACATAGGAAATTTTTTTCAAATTATCTATGATAATATATTTCATTAAAGATTTATTTCCAACAGGGTGGATAGACATTCAGCAGAAAGTCAGCTACAGTGAAAGGATTTGGATAGAAAAAATCTTCCTTTCTCCTACTCATAAGTGCAGTATCTTGAAAGAAAGAAGTATCCATAGGGTACTAGGAAATTTCTAAGAGTTACTGCTAGATGGCATCTCTGTGCTGCTTTTCTCCACCTGGATTTTTCTGTAATGACCTTCATAGTATGTTAAGTGGACTTCTTTTATAAGGGTTGCTTTGCTCACCATCATTTGATAATCACAGTGGTATGACCAAGTAAGCATTTTGTAGTGTGATAAAGCTGCTTCACATAGATATCAAGCTCAGCATTTTTTGAAGTCTAGATGGCATTTTGTAAGTTTAGTTTTATAAATCTAAATAGATCTGATAAATATGTTCATGTTTCAGTGCAGTTAATGACCTTTAGGCCTTTAATGGCTTTATATCCTAGATCTATTTATTTTCCATTGTTTGAATGTTGCAAAAACATATTTCAGAAAATGACTGTCAAGTACAATCCCAGACAGAAAGTAAGTACAGTACTATTAAGGACAGTTACAGAAAGGAACTGTGATTTATATTCATTGCATGGCATAATAGGATGGTTTGGAATATTAACATTAAAAAACAAAAGCTGGTTTGCAATCTGGCATCTGTTTCTGAATGCCTAAACTGGCTATGCTTCTAGATTTTAAAAACCTATGATTTTCACACATAATCAGACTATACAAATAGCCACTAAAATCTTTATTTTTCCTGGATTTCAAGAACTTATCAGTAGGAAGAGTGCACTGCTTAATGCTGGTTAGCAATACAAATTAATTTATCCCCAGTGCAAGAATTTACAAGAACACCGTGTACAGCAAAGGGTTACCACAATAAACTATTTTACTGAAAATATGACTCACAGGAGTACAGTACACTGCTAAATTAAATCTTGTTACCTACTTGGAAATTAATTTCCTTTGTTTCCTACAGTATTAGTAGTTAGTCAGTATGAAAAATATTCATATTTATTTAACCTCCAAGGTTTAAGAATGCTCTAAATCATTAACTGCTGGCTGTGGTCAAGTCTCACTTGGTGTCTGCTCTACCATTTCTGAGGAACCTGACTAGACAGCCATTGAAGAACATCCTATTGCTATCGATATGCCCTGGGCTCTCTCCCAGGTGTCATTCCAGACAGCTATTCACTACATCATTTTAAGTAAGATATATTAAGATATTGGAAAAGAATATGCAAAAGCACATGAGAGTGATATCTGACATCTGCATGAGTGCTAACTCCCCTGTTGCTATCAGATACCACATGGTCTTTAAGGGCTTTATAAAACTGTTGATGAGAAGATGTCTTTTTTTCCCCCCTCTGGTTAAAAACCAATTCCTCTGTTGCTCATGGCTATTGTGACTTTTACTCATTTGAATGCACTCAAAACCAATTATATATGTTATACAAAATCTCAAATATACTTGTAGATGCATACATATACACAGACTTATCCTCACAGGAAACAATTATGTTTCCAGTAGAGACATATTGTCTTCAGGTAACCAGGCTTCCACCTTTCTTCTATGTTTGGCCAAGTCATGAGCCAGTGAAACAGAATCAATTCACTAAGTCTGCAAAGAGGAAAAAGCTGAAGCAGAGAAGACAACCATCAGAAACAAGAAATGCAGTATTGAAACTATTAAAATGTCATCAGCTCTAAAAATGGTGTTTCTAGTTGGCTGTAGATTTAACACAGTTATATTAAAATTGCAAGTTCAAATATGTGAAATTCATAAGGGACCTATTAAGAAATGAACAGGGAGTTTTCAGAGAGGCCCCAGTCTGTTTGGTGCACTGAAATCCCCCTTTTCAAAACTGCAGTATGACAGAAATGATTCAGGGCATCACTTAGGCATTCTTAGTGAATCTTGACTGAAAGCCGGGGAAATTCAAAAGGGTTCTGTAAATCCTTGCAGCAGAAGTGCGGGACAAGTCCTGTCAAGAACCATCTTTAACAAGAACAGCAGTCTGTCCTACTGCTTCACTCCACAAGGCAGTAGATTTCTTGTTTAGGACCAAACGTAGAGAAAGCAAGGACTTTGTGTGCCTGGGTTTGAGTACAGAATTCTTTTCATGAGTGAGAATTCAGAAACAATGAAAAAGTAACCTTACTTTCAGAATTTCAGAACTTCTTGGATAATTTACATACTGAAAAGTTCATGGTGGAATACTTTCCTTTCATACTATGCTATGCTGCCTTCAGCTTCATGACAGAGCTTTGCACATCAGAAAAGCTAAAGAAACAACCAGGTATATTTTTCATAATTTAGTAAACAATCTTAAATTAGAATTTGAGTTATAGCCAAAAGTAGATTGAATACCAGGCTTATGGATATAGCATTTTGTGAACTCCTACCCAGCTGCTTCTGCAGCTATGTCTTTTCACAAGAAAGAAAAACATTTTATGTAATTACTCATAAAATATGCAGTCCTCTTTATTTAAAACATTTTTTTCCTCAGGAGGAATTAAAGAAACTTTAATATTCTGACCTCTTCTGAGCCTTTTTCAGACTTTTAAATCACTTAAGTAACTAACCTAAAGCAGCCCCAGATAACACAAATTCAATGTTTTTCATCCTACATTCCCCTGAAGAACAGTCATCTGTCTGCTGCACTGCCTTCTAACCAAACAAATCCTTGTGACTGTTATTTAATGATTCTGTTTACTTGTTTCACTGAAAAGCATATATCAGTCAGCATAGCAACAGCCTAAGCAAATTCTGAGAACAAGTAGCCCTCTTCACTGCTGTGGTTTTGGGAAATAGTGTTTGCATTCTCCTCGAGCTGCAGGGTAACCCATGAGGGGGCAACCTGAACAACTGGAAAAAACTAACTCCAGTCTGAGTGAGAACTGAATGAACTCTTATTAAGTGCCATTCATAATATGGGGAATATTGTTCTTAAATTATTGAGGCACACTATTAAAGGATCTTTTATAGAGATTTTCATGGATTTCCTTTCTTAGAACCACAGCTAGAGGAATATACTTCAAAATGTGTTTGTGTGTCCCTTTGAAGGAGACAACGAAGCACATTAGTAGTTTTTCATGTATGAAATTGTAAATGCTATTTGAGTTTGGACTTCAGATTTAAAATCACATTTACATAAATGTGAACTTCATTTATATTTAGAATACATTAATGCTTGTGATGACAGCAAATATTATTGATCTGAGATCTTATAAACACAAACCTATCACACCCTTCCTTACTCATATTAAATGTGGTTGTTCAGTCTCAGCCTCCCTACTACAATTAGGTTTTCATATTCTTTTTACAACCTCCTACATATTATTCAAACTATTCTACCTTCTTATAATAAGACTCTTTATTTTCAATATATTTTTTCCCAAGAAAGTTCATAGAAGGCAGTGTAGTTGTAGCAAATTAATGCACTGAGTAACCATCAGTACACAGAGTAGATGATGGTACAAAGAACACAGGTCCATTCCTGAAACCATGTGTGACAGGTTTGCATTTATAATGAGATCTCAGATCAATATTGTTTGCTGTCATCACAGGTGTTTCTGGGCACCTGCATAAAGAATACAGAGATGCATGTCAGGCAGAGTAGCCTAAATACAAAGATTGCCACTGACCCGTTTTCCATCCTGTCCCTGAATACATACACAATTATCAAAACACTAAAAACATACATGTTAACAATCTCCCATGAGAATCAGCTTTAGCCACAAGCCAAGAGGATGGTCTCCTGCATTGCTGATTTTAAAACCCTCAAGTTTACTTCTGACTCTTTAACCTAGAGGCTAATCCTACTGCCACCTCTGCCTGCCACATAACATGCAGGAATTCACTGAATTCTGGATACCTCCTCAGTCTCCCAACAGAAATTTTGCAAGGGCTTTTGCTTTTCTTCATGGTTAATATGTTGATATTAAAATAACATGGACTTTACTATTCAACAAACTCAACAGTATGTACATATAGTAACGTGCAATTAAACTAGATATGGAAAAATGTAGCTGGAAGGGCAAATGAGTAAACTGGAAGCTATATTCCATATATATCATACAAAAATTAGAGTTTTCAGTCTTACAGAAGTCTCCTGGCCCTGAAAAATATGCTGAAACCAGTGTATGCAAAGAATAAATTCCTCTAAGGTAGGAGCATATGTAAAGAGTGGGAGTGGCTATGTCTTTACCCTTCTACTGAATTTCATTTAAAACCCTTGAAGTTACGTATGCACTACATAATCCTATGTTCTTTGAAGTAACAGGTTCACTTATGACATCAAAAAATGTAATCTGTGGCTCATGCAAGGTTAAATAGCTGATTTGCATTCTAATCCTTTTCAAGAGAAAGCTTTTAAAAATAATTTTTAATGACCTTCTGCTATACTAGTTCTGCAGACGCTGCTAAAATAAATACTTCTATATTAGCAGATTATACAGATATATATTTCTACTTTGTTTCCTTTCCATACATCTTGCTGTGATCAGCAGTCTGTCCAGCACAATTCAAGAAGCTCAGATTTCTATGCTGTAGTGGGGTTTTTTTGCTGAGTTTTGCCCTCTGGACTTTCTTAATCATAAAGCCACATACATCTGCTGTGAATATCCTCGCTGTGGTGATAGAGTAAAATAAGTGTATCCAAAGTTCTGTGTACTGGCCTTGTATGTACATATGGTGCCCTGCTTTAAATGTTTGCTGTTATCCTTATCTGGAGTGGATGTTGCTGTTACCATTCTGTGAGATCTCACAGCACCACCAATGTTCTGTCCTTTCTTTAAAACAGCAAAATACAACTTTAGCCTACAGACACACACACACACACACACAAATATATAGTTCCCCTCTAATCTGTGAATGAAAAAGAGTATGCTTCTGAAAAAAACTATGAAGCAAAACATTTACTGAATCAGTGTTCTCCAGAATGCCCATTTGATTTAGACCATGGTGTTTTTATCTTTTTTAGAGACAAAGTTCTCCCTCTCTAAGGTGGTCTTTCTCATCTTGAGCACTCAGGAGAAGAACTGTATTGGCTAAAGCACTCAGTCATCATTAAAAGTATTTCATGAAGCAATAACTTGATTTTGTGAGCACCGCCAGGGACTAGATTGTGGAATTTTAGGGCAGGCAGAGAAGTAGTTTCTTGTCCTCAAAACACCTTTATTTATACTTCAGTCAGTGCTAGCTTTCCCTCTCTTCCTCCTCTCACTCTGTGTTTCAGGCAGCAGCACATGAGGATGACCACAAATGCTACTCACCTGTTCTTCCAACTCCTTCAACATCAACTGTGTGTGCAGGGATGTACAGGCAGATCTGTTCCTCTACTTGTCAGACTAGACAATGAAATTATCTTGGTGGATATGATGCACAAGGAGAAGGACTGTGTTGGCTCAGTTTAAGTTTCTTCCAGCCTGCATGAGAAGTGAAGAAACATTCTTCCTTTGGACATTTCAAAACCAAAAGAAGACAGAATGACATCAGGCTTCCCTGATGTCTCTGACAAGGCTACTGTACAAGAAGCCACCACAGGCAACACAGAAAGCCTTGAATTTTGATTTTTGAGAAAATGAAAGAAAAGGGATTTTCACAGATACTGCAATACTGGAAGTAGTTGAAATATTCCAATTGAAGTATTCCAGATTGTCCAGCTCTAGATTTGTCAAGTGTGCAAGCTATGCTAATGCTTAAGGTCACCACTGTTGTTTATACAGAAGAGAAATTTCCCCAGATGCTATTGGCATTCATATTACATTCACCAGTGTTTTCAGGAATAAAGTTAATTGCTGTTGGTAATAGTTCTATCCCATTTAGAAACAGCACAGAAATTAAGGTTAAGACTGAGTAAGCCAGTGGGTCCATGTCTATAGAAGGGACATGACCCTTGTTCAGACCCTGACAACAGTTCATGTTTTCTCATGTGGTTCCCCAAATCACTTTCTAAATGGATGGTAAGAGTGATGCTGATTACTGAAAAATATGCCTGATAAGCCCTAACTGCCCAGTTCTTCTGTTAAATAGACACAAGGTTGGATCTTTTCTCCTTCAGAATTTTCCCAAATCACATGCAATTAGATATCATCCAGCACTCACTTTCCCATTCTCATTAGCATTCTTGGCTATATGCTATTTGTATTTTGAGATTTTCTGGTTTTAGTAGCCTCTAATACTTAAGAATGACCAATGTTACCTTTTCACTTTCTAGTCCCTCTGGGCCCCTACCTTCAGAAACTCAGTATAACTGAGTGCCATGGTGTCTGTTCATTCCAAGTCTCTACTTGGAGATCAGCTTCCTTGAAGAGTAGCTGGCTGAAAGACCAAAGATAGCACTGGAGGTAATGGGGAGTTCAGAACAAACCCTTAAATGCCTGACTGTGGATGAGGACTATGCCACTGCTGACTGAAAAAAGAGCTCTAAATCCAACTCAAAACTATATGCAGAACAACCTGCACTGTGTTGTCTCTGTTGTCCCTTGAGACAACAACTTCTGTTGTCACATGGCACCAAAATTGTTTGGTTTGAATTGTGTCATTTGGAACATGCATACATTTTAAAAATGCACAAGATACGAGCCTTATAGGATAAATGTAAAATCTATCTCAAATGAACAGGCTGTGAAACTGAGAGTTTGTGATGAAAAGAAGGATGAAAGTAATAAGCTAACTAGTGGACACATAGTGAAAAATGTACTAGGTACTCTGAAAAATGGAAAGAATAGGCTTAGAAAGGGAAGATAACAAGAAATCCAAATGATACAATGTGAGGTTAAAATAAATAATTGTACTGGGAACAGCCTGGAAATATTGAAAATGGGAATATCTGAAAAAACTTGCTAATACCTGAAGACTATTTTGTCTTTCATAAAGGCACTGACCTGTTAATAAAAATAAGCCTAACAGTACCCAAATAAATTGGGACTGGGATATATTTCATTAAAAAATACACTGCTGAGTGCCTGAAGAAAGCCCTGTGGCTGTATCTCCTGCTGTATCCATCAGTTGTGAGTTAGAGTGTTTCCATACCTTTGGCTGTGTCTGCAGGTCTGTACCCATCGCAGATCATGTGGACAGGAGATTATTGTGAACAAGCACGTCAGTGCAAGACACCTCTGAAGAAAGTCAGGATGAAAAAGCAAATTATTCAATATTTGTATTTCCTAACACACTGCCCTCAGTAGATAGGAAAGAAAACAGAAGTGAAATCTTCCACAAATATCTATTCTGATTTTTAAACAAGTGTAGGTTAAAAATTGTTTGTACTTTCCTATCAAGCAAAATCAATGACGAAGCAGAATCTTAGGTGAATACTATAATTTTGAATACACATTTATAATTTGTACTTGCATTTGTGTAAGATAACAAATTTTGTGTACTCACTTAAGAAATACCAATATATTTATGGCTTATCAATCCAAAGATTTAGCATTCAGATTTGTGAATTATTCATAAAATAGCTGTGCAGTAGGAATTATTTATAGAAATGTTGCTGAAAATAGCACTCTTTTTAGACTGAGTCTAGTAAAAGAGAAAGCTAATTTTGTTAAATTGTTTAGCTCAAATTATATGCTTAGCCTTATTATTGAGAATACAGTGCAGTCTATTTTTAACTACACAGTGGGGCTCTCAGCACTTCAGAGAAGAGTGAGATAGAGCCTAACACATTCCACTGCTGCTGTTCTGGAGGCCTGCTGTGAATATGCAATTATGAATGGATTCAGTGTATGAATTTGCTTTGAACTGTACTGTCTTGTACTGTATTTCTGGGAACTCTTAAGCCATCCTGTTCTGTTTCTGCCCAGAGTTCTGTCTTTTAAGGATATCATACATTGCTGCAGAAGAAATAAAAGAAATCTTCCATAAGAGAAGGAGTAGGCAGAGCAAACAACATGACTGTTGTTATGGGATTCACAAGGGATTTGTATAGTACATTCTCAAGAAAACAGATCTCAAAAAAATTTGGGATCTTATTCTATAGCTAGAAAGAGAATGTGTTGGAGTCTCAGATACAATTAAAATGTGTTAGGAGCCCTAGGCCAGTGTTTCTGTACAAGAACCAGTGTAGTTACAAACGCTGTCTGCACTGCAGTGGGGAAACAGTGGCAAAGGCTGAGGATTGACTTATGGCCTTATCTCTGCTATCTAATTGAGAGATGCTGCAGCCCCTGAGCACTGTCACAAGTCAAACAAGTTATACCAGTTGAAGATCTGACCCTAACTAAATTCCCAGTTGTAATTTTGCGGTGTTACTGAGTCTAGAGTGGTGCTGCCATCCCCAAGCCCGTAATTACTGGCTGTGCCTGCGCCTGACATCAGGCACACAATGTGCCTGTATAATTTTTGAGAAGACAGATACACTTGCATAATACAGTGACATTTGATGCTTAGAGTCATCACTAGCAACCACCTTAAAGAACACTCAGAGTTGCATTTCATACACAGAAATGTTTATGGAACTGAACATCATTTATATTCAGTAAGAATTTCGCCCATCATTTTTCTATTAGTTATCATGCAGACACTGTTTCATTTTTTGCTAGCACCAGGACTGGATATCTACAAAATACAGATATGCTAGTTTGAACTCACACTTCTGGGTTTTGTTTTTTTTTTTGTTCAATTTCCAGGGACTAATTTGAGAACGGTGCAATAGCAGAGTGTGAAAAAGAGAATGGTTCCATTCTTACTGGCCACAGTGACAGATAATGTCTTTTACCATGCACATCTGTAACCAAGTAATTAGGTTTGGTAAACAGGCAATATGGAACAAAATTCTTAATCCTTATCCTGTCTAACTGAGTAAGAATTTAGAGATTTAGTTCTGCATAACTGTTGCTTCACATTATTAATATAAGATTACCTTTACCCTGTGTAATGGTGAGAGAATATGTTGTTACCTAGTGTCTGGTATTTATTGTACTCAATCTAGAAACAAAGTGCATTTATGTGTGTTGTCTCACATGCATTTATTTTCTCCATACATTGGGAGATGGCATACAAATATGTTACTTCCTTGTACACAAGTTATATTTTAATTATACCAAATCTGCTCCTCACGGGCTAGATTTCACCACCAGTGTATTCAATCACAATCAATAGAGGTCACTTCCAGTTCTACCTCCCTTGCTGTCAATCCAAGGCTTTAGCAATTTAACTGTGGTTTCATATTCATGACAAGAACACGCATTCTTCATAGCACATGGAAAGTAACAGGATTTTAGAATTCCTCCTTGTTGCGAGGCTGGACTGAACACATTAAAATATTGAAATTAAATATTAAAATTTGATACACAATGAAATAAAAAATAATTCAGTCCGACTTGTGCCAGACTTAAATACTTTCTGTGAATTCAAGTTTGATTTACCAAAGAACCCAAGCTTGGATAAGCTAAGATTAACCCTATGAAGCAGTTTTGTGGTGTCCCTCTGAGAAGCTCCCATGACCCTTAGGGGTGGCTGATTAACTGCACTGCTGGGGCAGCTCCCCCTCCATGGAGTTTCCACAGCGTGCCTACCAGGATACCCTCACTGTACTATAAGTCTACTCTTTACTGATTGAACCTGAAAAGATGAAAGTGCCAAGTGACACAAGTTGATCCCTTGTCCTAAATGAAAATTGTGTTCCAAAACTTTCAAGCTTTCCTAGCACGTATAGGGACAACTCATTTCCAGATGAAGTGACACATTCTTTCTCTGTTTATAAAATTGTAAAGAAAGCCTTTACAAACCATATAGGTCATCTACTTCCAAATTATGCCCTGGGATACAATTCTCAATGATCATTAGATTGGTTTACTATTATATGAACAGCACAGAGAAAGATTTCTTTCCCCCTTTAATCCCAAAGATGTTAATTATTGCTCTTAATAAAAGAAAGTATTTACTATTCTTGTCACACTGCCTCATTTGCAATGGCATATTATCTTGGGAAGAGAATTGTTTTTGTATTCCTCCCTATTCTGAAATTCTCTATAGCTCCCTGTGGGAAGAACAAAAGAACAGGACTCATTCTTCCTCAACAGTCACACAGCTGAGCTCACAATATGATGCTGAGTTCAGAATGCTTCCAAGTGTTTACCAAAATAAGAGAGAGAATGATGTTTGTTGTGTTTGACTTGAGGTTATGAGATTTCAGGAGTATATACTCCTGTAGCAATAAGAGGAAGAAAAACTGGTCCAGAGGTCATTTTGGTTTTTAATGTTCCTTGTTCTTTCCATTCTTATTCCTTCCCCATTTACAAAAGCAATAATGTGGAAGAAAAAGTATTTGTAAAGGGACACAGGAGGGACCCTTCTTTTGTTCACTCTGTCACTTGGCATTTATTTTATCTTGTATTGGCTAAATTACATTGCAGCTGTCTGGAAGTGATATTTAGTCTGTTATGAACTCTGCATGAAGTATTTTTAGATTTTATTTTGGTAAGCCTCCTCTTAGTAAATTATTTCTAATTCACGTGAGTTGCATGAACCTGAGAGCTCCATTAACCTTCATTATGCCTTCTCCTCACTTTGTAGTCTGAGCTCACATACCAACACAAAGAAAATATTTAAATGAAACAGTGTCTTTAAAAATATTCCAAACTTAAACTACCGATTTAAGGAGGCACAGCTACCGTATCTATGCATAGATCTCACCATTGTTCTGCTTGACTTCTTTTAGTGCATCCAAGCCCAATCAATAGTTACTGACATTAGCCTCGGTTTCTTGTCAGCTCAGAAGAGCTCATTTTCTATCACTCTGCTGCCGTCTAAAAGCATTGCTTATTTTAATGGTATTTTTGGGGATCCTATCCCCCCACTTTAATCTCAAATGAAAAGCAAAAAAGTCTCTTAGGTTCTTCAGTAATTTTTCTCCTTCCCAGTTCACTCCCTCCACCCAGAAACAAATCTCGTGCTCCATGCTTTCATCGGAACACTCACTGAATCATAGAAGATAAACTAGAAACAGAAGCTTCAGAATGCCTTTAATCCATTCCTCCAAAACAGAACATTTTAGCATACTTGCATCATAAACTCTTAGCCCTGCCCTAGAAATACAGCCAAAATTAGAGGGTTTTATGCTGACAGATGATGTCATAAGAGCATTTTCTCAAAAGTAAAATGATCACATTTGTTCCAAACTAAGACTTCAGGCCATTTGCTCTGAAGTCTTCAAAATCAGTAAATTAATTGTCTGAGCATTACAGAATTTTCACTCCTCCTAACTTGTAACTATGCATAGAGCTGGCTGATGGAGTGCGCAGGTGTGACTGAGGAGATCTAAATACTGTGCTATGGCAAAGAAAGGAAAACAGTTGATCAAGTTAGTGCTTGATCAAATGTCACAAATTATATGCAGCCTGTAATTCAAGAATGTTATTCTGAAGATATCTGGCATTCCTTATGTTCCCCTTTAGGCTTTATATCACTTCCAGTTCATTAACTCCTTTGTTAGTGTTGTCCGAGTTGCAAAAGATGGTAACTTACATTGTGACTTTTAAAAACATGTTCCAAAGAAGGGGCTTGATCCTGGTTTCCTAGGAAAGTTTCTTAGAGCCCTTCTATTTCAACCAATATGGTGATGATTGTACTAAAACAACCTGAGCTTCCCTCCTTCAGCACTGTGCAAGGTGTGGATTCAGAAAGTGGAGGTGCTGCTGTACTGTGGATGGGCTCTTCTCTTTAGTGCAGCACAGGATGGACTTGCCTGGAGAGGTTTACCTCAGTCTCCTGTTTCAGAAACCTACTAAAGTACAACTATCTGTGAAGTCAATGGTACTTGAGCATGTAACATTGCAAGGAGAAATGTACTAATTGATTGAGGGTATGACGCAGTTTCATAAATTCATATTATGTTTTATAAAACTCTTTAAAAAGTTGCAGTACCAGTTCCTCAAATCTAAGTGTTATTTTCAAAAAATAAATCAGTAATTTGCATATTACTTCAGAGGCAGAACCAATATTCATAGTCTTGCATATATCCTTTTAGTTATCAGATACCTATGAATCTGTGTAATAAGTAGGTAAAAAAAGGGCTGAAATAACAATCAGTAAGGTTCCATAAGGTGGAATATGAGGTTTTCTCCTAATTTCAGGGATTTAATAATCAAATCATACAGAAAATTCTCTTCAGTTGCTCATTAGAACAATAGTTGTTCCACTGAGCCACAAAAATTTTTATTTATATTTACATGCCTTTGTGCTAACTAAAGGTATGTAAATATGTAAACTAAATCAGTCCAGGGTAGGGGGATTCTTCCATGCATGGAATAAAAACCATCAAAAATCACCACTGTACACAAGATTTTTAGTGATATGTCCACACTCCTTTACTATTGATAAGGAACTCATGAGAGACAATAACACACCAGTCCTTTTCCCTTAAATTTGTATCTCGGTACTAGAGGCTGGCATTTCTGCTGCATTTTCCTAAAGATTACAGGTTTACCTTTCAGGACCCTCTGACATGTATCCAGTAAAAACACCACAGAAGGACTGACACGCTCATAAATCACTTTCTACTGCAGCCTTGATGTTGCCAGGAGTCCCTGCTTATTGCAGCATAACCCGGAGCTGAGTGCAGCCTGTGATGCCAACTAAGGTCTCCAGGAAGACAGTGAGAAAGAGAGAATCCTGTAATCCAGAGAGTTTTCATGCTCAGACATCCCTGCTCAGCCACTGCAGGACAGCTAGAGTCCCAAAGCATCCTCACACAAATCAGAAAGCTCCTGTTTCTTGGTTTTTGTTAGCCTTCACTCTTACACTTCCATCCTGCTCTCTCTGAAAGAGCTCAGCTTTCAGCTGCAGCAGTTTTCTTTGGCAGACTGTATTACCCAGTAGGAGCATCATACTAGACTGAAGAAAAGTCTGAAGAAAGGGTCACAGAGGATAAGGAGTAAACAATATTATCTTGTTCAGTTTAATCTGTTACTTTTATTTGTATTCTTCTTCTCTGCTTTCTTCTTTAATCTTATATTAGCATGTGAAGTATTTTTCTTCTTTTTTCCTCTCTTACAATAGATTGCAGACAACTGTTTGCCAACCCAGAAGGTTTAAATTACAATATGAAAACAGATTCTGAATTGCCTTAGATTCCTCACAATTACCGAAGACTGACGTGGTGCAGCAACGTAGCTGTCTGTATAGAATGCTGAAAGGCTTTTATCCCGCTGGTTTACATTCAGAATGCATAAAGCAGTGTACTATGTTACAGCTATGTTGCAGTTCTTATGCCTTTGGAATAAGTAACAGTGTTAAGTAATTTGGAAATATAATCAGTCTCTCAAGATCTGATAAAGCACCTTCTTGTTTTGGGGTACTTTTGTTTTCCAAGAGACTGATATTCCCAACTTCCAGCCCTTTCAGTTTCCACTGCATTTTTAAAGGGTCTGTGTTGTTATATCAGCCACACTACTTTCCTCAGATTGTCTTAAGAGATAAATAATATTTGATTATCATCTCTAGAGGCATCTAATATTTAAAATTTGAAATTTTTCACATGCAGACTGTAGGGTCAGTTTTCTCTTTTTTATTATTTGCAAAGTTCCTTGAGAATTCTTTTATCTAATGGAGCAGCACTTGCACTTTGTGCTCTGAAACAATGTTGTTTCCAATTCATTACATAAGGAGAAATGAGGCATCTTGTGAAGTAAGCATTAGAATATGAAGTCAGAAAGTCTGCACTGCTAAGCCAGATTGGTCTTTGGGGAAATTGGATATTTCCACTCCACTAAAAAGCTATTATAATAACATTCTTTTGACTGCCAAGCAAGCTGCACTAGAGACTTCATTTGCTCCCTGCTTAATGTATCTGACTTCTGATACCTCACTTTTGAGTCAAAGCAAGAGACTTTACCTTTTATTTTCTGTGAATCTCTTGCACCTGCTGACTCCTAGCCTTCATTCCTATACTGGTTTAATTAGATTCTAGTATTCTTGCCAAGTCCAGGACAACATAAACTTGCAGCAATGCAGGAACAATATCTTCTGAATTAAACACTAATTCCTCCAAGACCCAAAGTGCAAAGAGAAAGAGTAAAAACAATAAATTGCATTTGTATCTAGATAGAATTTGCATTATACATTATACAACCTTGGCTTTCCAGCTTTATCTCTAGAGCACAGTGCTACTGAGGTAAAAGCTGAAGTCTCATCTGCCTTGTAAACCAGGGTTTTTATCTTCTCCATTCTGCCTTCTTGCTCTGGTGTGTTACCTGATCTTGTTACATTTTGAAAGAAATCTTTCCAAATCCACTATATTCTGTCTCTGAGACTGCTGATCAGCTCAAGGAAATGATTTATAGCAGTGACATTTCCTGTACATGGAATTCATAGCAGAAATTAAAATCTTCAAGGATCACTGATTGAGATACTAATTTGTGTTTTCCTAGCTGGTCTACATGTAGTGCACAGTCCAAAATTTATTTTTAGGTAATTCATTATACCCTCAAGGAATAGCAAGGAAAGTCCAAACTAGGAAGGCTTATCACACTAGAAGGATTTAGCAAAGCTAAGTCTACAGTCTGATACCTCAGTTACTTAATACAGGTACCCTCAAGCTCCAGCTCCTGGGAGAGTCTTTGACCCTGCAAGGGAGGATGGAAAATCTGCAGCCAGAGTTCTTCTGCAAAGAGATCCATATCTATGAATCTCAGCTGAACTCAATTGTTCTATCCCCAGAAAGCAAACTGTAGCACTGTAGAAAACTAATACACATTAAAGGAGGGTTCCAGGTTCATGTATGTGTATAAGCCAGGTAAAGTTTTTAGGAAGTTATGTCATTTATTGAACCAACAGGTAGAGAAAATTGTTTTCTAAGGGAAAAAATCAGCAATTGATATGGCTTAAGAAACCATAACCAGGAGTTTTGAAGAATCAAAAACACACAAGAGCTGCAAACAGCTTCTGCATAGCTCAGACATCTAACTTAACAATAAACAAACGTGAAAGACTGCCAGCAGCAAAACCTGAGGGTAGAAATCAGAATAAAACAAGATTGCTTGAATGTCTCCATTTAGGTGTGTTTTTGTAGCCTGCTTTCCAGGCTCTGGAGAATTCCCATAGACTGTGGGTGTAAGCAACAAAAGCAACAAAATAAATGTATTTCAGGTCTCTATCAAGTTTTCTAAAGAAATAAAGTGCCTATACTGATATTTATTCTAAATGCCTTGAAAAAAAATTTGTTGCTTAGCCAAAAATATCCATTCTTCTTACTAATATGCCATTGAATTTATGTGAAATGACTTGACTGACAAGTTTGAGAATCAAAAAGTCATTTACAACCTAAGGACTTGTCTTTCACCTATTAATAATTTATTAAAAGGAAACATTTTGTTTTATATCAGTAATTTAATAAAATCCCCAATGATAAATTTAATATTTTAAATTCATCAGAATATTTTTAATTTGTACGATGGATGAAAAATGGGCATGTCACAAACTTTATCTACTGAGTTTCCCTTTAACTCATTAACTTGTCTGTACCCTGAGTTCACTGGACTATGCTTCAAAATATCTCACAGTCCAGAGCAGAGCTAAACAAAGTGAGCAAAGTTACAACGTGCTGTGTAATCTATCCAAACCAGGAGGGTTGTGATAGAGCTCTGGTGTAAATCATGCAAGTCACACTCTGCCTTTAAAAACTGGTTTTGACTATAATGAGCACAAACTGTCTGCAGAGTGGCTGTCATGTAATTAAATTACTCCAGAGCTAAAACTTAGTACTTTATTTTAAAACTCCCCTTAAAACCCTCCAGGAAAATGTGGTATAAAATCAGGCTGGGTTTTGTTGAAGTGCCCTTCAGGAAATTACTTGTATTGTCTGTAAAACTTGTGTGTGGCAGTAAAACAAAAAGATCTTCCAACAGGGATAATTTAGGATATTATTAACAGTCTTCAGGCTAAAGTTGCCATCTCTTGCATCAGATATAAGGCCTGCAAGAGTCTATTTCCTAAACAGTCTAAAGCAGATGCGAAGGTGCAACAAACTAATGCTTGGTTTCTTGGGGTTTATTTCTTCTGAAAAAGCCAGTGTCTTTTAAATTGTCTGTTACTGCCTGTTCATTGGGAAGCTTTCCTGTTATTCCTGATGGTCCCCTGCTGAAATCCTGCATTAATGGGCCTGCCCACCTTCCCCTTGACCACAAAAGAGAAGTAGGAACACAGACAGGAGTGTTTCCCTGCAGTAGCCATATTTTCCTACTAGAGAATGTATTTTCACCTTCTTTTTTCGCCATTATATTCTATATTAAAACAAAAAAAACAAAAAAAATCCCACTAATTCTTTCAAATAGCCCTATAGCATTCCATCTGGCCCCAAAGATAAATATTTTCCCAAAGCACTGGCTGAAGTAGATTCCATCTGGAATCACTTTTCTCCGTATTTGTGACAGATTGACTCTGCTGTATTCATAAGAAAACAAATAAGCAATAATTTGTTCCATCAAAAATAAAAAGTCAATAAAAAAGTATGTGTGAAATACAGTTTCTTCAGTTTCCCACTTTTGAGTTCCACAATATTATCTTCAGCATCTTCCCATTTCTGTCAAACCATCTCCTTTTATATAGATTTTAAATCATTTTACTCTAGTTATAAATCTGAAATGGATTTTCAAAGCTAACCATTATGAGCCGTCATGCTTTATTATTGCTATTTAATTGCCTTAACACCACAAGCACTTTGACAAATTGGCTAAGGGGTTTTTTTTCCACTTTCATGTCAGTAGTTTTTACTGTTATTGCTTAATGTTTTGGTGCTTTTTTAGAAGCAAGAGATGGGAATCTTGGATAGGAATACACTAATGCAAGACAAAACTCAGAACAGAATTTTTGCTTGGTCAGGAGAGAGGGCTATAAAATACAGATAAGAACTTTATAGTCTGAACTGTACAGTGGCTTTGATTGAAATTTCCTGTTCTTGCTTTGTGGTCATTGATATGAGTTTGTTCATGTTTTTAGAATTGTATTTTTGAATTGAAAACACTTTCAGAGCTCCAGCACAAGTTTTGTGTCCAGAGTTATTTTTTGCCCTTGTACAAATAGCTCTACTTTCTGTAGCACTGCTAGCCAAGCTGCAGAAATTAATTACAAGATTTAGTAGAAATATTTTATTAAATTTCTCTGCCATTTGCTAATAAGTTAGTTAAATCTCCCTGTAAAATTAATATCAAATCTTTAAGGTTATGTAAATGCCTTCATTAATCAAAATCTTGGCCCTTTTTTATTAATTAGTTCTAAAAGCTTATGTAAAACTTCACCAGCATTGCCCATGAATTTTATTCTCATAGGCACATTGCTAAGCCATCCTTTAAAGACTCACTGACTTTGTGATGCTCAGTTGGTGAATTTGCCCTCATTAAAGCTAGAAAGAATGCCTGCTTGAACTTCTTGTGAACAGAAACCTTTTTCTCTGTAAATGAAATCTTTGCTTCTAAGCTGTTCACTGATGCTCACTCCTTGCTCATTTCATTTTTTTCTCCTGTGAGATAATAGTGGTGCTTTAATTTTGAAATTGTAACTAGAGGATTATGACTGCACGTGGGGATTAAGTGCTGGAGATGATAATAGCCTAAAGTGCTGAAGAGACATTTAAAAATACAGGTTATGGAGAGTGTCAGTAAACAGAAGGCTTTTGATGGGGTATCACATGAGTCTTTATCATTTATACTCCACTGTTGTCAGCTCACTAAATCCCACAAAACTGCAAAATTCCAGTCATGTCCTAAATTGGGAATGACCTTGTTTCTTTCGGTCATAAACTGCAACTGTTAAGGAATGACTGCAATGTAACTTGATGTGCATTGTTAAGGTTTGTTAGAATACATTTTCATCTTCATTTGGAAGATGAAAAATGAAATTTTTGTGTGGGATAAGTCATGGATTGGTTTGGTGTCAGACCTGCTTACTGAGCTGTAACAGCTTTGTTCCCCTCCAGTGTCACAGCCTGGAGTATCAGACAGTGCTCTGTGTGACTGCAAAGGCTCCAAGCCCAGGCATTTCCACCAGCTCCTCAACTGCTGCAATCCTGGTCTCTTGCAGCTGAAAAACCACCCAGTATTAGTCCAAGACCACAACTTCCTAACTCAGAGAACAGGATTCAATGCCTCTTTTAGAGACACAAGGAGGGAGTAAAGGATAACACATGACAGGGTGAAGAATCACAGGTGTTGAAATTATAACCTTTAAGTACCACCATGCAAGCTTCATACTTATATTGTGAACACAATTGTTTAGATTATGTCTCCAGTTTTAATTTTCCACAAGTTTGAAAAAATACCTACATTTATGTCAGTGTTTGGCTCACAATTCTCTGTGCTAGTTTTACGAGAGCTTTCAATATACACCACTTTCATGTAATCAAAAGAATGTGGCCTCTCCTAATAGATGCCAACTGCTGCCCATATGGATTTTTCTGAGCATTGTGCTGATACTAAAAGTTTACAGAGCTGTGTGGCAATCACACCTGAGTCAAACCCCTGGTAGAAATGGAGGAAGGGAAGTCAGAATTCAAATCACTTCTTTCAAAGCAATGTAGAGATCTCTGGTTTTCCAACACATTTGCTGAGCCTGAGATCCTGGAATATCATGAGCTGTATGAGACAAAGACAGAGCCTTTGTGTCTAAGAAGAGGCAACTAAGAATATGAACTGTTCAGGATTTTGTAGTCTCAAGGAAGAATCTCATCCTTCACACAGCAGGCAGTGTGCCCAAGGTGACAGAATGACCAGGCTGAGGATGGGCACGCTACCATGACTGCCACTGTGCCCATGCATAAATACTAAATTTAGTTTAAAAGGTGCTTTGAATTGTCTTTTGGGCATCTTTCTTTTGGTATATTCAAGTGCTAAGGTGGGAGCAAAGAGGCAGTAATCCCTAATAGCTCACTAATAAATTTGTCAGTTTTTTGAGAGCTATTTTTTCCCCATCTCTTCCTTCCTGCAAGGGAAGATTAATAGAAATGAGCAATTGAATCCCTTAAGGTGAAATAGTATTTAAAACTTTTATTTCTGTTCTGTAAAACATTAATAGGAAATTTAAAGGGCAGCAGGAAAAACATATAACTTCAGTAAGGTTTGTGGTATATCCTCTATTTTTTTTCGAGTAATACAATTTTGATTCCCAAATAAATGGCTTCAGTTCTCAGAATTATTCAGTTTCAGAAACAGCCTTAGAAAACAGCAAGTGCTTACTTTCTATACCCTTATTTGAACATAGAAGTATTTTACAGCATCTGGGATCACGCTTTGTGCCATACCCATACATTGTTTTACCCACTACTGAAAAGCAGCATGTCTTACTGAGCTAAAACAGCACCTAGCTCATTGTATTCAAAGCATTCCACAGCATTTAGAACACGTTAAGTATCCAACTGAAACTGCAAGAAGCATTTTGCTCCACAGAACACAGCTAACTACTGGAGTTTGGCCACAGCATTTGGATTAACACCTCTGTCTTGCAGGCAAGATTGCCCACAGAATTTTCTCATTATTCACTTACACTACTTGAAAGCTTTCATCCCTATTTAAAAGTAAACCAGGCTTTCCAGGATGGTGTCAAGAAGAAGAATACATTAAGAATGGATTTGCTTGCAGTGAGACACATTCACAAAATCTTGTTATTTTAAGATGTTGCAGGAAACATGTGGTGCTTTCTGAACAGAAATGTAATTTTCTTTCTTGGAATTTCTGCCTACAGAAAAGATCTTTATATCTCAGGAAGGAAATGTTAATGCCACCATTGTTACAAAATCCAAACAGGAAGATGCTACAGCCTTTAAATGCCATTATCAGTGCCATGCTGGTTAAACCCATAAACTGTTGGTTAGTAGCCTGTGGGTTGCCAGACCACTGGGGGTCAGCTCAGCTTTAAACTTCTGAAGAATTTTCCCTATTTCATCTCTATAGAGCATATGACAGATATGTTAGAGAGGGGCATCAGCATGATGTCACAGTTTAAGAGACTTGCCAAAAGAATGTATGAAAACATGGTGGGATGAAGGGCAAGTCAGCAGGATAACCCTCCCCACCTTAGTTTTTATTAGTCAGTCTTGACAATTATCTGCATTGGGAAATATGGGAGAATACAGCCAAGTGTTTCTCTAATGAGAAGCTGTAAATTTACAAAGAAAAGACAAAGACTTGCTTGTCAGAATGCAGCAGAAATCAAACGGTACATGGTTCCTTTGCTCTCTGTTCCAAGGACAGCACTTGGCCAAATGCAAATACAGCCATACAGCGTACAGCTGCTAAATAAAAAGGAGATGAGCTGATTTCTGGGCTCTGAGGGACAGCTCCTTTCCACACAGCAAAACTATTCTTTCCCTGTTGAAATGCTGCATCCATGTCCAAACCATCTAACTGAATCATGCCCAGGCATAAAAAGAAAAGGTAATTAGGGTGTGTGCCACCAACAAACACCATGGTTTGCTGTGGGCCAGCATTCAACCCCATACCCTTTTGTATTTTTAAGTGGTGACATACCCCACTAAGTCTTTTCCCAAAGACAAAATTCCCGTTTGACAGGGAATTTTGTTTTGCAAGCCTTTTCTACTTTCTTCGTTTCTGTCTTCTTCTCACTTGCAAAGATTCAAGGAGATTTTAAAAAGGCACTGAACAAATTTACCTGTATCTATTAAATGTGACAGGCAAGCTCCAGTTCAGTTAAGTGCTGACTGCAAAGCTGTAAGCTTGCATTAACCAGAGGAAGGGGCAGTTATAGTGCCCATTCTCACAGTCTAAATGCACTTTGGCTCTAAGTAGCTTAGGGCTCTGTTTTTGAACATCTAGTTGCAGTCAGAGCCAGCTGAAACCACTTATTTTATTAAATTACTACAGAATTTACTGATTTTCATGGCTCAAACTCTGTCTAGAATTATATATGATCTAACTTCATGTGGAATTTCAGTTTCAGCTCCTTTAATTTTTTAAAATTTACTTTCAATGAAAGCCAGCTCACCTACCTCATCCAGCCTCAATAGAATAATATGTATTTTCAAGATGGAGAACCAAAATTGTACATTAAGCGTAAGAATTACTCCAGGAGGAATTCTGTATAAATTCTCATATCAAATCCATACAGGTTTCAAGGAAAGCAAAACTGCAACAAATTCCAGACCCAGAACCATCCAACATTGCATCCTCATTGCCCAGAGCAAGATAAGGGATCCCAAAATTCTCTAAAAACATACAGATTTCCAGCCTCTGTTAAAAGGAGGATTGTCTGCACAATCTTTAGTCATTATCTACTAAATAGATGTCTCCATATATTTTAGAAAATATGCTTTCTCCCATTAGATCCATCATCATATCACACATTTGAGGGAAAAGCTTATGAGGTTTTATTGAGTACCTGATATAAATGTTACTGGAAATTAAAATGGCAGAAAATCAACAGAAGAAGCTTTTCTTTTTATTTCACTTTGTCCTTCACCACCCATTTATTTTTCCCAGCTGTTTCAATTAACTGCAGACTTTGCTAAAGCAGACTGCTCATCGTGTTTCCTGTTTCAGTCAATTCTCATAATGAACTAATTCTTCTGTAGAGACAGTACTTTGTTATTCTGTACACTTGGGATTTGCTAACAGCAGAACACAAGAGAATAGGTGTGAAAAAAACATGAGAATGTTCCTTAATGTCTTCATTGAAAAGAAGCTCCCTGAAGCATGAAAAATTAACAAGCAGATAGCTAAGACCACTTCAGAAAGGTCACCTCAAGAGCAGTGGTACAGAAACATGTAATGGACAACAGATAAAAATCCCTTGCTCAATACTTCTCTAAGTGGAGACACCTGACTGCAGAATGTCACTGTATATGCACTGATGAGCTGTGAAAAGAAATTTTCTAGAAAGGGTACATACCTCTCAACTGCCCTTAAAAAACCTGGATATTGCTACTCACAGGTAGCACTGCAAAGCCGCAGGGTTTTTTTGAACAAAACCAGAGTAAGATGAAGAAGGCACAATTCTCTAAATTCAGAGAACTGCAGTTGAACTGATAGCACAAGTCTGTGTTTTCTCAGTCCATCTGCAGCTCTATGAATGGTGATTGCCATTCCAGTTCCGAGAACTTTGCTTTGTGCATGCATTAACCTAATGTGAATAAATAATCATACTCAGGAGCACTAATGAACTGCCATTTTTTAAACCAATGTACTGCTGAGCACAATATATATGAAGATAAAGAACTAAATACACTGTAGAACAACAGTGCAATGAGGGAAGCTTTGGCTTTTCTTCTTGAGCTTACTTTCTAAACCTAACCTGTCAAAGTACAAACTTCCTGAGATTTAAGATTCCTGATTTTGCTCTGTTTCAAAGGAATGTAGTTAAGCCAGCTGAGCCATAAGTGTAAAATCACTTCAACATAGCATGCAAGGTTTCAGGTGTTTGCATGATAGCATTTACCCATGAACACAGTGTTGAATTGTAAGAATTTTTTAAAGTAGCATTGTTTTTCACATATATTAAATACGCTGACATCAGGGTTAAGTTGCTGTGGCTGAACTTCACAATTTCCTCTTTCTTACAATCAATGCTTTTCCTCTGGCCAGGAGGTAATTAGTTTTTGGGCTGGGTGGCTGGGTATATTTTCACATGTTGCTGACTCAGGACATTTGCTCTGTTGCTGTTCCTAATACTGATGTTAATTACTTTTTACAGTACAGAGATCTTCCTACCTCAGTTGTAATAAGATAATGTTGGGATGTATTCTCATTTTCAGTAGACTTAATCCCTATCAAAATGTAACAGGATCTCAAAGCAAAAGTAAATATCAGAGACTAGAAGAGCCTTTAGAATATTTATTAAATAAGGTTCTTAAATAATACCTTTAATGACCCTAATAATTTGTAATATAGTTATTGAATATTACAGGACTAGCATACAATAACATCAACAACACTGAAATTGTTGCAGATCGACAGATTTTTATGTAAGACTAAAATATGGCATCTGAAGTTATTCTGTAGGGATGCTTCAGCTTTTACTGGCTTTAGAAGCTAACTAAAAGAGGAAGTTATCATACCAGCAGAAATTTAGGGTAATAAAGAATGTTGTTCAGATTTTAGAACTGCTGTTGTATTCTAGCTTTTGATCAGAGCAGTTAACCATAAACTAGAAATGTGAAATTGAAGCTTTTAAAAAAAGAACCAACAAAACAGAAAATAGAGAGCTGAAATTAAACACAGATCATAAAGTTTTGTTTCTACTTTCTAACAATATGAGAACTCTTCAGCTATTCTGTGGCTTCCTTTGTATATGTGACCTCAGAAATGGTAGAAAAATTTTCCACTCTTTGCTTGACATTTTTTAATTTACCCAAATATTTATGGTAAAATAGAGCTATAGTTATTTTAACATTTAATTTCCTTAACAAAAAGGGGGTTTGAACACTTAGACAGTTCTGGTAAAAACACAAACAAAATACAGTTTCATTGAGTATTTCCACTGTTCAGAAGGAAACATTTTTAAGTCTGTGCTCCCATGCACATCTTCTCTAGCAAGAGAAGCAAGGATTGCTCTGAAGCAATACTCAACAAGTGGGCGCACAAAAGGGGAAATATCAGATATGTGGAATATTGACAATCCCCCAGAGCATGTGCTGCCCCTGTCTGTGCAGGCACACCCGGGGCTGCCATTCCATCTGCAGCTACCCTAGAAGAAAGGGTTTTTCATCTTCCCAGGGTGAGCCTTGCTCCTGCAGCCCCTGGGCTCCCGGACACCTGTGCAAGCTGCCCTGATCCCTGCACTGCAGCCCTAAGGGGCTTTAAAGGCCCTGTGCAGCCACAGCAGGTCTGACCTCAGCAGCACGGGGATGTCAAAGCTCTGGTAATGCTAAATTATATAAACAGCCAAGAGGAGTGGAGGGTCACCTCCTGCTGAGTTCTGTAAAGATGTATCCAGCAGCAATACTGGGAATCACATGACAGCAAGCTTTCTCTTCTGCACTTAAACCAGTTGGAAGAAAATAAAGTGCTAAACTACATTAATGAACATTCTGTCACAAGAACCAAGAAGCATGTCATCTGTTAGGACTAATCATAATAACTCAACAAGCAGCATTCTTTCCAGGAGCTGACAATACCCTGGATGGAGGACAATCAACAATAATTTTTAATCTGGGCATCAGAAAAGTCTTTTATTGCCTTTCGAATATATTTTGTCCGATGTTAAAATTCAGGAGGAGACCAATTACATTCTTCTGTGAAATAGCAAATGTTGGAGAGAAGAAAACCAAAAATGTCAAAAGCTGTAATTCAGTATGGTAAAACAAAATTCTATCATTACATTCAGGAAATGTCCTGGAACTGAGGGAATCAGCATGCTTATTAAACTTCTGAAAGAGGATGGGAATAGAAAAAGGTTATAAAATTGATGAATTAGAATCTTTTTTGTATTAGGTCTAGATAGGATACTGAGACACTTGAGAAGAGTCTAATAAAACTGGAAAATTATCCAACATTATCAAATGTTACCTAATCCACATTGGAAGTAATCAGTGGAGGTCCTTGGGAAATTGACAAATCGCCAATGAAATGTGACAGTTCAGCAAAAAGCCTCAATTTGATGTCAGTCTGGACAGTTCTGTTTGCACATGTGTTCAGGGGACAGCTTTGAGCCCCTCTCCACAGAAACACTGACTCAGGGGAAGGCTCAAATGCCTCCTGCCACTAAGCCCTTCATCAGGCTCAGGTAAAGGCCTGACTCAGCTCTCTGTCTCAAAATCTCCATATCAAGAATGGACCACAGGGATTCTCTACAGAGAAATGTACATAATGACCACTATCAGACAACCCAATCTTATATCAACTTTATCTCCTGAAATACAGAAAATACTCTGAGCAAAACAGCTGTGATCACATGGCCTTTCTCAAATTCGCCATCTATGCACAACTTCTAGCATCAATATATTTCAGTGTGTTTCACTGTATTCAAATCTCTTCAGTGAATTAATTTTTTGAGTATTTGAAATATTTCACAGCTCACATTACTGTGTAACTACCACAAGATACTTAATACCTGGATACCCAGATTTTCTATATTCTGTTGCTGGGTGACTCCTTAAGTTTTAGCTCTCAATTTTCATTGTCTTTTTAAAAAAATGAGTTTACATGTGTCTTCCTTAAACTGCAGAGATTCATGGAAATCATGCTGAATGGATATTGAAAGAGAAATGTCTAGCCTGAATTGATGCATAAACTCTGAGAATCTGACAAACTGTTTGCAGAGTTATGGTGGCTTTAATAAATACATCCATGTTGACACACACCCATAAATACACATCCCTTCAGTTTCTTTGCACACAGGGTTCCTTCATAGCACTGCCAGAAGTCTTTAAGAAAAAGTAATTTGCTTTTCTGAAACAAATTCAGAAACTAAGTCCATAACTGCCCTGGGGAAAAGGCAGTAGCCTCTCTCAGCAAACATTATGCAAGTTTTCTCTTAAATAAGTGCCATTAGAAGTCCTCGCTCAGCACTTCTTTTACAAATAATTCTTAAAAAGTAAAACTGCCCCTATGGCACAATGATTTCTAGATTGCTTTTTCTGCTTTTCTTTCCTCCCCCACACTCAATATATAAGCAAGATAAATTGCTACAGAACCTGCAGCTCCTTCTACAGCACTAGAGAGAAGTAGATTTAACAGCAAAGCCAAAAGAAGTCTCAAAATGTGTGATCCCCAATTTATCTTCTGTTCCCATCCCAGCACCAATGAAGACATAGTGAGTCTGCCAACCCTGGGAGTAATGCAATAACTCTTGGTACAAAAACTTGTAAGCGAACAAGAACGCTGAGAAATGTGACTCTTCACAGCCTCAATGGTCTTTTATGAACAATAAAGATCTTAATGACAAGCTGTGCAAATAATAAAGTCTCTAATGTTTGTGATTTATGAGATCAGCAAATCACAGGAGGTCCAGAAAGGTTTCTGGTGCTTTGATGAGCAGGCTGGCAGTTCTGCCCCTTCCCCATGGACAAGAACAGAACCATATTTGCAAACAGGCTTGAGCATATTTCTGCCAAAGCACTGATGGGAAGTGGGGGGGTTATTTGTGCTCAGGCTTTTGCATTTCAGACAAGAACACACTGCTCTGCCTGGACTGAACTAATTAAGGGCTAATTGACTGTCTAGCACCTATAAAGAGATAATTCACCCACGCCATCTCCCACTGGAAACTGCAATGACTGTTAGCATAGAAAGGATTGTTTATTTAGTGGTCAGCATAAGACACTCATAAGTATTTGTTAGTAAGAGCAGAAAGAGGGCAGATGAGGATATGGATGTTTTTAATGGATGATTAAATCTGGGTAGCTTGATCTCCTTTCATGCTGTGGATGTTGTGTGCTGCAGTCACGCCTCTCACTGCCAGCCTGCACTGGGATGATAATCACTCACTATGAAAACTCATTAGCTCCACAGCAATGAGCCCTCCACTGCTGAAGCTTGGTGCTGTTCTTAGTACCATGGCAATGATCTCTAACTGGATGTCCCAAACTCTCCCTTCTCTGGTAGGACTAAATACCACCAGAATAACCACTTCAGACTCTCTAGTAAGTAGCTGTTATATGTTGCAAGCTATCTTAATGCTGAATTAGTATTTAAGTGCCAGCAAAAGTGTTAGTTTGTTGCCTCTTTGTAAATCTCTTTTTTAGTTACTAATCTTTCATCTCTTAATGCATGCTTCTTTTTGGGCATCATAAAACTGCACATTGGTGAGCATGTTGTGGTCCTACTATGAAAGGGAAGGTTTCAAAATAGTATCCTTAAATATGTAAGAACAAATGCCTTCATCTTGAGCATGAAATGCTAAAAAGAGTACAGCAATGTCTTTTTGTTTTTCTAGACAGTTCTTCCTATCTTTACTGCTCCGGAAAAATGCATTGTGTTGTTTAGAATTTTATATCTGGCAGTAGCTTTCTTTTGAAAATTGGGGAATGTTACCTAGTAACTATTCACTAGAATATGCAAAGGGTCTGATTCTTTCATATTTTTCTTTATTGGAATACAGTTAAATAAATAGCAGTTAGAAACAAAATAAAATTGGTACTAGGAGGTTAGATACCAGAATTTTTGAAAGGCTGATAATGGGAATAATACAATTGACAGAAATATAACTTTGTATCATTGATGCTCATATACAGCAGCCTCAGTTAATAACCTCCAGGAAAGCTGCGAATAGCTATGAACTCATGAGAAGCCTAAAAAGTCAAGTAACTTTTTACTTTGAGGGGAACACTAACCTGGTATTCATAAATTAAGTTAGAACATAATTTTCTTAAATGCTTAGTAAAACACTTTTGTCTATGTATCTTTTTGTGTAACTGCAATCGGATGTTTACATAATAATAGGTTATGTAAAATATAAATGTAACTATTTGTATGGCAATTCACAATTCTCAAAACTCAGAATTTTGTAACTAAAAATTATGCATTTACTAACCAAAATGGAATCATTGAATATATGCATGCAGGAAAAATACTTCTGCAGAAAATCACTGTATTTAGTCTATAAATATTAATACTTCAAAATTAAGTATGTTGTAAGAAAAATTCTGTTATCTTTTAGAGCAGCAAGCTGAGAATACAAAGAAAAGCTTTTTTTTCTTTAAATGTAATTTCATTTCACTGAGTCACAGTACATTTTGCTAGTTCTTGTGGCTGTATATTATAAGTAGAAATTCCCTATCACATTTACATCCAAGTTTAAAGTTGCTACTGTGTAACTACAAGATGCACGTAGTTATTATGAGATATATATATTGATACATATTTGTATATTTATACACACACAAATATAAGTTTGTACTGATGTGTTCAGATTCCAAGTAGCACAAAACTGTCATGCTCCCCTTGGCTACAGCAGGGCACTGCTGATAGAAATGCCTTTTAAATATTAAGAATGCCTTCAAGAATGCTCTTTTCACTCTTTGAGTTGAGCTATATGCATATTTTTTGTTTTGATAAGTGTAGCAAGAGTGCCAGTAGAGCTGGGAAAGTGATCATAAAAACTTGATTATCTGAGCTTGGCAACATTTGCCAAATAAAGAAAACATGAATTTCAGTCATGTAGGGTTCTTTTTACACAAAACTGAGCACCGCAAATCTGGTACCTTTCTTAAAACTGTAGATGTTGCTGGAAAGACTTTATGCCCCAACTGCTAAGTAATACCAGGGTCATCACTGACTGATTTTTGGCTGCCATCCAGAGTTCCCCACTTGCAGCTTCTCCAGTGAACTCTGCAGCATGAGCACTTCTCCAGAATTTCTCTCCCAGCACATACACAGCTCATAAATTGTGTATATCGTACAATGTAAAAAAAGGACAAAACCTCCCAATTTCCTGCCTTCAGCTGGAAGAATTGTACAAGGATGTGGGGTCAGGTAAAGGGCCTCCTTTTTTGAGCTCTGTTACAGTACCAGGGTTGAAATTGCAAGACAAACCAGAAAATACTATTTATGTTTGAGCAAGCATCCTATGTAAGGTACTGTCCTTTGACCTGTCACCATAGTAACAACAGAGGTAGCTGTAACAGTTTTATTAGAATATATGAAAGTGCAAGAGAAAAAATAAATCTTTTAGAAGTGAACTAAGTCTTTAATACAGCAGCCTGCCATGGAAGTGGTTAATATTGGACTTTACAGGGACTCATCTGTTTTTCCCAGAATTTTAAGAGCTACTAAAAGTTACTATTGTTGTTTTCCACTTCTTATTTCTTTTCTTTCTTGTTTACTAAGGCCTGTCAGCAGTAAGCCTGAATTTGAAAAGTTGATGCAGTAGCTTCTGTGAGGTTTTGATGACTTTTAGTTCTTTTTCTGCACAGCAATTTCTGCTTGAAGTAGAGATTAAATGTCAAACTAAAACAATAACAGAAAAATAAAGCAAAGTGCACCTTTGCACAGATGCATGCTTTTCTCTGCCATCACTCATATTACCCATCCTAATTAATGAAGGAAGCCTAAATTTCCAAGTAGAGGGAATAAAAGAAAAATTAATAGGACTATAGCCAACATTGTAGAAGGTTACTGCATCTTCAATTACTTCTTCAGAGTCAGAGTCAGTCCACAGAGATACTGGCACCTCTTCAGAGATGAGGAGCTCTGCAACTCCTGCACTAAGTTGCCAGGAAAGCATCAGTATCAAAGCTTCCCAGTTTAAATAATCCCTTTCTCTGCTGGCACTGAGTACAATTGTGTAATATAAATAGCAACTGATTCCAATTGTGTCCAGACCAAAATTACTTCAATGATATCCATTAGCATCTGTACCATGAAATTCATCACTCAGTACAATATTAGGAAAGAATAAAGCACAATATTAACTGTAATTTACAGTTTAAAAAGAAAGTTCAAAAACTGTTTCTTGTATCTATTAAGTACCATCACCTGAATGCTTTCAATCATCTCATTATACTGTTTTCTGTCATTCCTACAATATTTCTGTACATCCCATTAAAGAGATACTGAATCCCACACAAACATTAAATGCAGTTCAGTGTTACCCTGCTCTGCAAACAAATGTGTTGTGGTTTTTCTGCCTTTCTTTCTCAGTCATGGTTGCTGTAAAAAAGAACAGGTTAGGAATTTCCAGTTTTCTGGTGTCCCAGTGAGGGACATGCAGTGTCAATCTCCCAGTGTCTTGCTTGCCAGGAGCCCTATTCCCCTGGCCCAACCAGACACTTTTCCATCCCACCCTGAGCAAGCCCCTGTTGCCTTGGCTAAGTGCAGTGGGAGCCTGGGGAGCAGTTCCTGTGAGGTGCAGCTTCAAGAGCAAACCTGTCCCCCACCTCCAAACTGCTGCTGAGCCAATTCCCACCCGTGAGTCACACACCGTGCTCTCCCCAGGCTCATATGTTTGTTCTTTCCTGTCTTTGTTGTTTCCATTAGTCTAAAGTAAAAGTCATCCAGGCTGAAAGGACATGTTTGTTCTCTGCTGATGAAAAACTCTAATGTGCCTTTGCAGAGAATTAAATCACCTGGTTTTTGCTGAATCACAAGCAGAGTACCATTCTCATCCACCCTGGAAATTGTGTGTGCTAAACTCCTCTAGAGAAATATTACAAAGGTGTGAGATATGACAAAACTGGGAAACTACCAAACTAATTAGTGAAGAGTAATAACTGTTGGCAAGTAGAAACCCCATTGCAGACATGTACTGCAAAAATAAAAGTATTCTGCTGCAGTGTTTTTTCAAACAATAAAAAATCAGTTCAGTTCCTTTGATTTTTGTTATTTTGTTGTTACAGACTCAGATTAGCCCCAAGGAAGGGTGGCAAGTTTATAGCTCAGCCCAGGATCCTGATGGCCGTTGCATTTGCACTGTTGTTGCACCTGAACAAAACCTATGTTCAAGAGATGCCAAAAGCAGGCAGCTCAGACAACTACTAGAGAAGGTAAGTCTTCCCAAAAAGTACCTCCTCTTGGTCATTAAACTTCCCATGGAAATCTACTGCTTTCCTTCTCAGTTAATACATCATGAACAAATGAAGAGTTACATGATAAAAATTGTTATTCAGGGTATATCCCCTGCCTGTGTTCTCATCTCTGATTGTTATTTATCTATTTTCCTTACATCACACCTTTCCCAACCCAAGTGTCATCTCCTCTCTTAATCACTCCTCCCAAATTCTTTCTTACATACAATAGGACAGATTTTTCTGTGTAAAATCAGTTACAAATCCCACTTCAAGCTAGCTCAGGGATTTAAACTACAGCTTCTGCTTCAATCATAATGAGACTGCTGAAGGTCATTTCTCATCTCTTTTCAAAAAATGAGAGAGACACCTCAGCATCTTGAAGGCAAACTGAAGAGCATAAACACTTCTAATTTTTTCATTGTTTCTTTTTCTCAAGTTTATTTATTCATTTTCTAAAGGTGCAAATTTTCCCCAACAGCCTAATTCTTAATTCCAGTATTATCCACTATTGAACATATGGTGAAACCAATGAAGTCTTGTTTTGCATCAACAGAGAAATGGCAGCTTTGAAAACACAAACATTCTGCATTCCCTGCATAAGTAAGCAAGGTTACAGTTACTGTATCACAGCCAGTGGTACAGAACCTGAGGCCCAAGAGAGTGTTTGAACAGCAGCAAAAATCAACATAAAATGTAGACTTGAAAATACATTTTTAGCACGTAGTTTTTAGCATTTTTTTAGCTATCGAAAAATCCTTCTGTTAATATAGTGCCAGATCCCCACAGATTTTTGCTCTCTGTGCTTCCATGAAGTTCAGAAGGGACAAAGTCTCAAGCTGACAGAGCCCATAACATGAGATCCATGGAGAGGACATTGATGGACCAGCAGAGAAAAGGAGTTGCCTCCCCTCATGCTGTCTGTTTACTTAAGGAAGGAACACTCCAGTCTTTGCTCTACATTTTTCATTAAAAAAATCCTTTCTCAAAACTATTAGTGGCAACTGTACAATAAGTAACATATACTATTTTTAAGAGTAGTTTCTAAATCCATACATTCTATAGATCATAACTTAGCTCCAAACATGAATATCCCTTGAAATGCAGCATATTCCTGCAGACCACAGGAGTACTGCTGGGTTTGTCTTTCCTTTGGAAGGTTTGAGCCAAAACTTCAATAAGTGCCTAATAAGACTGCTGTAAATGTTTCTCATGTTTTAGAAAAACAAAACACTTGCTGAAACAGAATAACTGCACTTGGAAAATGTGTTCTTTTTATGGCTGGCAAAAGCATTGCTTTCATAACAAACTTTTAAATGTATGTGTAATTTGCTCTGGATGACAGTTAGTGTTGCACCACTGTGGTAAAAGTCCTCACTCTAGCCACAAAAGTCCTCACTTGCTCTACAAAAGTTACCTAACACAACCCAGCTTATCTCTGGATAGTCTTATGAATGCCCTTTATTGAGTAACTCTATAGATGCCTACTAACAAGGAAAGTCATGCTTCTCATACTGACCAAAATCTCCAAATTTCAGTCCTGTCCCTCCCAAAGTGCCTGGAAGGAAAAACATGCTATATGAACTTCTGAAGCACACTACTGCAGGTCTCAAAGTAGACTCTATTGCCTGACAGCCTTTCCTGAGCCCAATGAAAATTGTGCTCAAGGGATCTCTCTCTCTTTACCTCTAAGTAGTCCAAACAATTTTTGGCTTCAAGGCCTTGCCCCATTCCCCACTATTTGTCCCATCATGCAGTTACAGAATGTAGAGCTGTACTGTGGTAGAATGACTCACAACTAATTGACAGAAGTGCATTTCATTGCCTGACATTTAACCAGGGAAAAAAGCAAAGCAACAGAAAGTGCATTTAGAGAGTGTTCTTCTTTAACAGGTTCAGAACATGTCCCAGTCTATTGAAGTTTTAAATCTACGGACTCAGAGGGATTTCCAGTATGTTTTAAAAATGGAAACACAAATGAAGGGGCTGAAGGCCAAGTTCCGGCAGATTGAAGACGATCGGAAGACGTTAATGACAAAGCACTTCCAGGTAGCTCCAGTGTTTACAGTAACTGGAAACAATGTGCTAAGTGACAATGCATGGACTGCTAAGGTCTCAGCTGGAAATGCTCCGACAAGGGTGCCATTTAAAGAAAAGCATAATAAATCATCCTTTATGATGACAATCTTTTGCTCTGTCCAATTTAATTTTAATAGGGAGGAATTATTATTAAGTCATTAGAGAAATGTCACTATAAACAGATTCCTGTTCTTTCTGTATCAGTGTGCATGTCATACTGAGAAATTTATAATCTTTTGAGCTCCAGTGTAAAGGGGGAGATCCAGTGGAATTAATAGCAAACAAGTAGAGTTCTGTGCTCATAGTGTTCTGTGACATTTACTGCAGTTGAAAGGAAGAAAGGCTATAATAAATCAGTTTATTGTAATTTTTATCCAGTACAATTAAGATCTAATTTCGTGTCTGAAGGTCTGCTGTTTTGAATTTGGGATGAGAAGGAGGGCAATCACTCCCAGTCACATTTGTGTGATTAAAAAAAAGACTTCTGCTGAATTTTAATGACAACAAAAACCACAAGCCAATCCTTTTGTGAGGAAGAAGGGTTGCAGATATTACAAATAATATTGTGCATTCTGAAAAAACTACCTGAAGTACTCTTCAGGAGAAAAATATTTCAATAGCATATTTAAATTCTTTGAATATAGTCTGATAAATTAATCTTTCAAGACTGTGAGAGCACAAAATAGGTGCTAGAAAATACATTCTGAGGATTACATTATGTTAAGCAAATATATATTTTTTGAAGTGTTTCTGAAAGTTCACATAAAATGAACCTAATTTTCCAATTGCTTCTACAGTGAGATACCTAAATAATTACATAGCCAAGAGGTCTAGGGTTTTTTTCCAGAGCCACTGAATATCGAGTGGGTATTAATAACATCAGGAATTAAATACACTGATGATCTGACTACCAGACTTTATAAATTATGTAATTGTTCTTAGTTTAGAGCTGTTTGGGCACATTCTCCCAGGTTTTTAGTTAATAGAAAATATCTTCACCTTTTTTTCCCTTTTATCCCTTATTGCTACAATAACATATTTGCATAATTCCATTATATATTCTTTATTCTTATTTTAGTTTTCCTTGGGAATAAAATACCAAAATTTGAATGTCTGATACACAATATCAGAGGTCAGAGCACTCCAGTGCTCTAACCTTTTAAATATTCAATATTTCTATTGGCCAGTCATTTACCTTCATTTGACACTTGGCCAGGAATATAAAACAGAGTTCCAGCCAATCCAGTTACAAAATCATTTTAAAAGTCAAAATAATGCAATATTTTGTTCTGAAATTTTGTCTACTCAAATTCCAGTGTTTTATCTTTCCTGAGATAAAGAAATCATGTTGGATATAACATAACCTTTCATATCAACTACCACAAAGTGCCAGAACACATCTAGCAACTATCTGTGCTGCAATAGAAATTAGTCCTTGTACCACTCATCACAGCAACAAGTTCTGGAGTGTCAGCAGAAGCCATTTTTTTTAAATTTATTTATCATGAAAATACAAGAATCAACTTTATATGATTTACTGAAGTGAGATATTCTAAATCTGTGTTTTCATGCTGACCAGAATCAAGGAGGACAAATTTGGTCCAGATCACACTCAGTCTATACTTTACTTTGTGCCAGGCAGGAGGTACCTGATTGCCACAAAAAGTTACAGCAAGTTTGCTCAAATATGATACATCATCTGGGATAAATCCTATCAGGAATATATCACCTTCACTAATTCAAACACATTTTATCTTCCTGAGTTGTCCATTCACAGTCCCACAGAACTGAAGCCTAAGTTCATAATTTCAAAATGAAGTAACAAAAACCATGTTTTCTGGAGCTATTCTTTTTCTGTCACAAAGCCTACTTCCCTTGTCATCAAGGAAAAAATTACTATTTATTTTAACAGGCATAAAGTAGGTTTAGATTCTATTAAAAACAGCCAAATAAAAATAGTTTTAACTGTAAACAAAAGGACTTCATGTCTTTGTGCCCATTTTGGTAACTGCTGCCGTAATGTAATTGGAAGACCCCTTGGGAACAGAATCAACAGAAGTAATACTCTGAAATCCATATATAATGACATATCTGCTACATTGCAGTAAAGCAAAATCTTTTGACTACAAGGATTCTTGGATGTTTTCTATAGAATAGTAACAAAAACCAATTGGTTTTAATTTCGTAAAGCCCCAATTATTAGTGTTTTTAAAAGAATAATTAAGAAATGAAAGATGGGCAACCAATATATGCTACAGATTAAGACAAATTCTCAAAGTATGGGTCTCAAAAAATTCTGAGAAGGCAGTCTGAGATTTCAAGATGGAGCCTTGTTTTCTTCAGTAAATGTTTAAGAATAGGATTGACAATGCAACAACTGCACATGGCAAAAAAGCCATTGGTGATATTCCAGAAAAGATGCCAACTGAGCAAGTTCAAAAGCATTTAGTGATTAAGCCAGTTGACAAGTACAAATCACAGTTCAGAACCATGGATTTTTACTTCAGAAGAAAAAGTTATCTATCATTGTGGCTGGAGCAGAAATAAACACTTTTCAACAGACATTGAGAAAAACAAAGAGTTTAGTACTTCTAGGGAATGAAATAGAGATTACCAGCTCACCAACTACATATGACTGCTCTGTAAACCAAGTACGATCTTGAACACTACTGTGAGTTCAGACCTGTTCACCTTGTGATGAAAGACACACTTAGGGGTGTTTATATCCCCTAGATGGAAAGTCATGGGTTTGGTTCAGATCATTTGAAAATAGGTCTTTACTTTCAATAGAAAGACTGTTCTCTCATGCATTGAATCTCTTGCTTTCTGCCATTAAGCCTGAAGTGTCTGAGACTTTCACAGTAGACTAATAATAGATTTGTAACTAAAATAATAATTTTCAAGTTGTTTAAATAATCAGGCATAAATGTTACATTAAAGGAAATTAGGGGATTGAACTCCTTTAAACATCTCTAATGCACATATGATTGCCTTTAACAGGAGTTGAAAGAAAAGATGGATGAGCTTCTGCCACTGATCCCAGTTCTGGAACAATACAAAACTGATGCCAAGTTGATCACACAGTTTAAGGAGGAAATTAGGAATCTGTCTACTGTGCTCACTGGGATTCAGGAAGAAATTGGTGCTTATGACTATGAGGAACTGCACCAGCGTGTAGTCAATTTAGAAACCAGGCTTCGTGACTGCATGAAAAAGCTCAGTAAGTTAACAAGTTCATGGCAAATTTGTCTTGGCTGTGCATTTTTAGTTGTCTCTCTTTAGAAAGATTAAGGTTTGGAGGGAGGGAGGATTTGTTTGTTTCTTTGATGAAAGACTGCATTATATTCTGATCTGCACTACCCTAAAAAAAGACAAGAGTACCTCAACCTAAGGTCAGTTACATCATTCTAAGTACATGACATAATGTAATGCCTTACTGTATACAAAAGGAATTAGATGAAAAATCATAACAGATGGCAAATTCAAAATCTGAGGTTTAAACCACTTGGAGAGTTACAGATATTCTTTCAAAAAAGCTCAGACAGACACTGCTACTAGAGACATCTTTGGGCTGTCAGCATGAAAAAAACAGTGAAAAGTAGAATGGAATCAGTTTTGAGATGTCCACATCATAACCCTGGAACCTTGCTGTGTCACCTGAGAGGCCACTCTGACTGTAATGTCTTTAGCCTGTACTATTAGTGTTTAGGAGATCTCCCATTCTCCAATTCACATTACAATCTAGCCAAAGTTCACATCTAACTTAAAGAGAGCAAAGCATGATTTCTGCAGGATGCACAGCAGCAATCCATTGCTACTGCTGCCAGGTTTACCTCAGGCCATCTCCACCTTGGCTGCTCCCATGCTGCCTTTACAAGTCAAACGTTGAGCATTTTTGAAAATCAGCACTAGCTCAGTATCAGCTATAAAACTAAGGGCCTGAAGGATCAATATCAAGTGTCAGCCTCAGCTTCCATCAGGGACAGGTAACCTGCTTTACAAACACAACGCAGGCTTTCCTCTTCCCAGTCTATCCATGCATTTGGAAATTTCTGAATGGATCACTATTGCAACCTGGATAACTACAGCAAACAATCCAGCCCCTTATTGAAAACTATACACTTCACAATTTACTTATCAGTAAACAATTTACTTAACACTAAACATGAATAAACTTGAAATTCCAAGGTTTAGGCCTGAGACAGTGTGATCAGTGTCTCAGCTATCAAGTGTGGGATGTTTACTTTTAAATGCTACCCAGGACATTAAATATCTTCTTAACTAGATAAACAGAGCCTCCTTATTTTTGTGATGCAGTAGAATGAGAAAAATCTAGGTTAAGTTAGCCTCTTAAATAATTTATTTCTTTATTTTATTCTGGAAATAGCACAGTGGTGATGTGCTAAAATACATGAAAGACTTCTTCAAACAGAAATTTCTTATGATCCTATTTTCCCCTCAAAAAATAGCACATTACTGCATTGACAGAAGGCAGTCAGGAGAAAACAGCTGTGTTGCAATACTGCAGCAAGCAAGAAAATTCCTGTGAATAAACAGCATTTTCTGATGGTGACTGTTCCAGTAAGTTATTAGATACCAAAAATCAGCAGTTTAACAAGAATCTTGTTTGGCTTTGCTTTTACAGCATCTTGTAACAGCAGTTAGTGAAGCAATGAGTGTGAGATATATTTTGTACAATGGAATTGCTAGGTGTATTGACATCCTATCTATCCTGAATTCCTGCAACACATGCTAATCTCTTGATGTATCTAATGAAAAAAAATCCATTAAAATTATGTACATTAGCAGTAGAGGTAAAGTTTTTGTATTAAATAAATTATTAAGCATACCCATTAACAAAAGGGAGTGGACCTTCTCAAGATGTAACACAGAATCATTTATCCTTATTAGCATTATTCCCTGGCCTTAGATACTTAAATGACTTTTATGGTCCCCTACTAATGGACTGGCTGTTTTTCTGGCCTATCCCTGTGTGCCTTTTGAAGTACAAGCAGCCTCAGTTTGGCTTCCTGTAACTGCTGAGAGCTGGGGCTGCGTGCTCAGATCAGAGAGCAGGGAGGAAAAGCAGCTTTCATGCCAGCCCCTGCTTTGTGGCCACACTGACCATGCTGGAGATGACCCAGCTGGGCCTGTCCATGCCAGCTGATAGCCAGAAGCCAATGGCCCCAGGGTGCCACAGGATCCGGCTTGAATCTTCACAGATTTTGTTGCATTTCACAATACAATTTTCTAATCAGTGTATGCAATAGCTACTCTCTATTCTTCTCCCCAGCAGGTGTTTTTCAGCAGTATAATGCATTATTTATATTGTCCTGGCCACTTAAAAGGGTTCTTCCATCTGCACTGGCAACACTTTCAGCACTCATTGCAGTACACTAAGCAGTTATCTTGCTCTCACTGAGGTTTAATGATTACCACAGGAGTTATGATGACTGAATTTTGCTCCTTCTCTTTGGAATAAGAGAAAATTCAAGATGAAGCTGCTGGGAAAATAGTTGACTAAACTTTTCAAGGGTGCTTGCAGCTAACCACGTAGGAATAGAGTGCATGTGATTACACACACCCCAAATTCACATGTAATTATGCATGTATGGGTCCTTTGCTGATAGTCCTGTGAGTCATGGGGATTTATAAGAGAATGCAGGTTGCACAGGATGCTTGGAATCTTCCTATTCTTGTCATGACATGTTTATGAAATTAGAATCAAACTTACATGGGTAGCATTCACAGAAGCCAATACTCTGACATATAATTAGAGTAGATACATATCAGAATAAGGTCTAACTGCATCTGGTTATAACGTGGAGTCTGAACAATATTTTACAGTAACATTTTTTGTTAAAAACTACAAAGTAGAATATTCTATGTATCCAAAGAAGTTCTGTTACATCAGTGGCAGAGGAGCTATTAGTGCAGGCATGAGACTATTGATTCCTGTGGTACTTCTACTTCCAAAGCATCCTTCCCTTTGGAATTTGAAGAACTTTACAAATATCATTTAGTATAAAACTGGACAATATAAATATAGATTCTTATCCCTATTTTGTAGATGAAGGAACAAGCAGCCCAAAATTATAAATGGGTTTTCCAAAGATTACACAGCAATTCATGGCACATATGCAGAAAAATCCAGGGACTTCCTCTGAGCAAACTCTATATGATAGTGCTTCCTGGATTCATATTATGCAGGAAAATAGACATACATTCATTAAGAACTAATTATTTGTTCACTCATTTTAGTATGTTATGACAAATTTGACCATAAGCAGAAAAGTGGAAGCAGTAAAACATTTGCAATGCATTTGTGCAAGTGTCAAAAAAAAAAACCACCTCACTTCATTTTCCCTTATTTATTACCTACCAAAAAAAAATCATAATAATGATGCTTATGGACACTTCAAGGGAATGCTGTGGTTTTATTTCCTTTGCCAGTCATTCTACAAATGATACATTCAGTTGCTCTATATGGCAGCCACCAATATTCAGTCACATCACAGAGAATGGGACTATCCACCCATTTGTAGCTATTCCAGAACAGCTCCAGCTGCACTATCACAGCCTCCTCCTGATACTTGATCACTCTGGAGCTTTCCAAACACTTTCTGCCTCATCTACTTTCACAGTCCACAGGCTGTAAAAAAGTACATCTATTTTCTCTTCTAATGGTCACTTCATGCTCAACTTCTTCCTTAATATAAATAAATACTGGAACTCATGAACAAACTTACAAGAGTTCACTGCACAGAATTGTTGCAGGAGAGGAATCAAGACAGAAACACCTGGATTATGCATATGATATTTCCTGTACAGCTCAGTTTAGGATCTAAAAAGACTCTATGATTGGGATTTTCCAACTGCTACAATCAATTATGGCTGGAACTTGCTAATGTAGGGCAGCTGCTTCTTTCAAAGCCAAGGAAAAGAGACTGAGGGCTTCTAAAAATCCCACTGCTTTTCTGTGTAACCCCATCTGAACCTCTTAGGGAAAGAAGGAACAGAAAGCCTAAAAGTATCACATTTTTCTTAGAGTTACTGAACTTCTTCACAGGTGCTAGTATGGAGATATATTTGACCTAAATTTTTGCTAGCATCTAGTCCTTCTGTTAGGAAATCAAACTGCTATAAACCAAAATTTTTTGTATGTTCTCTTCTGCCAGGGAAAAAAAAAAAGGCAGATCTATGGGTTTCTGATTAATGAGGAAGGAAAAGAAAAATGGGACCTACTATAGGGCAGGAGGAAAAAAAAGATCTTCATGCTTCTTACAAAGTCCTCTGTTCTGTTATGCCAAAAAGGGAAGCTTTGTCACTTTTTCAGTCAGCTGTCCCTCAGCTATACAGCAGCTCTCCTAGGAGTCTTCCTTTCTTGATCACTTCATACTGTCTGGGAATAAAGATTTGATCAGAAATTCACCCTGACTCAAACTGCTGATCATTTAGCAGCTGAAGTTCGTCATCTCTTCACATTGAACAGCATCTCAATGCATTTTGAAAGATTATTCTCTAAAAGCATCTAACTCCTGTGACAGGGGTACACAGCTCTATTCACATAGCTTAAACTAAGTGAAGGCTGAAGAGGTTCATTAATTATTAACAATGTGTAACTAACTCTTAATCAGCAAGCTATACATTCAGGATAAATACAACACAACAGAGAAACCACTGTACTGACACTTAGGCATACAAATCTCTGAATTGCTCTCTAACCTCCAAAAGCTCCTCACACACAGAGCAGCACCCAAACAGCCCCAGAGCTGTGTGCACCCCCCACAGGGACTGCAAGCACCCCCTCCTTTTAGCCCTGTCCTGCTGCAGCTTGCTGCGTGCCCGTGCTGCTCCCACCTGGAGTGTTCCTGCACCTGCCCTGCCTGGGCCCCCGACACAAAAGGTGCCTCAGGGAGCCCTCACATCTCTGCCAGGGACTCTTCCATAGGTTTGCCCATTCAGAAGTAAAACTTCATAACTCATTAGTCCAATTTTAGCTTCCTGGATTTCTTATTTTCATAGAAGAAACAGTGCTTCAGATTCCAAATTCTTTTTATGCTTTCCCATTAATTGCAATACTGTGTTGTAAAGGCACCAATTACTATTACTATACCTTATAACTCATGCATTCACTGTGTTTTAATTATCCTAGAAACTACAAGTTCAGGAGTAATTGCTATTCTGATTTCTTTCTGCTTATTAGTTTTCTGATAACTCATTCCAAATTAAGTATTCCAAATTCAAACTCAAACCTTCAGAAGGGTTATCTCATACCCATTTGTGGGACTATTTGCCAACAGACCACCTAAAAGTAAAAGCCTTCACCTTGATAGGTTATAGTCTTCTACCTTTCAAGCTAATAGCAATTCATGCTGTAGAAAAAGAGCACTCAGCACACAATGCTAGCAGCCTACGTACAAAAAAAATCAAAATAAAAAGTTATGTCCTATCATAACCAAGTATTTAAAACTTATAAGATTCTTTAAAATGGGAAATTCCAAAAATATCTTCAAAATACTGCAACCTAAATAGATTGAGATATGTCTCTTAACAATGTCTCTTAATTTACCCAGAAAATAGACACAGCCTATCCTGCTCATTGAGGTCTCAGCATGCATTCAGTTATCTTCATTTCTGATATGTCCAACTTTCCTGGCTGTGAACAAAAACTACCCAAGCAGCCTCTGAGTTTTCACCACAGCATTAACCCCATTCTAAGTGACCCAAATAGGCTGGCATGATACATTCCTTTCCAGCTACAAAGTATAAAATTCAGGCTTGATGCCACCCTCTTTTGAGCTGAATAAATTCCCTCTCAACACCAGATACCGTTTGTTTCTACATGTCCTAGATTGATATGGTTATCAGTATAGCACAACCATGTAGCACAGAGAAGCACTTACTTTTAAATTTAAAAAAATTGTTTCACTTCTTTTTACATTCTTTTCTTTAAAAACATGCTATTCAACTTAATTGCATGCACACCACTGTGGGATATTACATTTTGGTAAACACATTAATTCCACCAGGAGCTTGTTACTAAGAGGTATCTTATTAATGTCCCCTAAAATATAGATTTTTGAGTTGTTAGGAAGGTCAGCATCTGAGATGGTATCGACTTTCATTATTTCCTCCCAGGCAGACAAATAGATTAGAAGCCAACCAATACAGCCAAGCTTGCTAAATAATTCTCATACTCACTTTCTTCAGGCAGCCTCCAGTAAAGAAAGAGCCATGTGTGTGTAAGCAGGGGGCAGTCGACAGTACAGCAGTGTTGTGTGTACAAGCTCATTTGTGTGTCTGCCCTTCACCACCTTGGTACCCTGGCCAATGGAAAACTGAAACATCCATCAATCCCAGCTTTGTGCTGAACTTTCTGAGGGCAAAAGGCAGATTATGTCTTCATTTCAATTATTATTAAATGCTCTTCAGCTCAGAGGATATTATTACCAGTTGTATTTTAGCTTATACCCAAAGACCATAACTGTGCTTTGATGTAAGATGTAAATACAAAATGGAAATTAAAAAAATGTAAATACAAAAATACATACTAATAAAATTTTATGTGTATATTTTTGCATATTTATATTACTCTTCAATATGGAAAAGTTCCTCCTGTGAAGGTGACAATCAATCTTCAACATAAGCCTGAATCCCCTGGAGCCACTGTGTAGTTTGGAACATTTGGTCTTGTGCTCTAACTGATGTCAAGAAGAGTTGTGCGTTAATGGATTTGTTTTATTGATTTCAGCATGTGGCAAATTGATGAAAATTACAGGCCCCATTACAGTGAAGATATCTGGAACCCGATTTGGAGCCTGGATGACGGATCCACTGGCATCAGAGAAGAATAACCGAGTATGTTAAGGCACTATCTTTGTGTCCTGGAGTCTTACTTGCTTTATTTTAATCTTTTAGAAGATATTTTGCCCTAGGAAGTTACATTCCCAAGCATGTTTTTCTATTCAGTCATTTTCACACTCAAACATATCCAGAGAAAAAGCAACAGTATTTTTGGAAAAATATCCAACTACAAAAGTTATCTAAGCACTTTTGTGTCATTTACTTCAACTTTTTCAGGGCTGACAATCATCTATCAGAACTGACAACCCAATTTTTTTTGTATTTCCTAACATGCTTAATTGTGCTTAGGTCTTTTAAAAACCAGAATAATCTAAAACAAGCATCAACATTTCAACCCAAGAACAGGACCCATAATGCAGCACAGTTAAAATTTGCAGGATTAGGCCCCATATAGGCTCTAGTCACATAATTTGCTCCATCATATCCAAGTTATGTTATTGTTTTGTTATTCGGATCTCCAATAGGATCTCAAATTGGCTACAGTTTTGAGAAGATGCTTTCTCCATCAAAGAGCTTTGGAAGTCAAAACACTAGGCCTCATTTGTATGAAACCCACAACATGAATTTTTTGAATACAGAAAAAAAACACAGGAGACAGAAAAGGCAACAGAAAAATGATAAATGATAAATAGATTTGTGTGCAGCTCTCCCCTGCCCACTGTGTCCATGCATGCTTGCTACTGACTCCAAAAATCTTAATTACCTTTAGGAGAGCATCAAACTCTGAGAAACTAAAAGGAGAAAAAGCAAATTGCATGAAGGAAAAAATGGGGGAATGGAAGTTGCATAAAGAACATTAAAAAAAAGTAACAATTTTGTTTTAAGGGGAAAAATTGGCTTTGAAACTTTACTGTTTCATTGCTATTGGTTTTGTTTCCTTTACTAAGACTATTTTTCCTTGAATAGAGAATCAGCTGAAAAAATTTAACCACATTTATCCCTAAGTATAAATTCAAGTTTATCTCATGTGCCATTTCCCATCACTCTGTCTTAGATTATTAGTGCCTAGAAATACCTTTAAGCAAGCATGATATAGCAGAAGCCCAAACACTGAATAACCCAGAATTAAATTTCTCTGAAAATGCAGACACTATGGTTAGTAACAGTTATGTTGAAAGATCGCCTGTACAGGTAAGTTTGATTCAGAAATTGAAGACTTCCTCCTGCTTTAGTAACAGGAATGTGGGCAATATTGCACTTTCATAGCCTGCTGCACAGCTAAAACTTGTTTTCCTTCTTTTTCTGCAAGGTCTTTGTGTAGTGGTTTTGGTTTGCCAATTTAAGATTTCCCCAATTTTAAGATTTCCTGGCCAATGCATCAAAGAGTGTGGCAGGTTTCAGTGCTGGCCAATCACTCATGCGCTCACTTCCTGCTGTGAGATAGGATTAGGAGAAAGGCAAGACAGGCTCAAAACTTTAAAAGGGTATAAAGAAAATGTTATCAACAGTAACTAAAAGGAAAAAAAAATAGTAGTAGGAATGAAAACAAACCCTTCAGAACACTTCTCACCCCATAACCTTTTCTTTCCCACTGACAATGTAAAGAAACAAAAGCTAAAATTCCCAGTCAGTTTACCACCTCTAAAATAGTCTTTCTTCAGTTCACTTATGGAGAGAAGTGCCACTTGTTAATGTTATGGAGACTTCTCCACAAGAGGAAAACACGTTGACACCAAACCACGACACTCCCCAATGCCATATCATGATCACCTACCACACATTGTGTTTGAGATGGTCACTCCCAATCTTTGTTTCCTTTCCAGGTCTGGTACATGGATAGTTACACCAACAATAAAATCGTCCGTGAATACAAATCCATCGCAGACTTCGTCAGTGGGGCCGAATCAAGGACATACAACCTTCCATTCAAATGGGCAGGAACCAACCATGTTGTCTACAATGGCTCCCTCTATTTCAACAAGTACCAGAGCAACATCATCATCAAGTACAGCTTCGACACGGGGCGGGTGCTGGCGCAGCGCAGCCTGGAGTACGCCGGCTTCCACAACGTCTACCCTTACACCTGGGGGGGCTTCTCTGATATCGACCTGATGGCAGATGAAATTGGGCTGTGGGCTGTCTATGCCACCAACCAGAATGCAGGCAACATTGTCATCAGCCAGCTGAACCAGGATACGCTGGAGGTGCTGAAGAGCTGGAGCACGGGCTACCCAAAGAGAAGTGCTGGAGAATCCTTCATGATCTGTGGCACCTTGTATGTCACTAACTCGCACTTAACAGGAGCCAAGGTCTACTACTCCTACTCCACAAAAACCTCCACTTATGAGTACACAGACATTCCTTTCCATAATCAGTATTTTCATATATCCATGCTTGACTACAATGCAAGAGATAGAGCTCTCTATGCCTGGAATAATGGACATCAAGTCCTGTTTAATGTCACCCTTTTCCACATCATTAAAACTGAGGATGACACATAATTTTATTTCCCTTACCCCTCCCTCCCTCAAAGCAGTCTCATTTGTGATTAACTCTAAAAACATCCATCTGTCTCAGTTCCTTTTAATTTACGTTTCTTTCTTCATTAAACAAAAGCAACATTTTCTACTATGTAATGCATCTCAAATACGGCTGAACCTGTCAAAAATGACCTGTCAGAAATAAAAAGCATCTTAACTCATGATTTTGCAGGGTCTGTCAAGACCTTGTCTTGAAAAGCACTAAAGAGGATTTAAATGGCTAAAGACAGTTTTTAAAAGATTATGATCTGCCTTATTTTAGAGTCAGAGACTAATGGTGGCTTAAATGCATGAATGTCTTTTTTTACCTCATTTTTTGTTTTAATATATTGCTTAACTTCAGGAAATATTTCAGTAGTGTCCGACACATACTGCACATTGTATTTTTTATTTATTCCGAAAAACAGATTTAGTAGGAATTTAATTTTCTTAGACAAGGTGTATGGTTCATTTTGCCATCATCCAACTTCAGATGTGGTGCTGTACAGTATGTTTTTAAATCTCTTGCAAACATTTTATCAACAGTATGTATTTCTACCATTGTAACCACCATTGTGCAATTGTATCTCTTCACTTATGTGAAAGTAAACTAAGTACTATTTTTTATAAAATATATTGAAGCTTAATTGCAGTTCTGGCTATGAGTCAATTGAATGTGGTAAAAATCTGATAAAAGGTTGTTATTTCTGAGAAAGACCAGTAGCTTCTCAGATGCATGACTTATATTCTCAGCTTTGCTTCCCAGATCCCCTCTTCACCAGTGCTGCTTACTGGCATATTTGCAACTTTGAAGCTTCCTACCAGTTCCAGCTTCACAATTGTTTGCTCTGCCCACTTTTTATCTCCTGCTGCTGGCTTCTCTCTCTCTCAATCTTTTTCTCCTACTTTCTTCCCTACTACCATTTGACTGCCCTTGTTTATGCTTATCCCCACTGTGAACTTCACAAGCCAGGAGCTGGAAGGAGCTGGCGCCCACCAGCTGAGAGTGGGAGTGCATCCCGTGTTTGTGCTGCTCTGGGGTGCTGAGGAGCAGCGGTAAAAGCCAAGCTGCTCTCCATCTGCCTGTCTTCTTATTCATAATAGGAGAACATTTACCTGTTGACAAAACTGTTCTCTGGGATAACAGTAATCGCAGAAAATACACCAGGGAAGGTGCAAAGCCCAGATGATCATTGTGGCCCCTGGTATTCAACAAAATTCTTGTTAGGGAACAACATCAAGGCCAAGCTCTTGCAAAGAGGTTTGGGGCTTGCTGGCAGTAGAATTGCTACACCCAAACTGATGCCTTCAAGAAACAAATATTTCTGAAAATTGGGGGTTGCTATACTATCTCATTAGAAACCAGGAGCAGGCCGAGAGGCAGAGGTGTGCATAATTGAGAAAAAGGGAAGGAGGTGCTATGTGTCTCTTGGCAAAAGTAGAAAGAAATTAAGCACTAGTAATCAGATTTTTTAATAGCTGGGCTCTAACATAATGGTAAAAGACAGGTATCTGAAAAATTCTGTGAAGTCTGTGTTCCTCGCACTATCTGAGCTTCTACTTTTTATATCCTTTGAAATTGAAAAGTCAGATATTTTATATGCTGGTTCTTCTAATGTACCAGCTGAGATCACCTAAAGTCTCAATGTTTTCATTCTTATAAATATATGTCTATATATGTTTACAAGTATGCTTTATAATACAAGCCCATATGAAGCTGAACAAATTGCCTTATTTTTCATATCAGTTGCAAAACAAAAAAATGCTAATAAGTTTTCAAAAACTGATAAAGGAGGCAAAAAAAACCTGAAAAACAGCAAATTACATTACAACATGACCAGAGAAAAGTTACTTCCTTGCTCCCATCTCCCCTCTCCTGTCTAGATGAAATGATAGCTATTATCCCATACAATCAGTTACACAGAATTTGGACACACTCAGTTCTGTCCAATAGACAAATTAAATCGCTTCCCTCCTGTAACTGCCTCTCCTGTACTGACAACAAAACCTCCTCTGTGACATGTGAAAATGTAAATGACTATTCATTAAAAAGCTATTTTGTGTTATACAGGGATGTTTTATGAAAATGGAGTATGTTCAGAGTTTTATCAAAAGCCATAAAAAAACCATCAACCTTTCCCCTGTACAGAGTAATTTCAACAAAATACAATTTTTTTCAACCAGTATAGCACTTGTAAAAATATTAGTCATTAGATTTTGAAATTAAACTTCTTTCTACTCTATCATCATAAACTTGAAGAATAGTCACAATCACTTTATCTGAAAACAATGATTACTACCATATTTCTTTATAACAATTTCACACTGTGTAGCTAGCATACAAACAGTAGTACAGGTTGTAACAGTTCTTACAGTAAGATTTCAATACCATTGACAGCGTAATACACCTGTTAGTGAAAGAAAAGAAAAACACTACTACAGGGTGCTAGAGATGGATGGAAAAGAGGAAAAACACCTTTGTAAGGTGGTTTGTCGAACCAAGATAAATCTTGCCCTTCTAAATCAGTAACAACAGGTTGGATTCCAATATTTAAACATGAAATAACAGCTCCCATACAATCAATACAAAACATGGTGAGATATTATCAAGTAACACAGCTTTCTGCTAAGGAGCACTTGTTTTTCTGTGAATGTGTTGATCACCTGTCTTTTCAAAATCAGAAATTCCAAAGTAATATTCCCATAAGGCTGATAACACCATGCCTCAATATAAGCAGATTTCTGTTACAAGCTTTGCCTTCATAATTGGGCAGCACAGGCAGAAAATCTTCTTAATGTAGAAGCAACCTACAAGTTTTATAGTTAAAGCATATGCTTTTTATTATGATAATGGGGTACCAGTAGTAGGTAGGGGGAAAAAACATCTCCCTAAACATGAGGAATTTAATTGTAAAGTCTCTTTCAGTATCTTAATGACCTCCTGTTTCAAGGGATAAACATGTAAAAGGACCATGTCACTCCTCCACCCAAAACAGAATGCCTAAATTTCATCAAGCTGTGCTAGCAGCAGAGAGGGGTGCAGACAACCCCAAATCTACCCCAGGAACACAAATCTGCCAATCCTCCAGGCATCCTGGCCTGAGGGAGCCGAAGGAAGGTGAATGATGCGCACCACAAAGGTCATAGCCCTCTCCCCGGAATGGACTGACTACTCCCCAGGACAAAATGGGCATAACAAACCTTCCCAGACAAAGCTTTCTGCACAGTAATAATCTTCTGTGGTCCCTTCTGGCAGTCTGTGCCAGCCAGTAGCTACCCAGTCTGTTGTTCTGCAGGAAGGCTGTGCAGCCTGCCCTGTGTGTCACAGCGTGCCAAGCAGACCCCTGGGAGGCTGGTGTGGAGCCTCCCCAGCCCTGTTAGCAAAAGATGGGATTTAATGTCACTGCTAGCAAAAGATGGGATTCAATTTGAGAAACTAAAAGAAAATGGCTGAGTAAGATGAATTGATACAAGATTTTAATCACAGATTTCTTATATCTAAGAATCCTCCTTTTCAGACAAGCCCAGGGGCACTGCCTGTCACTCAGCCCAGCAGCTGGATCCACAGCAAGGGCTGTTTGTTTTAAAGCACAGCCTGAAAAAAACCTGTTACCTGGTAATTTGTCACAATCAATTGCTTAGAAAATGCCAGAGTAGAGATGAACAAACCATTCACAGCAAATTATTCATCCAGTAAATTGTATCCTGTTCCAGTTCAAGAATTGCCAGGGAACAGTCTTGATACATATTGATGTTTATGCCAGTGAAAATATTTTTTGGAAATCATTGAATAAGCACCTCCTCCTATAAATCACCCAAGCATTCCCTGCTGTGAATCTCATACCCTTGACATGCAGAAGGCAATGCTAAGCATTTGGGCATCTTTTTCACAACAGGCAAATGAGGATGCAGCTGCAGATCTTTGGGCAGAGCTGCATCACAGCCTGCTGTGCTGACAAGCTCCCCACACCACTAATTCCCAGGAGAGCAACTCCTGCACCACAATGTGGTAGTCACACATGGAATGTCACAAATGCATTCCACAAGAAGCTCACACTCAAAAGGGCTCAAGCATGCAAACTACCTTCCACAGATCAAAAACCAAATCCTGAAACTCACTTCCCCACCAAGAGTAGAGACCGCCTTATTTCCAGAACTGAAAGCAAAGCCTGTTTTCTAAGCTGAACTTTCCTCAGTAATTCTCCAAACACATGACCATATACATGGACATCAACATGCAAGTAAATAAATTAATTATAAAATAATCCTAGAATTATAGAATAATGCTATTTTTTCTACAGAAAATGCCATTAAGGTTATGCAAAGATCATTTTTATGGGGGTTTCTGCACTCACTTAATGGGAAACTGAGGAAAGAGAGTTACCCAGCACCAAGCTGTGGAAAGTACACAAAAATGACTGGTTTGTATAGTATGGCTTTTGCCTGGCCCTAGAAAACAGAGATTCTATATTGATGCAGTAGTTATGACCACAGATTCACTAAACTGAGGTGTGCAGTTTTCTCAAAACTGCAAGCACATAAACCTCCTGAATATTCTGGTATTATGATTAATTGCCATTCTTATAATCTGTGGGCTCCTGTAGACTTCTAGTTGTGGTCAATCAGTGTTTTTAGTAAGCATTTCAAGATAACTTCTACAGTGCTACATCTCTCTCTTTTCCTCAGAAGCCTCTCACACATGTAGCACACATTGTGTCAGGCCATGAGGGTAATGAACACAAGGGATACATCTTTTCTGCAGCTCTCATTACTCAGGAGGGATTATTCATAAGTATAGATTTTGATTTTGATTGATATCAAAACTCTTTTTCTTCCAATACAACCTCTGGAGGGAATCCTCACTCTTAAAATAATTTTTATTAATTTAAGCTTCCTCAGGATTTTGTTTCAAAAAATGGCAGAGTTTTAAACATAGCCCACTATAAATGAATACAATATTTAGATCAGCTACATTCTGGCTCCACCTCTGTATCCACTGTCCAAAAGTACCATTTTCCCTAGAAACTGTGTGACTGATAGACCAGGGCAGCACAGGAAAGTATATGAAGACACATGAAAATGACAGCTAACAGCTCAGATTTGACATCCCAAAACATATCTATTTTACTGTGCCTTTTGTACAAAAGTTTGAATTCCTATTTACACAGTTCTTATAGTGAACATAAACAGGAAGAACCCACTGGGCCAGAACTACCCATTTTTCCTTCACATAATATCAGCCACATGCACAAACCACTCCAGCTTATTTTTCTTTCTATTTTCTCTTCTTTTGTTGGCTCTAATCATCTTGATTTTCACTTGAACCTGCCCCAACCCCTCTCATCTTGAAGTATGTTTAATGAATGGCTCTTCGGATAGAACTCAAAGTGCATAGAAGATTTATAGTACAGCAAGTTTCATCTAGAGAAGGTACAAATTTATTTTTCCAGTTTAGCTCTAGCATGCCCATAAAACTGCCTACAAGCAATACTGATTGTATATCATGGATTGCTCTACAGAAATAATTTAAATCAGATTCAAGATAACTTTCTTCCCTTTTACTTATTTTAAAGGAAATATTTTGTTTCATATCTGCCACGGCAAGAAATTAATTCAAATTAAATTCATCATTGTCCCCAGCAGGTTTAGACATCCATTTGTCCCTTCTGGATGACAGCCTCAAGGTGGTCAGCAGCACTTCCAATTCACAGTAATTGAGTGTGCACACTGTCAAAGGTCCTTATGCCTTTTGAGTTAAGCTCCAGGTCTGTGTCACGCCATGCAAACAGGCCATTTATTTAGGCTTTCCTCATCTGAGTAAATTTGGCTTGCTGTCACCTTGAAGGACACCCCAGATTGATGGTGGCTGAGGCTGTCCCTGTCAGTGCAGCAGGAGACACTCAGGTGCCCTGGGGAGCTTCCTCATCACCGCAACTCTGGCAGTCGCTCATTCCTGGGGGACAGCACACAGCACCTGCCATTCCTGCAGCAGCCACCTCCTCAGGACTGCAGGTTATTTACAGACACTAATTTAGACCATTTCCCACTCTGTCAGGGAAGAAGGGACATTTGTACAAATCTCAGTGTGGAGGCTGAGCACCTTGGACACAAGTGCTCAGCTTAAGCCCAGCAGAGCTTCTTTGGCTCACCAGCAGCTGATGTTAGATTTTCAGTTCTCAAGTCAGCGTATCATTCATTAGCTCACTTCTGCTGAGACAAATATATGTGTCCAAAAGTTCAGTTCCCACACTCTTACACTGATTTTTAATGTTTGCCTGTTTTGTTTTCTGCCTAGTAAGGAGGCCTGTGTCCATTGGTAAAGTGACTGGTTAATTCACAGTCATGCTATGCCTGCCATGGGTGACCCCTTCCAGTAATTTGAGGGAAAAAAATGTTTATATGGAGTCACTTTGGTTCCTTTATGGAGGAGGAGTCCAAAGGCTGCTCCCACATGGGGCCGCATCAGGGATGGTCATTACCTTGGGCACAGAGCTCTGCCCATCCCTGGGCATCAGACCCACAGTGCAGCTCAGGAGGAGCAGAGGGTCCCTACCCAAACACATTTTAGGCTCTTACATCTCTGAACTAGCTCTCCTCACAGCACAAATCTCATCAAAGTATTTACAAAAGCAGTTCTGCTCAGCAGGCCAAATGAGGGAGGAAAACATGACAATTTTTATATGCTTTGACACTTATTTGGGAGATTCACAGGCCTCATCCTGGCCCTGTGCCCAGGAGTGAATTACGCTCTAAAATACTAAACTTCTCTTATAGCAAATGCTAAAATGCTGTTATTCTAATAGCAATACAATATCATGATAGAGAGCAGAAAAATGGCACACAGGAGAGCTCCTAATCTGAAAAACAATAACACTGTAAAATATAACATATTAAAAAATTATTCCAATTAGTGTTTCCCAATATATGCTCTAGCTTAATAACACTCATAGCTTTTCAACAGAATATAGCAAATACCAGCTCAGTTGATTTTATTGGTATTACAGAATAATAATATGCATTACATGAGTAGGTAATTATGGAATTGAATATTTATGTATCATCTAAAAATTAATACTTATGTCATTCAACAGACAAAAAATTTCAAATCCTATCATTATGAGCATGGAACACTGCTTATTTGCCATATTAAATTAGAAGAAGAAAACACATTTAAATAGAAATGTTTTATGCCACAGTGTAGGATGATATTTCTATTGAAGATAAAAATTAGAAATCAGTGTATATAGTGTGTCAAATATATATGGATGAAAGAGCTACATAAATTTCAGTTTTGTGTTTTCCTTTCCAAACTGCACTTAGAAAAAGCACAAAATCAATTTTTCAGGTAATATAGACAGATGCAGATGTAAATAGAGACAACCTGTACAGGTTGTACATCAGGTTGTACCTGATATTTAAAACCATGCCTGCAGAGAATATAGCATGAGCCTAGACACTGACTGAAGCAATAACAGCCAGAAAACAACCCATTATGCAACATAACAAAACTACTCGCCTGTTAGCCAGACTTCCCAAAATGGATATATTTCTTCTACCTGGAACAGAGTTAGTCATGCCTTGCAGAGGCTGCAGCCAGCCAGAGAGGCTGGGACAGCCACAGCCCCCAGAGACCAGGCAGCTGCCACACCTTGCAGTGCAAACGGCAATATGCTCATCCTGGGGAAACTGTGAAGCTCTCAACAGATAGTCCTGAGGAGCCCCAGTGTTCCACATAATGGTCACCCAAATAATCAAAGGAACCTTTCTAATGAAGTCAAGCAGACTGTACAGTGTGACAGGCTTTATAAGAAAACAATCTTAGTGTAAGCAGCTTCTAAGTGGTTTGAAAAGCTTTGTGCCACTGTCTAGCCAGTCCACTCGGTGGCACAGCCTCAGGAACACTTTGTCCATGATTGCCACCTGGCCACCCAGGAATTAGGAGAGAAAGATTAGGGTGATTTAATAAATTTATTACAGAAATTCTGATAAGTAAGCAGATAGCTAAAACAAGTCTAGAAACACTAATTAGCCTTTTTTACCATTTTTTTTCTGATTTGTATTCTTTTTGGAATGCCTTAGTCATCTGCTACTAAATAGGCGTTCCTTTGGCCTGCCAAATATCCCATTTTAAGTAGCCTACCCTTAATATATATTGAAATAGAAATTGGCCCCATTGTCATGCCTGGATGTCTTGTCTGTGTGATTGCACCTATCAATAATAACAGCTAAATCATCTTTCACTGACAATACTAGGCCCAGTCCTATAAAATTTCAGAGCCCTTTTACAAGGTGCTTCACTAAGTTATGGAATAGGGCCTTTGGCATTTCAAGTAATTAATTATAAATCTCTTCAACAAATACTCTTCTGTTTCCCTTCTACATAAACAATGCTGCCTATTGACTTTTAAAGGCATTAAGAAACCATATCTGAAAATATTTTTATACCAATAAGAGCCATAAGAGAACTGACTGAATGATTTGTATACCCAGTGATGCTGAGGATATGTGAACAGTGGGAAGTTTCACCTCCGTTTTGCTTCAGTCAATCCCAAACTATCAGACTCAACAAAGAACCAATACTGGAGTCAATTTTGGAGAAGTGTAATGGTCTGTGAAATAGGAAAGGTCAGATGAGGTAATGCATTATTCAGTATAGATTTACACTCTGACTGTATGAATCTCTGACAGATTTAGATCTAAAGCATTTATCAGCACTTTTGGGTGCATTCTTCCATTCAGATTTGTTAAAACTGAATAAACATACAGCAATGGTTCAAGAAACATAAAAAGGTCGACATTTAAAAATTGTCTCATCGATTGGGACTTTCCTGCCCTTATGGAAATTACTGATCTAGAAAGTTCCATGAAAGTTATGAGAAACCCTTTGTGAGTTTTTGCTCCAAAAAGTCAGATAATGCTAAACAACGGTTACTTTGGGCTGTCTTTTGGCAATATATATGAAATAACCAGCATTTAATCAATTTAAACAATTGTCATTAAGATAAAAATCAGACTGGGAGTATATTGGATAAGTGATTTACTTGTAAATGTTGTAGAATGATTTCTGTTTTTTTCAATGACTGTTACAGACTTGCCAGGAATCAAGACTAATCACAAGCTTTTAAAAAGTATAGTTCTACACTTCATTTCAGTAGTAGTAGATGCAGTTAAAGAGCTTCCCTCTTTTCACCTCCTGTCTGTTTCCAGCTCCCTGCTACTACTCATAGCCTATTTGAGCTGATAACAACTATGTGGGGTGCTGTGTAATTGACAAATAGAATAATCTAGAGTTAAATTAAAAAAAAAAAAAAAACAACCAAAAAAACCCCAAAAATCGCAGGGAGGAATATAGAACATAGACAGCTAGATAGATATTGCCACACAGACACAAAACCAGCCATAAGAGTCTCATGCCCTATAAATGTGGCACTCATTGACTTAGTTTACAAATTCAGTTAAACAGAAAAGAAAGATTTTGAGACATGATTACAGCCTTGAATTATAGGTTCTTCCAGGCCTCTATCTTGACTAAAGTAAATTTAACATGGCATGTGAAATATAAATGTTAAAGCAAGAGCCCCAACAGTGGGATGCAATAAATGGACTTTCTCTTTTTTCAGAGAAATTTAAGAAAACTGCCTTAAAAAAAAACAAACAAAAAAAAGGATCTTACAATAGCTATGTAGGAGGAGATCATGGGTGATGGTGAGCTACTGATGGATTAGGCTGAGCAAACCTCTAAACGTGTTTGGGTCAGGAGAGGAGCATTGCAGGGGCTGTCTGAACTCCACCAGTCCCCACAGAAGTGATTCTGCTCAGTGGCTCTGCTCTGCCTCAGTGTCTGTCCAACAGAAAAAGCAAATCTCAGGCAGGGGACTCACCCTGTCCCAGCATGGCTCACAGAAAGCCAAACAGACTGAAAAAACCACAAGCCAGATAATCTGGGCAGGTATTAGTCTCCAGGTAAATGTGTAGAAGTAAGAGTCAAGTTATGTCTGGCTTTTTAATCACTATGGTTTGTGCCTGGATGATACTTGCTAATAAAAACCATCTTTCCTAACCACCCCCTTTTATCTTACAAATACACAGGAATGAATTAGAGACCTCCATATTTCCTTTTATTATTAAAGACAGAAACCAAATTATTTTAAATTTTTTGCTTGTTTTCATCATTGAAGATGCAATAGTCTAATGAGAATATTTCCTTCGTCTACTCAGCTTCCAAGATTCCACATTAAAATGCTATGGGTAGAAATATTTCTAAGAGAATGTATGAAGACACTAGCTTCACCTTTCTGATTTTTTTGTGATATCCGAGTTTTCTTCTTTCTAAAATAGCTATCACTTCTTCAGGAAGTATTTTCTTGAATAAATGATCCAGGCCGATCTGTCTAATTTGAGCAGAAAAGGCTGAAATAAATACCTTTCACACTATATTACAAAATTACATGGACTGTAATTTAGCAAACAACCACAAATTTATACAAAACATCTATATGACAAAGTCACTTGATTAGACAATTTTCTGGCTCAGTAAACCATCTTCAAGACTCTCCAAACCTGTACTGAGTAACCAATTGTTGCTGTCTCACTGACTCATGACAGGCAGCTTTTACTGCATTAATATTCTAAAGATTCTTCCATTATTTCAATTTTACAGAGCCCATTCATCAGCATCCCTTACAACAATTCTGAGAAGCTATCCTAGCATTCAGCTACAATTTCCAGAGGTACTAAATAGCTTTTCTCTTGTTAATAATTCATTACAGAAGCTGAAGTTGCCAGACCATATCACTCATGTTGTTCACAACCATCGAGGCCAAGGCCTTTTTTGGAGAAAAAAAATGTTCTACCAGCTTCACAACTACCTTGTGGAAGCAAAAACCTGCATAAATAGTCAGTTTTCCAGCTAAATTTCTATCTGTGCTGTCACACCAGGGTGAAGAAGCTGTGTCAAACCTGGAGAGTGGAGGACGTTCTCAGGATGACAGGTGGAGGGCTCAGACTGTATGAGGAGTGCCCAGCTGGGGCTGGTTACTTCATCCCTCTTTATCATTGATCAGCTGTGGGAAATTTCTTTTTATCCAGTTCTAGAATAATTCTTTTTATCCAATTTTGGGACAGTACCAAGCATAAATTAAAAGACTGTATTAAATGTAGTCAATAGCAAGAATAAGAACAGGCAATTCAAAGCCTTAAAAGAAATAATCCCATGATTTATGTTTATGAGCTTAGTATCAGCTTCTATAAAGATCTACATTTTAATACAGTAATACTTTGAGGGGACTTTTTCTTCTTGAGAGCTGGATCACTATTTTGTAAACTTTAAAGTATCTAAATGCTCATAAAATATCTTTGGGAAAGAAAATTCCCACTAGAACTTGCATATTAAGTTAAGCTTTTCTACTGAGACTATTATTAAATCCCACTAAATCCTATTTCCATTCAGTCATAAGGAGCTCTGTGCCTAAAAACATAGAAAGAATGTTATAAGGGATTATGTTTGTGAAAGAATATCAGCCAGCATTCTTGGCTTGTTCCTTAGCAACAGAATAATGATGATTCCTAAAAAAGTTAGCTTAAATTCCCCTAAATCAAGAAGTTATGATAATACCATTTAAAATCACTTAAGTACTTTTAAGAACCTTAGAAAGATCAAACCATGAGAACCACTCCTGGAGATGAACACTTTTCTTGCTGTAACTTGCATAATCGCCAGGGATACAGAATAAGGGATTATACCAGATTTGCCCCCAAATACTCTGAAAATGAAAGATGTCATTAAATGTAGAGAATAATGTATGAAAAAAACCCTTTATATTTGTTTAATACAGTGTGAACTTATCCAACAGGGAGAGAAATTTCTTCCGGAACACTTTTGACAGGTAAAGAAAGAAGATGGAAGTCATAAAATATTCCAATAACTTGTTCTAGAAAGAAAATATTGAGTTTGGTGTTTTTCTTTCTTTTCTCTAAGGTTACTTCAGTGGCCTTAGAAAGTGTTCCATTCATTACCAACACTTAAATAGCATTTTCTTTTGAATAATGCCCTGGTGGTGGCTGCACAAGCAGCCTACCTTTGCTGCATGAGTAAAGACAAGCACATGGAGCCAAATGTATTTCCTGGTTCAGGAGACTGTAGGTTAAGAAAAACTCTGTGGATGCACATTTAACCAGTCTAGTGTAAGTCTTCAGCTTTCTGATGGACTCCTTTATGACATTTCCTACACTGATTTTCCCATTATTAAGTTTTATATTTTACGTTTTTGATGTAGCTTTGGAGCTTCATTTTGCTAGCTGATACTGTCTCTTCCTATATTCTATAGCAAATACTCTTTGTGTATGGCCATATTTGGATTCAAACAAACTGTCCCAGTTTCTTCACACTGGCTACCAGCAAGTATTTCAATTACTGTTTGGGGGACCTTTAGGGGGTTTTATGGCCGTATTGATAAGACAGAAATGGTGGATTTTTTTGCTTTTGTGGAATTCATGTGACACGTGACTGAAAATTACAATATAAGAGAGCACATCATACCACACAGGAACACCATGTGAAATAATAAATCAGATCATTCAAGCAACATAAAAGCATCAAACCTGAATTGAAGTTATTTGTTTAGCCCAGATAACGAGTCAATGAGTCATTGGAGCTAAAACCCTGAAGGAAAGAGAGGTTTTGGCTCTAAACACTAACTGAGAAATCAAAGAGATGTGTCTGTGTGTGTGACTTCAGGAGCAGCCTCATCATCTTGTGTGTATCTTGTAATGTTCTAGAGGCACCTGGATTTAAGGCAATTCCTTCAGCAGTTTCCAAATACATGCTACTAAAAACCAGAAGCTCAGCTGCTGACAAGATGATTGAGTGACAAGATACAGCAAAGTGTGGAGTCTACAGACTATTTCAGAGTTCCATACCTTGGCCATCACTGATCAAAAGGATAAATAATACAAGTAGATTAAATGTGCACTCTAATGTCAATTATATTCATAAAATGAAAAGTGCAGTGGAGGTTAACTAACACTGAAGCCCATTCGTTCACTTCAGTGCATTGCAAAATCATCAGTTATGATTACTTTAATAGAGCTCATTTACCCTACAAGGTGTCTGGTTAAATGAAATAACTTTATCAAAATATATAGTTAAACTGTATTTGACTGAATCTAGATTTAATTTTCCAATGCTTTAGCTCAGACAAATGTTTTTAATCCTCCCCTCCTAAAGCTGTGGCATTTTTCTATCCTGACCTTTATCTGGCATGTATGATGGATAGACACTGCATTGGCAGTACAACCATACATAAATTTGAACTGCCACAGCAGGAAGAAAAAACAATGTGTTAAGAGTAGTCAGAAAAGACTGCCAAGTGCTGTATCTATTCTTTTCCCTTCTTTGAACTAGAAGGGTCTGTAGCTGAATGCACTTAAAATCCCTGCCTTTCTTTAAATGATGACATGGAAAATATTTTGAAAACCAAAGCGCCACAATTTTTTTTTTCATCTTTGGAAAAATAAAGGGCAAATTTACAGTATCTATATGAGTAGATAGAGACACAAACTATTTTTTTTTCCTCCAAGAAATACTAAATATGATTGAAAAATGTTTTATTGTGCTACATAATATCTGGCAAAAGACAACATCTATTGTTCAAATTACAAGGAGAAATACTTAGCAGCATTTTATTAATTCCTTTATATTTATCCAGTAGTTAGTGTTATATGTCAAACAAAAAAAGCCAAAAAAACCAATAGAATAAACCCAGAATCAATGTTTTGTGTAACAAAATCCATTTCTAATTATTGAGACTTTCCTGCACTCTAGATTGCCAGAACTAATTTGGCCTTTTGCACCTACAGAGTGTCTTCCCTGCACTTCTGTGCTTTGATACAGAGTGGCAACAGAGTTTCAGGAAGTTTTAAATTCACTTCTGGAAAAAAATCAAAGAGAAGAATGAGCATGTAGTTGAGCTGTGGAACAAGGGGTGCTTTGCCATCATGTCCTCACACAGCAAAGGACATTGGGCAAGTCACCCTCTGTCCTTTCTCCCCTTGTGATAGCAGATAGAAATTATTAAAGCTATATCACATAAGTCGATGAAAATGCTGCCCCTGAGCAGATAGTGGCAAGAAAATGACCCTGTTATTTTCCTAATAAAAAAAAAAAAAAAAAAAAAACACATGATTTTCTGATTTCCTTACTGAGAAAGGGGAATAGATTTCGTTCTTACTCTCAATTTACCTGCTACATTTCATAGACTAACATTTCAAACTCGCAGCATCTCAAATGCACACTTCAAATATGTAGACATATGCTTATTGAGGCGTAGACTGAAATTAATATCTAGGTTTAAAAAAAAAGCAATTAGGCATTACAAAAAGCTAAATATTCATCCAGTCTATGTCTGAAAAACAACAGAAAAGCAGTCCAGGCCAAATTAACAAAAAATTCAATTCTGTCCCATCCCCATCAGCATTTAGGAAAATATACTAAATATCCAAAATACTCTTTGGATATTCGTGGTTGATATCTATTGTCTCCTTCCCTAGGCATTTGAATGTTTTGAAAATTCAAAGCCATTAACATCTGCAAGGCTGTTGGCAGACTCAGGCTGGGTATTTGATAAAAGACCTGCTCCACAGCAGCTCCCTGAGAGCTCCTGCTTTGCCCTTCCAGGTGGCACCGCAGGTGTGCGCTGCAACACCTGCACATCAGTTCAAGCACAGTTCCAAGGGAAACAAGCCTTCTGCTATGCATCTGCAGGTGACCATGGGGTGCTCTAATCAGACCATAAACTTCATCCTCAGTGTGTCTGCTCAAGCTACAGCCTTTAAGCATTGCTAACAGATCCCCTGGCCAAAAGCTGCCCCACTCTTGGAAGAGCAGAGATGCCTGAAGAGAAGTATTCCATGTCAAATGTCTTAAACCCCTCACTTAAGAATCAGAGAGTTTTTTCTAGTTGGCAAACCTTATTTCTGAAAATCAAGTGCCATCTATTAGAAGCCACAGTAAATGATGACTTCATAAAACAATTTTCAGATGTGTATAGAAACACTACAAAACCGGCTCCCTAAGGTGGGGTAGTTACCCTGCAAAGAAATCAGAGCCATGAAAAACAGGTATAAAAAAACCATTGCTTTGGTATCTCTGGAAAAGCCCCTCTGCTGATGGACACACCTGCACATAGTCACCCTATTCTTCTCATTGCTCAAATTAAAATCATGTGAAGCAATAGCATTAATATTCCTACAATAAACATAAGAGTTTTGGTAGAAGAAAAAATGCCATACATATAGACTTTTAAATAACACTAAGAAGTACCATTTTAACAAGTAGCTCACAAGCTTACAATCCTGCAAGAATATCTCTCAAATAATAATTCAACAGAGTCAATACAAGGGAAAGTGCCAAAGTGTTTTATAACAATAACTTAGCTATTTGAAGGAACAAACCAGCCGAATAGTTCATTAATTTAAATAGTTCATTAGCTTTTCTATAGGGAAAAAAATCTATTAGCACTAGGAATGTAAAGAACACTTAAGGGTGAGGGATGCCTGCCATCACACTGTTAGCAAACAGCTGAAACCTCTATTTAGGGCTTTCTCCGTTTTTCCCATTTGTGCCTCAGCTATGCATATATGCCAACAGTAATTATTCCAGCAACATGCAGTGTCTCCCGTGTGCCTGATATAACACAAAATGCTCATTCTCATTTCTTAATCAATGTTTATTCATTTCCTCTCCATTTGCATGGTTGAATGAAATGTTAGTTCTAAGCATAGCAAGAACTGCTCCAAACCTCCAGACAAAAATCTTGCTGTAAGTACAAAGTAAAGGAGAATCTTTAACAAGGCATTTCAGAGACACCTCATCTCCAGTGTATTGCCCAAAAAACTTCTGCTTCTCAGATCTGCTCACTTACCACATGCAGAGGCACCCGTATTTCATTGTTCCTGTTCATTGTTCATCACACAGGTACTGAGCTTTAAAGAGACCAAACTGATTCTGAGCTTGTAAGGACTTTTCCACTGATTAGACCACAAGTATATGGGCATAGGCTCCCTCAGGGCATAGGAGAAGCACAAATGTGCTTCTCTAATATTCCATTCAGTTTTCCAAGTCTGTAAAATTACAGGCTGACAATGAGTAGGAAAATAATTAGAACAATACATCCAAGATCAAATCAAATCCATCTTGCAGCATATATTGTCTCTTAGAGTAGTGACACATATTAAAAAAGAATGTGTCTAGAGCAAATAAAAACTCTAAATTTTTATATGCTCACAATAGTAATCATGTGTGACACAATCAAAATCTGTCCAACTACTGACATTTCACAGAGTCAATGAGAATGATTAAAAGCAAAATTTTTTAACAATGGTTTCAAATATCTACTGAAGCCAGTTTCCATTGACATTTCCTTGTAGACAACTTTTAAATAATTAAAACTAGTAATATCAGCCAACTTTTCTAGCAAGACAATTGAGCTCTGTCTGAAGTGGATTGGACATGTTGTTAGCACTGACTGGGAGGCACTGTGCTGAAAGCAGCCTCTGGTATAGCATTTCTCATTTATAGCAGTCATTGCTAGAAAGCCTTACTGCATGTATAAGGCACCTCTGCCAGACTTTGTCCCCTCAGGACAAGCAGAACAAGTAATGTAAAAGTACTCCTGCCCTGGACTCCATGATACAGGCTGATGCAAAGAGGTCAAGCACTGCCAAATCTGAATGCAGCTGGATAGCACCTCATTAAAGTGAGACAGTTTTAGTCAGCTCTGCCTAGAGCCACCATCCCACCTCTTTAAGCACCCAACCAAAATGATTAACCTAGAGATGTGACAGCCCTGAACTCTGCAGCTGTAGGAACTCATCTAATCCCTCAGGACAACATCTTCAGGGAGCTCTAATCTTAACTTTGGTGCTGCAGTTCCCTGCCTAGAAATAGCTGAGCTTAACTGATCCCCAGCTGCACCAGTACAAGGCTCAGGGCACACATTTGTCAAGGTGTCTGCTCGTGGCTGTGTTTTGGGGACAGGCCCCCTGAAAGATATTGTGAAACTATTGAAAACATCAATAAACTGTGAAAATGAGACCTGTTCACACTTAGGACATTATGTATTCTGCTATTCATTAAAGGAATACAATTATCAGAGAATGAAAGGAAAATAAACATACTGGCACAGTTCAAAATTTGCCTGAACTATCCGTTATTAAGAGCCACCAAACTTTCTTACACTGCTTTCCTTTCACCCAAGCCCAGAAACAGTTTAGGCACACAATACCCATGCCTATTGTGCCCAAGGAACAAAACCTCCCTAATGAAGACAAGGCTGTTTAGATGCTGCAACTCTAACCTTATTTCCATTATAAAATGCTTCTTCTATTCTTGGAGGGGAAAGTATGAAATAAAAGCAATATAGTACAATAAATGTGAGAATTAAGTACTTTCAGTCTACTATGAAAATACAGGCTAGTGATGGCAGTTCTGAAAGAAGAAATTTTAGTGTTATTCTACAGCTGAAAGAGAAATATAAAAACTCCCCTGCTGTGAAAAAAAATTAATCAACTGCACTAATGCACATGTTGATACAAGTCCCGTAGAGGTAGAGGTGTTAGACAAATATGTGAACCAAATCTTACAAGCTCTGGGAGCTCAGCACATGGGCTCTAATGCTGAATCTTATTTGCAGCATCCTGTTCAAGTAAGATGAGAAATAACAGGGCAAAGTCCAGACCATCACATCATCTGAAATCTGGAAAATCCGGCCTCTTCTTGAAAGAGTTTGGTTTCTTTGCTCTGTGGGAGAATAAAAACTTGAGGAGTCAAATGATGATAGGTGATTATGAGACTGCAGTGAAGAAGACAGAAGTAAACTCAGCTCCATGTTCATTATGGGAAGGACAAGTAACAACCTTAAACTGCAATAGGAGAGTCAGGCTATGGAAAATATTCTTACTAAGCAGACCAGCTTCTTTAACTCCCAATCCCCATCCATCCTCATGTGATTTGAATAAACTAAATATGTGTTCAACTCTTACATGTTTTGAAGTGAATGAGTTAATTTAAAAAATTATTAGGCATGAAAAAGGTACATAGTTCACTAAAGACAGCAGCAAAACATTCCATCAACTTTTATAGTTTTAGGATCTTGTCCCTTAAGATGATTCAATGCTGATAGCTGTTTCCCATATGATAATGTGCAAAAAGAGAGTAAAAATATTTTAGTGAGTTCATAATCTCCACAGCATAAAAAAATGTTTCTAGAAGTAGTTGCAGAATATATATATTTTTTTTTTCTTTTGCCAATAGTACATCAAAAGTGATTCTCTTGTGCTTGGAACAAACATATTCTTTTTTTTTTCTAAAATTAGAGCCACATGTGTGTTTTGAAACATAAAAGGCAATTACTATACTGTTTAATAGGTTTCTCATGGATTATGCTACTTTTTCACACACCTCCTTTTCCTCATACTAAAAAAAAATAAAATAGCAGAGACATGAGACAGCAAGTGTTAAGCTGAAAATTTATAGTTTTGAAGGCTGATAACCCCGTGCTGGTGGAGTGGTTTTTCTTTTTATGGTTCATCTTACATAAAATCCAATTTTATTCAGTTTTCTTAAGTGCCCAAAAAGCAATATCCTGGTAAAAACATTGTTGAAAGCAGTAATTGAGTGAAACAGCTATGAATCCTAGCCCTGCATTCATCTAGAAAATACAGAGCATTACAGAATAATTGTCTTCACTTTGCAGTTACTCCAAAAACAATATTTTACAGATAAATGCGAAAAACAGGGGGAAGAAACACCTTTATTTTTCACCATTACTTGGACAAGAGCTGAAACAATGCTCTGTAAGCTTATAACAATTTTGCCCCCAGTTTTATACATTTGCTATCAGACAGTTCCAAATCAAATCAGGCTGAAGGTTTGTACCTGGGCTATCAGCTCTAAAGTGATGGGATTTTTGTTAGAAAAAGTTTTCAATTACTTCTCTTTCTGAATTTATAAGGAGAAAAGCTCCTCCACCTTGGGAGCAGATTTAGATGTGCAGTGGCAACAGTACTTTGATTTGATTTTTTTATAGATATGTATTTTATTTTGAAAGTATAAGAATTTTTGGATAATAAATTGACTAACACTAAGATGGGAGGTTCTCAAAAAGCCAGCTTTTTGAGCAGCCAACAAATGACAGCTAAATACGAACATTAACAATTTATTATAGAATATGTCACAGCTAAATATTTGATAAAGAACTCAAAAGGATCAGCAAAATGCTGAAACATTGTGACTGTGTAATGCAAACCGATAAGTGAAGCAATGGTTTCCATTTCCATCTATTTTATTATAGTTGGGTCGAATTAAAATAGACTGAACTGATTGTATTTCTGTATTTAATCCACTGTTGCAATCCATAAAGCAAACATATGGGTACAATCAAGGCAGAGTTGGATTCTGCCCCATCCTTTCCTCCTTCCCAAGGCCACAGTGCTGCGGCAGCGGCCAGTTCTGAATGGGGTGAGTGGAGACAACATCCAGGAGTGCCCCTGGTCTGCATTCAGAGCAAGTGCAGATTCCAGAGTTCAGGCACTCCTGGAAGCCTCTACAACACTGAGGTTGCAGTTTTAATCTTGCCTCTCCACCCCAGTTATGATGTTCTTACACTCCCTTCAGTTTGTGCTGCTCTGTACTGGTATTGGACTGGTGAGTGCTGGTTCTGTGTTATGTACAGGGATTACAAAGAGCACATTGGAATGGTAAAAGAGCACAAGAGAGCGATGCTTGCAGATGTTCTAAAAGCATACCAAACACATCTTAGGTTCACATTTAGGTCTTCTAGATACCTTGACAAATACTGCTGAGAACTAGGCTTAATCAAATTTCAGATTAACACATGCTTCTGTCTGCTTCTATATAACAAAGCCTCACAGATAACAAGTGGTTTTAATTGAAAGTTAGATATTTAAATCCTTGTGGGGATTTTCTTCCCTCTGCAACCAGTCTTTGTCTGTAAATAGGACAATGCTCATCAACAGTTCCACTCTTTTGTAAAGCTTAGACTCTGCCTGTCTGAAATTATCTGAGTTTACAGAGTTTTACTGGACAGGCTTCTTAGTTTTGAGAATGTAAACACTGCATCTTCAACATTTCTTCAGGAAACATGACCTCTCATTAATTTCAATATAGTATGCTGTACACTGATTACACTTGTTTATATATTCTGGCAAAGAGGGCCAAAGTTATTCATTTGGAAGAGCTATCCTTCTGAAAAAAACATTTTAATGAATGTTGCTAAAATATCCTGACCATTCCCTTGAATTCAGGCAATAAAAATTGTTTACTCTACTAAGCATTTCATTAGGTCTTAAGTGTAGATTGCCTGCTTCTTTAATCAATAAATTGCATACACATGGGGTCAATCTATTCAATTTATTTAAATTTAAGATCCTTTTGTTTCAAAGTATTTTGAATTTCTATATATATATATAAACTGGATAAATGATATATAACGTCTGTAAACTATCTCCTTACTGAGGTGCAATTTCATTACTGTGGGTTAGAAATAATTAGTGCTGCAATGATGTAACAACACACACATACTTGACATCAATGGATTTGTTTTCACTGGTTTTGGGTATCTCTCTACATGATGACAGCTTTATTCTTCAACTGAATCCAGACTAAGAATCAGTTCTAGTAGCAAGTACACAACCCATTTATTTTTAATGAGGTGTTTAATCAAAATATATTTGATATCTTAGTTGTGGAAAGTAGTACTGAATATAATGCAAGCACAGAATCAATGAACCAGAAAAATATCCTTTCTCTTCTCCTGAAATGTTTAGGAAGCAATAATTTCAGACCATGAAAAGAATTCTCTAACTTGCAATCCCAACCCTAGAACTTTAAAATAACATTTAAATAACTAATAAACGAAATTACACCATAAATAAACTGAAGTACCAGTCAGGTTGTATTACACACCCAAACAATTCTGAGTCAAAAACTTGGAGGTTGTTGTAAGAACTTCAGAATTGCAAAAGCAACACAGAGTCCAAGACATTAGAGCTGTGTTCGTTCTCTTAGGGATATATTTTCTGAGTTAGCATTATACTGGCACAATATTCTGCATACTTATCTCCAGGGTCAAAGAGGTCTCCATAGCAGAGAAGGGTTATCTGTTGCTAAGGTAGCAATGCCTCCCTCTGCAATGAAGTGGCCTGAGAGGAGAGCATGAGGCTGTACCAGAGCTGTGAGCACACCAGCTGTGAGCAGGGGCTGGGCCAGGATGAGAAGCCTGAGAGTCATCTGGGCTCCCATTTACATATTCCTGGGATGAGAATTGGCAGATAACTAGTGGGAGGGCACAATGCTGCTGTCTGGCTCCTCTCTATTATAATTTTGGACAAGCTGAAAGGAGGATAGTATGAAGAAAACACAAAACTTCCACTGCAGTCTACAGAGTTTATGTCAGTTCCCCCTAACTGCACAAGCATGAAAGGAAAGGAGTAGCTTGCTATGGGATTTTTACAAAGGCAGATCTCAGACAAGAAACTGAGAATAAGAAAGATGAGAAACTCCTAATCCTGCACTCAGTTAAGTGGACAACACCATATCTACACATTTTCTAAAAGTTACAGATCTACACTAGGGGTAGGGGCTCCTTTTTTAGGGCATTTTAGGCTCCTCCCAGCGCAGCAGCAAGAGATGTGAGCAGGTGTAAGAGTCAGGTTCTGTGTGATCTCCAGGTCCTGGTTGCTGCAGCTGCCTTTAACTTCAGCAACATTTGGCTGTTAGCAATACTTCTCAATCAAATGTTGCGAAATGGCACTAAAGTATGATTTTAAATGCTCTACAACATACCCACAGATTTCTTAATTTATGGTCCTTTAAAACACAATTTGTATAGCTGATCAAATAATGTTAATGAGTTTACTTATTAAATGGTGTAAAAATATTATAAAAGTAGATGGTACATTAGACCTTGTTATAGCATATGTCAAAGAAAATAAAAGTTGATTCAGCTCTTCAGCATAACATACTGTGTATATTGTTTCCATTATACTATTATTTCCATTATAAAAAGCTGCCTGAGAGAGACTGGTCAGCCCAATGTCTCATTCTAGACAGAGGAAGATGAGAATACATCTCATCTCTTCAACACACAAGTTTTTCCCAGCTTTGCAGCTTTTTCTTTCTCTGGATGCCCTGCACAAGTGGAGGGAATGAAGACACCCAAGACTAATTGCTTGTTCAGTAGTTAATTTTCCATGAATACTGCAGGCACAGAAATGGATGGAAAGGCAGGGGCAACTCGACATGACTAACAGCAGCCTAATGTTGATAAAAATACTTGTTTACAAGCAAATTAAAGAAGTTGAAAAACACTTTCACACAACATCAGCAGAAACATGTAAATAATGGGTTTCTAATGTGTTGTTTGACATTCTTCAGAATGATACAAAGGTTACAAAATTTTAAAATGTGCTAAAAATACGATGCTGGCAAAAAGGAAAACCACTTGGCGTGAAAATTTTGCAGATGTTTTCAGCGACAATGTTTCACAAACAGATTAAAATAGGGATAACATATTATCAGATATATTGTCCATTGGCTTTTTCTCCTTTCACTACTTCTCTTTGCTGAAACACAAAATCACCTAGCAGTCCATGTACTTTATGGCATAATCTGTCCAAAATCAATGGGGCTATAACCATGACTCAGCCAGCTCTCCTCTGGTACTAAATCTTATCCAAGTATCCCTCCTGCTGAAGTCACAGGCACAACTAAAGCCGTGCTTTACCACAAACACATCTAAGGTATGAGATGTTTTATAGGTTAGAAAATCCTTAGCAACCCCATCTACTCCAATATGGAAGCCTAAAATAAAAGGAATTCTGATATGCTGAGTTAATTCAAAGACATTCCAAAAACCCACTGGGTATTGAAACCCAAAGTCTTTCCTTCGTGTAAAAGACACCATCAGAAAGCAAGAATGAACTGCCATTTGCACAACAAAGGAAAACAATTTCAGGGACAGTCTCATCCCCCGAGATGCCTGCAAGTGTGCACACAATCTGCAGAATGGAGGTCAGAGTTTCATCACCTCTCTGATGTGTTTGAAGGTACAAGCACAGAACCTGAACTGCAAACACAAAAACTGGCTTGGTCCCATCTGTCTCTTACAGTAAGAGTGACCATAGTAATAAATCAATTTTCCAACTCTCCAACATACTCCATTCATGCAGAGACCTTGAAGTATTTTGATTGGAAAAATGGAAGTGAAAGAACAATGTTTGACTTTTTTTTTTCGGTAAGGAATTTTACATTTTCTGGACTAGATTCATCATGATCAAGCCGAAAAGATTCAAATTATTGTATTTTTAAAAAGGTTTTTCCCAAAGCTTGGGAAAAGAGGATTTTTTTGACCTAACAAAAAGCCTTGCAGGGACACACTGAACATACTAATTCTCTGATGTAAATTAGAATAGCTTCAAAGCTGTTCTAAATTCCACTTTTTCTGCAAGAGCCAGGGAATTTATGCCTGCCAAAGGCTGCTACAATCCAGTATACTCCAAGAAGGAAGAACAGTGCAGACAGCTAACCTACCTTTGTTCTGCATGGGGATTTATTTTACCAATAGGCAACCCTACCTGTCCAATTAGACCAGCTGCTAACATTTTAACACACCAAGTGGGTATAATTTAGCAGTCCTGAACATGCAGATCTGGCTTTGAAAAACAGCATGATAAAGGGCTGTATGGTGAGTGCCTTCCTTACAGTGATCTATAGAACACAGTTGTTTAAAAATAGCAGATCACAGTGAAAAGGCACCACTTCAGCCCAGAGTAAACTGCTGCAATTTCATTATGAAAGTCCCACCTGGGATTTGTAATTATGTGCAGTGGCCCACAGTTTGTTTCAGACTCTTGAAGAGACACTGCAATAAGCCAGAAGAAACGTTTTTGAAACACTTCCAGGTGGAAAAGCACCTGCACAGAGATTACCGTTAGTATTTGGTTATACAGGTTTGGACCATTTCCACAGTGTTTTATAGCAACTCCAGAAATTAGGGCTTGTCTTGGTAATCCTTTGTAGAGGATTAGATAATATTTTATGAAGACTACTGCCTATGCTAGGTTACCCCTGGTCTACCAATACAAAAGTAGTGACTGAGTAATGAGTAGAACACAGCCTCTGCTGGGCTGAATTTCCACAGCAGGGATTTGATTTCAAAGCTATGAAGAAGGATCTGGGAGCTTCATCTTTCTCATACAGCCCAGTACAGCCTCAAGGAAGCTCATGGGGTAAGCCTCCAAGAGAGATGAAATGTGAGCACTATTAGACCTATTGTTCTTTCGTAACTCAGGTGGGAAATATCCTTTTCCATACCCAATCCAGTTCCCTTCATCATGCTTACCAGAGAATTGCAGTGTTTCTAACCATGGTAAATAGAAAAACAGATGGAGTTCATAAAAACATGCCAAGCTTGAGTACTTCTACAGAAAATTAGTTTTCTTTGCAAAATGCAATTTTTGAAGTGTTCAAACAGCACTTTTTGTAAAATATGCCCAAGTGTTGCTTGCCACATCTCAGATGCCTAATTCTAAATGAAAATAAAAAATACCAAGCGCAGAGCAGCAGGCTGAATCCTGAGACTAATCTACCCCAGCAACCAGAAAACTCAAGCTAAAGGCTTGTGAATATTCATTCTGGACCAGGTTCTGATCTTACATGTGCTGAGCAGTATCTTATTCCTCATATTACTGCACCGAAATTGATGTATTTATACAGTTTATATCCCCATGTACCTGTTACTTCACCTGGCCATATGCTGCTGCTAGGAAATTATGAAAATAATTTTGGCCAGACTTTTTTGCCATTAAAAAACACAATTGATCATATTGTTGTGTTCTGACATCAGACTTTGATAAGAAGCCTAACTGCTGAGGGAAGGCTGTGCTGCAGCTGCTACTACTGAATGTGACTGTCCAGCTGTATTTCCTTTTGGCAAATTAAAGTTTTCAAAGTTATAAAAGTTATTATCATTGTTTTGGAAGTTTGCTGAATCTCTAAGCACTAGATGTCACAAAACTCCTGCTGGTTATTTTCAAACTTTCCTCAGTGGCAAAACACAGACTACTGTCAACCTCCAGCCCAGGCCTTCCTTAGGAAGGAAGAGGGAGAGCCCAGTGGTTGTCTTTGCCTCCAGAACAATGGCAGCAGCTCAGCTCAGTGGTCTGCCGTACTTACCAAGAATTGTCATCTGCTCTTGCCATCACATCCTCCCTTCCCCCCACTGTGCAAGATTGCATTATCTCCTAGATGTTGTTTGACTTTTATTTCTCCTGGTGATTATCCCCTGGTATTTCTAACTTCCTTTTACAATAACAATGAAGAAATAATGTAGTTGCCTTGGGGAAGACAGCATGGCAATCAGAGAGAGCAAGATGCTCAAGCAGTCCATAACTTCTTCATTTTTATCTGCATTGTGCTGTTACCTGGTGTTACGTACAGCTTCCCATGACGCCAAGCAATGGAGAAAGCACACACATAATTACTTCTAATGGATTATATTTACATTACTTCTGTCTCCAATAAGTTAGGAAAGGTTTTGTGAAGGTCACCTTGTTAATGCAGTGACACAGGACAAGCTCACCCCCATTAATGCAGAGTGGAACCACAGCTAATGAAACGTGCAGTTCCTGGGTGAAGGGCTCACCCAGCAAGTTCTCACATTTCAATGCACATCATGTTTCTGCCCACAGCACTGACTGATACCTCATCAAGGATCAACTCAGGCCTCTAGGGAAGTGATTTAGCACAGAGAACAAAAACCACAAGAGTCTCTTCAAAAAGGCCTTGTTTTAAAAGTGATCTCTAAAAATTCTGATGGAAATTCCCACATGATGGCATTTCATTTTTCAGATGATAACCATTAAGAAGTATCCAGATTTAATCTAGAAAATTTGGCCAAAGTTGTGGGTAAACAGAATTTAGGAAACAGGTGCTACTTTAAGAAGCTGACCTTCAATCCTTAATGAAAAGCTCAGAGACTAAAAATTGAAAATACATGTCTTTACTTTCAGGAACAACCACTTGAAAAAAAATTTCCTCTGAATTGTTTTTAAAACATATTTCTTAGTTGCTTTACATGGACAAATTGGTTCATTTTCCCTGAAGTCTTTAAAATAACTGCTTAAGCTACTCTGCAAGAAGTACCAAGTCAGTCAACCCTAAGAATTTAACACTCATTATAAATTTAAATTATTTTTTTTAAAAATAAGACATTTTTAAAAGTAAAACAAAAAAATTCATATAAAAGTGTCAGTGGAATTTTTTGTTTCCACGTAGATGAACTGTTAATGCATACCACTGTGTACTAAAAAGAATTATAGCAGAGGACATTATTTTATGTTGAATAATGTCCCTGACAATTCTAACATCTTCAGGGACATAATTTAAAGAGATGTTATTCAAAATAGTATATTGATACACTGCTGAGACAGAAATTCCAATCCACAGAACTCAGGGAACTTCCAAACCCAAGGCTTGTTCCCATGGCAACTGCAATTACACAGCTTCACTTTGGCATTATTGCCTTTTGTTATGAGCTGCCAGAGCAGAGTGTGACTGCTAAAACTCTACCAGGACGCTTGTACTACATTTCTAACTCTAATCTACAGGTGCTACTATATTCCAAACTCTTACAGATATTTTTGCACTCTATTCTGAGTTACATTTGGTCTTGAAAGTCAGGAATATCAGCACAAATCCAGACTGAAACAGCAAACCAACAGCATTTCCAATCTCACTGAAACACACAACCCAGAGTAGCACATAAAGCTTGTCATGAATGTTTTTCATGACAGTAAGCTGTTGCTACCCCATGATGGACAACAGCCTCCCTTTATTTTTTTGTAATTCCTATTATTTCAAGAGATCCTATTCTGGAAACATTAAATTTCTCAGAATCAATCTACACAAGGAAAACAGTGCACTTCTGTTGGTAAAGGAAATTGATAATAACAGGATAAACCAAACACTAAATGAATAAAAAAATTTGAATTAAAGCTATCAAAAACCTCTGCCCTCTGCATTACAGATTATGACCGAAACGTCAGCTAAATATGTTGGAATTATCTTTTCTTTTTCCTTAAATTCATTCTGAAACAGTATATTTCCCTTTGAATTAAGAATGAGAGAAATAAATCCTCACACAACTCAACCATTCTCCTTTCAGTTTGGTTAGACAATGTAAAATTGAGCCAATAGTTCAGTTCAGGGCAAAGAGCAGTTGCAGCTGCTGAGATCTTCTTCAACTATAGCATAAAAACACACAAATATAAGAAAATAGATTAGGAGACACCTAACATTCTGATAAAAATCATTTAAGCCATTTAAGCATAGCTGTTATGCCAAAATTTATATTTTGGCTTACAGAGTTAAAAATAAAGCACACTCATATAACATGAGCTTTCAAGGCATGCGAAGGTACGCAGATCCCACTGGAACAGAACACATCAGAAATCTGAAAGTCTCTGAAAGTCTGGGTTTATTGATACCTATAAGGAAACATAATTGTAATGAATTATCTACCAGGGTGCTGTGTACCTGAGCTCAGTGTGTGTAAAGCTCTCAGACAAGCTGCCCAGAGCTCTGGGTGATTCAGGTGCCGCAGCCTGCTCTGGGGCCAGCACTGTTCTCAGTGCCCTGCAGCTCTGAGAGCCTCACCCCTGCCCTGGGCACCCAGGACAGACCCAGGGCATCCCTCACACCTCTCGGAAGGCTTTTCCAAACCTCAGCTAAACTCTAGTGAGGTCAAACACTCCCTAAAACAAGCAGGTAGGATACAGTCTCAGGTAGGCTTAGTTTTTCAGGGAGGAAAAGGGGAGGGAGGGATTGAGGTTTTGCTTTTTTCTTGTTGTTACTGGTTTGGTTTAAAGTGAGATTTTGGAGGCTTTGACTGAGGGATTGGGGTCTGGGATTTTTTTTTTTTTTGTCAATTCCTATTATTTAATAGTGTTTTTTAAAGGATTTGATGTATAATAGGTTATCTTTTCAATGAAAAGAGTGAAAAAATATCAAGTTATCAGTAAGCTGTATTAAATAGTCCGCTGTCTTGTTTCCCAGCTACTTGCTGATCACAGAACTACCCACTCTCCCTTTCTCTGTTCCTTTCTTTGTGCATATGTCAAATGCTGGCATGCAGGCTGCCCAAAGGGAATAGAATATCATCTCCAGAAAGCTGTTAACATAAGGCTGTGCATGTACCATGCCATTATTATGACAGTTTGCTCTAAAGCAGAAGAGACAAGCAGAACAGGGGGAAACTGCATAGCTCCTCTTTCTACCTCATGTCTTCTGTTCATTCATTCCTTCATATTAAGGACAGTGAAGTCTCACATGCAGGCAACTGCAAAGCACAGAGCACTTCAGAAACCCAGTTTGCTGTAGCTGGGTTTGCCCATTTTCATTACTGACAATTAAGAACAATCTTCTCTAAAGGCCTCTGAATTGTTAACTTCAGGCAAAATACACCTCAGAAGCATCTTGTGTGACAATCTCTCAGCGCTTCCCTTCTCTGAACAGGGATCATTTGGGTATGAGCTGCAGGGATTTGCCATGCTGCAGCAAGCAGTAATCTACAGCAAGAACCCATTCATTTGATATTGCTTCAAGTGGCCAATCTGGATCAAACTCAATTAGCAAACTTGCTTCAGATATTATTGCTCCTCAATTCTTCTGCCTCGTTATATTCTCATCTCATTGAAGTAGCCTGGAAATATTTAAAAACACATGACTTGCATAAATATCTTAAATAAAATATTAATGAATTACTGTTTCCATTAGCTTCTTTAGTATTTTCCCCAGAGTGAGCACTGAAGCCTTGAAATGTTCAAGAACTGTTTCTGCGCTCATATTGCCAGTTCCTATCAGAGCTATCCTCTGCTCCTTTCCCAACACTACAGCAATCTCATTAGCCTCTGGTATTCCCTGCCCTCTTTAATAGGCCCCAAAGAGATTGTTTTTAATTTCCGCTCTACCTCTTGCATAATTAACCCAGAGAACCCCTGTCTTCCATTCTGTGATTTAATGAAATCAAGAATGGTAAAAGCACAGTATTTCTCACCTACCAACACTCAGAATTGCCTCCTACATTTCTGTACTTGATAGTATTTTTAAAATTCAGTTGATACATAAATTTGACCTGGTTGAGTCACTAATGTGTTCCTCTCCACCATTTGGCAATTTGCTAAAAAATAGCATTTTGTATCTTTTATAAATAACATGAAAGCGAGGATTTCCCTGGTTTTGGCCAGAGTGCCTAGTCAGAAGAGCAGAGTTAGTCTCAAGGATAAGGAGCCAGAAAGCCCCTTGCACCCCCATCAGGATACCTGTGTTAGGGGCCAGAGGACAAGTCCTTTCCCCACAGGAATCCAGGCAGCTCGCAGAGAGGGCTGGCCCTTGGCAGGTCCCCACCCCTCATGTAGCATTTATTTTGGGATAACTCCTTCTGTCTCTTTTGTGCCCTTGACACAAATGTTTTTGCTGTGTTCAGAAGGAAAGTCAAGGACAATAGCTAGATCTGAATATATTTTGCTTAATTTCCAGCTAGCTCACACATACCAAACCAGTTTCAAAAAAAGCTATTTTAAACATAGAAAAGGTGCTGAGTTTAAAACCTCATACTGTATAATTGGGGTTTGAGTTTTTTTTTAATTTAGTCTTAATATAGAAATCAAATACCAAACAGAAAATAAGTACAGACAGATGCCAAAAGGGATCTCTTCAAAGAGAATACATCCAGACTGGTACATTACTCACTTTCTTGATGTATTTGTGCCCCCTAAAATGAAGGGAAGAAACCAAATACATTTCAGCAGAGTTTGCTTGCTGTTTAACTTGCTTTGAGTTAACTTTCACCTAAATTAAATACTGCATGTAAGTAAAGCCATTTACTTAGCCTTGTTTTAGTCTTTTAATTACCTTGCACTTTTGAAAGACAATTTGGACTGTAACAGAAATGGATTTGAAACACTGATGGATTTCTCTATGCCTTCCTGACTACAACAAGTGTATTACTGTAACCTCGACATTAGCTTACTGAAAAAAATGGTTTTGCACTCAAAATTAAACACTATGTCTCGTGGAAAACAATACTAAAAAATTAAAAGAATTAGGTATGCATTTGCTCCTTCTCCCTTTGGAGATTGAAAAGAACCTGAGGCAGCTCGTTTTAACAGCATGTTTGCTGTCAAGGGGCAATGAAGTGCAAATGGAAGCCAATCGAACCTGGTGATTTGTTTACTCAGGAAGGCAACAGGCAGAGAAAAATGGAGGATTTTAGTAATCAGCCAGTCACATAAGATGAGGGACAAACTGGTATATGATCTAGAATTATTAATAAGGAGACTTCCTTTGGGATATTAGAGATTGAATAATTATCTTCCCCGAGGATCAAGGAATTTACTTCACCTTATCTGAGTTTGCTGGTCCAAGATATCCTTATCTGTTTTTTCCCAAGCCCTCAGGCAATACAGACATCACAGGTTTTTACTTCAATATTCACAAACCATTCGGGTATACCCAGTAGTCCCTATTGTCTCCAAAAGCAAAGCTTTGTAAATAGGAAGTGGTTTAAAGATTTCATGGTCCGTATCTGGCAAAATTAAAATTTGTGTTATCAGGCATGTATCAATGACTTCTAAATATGTGGTGCAGCTCAAGTATCCCCTACCCACTGGAAAGGGACAGAAAAAAATATTCTTCATTAAAATGCCTGCATGCAGAATACCTAATCCAAGAACTGCTGCAATAAATAGAAACCTTCCTGATACCATCATCGACTTTTCCAATCAGACTCTGTCTTGTGGAAAAACTTGAACTCCTTTCATGAACAGCTGAGTAGCTTTTAATGTTCAGTGAGTTCAACTGGAATTGGTTCTACAAAATGTTATTTTAGACCTTTGGTTAAAGTGACAAACTTTCTTGATATGCAATTAGAAAACATCAACTCACAACACACAGTCCAGAAAAGCATGCAGAGAAATCTGTAGAAATTACAGGGGACACGTTCTGAAGAAAATAATTTCTTAACCTTGTATAACAATATTATTTGTATTGATTTATCCAAGTAACTCATCATAACTGGACTAATTGGAGGATGAAGGCCAGCTCTAGCTGGAGCCTATCCTTTAGTCATCAAATTTGAAGCTGCTCCATCTCTATAAATTTCTTATTTCTGCATGATTATACAAGAGAAATCGACCTAATACTAAGTGAAACTATGAAAATGAATGCTATGAATTGCTATGAAAATTTGGGTGTTCCTTACACCAGCATTTCCTCAGCTGATCCATCTCCCCATCAGCCCAAGTGTTCTGTTCCAAAAATCCAATGAAAATCACAGTGGGGAAGAGCGGCAGAAATTTATATTTTCAAGCTTTGAAAAGTTTGGAGGCAGGAAGCAAGTCTGATATTTTTGTGAACTAAGAAATGCTACACCATTCCCTTGTCATCTAACGGGTGATTACAGGTAATTAACCTGCCTCTGCTGCTCTTGGCTCCTCAGGACTGATGCCTTTCTGCCACCTTGGTTTTTCCTGAAGAGGCACCTGACAAAAGGCTGCTCAGGCTGTGCCTCTGTAGCATTCTTGCCACTGCTGCAGTTGGAAGGGATAATTTTAGCAATTTTGTGTCCACAGAAAAGCAACCAAAGAAATAATATAATTCTGCAAGTTAGGGCTGCTTACCTCATGCTAATTGAAATCAGATGTTATGGGGAAGAAGCTGAAGGGAATAGGTGTTAAGCCACTATCTCTACAATTTGACTTGTACAGTCTGCCATACAGCACACACACAACAGGGCTTTATGACATTCATGGTTAAACTAATTACAGCAACAAGTTGTTTAAAGCTGCCTCAAGCTTCTGTGCTTCATGATACAATAATCTCATTGTCTTCTCCATTTTATCATTACAAGCTTGTTAAAAATCTGACAGAAAGAAGTTCAATCTCTTTCTGCTGATAAGCTGGTATCATACTTAAACCAAACTCATATCTTTTAATCTAAAGCTATTCAGATGCCAACAGCCTAATTTGAAGCTTACATCAAACAACTTCCCAGGCAGCCTGAAATGCTCACCAGCTATGTCCATGTTCTCTCTGTGAGTAAATGGAAAAGGGACAGAAGCAACAATGACAATGAATCTGAAATAAACTATGGCAACATATTTTTGAAAGCTAATTTTGAACATGCCCTGAAAGAATTTGCACCAGAATCCAGCCTTTTATGAGGCAAACTCCCATTCCACAGATGTTGCTGGTATTGAACATATTTTTTGGAAGTCTAAGAACACTGCATTCCTGTCTGCAGATCAAAAACTTTTTTGAAAACAAGTAAAAATACAAATTAATTAATGTCTTTATGGGTAATTTTTAAGCTTGAAAGAGGAAAAATAAGCAGTTTTGTTTCACGAGGGAAACAACGTATTCTATCTCTAGTTGTTGTCAAATAATTCATGACCAGCAATAAAAATAAAAAGGAATTTATCGTTTTAATATCAACCCAAGTATAACCTCCTCTTCCTGCAATAAAAAGTTATGACAAAGTATTGCTATTCAACAAAAGAGAAAATATCAAAAGACAGCAAAACAAGTTTAATAAGACACCTAGGTACCGGAATTTCTAGAGTTTACTATTTAAATGTACTCAGCAATTCCTTCTGCAGATGTGTAAATAGCTTTTCTCCTCATTAGGCCAAATTATGTTTTCATACTTATGAAAACACAGAACCAACTTCAAAGAAAAACAAGGACTATGTAAAGGAACTTATTCTTTTAAGTTTGTGAAATTGATCAGACTTCAGATTTCTAGAAAACTAATTAGAAGAGAATAACTTTTGGCAAATAAATGATAGGATGTGAAATTTATGAAACATGAAGGAAACCAAACTTTCAAATGTTTGTTCTGCTTCAACTGAATTATTCATTGCAAATCATATTCTTGTGACTTTAGTCCCCTCTCTTATCACAAATTCTCTAGGAAATGACCATCATTTTATTCAAACACTCATTACCTGCAAGCATTTGCTGAATATTTTATGTCAACAATTTTGAGTCCTTGGGATGTTTGTAAAATCTTTGCCTCAGTGCCATACTACTCTTTTATATGTCTGGAAAGTTTGGCCAACTTAATTAAAAAACAATGTTTCTAGCGCTCTTATTGAATCACTAAAATGGTTTAAACAAGAGAAAAACAAATTATGAACACTGAATAGCAAGTAATGAAGCACCAAAAAAAAAAAAAATCAAGCAAATATTTAAGGCATAGGTATAAGAGTGGAACACTGTTATGATTAATCACTGCCTTACTTGAGAGTAATTTGCTTTTTATATGTCTGTCCACTTTCTCTACAAGTTGTCTCAAAGCGGTGTTTTAAAGGTACTCTTAACTGTAAGTCTAATTCTACATGGAAATAGCACTTATGGTGACTGTTTCTCCAATTCCATGACAGCTGGACTAATGGGTATTTTTTCCAAATGAGGAATAGACGCAAAATTAAAGTAAAATCCAGGACAAACATTTCAAGCTTATCCAAGACTTCACAACATCCTCTGCATTAACACATGGTCACATTTCTCTGAAGTTCTGCTGAGCACCAATTCCCTATGAGCTCAATGTTTTTCTTATCTTCTTAAATATAGGGGATTCTCTCTAATATTATATAAAGCCATCTGGAAGCCTCATTCACAAACTCCCTAAAACCAGGCACGGTATCAAACTAGCAGAATAAACACTTAAATCAGAAACACATTCCCGGCCTTATACTGTAACATTCCACTATGAATTTCATAAACAACCATTTACATTTTCCAGAAATATTTACATGCTGTAATTTCATTTTGCTTTGAATTAGGGCTGGAAGGTTTTAAAACACACACTTTTAATAAATCCCTTTTGTCTAACATTGAGGCATTATACCTCAATAACACTGAAAAAACTACTGAATTTCATATATTGGATATATTTACAATATCAAACCTGTGGAAAGTGTAACGAGTAGTATAGCAATGAAAGTTTTCGAATAGAAATCAAAGCAAAAAAGGACCAAGATGGACAAAAAATTAAATAGTTCAGTGACATCAAAATTAAATTATTTTCAACATCTATTCCGAGTTTTTTACATAATCCTATCATTAGAGTTTAGTAAAACTGCATTATCAGATGATTCTGCTTGAACCAGCACAGAATGCAAAATTTAGAATCAAACATTATTGAAACCTCCTGCTGCCTTCTGTCAGACACCAATTCTGAGGAAATGCAGTACCAGCGTCTGTGCTGTAGCCCAGTGCAGTTGGAAAATATCAGCAGTTTGCAAGGATGGAAAAGGAATATCTGGAACTGAATTCTGGGAATATTTCCAATCCAAATATATCTTTCCATTCAGGCAGTATATTGATGAGGTATTCTACAAAGAGTTCAGAGAAGTAGCACACCAGACACAGACAGTAATTAGAGTGTTGCTTGGAAATAACCAGTAGCACCAGCTTAATGGAACTTCTGCTGACACTGACTTTCCAAATGAAATCAGTGTCACAAATTCAGAGAATCCAAATAATTTTGAACTAATATCTTATTGCAAACCAATAAAGTATCAACATGAAGGCACTTCTGATCATTAAAAAATTTCCTGTGTACCAGGGCTCAAAATTAAAAGGATCTGCTAGGGCAACATGAAACAAGCACAATGGAAAGACATCAGTGGGATATAATGGCAAGGAAGAAAAAAATTCTACCTTTTCTGTAATTGATCAAAGCTAAGGTAAGATATCCGCATAATTAAAAACCTGTTGACATATGAGTCAAAGAACAGAAATTAAAAAAGCTGTCACACAAGTGAGCAATATGAATATGGAGAAGAGGCAGAAGGAAATAAACATGAACATTGTACAGATTGTAGAGAATAACCCAGCCTCAAAACAGCCATGGGGAAGAAAAAAAAAGAAGAAACCTCTTCATTGTGATGAAAAACTGCAACAAAAAACAACTTTTATACCAGAAAAATCACCACCACATACTGAGAGTTCTAACTGGAATTATCAGTGTACATTCAAATAGGTGTAAGAAACTGCAATGAATCAGACATTCCTTCTGTTTCCAGAACAGGCTGAACATGCAATTTCATTGCTCTTGAATGTTGTATTCTCTACAAACAAAAGGGGCTGTTTTTCCTTCTCTTCAGAATGCACCACCCCTGCAGTTCCTGGAGCTACACAAATCACACACAGTACAAGTGATGGATAGATGGGTACAGATCAATACAAGTTGGCTGCACGACTTGTATGCTGTGTTCAGTGTTGTGTTGTTTACCTGAGCAGAGTTTGATCACAGGATCTTTTAAACAAGGAGAAAAAGAAATTCTAAAGAAAAAAAAACATTGCCATTTTCAATAGTGCCTGTAGTTTTTTCCTCAGATATTTAATATAGGATCCTGTATATTTAGAGAAAAAGGAACCAGAAAAAAAAAGCCATACAAAACTGTTGAAGAAATAAGGTTATTACTAAAAACAAGACAATGGATTCTACTTACTATACTTTTTCTTTTCTGCAGGATCCTGTAATAAATGGCAGTAAAAAGAATAGGACTTTTACATGCACACAGATAGAAGGAAGCAGCATTGGGAAGGAGAGTTAAGATCACTATAAATATTATCCACTATGTCTTCCTAAAAGCTACTTCATCCTCTGACTGCACATAATAATTTTATTTTCAAAGTTTTGTGCTGCCATTTTAATCTAACAATTATTTCTTATAGGTTACTATCAGACAGATTGCACCTCCAGTGCTTAAGGGCATTTGATGCCAATTGACTCCACTTTTCTGAGAAAGCAAATCATGCTCTCCTACTTCTGCTTTGCCTCAGTGTCTGGCTTAATGTATCACACGTTTCAAATTACTGTTCTTACTGCAATCTACTGGAGTTAATCACAATATGCAGCAGGATTTATTCCTAATCTTTGGGTAAAAGTATCCATTTTCCCTTCCAGCATAACCTACTGTGCTCATCACACTGGTTCAAACCCCCACTGGACAGTGTAAGGACAAACACTGCCTTCTACTGCTCATTTTGTTACTCCCTCAGATACATCTCATTTTTGTATAGGCTAATCACTGAATAATGGAAACATTTCTTTCCAAAGAAATTCATGGGTTTACAAAAGAAAATAGTTAATATTAACATTATTTGTAAAACATTTCCCCTCACTCTACAGTAGTAATTGCCTTAAAACATCAGTTTCAGTCTAGTCTTGCAGACCTTTGTAACTTTACAACTGCATTGACTATAGATAAGTTCTTCAGACTTACAAATTAGGATTTCCACTAAACAAAACAGCATCCATGCTTTTCTGAGGGAATTTTCTTGGTGTGAAGAAAGGAGAATTATCCTTGACCCACTCAGGGTCTTCAGCTTTGTTATGGCATCAGAAGCAAGGTCCAGATGACTACTCTTGATTAGATGCCTAATTTTGCACAAGTGGGATAAACCCATTCTAAAACCTGCACATATTAGCAGTAACTTCCATTTGTGGCCACCAAAATAATTGCTTTGTTTCAACATGTTATTACAGTTTCTTATTAAATTGCCTAAAAAACTTTTTTTTTCAGGCATTGTTTTGTCCCAGGTGACCCTCATTAAATTCAGTAACAGATTTACTATTGACTCAAATGGGAGCAAAGCGAGACCTATGCAGCATAGATATTATTTTCTTTGTCTAATACTTCTTTATACAATACACTAGAGAAAGGAAGGGAGTCTTCTTTTTCAGACAATGAAAATACATGGTTTTAATTCCTACTTGAAGTATATCTAGCACTATCCCCATGATATTCAGTAAGTTCCATAAACGTGACTAAAGAATCAATATGGCCTCATACATCTGCAAAAAACAATCCATTGAGACAAAAGTCTGTACAGTTCACAGTTTCTACATTTTTATTTCTTAATCCATTGACCTCAGTAATAACACTAGCACAAAGCAGATAGGACAAAGCTGGCATTAAAGCCTGTTACCCATCAGAACCCCAGACTAACACTGAGCTGTTAGATTTTTTTCTTCAGAAACTTCATCAGTTGCTTAAGCCAACAAACAGAATATCACCTGAAATAAATCTCTTAGCAGCAATTCTTAGCAGCAATTAATTCCTATAAACAAGTCCTTTACTGATCACTTGTATTAACATGAGGGGATTATTTAAAAAAACATTAGCTAAAAGTAAAGAGAAATTGTATTTTTCTAAATTTGCATATAATTAATTGTTAGAACAAACAAACAGATAAACAGTACTCCTACTGCAACTTCGCTCTGCCAGCATCCACCAGCAAATTCCAGGGATGACTCTGAAGTACCTCGTTAACCAGTTGGAAAGATTTTGTTCCATTCTAATATTTCTTCCTCAGAGTACTACACAGAGATATGAGAATTTGGTGCCAGTGTAGCCTGCCTAAGATAACAAAACAGACTTGAAAAACAAAAGGTAATAAATGCATCTTTTTCAGATGCTATTTAAAGAAAAAGTCTTTAAACAGTCTGAGGATTTTTGAAGGTAAGCACACAGTTTTAGAGATTATTTACTTCTATTTCTCTGAAAAATATTTTAATGTGCTTTACTTTTAGACAGAATTAAACAAGGAAAATCTAACATTCACTAATCTACACTCAGTCCAGTAGTTTGTCATTAAGAGCTCCATAATTTCTGTAACAAGTATGTAGGGAATATTGAAACACGAGACTGATACAAACATTAAGTATTTCACTTGTCCCATCTCTCACCATACACCTGGGGAAAGCAATTCCTCAGGTACCTTTTCAAGTTTTTCACATTTAAGAAACTTGATTCATTTCCTCTGCTGTTAGTTGTTCTTGAGCCTGGGTTTATTCAGACACATTAAGCCCAAAATTTTTCAAAGATGGCACCCAAGGTTCACATGAAAACAAGTTCTGTGTACATATTATAAGTTTTCTGCTATTTATTCTCCTGCTTTTAAAAGGCTTGCTGCTGAAAAATGGAATAGAAGCAATAATGCATGATTTAGGTCACTAGTCACATACCATGAAAATTCAAAATGAGCAGCTCCCAAACAACCTAATCATGCAAATGTATTGGCTGAGCTGTATGGCAAGTACCTCTAAATTACAAATAGATCCCTAGAAATCAATAGCCATTTCCAGACAGAAATATTTAAACTGAATTCATATTTAACTATTCTGAGAAGATCAACTATTTCTAATAGTAAGAACACAAATCAACAATAAATACAAATCCTATGCAAAAAATAATTAAACCAGTAATGCCAACTTACACCTAAGTTGGTTCTAATGCAAAAAGTGATCTATCTCCTTAGATGTCATCTATTCTGCTGTAAGTTAACTTACATCTTTTCATACTACTGCTTTCAAGTCTTGGTTTTTTTTTTCCTCATATATATTTGTTTCAGAATCTTTTTCTTTAGGTGCAATGAATTACTAGCATGCTTTACTAGCAACATCCCTAAACTGCATATGCAGTATAATGCTCTTTAAATAAGGAGGGCAGCTCCAGGTAGGCCATTTTTTCTGCTATCACAGGTGAACAGACTGCAGAGTGTTACAGGGGCAGCTGAGGAGGACAGAGCAGGGCTGCACGTGGTGCCTAAAGGATATGGCCGTCAACTGCAGCACCACTGCAACATCAAAAAGCAAGGAGCTGGAAAGGTTGTCTTGCTTATCTTGCTCTAATTTTTAAGACATTTGAGAAGTGATTTTCACTTGCTTTTCTTCTTCAATATGAGACTTATTTTTTTTTTTCCTCATCTTGAGTAGTTTGTCCATTCTCATATAAAAGGGAAGAGGACCTCAGTTTGCCTCTGCACCATCCGAAGGGAGATGACCCAAGCACAGCCATCCCATTATCTAACACAATGTGTTCATATTATACAACTGAAAGCTAGATGTTCTTTTCTTCACAATTCTCTTTAAAAAAACCCTCACACTTCAGCAGTCCCATGAAAATGTATTTTAACAGATATATCACAATTAGGTATCGTTTTCGGTAGAAGCCAAAATACGAGCACAGGCCTTCAAAAAACTTTATTCCCAGTTTCCATTTTCTGAGAGCCACAGACAGCCTTTAGCATCCCCATAGAATTCAGTTTTCCTTTTACAAGTGTATTCAACTGTCCATCTTTGTGAGAAATAAATCTTTCACCTGACAAATAGCTTTTCAAAAATCCTGACGTCTCATTTTCTTCCACTGTATTTGTAGCTATCTACTGCAGTAAAAGTACAAAAAACTCCACACAAATCACACTTCCTAAAAGCAAATATCATGATGCTTGGGAACTTGAGCTGGACATTGTTACAAAGCAGAATTTATCAAAAGAGCCATGCCTGGGAAAAAAGAAAAATTACTCTAGAAACACAACAAACAAAAAGGAGAAATCTTTCACTTGCTGTGAAAGGAAAGCCAGTGGGTAAAGAGGGAGGGAGCAAGAAACAACCAGGACTCACACTAAGTTGCAGGGGAAAATCTGGGAAGAGATCCAGTGCAGGATCTGGTCCTTTGGTCTACAAATGACTCTGGAAGCCTCATGCTCAGACTATAAAATCTACCATCTTGCTTCATCCTGAGGATAAGCATTCATACTTGGTGGCTTCTCTTTTTTCTGTTTTAGTATTTTGCCTTTCACCTCAGAACCACTTGATGCTTGTTTTGCCTACCTCTTTCTTTTCCAAAGTGTTTCTTATACTTTTTTTCTGGATCAGGTTTTTTGAGGTTTTTTTCATTTTTCCAAGGGTTAAACATAATTGACTGTTACAATTAATCCTCTAGTGACCAACTAATGCAATGTTTGTGTTATAATTTATTCCTTGCTTTAGGCTTCACCTGTTGAGAGAAAATAGAAGAAAATCTGGATTCTTAGTAAACTGCTTGGATGATATGTTAAAAGTAAGAAGAAGTGGAGACTGATGTTGCATGCTGTTTCTAGGTGTTCTCTGACACATAATTGTTCATAAAAACTCCCCTGGGACTCCAGGACCCTTGGCTAAGTGAAGTGTTAGACTAAGAGCTTCTCATTTCTATGCTTTAGTCCCAATTATCTGCAGAAGATAATGACAGCATTTCCCTCCACGCTCTTATATTGTTACTGGTGGGAAAAGGAGAAACTGCTGTTCCCCAAGAGGAAGTTTGGAGTTAGTGTTAAAGCCAGCTGCCAAATACAGAGATGTTGCTTCTTCTCAGCATTTGCCTGCCCTGATAGCCTATAGCTGAGCTGTAGCAAAATCATCCAAGGATGATTTTGTTTTCCCCAGAAGATCATGGCATCACATAGTAAAGCTCCTCATTCTGTTGTTTCCCACACTGCCAGTGTTTGAATACAGGTCAGCATTACGTCGGTATAATCTTAACAGGCTGCCAACAACACCACTGCTACTGCAAACACTATTTTTCAGGCAGAAAAGTAAATTTTTACAGGTACACCATTCTCCTCCTCAAAGTCACTTGCTGAAACATTAAGTGCCAATCACGCATCATCAGCGTGAGGACTGCTCTAACTTAGGCTGATGACATAGCAGAGTCCAAGAATGAAATCAGCTATTTCATTCTCTTTACAATTTATTCTTATGCAATTATTTCCAATTTTTTTACTCTCTTTAGTCCATTTCTGTAGTAAATAGTATACCTTGAGATGTAAATTACTAAAAACCCACAAATATAGACAAGAAAAAGGAAAGGTGTCATATTAAGTTTTTTCCCATCTCAGGCCCTACTTAACACTGGCATAGTTTACATGAAAAAAACCTGGGTGCTGAAGTCAGCCAACATGGAACTTTTAAAGAAAGTCATGATCTTAATTAAAATATTGAAGAAAGGATCCGATATCCTTCTTAATACTTGGAAAATGAATACAGTAAAAACTAGAACACAGAAAGGTTTTGTTTGGAAGGAACCCTAAAAATCTTCTAAGTTTATCTAGCTTGGAAGTCTTTTCCAAGCACAGACAAGTATAGCAGTTTGCTTTTTATGTCATCTCTGTGGCTTCATTTCAAATGCCTGAGATCACTGCCGAATAGTTCTGGATTCTACAGAACCTTCAGTCAAATCAAATTTACATTACAAAGAAGCCCTTGTGCCACATTCTAGGGAACTGAACATATTCATTTCAAAAATAAATGCAATTGAACATTAATAACTCAAGCTGAACAAATAATTTTGTTTTATAGCTAAAAATTTGCTGTTCTTCTCCAGTTCTCATACAAGTAGGGATTGATTTTCACAACCCTAAGATTAAACCCTAAATTCATACCCACAAAACCAAACAGGTTTTTCTGTGAAAAGACTCCAAAATATTAAGAATTTCTGTCATTAGTCATTCCTAGAAACATCATCTATTACAAAGTCTACTTGGGGGGGAGTTATGGGAGCCTTCACTATTCAGCTAAAGGGAGAAAAGACCCCTGTAAACAATGATACCTGTAATTTACTATTTTTGCATGCACAAGAATCACTTCTTCAACATCTTGAATTTAAAATCTGTAGCTACAGTCCACCAGAATATTTTAACAGTTGCATAACACCACATATATGAGTAAGGCTGTCAGCTTCAAAGGGGCTTCTTGGGCTTAATTCAAAGCAGATCTTGAAGAATATGATCTTACCATTTTGTATTACTTTAGAGATTACAAGAATATAAGTCAACTGTTTAAGATCACCTAATGAATTGAATCATACATAGCATTCATAATCCACCTTATTTACTTACCATCTCCTGAGATGGCTTATGATGTGAAATGACTGACAGAGTTGATTATTTTTCCACTTCTCAGACTTTATTCTTTATTATTTTTACTATACTGTCTAAGCAATACTATCATCAGGCATATAATCAGCAATGAGTTGAAATCTCAGCACTGTTAATAGGAATATTACAGACAATCCTTAATACTACTTTAAGGATAACTGATATGCTGAAAGAAGTAGCATTAAACTTCTTAGATTGTTGTCAAAAAGACACATTTTTCTGTACTTTTTGGTTAACTTATAAACATAAGTTTGCTGCCTGAGCATTGCAGTGAACATGAAGAAAACCTCAGTGTTGCTCAGCACAACTTTTAATGAAATTTGCTTCTCAGCTTGCTGGAGACTGTAACCTTTTTCCCATTGTGTCTTAGAGCAAAACAAACTCAGCATTTATACAAATGCCTCATACAACTTTCAGAAACAGAGTGAGCATCAGGCATACTGGTACTGTGGTTTTTCCTCACTCTTTTCTTCCCTTTTTTCCCCTTATGATTGAGAATAATTCACAGGATTACTGGAATACAGGGAAGAATGTACAAAAATGCATTCCTCTCTTGAGAATGAAGTCAGGGGTAGCTGTGAAGTCTCTGGGGACCAGAAAAATCAACACAGCAGGAAACACCACAGAACCTAATAAAATACCCTGGTTTGGCTCCTCTCATTTCCTGTAAGCTAAATGTCACTGACAATGCTTTAAAAGGTCAATCAACACAGGTAATGTGCATATCCATGTGCACTGGTACAATTCCAAACAAATATGATGCAGGATAATTTAGCATATGCATTTTAAACACAGGGTTTTTTCCTTCCACTATTCTAGTTCATATGTCTCATCCCACAGGCTGAGAAGCAGATAACCCGTGCTTGGGTTAACACCTGAAAAGACCCTTGGGGATTCTTACTAGAATGTGTGTGGAGGAGAAAAAAACCAGCCCCACTGAACCAGAAAAGTCTTTGGATTGGCTCTACACAAACTTGTCTTCTCTCTTTCAGGAAAAAGGAGGGAAACAGTTGAGCCTTAGAGATGCTTCCCATCTTCTCCCCACGCCACCTCAGATGGGAACTTGCCAGACCCTCAGGATTAATACTCAGACTCTCCTGTGGAAAAGCCTAACATGTTCCATTGCCAAAGCCCATCTCAGGTAAGAGCCATTAGGGGAAAAGAAAGGTGCTGGACTGTAGGGTGCTAATTGGGTCAATAGGGATTGCAGCACAAGTTTGAGGTTGTTGGTTTGTCATGAAAGTGGAGGAATACTTGTCTCTTTTTTCCACCTGTATTTAATTAAAAATTTAATACAAGAGGCCTAGAAAGCCACAAGCAATCTCACCAAGGGCATATGTGTTTCCCTGTAGATAAAACTTACCCTTGTGGTAGCTGACTTCAGGGAATTTTGTTACTACAAGGGGGGGGAAAAGCTGCTGAAAAGCAGCAACAAACAAGATTTTACAGCAGGAACAACTTGGGATGAACAATGTGAACAGCAAAAAAAACTCCCAAGATATTCCATATTGTATTACAGTTCTGTAGAAAAGAAAACAGACAGCAACATCTGTGCTATGGTGATGCTGGTGTTGGAGCCCATAGAGAGGGATTTACAGCCCCTAATGTACTAAGAAGTGATTTTGTGAATCTATTTGTGTACACACACCATACTGAAGTCCTAGTGTTTTGTGTACTGAGCATGCAACAGAGTTAAAAACCTTTATTTCCAGCTAGCACTTGAAAAATTAAGACTGTCATTTGGTTAATACTCATTGAAGTTACAAAACTACTGCCAGCAAAAGCAATTTATCAGAACACTTGCCAAGCTATGTGGCTGATTGTTTTTGGCACGGGGCTGTTACAGCCTGAGTCATTCACATCAGTTAAAATGAAGACTCTCATTCACAAAATATTGCTCTATTGGAGCAAAGGAGTGTTCTGCTTTATTTTTCATTTCACTATATTTCTGTGTTATTTCTGTGACATCTAGAATAACTGGAATTAGAGCCTTAGATCACAAACTTCCAGACATCTACAAATAGAGTGATGCAGCATAAATATTTCCAGAGCATACCTGATACTTATTCTTTCCATTCAATTCTGAAAGATGTGGCTTGCTAATCTCAACAGCATTAATGATAGAAACAGAACATGCATTTACCCAGAATCTCTGTATCAATTCTGTTAGAAAAGAAGATACTCTGAATCTGAGACTGAAAATTAGGTGACCTCCACATTCTCAGACTGTTCCATCAGATAAAGGACAGTTTCTGTCAGCTTCAATTTACATCAAATCTTCACTCAGCAAAACTTTCTGCTTTTGTTGCCAGTACAGAGCTCCTTAGGAAATTCAGGATCTCCAGAAAAATCTTACTTGGCCCAAAGTGCTGATGAAAGCATCCTTAAATGTACAAATACAGATTTCATTAACAGAACATGCTTATCAGATATGAAGGAAAGTGATAGTGCTAGGACATTAACTATGAATCTCTCAGCTGCACTTGACAGCATTTTCCATTACAACTTTCTTGTATACTTGCAGCCATCTCAAATGTTCATGCAATTTTTGGTGGCTTTCACTTGAACATAGACGCTTGATTCACTGCAGCTTGGGTCTTATAACCACTGAGATTATGAAAGTAACTTCTTGAATAAATGCTAGACTAAAATCCTGAAGGTTTAAGATTTAAAAAGCAAGTTTCAGCCTCTGCCCATTATGCCAAATTCTCTAAGATTACATAACACCAAGAGGTAGTAGTTTAAGTCCATGCTCTCAGGGCTAATAGATTTTTCATATTGGACTTCATTGTCAATTCACTGTACATTTTTGTGCTCTGGCGCATGGAGACTCCCACAGTTTTGCTCCATCTCTAAAGGGTTAAGCACTGTCCACTGACTGCAGTCTGATCCCCTTCAAGGTACAGCAGTTCTTACCAGGTAAATCCAAACTCTTTCACCTCTCTCAAGCCGCAGCAAAGTGTCATGGTTTGACACTGGCACAAGGCTAAATGCCCCTATGAAAATACACTTTCCCTGGTGTCTGCTGTGAGATTTTTGACCAGGAATAAGAAAAAACAGGCTCTTGCTTAAAAAGAAAAAAGTTTATTAACCAAACTACAAAATCAATTACTAAACTACACACAAAAGAAAAAAAACACAAGGAAAATGAAAACCTCACAAAAACACTCTCTTCCTCCTCCCCCCTAAATTCCCAATACAATACATCTTCCACAAATCACCAATTCTTGATCTGGCACTACCCTTTGAATACTCAGTCCACTAAGAGGAGACAGAGTCTTTCTTGGTGCCATAGGCTTCCCCTGGAAACACCGTTGAAACTTTTTGTGTTTCCATATCACTCTGGACACCGCCTGGTGATCATCTGCCATCGTGACATCCTCCTTCCATATGCAGTGCTCTCACCACAGCATATGGACCAAAACTGCTTCTAAAGTTTTCTTTTTAAGGATGCTTTGTCCAATTCCAGAACAGGACAGTCTCTCACCTTTAGGACACCAATCCCTCCCATATTTATACACCCCCTGAGGCCGAGGGGTACCCACACTGAAACTTGGCTCTGGGACGTTGCTTCCCCCTAAATGCAGTCTCTATCACAGGAAGAAAAAACTGGTTCTATCCATAGCTACACAAGAAAAGTCCAGCCAAAAGGCCACTCCATCATTCCCCCCTCACTCAAGAGTCTTCTCCACTTACTTTGTGGCCCAGTCCCTTCTTATCTCACCACTTATCTCTCTTCTCATTCAGCTCCAAAAAGATCAGCATTTATAAAGTTTCCGACATACAAGAAAGAGTTAAAAGTTTCAGTCTCTGCTCTCTGCGGCTCTCCCAAACTCCCACAGCTGCCCTGCTGAGTCCTTTTGCCTGCACCCCCCCTTCTCTCTTTCTCTCTCTCTGCCAGAAGAAGAAAAGGAGAGAAGAACAGCTGCCTAATGTCTCTAAAGTTCTCCACCCTTCCATACTCAAGAGCCTTTTCACTCCCACCTCAGTCCAGACCCAGGCCTACCATGTGGGCTGCCCCTCCCTCATCCAGCAACAGCGCCGGAAGAGAGAGTGCTCTAATCTCTCTCTCTCCAAAGTCCCAAGAGGCTGGCAGGCGAACAGCTCCAGCCTTTTAACCGGTGTGCTCTCAGAAGCAAAAGCAAAAATTTCAGTAGTCAAACTCAGTGCCAATGTTAAAATCTGAGCAGTCATTGGCCTCTGACCCCACAACATCTCAAAAATCCTGTTTCCAGATCAAACCATCACACAAAGTCAGTTTGCTGATTTGAAAGGCAGCCAGCATGGGCCAATAGTCATTTTCATCACACTACAGCTCCACCAACTACAGGAAGACTGAGGCAGCATATCTTCTAGTCTAAGTCATATCTTCTAGCCTAAGACAACAGAAAGGAGTTCAATCCCTCACTAGTTGCTGTTTGAAGGCTTAGAACTGAGAGGGATGATGGTTTGCCAGTTTTCAGTAGGCACTTCCAAGATATAATATTCTCTCCTTTGGCATACACTTATTTTAAGTACACAAAAGTGAGAAGTTTATCCACACAGCTTGTGCTACTCTAGCTGATGTCTTTTGAGATGGGTCTTCTTGTAGTGACCCTAACTCAAGGGCTGTTGTACATGAAGGGGTTTGAGGCTCAGCTCACAGCTAACCTTGTGCTGTGTCATGTGTACATTTTGGCCAGGGCTGAGCTGGCTGCAGGAAGAGCTCAGGCAGATAACTGTAGTAACGGGAGCCTGTAAGGCAGCTCCCATTCAACATTAGCAATTCCACCACTTCATGGCCCTGCATTTATCCAGAACTCCATTAACAACTTCATCTGAACCTAATTTTTCTTTGACAATAGAAATAATTGCTTATGTTACAACCATTTTGAAAATTAGTTATTTCAATCACCTCATGGAAAGCTAAAAAAACTTAATTTTTATCATACGTATGAAGAATCTTGTCAGTTAATAGTATAGAAATTTTCCCTCTAAGTGAAAGCACAACATATTTCACATGCAGCTCATTGGTTAGATGATCTGTGGAGCCTTAAGAGCACAATCTCACACTTACTTCTGTTCTGAAAAGTCTTCAGATTTTGTCCTTTCAATAAAAGGAAAAGAGGTCTGGTATCCCTGAGCCTGCAGTACCCACACTCAGCACACAATGCAGAGGCACTTTCTGCTCTTCATTCTGTTCAATAATGGCCAACAGAGGAGAACTGGTTTCATAATAAGCTTTCTGCCAAAGAACACCATTTTAAATGCAGAATTTGATGTGAGAGCTGTTTGGAGGAAATATTAGTCATACAACACGACTACAAATTTATTCTGTATGTATTTCCCCAGAAATGATAAAGCTCTCTTGAAGCTCTGAATTTTATTCCAGTGTAATATTAGACTGTTTAAGATGGGACTACATAATTCAAAAGTAAAAATGAATGTGCTGTAGAAAAGAAATTGTATAATAGAGTCTTAATAAATGAGAAGTCAGCATTATCTGGATCTTTCTAATCATAATTTCAGTTGTTGAAGCACCAGGGACTCCATCAGTCTAGACACTATATTCTGATTCAATTACATTATGCATTAAAAAGTAGTGGTTTACAGCATCCATTAGACTTGTTATTACCCTTGTGCCATACTCAATTGACCACAGGAAAAAAAAGCTTTCTCCTATGGGAGGTGAAACTAAAAAAGCATATTCAGTGAAATGCATTAATAAGTATCCCCCAAAAGAAGTTTCAGTTCATTTCTTTCAAAGATGAGTATTCCCGCAAAATACAGAGTAAACATCATGCCTCATTAAACCTTTGTATTGTTCATACCCTGCATATATCTAGGTGTAACACTGATTAATGGAAATAAACTACAATATTCTGTGACTCAGAATAAAAGACTCCAAACCTTAGCAGGACTAATAACAACAACAACTTGAATAAAGCATATTAGCAGGAGACTAATCCAAGCCTCATTCATAATATCTAGCATCTCATTTTTCTCTTTGTCTTGAGTCTCAAAAGTCATAAAAACACAGCACTGCCATTCTGAGCATTCCAGCTGATGACAAAAGCCAAGAGAAAATGTTTAGCTCTGGTCAGACTGATGAGAAACTCTTTGCTGTTATATTGAACATGAGACACCCATTTTGCAGCTCACAATTTAGCTGTCAATTTAACTCATATCTACAATAAAATAATCTTCCATTTTCAAAATGTGCCATCCAAGTTTGTTCGCAGGATCTGTATAGAATTTTCAGACATCTGCAATCTTTATCTACCAGCAACTGCTGTCTTAAAGCCCCTCTACTTGTTATTCAGAGAATGATTGATCTCCAAATTAGATGTTTAAGCACTTGTGCAGTAATTCAGCCACAAGGTTAATTGCTTTTTAGACAAAGGTAGGCCATGACTTTTCACATAAGTATATTTATTGCTAAATTAACACATTTATCAAGTAATTGCATTATTCTGGGTTTCAGATATAACTAAGAATGAGGAACAGTAAGTTTCCTCATTCTTCTAAGAATCTGACATGTAAAATAATTCTCATTTGAAGATTTAAAAAATACTTTTGTATATTAATAAAAACGATGTATGTATTTGAATTTGAAAGTCTTGTTAATGAGTAGGAAGAAATCATTAAATTATGTCACAGAAGAATGTTTTATTTGAAAACTTACCTAAAGAAATTAAATTGCTGCTAAAAAACTTATTCTCACTAACATAGCACCTTTTCGTGCAGTTTCCTTTTGGGTAATGAAATCTTTTCAGCCAAATAATTCTCACTATTCTGTGAATGCATGATAAATTTACCCACAATTCATGCCAATAGCATAATGCTTTTTACTCTTTTGCAGCAGCTGTGGATGCCTCAATTCCTTTACAATCCTATGCTTTAGAGCATAAATTTCCTACAAAAGCCATTCTTCTTCATGAGATATGAGCAATTTAATTCAGGAGCTGCACATGCTGCAGCTCCAATTGGTTGTCACTCCAAGGCAGCCAGGGCTTGTTGTCCCCCAGCTCTGTCCCGTCCATCCCACTGGCGCTCCCGAGCTCCAGCCATCTGCTTCCCTGAGCACTCAGTCCCCCTCACGCTTGTCAGGCAGCACACGAGATTTCCTCTCCAGTTTGCTCAGAAAAGAAAGTGTCTGGCTAATAAATGCTGCCTGTTTGACAACACTGAATGCTATTTACAAACTGTGGCTCCCTTTAATCAACTCATTTGTCCCCGATTCCAAGATGTGATCATGGCTCATTTTAAGTCTGCAACAAAATTCTTGTTGAGACAGATGGAAGTGAGGGCAAGTATGAGCCCCACTGTTAGAGCAAGCTCCACTCAAAAGAGGGTCCCTCTGCCCATGACAGATCCCCATCACCTCCACCACAGTTCTGTTTAAGTTTTTGGTACAATGGTATAATAACTGGTATGATGCTCACACCCAAAACAGGACATCATCAGTGATTAATTCCTCAAAACTGATAGATAAGCTGAATCCCAGACAAACACATCTTTCTCTCTGCAGCTTATACCAAGGCAAATACCTGCCATATCAGATGAAGAGTGAATAAAGCAGCTATCCTCTTCTAGTGTCAGTGATGCTATGCTGGTTTGCAGTAACTGTCTGATTGCTTACCTGCTCAGTTCATTTCCTCTATGAAATCTGATGAGGAACTCTATCTGATGATATAAATATTAAAAATACGTAACTTTCAAGCATAAAATTTGTGGGACGCTTTTCTGGTTTTGGTGAGATTTCTGGGGTTAGGTGTTTGGTTTTGAAAGGTGGGGGCGGGAGAGAGTTGAGTGAGGTACAACTTGGAAAAAATATTTTCCCCATAACACCCTTTAAGTATTCCATATTGGCACTAGTCAGCAAAGGGTTGAGTTTTGTAACAAATCACTGTTTGCCACCAACCTTTTCCTTTCCCAAATTTGTGTGACTTCCAACAGCCAATGCCAACTCACTATTCTTTTATATCATTAGTTAATTACTAGAATAAAAAAGCCCAGAATCAAATTACAAGCAAAATGGGACTTGAAAGAGGAAAGCTGAAAATGACAAACTAACCAAGTACTTATTTATTTCACCCTCACAGACACTAAAAATATAAAATACTATTATTCTTCACCTGAGGATGGCACAGAGCCATTGGCTTAATAAAGGAATAATGAAGCAACAGGAACAATGCTAAAGGAATTCACTAAGGGCCATGAACTCATTGCCAGTGACCCAATGCATCAAGTGACCAAGACAAGCCCCAGGTTTGGCAGCCCTTGGGTGTTTTTTCTCATTATGTGATTTATGAGTGAGTTTTTAAACAACATAGCCTCTGCCATGCAGTGTGGCATAGCCAATCACAGGGTTTCCTGCTGGCTTTTAATGCTATTATTCCCACGGTGTTGCAGTATCCTGCAGCAAGAAATAAAAGGCTATAAGCACTTATTGGTCAGTATCCTGATGTTATGTGCCAAGTCTGCAGCTGGAATCATGGCTCTGCAGTGCTGGAACGTGACTATGACAACTCATCTGACACTCCAAGTGCTGCTGCTCAGGTCACCCTAGACATCAAGGGCCATACTCATAAGCAAAGATACATGTGAACCAAAGTCAATAGAAAAATTTAAGTTCTCTTCTGACAAAAACACAAATAAAAGGAGATAAAGTTTACATTGACTGCAATATGAGACATCTTCAGACATTTGGGTTGTCCCATGCAAAGTGACATAGGATGAGAGCACTAGAAAAGAGCACGTACAAACTCTCAGTTGCCTCTAGCATTTACATTTTTTATATTTCCCCATTGGAAAGCTCTAAGTTAAGTTCTACTAACTTTCCTATTATCTCGTGGCTCTAACATTCCATTTATTAGTCAGAACGTCAATATTACACCTTACTCAGAATGGATGCTGTTCTCCAGCAATATCTCTTTTTGTGGCAATGTCCAGCTGTGTGGGTAGAGGAATATGAATCCCTGAAGTGATGGATAAAGTTTTTTAGTTCTTTCAAACTCACCTGGGATTCATGTAAATATGTAAACACATGGGGTAAGATCCCAGTCCTAAATCTCTTGGCTTGAAAACAATCTTAGGCCAAACTGCCCAGCACGTGAACAGGAAACATGATCTGAATGAGTAGTGAAAACATGACTGATAAGACAAAAAAAGAAAAACCACACCTGTGAAACAAGAGAAAAGTAGACAGTTTGTGTTTTTAAGATTTCATAGAACTCATGATTTCTCTTTCATTCCCTTTGTAGAATTGTGTTTAACAAACTTTTTTTGGTAGTGGTATCAATATTGTCTTCCAAAAACAGTTCCTCATTTAAAATGCACTGGCCTGCACTGCTTTCAGTTCCAGCAGTATATTGATTTAAAATCCAGTCTTCAGAACCTAGCGATAAGGAACTCTTATCTAATTGGAATTATACCACTTCATTATTCCACAATATGGAAATTGTGCTTAGCTTTCCATGCTCAGACTTAACTCCTCTAACGCAGAGAGCATTTATCTGTGAAATGGAGATGTTCAGCAGAGGCCCAAGAGCCTATAAATCTTTGTGACCACTTCAAAAAGGTACATGTTTATGACCTTCAAAATCCACCTTCCTGATTTATTCAAATGCTTACTCAATTGTTCTCTGAAGCTACTGGATACCTTTGCACTCCCTTTAACAGGAATTCAATTGAGTCCATATACACAAAACCTAGACAAGACCAGGAATTCCACAGTAAAACATTTGCCTAAAAAATGTTGTTCAATGGAAAGTAAAGGATTTTTTTTATAATACTATATTAATGTTGGTGAAAAACCCACAGAAAAGCATTCTCCCGTCAAGGGATGTGCTCTGTAATTGCCAAGAACTGTAGGAGATAAAAAAATCTTATTATTCTCAGTCAAACTGTAAGTTTTACTGTCTTAAATTCTGAGTTCATGCCAAAGCAGTGATGATGTTAGAGTTCCTTCTACGAGGCTTGTTTCTTGACCAGTCACAATAAAAAAAATACAGAATACTGGAAATGAAGTCCAGAAGGACAGTTAAAATTTATTGCTAAAATCAATTTGTTTCTTACGGCTTACTTTTCACAAGGCATAATGAAGATGGCTGACATAGCAAAATCATCCACATGCCCTTCAATAAACTCCACAGATGCCCATCCTCAGACATGACTTCTCATCTTTTATATCCTACTTCCCAAGCATACATAACACTAATATATTCAAATAATAATTCTTACTGCCTAGTCTCTACAACTTTATATGATCATTTATTGCTGCAGTTTCTATAACATAGCAATGATATTGGCATAACTAGAAGATCATTTGTAGCAAGGAACTACCACAACATTGCGCCTCTGTGTCTCTATGTGTGTCTTCTAGTGGATCTCTTATTTTTAGAGTGAACTCTCAGTGACCCAAGAACTGAAACACAAGATTTGCTTGTGATCTCAGAACATCAGTTAACCTCAGCCTGAGTGACGTCTAAGAAAAACAGATGTGGTACCAGCCCAAAAATAGAGGGGGAAAATTACAACAGAGGCTTTGAAACAGCAACCACAGAATGACAACAGAGACCACAGAACTACAAAAACAAATCAGAATATTGATTTATAGTCACTATATGCATGCAAGTTCAGGAGCTGGGTAAAACCTGCTTTGGAGTACAAAAGAACAAACAGCCATCATGTACACAAATAACAGATCTTCAATACAACATCACTTACATTCACTGGAGGAAAAGCAAGTGAGCAGACTGCTTCAGCAATCACACAAAACGAGGCTGAAGAAGATGCAAAATTATAGGGAAGAAACCACCATCACATTTCCCTCAGCAAAGAGCTTATTGTGCTGACAATTCATTGTAAAACCACCTTCTCTTCATTTCAAGGAAAATTACCTCATGCAACCTAGGGGCTAAAGTAGCATGGGAACAAAGGGCAATGCCAAAAATGGAGATGATAAATTTTGCACATATCTATATTATACATATTTATTATCTATATTATATATAGACATATATATTATCTATATTATTATTAAAAGTAAGCTGCAATAACAGGCTAATTTGGACATTGCTAGCACTGTGACTGGACTAGTAGTAATCCTTTGACCAGATGGTCAGCACCCTACTTGAGAATAAATTCTTGCTTCGAGTACTCTTCTTCACTCTGCACAGAGAGGGCATTTCACCTGGCATCCTGCCTTTGATGGCTGGCTGTTAAACCAGGACATGACTTTACTGTCACACTACTACAACTTAACTTTGTTAGTATTGATTTTGCTCGTAATGAAGTGAAACAACTGAAGCTTTCCACCTCAGTAAAAGTTGCATGCTTATTTTACTTTTCTGCAGAAAAGAAAATTTCTACTTTTCTGAAAGACAAAGCTTCTCCTCACTCCACCCCTCATTATTGTACACACACACAAAATGCAACTCATTTGTATCAAGTTTCTCACAACAAATTTTTTGCTTAACATCTTCTGACAAGATGAAGCATCTCTTCATGACTGACAAGCAAATTAACACATTTTCAAGTCTAAAACATTTAGAGAACAGGAAAGCTATTTTCCCACCTTGTGCTATGAAAACAATCAAGAAATGCCATATTGCTCCAATGCAATACTCCAGTTAAATTGCTCTGCTGCCTTGGAGAAGAAACAAATTCAGCATAAGCATTTCAGCTAAATCACACTATTTTTAGTGCTAGACAGCAGTCAATTTTCATTTGTTCTGGAGCATCTCAGCTGGAGCTGTTGCAACAGATCTTTAAAGGCCACAAAAGAATGAATTAAAGAAAATGCCTCTACTACTTTCATTTCTTACCACTGTAATTTAACCTAAGAATGATATAGGATATCCGCTTTAACAGAGTATTTTGTACAGAACTGCACCCCAGGTGGCCCAAACTGAAATTAAACCACAAGGAAGGACTGACACAGAGCAGGGGAGGGAAGGAGAACTGGGAGGGTGAAGAAAGTAAAAATAATTCTGTTCCTCCTCCTGTTTCTGGCATCATTTGTAATTGCACTGTCCACAAAGAAATCCTACCACCTTTCCACATCTTGTCTCTTTTAAATACACAATATAGTATAGAAAAAACAGGTCTTGTACAAAACAGCCATAAGCATCCTATGTCACTTCCCATGCTACTTGTGCTGCACAATACTCTGAATGCATGCACCAGCAGTTCAGGAACACAAACCCTTTTGTGGCTTATCACTTAATTGGCAATTATAATCCTATAATTAACTACAGAAAAAAGCCTCTGGCAAAAAGCAGCTGAATAATTCAAACATGAGTTATAAAATAACTCCTAAAACTAGTCAGCAGCAGCTTATCTGCAAATGCAGAAATAAACCACACTAGAGAGTTAGTACCATCAGTTCCTGTGCCCACTCAATCCCCCAGGCACCCAAGGGCCACATCAGTTTAGAAGTGGCAGGGAATGGTTTCAATGCAGCCATCACTCTGATACTGCCTGGGACTGACTGTCAGTCTTCCTCATAAAAAGGGAGAAGGCTAAAAAAATCCTGACTCACCTTGCTGCTGTAAACAGCCTGATATATTCTCCTAGTTGACAATCACTTATAGAAGTAGTGGTGCAATAAATGAGCTAATGAAAGTGTCACTTACAATAAGATGTCAGCAAGCCAAAAAAGCCAAGCCTGACTGGCACCTGTCCTGCTGCACTTGACTGAATTCTTCAGATCACACTGCACTGTTAATTACAGCAACACAAGCATCTGTAGCAGCCAACCCATTCTTTTTATGAGAGCAGCAGATGGGCCACAACTGTGAGCAACAAAAAATAAAATCCAGTTGGATTCACCCCACCTTCCTTCTTGACACTCAATGCTTCTTCCCCCTATCTGCTCATCATCTAAATCATCACTAAAATCCCACTCCAGCCAGATGATCCACAGTGGATTTCACCATGTGCTACAGGTGCCTTCATACAGCCTGAGCCCAACCAGCCTATCAGACCATTCAGAAAGCACTGAATATGAGATCCTTCAATCAAATTCTCTTAGATGTTCATTTCACAATATTTGTAATTCCAAGGATTGAACAGCAAGTTCAGCAGGCCCTCAAGGAGAGAGACTCCAGCTATTACAGCTAACTCTAGAAATAAATCAATAATTCTACACTAATTCCCACTTTCTTCAAAGATAAATTAAGCAAACCACACAGTACTTCTCTGAATACTAGTTTGTGTTATTTGCAATCTTCTGTTTCTCTTTTTAATTTTAAGTTAAGGACTGTACACAAAGAAACAACTCAAAGGAGCACAGAGCTGCTCAGGGAGCAATTCAAACTCTTCAGTGGTATGGGTTGGGAGCCCATACTGTAAAATTCTGACATACAGCCAGATGCATAAGTCATTTTTCGCTGGACTACAATCTAAGTACCTCTTTAATTACAACCCATGCTAAGGGCTCCAGGGTCATTCCTATCCCATCACTCTACTTCTCAAATAGAAGAAAAAACAGAAGCATCTCCAAACCCATTCTGGTGCTTAGCACTCTTATACAGAAAAAAATAGTTTAAAACACCTGAAGAATTAAAGCATCTGTGTCTTCCTGATCAGAGCAGCTGCCCACAGGAGTGCAGTGACAGGCTTGCAGCATCTCCAACCAGTCCTTGGCTTCTTCCTTGAGTGTGTCTAAAATTTGTCTCCACTTACTAACAGTCTCAATATTAAATAAATCAAAACATGTCGTTTCTGTAACACAGACAAAGCAATACTTTGTTCAGTATTATTTGTCAAATACTAATTCAAGAAGGCGCTAAAGTAAGATTTGTTGTACTCAAAGAAACAAATTTATGATATGCTGAAAATATAGGTTTTTGATGACTAAGAGCTTGCTGAACTGTATTGTTGGAATTCACTGCTAATGCTGTATAGGATTCTGCCCACTCAGTTCTATATTGCTGGGTGCATAAAATTCAGTGAAAGACACAACAGGGATTACCAAAGACCTCAACAGAAGTAATAAACAATGATAGAAAGAAAAATATCCCATGTACTACACAGCTCCAAAGAAGAAAGCTAATAGAAACCTGCTCCATCCACACCAAAATGAAGTCCTTTTCCTAAGACCCAAGCCTGCAATTACAGTAAAAAAAAATCTTAGAAAGCATGGGAGATTTGGATAAAATGCGAGGCTTCAGATTTTGCCAATGCAAAACTAACATGCTGGAAAGACTCAAGAGATGAGTGAGTCACTGCAACAGACAGCTGCAGTTGAAACAGGTTATTAAAAGTTTCCATCAAATCAGAGACTGAACAAAGTGGATCCAACTTTATGAACCTCTGCCCTATAGAAAGATGAAAGGTGTCCATTTATTGTCTTCTGAGTCAAACATCTAGCTAAAATTAGACAGACAGAAGCAAGACAGAATTAGTCATAAATCAAAGTATCTCTTCAAAAAATTTTCCTTAATTCTAGAAGAAAATTAAAATTTACCTTTTCAACAGTGTTAGGCACCACTTAGAAACTGCTTTTATAAAATCTACCACATAAAAAACACATTCTTAAGCTTACAAAGAAATAATTGTCTAATTTTTCTGAAAATTCAAGCTTTGAATCCATCTGTAAGACATTTAAAACTTTTTTAGTTACAAATTTTTAAAATGTGCTGTTTTCTTTTAAGATATACAGCATGTCAAAATTACTCTCTACTTCCTGCACACCTCTATTATTTTCCCTGTATTTAGGATTCATCACCTCACAGTCTTCTCACATGCCACTTCACTGATCAGCAAGGTTAGAGTGCACTCTTTCACTTTTTCAGAAGTCCAAAACACCAACTATATAATCTCACCAGCTCCCAAAATACAGTTTTGTGAAATTGACAGTAAATTCACGGAAAAGATTCCAGTTTACTGCAGTGGGAACACATGCATGGGAGCTCACACTTAACAAAATGTCAGGGTGTGTTTCAAAGTGGACTTTTTAATCCATAGCAACTTGGTGATAAAACCACCATCTCCACAACATCCAAACGCTTGAGTCCAATAAAAATTTTAAACACAGATCACCTAGGTGTATTTGAAGCTCCTATAAATCAGTTCCTCCCAGTGTAACTCAATTCAGATTCTGTTTTGCACTGAATTAGCACACATACAGTGATACATTCATTTCACACAGGTATGACACAGGAGCTGGACTCTTCATTGTCCTTCTTACAGCATTCCATTTTATGAAAAGAACATTCAGCTCTGTTCACCATGATGACCTTAGTGGCATAAGTCATCTTTTATAATTCACTTTTCTCTTTACATTCAGGCTGGCTGCTGTATTCAAAGACTGGAATGCTTCGTCTGTTTTGACACATGAAGTTGCAAAGCACACCTTTCAATCCATCACTCAGAAAGGATGCACTGGTAATGGCAGGAGAGGTCACTGAGCAGCCACCTCTCCAGAAACTGAAAAAGCAGCATCTGGAGTTAGAGCTGAGGTGCTTTTATTTCTCAGACCATGATATGAAACTTAATTCATCTCAAATGCAGGGATTCTCATGGCTCACTCCAGGGGAATGAAGGGTTCTCACTGCTCTCAGTTTATAACTAGAATTTTAAGAGGAGTTGAAAAAGGAGGATTTTATTTTTCTCCAGGGCACTGGCACTCAGTCATGGCAGGAAAGGTGTGTATACCTATAGAAAGACTGAGAACTTCTGGTACTACTGCACTACTTCTTCGTCCTTAAGAGTAGGGACTTCTGGTATGTAAGTCCTCCCATACCTGCCCAGCTCTGGTTACACACTTAGGACCAACTGCTTGATTTACATTTGGAAGCAGTAGAGTTGCCCTTCCCTGACGTCCATAATCAGCTCCTTAGGATGCCAATAAATACATTGCCTATATTGATACACTACAAAGGAGTGATGCCTTTCTCAATAACAAACTAACCTGATTAAAAGAAATGCACTGCTACATAGCAAGCCAAGCTGTTTGATTAGGTATTTCTTTTATATTTCTTTCTTTCCATGACCCTAAGTAACAGAACCAAAGCATACTATCTTAAATCATACTGAAACCTATCAACATTTCTTTTTGCTCAATCTGAAAGATTTTATTCAAACAAGTCCAGAAGGTTTTTGTTTTATTTGGAGTGATTTACCTTTTCCATCTTTTGTCATTTTTACATATATAAGTGAGAAAATTAGTAAAACTGGAATATTGAAAATTGTATGAGCATGCAAAAATGAAAGGGCTTACTTTAAGTCCTCTCTTTTCCAGCCACAGGATTTTTTTCTATTTAATCCAGAAAAATCTCATCTAAAATTTTCCTTTTCTACATGAAGGACTACATGTGTAGCCACAAAAAATCTCTTCTAATCCCTGGAGAGATAAGTTAAGAACCAAAGAAAATATTTCTACCCTGTCACTTCAGGGAAGTGGTAGAATAAGTGGTGCTGATATAGTTCAGTCAGACCTCACCACCCCACCGAAGGGGCTCCAGCCATGGTTGCCACCTTCTGTTGATGTGGTTTCCTGGACATCATTTCACTCCATTATGCAGTGTTCCCTTCAGCACCTAACATACAGCAGAGGCCAAGCACCTCTTGTTCACCACTTCCCCCCTGAGTTTGACTGGAGAGAAGGAAGAATGTTCCTCCACCTTTTAGACCTCACCTTTATCCCCTGAAGTTAAGCCATGCTCCTTCCAGGACAAATGTAGCTGAAGGACACTGCAACTCCAGCCAAGAAAAGGTGTAGGCTCCTTTTATGGCAGGGGTCAATGAGCACATTCACACTGACTTTCAGGGAGGGTCCAGACAGAAGGAAAAGAAAACCCACCTCCTTTTTTGGGAGGACAAGTTTATCCAACTGCAATTAGGCAAGGGGGCCACAGATCTCTACATCTGCAAGACAGTTTGTCTCACTTTGCAGTCTCCTGCAATGTAAGACTCAGGGAGTTTGTGTGGATCCTTAAAAATCAGTGACATTTCAGGACACCTCAAACACAAAAACATCCCTCAGTGGAAGACAAGATCCCCCAGCTGGAGAAGAACAGAAGCAGAAAATGAACCTCCACATTCACAAATGTAATTATTGTCAGTAGCACCCAAGACCTAGATCTTTATATTTACACTAGTAAGGAAATAAATGAAAAACAAAATCTGTCACTAAATCTGGCTTTCAGTTCTGTCTTGCTCATTACAGAAAGTATTTATTTCCTCCCTACAGAGCACAGTAAGTTATGCCAGGGAACTATAGGATGCTTTTAGGTCTTGATTTAACCACTAATGCTATATAATTAAACAAAGGCTCAATGTATACCTCAATACAAAAGGGTTTAACCAGAATATAATTTTTTCCACCTAGTACTTTCCTCACAGCTATAGAAAAGGAAGCTCTGCTCCCCTCCTGCCCAGTAACCTTTTCCTTTATATGTTTCCCCCACCTGAGTAGTTCACAAAATGAAGTGTAATGACAACCACCCTGGCAGCAACCTGCAAGAGGCACCAAAACAAATCAAGTGCAGCAGTGCTCACTGGCTGACAGTTGTAATAAATTAAATTGCCTATTCCTATACAATTCATTATGCCTTCCATGAAAAAAGACCTAGATGTAAAATGAGCTATTCAAAACACATTCTGCATTTCTATTAATCTAACAGAGTGAATTGTTTTCTATGCAGTAAAGCCAACAATGCTTGCCTCCACAGCACTGCATCACAGCCTAAAGCTGTAGCACCCATCCTGGGAGAAAATAGCAGCAATGCAGGGAGCAGGAAAATGTCACCTTTGAGGGCTGCCTTAGAAGCTACCAGTCTGTGAAAAATGTGTTTCATTTGTTTCGATGTTTGCAGGTACCTGCCACGTCTGTGTCATTTAGTTCCTAAATGAATCCAGTACCTTTTAATTTTCAATGGTGGAAATTATTCTTCATTTTTTCAGCATTCAAATTTCAGACTGTTGCTCACTGCCACCTGCTGGAGCTCAGGGAATTTTATAGGTGGGAGAAAAACTGTGGGCACCGCAGTGGGGTTTATGCATGCTTTTATTTACCAGCTCCACCAACATTATGTCTTGCTACTGTTTCAAAAGTAGGGCTATTTCCAGGCATGTTTTGCCATTCACTTTTATGTAAAAGTTTTGAACTCTCTTGCACCTGCAGAAGATGGGTGAACACAATAGAAGGCAGAATGTGGTAACCTTACCTATACTACAGCTGTGACCAGGTGTTCATAAATATAAAGGGAGAAGCAAATATCAGAAGTTAATTTCACACAATTTCTATTTTCTGAGATAAGCAGAAAAATCTAACACTACTTTTAATACAGCTGTCTATTTAGTCAATCTAAGGATAGCTGTCCTTCAATACAGAGTCTGTTTCAGCCCAGTTTGCAGAGAGCAGTATGCTACCAGCTCAGTCCCTGAGCCTAAGCTCATTTACAGAAGTTAAATGTTTAATTAATGCAGTGAGAAAAATATCCAGAAATTTAATGATCAGCACATGAAACAAGATATTACTTACCTGGTATCATCACAACACAAGTAGGATAGTAAATTAGACCAAGAAAAATCAGACCTCATGTTAGAAGCAGTATAGTTACCAGAGTGTGGATTCTTAAGTTTTTTGGATACCAGAGTTGGCAAGAGGGTTAAAAAACACTGATAGCAGACCCCAAGGGTCATGAAACTCCAAATATTTAAAAGTGTATTACTGCTTTCTTGGGAGATTTGAGGAACTGTTTCAGCTTCTCCTTTCATTTGCTGAATTTAAGTGCTATTTGAAGGTATTTACATTTTTTTCCAGCACTTTGAGCAGAGTTTTAAGGTATTATGGAAACATTCTTATTATGCATAACGGGATTGTGTCAGATTCAAGTGTACAAGATCTGAGAGCCAAAAATTCACCCATAAGAGAAAGTCCTACCTGTTTATGGGGAAGGCCTAGCCCTGAATCCATGGGAGATTTGGAACAGATGAATCCTTATTGACTTGACAGCAGGATCCCACTGCCAGGAGGCAGCTGAGCCAGTGAAAGGGCCTTTACTGCCTGCCAGCACAACAAAGCCTCAACCACAGCCTGGCGTGTCAGGTCAGCTTGATGCACAGCTGTTTTAGCACATAGCCCAAGAACACACTAATCATTTGGAGTCTGACCCCTTGCTTCCAGAGCAGTCGGTATGTTTATGCATATTAAACTGTTGGAGGCCTTGCCTTATATGCTTCCTTCTCTTAGATTTCCAGCCTTCTCTCCCTATCTTACTGCACAGCATAACAGACACTGATCTTCTCTACAAGCTGCCAAAACTTACAGGAGCATGGGCACAAAACTTATCTTTCCCCACAGGAGTTTTTTACATTCCCTCCAACACCATGACCAGCATTCATCATTGCCAGAAATCACCAGAACGTGAGGGAGTTCAGGAATTTCTGTGAATCATTTGCTCACTCTTCCTGCTGTCTCTGAGAAAAGGAGCATCTGTCCTTAGAAAAACCAAGGTGAAGCATTTTCCTTCTGTGACAAGGCAGCAGGATGACAACAGCTTCCTCAATCCCAATCCCTTCCAGTGCAGCACACTGTTCCCAGCACAGACAATATTCTCAAGAGCAGCAAGAGATTGTGCAGCAGTGCCCAGGAGCCATGGTCAATCACCCACTGCTCCAGATGCTCCTGCACAGGTCAGGAGCCTGACCCACGTCTGCTTCCTGGGATTCCCACAACATCCATCCCTTTCTTAGAACCAATGGCCATTCCACTGCTACTTAAATTACATGTTACACAGTCTACTTTAATTCCAGCCCATAGTAAAAGGACATACTGTGGTTTTATGGATTTCCAAAACTGCAACCTTATGACCTTACTAGAACCTAAAGGTCACCAGGAGTGGAAACAGAAAGCTGAACTTCCCCACTGCCCATCTCTCTCTAAATTGTTAGCACACAAGTATAGCCAAGTAAGTACCACAACTGAAATGAGATGATAAATAATTAATTAAACACTTCAAATATGCTTAAGGTAACTGCATATTGCTGTGACAGTGCCCACAGATCAATGAAGAATGGTCTCGTGGTGCCCGAAACTGTACAAATATAAAATAAAGTGACAGCAACAGGCTTGACAAGCTCATGGGCTAAATAAAAAGCTTACAAGGTTAAAGAGATTCTTTCCATCGACTTCAGTAAGCTTTTAAGAGGGCTCTAGGGCATCTCTGATGAGACAGCCACAACAATCTCCCTGAGAACACACTCCAGGAGTTTCCTGTCCTTCCGCACTTCAAGATGGGAGCAGAACAGAGCTAAGGTAGGCATTTAAAATCTTATTTGTAAAGGCATTCAAAAACAAAGAAACAAAAAGTACCTGGATCACAGCTTTTAAAAGGTATATGGGTGCCCAAGTGCCACTGATAGAAATAAGTCTTACAGAAAGCTCCTATATTCAAATAAATTCAAAAAACATCTCTGTTTAAAATAATAACAAAAACTTAAAATAGACCAACCAAAACATAACTACAAACCCCACATAGCACAGTAATTGATGAAGCTGACAGCACTGCAAAATAAAGGCTCATTCTTAGCTGCTTAAGAAGACAAGGGGTGCAGTTCTCATAATAACCCACTTCCCATTTGAAAGCATTCAGAATAAACACCTATCATCACACTACAGCTCTTCACACAGAAATGCAGACTGTCCTATGCCAAGGTTAGCAACATTTTCCCAATACCTGTTAAAGATCTTTCAAAGAAAGCAGGAATTCTTGGTGCCCTATTAGACCAGTGGGCCACAAACACATACTGAAGAATTTTACTAGAGGGATTTCAAACTATAGAAGGCAAAGTTGGTAAATCAAGTCTTGCTGAATAAAGTTGTTGAATTCTGATTTTTTTTGTTCCCTTGAAGAATTAATATCACTACTTTCAAAAGAGGATTTGAGAGGATGGAGGGTTCCCCCAAATAAGTACAGCTTATAATTTCTTCCATTTTGGAATACAAATCAGGCAGTCTGCAGGTCACATGAATGTAACCCAGCATGCCAAGGATCTCTTCTTCTGAATAGCAACTTCCAAATAAACTGTAGCCCTGCATTCAATTTGAATAACAAAGCATAAAGAGGCAATGAGTGACAGTTTCTGTGAGAAAATAACTCTTCTAGAAGATATTATGTTTATGTATTTCCAGCACATGAAATTCCCAAAGTCACTGTTTGCATACACCATGTGTGTGTAGAAGGTTAACCAGAACTAGGAGCAGATATTTAAATTTATGAAGCTTGACAGCTTCTTCCACATTAGTAAGCTGCCTCTGTCTTCACATCACACTCTTCTTCTCCCACCCTCAAAATTACATCCCACTTCTTTAAGCAGCACCGCTGCTGGGAAAGGTAGCTGGGAAAACTGAAGTAAGAAATGTCTCCCAGCTGAGAATCTCAATTTCATTTTCCCAGTTGCTTTCCTTATTTATTTTGCACATCAGAAGCCCAGCTCTCCTAAGACCCTGTTCACTGCTCTCTCCAACAGTACCTCAGAACCAAAACTCCCTTGACTGCAGCTTTTTCTCCTGTCATGTCTCCAGCCAGGTTTTCCAACAGCCCAGTGCCCCAGCAATTCCTCTGCAGTATCCCCAGCTGCAGCACAACCTCTGAGTGTGGTGCAGGCACTGACTGGAATACAAATATCCTATACCACTGAAAATGCATTATAAAATGTACCCACACAGAATAAAAGTTATAAGAATACATAAGGAAACCCTGAAGAAAATCCCTAAAGGAATAGTATGATTTCTGTCTTATTTTATGGACAAGGGGCTGGTACAATCCAGGCATGCTCCACAAGTTTTGACTATTATAAGATAAAAACTAAGAACTTCCCAGTAATTTCAACATGGTAGCAATCTGCTTCAGCTGTTACTCTCACTAAAAGTAATTTAATGTCATGTCAGATACAAATATATCCAATTGTGTGCAAATCTGCAAATACATTTAAACCCCTGGCACTGTGAGTAGGAACTTAGTTTTCGAAGTGCCAACATAAATGTATACAGGTAAGCAAAGAGGGAATACAAAAGTCTCTCCCACACAGGCTAAAAGTGTGTGTAAATATGTGCTTAAAAAGGTTTACCAGCTCTGTATTTGCTCTTACAGCTTGCTTTTTACAGATTTTTCATCTGTTAGTAGGAAAATCCAAAGCTAAAAGGTCCTATTAGTACTGAAAGCATTATCAGCAAATTATGCAGCTGTTCTAGAAAGCATATGATTATGTGCTATTAGAGGTGTGTCACAAATACTGACTAGATGGAATAGACAACTTTCTAGCTATGAGGGAAAATAAATGTTGTGGCTGCTCTAATAACTGAGTAAAAATGTAAGGCATGACCACAGTTTACAGGGAAACTGAATTCATCAAGGGATGGAAAGGAGGTCTAATGGCAAGAGAAAGGAGAAAGTGTGACAAGACAGAAAAGAGAACCTTCAGAAAATGAGTCAAAGAAATTCAGCATAAACAGTATGTAATAAGTAATTAACCATATATTTTGGCCACAATAACAGAATAACTGAACATGATATAATATTCTTTAATCCCATTATATATTGACCAGATTTTGTATAATAACTCAGAAACACAAACTTTGCATGACACACGATAAGATATGACCACAGAGTTCAGAAAGACAAACCATAAACCTCTGCAGGTAAGAATTGCAAATTATGTCATTATTAGAAGCATACTGCAATCTTATCTAAATGACTGCTAGCATTGAGACACTGATGGTTAATCTTCTAGGTCATTCCATAAAGCTCTACCTCAAATCACCAAAGAGATCAAATTGAACCTTTGTTTGAAATCTGCTTTGAATTCCTAATAAGGTTTTTGCAGCATAAGTAACGAGTAAATTAGGATTCTCCAGAACAACCCTTTATACTCTTCCAAATCTTCCCAAACAGCAATTCCCCAGAATAGCATCTAAACCTGAACAACCCAGAGTCAGCTCTGATCCTGCCGGTGCTGACCCTTCTCGTCTCATTGTTCTGGTGTTACACATCAGCTGCACCCACCTGCTGCCTGTTTGTACACAGATTATAAAGTCTCTGGGACGGGGATCTGCCTTCATTCTGTGTATTTACAACATCTGCCACCTAGTAACTGACTACAAACTGATTACTCCTCACTGAAGAAAAAAAGATAGACATTATTGTCCAAAGAGATGTGAGGCTTATTTCCTACTTTCTCTTTGATGGTCAGACATATTCTATAAAATGCTTTTCAAGTTGATACATTATTCATTTCATTTTCCCAGCCACCATGAGGCAATTCAGAAGGCCATTGTTTCACATACTAAGACTCCTCAAATTACTATAATTATTTTGCACTGCAACTCTTAGGATACAAAGAGCTTATAATGAAAAATAGCATGAACTGGAGTACCATTTTAACATGAAAATGGTCCTTGCAGCAAAATGAGATGAATATTGGCTGGGGTTTCAAAATACATCATACATTGCAAATTAAAAAAATAAAAATATTTATCTCTGCACTTGGCACCCCTGAAAATAAAACCAATTTCATGTATGTGATGACAGTCAGAAGTCAAATCATCCATGCTTTTGAGTCTCAGTCTTTGACACTAACTTCATATAAAATTACCTACACTTACAGGGAAAATAATACTGAATTATTTTATTGTGAGTGTGTTATTCTCCATCCATTCTGTTCAAGAACACACCATCCAGAAAAGCAGGGCAAATCTGATATTTGGGTTAAAGCATATAAATCTCAGGCAAATTATACCTGCCTCTGCAACAGTCCTTCATATTCACAGATTTCTGTTCCACTTTGTATTTTTACTTTGGTATTAGATGTTCCAGGAAGTCCCTAATAGGATGGTGTGAGTACTGCTTCTGGGTACATTATATCCCATATACCCTAAAGGTCTTTGCCTTTGGCATGTGCAGGAAACACATACTCTGGTAACAAATCTGTTGGAATCTGCTTCAGACTGGAAAACATAGATGGACTTCCTTGTACAGAATACATTGCCAGGCATTTCCTTGCTTTCATATTTCAGGGAAAACAGACTCTGGAGATCTCAGCTGGGGGAGAATGAGGTCAGAGGGAAGAGGTGTTTTCTTCAGTGGCCATCTTTCGGGCTTAAGGCACATTGGCATGGGAAAAATGCTTTTTCTAACCTTGTTTAGATCTTTTAACAGGCACTACTGAATCAGATTTACCAAGTCCATTTTTTGTCTTAAAGATGTATAAGGATGCCTTTGAAGATATTTATTCCTTAAAGCACAAAATGGGCCTGGCTCCCATGAGAAGCAATACTACCCTTCCATCAAAGACAGGAATATAGCCATCCTATATTCCCCAAACTGCATCTCAGCTGTCTCACATTAAGGTGTATCTATATTTGGAGGTAAAGTCTCTCAGCAGCTAGATAAATTTCTTTATAGCAAAGAGTAAAGCTGAAGTGATTTCATATTTGATAGAGACTGAATGACACAGTACCATGGGGAATGCATTTTTTGTGGGGGTTTCATAGGAACACATATCCCCACATCCATAAGTCTGGTAGGTAATGCCTTGGCTGTGAAGGCTCCCAGCACTTTACATCCCACAGGTTTGCAGTGACCCTATAAAATTACTTTCCATCTTACTGAAGTTCCAGTGGCAAGAAATATTTCTGACAAATAACCAGGACCTGGCAGCAGGTCTAATAAGTAGTGCCAGGTTTAAAATGCTGCAGTTATCAGTCAGTCACACCACAGAGCAGGTCATGCATAGCAAAGAGCTGCTTTATTAGCTTGAAGGAATATGCAGCATGTATAAAATGCTAGAATGCAACTACTGAGCAGAAGCCAGAGCTGAAGCAAAATCCTTATCATGGCCCAGATAACATGTGCCAGTCACAATCTTACTGGAGATCCATCTTAACCAGCATATGTTAGTTAACAGCACAAGCTCGAGACAACAATTAGGAAGCCATCCAGGCTCAAACCTGAATTTTATCTTCTTTTTTGAGGTGAAAAGAGTAAACAGACAAGGAGGAAGTTGATACACTTCCCCGAAAATGCAAATCATTTAAAAAAACATAACATAAATAAAGAACTTCTCTGAGGAAATTTTCCACACTAAGACAGTGACCCTTGTCCTTTTCCAAAACAGACCAAAGCACTTCTCTGACAATCACAGCCAAGTGCAGGCCTTTTATTATTCAAGAGGCATAAAATGGTTATTAAGAAAGGAATGTAATCTTCAGTGATATGAAAAGGACCAACTAGAGGTCAAGGGACACTTTTACTAACAAGCAATGAACAACTGCAACTCACTATTGTTGGGCTACTTTGTGCAAACCAGGCATCTTTGTCATATAAAATGCATTTTATATGGTGCTAAGCATTTATGAAGTGAGCTGCCTCTATGGACAGTCCTGGGCCTTACTATGTCTTCCTAGCACTTTGCTATAAGATTCAATAATTCTTTTAAAAATTTGTTGAACTGATGGCAAATGCTAGCTATTAGGAGGGTTTTGTTACTATTTCTCTTGTTTGTGGCAGGAAAAACAAAAAAAAATTCAAATAGCTGCACAAGAAAAAACATAAAATTGTTCTGTCTCACTTGATATTGCAATGGATACAAGAATGTCATATTTGTGATTCCTTATGCGTGACCCAAATGTTGGACAACATCTATAAATATCAAGGTATTGATGGATAAGATATCAAAGAAATATTGAAAAAAAACTTTCTATTTTCAGGATACATTAGAGTCAAAGTCACTTTCCTTCTGCTTAATTTTAAAATACTATTTCAAGTTCCAATGTGATTCAGCAATCTTTTCACCAAAAGCAATACAAGGTGGGAATTTTTGTCCCCTGCTCCTCCCTCCATCAGCACACCTGAATCCCTGGGCCCTAATGAATGTGGAACTGATATCACTGCAGCAGTACAGAGATTGGGAGAAATCTTCCAAGCCAAAACTGGGCTCATCACAGAAGGGATGTTAACAGTAAATGGGAAACGCATCAGAACCAAAGGTGGAACATTAGAACATTACCCAGACCATGTGATGATTTTTTTCCTTCTTTGTTGGCAGAAAAAAAAATAGCTACATAATAGATGATTGATTATTTGATCATCTCCCCCAACTTCTTGTTTCCCTCATCAGTCTTTCCTCACCCTGAAACCTGCCTTGCTCAAGCTTTCCCACAGCCTTTTGCTGTTCTCCCAAAGGTGCCAGCCTCAGTGTCACTGATACCCTGCTCTAGCTCAGTGTCACCAACTGATGAGTGTCACACAAGGGACACCCCCAGAGCACTCAAGAGAGCTCTCCCTGCTGAGGGCTCACTCAACAGCTGTCTGTGATTGGTGAGTGCTGGCTGAGGAACATCCCCACCCTCATGGGAAACAATGCCAGAGAAACAGCACAGAGCTGTAAAAAGGGTCTGCAGTGACACTGAGTTCCCTCATGCAGAAAGGTAATTTAGACCTTTTATGGGTCACATTGTGCAAATAGATTTAAAAAAAGTATTTAATGGGCAAGATCAGTATTTTCAAGTGTAGGTCATAAAGCCAGTCATCTCCATTTGCACTGAGGACTTGAAGGAAACAGCCTAAACCTCTGAAGTGCTGAGAACCATCTGCTCTTATTTACCTCAGTAGTTATGAAAAATAAACTGTTTAATTAGACACTTTGGCATGGACCTGATTAGCTAACTTCTGACTGCATAAGTTAAAAAAAAAAGTATCTGAAGTAGAATGATCTCACATTCAAAGAAAATATTGCTTCCACTCACCATTTGGCCTTCACCACATCCTTCATTCAGCTCCAGAGTAACTATAAAAAAAAAGTCTTTTCCCCCCCACATCTAATTCTATAATATTAGTAAAAGCTTATATATTAAAATGACAAAGAAGTTTTTTTCCCCCTCCAGGAGAAGCAACACCAAAACTCAAAATTTTACAGTGCTCTTTACTACAACTATCTGCATCATGGACTGAAATATATGCAATCAAAATAATACCTTAGACTATCATATTTTTCCAGGCATGCCTCCATCACAAAATGAAGGGCGATGTGGAGATATGTAAACTAGCAGAAGCACTAGTGGGACATAGATATGGTGCAGTGAAGCATCAGAAAGCTTTATATCACACTACTGCACCCAGGCTGAGCTCTGCCATCAATCCAGGTTTCCTGGCTCTGATACTGTCACATTCTGCTGTGTCCACACCAATTATATTCTGCTTTATTGCTGTGAATAGATGTCTTGGATTCTTCAGAGAAGAAATAGCTCAGACTTGCAAAGAAACTATTCAAATAAGAATAAAACTCTAAATGTAAGAAAGAGGACAGTTTTAAGCATGGAGTATTGCTCTTAATACCTTGAGTAGAACTATACTTTTTAAGTGCACACAAGCACACACAGGTAAGAAACGTGGTGGTTTTGGAGGGGTGAGTTTTTTAATGCTACTATGGTTCTGAAGTATCTTGAGCTTAGATTCAAAGCTGCTGCCTGGAAAGGTCAGTCTAAACTACTGACTACATACACCACCTTTGAAATTGTATTTCTTAAATATTTGAAGCTCTAATCCACACCAACACATCTACAAGCTGCTTCGGCACTAACAGCTTATAGGGTGACAAAGATATTTGAGAATCTACAAGGGTAATAAAATGCATTTACATGGTCTCAAGTGATAAGCTGTCTCTATATCAGAAACCAGTAAAGTTTGAGGTACATCTGTCATTTACCATCAACTTTTGGCTCAAAAGTTGGGTTCTTTTCCAAAGGAGAGGAGCCTGGGCTGGGAAATGTGACATGGTCTGACAGGATTCAAGAGGGAACATGAGAAACAAGACAGAGCAGGGCACAGCAGAGTACATCCGCCTCCAAAAAATCAGCCATTCCAATGCTTGGCTATGAATAAGTCAAAATCTCCCCCAGCTGGCAGATTTCAGTCAAGAAATGAGAATAGAAGCTATGCCAATCAAGATAAAGAAAAGGAATATTTTAAAGAAGTTTTGATAATGTCAAAAGATAATGATTTTTACTCAAAATAATGTCAGTTTTTCACAAATTCTTAGAAAGAAAGCATATGACATAGCTTTGTGTTGAATAAATTGTTAATGTAATGAGTCGTACCAGCATACCTAGCTTTTAAACAGCATCATTTTCCAGTGAATAACATAGTGATTAATAAGCCTTTATTGTCTGTTTTGCCCTTGAGAATACAGGTTCTCAAAGAGGCATAATGCATTATTACTCTTGGGTACATTTTAGCCACATGACAGCTTAGAATGAGACATGTTTTCCATAGATTTTTCATGCCCATATCCAGAGCTCTTAAAACAGACCTGTCCTTCAGATAAATAGCAGCACTAACAGGAATATTTGCTTCTATAGTCTATATTTAAAAGCTGCTAGGTCAGAAGTAGAAACACTCAGTAAAATTGAAGTACAGTATTCTGAGTTCAGATACAAGAAAATAATTTCCTTTTTACCAAGGAAATGTACTTCAAAATTAACAAATAATTGCTATTTCAACCCAATATGCATTTCTTGAATAAAATATGCTATCATACTCCATTGCAAACACTGAATACATTTTCTTCCTCAAAAAATCCTATCTTTTTGGGGTGGTGCACCCTTTCCCCCTTCCATGCTGCTCTGTGATCTGAGAAATGCTTGCTGGGCTTGGCCTTGATGAGCCAGTCCTGCCTCACTTATGAAGATACAACTGTTTGTGAGAATATATTGCAACCCACATGAGGAGATGGCTCTCCTGGTAAAAGAACACTTTTTTTTCTCATCCTTCTGTTGCCTAACTCAGCTCACTAAATATTTCCTTGAATAATTGCCATTACACAACTGCTAAGAGGGGGGCAAATGAGAGAAGAGGACTGCACTGGTTTTGTCAGGGGTACAGTTGATTTTCCTCAGATTAGCTGGTGTGGTGTTGTATCTTGGATTTGTCACCAAAACAGTGTTGTACAAATTGAAAACTAAGGAATCTTGTATTTGTTTCTACAAAATTCCAGGACATTTCATAATGAAATTTCTAACGCTGTTTCTCAGTGAATTGACACAGCAGCAAAAAGGAATACTTCTCTACTATTACAGCTTCAGCATGAACTCATTGGCAGGCAGGAGCTGTATCCTTGCCTCTACAAAGTTTGTCTTCCCAGGTTTTATGGAGTGATTCAAGGCAAGAATCCAGGTTAAGATCATGCAGTGTCCCCTCCCTAGAAAACTCATGTGCCTGAATAGCTTTAGGTTCTTTAGTACCAGCTGTTCTCTACCTGAATTTTTGTCCCCATTTTGATCCTCATTGCTCTAAACAGTGCTTCACCGTGCTTCTCTTCAGTAGGGAATATCAGAGAACCCACAGTTTCCATGCCCTTCCAAGCATGGCATGTCTATAGTATTTTCCATAGGAAAAAGCGTAAAGCAATTTTAATGCAGAGTTTGTTCTATTTGCTTTTTTGAAAGCCTTTTTTTTTTCTTTTTTAACCTTTCTGGTCACACAAAATACCCACTTCTTCCCAAGTCTCATGTTTAGTGAAGTATAAGATTACAGACAGTTTCCAAATCTCTACTCCCTAAACCTGCAGCAAGAAGTACACTCTGGATGGAAAACACCTCACAGATATCGTTGCCATGGCAAAACTTAATATGAGTTTAGAGACTGGGCATGCAGCCAAAAAGAAAATGAGGAGAGCTGACACATGACATTTCCCCCTTTGTTTTTTTTTTTTTTTTTTACATAATTTGCTTTCTGCAGCTCATCTCAAGAGCACAAGAAATGTTTCAGCTTCCATTATCTCCACAGGAGCTTCATTTCCCCCCCCCCTTTTCTTTTTTTCTTTTCCTCTACAAAAACAATCAGAGGTATTGTGACTTTTTGGGATTTTTTTCCCCTTCAATTCCCAAAGAATTACATATGTTCATTGCAAATAATTCCTAAAAATATTGTTAGCATATGTTCCATTGATTCCCTCTTTATTAAAATAAACTAGATTTGAAGATGGAAACATAAACCTAAATTGTACCACTGTTTAAGTGCTATCATTTTCAGCCAGTGTTGGGCAAGGCTGATATAACCTGATTCAGCAATTTCATCCAGCTAACTTTAACATAAACTGTGTAGAAAAATTCAAGTATCTTTAAATATGGAGACTCATAAGCATAGAGCCTCCAAGCCCTCTGATCATTATTTTGTGAATTGGCCAAGGCCATCACTCTGCAGGGGTTCTGGTGGCACAAGGAATTGGTGGCCACTGCCAGCCCAGTCCTGGAGCAGCCCTCGCCCAGGTGGGGCCGCCTTCCCCCAGTGCTGCTGAATGCCTGACACAGCCCTGCTGTGCTCCACAGCTTCCTCTTCCCAGCCCCAAGACTCCTCAGCAGAGCTGTCAGCAGTCACATGAGCACAGCCTACAGAATTCTGCACCTTCTGCATGCCTGAGCCTTGCTGGCATTCTGCCACAATTCCAGAAAGCTTCTCTCCTTTGATGCTCAAGGTTGAACACATCTAAAATCAAAGCCCTGGTCTGCTACAACAGAGAGCAAATTGAACTTAGCATCTGGTACCTATAACTTGGTCATACATCTTTATTATTCCAAAAAAGCAATTCCATAAAACTTCTCCTTTCAAATATCCTGAGGTTTTCATTTTATTCAAACTCCAAAATGAAATTTAGAGTGTCTTTTACAGGAATGAAACTTTGTCTCCAAATTGATTTTAAGAAATCCATTACAAAACAAATAACTTCGTGGCAAAAAGGAAAGGTTTGAGCTGTTCCACTGTATTCTGTGCATCACAGTAATTAGTTGGAGGCCTAGATTTCTAAACTCCTTCAAAAGATGTAGGCTATCAGACATGCCTCTTAGCAGGATTGTAGCAAACAAGGAAACCCTTGGTGAAGCAGTCTAAAACTCAGAAATACTTTAAACTCACACCCTCAACGAAATAAAATTGTGAGGCAGGAAAGTAATCAGTAGCCTAATGCATAGAATAAGCTTTTACAGCAGGTGTAAGATGGACAATCCTTTGGAATGCTAAAGCTTTCAGTAGCAATATAAAATTAGAATAAAGTAGAAACATGAGGGACTTATGATCTTGAGTTTATACAGAAGAGCTGGCAGTCACTACCCTAAACTACAAGGACAGCCATTCTCCTGTCACATGGAAGCAATCACTTATTGGCAAAAGCACCTGTAGGGATGCTACAAAGAGTAAATGCCACAGGCAGGCATTTCCAGCTAGATCGGGAATTGTTTCACATGAATGGTGACAGTGCTCAGCTGAAATTACTCAATGTGGACTAGGTTGAAAAAAGCACCCTATAACCTGATGGGTTTATGAACAAAATGAAAATACTGCATGGCAGTACAGGAGGGTCCACAACTGCTGCAATCTATTTAGCCATCTGTCCAGAAAAAGGTCAGTGTAATTAACAGTTTAAAGACACATACTGACATGGAAAAGTAGAGACCAGACTTCACATAAAAAGAGAATCTAAATCAAGAAAATAAATGCTTTGATTCCAGAGATAACACCATTAATTTCTTCCAGAACACAGATCCATTTCCATATAAAGTGCTGCAGAAAAAGCTAAACTCAGTCCTTCACAAAAAGGCTTTAACAACCCCATGAGGCAAGCAGAAATATGCTAAATTCTTATTGAGTGAGAAATACATGGTTATTTCCATGGGTACATCCATAATTTACAGCTGTTAATGAGAATGATTATGGCAGCTGGCAGATATTACAAAGACACAGCAACTGAACTAGTTTAAATACCCCAGTTAAAGAATGACCACCTGCCAAAGCACATTTAACTTCAGGTAGCATCTCTGCAATTGACAAAATAGACATCCATTCCAAAGATTATCCTAAAATTATAATTTTCTCACTTAGTGGATTTATATAATTTAACATGCAGTCATTTTCTCATTAAGACCTAAAGTACTTGAACAAGTGATTGCTGTATTCAAACCATTACAGAGCATTTCTTTAATGGTGTTCCTGCCTGTGGTACCCAGAACATGTAACGATTTACTTTTAAAAGCCAACACACTGTAGGAGTCAGGCATCCTCAAGCTGCTTCCCACATCCAGCTGCTGTAGGAAGCAGCTGCCCACTGGGGCCTGGGTAGGTCCATCATTCAAGGCAGTCAGCTTTTCTGCAGCCTCCTCCCCTGCAAGCAAGGTCACCACTGCAGAGACCCCATCTAAGCCTTTGGAAACCTTGACCTTCAATCCTTTGGACCCACTCTTGTTCTCCCAGAGTTCTGGTTCATCAGATGACCCTGGAGTAATGACAATTACACATCCTGAGCCAAAGACACAGTCACTGCCAGTGGCCTTGCGCCTTCCCCAGGGCAGCTGGAAACAGCTGCATGGGCAATATACACACACCTCCACAGCTGAGGGAAGGGAGCAGCGATTGCCAAAGCCTGCTGATTAGCTAACACCAGACAGGAAACAAGTTATATCATTTACCAGGAGAAAAAAAAAAAAAAAAACCAACATTTTAAGAGCAAAGTGCTTCTCCTTACAGAAATGGCAACACATTAAAAAACTGGATTTACAGCAGATTCTCTCATTTAAATGGATCCTAAGTGCATGTGAGATATTAAAAAAGACATCCAAGACAGTCAAGATTTTTTTAATTCACAGTTCATAGGCTCCACACGATTTACTTGCTAAGGTATCAAACTGCCACAGGAATAACCATCTCTAAACACCTTCCCAACTTCAAAACAGCCCTTCTCAAAAGTCAAACAGTCCAGCTTTCAATGAAGACTAGTAGAAAGCTAATAGCCAGATCTCTTTAAATATAAGTGTGTTCTTAATTTCCCTTTGCTACAGTAAAGCATGACAGACACAGTGTGCATCATGAGGCTTGTGAAAATCAGAACACCCCCTGAATTCTTAAAGAACTTTCAGGTGCCCAGATATGTGACACACTGTGTACAAAGTCTGAGACATGACATAAAATGAAGATGTTTTTAGGCATACCATTTCTATTTCTCACATTCCATGAAGGCATAGGAAATTATGCCACATATATCCAGCCATAGCTTCTAATGATAGCATTGCAAAATGAATTTTGAGAGGGGTTCCTAAAACCATGTATCTTCGATATATTTCATGAAAATGATGGAAATTCACCTGTCAGAGCAACATAGGTGACACTGGGGTTTGGGGTGGAAGAGGACAGGACAACACTGTGTAAAGCAGTAGCATCAAATACCAAGGCACTGAAAAGTAGCAACTGCATTTAGAAGTCCAATTCTACCCTAGTTAGACCAATCATAATCAAAACAAACTGAGACAGGCACTCTGATTTCTTTCACACATCTCTAATTACCTGTTAAAAGGCCTATTCATTAATGACCACTGTGTTACAAGAGGGTTTTCAGAAGATGGGACTGGCTGGAAAACAGTACATTAACTAAAAATGCTTTCCTAATCAGAATTCATAAAATAACTTGTACAGCTCTGTTCTCTAATAAATAACAAACCTTGTGTTGAAAGGCTTTCTTCCTCTCATTCACAGCAACATGAGATATGTTATTTCAGTGCTGTTCTCAATAGGCAGCCATAGTAAATATGTACTGAATAAATTACATACTCTTCCACATGTAGAGAAAGGCCATTAGTGAACCAAACACTGACACCTCTGGACACCAGTAACTAAGAACACAGCCATTCTCTTCAGCTTTTCGTTTCTTTTTGACCTTTTTAATATTTGGGAAAACACCCTAAAACTTTTAATAATAATTTCCAAATTGTCCAATGACTTAGGATTACATAGAATAGAATGCTATATTATTTAAATATTTGTATCCCTTTAATTAAAACTTATGACTTCACAGCACAAGAAAAGTTTGTCCTTGAGGTAGGGTCACAGAAACAACCTATCCAACAAAGGTGTTTGCAGGTTAGGTGAAATGCCAGGAACATTTTGAAGAGCCTGTAATGGCTGTTAGGAATAAAGCTGCTTGTGCTTTTCTTCTTCTCCCACAAAATTATTTCAATGACAAAAAAATCCTGCTGTTGAGAATGAAAAACTAAGTCAATAGTCACACAGCCAAAGCAACAAAAATCCTCAGGTTTAGAGAATTAGTACGGCCTTGGAAAGAGCCAACCCACAGCTGAGAGCAGCTACCCCCTCACTCAGCTGTGAACAAATCATTAAGTTGCTCTTATTGGTTTTCCCTGAACTTACTCAAGGCACTGCTGGTTTTTTGTCTTTACTTTAGACAACAAGAACTCCCTATACAGGGGACTTGTTTCTTCACAGAAATCAGTCTCTACATAGAAGTTCCACCAAACTTTTTTTGAAGCGCTTCCCAAATCAGGTCTCCATACAAAATGCTTACTTTACCTTATGTGAACAATTCAAACAAGCATAATAACCTCTGTGAGAAAGGCAGGAGAATACTGCATGCTTTTCCTCCTCTGCAAATTATGCAAGCACCAATGCAATCACCCTGGGACTACTCCAACAGCAACAGGTTACATTGAAGCAGCATCAAAAGCCAGAATACATCTCTTTAAATCATGCGGCACACACTCGACACACTGTGCCCAATTGCAGAAATACAGAAAAACAAAGGAGCACTTTCCAACTGTCACAGCTGACTTAAGTATGATTCAAAGAGCTCACTGAGGTCAAAGGGGGGAAAGGGCTGGCATAAATCTCAGTGTAATTCCACTGAGTTGTGTGTGAACACAGCTCTTGAGGCAGATTATCTGCCACAACACGGCCTCTCAAGCTCCTCTTGGAGGACACTGAATTCCCTGCTTATAAAATTACCATGACCTATCAGCTGTGGTGGTTTAGACCCACATCTGCTCCCACCATGTAGTGCTCCACATCCCACCACAAGTGACTCTGAGTGCAGGTACCTCTAGGCTGGCTGCTGCTCCACAGACACAGCTACCCAGGCAGGGAAAATCCATTTGCAATTGTTTGTAGCCACAGTCCCAGCACTCCCAGGTTCAGCTGGAGTCAGGCTGAAATAGTTTTCTTTATCCTGTGGGGGTGAAAAAAGCATCCTTTCAGAAAAATAACACAACAGGAGCCCATAGCAAGCTGCTGCTAAGTGGGTGGCTGAAAGGGTCACAAAAAGATCCTCCAGATCAAAGAGCAGAATGACACTTCTCAGACAGCCAAGAACAAATCAAAGCAACACAGGCAGACTTCAGGCAATGATGAAGCTGCTGGTCAATATTAGAGGGCACAGATAGAACCCTCTCTCAGGTGAGAGCCACAATACACAGCTCAATGACGACAGGGACTCACAAACTGATGGGGTGGAGAGGAAGACTTCAACTGCTACTCCAGTTCTCAGATGAACACAAGAGCCAGAGGCAGCCTAAAACCTAGGAAGCATTGGTTTGTGCATTCTGGGACAGGTTCCACTGCACACTGGGGCTGGGGAGGAGCATTTCACAGCACTGCACCCTTCACCAATATGAAACATACCACAGCACCTTAATAAATGTATTTCAAAGCATTCTAACAGGATATTTCATACTGCACAACACATTAATAGACAGAAGACATTATTTTGGGAGAACATGATATAACAGTGATTTGCATTCATACGAGAATACACAAAAAGAGGTATTTATGTGGTAGGAACAAGAGGCAGACACTTAGTCTCTCCTGTTCGAACCATTTTTTGTAGAACTGTATTTTACCATATTTCCCCAAGACACAAAATGGAATTTTAATAAGTAGTGTTAGATAACGGTGATAACATTGCAAAGCAGAGCTGCCCTGCCACTTGCTCTAGACTAGACCACTGTGTTTTTTCTGTACCTCAGGGGAACTAGCCTGGTAAAGTATTTTATTCTGTATCTTTTTGTACTCTTTTTTACTTCTAAACAGCCAACCCTCTGATTTCCTTAATATATAAAAAAAAATTCTTCAAAATAGATACCTACACTGTTGCCAAACTCATTAATGCAGACTGAGCCCTTCCTACACTTCCCTTCACACTCAGCAATCTCCCCCCAGCCCTACTGCCCTTCCCAGACCCAAGCTCTCCTGAACAGGCACACATAAGCACATGAATGCACACCATATAAAGGGGTAAATTTTCTTTCAAATACAGGCTGTAAGAGAAGAGGTATTAAAAACCAGAATCCTAAGTCTCCTACTGGAAAAAGTCCAAAGGGGTGGTAGCTCAAATAAAAGATTTGTTTTCTTAATCCATGCTGGAAATTGGAAAGAATAACAGCCATCTGGTACCTTCAGTTCTCTTGTGGACACCGTATTGAATGAGGCAGTGTTGTGCCTTTTAGTGCTTCAAAAACTGTGCAAGGATCTGCAGGGGAAGCTGAGAGGAAAGGAAAAATGAGACTGAAGATGGCCCCAAAGTCTGAGGTCCAGACAGCTCAGCAAGGGAGCTTGGAGCTGCCAGGAAGGGAAGGGACACAGCACGACCCAGCAGAGCCAACAGCCTGAGTGCTCAACAGCTCACTGCAGAGAGCCTGCATCTGAGCCAGGGCTCAGTGGAAAATAACAGCAAGAAGGAGCTCAGGAGCAAAAAGAGCACTTGGCTTGAGACCATGCTGCAGGCAGAGGGACTGTGCTTCTCCAAGAGCAGCTTGCTGCAGCCCCTCAGTGCTGGAAGCAGCTGGCCCCAGCCAGTTCCTGACCCCACCAGCCCCGGGCACTGCCCAGAGCTCTCCAGTGCCTCCAGCCATGCACTGGTGCCCTGCCACAGCTGTCCCACACCCCTGCAGCAGGCCAAGCTGAAAGGACTTGCACAGCAGAAACCTTTTTCTGCACCTTCTTTAATGCAAGCACTGGCATATTCCTGTACTGACTACCTAACTGTGAACTCCCCTACCATTTATTTCCAACTTCCAGCATTTTAACTGCTGTGAACTTGACTCAAACATTTGGGGTGTGCCCCAAAACAACCACAAAAGTTGTAGTAATTCCATTCAATAAAACTAAAGAACAAATACTTATAACTTTAGTGTACTTGCATAGGTTCATATACATATGAATCTGTACTTATGAAGAGGTGCCAATGGTTCATTCGAGTTCCACAACAGTTGGCTGAAAAAACCAGCTGAAGTTACCAAACACAAAAAACACCATGTAAGCTTACTAAATAATATTTATAAATTCCAAAGCATTATTCTTGACACTTCATAAACTAGTTCCAATATTTCTTCAGTGTTTTCACAGAAAATTAATAAATGCTCAAATAAATATTAAAATTCACTTTAAAATAATACTAAACAAATAAGTTCATTTTACTTAAAATTTCATTAGTTTTGTGAATAAGGTCTATTAAGAACTCACCAGCCTACACTCCCATTATCTTTTCAACTTCAGCAATATTTTATTACAATATAAATGGAGCATAAAAAGTTGAAGGCAAAATTCTAATAAGCACACACATACCAAACACAAAAATACTACCTTAATCTGTAACAAAACCAATTATGGCTTCATAAAAATACTCAAGAAATAATACTCCAAAATGCTTTCATGAAACATTCCTGTTTACATCAGACAGCTTCATAAAGCACTAAAAATTACATACCATAGCCACAACTCCAGAAGTCACTAAAACCAACTCAATACTCATTGCAAGTGTCCTCAAGGCTCTCTCGACATCTTACAGAAACCCCAGCACTTAACTCCTCTCACAAGCCCAAGCCATCCTGCAGCTGTTATATACCCATCCAATTTGTTTCTGTGATTGAAATCAGCTGCAAGCAATTACAACTGATGATGATCAGGTGATCAGAGTCTCCCAGAATAACAAGGGCCATGACTGACACTCTCACCCATGGCAGCTAGGGAAAACAAACAAAAAAACCCAAGACCATGCTGGACCCCAGCATCATGAGCCTTTCTTCCTGAAGGACCCAGCTTTTGATCATTGAGGACTTTATTTTTATTGCTCAGAAGTTGGAGCTTCACTGACTTTCACAGGGCCACACAGCCTAGCTCACTAAGCCCCAAAGAGCTGCCAACATGTCCCAGCCAGAAGCTGGGTGAAGCAGCAGGGTTCCCACAGGACCCTGGCCCCTGGCTGGGCAGGTCCCTGTGCTCCAGGGAGCCCTGTCACATACCCTGGGTCACTGTGGGGATGGTACTGTGAGTGGGGGCTGGGGCTGGTTCCATCTGGCTCCACAACAGACCCACAGCTGGGCACTGCAGAGCTCCAGAGAAAGGGTAAAACTCTGCTGGCAGCAAGACAAAGGTGTAAGGAAAAGCCCTGCAACCACCAAGGTCAGAGAAGGAGGGAAAAACCAGAAGATCCTCCAGGCATCTGAAGGGCGCAGAGCTCAGAGAGTAGCCCATATGGAGCTGGTGGAGGTGCCCTGAAGGAAAGCACACTCGTTGTACAAGTAAATTATAAAGGAGTGATCACTGAAAACCCTACACAGGGGAATCATCCTGACACAAAGATGCTTCACTACTCAGTTCAACTATACCTTGAACCCAAATAACACTTACCCTTGTTCCTGTGGTATTTATTGATATTCTGCACACTGACCCTTTCCTAAACTTTAACCTTTCCTTGAAAGTACTAGTGGCTCTTATTCAACCCAGTTATCTCCAGCCCAGCCATGGGCAAAGGCAGTTTGCTTCACTTGATGCCATTCTCATTTATCTTTGCATTCCCATCAGCCCTCAGAAAGGCTCATGGGGCAACCCCTGGCCAATTGCTCAATCCTTCCTCTTCCTTATGCCAACATTTTAAAGGTTCCCTTTGATCTTAGCTGCAAGTCTAGGATGAATAAACCTCACCAGACCAGAAGAGGCTACAAAAACAATCACAAGTTTTAATCATTCCTCCATTGTCCTCAAGGACCCTTGGCATTTTGTGGAGCCTATCTTCCCACAACACTCTTTCAGCTCCAGTTAGTTTATATTTCTAGCCCTGTTCAGTATAACCCTGAATTCTGGCAGAAAGTCACATAAAAGTAAGTACACTTGTTAAAAAGAAATATGTATTTATGGACACACAACTTGCTTTCATTCTTTAGTTATAAATAACATGTCATATCTTCCCTAACTAAAGCAATACAACTTTCAATATCTTTATAACAAGCCAAATTACAGCTCTGACCCAAATACCTTCTTTTTTATAGCCAAATTGTATTTCTGTTATGAATGCTTTGCTTAGGTGAAATTACCTTCAATTTAGCTTGCACTGTACTTACAAAGTCATGCAGTGGTATTTTTGCCTTATGCTTCTCCAGATATTGAAGCAAGGAGATTAGATGGATAAAGGCATATTTCAGCCTCTAGTGATCTGATTTATACTTGGATACATTATTATTTTTAGCTATACAGGCTCATAAGTGTTCTAAAAAAATCAAATTAGAAACAGATACTAGGGTTAGGAGAAACTAGAAGAAACTTAGTGCACCAATATGAAAAATAAAATACCCTAAATCCAACAGAGCTACCAAAGGAGCAGAGGCATTAAAGTTTTGGATATGTAGAACTTCTTACTGCTAACATTTTACTGTTTCAAAATATTAAAAAAATTCTCTTATCTTTGTCATCAATATTCTGCAACTGTCTTCTGCAATTTATATATGCTAAATACTTGTGTTCCTAAATTTAAAAGAGCTTAAGAACAATTTTTCTGAAATCTTGATTTCCAATAAATGTGGCATTATATATAACAAAGCAGAGGAAGATATGAGGTCTGAAGATAGAGGTGTGAGCCCAGACAAGGTGCAGAGGGAGCTGGGGGGGCAGCAGGGCCCATCCCAGAGCCCCTGACCCAGAGCAGGGCAGCCCTGGAGCGGGCAGCCACTTTCACCAGGACCTCCATCCATCACCTGGGGTCATGGTGATGGGGCAGGTCTGGGGCCAGGCTCGCTGGTCAATGGGTCAGACACAGCCTGGAGATTTCCAGACAGACCCACAGGGACAGGACAGCTCCACCACCAAGGCAGGAACCCCGTGTGTGGGCCAGAGTCCACAGGCAAGGACAAGCTGTGCCTGAGGTGGAGAGCAGCTGGAAGCACTGCTTAAACAGACATTGGCAGCTCAGGGCTGAGTTTAAATCCTGCTCCCGGGGTGGGAGGCCCCACTAAGGCTGGTCAGGGCTGTTGGCAGTGACCCAGGACACCTGACAGAAACTTCCTTGAGATCAGTGGGACGCTGCCCTGTTGAATCTCACTGTTGGCAGAAGCGTATCACTCACCCCAAGAGCTACAGCTGGTGATGAACAAATGTTAAGGTGTTGTCAGCGCTCCATTCATCATGGTATCATTACAGGGAAATCAGAAAATTAATTTTAGTGAACAATGAGCAAATTAGGTTGCTCTATCTCTCAGTCTGTCTAAATCCTTTTCCCATGAAAATGAAGTAGCTCTATTAGTATTTAGGATTCTCACCCACTCCCTCACCTACCACTGCCACCCCTCCTAGTGCTTGTGTGGAAAGAATTTTGCTCAAAGGATAGCACAGCTCTCAGGAAAAAGTGCAAATGTAAGGACTTGGCTCTTTCTAACCGGACAAGTTTCCATTAAGCTCATTCAACACCACTAGTCAATGTGTCTTACAAATCAAACAGGAGATTTTCTTATCTACAAGCCTTCTAGAATGCAGCCTAGGCTGTGCTCGTGTACAAATGGAAAAAAAAGAAAACTCACAAGTCATATCAACCCAAGGAGAATCAATCTCTTCTAGAATCAACGAGGTCTCTATAAAGGCAATTGTTTTACAGCAACTAGAGAACCAATAAAATTCAGAGAAAGTTCCTTCTGGCAGACGTGTCTAATAAACACATATGTTCAGATGGTGAAGTTGTTTATATGAGCTTCCATCTGACCAATTTCTCCATTACTGTTTTATCTTTTAGTTGTTGTATTTGGCTGTCAACTGGTTTAAATTAAAAAAAAAAATCAAAATTCCAAAACAAAAAGACAAAAATAACACAGTCACTATTCAATCCATAGTTATTCCAGCAGTTTCTAGCAAAGCATGCATTTGTAAGTGATCTGAGCTAACTCACTGGGCCCAGAGGAGAAAGGTCACATTTTTATTGAGAGAGTTGCATATTTTCTGTACCCTGCTGTTGGAGCCATTTGGAAAAACTGCAGATGGTGAGCTACCACAGTAAAGAAAAGAGGAAAATGAGGAATAATTCCAAAACCTATTCCAAAACTCTTTCAGCACAAAAAGCCTATTCCTTAACCCCTTGCATAGCTTGGTTTAATTTCATGATAACATGGTCTGACCTTTCAAATACCTTTTTAAACCAGTTTTCTTCCCAACACTTTAATTTCCACAGCACACAAACTTAGAGGGACCAGTCCAACCTATACAAGAATTAGCATCAACCAGCCTTTTTAATCTGTGAAATCTGGAACAATCTACTCAGCATAACAGTTTGTTTTGCAGTGGTTTGGAAATGACACAGTGTGCAGAAAGTTTCACAGCTGATCAGTTTTAGAACGTTTTCTAAACAAGCGCTTGTAATTTAAGAACAATTTTCATCTAACTCGTGAATTTTCTAATGAAGTCAAATAGTGACATAATAATTTAAAAGATATTATTAATTCCCAGTTAGGAAACCAGTAGCTAATCTAAAAACTCTAACATATTTCCAACAGTTCTTTCTTTAGTGCATTTGGCTTAACACCAAAGGCAGATTTTTATTTATCTTCAAACACTGTTGTCTTTGAAAGTGATGTGCCACAAATGGAAGAACTATAATTTTAGTTGGATGTGTAAATCAGTTTGTTTTCTGCAGATTTATAGCATTTGTAGAATACACTTGGAAGTTACACATAATGCTTTTTAATAGACTGTATTTATTAGCAGCACACTTCTGACTGAAATTGCCATTTATTCCTGTTTCAATTTCACACTTCTTTTTTGCCAGTTTTATTTTAGCCCGTCCATACTCATATCTTGAGTTAGCACAATGCTACCAAATTGTCTGCATGCAAATCTCAGTGCAATGTTGTCCTGGTTTTAACACAGCTAGAGGATAGATAGAACAAATGACTCAGGGATATCCTGAGTAGTGGTAAACAGAAGATAACTGCTAGTGCCTGAACAAAGCCATTGCTCCCCAATAACTTAAAAATTTAAATTGGATAATTACTATATGATTCTTTTGTCAATGTCATGAGACATGGTGTTAAAACAAGAGCAGGCATTTCTCAAAAACCATGCTAAGGCTGTATTTTTCTTGTCAGTTTATGTTCCAAACAACTATATGCTTGAGTTCTCAGTTGTGGAGTTTGTACTTGTTTCCATGGGTAAAGGGGCCACAAAGCTCATACCTCTGTCTTTTAGAGCATTCCCTGCAAAGTACTTATCCCCTTTAACACCTGTGTGTGAAGAGATGCTGAGGCTCTGTTATAAATGGGTTCACGAACAATGCAGACCTGTGATACGCCTTAAACAGCCATATCTTTTGAAGTGATTAAAATCACCCTGCAGCAGCAGTCACACAATATTTAGCTGTGAATTGCTGAATAACATCAAGAGAAAGCCTCTGAGATGCTGAAAAATGAAGTAGTGGTACTTGTGAGACAGTGGGGTTTGACTTGCTGGGAGTGTTGGCCAGCCCTAAATTAGGAGCTGATACAACTTTCAAAAAGGAGTTATGACCATATTCTCCTTCTATTCCCCAAGGCAAGGGTTCTGTTGGAGCATTTAACTTGTGTATTGGAACAGAGGAACAAACATTCTCAGAGCTTTGCATCTGACCTTCTAGCACGTCAAGTTGAAGAATAGATGCAAGAAAATGGGAAAATGCTAAAAAGCAAATGTTAAATGATGTAAGTTTAAAAAAACCTTATTGACCTGGATAAAAATGGCAGTGTTTGCCCATTAGGCTGGTGCCTTCAGACTAGCCTAAGAGAGCTAGGGAAGCAAAGCTACAAGAAAGAGATGTGCTAATAGGCATGGCCCTACAAGAGTTCTGATCGATTAAATCCAGCACGTAATTTACCTGGTTTCAAATTACCATACAAACCCCAAGTGTGAAGGATTTCCCTGGGATATTATCCTGGGCTCACAAACTTTTCAAGAGGCTGGAGGACCTGTTGCCATAGATTGTTACTTCAGCCCTCTAGAATTAACTAGCTCTGTGAAATTCTTCCTTTCAAACTGGGCATTACCTCTGTTATTTGGCTCTTTGCTGCTGCCAGAGCCCTAAAAAGCAAGAGTTGGCAACATGGAAGAGAAGAGCAGCATTGGTACCTTTGTTTTCATCACTTTTTTCTCTTGGTTGCTATGTTAGTGTGTAAGCATAACAGATAAAATTTTGACATACAATCTCATGGAAAGAGAAGCTTAAAATTCAATTGTAGTTAAAGTCTAGCTTGCATTCAGAACTCCTGAAATTTACATCAGTCTTAATTAATACTTGGAAAAGCATCTGATGAAGAAATTATGACATGTTTCCATTCTCATCAAAACTTAGAGATAAGGCAGAGAGAAGAAAGATTTTGCTACAAAACTCCACAGAGTAAAAGAGCATCTAAAATTTTATACGAGTCTTTTGTTCTTTATGTAGCTAGTTCTAACCCAAAATTATTGTGAGTCCTAGGAAGGACCCAGATTGGCAGTCAGAACGAGACCAGTCCATCAATGAAAAGAGAAAGCAGAGATTTGCACATCTACTGAAACTTTCACTTTGTGGCAAATTCTTCCTATGTCTAAAGAATCTGTGCTCTGTTTATCTTCATCACAGCACACACTAAAGGTCTTTGGACAGAAGGTGCTCACTCATTCTTCCTGCAATTCTGTTCCAAAAGGCTCATACAAACAGGAATACAGGGAGCTCATTTCAGGCTTGCTTTACTCTGTGTCATATCACAGCAGGCTCTGAGGGGCCACTCCACCAGTGACAGGCTGAATGAGTGGGAGGCAGACTTCTCCATGCCCTTCCTCCTCTCTGATCATGAGCTGAGCTGCAAACTCCAAAGGTATTCCCAGAACATGGCAGTGACTTTGACAAACTGGCTCAAGTCCTAAGAGGCCAGAGCTGACTGGGTCATTATTAATTTATTAAGTTATAGAGAATATGTCAAAAGTGTTGATGGGTGCTGAAGCAGGGCTCTGTGTCCTGCTGTTACTGTTGACACTCCCTGTGGCAGTGAAACTCTGACAGGAATTAGCAGCATTTGCCCTGTCCCCACTGGCCTGCTGGATATTGTGTGCCATGCACTAAGCATTAGCAGGGAATATTTAAAAGGAGAGTTAGATTACTTACATATTAAACAACAACAACTTGCATTTTCTCTAGCTGCTAGCAATTTTGATTAGGAAAAATAGCTGACCCTCTTACTCCTTGCATAATTAAAGAATCATGCTGTTCTTCCTGTGGTTTTTCTTGCTTATCATCTTCCATGGCAATCCATTAAGTGGTACAGTATTAACAGGGAACTAAAACACCAAAATTAATCAACACTACTTCTCACATGTGAACACTTGTGCTCAGCAAACTGTACATTAAATGGTGGCTTTACTGAATTATCTGACCTTTCCCTCTCAAGTCTGCACCTACTAAGGGCAACTTTCCTTCTTTTGGTATAAAATATTGGCAAGGTCAAACCTGGCCATGTCACCTGCAAATTTCCTCAAAAGGCTCACAGAACTGGCCCATCTACTTGTAAAACCATGACTGCAAATGTGTTTGAATTGTCTATATATTTGGTATTCATGAGGTTTACAGTTCTAGCTTGCAGCCAAGAAAATTGCTTTGCTTTTTTGTAAGTCTCAGAGCAGAAAGCAAATAAAAAATATAGTATGTTTACTACCACACACAGTTTGTTAAACTCCTGCTACCATTCCCCTGACAATTCCTTTTCCATCAATCTTCCTCCTCTTGGATATCTCCCTGACATTTTCTTCCATGGCAGCAAAGGACATTTTCTGGTTGACATAATTTAAAATTCCACTGAAGAACATTTGTTTCTTCTCTTACACTTAGGAGCAACTGGACTTTTTTCCTGAGTCTGAAACAAACAACATTAATAAATCATCTTCATATTCAACACATAATTATTTTGTGGCACAATGGGTAGGTGTGTCTAACTGGAATTCCTCCAAATGCCCCTTCCATTCTGCAGCAATTAGAGAATATATATAAGGTCTGTAACATTGCTGGTTTGCTCCTGCAATTTGAGCATAACTGAAGCCTTTGGAAACAATACCAGCCCTGCCAAGGGACCTGACCAGTCTTCAAGAGTGTAAACAACCACTGGCATCCTCAGCAAATATAAATGCTCTTTGTCTCATTCTCTGAAAATTGTCTGGGAGGCAGAGGTAAAAAGCAAACTTCAATCTCACTGCCTGGTGCTGTACTCACTGCACCTGAGATCTGTGTCACAGCCTGTCCTCACCTGCCCTCTGCACTCCCAGCCCCTGGGGACACTTCTCTCCAGGAAAATAGCAAAATCTCACTGGAGGTTTTGAAAGTTTTCCTTCTTACACTACATTACATGTCTCTCATCTCATTTCCAGGTAGTTTGGTTTTGGTTGGACAGTGGTTTTTCAAACATAAAGTCTACCACAGAAGCCTGTAACACTCTTTTTCTTCCTAAAAAAACCCTCCATAGACTGTTTCATCAAAGAGAAGATTCATTTACTTTAATTAAGAATATTGAATTCCCCATTTTTTTCTCTCCTTCATTTTCTGCCTTCATACCATATTTTAAATACCTGACCTGAATTTCAGTAGGATGCTGGCATGACTCTGGGGCTCCCTGAGGAACAAGGGGGTATTTCAGCCTGGCCCATCACAGCTTCTGGAATACTAATATATTTTGGTGCATGTATTCCAGTTCACTTGACAATTATATCCACATATGAGGCGAAAAATGCAAGACATACAGCTGGCACATCTGCACTTAAGAAAATATCATTTATGCTGGAGTCAAACTCACTCCCTGCTGGAATTTTAGCAGCTTTTCCTTCATGAAAAGATTTTTAATAGCCTTTTTCTATTGGTTCATTTTGTCTCTCTGGTACATGTGAGTAAAGAAATCATGTTTCAATAAATGAGAGTGCTGGTTTAAAAGACATAAGGGAAAGCTGTTGTCTTGATTTAGTTTACAATTTGGAAAGTCTTCAACAAATACAGTACAGCAAATGCAGAAGCAAAATAGATTAGAGAGGAAGCCTTTTCTCCACAGAGCACAGAATGACATTTACAGATGTATGCTCACAGCACACAGCACCAACAACTGGAGAAGGGTCTGTTCAGCACCATCTCTGTTACAATTTGCTCTCTCTAAATTGTGTATTTTAAAATACAGAATACAGGTGATACAGAAGAAAGGCTGTCTCCTGCTGACAAATATCAGTATTTTGGCCGGGTCAGGCAGCAGAGGAAGCTCCTCTGAAGCTGTAACAACAGATGGGTGAGAAGTGTGTTTGTGCAGGATGCAGAGCAAGAAGTGCAGGTGGATGTAGCCGAGTTCACTGCTCTCATTGCCACCAGAGAAAGCAAGCTGTGAGCTGCCTGTGGTTTCTCCTCTAAACAGATTCAAGGAATCTGCATCAGAAGGGTCCACAAAGGTCTTCTACTCTGGCAGCTCCACCAAGCAGACTCAGAGGACCTGCCTGGAAGGCAGCAAGCCCACGCTATCAGCACTGCCCCTGCCAGGTGCAAAGGACAGCCACAAATTCCCCACAAACTGGCACAGCTTTGGCATTCTGAGCAGACACAGCCAGAGAAGCTTCTGAGAAGGAGCCTCCAGGTATAAGCTGTGCTTTGAAAGTTAAGGAAGAAACAAATAGTGAGGATCAAGGGTAGGAGAAGGTATTGGAAGGACAACACAACCTGGAACTTGACCATTAAATAAATAATTAATTGTTAAAAGAAGGGAGACTGCAAAAACCTGCCCAATGAAGATTCAGGAAGAGCAGAGGAATGGGCTGTAAAAATCATTCCCAGAAATGTGGAAGCAAAAGTATGGGATGACCTGAGAAAAAACTTTAAAATTTGCTCCTAGTCTGAAATAATTTATTGTAATGAGATATGTGACACCACTGAATGCTGACAGGACAGAAACAATCAAACATCTTTTTTAAAGAATATCTCCCTTCTGTACTACATCTTCCTTGCAGTGGGAAGCATTTGGACAAGACAAACCAACATGCACAAGTCCCTTCTCAGCAGAGCAGCTGAGCTCACAGAGCCCTGTGCAGGCTGCTGTGTGCACCTGAGCTCCCAGCACCCAGGGTCACTCAGGCATCTCCCTGCTGCCCTGCTTTGGCTGCTGCAGCACAGCACAACCCAGCTCTGAGGGATATGAGCCTTTAGAGGCACCTGCACACCTTCAGATCCAGAAGGCTTGTCATCTTCCCACTGATCTGCTGTACAGGCTACTCACTGTACTTCATGGAACCGATCTGGGGGAGCTGAAAAAGCCATTTGTTGTCATAGAAACCGCAGGACTTTGTACTACTGCGCAGGCTGATATGTGAAAATATTATTGTTTGGCCTTTTCCCAGGTAACCAGATTGAGAATTGCTAAAAAGCTTTTAAAAAGCTCCTGATTTTTTGCCAAATAATCAGACCTACAGTTCTCACAAACACATTCAAATATTTACTAATTGTTGTGGAAAAATCTGAAAATTCCTGGGTATGGCAAACACTGATGAAAAAAATATGTTCTTGACCCCAGAAAACAAACATGCATCTTGTAAGGCTGCAGGTACATGTCCAAAAATCTGAAACCAGTTATGAAGAAGCAATGAAAACTGCAGCCATTGTCTTCAGTCCCCCCCCCACTTGCTCAGGCTGATATTTTGACCGCCTATAGTTAGAGTGGTAATTTAGGGCAATCCTGCAAAAGCAGCTATCCCAAGGGCTGAGCAGCTGCTAGAGAGCACCACTCACTGACCCCACTGACAGGGCAGGAAAGGGGTTTGGGACTTTTCCTTTATTTTCTGCTCTTTGCTGCTGTAGAGTAGCAGCCCTAAAATCACAGAACTGAATGCTGGGAGCAACTAAACCTCCTGGCACTGCAGGCAAACAGCTGTGTTCCCCTGGTGGCTCCAGAGAAGACAGGTCTACAGCCAAATTACAGGAGCAGTTAGGTTGGAAAAGACCTCTATGGCCAATAACCACCTTGTCAGTTAAGCCACAGCCCTAAGTGCCACATCCAGTGGTTTCTTGAATTCTTCTAGGGACAGTGACTTCCCCACCTCCCTGGGCTCCCTGTTCCAATAATTAAATCACCCTTCCCACAAAGTTCTTCCTAATTCACTGGCCACAGAAACACTAGGCACGTGTCTTAGATACCATTTACTTTAGACAAACAAAGTCCTTTAACCAGAATACCTTTTTTTGTTGTTGCTTTCTTGCACTTTTTTCTTAAAACATCTTTATCCTCCACTTGCAGAACAGTATTTCTTGGTTATGACAGAATGGAAAGATTAATATCTGGGTGCTACTAGTTCATAGAAAAGGTGGAATTTTTAGCTATTTGGCTTGGCAAATGAGTGAATATGACTAAGATACGTAATGCAAATATTTACCTGTATGCTGGGCACAGGTGGGAGATAGAAAAAGCACTTTAGATTATAAAGGTCTAGTCCATCTGCATAGAAACTTCCTATTCTTATCTCAACAGCCCAATGTTTTCTCCATCTGCTCCAAATAGTTCAAAACCCTGTCCCATTTAGCCCAGAAATCACCACCCCCTTGCTGTAAGCCATAAAAAATGATCCAAATGGCCTTACATGGGCTGTGTAGAGGGAAAAAACAGCCCTGTGACTTGCAAAACAGCCTGTCTCTGTCATGCAGGCATGACATCATCTGACATCTCTGAACTAACATCCAGCTGGTCTATTGCCCCATAAAAATATTCTCCATTTTTCTCACTGAAGTAATCTGCTGCTGTTACAGAATACATCTTACTCTTCTACCATTGTCACAGAAACAGTCAGAATGCCTTAGGAATTACAAATATGCAATTACTAAACTTTCAGCTCTCTCAGACTGTGAAAATGGATGGATGTGACACTAAATTGAGCCATGAAAAAAATAAAGGGAAATGGCTGGAGAAGCAATTTGTGTGGGAGTGCCTTAGATTTAATTTCTCATTTTTTGTTGGACAACAGCCTAGGGCTGCAGCCAGCCAAACAGCCTCCTCCTATGCCAGATCCAGCATCCATCCTCTATCCCAGCTTCCTTTTACAGGTTTAGTCCTTTTATATTCAACTCAGTTGCCAGCTACAGGAGTAATCTATTGTGATGCAGAAGGGCATAAGCCTTTGAGAACAGACAAGCACGTGAAAGACAAAATTATCAGTAAAGGGCTACTAATTTACACTGTAAACACAAACAGAACAGCAAGGTAAATGAAAATTAAAAAAAAAAGCTGCCATTTTCTAGATTCTCCTTACTTCAGTGGCTATTCAGACTGTTGCCACTTGTTAGAGCTCAACAAAAGAGAGGACTGAGAAGCCTGTGGTGATTCTATTTCTGACCTAACCATGGAAGAGAGAGGCTTTTAGCCTGGAGTCCTCTTCAACAGCAACCTGTGTGACCATCAGCAAGGGAAAATCCAGCCCAAGTGCTTTTCCTTTCCCTCCACATGCTGAATAAGTACTTGTTAAAGGCCAAGTGAGTGTGACCAGATATGTGAGATTTTTCCAAGAGAGGAGAGGTCATGACTCTGAAAGCCCACGAGTCTGGGTCATATACTTGATCATCCAAATAATCCCCTTGTTGCCAAAGCCTGGGATTACACAGGCTGGGGGTTGTTGGCTGTTCTGCTGCATCTGTAGCTACTCACACAGACTGCAGCCCTTCACTGGGTGGCACCACAGCACACGTCTGTCACTGGGATTTGTAGACATTCTGGTGCTATAAATAGTAACACCAGCATGCAGACAAACACAGCAAAGTCCACTTGGTTTTCAAATTATCCCTCATTTAGCAATATTTATTACAACAGCTATTAACAGACATGATACACTTTTGCTTGCAGAAAGTCACAGAAGTATCTTACTGTAATGAAATACATGTACCTGGAGTGCATGGACATCACCTGGAGAGATGCAATGAAAATACAAGCATATTGCATATAAGCATTTAAAGAGCTGCAAGTCAAGTATCTTCTTTTTGTGATACACTTAACTTAGTTAGCTAAAACTGATCAGAAAATTCAAGCCTATTTCAAATACAAAAAAATAATCATCTGGGCATTCTGTTACTGACTTAGGTCCCAGAAATTACAGGACATGTTCCCTGCAGGACAGATGAAGCAAACAGGAATGACATAGTAAAAATTATAGTACTCTCATTGTATGCATTTGTGCCTCACATGAATATGAGAAAATAGCAAATTTGTACATATGAACACTACTTCAGAATATTTTCTCAAGGCTAAAAGCAAACTCTTGGCATTTGCATGACAAGAAAATGAAGGTTATCTGGATACGAGACATAGAGTCAGAGAGAGACATAAGCACCAGGTATCACTGGCTGAAGTGAACCTCTGAAATTTCTCTGCATGACAATTGCAGGCTTGTGAAATTCCTGCAGCTACAAATTTTCCTTCTGTCATGTCCTTTCCCTGGCTGGGGAATCAGTTTTCTGCAGGAAGCAAATTAATTTCACATCAAGAGTGACATCCTTCCCCTCTCCCAGAAGGCACAGGTTCTGTGTGGGAAGACTCCAGAGTCACTCTGGTAAGATGTTGAGAAGGCAGGTCAGGTAAGCTGCTTGTAACTCACCAAACTGAAATCCACAGATCCAGAGATTGCTCAGCTTGTGGTTCAGGGAAGAAGTAATGGGTGTCCAAGGGAGAAGCATATGCTGGGTCATGGGATGAGTGCTGCAGTACCAGCTGGGAGAAATCTGGCAGGAAATTTGAGGATAATCAGAATCTGCAGCTAAGGAAAAATAAAGAGTGGACATTGCACAATTGAGAACACTGAGAGTAGATGTAATTTCCCCATCCTTATGTATCATTTATATAATGCTAGAAAATTACTAACCAAAGAGGGGGAAACTGGAAAGAAAACAGCTGATGGCATGAGATGATTGTTAAAAGGTTAGAAAAATAATTATGCTAAAGCATCAATTGAAAAGCAGATGTTGCAAGATTTTGCTCCTTTGTCCTTACTTTTAAATGAAAAGATTGTTTTGATTTTACTTCATCTTCTTTTCACAGATTCATAGGCTATATCTGCAATATCTAAAACTTGCTGTTTCTGTTTTCACAGTGGAACTTTCCTTTGCAAACATTAGAGAGGTTGGAAAAGGAGTGTTTATGTGCCCTCTACTGGAAATACAGCACCGGCAGCACTGGCAAAAAAAATGGTTCCCCTCCACATAGAGAGCAGCTTCATCATAGATTCAGCAGGTACACACCACACAGGCTGGATTTTGTTTAATGAATGTAGTCAAAATAAACTTGTTTTAGTTGTTCAGCATTGACTTACTCTTCTATGTAAATGCTGGGATCCAAAAACTGAAGTAAATAAAAAGTATCTCTGTGGGAATCAATGAAACTATGCTTCAGAAAACTGTTTAAGTGAAAGTTGAATTATACTGTTAGAAATGGTGAAATTTACATTGCTACATTCACAGACAGAGGCACTGCGTACACCAGCCACCCCCAGGACAGTGAGGAAGCAAAGGAGCTGCCAAAAACACTGAACATATCCAGCCCCATTACTTCTCTTACCCTTCTGAAGGCATTCCTCCCCATCCCTGACATTACCAGAAAATGTTAGTTTTCCTTAAGAGTTTACTTCTAATTCCTTGACTTCAGTCCATAATTTTTGGGGGTTTTTTTGAGGGAAGACTCCCACAGGGATTCATTGATCTGACTGAATCATATATTTTTCCAGCAGTTTTGCAATAACTTAATAGTTAAAATAATAGCAGTCAAAAGAGAGAAGATTTTCTTGCAGTCTTGCAGTGCTACTACTTTTTTTAACCCAGGTCCAGGTGTGCTGTTAGGCCAGCATCTTAATCCAGAATTCTAGCTAGCATAGGAAAAAGCACAATTAGTTAAAGCTGACAAGAACAACCTGCTAATTAACATGCAGATTGTATTCAAAAATCATGCCACTTCTTTTGCCTGCTCTGCATTTAGCTTCTCTCCTCCCATAAGCTGACTCAGACCAGCCAAACCTCAAAGATCCCAGATGTTTTTCCAAAAACAACCTTTAGGATTATGAGGCATATATGCAGCATTGCTCTTGGTGCTGCTCTCTGTATGCATTGGACATTAATTCAGTTAGTCTGGGTGGTAATGAATCTTCAGCATTCAGATGGTGTGGTATCAGCTTCAACCATGGTGCTTTTCCTTTTTACAAGGTGCTAGAGGGTATTTGAGCTGTGCTTTGGATTACAGTCCATCTCTGCCTTCTGAGCTTGCAGAAAGGGATTCTCTGTTAAACAGGAGGCTTTTCAGAGCTGCAAAGAGCAGCTGGGGATCCATCTACCACATATTTTAGAGAGTTTCTCCCAATATTTTATGCATATCAAAACATACAAGTATTTTAAAAAGCCAGCCTGCCACACTACTACAAAGTTGGTTCCTGCTCTGTATGACTGAAGCTCTCTCTTATAGAAAAGGAGAGGAAGAGGTCAATGATTCCTAATACATAAAAAGGACAACAGACACAGTAACACTTTAGCAACTGTCTCTCCATTCTAAACTCTCCTGTTGCTTCTCATTGCCAGATTTTAGACATTTTGCCTTCATTTAACATTGAGTTGTCTGCATCAGACTAAGGGTTTGGCTTTAGGGTTTTGTTGGGGTTTTTTGAATGGGAGCAGGGGGAAGGGAAAAAAAAAAAAGAAAAACCCAACCAACCAAAGAAACAAAACAAAAAACAAAACCACAAAGGATCTCAAAATCACTTCCTCATCTCTGCAAATTTATGTCCTTCACTGGGAAGTTCTAAGAACTCTACCTTTGAAATGGGTCCAGCTGAGAAGTGTACTTTTGTTGGATCTAGTCACCACCAAAGCCTGACTAAAGCCTTCAAAAACCTTCACCAATGCTAACTGATAAAAAATGCAATGGACTTTAGTGGTTGAATTTTCTGAGGAGTCTCTCCCAGACAGCACATTCCAACACTTCCTACCAGGCAATGAAACCACACCAGCTGCAGACAAGGCAGCAACACCCAGGATGGAACTTCCCAGGAGTCACCTCTCGAAGTCAGAGCTCCCCTGGGGTGCAAGGGGTACCTGGGGGCTTTCTGACTTCTGCAGAGTTTGGCTTTACAGCTTTGGCATTGCATCCAAATCTATGAAGTGATTGCATGATAGCAGTGGAAGATGCATGGAAATATAAGTGCATATTGCAGAAACATTTTGTATTGTTATTACATTCTCTACCAGGCCAACTTCCACTGCAAATCCTCAGAGTCTTGCCATTAAAATGAACACTAACAAAATTAAATATTTCAGGTTAACAGCTGTTTCAAATCATCTAGGGGGAGGCTCAGCAGAGGATTTGGGGTCCAGTGCAGGTTTATTCTTTAGAACAAAGACGCAAAATACTTACTGTTTATTATAGCAGTACATTTCTAAGCTATTGCCAAGAATGTCTGGGCCAATGAAATTAAATAAACACATAGCAACAGGCATCCAACTTCTGACCTGATGATTTTTGGACCAAGGTGATCATACGGGTTTTTACATGCTGATTGTGTCCAGGAGGGGAAGGAAGGAAAATGTTAAATAATTGCAACTGAGGCAGAAGTTGTTCCCTTTCAATTCATTGATCAGCTGACAGAAACTGATGGCACAGCACAGAACGAAGCATCATTAATCCCACCTAGTTACTTACCTCCAGTGTATACCCTGTACTTTAACTGTTACTGCTGTTCTAAAAACCCCAGAGGGACATGGATTTCTGTAATGACTTATACAACTCCAGTTGACACAAGCTGTGTGCAGGCTATTTCTAGAGACTTAACATCTTACTGACAAAACCATAGAGGTTATGGATGGATGGTATCTGCTAAGCCATCTGTTCTGTTTCACTGCCAAGGCAGAACTCTTCCTACTGCATATTTATTTGACTTTTACAGTAGTTTTAAATACTCAAGTAAATGGAACTTCCCCTGTTCCCCAGGGGAGGTTGGGCTCACTACAGAATACTTTTCATTGGTAGGATTTTTTTCTGGTGTTAAGCCTAAGCTCCCCCTTTTTAATTGCATCCAAAGACCTTCCCTGACCTCCATGCATGTGCCAATCTCCACATTTCAGCACAGCCGTGCACATTTGATTGATACATAAAAGTTTATTAAAGAGTGCATATGCAGGGGGTCTCAGACAGAATATCATCTACTCTCCTCCCAGAAAATGTCAGGACAGAGGAGCCTCAAATTTCTCAGGTATGGGCTATAATTATTGCAATTTTATTCAACAGTTCTAGTAGGTGGAGACAGACTACCATTTCAGGGCACCCTCCTTCATCCATAAGAAGGCAGCAGTAGCTTATTCTAGGCCAGAAGCTCTGCAGAGGCACAGCAGGCAGGCAGCTCCCAGCTCTGTGATTGTGGGGCGTGGAACATGAGAGAATGCACAGACACAGGAGAGCTGGATGGAGTCTCCATCAGCCTTATCTCACCACAGACTGACAGCTGACCCAGTGTCACACTTCCCACTGGATGCTCAGACAGGTTCAAAGTCACACCTCAAGTCCAGCATTATTGCCAGGCCGTCTGAAACTCTCCAGGCAGCATTTTAGTGTAGCCCTTGTGGTTTCAATTGTTTCATGTCAACCATCCTCAAATCTGGAGTGCTGATAGAAGGATTGTGTATTGCTGCACATCTGCACTGACTACCTTTTGTTCTCCTCAAAACTGATCAAGATCTGACATCTTTAATGCTTTCCCTTTGCATCTTTCCCTGTGCATAGGTTGTTCTCCAATGTAAAACACTTTGCCCTGTAATAAGGTTAACAACAAGGGGGTTTTACCCTTAATCAGCCTCCTACATCCTTGTTAATTTGTAGATTAATAAACTGAGGTTAATCATTAGATCCAATGTCTAGTTTTGTCCCGGTTCTAATAACAGTAGCAGAATTCTTCTAGGTATTTAAATCTCACTGAACTTGTATACCTAAGTGACATCTAAAACCAAGTTGTTGATAATTGATAACTTTTCTACATAGCCTGAGGTTGGCATTTTTTTGCTTTGTTTTGTTTCCTCCTAGCAAATGAAGCTGGCAAATGTAATTTCAGGAAATTTCATTATAAATTGCCACTTTCACTATTTCTCACTGGTTTTGGAAGCATTGCTTGTTTCCAAGGAAGACAATGGCCCATAGCGATACTGAGAAATATTATTAATAGAGGTAAATTTGATACATGTACTTTAAACAGTTTAGTGCTGTGTCTAAGCACTATATACAAAACCTCCATAAAAAATCCTAGGAACCTGGGGCAATTACTGTCTCCAATGACATTTCATAAGATTCAATGGCACATTGTGGTTAATCTAGACATAGACTTACAGTTACAGCCCCACAGGTCATTTATAAAATCTATTGTCTTAACTTTTCTATTGCCTTACAAACGAAAATTTGGTAACAGCATCCTCTCTTCTGCTCACATCTCCATCTTTTTCTGACTAAATCAGAATAGTCAGAACAGAAACGTTAAATACCATTGAGTCTCAAAAGTTCTCCTACGAACAATGACATTTTATGACCTACTTTAGATTATTTTAAATACTTTCCCTGCATACATTTGCTTTTGTATCACACTTCTGCCTTTACCGAAATACCGCGCGGGACCCGGTCCTTGCGCTCCGTAATTCCTTGCCCGCAGCGCGGGCGGCCCCGGATTCCCGGGACCGGGGGAAGGAGCAGAGTCCGTCCCACCACCAGGTGTCGGTCGTGCCGCGTCCGGGAGCGACCGGGATCCATCCCGAGCCATCCCACCCGCTCGCAGGCGGCGAGGGCCGCTGGGACGCATCCAGGGACGCATCCAGGGACACTCCTGCTCCCGCCCGGGGTCCCTGGGCTCCCGCAGCGCGGCTGAAAGCCAAGCTCAGAGTCACGGCGAGGGCTTGGAGCCACTCTGACTGAAGCACCCAAGGCCTGGAAGCGACATTAGCTCGGAAGTGAACTAATTAGTCACTTGCTACCTGATTACACATTAGCCAATCACAGGCTCAACAGCTGACACCTCTTTTCTGTCTGGGGATGTAAGCTGGCATCTAAGTGAGGTCAAGCTAAACACTGCTTGTAGACAGAGCACAGGAGTGGGAGGATAAACCAGGAATGCAACAGAAATGGGGCAAGGTCTGCTGGCAGCTGCTTCAGGCTCGTGGCAAAATTATCAGCTGGGGTAGGATCGTTTTCCTCCCTCCAGGATAGCAGTGAACTTCCCTCTGTTTTCCCCCAAATCAGTGCTGTGAGCATCCCCTCCTGCCAGCTCCCTTCTGTCCTGCAAAGTGAGCAGGTTTTAATGGAAAAGGAGAAGCAGATCAGAGTGGAAGAAGTAGGGGGTGAACACAGGCAGGTGGTGAAGGTGGGAGGAACAGGAAGATGCTGGAGCAGTGGGATTTCCCGGGGCTGTCACTATTGCTGAATCCTGGAGAAGCCGTCTCCAGAGCCTAGCTGCTGCAGGAACACGGAGATGTCAGAAGGCTGTAACAAAGATAAGGTTGGTGGAAATTATTGCATTGGGCAGGCACAGAACACACATCCATAGGAAAACACATTCCATTGCCCTCAGCAGTCACAGAGGAACCCGGGTTTAAATTAGATTTTGGGGCAGAAAAAAATGAAAACAGCAAAAGCTCCTGTTTGCTAAGTTGTCATAAGCAGAGTTGATTGAATAAATTCTCTGCAGTTTTTACAGGTGACAGGCTGCAAGCAAAGTACCAAACAAGAGAGACAATTCATTCCTAGTAGTACAGAAGTCCATCAGTTTTCACTAGCAAGTACCAAGAAGAACCAAGGAATGATTTCAGAGAGCATCTGTAGACAAATCCAAATGCAGGCAGGAACATTTCTCCTGCTTTTATTAGAAAACTGTCCCCATTAGTAGGCAGTATTACTCATTAATCTGAGCTGACACTTACAATAGCTTTTGGTAGATGACACAATCTGCTTGCAGTTGAAATAGGCCTGTGTACTCGCTTCACTGGGGTTTGTTAAAAGGGGACATTCTCATTGTTTTTAAAAGACATTTTTAAAACTGGCAACGTGATGTATTCACATAGACATTGTTATTTGCTGTGCATGATGCTTTCTGTTCAAAGCTCTCAGACCATTTAGCTTATTCTTAAAAAAATGTATATGCATGCTCACATCAAGTATTATTTGATTAAAGAGACCAGAGGGAAAAAAAGTAAAAATCACTGGAGGTATAGAAAAAGAATTACCTTTGAGGAATGATTACTTTCATAAGTTAGTCTAAAGACTAAGAGAATGAGGTGGCAGCCTGCCAGATTTTTAAATACATAAAAATTTTCACAGCTGCAAATGGAAGAGTATCTTCTATTGGCAAAGTAGATGGAATCAGATGGGCTTAAACTGTAAAAAGAGAATTCTAGGTATTTTAGTGGTAATGATAGCAAAGTTCTAGGATAGATGGCCTAAAGAACTTGCAAATCTTTGCCCACAAAGATAATTTATACAAGTTAAAAATGTGTCTAGGATGACCTTCTATACTTATTATGGTTAAAGGTACAACAACATATTAGATTATTTTTCTATCATCTTTTCTATTACATGAATTTATGCAACACTAAGATTCTTGTGATATTGCAAGTTTTATAACTTACAAGTTTGTAGATCATGTTGACTGATCTCTAATGGAATATACACCAGTATTTTCCCTGTGTCCAGTCATACTATAACCCCATGTGAATGCTCATTTTTCATGGACTTTTGCTGTTTCTCCTTCCATGCCTCACAGAATCAGGAAAGGCAGAGGCAGGTCCCAAAATCTGAAAGAAAAATAGAAGCCAGGTTCCAGGAATCACCTAAGTTTAAGAATGAGCAAAATCACAACAGACTCAGAAGGGGTTCACCTTCCCCACAGCCTGAGTTTCGAACAAAGATGCACATTCTGAGAGATTAAAGAAAAATAAAATGTATTTAAGTGGACAATCCTATCGTTCTTATGATGTGTGAAGGCTTGAGACAGAAAAGCTCTACCTGGCACAGATGGGTTTTAAGATTATCCTTGGCCCACAGGAAAACCTTCAACTTCACCTCCTAAACTATTGGGTTAACTGTTTAATCTCCCACAGGGTGGGTGTTGTGAGCAACCTGGACTTACGTTTTTTGTTTTGTGGGTTTTTTTGATTTAGTGCAAGCTAACTGAGACAGCAGAGACTGAGTTGAGTTAGCTCTCAACACAATTGTTAAGTACCAGCCCTTCAGAGAAAGGACCCCACCATTTGCAGTGCTTGTTCTGTACCTTAAATTGGGATAAATATTATTCCACAAAATACTTCTGTGCCTATGCTGTGAATCCCATTTCGTGCAAAGAAACAGACCCTCACACAGCTGCCATTCACTTGTTTTGCTCTACTATGGATTCTCAAGAATGAGTAAAAAGCTGCTTATTTTTTTGCTGATGAAGGCTGTGTGAGTTTGCTCAACCTCATATTCAACTGTGCTTGGCAGGGTGGGGCTGAAGTTGGTTTTTCTAAACCATCTCAGACTGTCATTCTGAAACTCACAGGCGTGATCAGCTTTCCGGATTTCCCTTTCATGCTGGAGAGCAAAAATGCAGACAGCATGCAAGGAGCAGCAGAGGGAAAAGCAATAGCTGCAACAACCATTGATTTTTCACAACAGTTCCAACACCGCTTCCATCCAAACTCATGGTAAATCTTTTACTGACATCAAGAGTTCAAAGTCTGACCAGAGCCAGTGCCAATGCAGTCTTGTCAGATGCAGGGCTTGTTTAAGTGGCCTGAACTTTCATCAGCTTTGGTGGAACTTCCACAACTTCCATTTGTTCCAAGAACAAAATCAGAGTGTAGGATCTGCATTAAATGAGTATTGTTCTTGCACTACCTGTACAGTCTCCTTTTTGTTTTATGATGCTTTTGCTTTATGATGCTTTCCAATCATAGTCCCATTGCTAATTAACTGTTAAATAATGACAAAGACTAAGCAAAAGTGCCTTTTAGAGACCAATCAGCAGAATCCTGTGACAGACCACTGAACAAGGAATAGTGGGGTGACACCTGAGCTGCTTTAAAAAACCAACCAAACCAACAAAATAAAACCCTTATGAAAAGCAAGACAAAAAATACAAACTTTTATCCTTCTCCAGAAAACACAAGTAAACACTCTAATTTCAACTTCCCTTGAACTTTACATATAAAAGCTTGCTTTTGAAATTCACAGAGAAACCACAAACGGAACTGTAGTAATGCCTCTGCAATCAAAACAGCTTTGGGTACATCTGCATGCCTGGGGGCAGGTAAATTAGAATATCTAGGGCTGGAGGGATGAAAGAGAAATCAAGTCCAGACAGCAGCTAGCCATGCTAGCGCTGCTGAAACTTGTAAGCCACACAAAATATGGTGCATTAGTTTAGGTTGCCTTGTGGTTACTCAGCTTTACAGCATTCAGGCTCAGCTGACCAGGTCAGAGCACAGGGAAGACATGCCTGCACTTGACATACCTTCCATGTGAAAGGTAAATTAAATTCAAACACAAACCTCCAGAAACGTGTAGCTACAAATGGAAAGAAGAAGGGCAGCCTGTTCTTCTGGTCTTCTTTTGCTTTTCATCTAACTTACTCTTCAAACATCACCTTTGCAAGCTAATAAATTCACCAGATACTGCAGCAGCATTTTAGAGATTGCTGGGACCAAGGCGGACAAAAGTCCAAGCCTCTTTCCTAAATCGCTCTCCAGAACAAGCTTGTTGAACAGAAACGCAAAGACACAGCCACTCAGAACGAGGAGCCAAAGGCAAATGACAGTGTTTACACTCTCCTCTCATATATCATCAGCGACAGAAACTGCTGTACCTCAACCACAACTAGTCAAACAGGCCAGACATTTCTCTGTAATGGACACAGCAGTAACACACACTCTGTGAGAGTGGCTGCACCCCTGAGTATCATCCTGGCAGCATGGGAATTCTGCTCATGAACCCCCTATGAATTATGTTTGTGACCATCTCTGTTGGACCAAAATGTCATTTAATTTGCAGGACTTATTTATCCTCCACAACCTCGTCTTTTTTCTAAAATTCCAAGTCTAACAGCAGGGCTAATGGCAGAGAAATAACCACCTCTAGAGGCAGCCAATTTACATAGTATTTCCAGGCCAGCATGCCGTGAGCCAAAGAGGGTCACAATCAGAACCTAAGCCAGTTTAGCAGCCAGCCACACTAGAAGAGAACTGAGCAGAAACTGAGGACATGTCTGCTTCTCTCTTCATGTAAGGAGTTCATTTTTTGACATCCTTTCCACACCTAGAACCCAACAAAATGTAAGGATTACAGTGTTGCCTGAATGTGCAAGTTTTTCAAGCTTTAAAGGCCATGAAGACTCACAACATATTAAAGCCACTATTATATTATGTTCAAAACCCTGGCACACGTGGACCTGCTTGATGTACCCAAGCAACGCTCACAAGGTCGCTTTTTTAATTTTCCTGACTTCAAATAGGAGGTCTCATGCATGCAATTATATCAGTGAAAATCCTACTTCTGATTTGTGGGAACTCTTCCACTTTCAGTTTCATTAAATTATTGCCAGATTCTGATCACAATGAGGAAACTCAGTTAAGGCTTTCCAGCTGATTGATGGAAGGAGGGGGAACTCATGCTGGTGCGTTCTGACTGCCATTATTTTGAAGTTAATATTGTTTCTTTCCTGACTCATTGTATTATAACAATGACATTCACTTAGAAGGGAAGGAGCAGTTTCATTACGTTGATTTCCCATAACAAAAAGAGAGTAGAAGCCACACAAAAGGCTGAGGCTGCAAGAGGCACATATCAAAATAGCTTTAAACACAGCTAAAAATCCTTTGCTATTGGTCAACTTCACTCTGAAGACAAGGGTATATCAGAGCCATATTAGCCTCATTCCATGCAGGGACACAGTCAAACAGGACAGAAAGCATGACCTCTAGGAGTGCTTACATTTTCTCCAGTGTACCTGTGTGACTCTGCGTTTGAAGTCCTTTCTATCTCTTCAAATAAAGGCTTTGAATATAGGAACCAGTCCCAAGGAAACTTCTTCAAGAAGGAAGATCAAAACAATGGTTTTTTTATCAACAAACTATCTGCATAAATGCACACAAGACCAACAAAAGCTAGCGTGAAGGTTGCTTGATAACCTGCGTGAGAAAGCTGGGTCCTCTCCCCGAGCCAGCATTAATTTGTGTCATAATTCCCAAGGTGTCAGGCTGGGGTGGTGCCAGCCTGTTCCCTGTCTTGTGTCTTCAGTAACCTGTTCCCAGAAGGCTGCCCACAGGTGGATTAGAGATAACACTCAGATAAGTTTGAAGGGCCACAGTAAAGGCAAGACTGAAATGAACGCTTTGTCTATGAACTGCCTCAGCTTTCGCACGTGTGCTCAATGAATTTCATAATTAATCTCCAGCTACCACGACTTCATTACTCTGGGCTTTAATTTCAAACTGTAGCATCTACTCTGCCTGCACTTCAGCGGGGGCATTGTCTTGTAGCCACAAATACTGACCCGAGAACACAAACACACCACTACTGCTGTAAATCTGCACCGTTCCCGTACAAACACCACAGCCCCCTCGTAGTGCGAGGGCACAAATCAAGCTAGAGCAGAGGTCTTCCTTCCTCTGGGACACAAAACTCCCGAGAGCCCCTTCCCTGCTCACGCAGGCTCCCTGCGCTGGGCCTCAGCCCCAGCCGCCCCCGGCTTTCCCCCGGCTGCCCCGTCGGGGAGGGAGCAGCGCCCACGCCGAGCTGCACCCGAGCTGCGGGGCTGGGGCCGCCCGGGCACGGCCTCGGCCCCACCGCCTCCTGCAGCCGGCGGCTGAGCGGGTGCTGCTTCAGCCAAGTGAAAACAAAAACCGAGCCTTCAACTAGACACCTAGAATGCACTTCGGGGTGGGGGGGAGAGAGAAAATAAAAAGAAAAAAAAGAAAAAGACGAGTCGAGACTTCTCGTTGATTTCACATTGCCACAAAGCTCCCCCTTGCCGGCAGGAGGGCCTGCCCGTGTCCGGGGCAGGGGCTGCCTCGCTCCGCCTGAGGGGCGCGGGCTCGGCCCGGCCGCTCCCCGCGGCTCGAAGGCTGCTCTGAAGGGGGTGATTTGGTGCTCCTGTGAAACGCTCTGCAGTAAATAGCCTTCTTTAAGTACTTAAGCACCACGGAAAACACACTCTGTGAAAGCCTGGCCAGCTTTGCAGTTGCCACTTTTGGCTTCTCACCTTTGGGCTCGGGTTTAACACCCGCTGCCGGAGCCGGCGGAGCCGGGCGGCGTTTCACCCTCTCGGGAGCTGAGAGCTTTCGGGGGCTGAGGGGCCCGGGGGCTGCAGCTGCAGCCGGGGCCGGGGCCGGGGCCGGGGCCGGGCGGCGTTTCACCCTCTCGGGAGCTGAGAGCTTTCGGGGGCTGAGAGCCGCGGGGGCCGCAGCTGCAGCAGCGCCCGCAGCCCCGGACTGCCTTTAACTCCTGCCAGACCCTTTGAACCTCCCCCGTCACAGCACACGGTCCTTGTTCGTGTGCTTATCACCCAGAGAAAAGATATTTTCACTGCTTTTTCTGTCAGTTCGGCTTAGTTCGTCCGGCCGGTTCGGGGGTGGCTGCAGTTTCCCCGCCGTGGCTCGGGGCTCCCCGCGGCCCCAGGAGCGCCGGGAAGCGCCGGGAAGGGAAAGGCGGCGCAGGAAGCGCCGGGCCGGGCCGGCAGGAAAACCGTGCGGAGCAGGAGCAGCACGCAGGAAGGGGCCCGGGCCGGGGCAGCGGGAGCCGTCTCGGTGGCCTCCCAAAGGCTCGCAGGGGAAGGGAAGGTCGCGTTGACCTCCGAGCGTGCCCTGGAGCCGCTGCCGGCCCTTCTGAGGGCTGGAGCCGCCGCTCCCGGGCCGGGCCGGGCCGGGCCGTGCGCTCGGAGCTGGGGCCGGCGGGCTGTGACCGCGGGTGCCGCAGGAAAGAGCCCGTGCTCAAGTGCAGGAGTCGCGCTTCTTAAAAGAAATAAAATAACAATAAAAACCAACCACGCTTAATTATATTCTGAAACACTAAGGCACTTTGAATCTTCAAACATCAAAATACTTTGAAAATACTCTGAAATACTTTACATGTTTTAACTGGTTCTGGTTTATACAGACAGACTGTGCCTTTTGTCTGGAGCTTTAAAACGTTTTCTTTCTGTACCACCCAGCATACTTCCATAGCGTAGCTCCTGGGCTGAGTATTGTGTTTCACCATTCTCGCCGATGTGGTGGGAAAAGGCTTTGCTCACTGTGTCTTTTATGTTAGTTCATCCTATTAAAGCGCCTTGCTTTGTTGTCCTCTGAACCCTCTTTAATGCCTCTGCATTTTTCAGCAAGTTTGGTGAAAAGAAAAACTTCACCCTGTATCATTAGAGTCCTGACTAGAGCCACATTCACTGATGAACAATTTCAAGTTGAAAGATTCACTGCTCCTTCACTATCACCTTAGTTGTGCAGACAAGTTCTCTCCCTCACACTGACGTTTTATTTCTTTGTTAGAAGAATAAAATTCAAATATTTTTGCTTGGAAAATGGACAGTCTCTGAGACGAAGGTTAATCTGGAAGATTTCCTCAAACAACATTTGCGATATGGCATATAAAAACAGAGAGCTGATAAAATGCAAAATGTATTGAATTTCTGAGATCAGCAGGAGGAAAAAGTTGTTACATTTTTTGGAATAGAGTTGTAGGCTGCTTTGAAGTACTGTCCCTGTGCCAACATAGAAGATTTGTTCAAAAGGTGCATGGATCATATAACACAGATGAGAGTGAAATACACACTAGCTGCAAGCAATTTCTTATCTTGTGCCTAAACCAGCAGTAGAAGTGGGAGTTCTAATGGAAATAAAAAACGTGAAAGTGCCTGGTGTTTGGGAAATCGCTCACATGGATTCCTTGTGTAACAGGCATCGAAGTGGTCACCAGATTAGCAGAAATCGTTAGACCATAGTTGTGTCTTGCCTGAAAGCAAGAAAGATAACAATGCAGGCTGTGGTGAGTTGTTTTTCAGCACTTCATCAGAACGTGTTTTCCAGCTAACATCTTGATCCTTCTTCCAAACATGAGGATGGGGTTGCACATGTTGGTAGATTTTTTTTTTCCTTCCACCTTAGAGTAACTGATACAGCAGAATCCAGCTCATCAAAGCACAAGGAAATACTGCAAGTAGCTGGGTAATAATGGAACTGGCAGACTCTCCCCCTTATTCAAAATGACACAGATATCAGGTCTTTGAATAGTACCACAAAATTCAAAGTATTCACTTGTAAACATCCCTGTGTGTTTATTACACATATCTCTCTGTGGGAGGGTTCATTAGACCTTGCCCAGAGCTGCTCAGGAAAGAATTATAGATCTAAGGATAGAGTTCACAAGTGAAAATTCTAAAAATCATCAGCTTTATGTCTGCATTACCACAGAGGATTCCTTCATTTCAAGCAGAAAACAATAATAGTGCAGTCCAACTCCCTCCCCCAGCAATCCAAAATTATCCCTGAAACCTGTTCTCCCATATACTCTCAATCACAATCTTGTGCCAAATACAATTTTTTACATAATAAAAATTGTTATTGCACATGCTGTGTCACCATATAAACTCTATTTCTGTTGCTTAAAGTAATTCACACCCTCACCTTCACATTATTCAGCTCTGGCTGCTCAATGTGGGCAAGAATTTGTCTGAGACAGTATTCCAGCAATTTACACCACTATCCTGTTAAGTCAAGAAGTCTTGGCTTATGCCAGGTGTTTCTGTGTTTGATAGAGCAAAGCTACCTTTAGCAGACAGCTCAGGTCGGGACCTGTAAATGTCAGCTGTCAGCTGTGGTTCGCACCAGATTTTCCCCAGGTAGTGAAACAGTTTTCATCCATGATTTCACAAAGCCCAGCAGATCATTTTAACCCAGTATTTATTTGGTGATTTCCCTCTAGCCTGCATTTTCCAAATGTCCATTTGTTTTCAGAGCTGTGCATTTGGTATTTTAATCCCACTTTTAGCTGAGTAGAGTGATTCTGAATAAACACTGCAATTGCTACAGACACATCTTAATATTTTATGGGGTTTGGGTCACACACATTTCTGACAGGCTGTTTTTATGTACTGTGCACCTAAAAATGGGTCTTCTCCAAGTGACCATTCCCAAAAGCTCAAAATAAATATTATTGCCCTTTGTACCAGGTTTGCATGATGCGGCTGCTGCCCCAGGCTTGGTGGAAGGTTCACAGAGGGTTGACAGAGCTTTGTGAGCTCTGCTTTATTAGGACTTTTCCAAGCCGGAGCATTCCTGGGTGTGGCTGAGGGATTTCCTGCCTTTTTGTCTGGTGGAGGTAGCGCGGAAGCTCCAAGTGCAAGGCAACACTTCCCGCTCAGCTGCCGTGCCGGGCTGCTTAGCAGAGGAAGGGCCCAGGCAGCACCGAGGGCTTGGGGAGCTCCCATACAATGTTGTATTGTACATGCACAACTATCTGCTGCTGCTACCCTGATACAATGCTTCAAACCCTTCAATGACACACAAGCATCGAGTCATCCTGGTGCTGCAGGGGACGTGGTCCTTAACATCGTCATTCTCTTCAGTGGATCACCTAAGTGTACACTAATTACATTCCAAACTTACAAAAAAACTCACACCAAACCAAACCAATCAACCAACCAAACCAACAAAATCCCCCAAACACATCCAATCTTTTGGATAATACTGTAATTTATACTGGCTGCTTGGCTTCCAGGTTTCTCTAAATTCTTATTTAATCACAAAACTTGTACAAGTTACTGTGTCACGTGATCTTATAGCTCATGTGTGCAGAGTGGACTTAATTACTGTTAATTACCATGGAAAATCCTCTGCATAGAGTAATAGTTGAAGGGAGATTTCGTGACCCTATGCAATTCTTGTTAACTGTGTAAAATGAAATAAGGTTCTATCAAAATAAATCAGTGCTCATGATAGCTAATGAGCAAACTCTTTCCATCTGTAAATAGAAAGATTGGATTAGAAAAGTGTGTGAAAACAAATTACAGGAACTTAAATTAGGTGGATTTTGTTTAGGATTTCTTTGTTTGCTTCTTAAATCTTGACACTTTTGTTCTATTGAATTATTCTCATTTTCAAAAGAAAAAAAAACCCAATTAAACATATGGGGAATTATTGAAATACAATAAATGTTTTCTGGCAAACTTCAGAAGCCTGGGGAATTTCCAGCATTTCAGAGCTGAGCAGGTTACATAGCTCTAGTTTGCGTACCCATGTTTTTGAATGCTTTGTCAGTTTGACCCTTTTTTCAACATCTGATAATGCCTCATCCCATACAAAATGCAATCAGTATTGAGATCTTCTGGGCCAGATTAGGAATTGAGGAATGTTACAGTTGGGCAATCCCTGTATTTCTTAGGTGACAGGATAAAATAAGGATGGATAACAGTATTTTTACACATTTTTGTTCCCTATTGTAGTCCTGGCAGCCTGTGGTGTACAGCAAGCCCAAGGTTAGTTCCAGCTGAATGGTCCATGGGGCATTCCAGCTGCAGCTCCTCTCTTGCTCAATGTGTACCCTGCTATACCTGGCTCTCACACAGGAATACCTGGGCAGGGAGTTGCCAAGGAAGTAACAGACAGATTTTATGATAATTTTCTATCCCTCTTCTATTCTATGCACTGGAAGAACAGCAAGGAAAAAGAATAAACATCAAAGGACCAGGTTGCTCTGAATAATTCAGGCTATTCTATTTCACGTAGACATTCGGTATAATGCACCTTTTCAGTTCCGAGTTCATTTTCTCTGCCTGTTTGTCACATGGCCATCACCAGGACAAAGCTGCATGCCTTCTCCAAGTACACAGAAGGCAGCCCAGGGCTCAGAAGGGTGCTTTCTACACTGCAGCCTCAATACTGTGTGGTACCTCTGGCCTAACCTGCTGGTGTATGGGAATGCATGGCCGTGGCTGAGGAGCTGTAGGACAAAATGGCCTTTTCATTTTTTTCACCTTAGTTATTAATGCTATTATTTTATTACAGCTATTATTGCCTGTCCAAATCTCGTCTACTTGCATGTGGAGTGTCTATGGAGGAAGCAGATTTCAGTCACCATGACCAGGAGTGTAGGAAATGCTTCCCATGGCCCAGTGCCACACTCTAGGGTGTGCACATCTTTTACTGCATGAATTACGTAGGGCTTTGAGTTCCCTCCCAGAACTGGGCTCCCATCACACAGTCACCTCCATAGGGGAAACTCATTTTCCACAAAGGCCCACAGTGCTTAGATGAGATAAGCAAGGGATACAGAAAGACCAGGAAGGGAAGGGAAATGACTCACCTGTGGCTATCAGCTCCTAGTACAGAAATGGGGTGGTAGTCACAAGGGGTCAATGGAACCGTGCTGTGATGACACAGCTCAGTCCTTGTCACAGGATCTCAGATGTGAGGGACAAGCAACCTTAATGCCTGCAAGGCTTCAGGAGCAGAAAGGTCCCAATCCCTCAGATAAAAACACCCCTACAAATTCAGATGTCCCTGTGCATTGCCACATCCCTGTACATTGCATTGATTTACTCACTGGTAGCACAAGGGTTTAACTTGGACTTCCATGGTTTATATATTTTTGGTGCTCTGCACAGAAGTGACTTTATCCCTGGGACAAAGCAGTATTTTCCCTCATGACTGTCAGCACCCAGGGTAAACCATCCCTGCCCAAATGAAGGCCTGAGCCAAGAGACACTTTATCTTGTGCACAAATACAGATTTGTCGCTTTTTTCAGCCCTGCTCAGGTCACTATTTAAAAGGCTAGGAAGTGAGCACACATGAAATCATTCCTTCCATACAGGCAGACAGATGGAGAGAAATTCCAGCCTGCTTCCACTCTTTTGTCTTCAGGGCATTTTTGGAATTTCCTTCAGGAAGCGAGGTTATGACCCAGAGCCTTCCTCGGTGAGTAGGCTCTCATTTCCCACAGTCAGCCCTGCACAGCGATGACATACAGTACGAGAAGGTGAGGTTTATCTTCACTCTCCAACTGCATCCGGTATGGGCTCCATGGAACTTAAAAGTAATTCTGAGAGGGAACGGCCACTGGAAAGGAAATGGAAGTCAAACCTTTGGGAGAAGTAAGGCAGTATCTGTTCAACAACACTGCCACAGCCTTCGCTGGCAGACCCAATGGAGCTGCAGCGCTCGTGCAGCTGAGCCACCATCCTGTGTTTCATAAACTTCCTTGACGTTTGCAATAGGCTGAGAATTGAACTTATGAATTATATTGGTGATACAAGTGAATTACTTCACTTTTCTACTCCAGGCAGTCATGGTAGAACTAGCAACTATCTGGTTTTCCTTCTGTTTGTACTTCACTGGCTGTCAGAGGAGAATTGCTCTTGTAGAGATTCTTCTAATGGCATTTCAGCCATACAGCGCATGCTGACAAGAAACTTATAGTTTAAAATTAGTTTTGTATTTTACATGATCCTGTGACATTACACGTTATGTCCCCACAGAATGGACTTAATCCCAGCATGTACTGAAATCAAGAAATTCTTTCACTGACTTCTGGGGAAACCACACATGGCATGAAACCACCACAACAGTACAAAACTGCTAGTAATTTGATAATAGACTCATTTAAAAAATCAGTTTATTAATGTTTAGAAGTCAATAAAGCTATGTGCAAATTGAACAATAAAAGTCAGAAACATTTTAAATACTATTTTTTAAACCAGAAAAAAAACCCCAACAGTTTAATTGCACTGGAAATTTTACTACAAAGGCAATACATTTTCTTTACAAAATACCAGTCCTAGGACTTGCTGATGACTGTAGATAAGTCAATTGCTCTCAGCTATCCCAGATATACCACATTTGTTATAGTAACACTCTAGGCGCATGAAGACTCCTGTATCTTATTTACATTGTACACATTCAACCCCATTAGCACAGGTTAGAAAAATAGAGAAGTAAAAATGATGCTGTAAAACAAATACATTCAATTTAACGACAGGTACTTCTTCCATGATAAAATACAGACGTCTTTGCTGAAATTATAAACATTAATAAAATGTGCCAAAATGTATTGCATTTTGTTATGGAAGTGCATTTATCTATAGTCATTTCACTTCAACTTTCTTTTTATTTTTTCTGAAGCCTGACGTACTCTTTTCTGATTTTCCAACTGATCCTTACTTTTGGAAAGACTGTGAACCTGACACTGAAATAGTCCTTCAGTTTTTAGCTCTTCTTACTCAGGCAAAAATCCCACTGTTGTCAATAGTATTTTTTTACTATTTTGTAGACTTTCAAGTCATCTTGAAGAGAAATGATATTTAGTTCTTTCTTGCATTTTTCATGATAATGCAGTTTATTTAATGCTATAGAATAAAAAGGCAATCAAAATATGGGGCCAAATGCCCCTCTGAGCTACTCCATTAAGTCTGATGTAGCCAATGGAATTGTACAGGCGAAAGTAACTGCAGAATCTAGCTTGTGGTCTTCAAATGTAATACAGACTGACAGCAAAAATTCACAGCTATGATCTTGCTAAGTAAAACCCCAAGAGCTTTGGACTCTGCAAACAAAACCTTATGACTTAACTAAAAGCTCTGCAAAATTATGCCAATTATGGTTGTATGTGGTCTAAGTTATATTTGTGTGATCTCCTTCCATGTTATGTACTAAACAAACACACTTCTTACCAACGATACCAGAGCCACCACTAAATTCAGTACAGAAAGATCTTTGTGTCAGTGGTTTGCTGTGAAGAGAAAAAACTTCACATTCTTCTCACAGGGAAAAAAAAAAAGATTCATTCTCCCTTTCCCTCCTCCCCCTCTCTCTTTCTCTCACACACACCAGGCATCATTTCACCAAGGCATCAGTCTTTCAGAGTTACTAAGGAGATTTCAGGATATGAATGCGCCTGACAATCCTGAGCTGCCTCAGCGCAAAGACAAAACATGCTCCAGGGAAAAAGATTTTCAAGCCAGAACAGTGTGTCCCATTTCTTGAACTCCAGCCTTGCAAGTGCACCGTTTGCCTCATTAGAACTAATGCTACTTGCTCACTCAGCCCAACGCTGCTGCTGTGAGCAGGAGGCATCCCAGCTCCCTGATTTCAGAGGAAGACTCTGAAATACACCCCCATGGTTACTCCTAAGAAGATGAGGTAACATTGCCCGAAGACATGATGGTTTCAGGATGGTCACCGTCCTCCTTCTGTGGGTGTGAGGAGTTGTCAGACTTACTCCGGCTGAACTCCATGCCCCCAATGATTGGCCGTTTGAATTTGGTCCCAGAATCTGCTGGGGGACATGTGCAGCAGCACAAAATCTTGATGAAAGCCCTCCGCATCTCTTTGTTTGTCAAGGTGTAGATGATAGGGTTCGTGGCTGAATTGAGCACAGCCAGTACTAAGAAATACTCTGCTTTATAGAGGATTGGGCAGGTCTTCACTTTGCACCCCACATCCAGTAAAAGGAGGATGAACAGAGGAGCCCAGCAGGCAATGAAGACACTCAGGACTATGATCACTGTCTTGAGCAAGGCTAGTGACTTTTCTGAGCTCCTGGTAGCTTTGGTAATGTTTTTCCGAAATGTCAGCCTGCGGCTCCTAGTCCTCACCATGGAGTAGATCCTGCAGTAGAGGACCACAATAGATAACAAAAGGCCAGTGAAAACAGTTGTGCAAAAAAGAATATAGTGCTTGTGGTAAAGAGGCAGCACAGTGGAGCAGTTGGACAAGAGGTTCTTGCAGTTCCAGCCCATGATCGGGAGCCCCCCGAGGATGGCGGAGATGACCCAGCACGCACTGATCAGCAAGAAGGAGCGGAAGCTGTTGCTGCCATTGTGGAGTTTCATCTTCAGCATGGTGATGTATCTCTCAATGGCAATGGCCAACAAGCTGAACACAGAAGCTGACAAGGCAACAAACATGCTGCCTTCTCTTACAAACCACTGGTTGGGGGTCAGGCTGTAGGTTTTGTGTCCAGATAGCAGGAGGTTGGCAGTGTAAGCCACACCAGCCAGCAAGTCTGAAAGAGCCAAGTTCCCAATGAAATAGTACATGGGTCTGTGAAACTTCTTGGTTTTCCAGATGGTAAGCAAGACAAAAATGTTCTCTAAGATTATAAAGCAGCAAATGATGATAAAAACCACCGACGTCACTTTAATTCCAGTGTCCACACTCTCATTTAGCTTTCCCGTGTAATTATAATGCTCTTTGATGACATAGTTGACATCAGTGTTGGTGGGGTTGCTGGTGACCTTCTGCGGGGCAGTGGTGCCGGAGTTCATGGTGCCTGGCTGGGGACTGCTCCCCCAGCGGCCACCGGATGGTGACACCGACCGCAAACCCGGTGGCTGCCCCGCAGCTCCTTGGCCCCACAGCCTGCCCGGCACTGCTGCACGGCCTCACAAACTGCAGCCCTGAGAACAAGAGGCACAAAACCCAGACTTAAAAGAAGGAAGACAAACAGTGTAGCAAATGCTAAAGGGTTTAAAATAATCTGCTGTTTTAACTGTGCATCAGAGTCATAAATGTATTCACACATGGATCTGTTTCATTCAGCTGGTAAAATATGTTTAAAAGGTGGTTAGGCATATTCAATAGGCAAAGCTAATAAGACAAAAAAAGTTCTGTCATGCAGAACTGAACAAGTTGGAGTCAGCAAGGACTCTATTACTGGACCCCTTCCAACACAAAAGACCTCAAAGCTCCCCTTATTTTTTTTCTTCAGTGGGAAATACAACAGCAGAGATTAAAAAAGGTTGCTTGATAAGATTTAACTCTAAATGTATGAAAGTCTGCACAGAAATTACTTGACAGAAGACTCGTATTCTTCTCCATTAATAAAGTCTGAATACACTTTGGAAGGGGGTAGTTATGCAATTTACTGATGCCATCTCAAACAGTGGTAAATTCACTGATGTAAATATAAACAAGAGATCATCTCAAAGCTGTAAACAGGTAAGGGGTGGCCTTGCTAAATACAAGTAAGAATATACTTTACAAAGCCCACAGCAGTAAAAAGTTTAGAAAAACAAGAAAAATACGGAATTAAGCTGGAGAGCAAGCCCATTCCATGGGTCTGAAACAAAGAATGTCAAAAAAAATCCCTTGCATTTAAATAACTAGTAATGCAAGCTTTGAAATGGGCATAATTAAGGAATACGCATACAGAGGAAACCCCCTTTAGACATAAAGGTTTCGTAGTGGACATTTAAAAATAATTAAACACATAATATCACGCAAGGAAAGAAGAACAAGCAGATTTGCTAAATTACAGCCTAAGCGGGGCAAGGCAGTGGGTTCGGCTCCCTGCACTATTCCCGGGCTCCAGTCTGCACTCCCACCGCTCCTGTCCCGCACGGCTCCGGGGCTCAGCCCCGCACCGCTCCGGCCGCGCTTCGGTCTCCAGCGCGCGTGGCTCCCGTCCCGCACCGCCTCCGTCGGCCGCGGCACGCAGCCGGCCACACCGGCGTCCAGGTAGCCTCTTCCCCACCCCTCCTGTTTTGTTTTGTGGCCCCGGGGGGTCGCGCCGAGCGGGGACCGCAGCGCTGGGACTGGAGGCGTCCCCGCCGTGCGGGGAGTGCGCGGCCGCGGTTCCCCGAGCCTTACCTCGCTCAAGCGCGGCGCGGAGCCCAGACCGGCCCCGCACATCTTGCGTGCCCGCGGAGCAACTCCGGTGGGCGGGCTGGGGGGCTCGGTGGTTTTAATGCTCCTGCAGCTGCTGCCCGGCCCTTTTCCGATCCCTGTCTCCTCCCTGCACGCCCAGCCCGGCCCTGCCCCGTCCCGCCCGGGGGGGCGTGAGCAGCCGCGGGCGCCGGCGTGCCCGGCTGGCACACGGAGGCGTGAGGCGAAGAACTGGCCCGCGGGACCCCCTCGCCCTGCCGGCCGGGGGACGCGGGGAGGGCTCCAGCCGTCCCTGACCTGGGACCGCCGCCTCCCGGCACCGGGCGCACCCGGCATTCCGGGGAAGGAGGTGCTGGCACGGCTCCGAGCACGGCTCCTGGCCTGGCGGGGCGCCGGGAACGGCTTCGCGCCCGCCCGGCTTTCTTGCCCCCCGAGTAGGCCCAGAAAGGCCATGGCCAAAGGCAGCATCCCGTATGCTACCTCAGCTCTCCCTCTTAGAGGACTGTGTAAGTCATGTTTAAGGAAACACCTGGAAGAAGCACTTCCATTTTCTCACTACAGCCAAGGTGTGTTTTTGCCGCGGCAGGCCCGGTGGCTGCCACCCGCACTCCTGGCCTTGCAGAGTGACTCACCAGCGGCTCCCCCCGGAACTGGTGTTGGTGTTTCCACATGAAAAAAACCCAAACAAACAAACAAACAAAATCAAAAAACCCAAACCAAAACCCAAAAACCCGCCATAAACTAAAAAAAAAAAACCAAACCCCAAAATTCTGAGTGTTCAGAGGACGCCATAAAACAAGTGTTTGAAAGTATGAATAAAAGTTTTTTATGCATTTCTTCAGAAACAAAATTGGCAATGGTAACTACTTAGCACTGCTACCCCTGTATTATATTGTATATTCTTTTTAAAAGAAAAAACACCTTTGGTATATGTGAAATGCCAGCTCTGGTGTATTCTACCATTGCATTTACTGCAGAAATATTCCCCTTCCTTCCTTGTTCTGGTCTTGTTAACTCCAAATTGAAATGTAAAAGAATATCACAGTAGGCCAAAGCGCAATATATTGGGTCTTTCAGTTTAATGCATTTTGCCCATCAATTAGCTGTAGCAGTTGTTATGGGGAAGCAGCTTTCCTCTGAAAGACAGTACAAGTATTTTACCCTCAGGAAGAGGGTCCCCTTATTTATGCTAATAGTCACGCTTCAATTGCTCCACCTCTCCCAGAATGACTCAGATAAATTACACTGGCAAACAGACATTTACTCTTCTACCACAAAGCTAGAAACTTGAAAAGATATTTATCCTCCTGAGAGCCTGGAGGAAAATGCAGCCGTTAAGTCACAACTGTCAGAAAAGGCACATGAGATAAATCATGCTTGAGGTTGACATATGTATCCCCTGGAACTGCCCAACATACCCCAGATATTTCAAGTTTTCCCCCTTATTTATCTAATACATAGAAAATACTAAATAAAAGTGCATTCATTAGGCATTTTCTTCTAGGAAATAATTCTCACATAATTTTAAGTAAGAGGAACATATTAAAGGAACATGCTTTAATTAAAGGACAGAATGATTCAGGGTTTCATTAGTCAGATGTGCAGGCTTTCATGTCCAGGCTATTGGTTACCAGCTGAGAGGATACCAGCAAATTGTCAGAGGCTGTGTAAAATCACAGAACCATAGAATGGTTTGGGTTGGAACGGACCTTAAAGATCACCCAGTTCCTATTCCATTGCCATGGGCAGGAATAGGAACTTGGTGATCCTTAGGTCCATTAAAGATCAACCTTTCACTAGGCCAGGATGCTCAAAGCCTCATCCAACTTAGCCTTGAACACTTCCAGGGATTGGCACATCCACCCTTCCTTTGGGCAACCTGTTCCAGGGCCTTACCACCCTCACAACAAAAACATGCTTATCAATATTGAAACTAAGCCCACAGTCTTTCAGTTTGAAGCCATTCTCTTGTCCTGACACTACATGTTCTTGTAAAAAGTCCCTTTCTAGCTTTCTTGTCGGGCCTCCTTTATATACTTAAGCACCACAAGAAAGTAACCCCAGAGCCTTCTTTTCTCCAGACTGAACAAACCCAGCTCAGCCTTGCCCCATAAGAGATGCTCCAGCCTCTTATCATGGACCTGCTCTGACCATGTCTGGCCCATGTCCTTCCTGCGCTGAGAAGCCCAGAGCTGGACACAGCACTGCAGGTGGGGTCTGGCCAGAGCAGAGCAGAGGGCAGAATCCCCTCCCTTGAGCTGCTGCCCACACTCCTTATGGGGCAGCCTAGGATACAATTGGCTTTCTGGGCTGCAAGCTTGCATTGCAGGTCATGTCCAAGCTCTTATCAACCAGCACCGCCAAGTGCTTCACCTCTGCCTCTCTCAGCCTAAAGTGATACAAGGAGTTGCCCCAGTCCAGGAGCAGCACTGGGCAAAATATGCAGGCAATTTTAGTTCCATTCCAAAAGGTGGGTACCTGTATCATAAAAAGCATCAGTAAACTTAGATGACCACACACATTTACAGCCTTCTTGACATTTTGGCAGTGAGGAAACTGAAATATAGCTTCACTCTTCACAGGCAAATGGAGCCAGATCAGCTGGATTTGCACTGAAGGCTGTCTAAACCCTCAGAGAAGATAGGTTTAAATGGCTCAAACTGCACAGGTTCTAACCTGCTTACAAGGGCCAAAACACAAACACAGGACTCAGGTTGGTCCAGCCAACTCTACCAAAACTGTAGTTGCAGGTAAGTGTTTAGCAAGGGGGTTTCCACCAGGGTTACACTCCAGCCTCACCCAGAGAACAAGCCACCAACAGAATAAGAACTCTTTCTCAGTACCTCTCCAACTGCCTTGTCCACTGATAAGGAAGCTTGCACTCCTACAACAGAAATCCAATGTATACATGGCTCCTTTGAGAACTCAATTCTGGAATTGCCTATGGTCAGAATAAGGAGAAAGAACAACACAGTGTTATTCATGCATTTCAGAAATAACCAGAATGCAGGTCTCTGTCAAATGCCAGCAGGAAGGCTGCACACATCAGGACATCAAACTGACACAAAACAGATGCCTCACCTGGCTAAACTGGTTAAAAAATGTTCTACAACATGTCTACTAGCATAAAGAGACACACACATTTTTCACAGGGATCCTGAGTATGTAAATACTCTTAGGTAGCTTTGAGGATGAGTAGGAACTCCCATTTTAGGGAATGTCATGAACAACAACAAACTAATAATGACTGTGTGTGACAGCCAAAGTTCTTGTGGAACTTCCAGTGAGAGCTTAGTGTGGTAGGGATTGCAGAAACCCGACCAGTCACAGAGCAATTTCCTTGCAGGAAAATGCTTTGATCTTGTCAGAAAAGAAGCTGTAAGCTGGGGTCCACCCAATGTCTGCATATCAAAAGACTGGTGGCCTCTGACACCACCAGACCGAACTCTTCCAATGCAGCTGGACAACTCACAATTGCATCAGAGGAGTGTCTGAACACTATCCATCTTGAAAAGATAGTGATAATCCCTGTGAGAGAGATTAGCAAAGGATTTTTCTCCAACACGTCATTCTTCTGCACTTTTTAAAAGTCTTTGTCCATATAAGCAAAAACTACTTTTATTCATCCTGATGCAACTTAGGTCACAAAGGGAGCCATTCCTCTCTGAAGTGCTTGGTCACGACAGGAAATCTGTGAAACAGTACCAGAGTGCAGGTTTGATCACCAAGAAAATACCAAGAATGCCCTGCAAAATCCCCCAAAATTCTCATGACTAGAAGAAATAAAAAAGTTGTATTCATTATTCTGCTGCAATCCCTGGACAAATATTCCATATTTTGAATCATTTGTCAAGATTTACATGCATTGTAGCATGCTCTTATGTGCCTTCAAGTAACTGATACTTTTCAAAATCTGTAAGGAAAAAAATACACCTAAATAATGTATTCAAATGGGTTCAAATGACACCTTAAAATAAGTACATGCAGGCAGAAGAAAATTATAATATTGTGAGATAATTCAACCCTTACTGGGAGACTATACCAGAAAGTTCTAAGAAAGCAGAGAAGACACTGAAAGTATTTCTGTATCTGTAAGCTACAAAGACTAAATTAAATTATTTTATTAATTTGTTACATAAGAGTAAATACAAACCATTTATACTGATTCTTGAGTATACTGAGTACCTAAGAGAACAATTCAGATTTATTGTTCAGTTTAAAATTAATCAATGTTCCAGTCACATCACTTTTCCGCTTTAGAACAATCTGGTTTTAAATTATTCTTTCCACAGGGAATAGGTTAGATAAATTAATTTTCTGTTGATATTCAGTGTTCAAAAATTTCATATCTTCTTTCCTCAGATTAGAATCAAAAACCTGGTTTGGGAGAAAAAAAAGTCATGAGAACATTGCAAAGATTAAAGCACACATATTTTTTCAGTATTAGTATTCTGTAACTTAGATGGTCTGGTTTTAAGTTCTTGACATTGATAAATAATATTAATTAAATGGCCGTTTTTGTTTAAAAAAGGCAATTGTAAAAAGTTTACTATATTCATTTTTGTGTGAATCTGCACTTTATTTTTAGCCCACTAAGCTGAATATATTATTAGGAAAAGCTCAAGTCTGAAGAGAAAGAATTGAAGTAGTTGAGAAAGCAGCATGCAATAGTTTGCATGGATATCATTGTACTCAAAAGTCTAACACACTTCGATATATGGAGCAGTCATTAACAGGATGACAAAACTGCTAATATACTCTTGAACTTCCTACTGGCAGCTCAACTACAGAATGTTTGTCAAAGGGCAGTGGCTGGCCAAGCCACTGTCAGGATCACACACATTCCACTTGGGCGCAGCGACAGCTCCGCTGCCATGGGTCCTGCCGGGCTCCCCAGAGCAGCACATCCTCAGCTCCAGCCTCACCCACAGCGCCCTACACAGGGACACGCTGCAGCACCGCCAACAGGGCACACACCCAACACTTTCTCTTGAGTGTCTGCATATCTTACTGGAGGCTGCAAAAAGTTCAAAAACTAGCTACAGAAAAAGTCTCCCAACACAGCAACACAAAAAATTATCAGTAGGTTGACTTATCTGTAATTTTTACCCAATGCACAATAGTGAGAGGTGAGCTTCAAAGCTTTGGGAGGGATGTGGCAACGTGGAAAGAGTTAACTGCCTTGGATTCAATCAGGTGGGTGAATATCACCTTCACCTCCATTCTCAAAAGCATGGGTTAACCACAGAGGTGTGAATATTATGCAGTCAGCTTGGCCTAGTAGATCTGTGAACTCACCAGTTCACAAATTATTTATATTCTTATAGAAATAGTTCTATATAGAAATAGAAATATTTCAATTATTTCTATTTCTTATTTTCTACACGTGCTACTCAGAAAATAATGCCTTGGAAGTTGTGTTGGGGGGACAGGTGTGATAGAAACACTTCTGCAGCCTGATTAAAAAAAAATCCTGAATATTCACTTTAAAAATCCATTTCCATTATTTTCCTAGGAAACATTCTCAGGTGCCTTCATCTCCAGTAACATAAGAGATGAAAACCAGAAAGAAACAAGAAAAATAGGAGAGTGAGCTACTCAGGCAGGAAGCTACTTGGCTGCACAGAAAATGGCCTCACCCTTTCCACTGACTTTTAGTTTATATTTTTCTTTTCCTTATTTGTTTCAAGAGTTTCCTTCCATTAGGAGTTACAGAGCTCTTGCAGAGGCAGCTGACTGCATTTAGGTAGATAGCACTGATAAATTGCATCTTATTTTAAGTAATGGTTTATCTCAACTGAAAAGGAGTGTCCCAATCAGTCACTGCCATAAATGACATAATGATAGGGAAGAAAAAGTGCCTTCAGTTTTCTGGTGTATTCCCTGATCCTATTGGCAAGGTGATGGGTTACAAAGATTAAATGGATGCATTGATGTGTCCTGAAAAGGGTCACTGTAGAAAGGTGAACAAATTTTCTCTCTAGGAGAAGTTTGTTTTACAGAAATAAGAACAAGAGGAAGAATTTCAACCCTGGGGAAGAATAGGCATATAATTCCAAGAATTCACTTGAGGGATAAATTCTGAGTTTAAACCAAAGCAAAATCTTAAAAAATGACACCTCTAGGCTAACTGACCAAAGAAGAAATAAAAAACAGAAAGAAACTTTCTGGTTTTGTATGTCCACCACTTTTATACCCTTTTGGTCTTCTGTGTTCTGCGTCTCTTACCATAAATTACTCCTCCCTGCTATTCCTAAGTCTCCTTAGTGTTCACTTGTCAATTTCTTATTAGCTGTCTCATTTCTTTCACCAGTGTTGGGAGTACTTTAGAAAGGTTCATTTAGATGAGGTGGTGTGGACTTACTCTTCAGCAGCCTTTGCTTAAGAAGAAAATTATTACTGCCAGTGTAACCCCAATGTAGTTGTAGATAGGGGCACAAAATATGAATCCACTGAGTCTGTCTTTCCTTCTGCAACCTCACCAAAAGTAAAAGAGGACTTGCTCAATCATTCTAAATTAATAAACATGATGTAAAACTTGTGAATACCACAGTCAAAGGAAGAGGCTTTAATGATCTATCCCAAGGCCACAGGAGATAACAGGGTTTCAGTCTCTTGGGCAATTATAGCTTCTAACAGAAAACAATGGCTATTAGTGAGGCACAATGTGCAAAACTGCTCATCACACCTGGGAGAAAGATAGCTTGGGTCAGCTGAGTCCTAGCACTTAAAATCTTGTGTCCTCTCAAATTACACCTCACTTAGTACATAGCTAAAATTAAACTCTTCTGTAGTTCTAAAGGCACTAATTGGCAGCAATAGAAATTCTAGGAAAGATTACAAAACAATGAAAAAAACCAACCACAGAAAAAAGTCCTGAACCAACAACAATTTGCCATGAATGTAATTAGAACAGTATCAAATTAAAACTGTAACTTGCCACAGGTTAAAAAGAATGCTTTTTTAGTAATACTATTCCTGACTATTCCTCTCATTACTCACTGAACTGCTTAAGATACCATGACCTACCTTGAGAAAATGCTGGCTTGCCTTCCTTATAAAAGCAGGTGCAGACACCAAAAACATTGTAAAATCTCTTTGACAGAAGGAGCACTGAAATATATTACTGAACTCACAGCCATTCTCACACTAGCCTAAAGTCACCTATGTGGGGCACTGGTAAGAAAATCTGGTTTAATTCCAATTAGCTCAGAACAGGGAGGTGATCAGTCAGAATCAAGTGCAAAAACCCAGTGTTGTAATGAGCATGGAACTCTAGCCATGTAGTCCTAACTGACACTGTTCTGGTTACACTGGAGCTAGAATTTGCTAGCCTACATAAAGATTTGGTTCCTTTGACACATCATTTATGTTTGAAGCAGTATGTTAATGTGTTGTCTGTTTCTTTAGAGACAACTAGAGGTGAAACTCCAACCTGTGTTCTGTAAATTCTTAGAAAGTCATCACTGCCAAAAGCCTTATTTAGGAAATATCAGGCACATGACTCACTTCTAGTCCTTGTTTCACTAATTCAGACACATGCGAAGGAAGAAGTCCCTCAACAGCACAGTTCAAATTTTTTTCATATTGCTAAGGCATTGTTCTTTTCAAAAGCAGTATTAGCTGAATAGCCACTGGTAGAAAGGTTTATTTCTGGACAATCTTTCCAACTTTCACTTAATCACTGCCACAGTTTTATGCAAAAGCTAAAAATAAAAAGCATAAAAATTACATTTGTTTTATAAATGAGCCTTACTGTTTGGAACTATTGAACCCCTCAGCACATAGCTGAGCCAGGTACAGAGCAGTTCTTAGACACCTAGAGTGGCATTCCCAGGTACTAGAGCCCCCCAGACTTGAAACTAGAAAATGACCTTGCTCTGGAAATTGTGTATATTTCTCAGAACACCACACTGTGCAGGTATTAGTGAGCAGCATTTCATACAATATCTTGTTTTTCACAGAAATTATTCTAGAGGCAAATCTAGACAATTTTTTGTGGACAAGTTTACCAGAAAAAGCTAGACAATAATTCTGAGGAGCTGTTATCTAAAAGGTAAATTTGTCTGGATTTTAGCCAAGCTGTATAGAAGCTCTACACTTTGAGGACAAACAATGCAGGCTAGAATATGTGATTGCTGTAAGCCACTTCTTGATAAAAAGCTAAGGAGCTTTGTTTCACAATATGACTAAAGCAGAACAGCACTGGGAAAATTGCCTCAGGAAGTCCACACACAATATAAATCATAATCAGATTTTCCATACCTTTCTAGACACAGGAACTCCTAAAATATCAAGCCAATGAGACTACAAGTTGAATACTGAGCCAATAGATTCTGCAGGCATATTTCTCAGAACAGATCTGTGAGGTACATTTATCCATATTCATTTCTCTATAGATACCTATTTCAAAAGAAAATCTGAGGAACAGTCTCTTAGTGGGATTTCCTGAACAAACCCAAAATGAAATCTAATTCTCACAAAAAGCTACCAAAAACTCACCCCAATTTCCAGTAAGTAATAATAAAGCTGTCTTTTTGGCTCGTGGAGCTTGCTGCTCATCTTTCAGCCCTGCAAATAGTTTATTCGTACCTGGACTTGGCTGGAAAGATTTCTGCTTTGGTTTAGGCTAGTACCTAATATGTATAGAACTCTCTGAGTCAATGCCATAGTAATGTTGTGATATGCATAAAACTCTTTTGGTGATCCTCAGATATTGTGTATTACAATGAAATTATATTTTTCATGGAGATTAGCAGAATATTGTACAACATAAATACTGTTATGATAATGGCATTAACTTTTTTTTTCATCCACTTTTTTCGTCTTCATATATTGTATCTGTCTAATAAAGTACTTGAAAAATTACTTCATACCCAACACCTCTATGGCACACTAAGAGGTAGCACTTTTGCCCTATATTTTTCAAGGAGTGTTTCCTCATTTGAATTAAACAGTCTGATGCTCTTTAATATATAAAGGGTCTGTGGTATAAATAGGAGTCTTTGCATGGACTTCAATGGACTGAGGAACAGCATTTGAGATGGAAATCTAAAATCTCTTTGAGGGTTGTACAAAAGTGTTACCCTCAAAAATATCTTTTGTCTGTTGCCAATGTTAAGGATTTCAAATCAGTGATCATTATCAGCAGACATCACTATCTTGAGTAGATTCTTACTGTAACCTTCTCTGAACTAAAATTGCGTGGTGTGACTCACTGATCCCAGAGAAAGCAAAGGAAAGCTCAAACCTTGATTCACACAATAAAACTTGGATCCCAGGAAACATGTCTTCCATCATGCATTCCGTTCAGAATTTCAACATCATCTTCTGCTATTGTAAAATCAAACACCTGTGGGAATGCATATACAGTTAACATCAGGAGCACAGACAGAATCAACAACCTCAGATATATTCTAGTATTCAACTGATCAAGGTTCACTTTCATGTGAGGCCCAATTTTTATATATTTTTCCTTCAGAAAATTCTTATATTTTGTCATAGAAAAATACTCCATCAATCTGACAGGCTCCATTGTGTCCTTTGCTCCTTTAGTGACTCATGTTTATCTGCAGACTATGTTAAGATGGTTTTGCAGCACTCTGGCCTCAGGCAAGGATCCAGACAAGGGTAGTATCAAAGCTGTTTTTGACAGCACTCTCTATTGTCACTGCCAGAGGTAGGTATAGGAATATCCTGACAGCAATCTCTTTGGGAGAATGAGCTCAGTATTTCACTTACATCCCAATGTTCAGTTTAGAGTGTTACAGTTCTCTTTCTCAGAACTTTAGACAAAGAGAATTTTTACAAGGTATCAGGACATTCATGAAGCTAACAAGCCAAAGGCTGTATCTGTCTTTTCTACAACCCTACTTTGACAAAATTCTCACAAATCAGCTAAATACAGACAAAGTGCCACAGTGCCTCAGTACTAACTCAAACTGGAAAGCAAGAACCTGTCTTCAAACACAGGTTCTTACAGCCACTGCCTTCTCCTGTCGCCACACCTGCAATGTGAACGATGGTGTCAGTGCTTTCTTAGCAGGTGTCCTACTGAGACATTATTATCAGGCAGTTGCTTCTGTTCTCTTTGTCAGAGCTCCTCTGTGCTCAATAAAAAGATTCTGTGGAGCCTGAACTGTAGCCAAATGAGCTCCTCCCATCCTGCATTATCCAGCAACCACTGTTTTCTGGAATGATCCTTGTAGTCAAATCTCATTGCTCTTTCAAGCCTTTTAAGCTTAAGCCAGGGACCAGTCCCAGAACTGGAAACCCTATGTTTTATATACTGAGGGTTTAATGAGGACCAACTTGACCAGAAGTGGTAGAGACTCAGGCCAACACAGAAACATGAGGGAAAGAAAAAGAAGGGAGGTGTGATAAACAACACACAAAGACTGTGCCAGTTCTTTCCTCTCTCCATCTTAACTGTTTTAAGTTTGGATTGTAACACATTCCCTGAATTGTGTGAAATGAACTGGTGGTGCCATAGAGTAAACTCTGTAAAAAATGAAATTAATCTGGATTTCAAATATTATTGGGGAAAATAGAAGTACAAGGAAGGATTTTCAAACTGGTTTTGTTCTCTGATCTGGTTCCCAATACAGCACCACAAGCAGCTGTGCTTCTACCACAGAAGGCAGTGTGAATGTCAGAATAAACAGTCAAGGCAGGGGCTGTATAAACAGGCATGGCCACCTGCAGAAATTCTCATTACATGTATATTGATTCACACCTCCACACACACACACACAGAAGGATAAAAACAGCAGATGGAAGATTCCTGTCTTCTTGCAAAGTTTCTTCCAGATTTGCCAGTTCATACCCGTATTATATTTTTGGCAATAAGTTGTGGTTTTGCCTACCCTAAAGAAAGAACACTTTCAGATTAGAGAAACAGAGACACAAAGCAAGTAATGAATTAAAACAATTTGGTATGAAAAGAAAATTTAGAAAAGGTGTGGGGGAGGAATTCTTATTCTGCCAATGCCAATTCTCATTAATTTCCGCTTTTCTTTGTCCAGCCCCTTCATGCTGGGACCTTTTCTGCACATTGAGTAGAAGGAGAAGGTAGGGGAAGAGTCAGGGCAGGCAAGACTGTGAATTCCTTGGAAGTTCTTTATGTTGGAGCTATCCCCACATGAGTTTTAAAGCTTTCATAAACTGTTATGCCTAGTGTCCAAACTCCTTCCATTTGACCTATGTGCCTATCACAAAAAGGATGTAACTATAACCAGATTAGGATGTTCTACAACCAGACAGGTAATAACTAGAACTATTAATTACAAAAATCAACTGCAAAAAGTCTTCTATGGATTTTTCTTAATTCACAGTAATTAGCTCTCCAGGTCTTTTCTGATATTTGTGAGTTATAGTTTTTTTCTTACATTGTGGTCATTTCATGGTACCCACTTGCCAATTTTGAATGAGTTACCCCAGTATAAAACTGGTAAGGAAAATGGGAAGGCAACCCAAAATATTAAAAACTCTCACTTGGATGTTAGCCAGGCTTGAGTGCATAACCAAATCTTACCTTGCAGTTTTCCTCTATCCGTTCTGCCTTTGTTGACTTTGGAATAGTGACAATCCCATTCTGTAAAGAATTATGCTTCTCATCAATAAAATTTGCAGATTTTAAGAAAATTATCTATCTTCAAGCCATTACAATGAATTCCTCACATCTTCTGAGGTTCTAATTTCATTTTCTGGGGGACACTGACATTTTTCCATGTCACTTGCAACTGCAGTTAGTTACATACACTGTGTTGATTTCCAACACACTACATGGTTTATATCAACTTAATACATTATTTCACTGCTTAATACCTTATATTCAGTGACAGGAATGGAATGATGAGGAATACTGCTTGTAACATCTACTTGGGAAACATTTCTTAGTGGTGGCTCTTGTTCTATACAACCAGATTATTTATAATAATTAATATTTGAAATACTGGCATGATTTCTGTACTACATTCTAAATTTCAAGTATAGCCACGAGTTCACCCAAATATCAACATACTGAAAGCAGAAATACCTTCTGTATACATTCTGGTTTGATGCACAAACCCCAAACTATTTGCATTTTTTTCCTGAGAAAGGAGACACATTTTTATTACCGCCCTCCATTACCTGTATGCTCCAGCGTATGCAAATCTGTGCTGGAGTTCTGCCATACTTCTTTGCCAGCTGAATGACAGTAGGATGGGTGAGTGCTTCACCTTTGGCTAAAGGACAGTAGCCTTCAAAAACAATATTTCTGCTCCTACAATAATCAACCAGCTCCTGAGGTCTTTGGAAAGGGTGGTATTCAACCTTAGATAAACAGACATAAACTCAGTAAAAACCCTGAAAACACATTTCGTAGAAAACATCAATGAAAATGAAAATGATTTCTCTCTTGTTTTAAAAATAGAACATGAGTGAAGTCATTGTTTCTGGGAAGTAGGCATAAGGTATTAGTTTTAGAAGATACATGAAGGGTATTAATCACATATTTTACCAGTAATTGGCACAAAAAGTTAACTATATTTTATGTTTCCCTCAGAAACAAAGTGTAGTTGTCTGCCTGACCTGCAGCTGGACTTTCCCTATTGCTCTACTGTTAAGAAATACATACAAATGAACAGTGGAAGCCAGCATCAGGTCACTTTTATTGGTACTTCGAGACTACTTGCTCTTCCCCAAATCGATGTCCTTTCCTGCTTCTTTACTAATGATTCTTTCTAGTGATCTTTGAGCTGCCCAGGCAAGGGGAGGGAGCTGAGCAGGGGCTGGGTTTGCAAGGGACCAACCAGAACAATTTGCTTCGGGTGAGGACCTGACCTTGGAAGCAAAGCCTGTTGGCATGGATTGCACATGGCAAATTCTGTGTTCTGTGAGGTGTCACCACCAGCTTGTGCAGGGAAGCAATCACACTGTGGAACTGATGTGTGAAGGAGATCCTTTGTAGGAAGGAAGATCACAAATTGCCAAGAACCAGTTAAAAGAGGAAAAGTAACAAGCTACAAAGACACAGTTGTTGGGAGCAAAAGGAAAAAGAAGTTATTGGACAGTAATCATCTCAGAGGAGAGACATATTCTGGCATGTAGATAAAACTAGAAAAGAAACTCTGTGATGTTCCTTAGTAAATTATTTAAATAAGTATTTCACAGTCTATTCATTGTAAGAAGCGTACATTACTCTGCATTTAGATGAAAGTGGGTAGTGTTTTCTTTAACAAAATACAGAATCATGTGATGCATTTTTGTGACTGGTCATCAGCATTGTTCCAGGGACTGAACTCTTACGCATTTTGAAGAAAAATACTCTTCTGAGCAATCACCTCAATACGTGGAATCTGGAAAATTTCTTCTGCCATAAAGAGGACAAATGAACATTTCCTGTTTCTCATCTTTAGTACATGTTGTCTTTTCAGACAACAATAGCCAGGAACAATAGGCTGGCAGTCATTCAACATGAGCTAAGAAAAAACTGTGCCCCTGGAAGGCTGGGCTGAGTCAGCCTAAAGCTGCTATGATCTAAATTACTAGGTGGACTTGGGAACAAGGTTCAAGCAGCAGACATCCATGTCTTCAACCTTTGATGTTTCTTGACCTTTGAGTACCCTTTGTATTTCATGTTTGTATGTGTAAGAGCAGCGCTTAGGTCATACAGTTATTCCCTTGTCTGCACCTGAGCTGGATACGAAATATTCTCATTGTATCTATGCAGAACTAAAAGGGGAGAAGTGAAAGAGCAAGCCAGGTGTATTACTTGATTAGTAAAAGAGTAATAACCAATTCTAGCAGATGTTCTTTACAGTAAGTATAGCAAATAACGTAGTTCAAAAAAAGTAAATAAAAATTATGTATTTAGGACTAAATGCTGAAACATCTGCAGTGTCTCTATGGCATCATGTGACTCAGTCAGCATTTATTACTAATTAAACTGCAAGTAGAATTTACCTGCTGGTCTAGTAAGACTCCAGGCAGCACAGTTTCAGGTTACAGCAGAAATGTTTAAATCAAGAGCAGTATGCTGAGGTATCACCTGCATGCTTCACAAGCAGAATACATACCAGCAACTATTTCCCACCTGAAAAGATCATACTTTGTGCCTTTCACTGAATCCAGAGGCTCCCAAATTTTGTGAATTGAATTTCTGACATTTTGACACATGCAGTTTTGTGTTGGTAGAAGCAAGTATTTTTCTTCTTAAATATATTACTAAAATAATCAAATGCATCAAATAAAATGAGCACTTTTGAAATTTTTTTTTTAATTAAAAAATTCTGGAAAGTTTTAGCAGCATCTGCAAGGCACTAGGATCCTGAGCTACAAGAGGCATAAGGTGAGTGGTCAACATATGCTTCCCCTCAAAATAACAATTCTTGCTTCCTGTCTTGCCCCACCCTTGCTATTTTTGTCACCAGACTTTTTTCAGGCAAGGGCTGTCTGTCACATGATGGCAGAGGAAGATCTTGATCTTTTCTGGCACCCTACCCTGACTGACTGGCATGTAAAAACTGGCATCTGGTTAACAGAACAGTTTGCAGCTCACATTACAGAACTTCACAGCTGCTACATGCCCAGCCACAGGGGACCTCCAACTAAAGCACTGTTTTTTTACAACAGTCATAGCAAATGGGGAAAAGCTGAGCCTAATAACAAGCCTTACACATGGCCCTAGAAAGTCAGACCTCAGATGATGATGCACAGAGGCCTTACTCCTTCCACCCTGCTGTGGTTATTTTCACATAATGAAGTTTCTGCACATCTGGAATTCAGTAATTTTCTCAATGGCAATGCTGTCTTACAATTTTTTCTCTTTATGAAACTGAAATACAAGCCTATGAGTACTACATAGAAGAACATACTATACTATATAGTACTATATAGAAGAACAGTTTAGGTGAGTTTATGTACAAAGGGGTTGGGGTTGTTTTCTAATGTCTCATATGCATTTCTACCTTGTACAAATTTACACAGTAGAGCTCAATATTAATGGCAATATCAACAATGTAAGTAAATCTCTCAGAGGTCATTACACAGTAATTCACACTTCTCCAGGACTGGAAAAATATTGAATTTTATTGAATTCCTCTATTGAATTCCTAAATAGAATTCACAGAGGAACAGCTTATATTTGGGTTCAGTGCATCACATTAGTAAATGAAACATATATATTTGTTAAGTACTTATAAAATATACTTTTTCCCCTAATGAGTGACAGGGCAATGAACCTTTAGAGAGACTTCAAAGATTTATTTGAGCCTAAATCCAAACTTCCTACTGCTAAGTCAGTTACAAAACTCTGGCACACAAACCTGGAACTAGGTTATAAGTTTCACTCTAAATGATGCTAGAATAAAGTACAATCAATTTACAGTGTTTACCAGTATTTTTAACCGTATATTGAAGGTGCCTGCTTATTAATAAATAACTTAGCAATACCATATTCTTGAAAAGACAGGCCTTGCCTGCTTCTTTAAAAGACATGACGATACTGTTTTTTCCCAGGAACTGAGAAGAAAGGCAGTACTTGAAACTTGGTTTGTAAAACAGAAGTATTGCTTATTTCTCCTGCCTTCCCACTTTCTCCTCTTCACAGAAAAAAACCCCAACTTTCAATTTTAACATCATAAGAGGACTGTTGTAATTGTAAGAACACCCTGAACTCTAAAAGGGAAGTATTTTTCCTCCACTTGTTTCTTCAATATTTAGACTTTGTATCCAATGACTGTTTGCAAATGTTTTATATTTACTAAGTCCATTGAAACAGTACACTATTTTATGCATAAATATAGTGGAAAAACTGTATTATAAACTGTGGACAGTGAAATAAGAACTCAGTACAGCATTTCCATTTTGAATTTAGAAACTCATTATTCATTTGATGGTACTTAAGTAATCTTACCATCATACTCAGTAACTCTCCAACACTAAGCAAGACACAGAATACATACTTTTTTGAGGATAAGCTGAAGTATGGTTTATAAAATTCCTTTAACTCTAAAAAAAAATAAATTAATGCTATAACAGAACTGTTTTAGGTGGAGCACTTGGCAATGGTATGCGTAATTCATTGTTGGTTTTTGCTTTCAATTCACAACTGCTGTGTTGCATCTCAAAGAAATTACTAGCAGGGGCCTTCTCCCACCCCTCAGTGGGCCCTCAGGGGCCTTCTCCCACCACCACCTCAACTTTTTGTATCTTCTTTTTAGCCTCAGAAAAAGAGTTTTGTCAAATAGCACCAAGAAACAGCTTGTCTCCATGAACACCACTGAAAAGTAAGACTGGTAACATTTTGACAGTGTGGGTAAGAGGAAATTTCAAAATAAAATCACTATTTTTTCTTTGCAGTGATTTAGTAGAAAACTGAAAAGCTACTATTATTTAACAGGCAGTAACAATTTATGCCAAACTCTAGTAAGTCTAAGTAGATGTGTATTTCTTGAACCTTGGTAAATTCACCAGTTATTAAACAGTCATCAACCTGCCCACCTTAACATGTATTTCCATGGTTTATTATGAATAACTGGATTTAAATATTTTATATGGGTTTATGCTTATTTAACATTAATTAATTGCCCTTTAGTAACCTTTAGTATAGTATACAGCTAAAATCAGAGTTGTTTGGTTCTGACAGTCACACTCTGAGCAACACTTTCATGGCTGTTCATGACATTAAACCCTAAAGCTGCCAGAAATCCTGACCACCTGTACAAAGGGGAAAACCCTGTGCCTGCACTCCATCCATTCCAGTTCCCCCATCCATGTCAGCATACACACACACTATCTGGCAGGAGGTGGAAGGAATGGGAGCATGAACTTCCAGCACAGCTGTAGGCAGAACCTGCAACAAGGGAACATTTGTCAAGTGTCCTGGCAGCCTGCCGGTACGTAGGTGGCCATCCTAGATCTGCCTAGGGCAGCAAAAACATTCTGCCAGGGCTGTCACAGCACCTGCCTAAAGCAGGAGTTCACTGAATTCATGTGAACTAGGAAATGAGGGGGGAGCAAGGGAAGGGCACCCTTACATGGGTATGTAATTAACTGACTCTTTCAGTGTTGCTTACAGGAAGCACAAAACTATTTGAACACAGGCTTTCCAAAACCTGGTCCACTATGAAAATGTTAAATGTTCTGTGATTCTGGAATTTTATTTCTAAACTGTTTTATCACGAAAAAACTGTCACAGGGACCATTTGTTTGTGTCTGTGTACCCAGACACAAACAAGTAGCGTGGGAGAAAGTGGGTGGGGAAATTTGAGGAAGAACTTCCCTACCCTTTGGGTCATCTTCCAGAATGGTTTTCAATACGCAAATAGAAATGAAAAAAGAAATTGTATGACTAAGGCAATAGCTTGGGTGTAGCCTTTCATACATAGGAGTGGGGAGGAGGTTGCTAACCAAAAAAACCAAAGTAAAAATTCAAACCCAGATACTTTAAATACATGTATCCACTCACCTGATTAACATGTGGAGTAATCACACAGTCCTCCTTTAGTTGCTCAAGATGGCTGATAAGAAAATTGCTTACGCCAATTGATTTACACAAACCTAAAGAAAAACAGAACAAGAAAAAAATTTAGGATAATCCTAACTACTTGGGTGGATGATTTGAAAAATAACACTTTCAAGAGACAAAATTATTTTTTACATCATTTCTGTAGATCAAAATACCACAAAGGAACACAGAAAAACGACACAGAAATCTAGTTTGACAGCGTTATCTGAAAATGTGGTTCTGTCACAGTCACATTAGGAAATCATTTTATAATCTAAACACACTGGAAACTCCCCGGTGTATAAAAACTCCACGCTAAATTCTGGGAAAGGCTAATGTAGTATAAGCAAAGAACAATTGGACTCCACCAGAATGAAAAGAAGGAAATGGTGTTCCAAGCAGCTTGCCAAAACTAAAGGAAAGTGGAACATTTGCTGAAGACTAATAAGGTGTGAGCAACACAACCCAAGGACATGCAGCCCAAATGAACCATGTCACATTCCTATTTTCTATTAGATCATTACAAGAGGTTACATAAAACTCTGTGTAAAATCTTCAAGTTAATAAGCAGTGCCTAGCAAGAGCCATGAAGGTTAAAAATGTAGCTGGATTTCTCAGCTCCTGTTGACAAGAAAATGAAGTCAAATGGGACCTAGGTGATATGAAGGCTACTTTTTTAACAAACCTCAAGTGTGCATGCAGTGAACAAATTAAGAGCTGACAGGCCAGAAATCAGATGTCTTCCTTCAAACCTCAGATATGATAAAAGCCAACTCCCAGTCTTGACCGGCCACCACCCCTCAGCCCTGACCTGTCTGGGATAGTTTGGTCCTTCTGCTTTGCTAAGCAGGGCTGGCAAGGAAGGCAGCTGGGGCTAGGCTAGGAGGGCTCTCCTTAGGCTGCATTCTGTGGACCATGGCTCAGGCTAATTTCGTCAGTATGTGAATTTTGTCTGCATTGACTTGAGCTGCATTTCAGTTTGCAATGCTACAGATGGAAAGTCTGTCTCTGTGTGAACACAGAAGTCTGATCACTGTTGTTAATCCAGTATTTATTTGAGCAGACCAATTGTATAAAATGCATAGATATGTGTGTATCTATATACAAAAAAAAAAATTACATTTTTCTAGTCCTCTGTGAAATTCTGTAAGTGAAGTTACAGCTTACTGCTAATTTGTATAAACAGATTGTTGAAGTCCTAAAAAAATAAAATCAGCTTTCACATATTTTAGCAGCATAAGCTGTGGCAAAAAAACCTGCACACATACTGTTGCTTTTTGATGTGCTTCTTTTGTGGAATATCAAAAGAAGAAAAAATATATTAACAACTAAAATTCCAGATGTCTTTCCCTTATAGAAATTACCATTGTTCAAGATGTATAACATAATTAGGTTAAAAACCAGGACTATAGTGATTTACATAATTTGTATGTAATCTGCCAGAAGGAGCAAAAGCTGAGCTTTTGACAAACAACCCTAGAGTGTCAACACTAATAAATCATTATGCCACAGCAGTCAGAAAAACACAGTTTTAACACAATGGTGAACCAAAATATTATACACTATTGTTAAAAGCTAAGGAGTTACAAAAACATGCCACTATCGCCCTTGAAGAATAAAGCTTTCATTTCAGGTTGAAATAAAACAAAATTAAGTCACAGAAATGAAACAGTACATTTCCACAAAAAGCTTCCATTTTTTCCCCTACAGTATACTCGAAGATGTTTTGCTTCTAGCATATTTCTCACAGGAGACCTTGAAGTCTGCTCCATCGTGTTAGATTTCCCATCAAGAAATTTCAGGTCATTTATGTTTTGCATTAAAAGTCATCTGAGTCATTCCTACTAAAACCAGTATTATAGCATTCATGTGTTCAGAGTGATGTCCCACAGAGAAAGCTTAATTCAAAACTACCAAAAAAGTAAACATTCTCCCAGAAAACAGAGATATAATTTGAATTGCCATGTTTTTATAAAACCAGTATTTTCTTTAGGGATTTTTTTTAAGGGAATACACTTAAAACATTTCACTTTCATTAAATACACATGTTTGGGTGAAGTTAGAACCCTTCATGTCAACTCCATTGCTTGGGTGTTAGTTACAGTTTACTATATGACAGCTAAAGTGTTTTGACTTTTGCATTAAATTACAATATAAAATATAAATAGCAATTAAACAATTGCTCAGTCTAACTGTATTAAAAAATCTTATTTCGATGCATGATGGAAACATGAATTCAAAACACTGGAAAATAGAGCTTAAATTTGAACAATCAGTCAATGGATTCTACTCTAGAGAATTGCTTCCATTTGCCATGGAAGATTAACACAGTTGCTCTGCATTGTCCAAATCTCAGAATGACTGCCTTTAAGAAGAGGATTATACAGATTTATTTCCATATTTACATCTTCTGGATTAATTCAGAAGAATGAAGATTTAAGAAAAGATTTAAGAAGGTCTGGTCAGCTCCTGGGCCTTATCTGACAGATTGACACTTGTGACTATGTGACTATGTCTATCAAACAAGATCCATGGAATTATATCAACAGTAGAAATAAAAAACCTGCATATTGAGAAACTTGTGAAAAAAGGTCCTGACTCATTGCCTTGAAACAACCTGGGAGATGCAGGGGACACATGTCCTTATATTTCCTCTCTTGTGGGGCACCAACAGAAGTAAGCTCCTCAGCACTCCTGCCAGGGGTGACAAAAAAACCAGAATGCTCTTGAAAATGGGGGAAGGCTTTTTTTCCCCCCCCCCCCCCAATTTAATGCCTGTTTAGAATGTTTAAAAATCTCATTTCAGACAATTCAGGCACAATACATGTTGTTATAGCTGTTGTGATTGCAGGTGGTTTTGAAGTCCATACTTCTTTTTAACTTAACTGTTCTAACTAGTCCTGAAGTTCAGGTTTCCTGAGATAAAAGTTTGCAACATATTAGCTATAATCCCTCTAGAAATATATTTTTTTAAAATATATATTTTTACTATCTTATTTACAAACTTACAGAGCTTTGACTCAGGGAGAGAAAGCCTCCTCCTTATCTGCTTGAGGAAATGATTGGTCTGGCCCCTATGAAGCAGATTTTGAGAAAGTGCCAGGTGCAATAAACAAAGAGTTTGCAATTCCCCATTAGCTCCCAAAGGCTCCTGTTGTATCTTCTGAGGCTTTGTTCTATTCCTTGCGACTCTGACTTCACAGGCTCAGAGAAAAACGTAGGAACACTGGTTCCTTTATGCATGCTAAAAACTGACTGACCACAATGCTGGAACAGAAAATTTCATCCAGCTTTGAAAGCCTATCATAAAACTCTGCAAGACACATCAGAAAACATATGGGCAAAATAACAGTTGATTATAATGGGGAAAAAAGTAAGGATCTTTTTTATTCTCCACAAAAAATCTTGGCCCCTATCACATGGGTAATTTCAGCACACTGTATTCCTCCCAGCTACTGTGAAGCACTATATCATGCTAATGGACTGGTTTGCAATATAGTTGAGTATTAAGCTTAAAGTATTTTGTATTGCAACTTAGAGAACGACTGGGTATTTTTATCTTTACTCTGCATAATACCAAATTATACAAAGTTTGATGGGCACTGTTAGTCTTGCAACAGAAAAACATAAATATACTGTCTTGGCACCACAACCCTGTTTTAGTACAATAGCGAGCCTTATCTTTCTCCAGCACTACTACAGACTTTTATCAAACTTTTAAATACCCTCCGGAATATAAAATGTACAAAGTTCAGATCAAAAAGATTTTGTAAATTACAAAACTGGATACCAGGTTTGTGGAGCCCATTTTCCTCCCCCTCCCTGCTGCTCTACATGAGTCAGAGCAAGGGAGAATTCCCATGTCGAGTGAACAGTGCCCATTCTGTTATATCTTCTATTCAGGCCACAGAATAAAAACACAAATGGATCTACTTTTCACAAGAGGTCAACTGCAGTCACTGTATCTTTATTAAAGAAGGTTGCACAGGTTGGAAAGGTCCACATTTTCTCTGATACGCACACTGGGGGTAAATTGCACTACTCACAGAAACCCTACAAGATTTCATTTCAGCATAACTTGCTAAATCAAAGCTATAGGCTTAGAGTGGCCCACATGCAGACTGAAAGCCAAAGCCTTGATAAATAAAGCAGACTAATCTTAGACAGAATCAATGAGGAATTAACTTCTAAATCTGTGAAATAACACGTGTTCCCACAGCACAGGCTAAAGCACACAGACACCAGAAGGCTATGTGCCCCTCTCTGAGACACACAGGAAGATTGTGGCAAAACTGCAAGTACAGAAATTGTACTTCCTCCTCCAAAGGATTTCTTTTAGCCTATTCACTGCCACAGTACAGGTGCTTGTCTGCAGTTCTGTGACCATCACTCCTGCCTCACATCCCCTGTGAACCATGATAAACCATGAGGACAACAGGAGGGGAGGCATGAATAGAAGTCCAATTGTTAACCTCATGACTGAAAACTCATTATAAGCAGGCAGTTTCCACAACTGTTAAATAACTAACTGAGCAGCAAAAAGCAGCATAGTACTGGCTTAATGCACATTGTCTCTGACCATGACTGCTCATTCTAACTACTTCACTGCAATGTTATCTTAGTTATGTTGACATATTTTTATCCTTACAGTTGACATTACAAACCAGACCAGATTAAAAAAACCCAATCCACTACATGGGACAAAATCAATCCCACCATACTTTATTCAATAATGCTACCATACACTGTGACTTGAAAATGTGAGCAAAATTATCAGCAACTCAGCTATGTAATAGAATATGTACTCCTACAAGTAGCTCTTTGGAGGTATTACAGACAGCACATAGGTAAGATATATTAGAATATATATATATTCTAAATAGTTTGTTGCCCCTATAAATATGATGGCATGGTTTCCTGAACTAGAACACTTTTTGGACTTCTGTATCTGAGAGGATAATGATTCCCAAGTGCTATGAATAACAGCAACCTGATGTTAATAAATCAATACTGATTTTAAATAGTTAAGAATCTAAGGTTTTTCTTCAACATATGCAAAATAGATAAATTATGCCTTTTCCACAATCATGTACATTATTTATTGAGAAAAAAAGTTATTTTGGACAAGGACTTTCCTTTGAAAGATATTTCAACATTGCTTTCTTCACAAGAGTTCTTGTATTCATACTGGGACCTCTTGGCACATCTGTATGGGAACACAACTCTGAACATTTGCTTTAAATCTTTTTGCTCAGCTTGCTTATTTACAGTTTTGACAAAAAGGATTCACTTGCTAGCAGAAAAGGCATAAACCACACACTACAATAAGTCATGAAACAAAGTCATCTGAAGGTTTATTTTTACTCTTAGATTATCCATTAAGTCCTTGACATTAAGAATGCAAAATGACCAAAACATGAGCACAGATGTTAATGCAAGTTTAGATTCATTCTCACTTTCCCATCTGCACCAAAAGAACTTTTTCTATGATAATTTCTTATTTTTAAATAAGATACTAAAATTATGAAGGTTTCTTTATGATTTTTAACATAAATATGTGTAACACTTTTTTCCGTGTCTTTATTGCTGTCTTATCTGATGAAAAGGGTGTGGTGCAAAACCAAAATCCTCACCAATCTTAAACCATCTCCCCATGAAAACACACTTCTGAACTGTGCTTCTCACAAAAACAACCCACAAGAGATTGTCTTGCAGACAGAATATTATCAACGTGAAAAAGAACCCTTTCTAGGCAAGTCAGTTGCTTTTGCTTATTAAAACATCAGTGCAACTTCTGAACACACATTCACATATGACTTCTACCATAAACACACTTGAGGCAAATGTTTTGTGGAGCTGTAACACAACAGTTTGAATTGTCAGGTGTTCATCACACAGACTTAGATCAGAATATGTCACCTAGCAAAGGATGTGCTAGAAATTTGTGCCATTCACTGAACCTTTTTCCCTCCTACTTTTAGGAACAGATAGAAGATGGAGGAAGAAAATATGATGACTGAACTGGTCTACAACCAGTAATGAAGATGGTAAGAATATTAATGTTGACTAGATATCTTCTCTCACTCGGAATTAAAAAAAAAAAACAACAACTTTTTTCCAAGAACAAAGTTACATGGCTTTAATTACTGGGCTAAACAATTTCTGTTACTTTATGAGACTCTTCAATGAAATCACACACATAATCATAACAAAAACATATGGCAAGACACATCAAGGAATTTCTGATGGAAGTAAGAATATTTTATCTGCAGTCAGCAGAAACTGCACTGCTAAACATTAAAAAGATAAGCAAAGCATTTTAGCAAAATGGCAGTGAGTTCTACTGGGATCTGAACCCACAACAACCACCCCAGTACTACTCTTGCCAAGTTCAGGCAAAAGCCCTGGCTCGGAGCCCTCGTTCTTCCCAGCATTTTTAGACAGAGGGACGAGTAATGATCGCATGTGCGTAGGAAAAGCTTGCTGGGATGATGGGCTGGCCACAATGCCAAAATCAAGGTCATCAGAGACACTGCTTATGGAAAGGGTCACTTTGCTAGGAACAGCCCAATTACCAGTGAGCACATGCAGTGACTATTCCCCATGTCAGAGCAGTTTGCCATCCTGCTTTCATCTGCCAGCCGACAAATGCCTACACAGGAATGTTGCAGCTGTCAAGGGAATATATGACTCAATGTATGTATCTTGGAATGGATTCTGCAGGCAGCCTGGCTTCTGTTCTGAGCTACTGGAGAAGATAATTCCACAAAAGGACAATTTTGAGACCGCAAAAATTTAAACCATAACCTTGATATTACAAGTACTCTAGTTGATTTCAGCGGTTACAACAGAAGTAACCAGTTATTATGCACAAATGTCTCACTGACCAAGTTTTAGATTTTTTTCCCTCCCCTCTCCCTCAGCAGTGTTTATCCCATAACTATTTAAAGGAATACACAAATGCAGGCTATTGAACAAAGACACAGGTCTAGAATTCTCTGCCTCTCAGCACTGCAGCACACATAGAGTCTTCTTCACTCTGACTGTGATCTGAGTCATCTGGCTCCTGTGAAATAGCTCCAATCAAACTGCAGCAGATTAACAAGCCAGAGAAGAAAACAATAATAATAAAAACAGCATTTAAATAAACTAGTTATTAAAACTATGTTTTCCTGAGCTAGAAGAAGTCAGTTTAGCAACAAGATCTTTTCTGCTATGAATAGAGAGCTATCAGTTTGGTCTATCAGAAGTCACACAGGACTCTTTAATGGCAGTTTTAGTGCAGGTAAACACTATCCTAAATTATATTCCAAATACTTTATTTTATACTTTCAGGTACCTACCAAAATTCTAAAACCAGTAAAGAAAATAATTCTCCTTCACCATTCATTTGTTCTTAACATCAAGAAGTTGCAATGGCTTATCAGTAGAAGCTCCTCAGGAGGCTGTTCATTAAAAAAAATCTTCTGATCACTGGGGCTGAATACCAAGACCAGGTGCAGAATTCTGATCCCCAAGCTACAGAACTACTGTAAGAGTTGGCAAAATTCCCTCTGGAAGCAAGGTCAGGCCTAAGTGTATGCAAATCCCAGGTCTGAAGATATGGAAGACACAGACTGTAAGACAAAACAGAAATCTCTGAACTGAATTCTTTCTTCATCAGCACATGAAGGTCTCATGAATAAAGTAGTGCTGTAATTCATCACTATGGGAAGGAAGCATTCTAATACTTTCTGTATGATTTGGGGAAATATACATAAAATTTGTTTGATTCATGGTATGGAATGATACAACTGCCATAGGTTTGGATACCACCATAAATATCTATCTACCTTTGCTGACCAGAACTCTATCACATTTTTCCCTGGAAACATATTAATGAAAACCAGCAACTTTAATGACTTGGCTCTGTCTATACAACAGAAATACTACAAAAACAAACTAAAAGTATAATCTTGCCTTTGTTGCAAAGAGAAGATAGAGGGTATAAATATACAAATTTTCCCTCTATTTAAAGAGGGAAAGATGTTAGCAGAACATTTAATGCACTCTAAGAAACTACTGAAGGATTTAACCAGGAGAAAAGATGAACATGTTTAGCCAAAGACTCTCTAGCTCAAGGGCAAACAAGAAAGACACAGGACCATGTTCCTGATGCAATTCAGAGGGATTAAAACAACTGAAGAAGGTATAACTTCCAGGGCGTGTTATTTTAACACAGATAATTAATGTAGTATGTCATACTGTTACAGTAAAAGACAACAATGGCTTTAGAATCCCTAGGAGTATTTTTGGGCATGCTCTCATATCTGTCATGGTACCCTCAGGATTCTGGGAAATTGTTTTTAACCTGAGTGATCTTGTTGCCTGAGGCAGTTGAACAGGGGATTCAAGCACAGGGAACACTGCTAAAACATGAAACCTTCTTTCAAGTGTTGCTGAGACTCCAGCCTTGGGGCAGTAACCACATTCCCTTCAGTTTCCAAAGCACGTTGGATCCAAGCAGTGCAGCCCAAAACTTCAGTATGGTGAGCAATCAACTGGGGAGGGGAACCAGATCCCCAACAAACACTACTCAGATTCTCATTTCAAATTGTTCATAATTCCAGTTCACATCATATCAGGACAAAAGAGTCTTTCACAAAATGCTAACCTCAAATCCTTTTTGATGAAATACAAAACCAGTGGTAAACCAGAGAGGGGATTATTCAGTGATAGCACAGGATCTCTCTCATCACTTGAAACTACTACTTTCTCTTTATGATAATATTCTGATGTTACAGATCAACTCCAAACCTGCATTAGCAGTACATATAAGAAGCCCTACTAAGCAGCTACAGATCAAGAAACAGTAAACAAGGATGCCCACACATCTCAGTGAGAGCACATCTACCAATTCCACACCACGTTCATTGGCACCTGCTGCCTTCAAACAGCAATAAGCCTGCAACAATAAATCCTCTACAGCCAGAGGTACTTGGGAGTTTATGAAAATCAGACTCAATATAGTATGAGTTTTGTTTAATTCTTCATGCAAATTTTCTGCTTCCTAAAATATTTATTTTAATAATTCTGACAAATATTAAGAGTTTTTGAAATTTGTTGCACAAAGTTTATATTATTTAGGGACACGGTCTTATAAATTAGTGCACACTGACCCAGACTGGGCACAGACCCAGAAGCTCTGTCTCTCCTCGGGGTGAGAAGACACTTGAGGCCAGAGCCCTGCAAGTTGTGTTACAGCAGCCCTGTGTCTGTCCCAAAAGCTCTGTGTGGGCTCTCAGATGAGCCTGAATGAATCTTTGTAGACATAATTTAAAACCAATTCTTTCAGAGCTATGAATATAGATAGAGTTGGTATTTTGCTTGTGTCAACTTTTGACCAATGTGACCTATCTAAAAGTTAATATAAAAAAAAAAATCTCCATTACAGACTTTTACAGTCTGGACTACTAATAGTTTATTTACTCTCCTTCTAGTTTAATTGATAATAATAAAAGATAATTAATAATTTACATTACTTTAAAATAATGTTTCCTGTCCCAGGTAGGTGGAATTTTGCAGAATAAATACTAACCTGGATTTAAATTGAAGAATGAGATTTACAAATACCTGCATTGAAACTATCTGTGAATACAGAGAAATTATTAAAGAAATTCTTGGTAACCTCAGCCAGATCAAAGACTTAGGTCAATACTGACAACTTTTAACCATCATGCATGACCCTGGCAGACAGTTCCACAACACCAATTTGTTTTCTACAGAGGACACTGGATATTGTCTCTTCACTTTCAGATGCTCTTCAGGATGGACACAGCTAGCTATTAAACCCAACAAGTTGAATAATTTCAATATTACCTTTGTGAATTTGCAGAAGCAAATTATTTGTTTTAAATGTCAACCTTTGAATGTGAAGCATTTAATTTATAATTTTTTCCAGAATAAATATTAAAAAAATAACAAAGTAACAGAATTCCAAACACAAACCAATGAATACCTGAACTAATGTCAGAGAAGACAAAGAACTCCCTTGTTCATAGAACTTTCAATTTCTTCCCCTAATCAATGAAGATTTTATTCTTTTCCTCCAGTTAGGATTTTGACCAAATCCTACATTCAATTCAAACCATGTTGCTCACATAACACATAGCAAGTCACAAAGATATGCAGCAAGTGTTTAATCTTCAGTGGAAAATCTAGTGGTTAACCATGCAAACAAATTATTTAACTTTTTGCTCAGGAATCATTGCATTTCCAACTCCAGAGTGGTTAACATCTGCGTGTCATTTCAGGAACACATAGTTATGGTCAGGACATCCAGAGTCTGTATCCCCTAAAGCAAAAGTGTGGAAGTTGAGGTTCTAAGACACTTGACTCAACCAGACCATTAAATTTTCCTTCCCCTGTAAATGATCTGAGGTAATTTCGTCAACCAGAGCTGGAAAATTTATCCTCAGCTAAATGATTCATGAGTCTACAGAATGCTTAAATTCAGAAAAAGACTGAAAGCAGCAACATGGAAATTGAAAAAAACATTGAAGAAATGCAACCACAGGGGAAAAAATCTAGCATGAGATACCTTTAAAGAGGTATCATGCATAGGGACAAATTTTCCCCTCTGTTTTTGAGAACAGCAATAGTATTTCCAGTGACTTTTATTAAAAGACCACTGAATTGCTCATAGTCTTTTCCATTAGGAAGATACAGACAAAGAAAGATCCTCTAAGACAGAGAGATCACAAAGATGCATACAAAAGCAGAATAAATCCCATAGGATAGGAATAATAGAATGTGGAAAATACAATTAGGATGGCATATCCTAATATCCAAAAATACAAATTAGGATGGCATATCTAGGCACAAATGGCATGCAGTAACTTAAATACTCATCAGAAAAAACCTTCACAGTGGAAAAGATGAAATGCATTGTGGAATAATCCATCTTTGGATGTAAGTGCTAGTCATGCTTTGAAATACTAGGTCAGTGAAGCACTTCTTTAAAAACTGAATGTTGTAATGTCTTACATGGCAGAAAACACTTTTAGCAACTTCCCTTATATACTCAATATAAAAAGAACAAAAAATACATCAAAGATCATTTACTTCTGTGTTTGCAGAAGCACAGCAAATTAAAGGAAGGACTGAAGTGTAAAGAGGCTCTGGTAAAGCTGGTAGTGACACACAGCCTGAAACTGCCTTTGTACAACTCCCCTGCTGCAGTCACTATTTCAGCAGCTGTGGCTCAGTGGATAGATTACTTCATCCAAAAGTCTTCTGCCCACCTGTAGAACTTCTCTGAAGCTGTAAACAGGGTGCTCCACATGGCCTAAGAACGGCATGACAGGATCTTCTCTCACATAATTTCTAATAATTCTGCATACTTCAGAAGCAAAATCCTCCTCTTAAATCTACAGTCTACTCTTCCTATAGCTATGATCATAAACTGAAGTTTGCTGTGCACTGAAAATCAAAGTGAATTATCCCAATTCACTGAGAGTAGCTCTGTTCTTTGAAAATTCTTGCCAAAAGTTAGTACCAAAGAATCTGCAGTCGAGTATTTGTTCCTCACATAGACATTTTATTTTGTTAACTTTCAAAACACAAATGTAGTTATAAAATACCACAACATAAGATAAATTGGAAAATGGCATCATCCAGTTACAAAAAAAAAAAAAAAAAAAAAGGAGGCAAAACTTGGCATAATTTATACTTAAAAAGGAGGTTACTGCAAAGACATTCTGTAGTGTTCAATGGTGCTCTGTGGTGGCATAGAGATTTCAATGAATGAGTAGATTTCCTCAAAAAAGTATGCACACCATTATTAATCTCACAGACAGAATCTGACAACATATTATTTACAAGCAGGACCAAAGTGCTAATGCTGCAATTTTCAAAGAGATTTTTGAAACTTACACACCCAAATTCCACCGAAATATGAGCATCTAGTTCAAATTAAGTTTTTGAACATCTCTCACTATGAGTTTCCCAATCCCAAAGCACACTATAATTTATTTTTCTAAGGTAGCTTTGTTATTAGATCACCTTTCTCATAGAGCTCTTCCATGGCTCTCCAGGTTTCAGCTCGGACCTCTCGATTGCTTTTACCTGGAACTTGTGCATCAGGCCAGTGAATCAAATAAAGATCTAAAAAAGAAACAGAATCAGACTGCTATTAAAGTGTCCAAAAATAAATAATCAAACCACATGAGACTGCATTTTCCCTCCAGTGGCCCCTAACACATTATCATGATAATAGTTCCAACCATTGCTCAGTGATCATTACTGGATGTATCCAGTTAGTTGTCATAAATGAATTCTCATAAATCACATTAACAGCTAAGGGTAGCAGAACTTGCACATGTTCCACATGCTTAGGTCACTGTAATCAGAATTTCATGGTCACATATGCACTTAATAAACTTTCTACACTTAACAAGCCCTATTTAAATCAAAAGGATTTTGGTCACTGGAATGATGAGAGGACTACTGCTTATTAAGTGCTGCAAGTCTTCCATTCACGGAAGATAAATATATTTGACAGTTCTGCATATATTTTATACAACCTCAGCAGTGGGTCTGTCTTTTTCCTTTCTAAAGAATACTTCCACTTATGAATTTCTATTGGAAAATATAGCACATTCTTTATGCAGACTTTTTGTCTAGATTTCACCTCAGCCTTTGTAATTTTATTTTTTTAAATTAATAAATAATATTTTAAGGGAACAAAATTATGCATTGGTCAATTTTTTGGAATGTTAGTATAATTTCAAACACAATTAAGCTTTACTACTGATGAAATTATCTTTAAATCATAGAACCTTTTCCTAACCAACCTAAACCTTCCCTGAGTCACTGGTTACCAGAGAGAAGGGACCAGTGCTGCCCCTCCAGCACTGGTCCCTTCTCTTTGTGTGCTGTCTTCCTGCAAGAGAAGAACATTGAAAAATGTACATCTACTGGACTCAGGTCTAAATCAGACTTAAATTTAAAAAACTAGAGACCTATAACTCCTTTAAAAGTTTGTAGACACTGCTAGACATTCTGAAGGAGAAATGTAGAGATACTTGGAAAACACTTCTATTCAAATTCCAACTGCAGATTAAACAGGTAACTGCAGGTATCCCAGTCAAACAGGTTTTGGCCTTTGCTGCATATATTAGTCTCATGAAAAACAAGAAAAGAAAATAAATAGATGGCTGAGATGTGTACCATTTTCTTTGTGCCTCATAATATTCCTTTTCTGGCAGTTCAGATAGAGTTAAGAAATAAAAAAAACCTGATTTGTTTTCAATGAGAAGAGTGTTTTGTTCTTTGGATACATCAATCCATTCATTTACAGCACTTCTTTGTGAAAATACAGATCTTCTGCTTTGGGAACCATAAAAAAAAGGAGGGGGGGAATGGAAAAAATAGCCTTTTATTCCCAATTTAAGGGCTATACCAACAATTACTGTATCAGTGGGCTGATATATTAGCTTTCCCCCTCTAAAAATACAAATTCAACTTGGATTTAAGATAAAAATGTACCATGAAATTCATTATAATACACCAGCTCCAATTTTGGCACATCATTGCAACAAGTAAGTGCTTTACTTACCTTAAAAATCTAATCAGAACAGTACAGAATTATGTATAGTAAAATATATTAGAGATGTAGCAAGGAAAACGTTATTTTGGATGTCACAAAATCCACAAGCTACATTTGCACTTCCTGATATCAATAATCCATTTAAATACAATTCTAAACTCTTAGACTTTTTAAATACAATAGCTCAGACAAGCCAATAATCACTCATATATAATCATCTGCAGTGTCTGGTTTTGTATCCCATTTAAGGAGAAAGTTGCTTGCTCTTTGCCCTTTTATCCATAAAATCCACTTCCAATTCCACGTGCAATCTTGCTGATCACCAATCTATCAATAATTACTTCTTTATTAATTTCTCTGAGAAACGAATTTGTATTTATTAAAAGTAAATACCAATAGATGGTATTGGAATAAATATCAATTTTGTGACTTTTAATTGAAAATTAGTATTGGGATATTGAATAACGCATTTGGTGAGGTTACATGCAAAACTCAGGACTACTCACATTCTGTTGCCAGTAAAATTTCCACTGATTTATATCAGACATAAACCCAAAGGATTAGCATTAGGAATTGCTAATATCAAGTGTTCATTTTGATCCAAAATTATACATGCTACTGGGGCTACTTACTGCATAGAGACTGACATGTTTGTATTGAAACTTTTTTGCTTATATAAAGCAAGTGTCATATAGAAGTAGGTGTAAGTTACTGAGATCTGATGCCTATCTCCCAGAAAAATGGAAGAATTATATATTTTTAATTGCTGCCCGCTATGTTCTCCAAACCAGACTAATAAGAACCGCTTAACTATGCAAAAAAATGTCATTCAGCAAAAATAATCCCACTTCAGCAGAATTTCACCACCAGTTACTTCTCCAAAAGCCTGACTGTTCAGTTAGACACCACAGTGTGGAAATGCTCACAGAAATAGTTACATCACGGATTTCCACAGACACAGATGCATTGTACTCTGCTCAGGAAACTGAAACATTCTCCAAAGAAAGACTTCTAAGAGATTTGATAACTGAAAGATGTCTGGCCTCAGACAGCCAAAAAAAAATGCAACACATCCCCCTTCTCTGTTGTAGTGTCTGAGGCCTCTGATGCAAACAAGATTAACTGTTGGTCCTTCATTTAAGAAAGGTTTTGTTACCATGACCATATCCTCCCATTATGTTTCTTTCAATTTAGGCTTTTTCATTGAAATAAAAATTACTTCAGATTCCAAAACATTGGCATTAAAGCTAGAAAGCATCTACTGGATCTACCACCTACTGGATCACCAAGTACAGTCTTCCTGACTGCAAGAATTGTTCATGAAAGGTGCGGGGCAAAGGAACCTTATCTCGTAGACAAACAGTAGAACAGTCCTTCTGCCAGTCACATGTGAAGCACCCCAGCACAGCCAGGACCTTACTTCTACTGCAGCTGTTAGAAAACTTTCCATCATATCTGCAGGCCAATAAAAACAACAAGCACCTCACAAACCAAGCTCTGTGATTTCATCTTTATTTGTACACACATTCACACCCTACACCCACATACACATTTTCTTTTGCTTAAAATATTTTCCCTCCTGGGGTACTGTAAGAACACAAACACTCTTAAATTCCTTTGGGAGGCAAGAAATTAGCTTTAAATCATTGACTGAAATAGCTTAAAGTTTAGTAATCAAGAATTATATAACTTTATCACTGGAGGTTTTTAAGAACAGACTACATTTTTATTAAGAACACGAGGCTGTGCCTTGTAGTGCGGGAAAAATGAATCAATATCTTGAGACGCCTTCCAACAATGTATTTTTAAAAAATAATCTTAAATCAAAAAATCTATCTTGATTCACAGTATCAGGATGCACTTGAGAAAGAAGGGAAAAAACCTCCAAACACTCACAATCTGGTTTCATATTTAACAGCTTTTTAAAACATCCTTTGCACACAGTCAGGCTGTAATGGTGCAGCAGTGAGAGGAGGCCTGAAGGTCATTAAATGTCAATGCACAGTGGTGCAGGAAAACTAAAACTTACACCTGAGTTGCTTTCACACAGACATTTAAAATATAATGGCTTATTGCTTCTTAGTGGTTGCAGCACCTACAATCAACACACTTCCTCTTAACTTGCCATTTCACACATTTAAAAACCAACATGTTGTTTTTGTGGAAATAAAAGTTTGCATTTCTATGCAAAATCACTAATACAATATCTTTTAAAAAATTTAGACTAAAACAATCTAGTAGTATGAAGAACAAACCTGGACTTCTATCAAGCCTAAAAGCAAAAATATATTCTGCAATGTTTCCCAGCTGTCTTAATGCTGGGAATAATATTTTCTTGCTTTTCTCAATGGTCACTTAATATTGATATGATGTATTTTTCTTTTTCACTCAATCCTTTTTGTTTTGTGTTTCCTTCTATTGAACAAGGATCAATGTGAAACAATCTACAAAGTGTTTTGAAGCACTACAGAATCTGAATTATGATAATACACTAATTTCATGTGGTTCATCTATGACAGTGAAGCTGCTGATAGAGCATTTGTCCAGCTCCAGCTGGGGATTTGTGATAGGCCAGACTTGCCTGAATGGGACAAATTCGGGACAGTCAGAAGGAAAATAAAATTGTTTATGAATTCGGTAACCCACAAAGCAGCATTCAAGAAGTTACTTTAGAGGTTGGATCTAAATCCCAAGGAATGTATTCTGCTACTGCCAAACCTGTAAAATCTGCTGCCATTACATATTGGTTTACTGTTACTGCTAGTTGAGGATCACATTTAGAAAATGCAAGGAGGAGAGGATCTGTTACAACCACTGCCCACAAAAAATACAAATTTCCATCATGTCATGGATATATAATCTTCCAGCTTTAAAAAAAAAAAAAATCCTGGAACACTGCTCTCCAGTACCACTTGTCTGAAAAGTGTTCATTGAAAGGGCTTCATAACAAGTATTTTACATGGAGTATTTTACATTTTCTCTTAAAAAGCCATGACTGCTTTCAACAGCTCACACTCCATATACTGATAATGCAAAGACTTATTAATTCCTGTTAGATTATTTCTCAGGTTTCTAATTCAGTCTTTATGGATGGAGTGGGTAACTCCTAAGGACCCTCCAGAAAATGAACATGAACAAAGACCTTAGCTGCACATTTGGCTGCCAGAGCTCCTCTAGCTTTTTCTTTCTGCACACTTCTTAATCACTAACTTTCCCTCCAACATAAAGATCTAACATCACAGATATATTATTTAGGATCTTTCAATTTTCTTCATAAACTATGTATCTTTATAGAACCTGTGAACCCCCACATACTTGGTTGATACCATAGAATGAAATCAGGGAATTCTGATTTATTCTGGTCACCACTGATTTAGGTCACCATGGCAGACTAAGTGGTTCAGGAACAGCTGTATGAATTTTTGAGACATCTCCACATCAGTGGAAGAAAGGTTAAGAAGGAGAGAATATAGCTGAGGGTATTAAAGGACCAAAACAAAAATAAAAAAAATAGGAAAAATCTAGTATGGAGACTAATTGTGCAGGCAGCTGTAACATCCTAAATTGGTCTTAGTAATATGTGCACAAGAAGTTTCAGCTCTGAACACACGTGACAAGCAAGTTCTGTTTATGCTATTCCAAGGATTCACTCACATAGTGACAGCATTAGCACATTTCTTGCCCTCAGATATTTTTTCTTCTTTTAGGCATTTCTGCTTAGCAGAAACTCAGTATTTGTGTGAGCATCTACTCTACTACCTGAGATAAAAAGAACAACTTACAGTACTAGAAGGAATCACTGCAAATGACTTCTTGGAAGTGAATCAAGTTTTCCTCTCATCAACATTCAGCACCAGTGCCAGAGCAAGCAGAAGGAAAAAGAAAGCAAACAAAATATAACAAGCAGAAAACAGAGAGGAGGAATAATGTTATTTCTCAGTTTAAAGGAGGAAGTCAGGGCTTGAAACTTTGTTTATTAAAGTCTCATTGCAGTGACCTTCATTTGCACAGGACAAACAAAAAGGAATTTTCATTCATTTTGTATTATTCTGTACCTGTGGAGAAGTTAAGGGATACTTTTCCAGAAGGAATGGAGCCAAAGATGTGCATGTATCTCAGTGTTTAACAGATAGAGGTTTTTCCCTGTTCACCTTGTAAAGTACTCAAGCAAAAAAAGGCAGTAAATACAGCACACAGCTGCCATTAATATTATACATTATTAATTCAGCAAAATTCACTTCCTCATTGAAGTCTGTTTACTGCTAAAATATGCAAATATCATGTTTATTTACAGGTGCCTCCACTCCTATGACCTGTTGCAAAGAACTAATTGGCCTCATTACTGCAACTCTGCCTGTCTAGTGAGGGAGTAACAATATCACATCTTTGGCAACAAGCAGTTTATGATCAGGGTAAATTTACAAATGCAGTGTTAGTTAAGCTTTAATTTTAGTTTTCTGAATTCTTTTAGATACTTCTAACATTTTCTCCAAAAAATATTCCATCAAACAGACCAAACCAAAGGCAGTATTCTGAATTTTAAAAAGTTAAAAGGCCTACAAAGTAAGTTTTAGAAAGGACCCCCCATTCCTTGAGAAAAAGAAAACAGATCACAGAAGAAACTAGGCATTTTTGCCACCCTGTTGCCAATATATTATTGTAAAGTTTATGAATCCTTGTTTCGTAGATTTTGGGGGATTTTAGCAAAATATAAAAAACTGATGTAGTTTTTCCTCAAGTAATTTAATAATAAAAAGTACCCTTACAAAACAACAAGAAAAAGCTCCGTACTCCTAACTGTACACATGTAAACTTCCTAGAGAACAAACAGAACAAGAACCCTGCAAATGTGTAAATAAAGGCAGAATTTGGTTTCTGTGACCCACCTCTACTACACAAATTTTTTTCAGAATTCATTCATCTTTGCAAGTACTCCCATGGAAAGCACAACAAATGAGCTATATGTAAAGATTCATACCAAGATATTCAACACCGAGTCTTTCACACGACTCCAAGCAGGCCTTTTTTGTGTTGTCATAGCCATAATCACTGTGCCACAGCTTAGTAGTTATCCAGAGGTCCTCTCTCTTCACACCACTCTCTTTGATGGCCCTCTGGAGGAGGGATTCACAGCCATACCTCTTTGCTGTGTCAATGTGACGAATGCCACATTTCTGCAGGGCATGGACCACCGCACCATGGGAATAGCCACCCTGGTGGGAAGTACCTAAACACACAAAAAAGCAGAAGTGAATTGTCAGCAGTGAATTATGAGGGGCATATTTTATCATTGTTTTCAATTTTTCTTTTTAATACTGTCACAAAAGCTTCTTATTTAATTTTCATTTCCTCATAGTAAAGAAACGGGAACCGACTGATCTTTAGGCTTGGAAATACATGAAGTAGGAGAAGTTGGTGCTGGTCAGAAGCAGCTTCATCAAAATCAAATATCAACAGCATTTAACTGTAAAAAAGTGATTCAAGGAGTTAGGCTGAAAATCATCAAAGAGAAAACACATATTTTATGGGAAATTATTATAAGTCTCTTAATTTTCATACAGAAGCATAACATTTACAAATTAGAGTATTTTAAAAAAACCAAAAACCTGAACAACTTTTAATACCATTTACTTCTCAAAAAGCAAATCCTGAAACCTTTACTCTGTTGAACTCCTGGTAGCTTGAAATCATTATTGAATTGTACAATCCCAGGCTGGGCCACAGTGCAGGTGCCAGTCACATAATGCCACATTCAGCAGTAACCAAAACAATGGAATCCTACAAAAGAGTTACAGAATGGGCATGCAGGGAGTTTCAGCAACAAAATCCTGTTACTGTCATTGTGTGGGGATTCACTGGATCTGTATTTTGCATGTTAAGGGGACGGAAGGAGGAGGAGACTCAGCAGGAAAAGCAACCACCAGGAGGACTTCAGATAAAGAACTGGTTGAGAGCAAGGAGGATGATGTTTCTACTTACCCTTTCCTGTTAGTTGCTTTTCCTGCCATGAGCCCCTCACCCATTCACCCTCAGTCCACACACTTCCCACAAACAGTATTTTCTACAGTTTGTTGGAGGAAATGCTCAGTCAGTTCCCAAAGTCACCTCCTTCCAAGATGATGATTAGTACTTAAAGGCCCTCATGCCGTAAACAACAGGCAGCACAAAACGGCTCCATCACCCACTTGAGACACGGCCCTGCACAGTCCTGAACAGCAGCAGGGCTTCAGCCACTGCTAAATCTAAAAAAATCACCAAAGGACTCCACATTAAAGTATTATTTAAAGTGAAATTTGTACCTGCTCTTATCCTTCTCTTTCCACCCCAAACACTACCTGCACAGTATGGAAATGCCCCTGGCTGGCCAGGCAGGCTGGCAGGAAGAGGCCCCCACTGAGAGCACCACAGGTGCTGCTCCGCAGAGCCCCCGAGCCCAGCAGGGCAGCAACGCCCAGGGGTGGCTGCAGGATGTTCTCACATGCTTTAACAACCAGCAGCAATGAGGAGGACTTAGAAAAGCCCAACTTGCATGGAAGGTGAACCAGGCTTTCCTCAATGCTTATCATTTTGGCTCATTCCTGATCTTAGAAGGAAAGCCAGTTAGTCTTGCTGAATGCTCAAAATCATTTAAACTAAGATATAATACGGTCTGATCTCCAACCCATACACATCAGGATCATGACATCCTGCTAAACACAAAAGGACAATTTCCACTTTACATTTGAAGCCAACAAAATGTGGAGTCAAGAACAAAACTCTTCACTTCATGGGTTTGATAAAACTATAATACTACATTCCTATGATTTTGACATGCATTCATAAAGAATTTACTTTCCAAACATAAACAAAGTTTCAATGTTCTAAAAGACAAATTTTAAATATTTTTTTTCATAGCCACTAATTATGATTACTAATTGGCTTAATTTCTGAGCCAACTAGAAATAAATGTCTCTACAACTTGTCTTACATCAAAATAAGCTAAGTCAAGCTACATTCAGCTAAGTCAAGTTGGCTTTCAAAATAGCTATTTCAAAATCCTCACGAATGTTTAAGAATTTTAGATGACTGCAATGCTACTACATTTTACTTATGGGCAAAGAAAATATATGCCATTTTACAATACTGAAATCCTAAAGGAATTTTATTTCAAAATTATATAACTAGTACAGAAAAATTACTATATTTCTTCACAACAAACCCTTCACTTTTAATATGCTGGTACTGGTGCAAAATAAATGAGGTTGTAACTATTGTGTCTGTTTCTGGCTGAATGGACATTTCTAAGCACAGAATGAATGGAGTTCATTTAGAGGTCTTGCAAATGGACTCAGACTCTTTTCATGCATAATGGATTTCAATAAGAACATTTAGGACAAACAACTTTTTTTTTTTTTAACCCTTTAAGTTAAAGGGAGAGAGTGGTTAAGAAACAAAACTCAGAATAATTTTGTTATTGTCCCCCTTTCAGTGATGGCATGCACACTCCTTACACAAGAAATAAAGACAGCAAGATCAATCTAGAGGAAATTATCTCAATTTCTATGCCTAAAAATGGACTACAACAGTCCTGGTGCACTACACAGTAATCAAAAAGAAATCAACAATTATTTAATATTATCACTTTGCAAGCCAACTTAATAATGAACAATAGGTTGATAAGTTAATTATGCTACCAATAGAACACTTCTAGACTTTAGAAACCACCATTTTCCTGTGTTTACACAGGTGATTAAACAAGTTACAAGTCACAGATGCAGAAGGATAATGAAAGTGAAGGGACTGAACTTTCTATTTTTTTTTTCCATTAGAAATTTAAACAATGCTATTTGAACACATTAACATTCTCACACGTTTGGGATTCCCCTTTGCTCATAGAGATGTAATTCACACTGTACATATATATTAAAAGACAGAATCCAATCATGCATTTAAAACTACTATGAACCTACACCCTTTCCATCTCCTTCCAGTTTCTAAAATTATTTAATACATTTGTTCCCTAGAATTAGCTGATAACAAATAGGAGCTCCTTTCAAGAAACTATGTCAAATATCAGTATGTTTGGAAAAGTTTCTTATTTTTAAGCTAATATTTTAACTTCTTTCCTAGGGAAATAGTACTGTTACATCACTGACTGAACTAAGCTAAATTTGACAGATTGCAAAACATGCAAGACAATTACATTTCTACAGATTTTGTGAAAAACTGGTGGTTGTAAGGGACAAGGATACTGCAGTGAGAATATGGATAGGTCAGAGGACACAAATCCATGGACAGCAGGCTCAACTGGTTACATTGTTATTTTGTCACAGTTTACTCATCACTTTCCCGGTACCCTGAAGAACACTGCCATCAAAACTGGAGTGAGAAAATGCTCTGACAACCCATAAAATGATACAAAGATTATTAGAAAGGCAGACTCCTGCTCACAATGCAGTTGTTACAGGGGAAAAAGCCCCAACACGCCAATCAGCAACACCACCCCCAAGCCCTCCAAACCAGAAAATCAGCAACATCTCCACCCCTCACCCCGCCAAATATGTAAAACAAGTAACAAACCACCCGCATTCCCCCCTCCCAGATTTACGCACAATCTCCGCTCTCAGCCTCATTAAACTCTCTGTTCTCCCTCACAAAGCTGTAGAACTACAGAGAGAGATCCAAAGCATCAACAGTTTTTCAAAACAGAACCAGGATCTGCTTTCCCTCCCTGCTTTCTCCCTCCCTTTGCGGCAAGTGTCATGTTCTTTGTGAAATATGAAACAATTATTCATCTGAACATATAAAAATGTCCAGTGATATGAATAATTTTGGCTACTTGAACTCAGTGGAATAATATTAGAAAAGTTCCTGCTGGTGAAACCCCAGCCAGAATATTTAGAGATCATATCAGAGACTAATGATCTTCTGACACCAGTACTAAATTTAGAGTTGGCAAAGAAAACATCTGTAAAAATACCATTCCTTGTTGATTTTTTACCTCAAATTAATCACCTAAAATCTCTCAAAAGCAAAAGCTCAAACATTCTTTTCTCAACTTTTAGACACCCATCATGTATCTATGGTATTTTATACCATACCAGGCTTGAAACACCTGATTCTATTCGTTTTAGTTCTACTATTTCAAAATTATATCAATATAACACATCTTATGAATATATTGAATTTTTTGGTGTCCACACAGTTTTATTTCCTAATTACCTTACGAGAAAATGTGATGATAAAACATGAAATGGCCATACATAATGCAAATGAACATGTAACACATTTCCAGGCTAACTGCTCACACATTCACAAAACCACATGCCTCTTCTATGGAAAGGCTCAAAGACAGACAACCCTTACTTGTTGTCCTGGCTGTCTGTCTTATATCCTCCTTCTGATTTTGTATTCATATTATCCTCTGACAAGCTGACTCAGACTGTTAAATGGCCAAAAAAACAGAGTACAGTTTCAGAATTATTCATGAACCTGAATCATTCCTCATAATTCCTCAGAGAGGAAAACCCCCTAAATTTTGTGCAAGAAATGGAGCAAAACAAGTTCCCCCTTTAACAGCAGCAGTTTAATAATGTGATTTAATAAATTATTTTATTCAAATAAAAAAAAATAAAAGTTGTGTCCTAGCCAACCAACAAAAGATCAGAATGACCAAGAGTTGTGTCCTAGCCATCAACAAAAGATCAGAACGACCTTCTCCTTGAATGACTTTTCTCCTGGAGCCCTTCTTTCTGTTCTATTCCCCAACACCATCCCTAGAGCTGCTCTCAGAGGAGTCAATAATGTCACATTAACTTTCTACTGCCACAGCACCAAGAACCCAAGTAAACTTGCCATAGTACACTATTTGGCATAGTTTTATCTTAACAGTGTCAGTCACTATGAAAATCCTATGCAGCATGTGATGACAAAATATTCAAGGATCCTCTCTCTAGATTTCTAGAGAGGCTTCCTTCTGCACCAGGTGAAACCAAAGTCCACCTTGCTATGAAGTTACTGCACTCTACAATTTTCATGAAGCAACTAGAGACTATTTCAAGGTAAGAGATCCAAATTTAATAACAATTACTTTTACAAAATTACTTGGATATTTTATTCAGAGTAGAAGACTGGCACCCAATGTGTATCAATGTGTATACAAAATAGGGCAGCTACTCCTGAGGGAATGGAGCCTATAGAGACAACGGGCTTCTGGAAAAACTGGTAGGACACCATCAACAATAACTGAGAGATACTGAGCAGACTCCCATTATATAATCAATGGTTTATAGTTGGTCAGAACAAAAGCAGCACACAGGTTTAACTAAAACTCATTTCATTTGAGGCAAGTTTCTCTTGCCTCTGCAAAAGTTATTTGGATTATGAATGGTTTAATTTTTTTAGTATGTAAGCTTTACTTTGGTAATGCTTCTCTTTCTTATTCTTTTGCTTGCCTGTTCGTCTGCTAAATATGATCCATTGTTTAACAGGGGACTGGTTTTCCCCTGTGCAACTCAGAACACACCAACAGAATTCAGTAACACGAGCAAAAAAAGTAAGCAAGCATGATTTAAAACTCTGCAATTCTACTCAGGCAAGTCTACACAGGCAACAAAACAAAATGCAGGAATACAGCCTTGCCTCAAGGCAAGAGGGTAGGAGAGAGCCATTACATGTTTATTATGTATCCAGGGAAAGGGAAGCCAGAATTGCTGGTTTTCTCTCTTCCTGAGAGGAAGGAAGAAATGGCAACGAGCCATTGTTGACAGAAGCACTCTATTCCCTCCATCCCAAAGAGGCTCTGACTGTAGAGGATATTCAGATCATCTACTGTAAAATGACCACACATTTCTGTTCACTGACCCACCATTTATCTCCTCAGAACCTTAGACAGAGAGTAGGTGCAAGAGTAACTTCTCAGAATGTGTCTCACAGCAATCCCAGGAAGTCTGCAAGGGGCATCTGATATCAGTGGGATGCTATTGCTCTGATATGGCACCAATTCACTGATGGATTTCTGGCAGCAGAAATAACTATCGCCCCAAAAATGCAAATTTTACTTCCAGCAATAGTAAAGAGGTTTCCACTGGAAAAGTGCCAGCTATTTAAATTATTCATCTGTAGTAGTCAAATATTTTAATCATGCAGAATCTATCAATAAAATCTGGAAGGAGACCTGTACATTTGGAAGGTAATTATGAATGTGTAATTCATGTAGAAATTTCATAAGCAGAGCAGTCGCACACATTTATTTAAATGCCTTTACAGACAGACTGCCAAATCTTAAAGCCTTTCTTTCACTCCACACTTTCCCACCACCGTGAGAACTACTTCTCATTAACAACCAAATTGGTTTCAGATGCTCTGCTATAAGATGTTACCTTAGAAACCATTTGGTAAAAGACTGTAGCTTCCTTCCATAGAAATCTCAAGCAGTGAAAAGGCAGATTTTCTGGCATAAATCAAATCCAATTTCTAGGGTTCACTAAACCTTTTCTCCTCAGAATAATGTTTTGTGACTAGATCTTAGCAGTTAACAGTGCACGAAGAATTGCTGGTGTGAACCAGTTTTAAATTATTTTCATTCTATTCCCTTCTTAACTCAATTGAAACTACTTTCAATACTTACCATACCTTGCTAGAACCTTTAACTTCATAACTATGAGGATATTTACTATGTGCAGCAAATAAACAGACTGAACAAAAAAAATTATTTTCCTTCCTTTTTAAAACATGTCCTTAGACTACTCTATCTGATAAGGATGACATTAATTAATTATCATTAGACATTTGGAGATACTTTACAAATGAGACAAATACTACAAACAAGACAAACCCGTGACAAATTTTTTCACCTCTATAAAACTTCCACAAAAAAGAATGATCAAAAGAAAATAAAATACTAAGCCCATATTCTGTACTTAATTAGAACATTATCAAAACAATTTCTGCTGTGAAAGGTTGACTTAGAACATTATCAAAATAATTTCTGCTGTGAAAGGTTGACTTAAAAATATATTATAATTTATGACAATGCATGGCCAACATCCAATTATGTAAAGGGACAGCAAATTTAAGATGCAGTTGAATGTGAGACCAATAATTCAAAGCCACTTAAAATACTGAAAAGATAATATTATAGGAAAAATTATAAAGAGAACTGTGATTTGTAGTGACTCATCGCTTTACACAATGAAAAGCTATGTACAATAATTACCATTGTAGCATCCTAATTCAAGCTGATGGGTGATTTCTGACATCATACCAGTGCTCTTTACTTGCAAAGGGCAATTATGAATGATGACAGATCCTCCTCCTGGAGGATCACCATGTGTCCCACTGGTAACTAATTGTGCTCGTGAGCTCCAAGGACAGTAACAACCCAGCTCCCCTCAGTGCAAACTAAACTGAGCAATAAACAACACTTCTGATTAAGTGCCTCTTTTTCCCCACATCATCTTAAGAATTTAAAATGCATTTTCTAAAAGTTTCTGAGACAAATAACACCTCCTCTAGCCCCTCCTGTCACACTGCATATTCAGCCTTAGAACTGTACACATTAGAATGCAAAGCACCTCCACTGAGGCACTAAGAATGACAAACAGACCTTCAAGTTATGAAACTGCTGCAAAGCCACAAAGAGAACTTTCCCCTTTCTGTCCCTCCTTCCCCTTTAACAAGGATTTTCTATCGCTCTCTGTGCTGTACTTTGCATAAACATTAGAAGAGAGTTCAGGAATTAGTACCTCCCTTCTCATCTGGTGGCATGAGGAACTACTGCAATTCAGGTTACAGCAGCATGTGACATCACCATCCACTGCTGCCAAAACTATGCTAGCAAGCTCTGGCAAAGTATGATGACTAAAATATGCTGGATGAAGGTTGAAAGATAAAGCTTAGCTTTCCTCCCCCCCCCCCCCCCCCCCCCCCCCCCCAAAGTTTGGAATATTTTTTTACACTAAAGAAACACGCTGAAATACAGAAATGACATATACTGGAGCTCGCTTCTCTCTTAATTTCAAACTGCTTACAAATCATTTGTTCTTCTTTTGGGCAATTGGGCTTGTAACATTTAAAACTCTTAATGACAAAGAAAAGTTAAAAGCATACGCATGAAGTGCCTCTGCTTACACTGGTAGAAGTTTTAATTATTAAACAGTGGTAGAAACCTAAATTGATTTATTATTTAAACTTAGTGAAAGCCATCTAAAATTCACCTGTATCACACCAGCAATACAGTGATTACCAAAAGAACCCAGTGTGAGAGAAAGGAAGCTATTTTTCTGCTATTAAATCACAGTTCATATGCCATAATATAAGGTAAAATCCCCAGCAAAAATATAAAAAAGCTGACCTCGTAGATTTGTAGGTGTACAAGAGAACAGAGACAAAGCAGCAACTTCCCTCAGAAAAAAAGGAGAATATGTCTGTACTGTGTAGACTCTCATGAAAGCAAAAGTTGGCCCAGCATTTTGCCCCAGATGCATTTATTAGTACACCTTAAAACAAGACTTGTATAGTACTGAGTCCTTTTTAAGGAGTAAAAGAGCACCAGGCTGGAAGGAGGTGAAGCTGGGAGAAAGGAAGGAAGGCAGGAGCTCACAAGGTTCAGTCAGGCTGGGCGAGGACACTGCTCTGCTCCACTGCCTACAAGCACCCAGCTGCCTGGGATGTGGCCACAGTCCATACAGGAGAGAAGTTAAATATCTGGAGGCCCTCAAAGATCAAGTACAACTTCTCAAGGTCAGATCTACTGAAACAGTGGATGAATTGAGAACAGAAAGATTTATAGAGGTGGCATTTTGTTCATCACAAGAGGCTATTAAGGCAACTTGGTAACCATGGGTGAGAAGCAGAGCCTCAAGAGAATAAAAAAAAATGGTTGAGACATGAAAAAAAGGGAAGAAATAAACAGCCAATTCTTATTACAGGATAAGATTAATAGCAGGGAGTGCCATAGGTCTTGGTATCAGGACCACTGTTCCATAAATTTCCTTAAGAACTAAAGCCATGAAGAAACAAGAGACATGAATTAAAAAAAAAAAGGCAGTAACAGTAGAAAATGGAAAAAAAAGTGAAGACTTGACTCTACTGCTATTGAATTGAAAAGCAAAATCTCATTTTAGTCCAGTCCAGCAGGACTGGGTCTTTTTTTGACCACAGCTAAGCTTAAGAATGAGAATAAGCAACTCTAGGATAATAATTAAGTAGGTAACTGGTTTACTAATACATAATGGAATGTTAAAATACTTCCATCCAGCATTAAGATTAAAATTTATGTAGCATTTTGATGAAAAAATCCCAACACAACCTGATGCAATGAAAGTGGAGCAATCTGATTCTGTGCTTTTTGTCAGGAGGTCTATTTGTTGGGAAAAGAACTGGGAACAACACAAGAAGTCCTGAGTGGTTGCAATGCAAATGATGCAATGTCTTAATGCAATCAGCAAAAATCAGTCAAAACTTACTTTTACGATTTATTTACTTAGACAAGGGTACAGCAGAGTATCAGGAATGCTATCTATGAAAGACCCTGAAATGAGGACAGAGATATTTTAATGGTTTCCCTTGAGTCTGGAAGGGAATACAGTGTGAATTACTTTCCTGCAGGCTTTGGCTGTTTACCAGAAGCTGCTCAGAGCAGTACCTGACTGCTTCCCCAGCTACAGCACCTACAAGAATGATGCTGGCCAGTCTTGAATGACCTTCCTTAAAGAACATTATTACTACTGATAAAATACTCCCTCTGTATGACCTCAGTAAAGCACAATGAGTATAAGGACTTGATTATTTTGTTTAGTGATTGTGTGTCCTGATGCTCCTTCCCAAACAAATATGCAATTAATTTTATCCTTTAATAAGAGGGTATCATTAGAGACTTTTTTATCTCATCAAGTTGTTATTAATTCTAGCTGCCCCAAAGATTACATAGAAAACAACAAAAAAGATTCAATGTACTTTTGGTATCACCAGCCCATCTTTTCAAGAAATCACTGGCTACTTGACCAAGCCATCAGAATTTAATTATTATCATCCCTAAGAAAAACCCAAACAAAACAACAAACACAAATTAACAAAGAAAAACACACAGAAACCCCTGTTCTAATGGGAGTGTAACTACCATATAAAGGGGATCAAGAGAGTTTCAATAGAAAGTACCAAAACGATCCTGAAGAGATGTCAACCATTCTCACATTACCTTGACAAAGGTCCTAATATTTCAGATACAGGAAGAAAAGCCCTTGTGCTACTGAATTATAATCAAATGCTATAGAGAGTGGCATTTCACTCCTCAGACTTAAAAAAAGAGGAAGTGACAACTGTCTAAGTGAGAGTTTCCTACTGAACAGAAGTAAACATGAACAGTTCAAACTATACATTTTCCTTCCAAGACCTGAGGAGGATGATACTGTGTATGCCATTTTGACAAGTGATAATTTTTTGAGGATGCTGCTTTAGGTAAACACAAAGTATTCTGTAGTTAAGAAACTATAAGAATATAACTTTCTACCATAGTACAAAGTCTCACCAACAGATTCTCAGACACATGTGGCTCCTATGGAAAAGTGTAGCTACATCTGTAACTTCTAAACAGTGTCAGGTTTTAGATCAGTTATTTGCCACGCAATTCTAAACCACGAATCTTACGAGCAAGATAGTGCATGTATCCTTTTCCTAATGCAATCTACAGCCACTGTGAGGTAATGCACTCTCTGGGGCACAGATTTACCCTTGAGACAAGTATTAGGGCCAAAATGCCAATTCATTTTAGACTTAAGCCTACTCCAGTAGAAAGCAGCCTTTGTAATGAAAATTGACCATAAACATGCTTAACCCTCTGCACGTGAATGTTGGCTAACACAGCAGTTAGCTTTAAACCATCTGAAACATAAAGTCACCCGCAGTTTTCATAATCATACAATAAACAAGGTGCAGATTATTTGAATCTGTTAATTAAAACTTTAGCCATACAATGTATTTCTAACATAAAGGTGAGCAGCCTTAGAATACAATTGCTTGGTGTCTCAGGCAAGTCAGCTTGTTTTACCATTGCTTGTAGACTGGTCTTCTTGCCAGACACAAGACACTAAGAATATGCATCTAAGTAGATGGGAAATTTTGGATATACACAATTTGGCATGTTATTCCAAGTAACCCTTTAGACTGAACACAAATTTTGCATACTCCATGGCCTTCTATGGTGTAAAAATTTGTCTTTCTCAATAGAGATTTTAATGGAAATGGATCCTTCTCACTAAGAACAGTTTATATAAGAGCACAAAGCCCCAGAAAGTGAATGGCAACCTAATGAAAGACTCAACCTCCTTCCCCACATCTTCCCTTGTGCATCAAACATTCACCAACTTACTGAACCTCTATACAAATGATAAATAAACTGTGGCACAGAAACCCATTAAAAAAATGAAACCATACCAAAAGACCACCATCACAAATACCTTTTGATAACTGAAGCCTGAAGGGGAAGAAGAGATAATTTTGACAGAATGCTATTCCAGGGTGTGGTGGCACTCTCTTGAGTCACATGTTCTGGACAAGAAACACATTACCCGTCTCCTAATTCGGCTCTCAGATACTACAAAAGGGGTTTCATCACCTCAAAGCAACTTGCAAAGCTATCTGACCTGCCTTCCAGGTGGCACAACTGGACAGTTGAAACCATCTTTATGCATATTTATCTCTTTTATTTATCCCTTTAAAGCTTTTAGAAAGATTATCTAGCAACAGATGCAACATCTGTATCTATTAAAGCTGTCCTTGAGGCACCAGACAACAATTAGGTCTGCATGTTTAGAGGGATAAAAAATGGTAAACAAATCTTAAATCCTGCAGAAAATGGCCTTGAAGAAAATCCATTCTCATTTAAGAAACTCTGCCTCTACTTCATAGCTGAGTAAATTTTTTTACACTGCAAACATTAGTTAATGCAGTAAGAATGTAACAAAAATAAGCAATTAATGTGGAAAACAGAAGTTAAGTGCGAACAGCTACTATAAAGATCCCATTGTGATGGGCTGCATATTCTGGTATTTATAGCTTGACCACAAATGCAAGCATGGCAATTTTCACCTTTTTTCTCCCTTCTCTTCTTAAATCCTCAGCATTTTGCAGCATACATCAAGGATTTCTTAAAATGACTTGACTGGCTCCTATCTGTTGCACAATCCTCAAAGATCTGCAGACTGTATAAAGCAGTATGTAAAGTGTTACTCCAGCAAGACAAGTAAGTGAAATCAAAGAACCAAATCCTGCTCAGGACAACACCACCACTCTAAGTCAAGAGAAGTTCCTTGAAAGTCAAGACAAGCTCCTGGAAAGACATACCTGGCAGAAGTTACTGGGCCAGAAAATTTCAAGCTTGATTTTCTTGTATGCCCCTATCCATTTACTGTGGTATGAGTTCAGGCATAACAATAAACTACTCAGAACTTTCCAGTACAGCAAAAGGACAGGGAACAGCTATTGGGTAGAGAGTACAAAGGAGTCTTTCTGCATGTCTGCTTTTTGTCAGTTTATTCTACCCATAACCCAAGAAATGTATTACAGCCTCCAATAAAACGGTGGTTCTGTAGACTGAAGCACACTTCAGCATATAATGAAATAATGGATACAAGACTATCAAGTCCATTCTCTAAAAAATACTATTTACATTATTTTTTCCTTAATTTTATAAAAATATTTCCAAGAAAAGTAAATTGGCAGTAAGTGTTACAGGTTAAAATAATCAACCAAAAAACAGAAAAAAAAAACCCAAAAACCAAAAAAACAGTAATTATTGATCAACATAAGCCATTTTGCTCACTACGCAGCGACTGTGTAGAGACAGCCGCATCAAATATTCATCATTATCATCAACCACCATTCATTCCCTTGTGCCTCACAGACGCTGGGATTCTTACACAGGATCTCAGTTCAACAGGTGCAGTAAGGTTCATTCTATCATCAGAATCTGCTCTAAACAGAACTCTGCTCCCAAGCTTCCCAAGAAGACACACCCGAGCCACCCGAACACGGCACACGGCCGCGGGGCAGCTGGGAGGGGAGCGCTGCTGCGAGCACAGCGCTGCCCAGCAGGCCGAGCTGCTGGCATGTGGCAGGGCACGAAGCTTCACCGGCAGCACACGGACTCTCTCTCTCGGAGGGGCACCGGGCCCGCCCGGCTCAGCGCGGGCAGCTCGGCAGGAGGCTCCGGTCCGGGCTGCCCTGAGGCGAGTCCGGCCGCGGGCCAAGGGCAGCGCCGAACCTGCCGAGCCGGCCGGGCCGGGCCCGGGGGTGACCCCCGCCCCTCTCACAACGCCTCCGGCAGGGAGGCGGGCTCTGGGCGGGCCCGCCGCCACTTACCGAGCCCCAGCACCGGGATGCTGTGGCCGCTGGCGACCGGCACCGCGGGGACACCGCTCGCACCGGCTTTGCCCGCCTCGGCCATAACCTGGGACTACAACTCCCGGCGGCCCCCGCGGTGCCGTTGGGCCGCGGGCAGCCGGGAGCCGGGAAACGAGCAGCCGGGAGCCGGGAAACGAGTAGCTGTGAGCCGGGAAACAAGTGACCAGGAGCTGGGAAACGAGCAGCCGAGAGCCCGGCAGTCCCCGGGCCTGGCGCCGGGTCCCGGCGAGCGGTGGGGCGTGCGGTGCCCCGGCTGAGGCCGCTTGGTTTCCCTCGTGAGGCGGGTGTTGGCCGGGCGCTCCCCGAGCATGCTGTACCTGGTGGGGCTGGGCCTGGGCGATGCCGAGGACATCACGGTGAAGGGGCTGGAGGCCGTGCGGCGCTGCCGCAGGGTGTACCTGGAGGCCTACACGTCCGTGCTCACCGTGGGCAAGGAAGCGCTGGTAGGTCCGGCCGCAGGCCCGAGGCCTCTGGTGCCACCGGGCCGGGGGTGCTGGGGCTGGTGGGTCCGTGGGAGAAATGAGCGGAGCCCGCTCTCGGGAGATTCATGTACGGGACCTTCACATACCGTGTTTTCTAGGAGAAATTGTTTCGCTACCTTGCAAGAAGACTGCAGCAAAAATAAAATGTTCCTAAAACTGTTGGCACTAATTTTCATCTCAAAGCCTACCAATATGTGCAATCCCTGAGATACTGGAAGACTTGGTTAGAAAGTGGCTAATCTGTTTAAAAACAACAAAAAAACCCCCATCCAAACGTCATACCAGAAAAGCACGTTTTGAAGCCCTGTGCCTCTGTATCATTCTGAGGTGTCGTGGCATGCCTGCTGGCAATAGCAATTTCATTATGTCACATTTCCACTTGGGCCAAGCTGCCTCACCATGCTGGGATTCCCAGAACAAGCACAGTTCAGTCAGAGATGTTGGACAACATGGAGATCAAGTGTTTGTTAGTAAACACACCTTGTGGAAGACAAGGGTAGTAAAAATGTGCAAATCTTAACTCTGAGGAGGTCACAGATGGTCACAGAAAGATGAAGTTTGATGCTGAAATAAAACTAAAAAATAGCATAGCTGCCCACAAACCAGAGATTGTGCCTCTGAATAAGCTGATGCTGTCTGGGCCTTGGTGCTGTATGGCTATAATGTACCTGTATGCAGCTGTAGATGCATAGAGCATGTGAGACCTATAGCTTGTAATCAGCATTACATGGTTTCCATATACCAGGTAGAATATTTGGAGCATCTCTGGTTTATCTGCTGTATGAAGACATGCTCTGTGGTTTATGTTTCTTTTCAGTACACTGAAGCAGTCTAAATTGTAGTCAGTCCATTCAAAACAAAATGTTCTTCTTTGTGGTCTGATAGTTGGAATACTGCTAAATGGAAAGGATTACTTGGAGATTTTTACTTTTCAAAATGAGCATTTCCTCTCAGTAGAAAAATTAATGGATTCCTATCCATCTGAAAATAAAACACTGAATAATAGGAAAATGCTAACAGTTTTTGATGTGGTTATTTTGGGTTTTCTTGTCATACGTTTCTTACTGTTTTAAGTCTTTTGTAGACCTTTAAATGCCAAAGATGAGATAAAAAGATCAATAAAAACAAAGTAAAAATGTTGTCTTACCTAAAACACCTAAGAGGGAATATAGAATTTAATAACCAAGTGTTTATAATACAGCCTGGTTTACATACAAGTGACAATGCTGAATAGTTTATTTACTAATCTGAAGGTCATTCTCTCCTAAGCAGCATGAAAAGTTAGAGGAAAACTCTCAAGAAGTAAAGAGCAGAGCTTTGCCTGCAGAGACTTCCCAGAAATCCTTCTCTGTTGATGGCATTAAAATCAGCTCATAAAATTCAAATGACAAGACTTGCTTGTTATTGGGATGGCATAAAATATATATTAAAAGTTATTTGATGTTGACCATCCAAATTGGCCCTGAGTTTGGTGAAAGAACTGTTTGGACCCAGTGACCTCCCAGTGAATCTACATTTTACTGCTTATATATTCTCTACTTAGCATGCTTTGGTTAGCATTGTGGAGCAGTCTCAAAGCATGCAAATAGATTCCCTTGGATGAAGCCAAACTGAAAGGTGTGTTCCTGGGGCTGCACCCAATCTGTTCTGAGCATTTGCTCACAGTGTTGGGCCCAAGCCAGGCTGGTGCAGTGGCAGCCCATGGAAGGGATCTGTGGTGCTATGGAGTGCTCTGCCTTACAGCCCAGCTCCCCTTGTCTTGAGGGGCATCTGATGAAAACCAGTGGGCTGTCAAATTTTGCTGCAGTTGTTTCAGTACAGATCTCAGCATTACTGTAGTGTGACTGTCAATGGTTCAGGATCGCAGATGCAGGATTGGCTTACACATTTATTTGGTCCCCTCTGTGTTGAATTTTGTGCAGGTTGCAGTCTGTTTCACAAGGAGAATAATATCCTGATTTTATACAGTTAGGAAAACCTATTCAAAAATGGGCAGGAACTCATAATCAGGCGAGGGCATGTAGCCTGGTAACAGAGGTCCCATACCTGTTACTGTCACTATGGGATAGATTTTTTTTATGGAAGCACCACTCTGCTTCTGTACAGGTATTACAGTTCTCTCGTCAATTCACTGTTCTGTGTGGGCAAAGAGGTCACAGAAGTCAGAGGAAAACCTTTCTGGGTGAAAACTGACTTCAATGGTTTTATCAATTTATTAATATTCGTAATACCACACAGATTTGCTGGCTACTACTTAGAACAAAAACACCTTTCTTGGTCTTTGCCCTGGAAAAAAAACTTTATTCATGTAAAGAGCATGTAAAATGCATGGTGACATGACATGGCAGATGTTTTCAGTATGACCAGAAAACATGTTCTAGAACTAAATGAAGTTTCATTTACATGGGTGAAGTTGATTCTGGAAATAAAGGCATTTAAAATGTACAAAGAGACACAATGATTACTGAGCTGCTGAAGAAAAATTAAGGACAGGATCAAATACATGTTTACCTGTATACTTGGTAAAGTATTTCTTAAAGAGAACTCAAGATGAAGGACTAATATGAAGTCATTCCTTAGATGTGGTTAGCTAAAACGTACTAAGGAAAAATCTGAGAGAACAGGTTGTGGTGTAGCTAGTGTGGTATTTGTACCTGGTTTGGTGCCAGTATTGTAAGTAGCCCAAGAGCTAGGCTCAGCCTGGGAGAGGGGGTGCCTTACAGCAGCAACTTAAATTAACTCTGCCTGGGGTCCACACAGGTACCAGCAGTGCAGGTGGGACTGAGCTGCTTCAGGTGCAGCTCCTCCACTGACACAGAAAGCATGGAACACCAAGTCAGTATCAGGATAAAGTTCACGTTCACTGATTTTTGTCAGCTCAGGAGCTGCTTTGTGCAAAGCTCAGGTGTTCTTCCAAGCAGAGGTGAGGTTCTCCAAGACATGGGGCAGGCTGCTGGGGAGAATAATGAACTTAGCTATTCCAGTGTCCATTGGCTGTGTTCCTGAGTGAGCACCCAGAGACATACAAAAATGTTCCTAAGTGTCTTATTTTGATGTTTATTATTAATTTCAATTTCTAGGAAGAGTTTTATGGAAAAGAATTGATTTTGGCTGACCGAGAAATGGTGGAACAAGAAGCAGATAGCCTTTTAAAAGAAGCTGATGTTTGTGATGTCGCATTTCTTGTGGTTGGTGATCCTTTTGGGTAAGAGAGCAACATTTTAATGATAGCTTCATCACTCTTTTTTTTTCAGTAGGAAGAAGCCAACTCTGTAACTTGTTATTTTTGAGGGAACTGATTTTTAGATCAGAAACACTTTTTATGTCTGTATATTCCTTATGGTATTAAAAATACACATACAGTTGTCTACACTTTATCTTGCTTTGGAGTTTCCTTGCCCAGATACCCATTATAGATAGGAATTTGGGTCCTCCAGGATGTATGAATCTTTCCTTCAGCAGATATTTATAATTTCATTCTTTATATTTTTATTCTCTGTGCTACCTTTTATAACAAATGCTTTGCCTCATGATTTGTCTGCTAACAGAAGAAATTCTATGTTATCGCATAAATAAGAAATGTGCTGCTTTGGGGGAATATTCTTTTAGTTGCTGTTTGCACTTAAAAACTGCAGCTTTTATAGTCAGTTATTTTAGAATCAATACGGATTATTGGTTGTATAATCTGCTTTAATATATGCTCGTTTTTAAAATAATTTATGTCATTATAAATGTCTTCTCCTGTTGGTTTATTAGTTCTTTTGTTTCCACTTTTATTCCTGCTGGAAAGTGTAAGCTTTTTCTATGACCAGAAGGATCTCCTTCTGTCTCTTTGGTCAGGCATCATCAATCTGTAATGTCAAGCCATGCAGAAGAGCTTTTCATCTCCAGCTGGTGATGCAAGATTTATACCACAGTGTTAAGGGGCATAAGAAAAATGAAATCTGAGAACCTTATTTGTGAGGGAAAGAATGGAGTTTATGAAAAAAGGAGCAATGTGCCCATTTGTCAAAAGTTGATAATTTATGTAAATACAGGTTGAAGGCAATTGGCAAGAGATTGTTATATTGAACTAATTATGGGCAGATGACTCTGTATTTCAGAAATATTGATTATACTTGCAGTCCATGTTTATATTCAAACTAGGATTCGTGCAGAGTGTAGAGCCATGTTACCTGTAACCTTGTGCTCTGAGCCAGTGACTGATACAAGAACACATGATGAAAAAAACAAATTACATGGATTGAAATATAGCTGCTACTTGTAAGCAATATTCTGATCTGCCTCAGTTATCATAAGTTTCAATGTAAAAATACTTCAGTTCTGGTTACCATACTACATTATTGTTAAAAACTACCCTTTTTTTGAATGAGTTGCTTCTCTCTAAATGTTTATGTTCTTAGCTCTTAGTAGTACAATGTAAAGTCCACCACTCTGGGCTGGTGTTAACATCCATATTATTACTACCCATAAAACTTAACCTCTGTATCAGTGACAGAAGATACTACTGTAGTTTTGGCTGTAGAGGGATGACTCCATTAAACTTTTCCTGGTGTTAACTGAGTGCCCATAAGGGCACTTCTGCCTTTAGCTACAGTCATTATAGACAGATCTGTTGGGAGAAAAAAATACTGGCTGGAGCAAATTTCAGTGAATAAAGCCAGCTGATGCCTTGGCTGGTATTAGCATAACCACAAAATCCTTCAGTGCTCCTTGTCCTTTGTATGTGCAGGGAATAACGCAAGGCTGTGAAACCAGTCTCCTCTTCTCTTAGAGCAGACATTCTTAAATTCCCTTTGCTTCTGGAAGTCAGGAGCAATGTTTGTATAGTAACTAAAGTATTGGTTCAGATCACTTTACTGCCTTCTCCTAGGTCTGTGAGCCTGCTTGTATAAGGGTGTCAGATTTCCCAAATTCACATTCCTTATTTTTTTTCTTCCGCTGAAATTGATTTCTTTTTAAAAATATTGATCTTTACAGCTTTGCCAGCTGCTGCCACATTTGTGTTCCAGTCTGAAGCATTTGATCTGCTTACTGGGTGCTGGTCAGACACACAGCACTGAAATTACCAGGCTAGAACCAGGGGAATTCTGTTAGGGTAACTGAACAAGGCCAGGGTGAAAGCAATTTTCCTAGTTTATTGTTCTGATGGCCATATGTTATTTCTTTCCTTCCTTCTTTGAAATGGCTACACAGAAGTGTGTGGTCTCATCTTGGGAATGAGATGTCTAAGGTCATTGATCAGGTCTGATAAATTTAGGCAAGGGGGAGCTGCGTTTTCATTTTTCACATACATAGAAACATAGATACAAGCAAAATACATATGTAAACATTGTTGCAGTTCAAGGATTTGCTTAATCTGTATGTACTGACCATTTTAGAAAGGCTCTAATCTCAATTGCTTAACTGCAAACCCAGTAATTCTTGCAGGCAGTCAATCACTGCAATGTGTTTATTGAGCCTTAGATCTGGAGCTGATCTTAACTCTGTTTGAAACTTCAATATTTTTAACATTTTCAGAATAAACTTTATCACTCAGGATTAGGCATTGTTAATTTCAGTAACCTGGATTAACTATTAGAAAAATTGATTCAGTCTAAGGGTGTTTTTTCTAAGTAAACATGCAGTTCACCTCTGTCTGTTCAGAGTTCTTGTCTGAGCGTGGGGCTTTCCTGGCACACACGGGTGCAGATGGGAGAGGGCCTGGCTGTGGAGCCAGTAATGAAATCCTGGAGTTTTGTGGAAGATTGTGCCAAACAGAGTTGACCTTTACATTTCAATGCATGTTCAACAGACACCTGCAGAAGACAAAGGATTCATGGAACTTTCCTTTTCAAGTACTTGCCAAGGCTGCTATATAAAGTTACATTGTAACAGTGTTACAGTTCTAATGATGCCAGAAAGCTGCAAAGGGCTGTACCGTACTGAGGATGCCTGGCATGTCAGCTGGGGAAGATGAAATGGAAGCCTTACTGGAGTTTTTATTTTCCTGTAACCACTAGGATATTGTTGCCATTTTTCCACCTCTGCATTGTCCTTGTTGTGAAGGATTTAATTTTATTCCAAAACAAACTATAGTGATAGTAACACTTGGTAACAGCATGTTTTCAATGTTTAATTCCTTCCTTTTCTTACCACAGGGCCACAACACACAGTGATTTAGTGCTACGTGCAGTAAAATTGGGGATTCCTTACAAGGTCATTCACAATGCTTCAATAATGAATGCAGTGGGCTGCTGTGGTTTACAGGTAATATTTTTGTGTATGCATATATGTTGTTTCACAACTGTTAAGCTTAGAATTGGTGAGCTCTTCTACAGCTGTGGCAGTGGATGTTGTAATCCCAACTTTGAAGATCTGTAACAACTGTACGCATAATCTTAGAATTTTTAACACTTCCTTTTAGCCTGCCACATGTCAGCAAAAGCCCCTTCTGATGAACTCATATGAAAATGAATAGTAACACTTCTGTTCTTTTCTGCTTTCTAACTTCCTTCTGCCCCAGGATCCTTTGGTATTTAAAGTTATTTTACAGATGAAGCTTTGCTCATGTTGGCTTCCTTCTACACTGATGGTAAAATCAGGTATCAGGTAATAACTGATAAGTTTATTCTTAAATAAGGTTGTTATCCTGTATAGAACTATGCTGATCTTGTCATATAAGAAATACATACAGAAGCCTGCATACATGTCCAACTCAGATCATAATTCTAAAGTCTTGAATATCATGCGCTCTTTCTCTTATAAATTTGATCTCTGTCCACGTTCTGCCAATCTGATGAGGGAGGAGGGATTTGCTTAGCCAAGGACTAGTAAAACAAATGACAGTTTTTGTGCATCTTGAATGGCTAAAGTAGAAAAGGTCTAGTGTTCCCCAAGAAAATACTTCCTTTTACACATGTATAAGTCCATTATTACTTTTACTTCATGAAAGATATTGTGGCAGTATATAAATCATAACTAATCACATACAAATTAGATTAAGCTTCCCCTTCTTGTTTTCACTCATCACCTCAACACAGAACCTGCCCTCTCAAGGTTCAGATGGGTTCCCTGTGTGTAGGACCCCGAAACCAAGTTCCCAGTTTACAAAAGCCAAAAGCAAGCACAGGAGTGTAAATGTACTACAGACAAGTTGGGGGTTTGAACCCCCATAACTTTCCATCACTGAAGGAGGAATTCCTTCCTAGCAGTACACAAAAGAACACAATTTATTTTAATTTCAGCAAACACTTGGTACATTAAAATTACTCCAGTACTCCAAACTCCATTCAATATAATGCTGGCCAACAGCAGAAAATCTGTGTCAATGATTTTGGGTATTATCTTTGGTTTTGATTAGAAATCTGAGCACCCTGTCTGACCTGGCTCAAAACCAGTGCAGTGAAACCTGTCCAGTTAGCTGATCCTAAAGGGAATGCTGCACAGCATTCACACTCTTTATAATTCTCTTGTGAGCACCTTCTTAGTGATACCTGCCTATTGCTGCAAGACTTGGGCAAAATTATCTTTTAGAAAGGAAATGGGCTTCTTGGTGTCTAAAACCTACCCAGCAGACAAATAGCAGCTGTCGCATGACTGCACTTACCGGGGTGGGTAAAACAAGAGTTTTGGCTGGGGCTCACCCCTTCCCCTTTTGGCTTGATGGTGGAGCAAAGTTCGCTTCTGCTGTCAGGTTGTTGACAAGTAGTTTCTACTACTTGCTCTCTTTTTTACTGTTCTCTTACATTCATTAGGAAGGAAGATGCAGGGCCCAAAGAGATTTTTAAGTTTTCTGAAAGTTTGCTTCCCCCACAGTTCAGCCAGGTATAGGAAGGAGCAGTATATAGCTTTTAGGTTAATTGAAAAAAAAGGCCAGAAACCTAATGTGAGTAGACTATAAACAGTCCATAAGGTTATTCCCATATGCAGAGTTTTGGAGATTAGATTGCTATTTCCTTATTCCTTGCTGAAGGGAGCAGACCATAAAGGAAATGTGATGTTATTCACTCTGGCATTAGTCCCCTTTTCCATTCTGGCTTGGGAGGGGCTGCCTTCTCCTAAGTCCACATTTCTGTTGTCATATAAGGCATTTTAGGAAATAGGGATTGCATTACCAGGCCGAATATAACCAGTTGGACATTTAAGTCTTGATTGCTCCTTACTGGCATAAACAGCAGGTGAGGTGTATCTTACAAAAAAGCAGCCTTTGATTAACTAGAGTTGTGTTGGAAGTTTATAATTTCTTTCAAAAGCCTTTACGTTCCATGGCTGTCTCCTGCCATCAATTTAATTTTGGAGTTATTGTGTCTCAAATTGTAAAGTTCCTGTCAATGGGAGGGATTCCTCTTTTGCTTCACCACAGAAAAGGCTTTGCTTTTTTTCTTGTTTTAATCTGATTGTGATACAAACTCTCTCTTAGTAGAGAAAAACAGGAAACACCTTTATACGCCGTTCAGAAACCGTATAGCGAGCTGTAACTGCTGATTAGGCTGTCAGTGGAATGCAGCTACAGCACAGTCTGATCACAAAAGAACATCTTTGGTCATCAGAGCAATGTTTCTGTGCAGCCAACAACATTCTGGTACTGTGCAATTTTCCTGTACAGTGATTTAGTGAAGTTGGTACAGCATCAGTGATGGTTTGTTACCTTCATTCCATAGTTGTAGTTCTTGCCAAATAATAAAGAGGGGTTCATATCTATTTTCAAATACTTTTTTTTTTTTTATCTGTCCTCCTCATTTAACAGAATTAGTGAAACTGTTTTGGAATACTGAAAAAAGGAGTGGGGTTTTAATTTTGAAAATTAAACTTCTTGTAAGCTCTCACAGTCTGATAAACTGTGCTGGGATAGTATAACTTAGCAAAGTGGTAGTCTGACTGTGCATAAGGCTCTGATTTGCTGTGCCTCTCTCTTACACTGTTTTTGCTGTCTTTCACTGTAACAGATTTTTTCTTTCCAAGGCTGAAGAAGCTGTTTTCCCTTAAAAACAAATGAAAACAGTTTTGAGAGAGAAGCCAAGAAATGTGCTCCTGTGTCAGTGCCTCTTAGCATGTTCTCTGCAGGTTCACCTCCCTTGTCTGGAGTCTGCCACATGGGTGTGTTTGTCACTCTGACTCCTGTTGTAGTGGGGAGCAAGCACTGGTGAGGACAGTCAGGCACTTTGGTATCTGCAGACACTGCCAGGGAAGCACAGGCTGTACCTGTGCACGCTCTCAGTTTTTCAGAATAGGGCTGATTCTAAGGCTTTTAACCCTATAATAAAGAGGCAGGAAAATGAGGATCTCTAATTTGCATATTTCTCCTTCATTTCTAATATGCATGACATCTGGGTTGGTTTGGGAAGGTCACTGGCCAGAGTGGTGCTCTCAGGACAGAATTCCCTCTGACCCATTGCTGGTAATGTGTCCTTGTGGTAGAACTGCTGGTGGTCAAACACATCTGGAAGATTCTGCATCACACTGACCTGTGGTGCATGTGAAGGAATTATGCGACTTGAAATGGCTTGAGATCATGCATTGACATAAAGAAAGAGAATTGAGAACTGAAGTGCAAAGCTGGAGGCAACTCACAGGATGAGATAAAAGGCTAAAATGAGATGCTCATTTCTGAATGATGTTGCTCGTTTTGAAAGCATTTGGTTGGGTAGCTAGGAAAAAAACATGTTACAGCAAAGAGCTGCCTTTCTTTTGAGATGTACCCACTTTCCAGCTGAATAGCTTCAGAACAAACATCTGCATGTGCCCTTGTTTCTTTCAGTGACGCATCTTGGGTTTTTTGTTTGCAGTCCACTTAATTCTTGTAAGACAATTACAGTTAGAAAATAGAAAATAGCCTTTTTGCTAGCAGCTGATCACTTAAATGCAAAAGCAATGCTTACTTTTTTATTTTTGAGTTTTTGCTGAACAGGTGAGTACATTTCCAGTGTCAAGTTGAAAAATACTACTTAAAGATGAAGAAGCTGAAGGATGCTATCGTTAATTACTGTGCTCATAGTCAAATAGAAACCCTGTAGTAGCTGCTGGAGTGGAGCCTCTGAGTCCCACCCTCCCTGTGTGCCCTAATCTTCAAAAACATGCTGCTCTAATAGGAGGGATTGTACACAAAATTACTGACTGTTAAACTGTTTTCCATCACTGTTTTTTCAGTTACTAACAGTTTCTGAGCCTTTAAGAAGTTGGCATTTGTTTCTCAAGCCAATTAAAGGTTAAATCAGTCCTAGTCACACTATTTCATTATTCACAATTGCTGTCCAACTTAGTGCTATTTGTCACCAGCAAACATGACCCAAAACATCTATTTAATCAGGTTTGTTTTTTTTTTTCTTTTAGATATCTGCATTTCATATTAGTAACCCAAGTCACCTTCAGGGCAGGAAGGAAACATTGCTTGATATTGACAGAAAGAATCTTAGAAGGTTTTTAAAGATAAGGTGGCATTACCTTGGGGGGCAAATCCTCTCCTATGCAAGTTTGCTTTCTCAGTATTTTGATAGCTGATTTTTTTTCTGCTTGTGGAGTGGCTGTTTCCTAAGCAGATCCAAAAGGCAGCCAAAGCAAAATGTGCTTGTCCCTTCAACTGATTTTATGTGATTTGTCTCAGCTGCCTTCTGAAGACTGTAATTATATGGAGTGGGTTTCCCTCAGCCAAATGTGTTTTCTTCCCAGTTCCTTTCTCTCTGGCATGTACTGAGGGCACTGGAAGTTTTTGGGATGGCTAGGGTGATCTCTCAGCTTGCAGTATAAAAAGGAGTCAAAGTCACATATAGGTGAATGGTGAAACATTTCAGTCTCTTGTGAAGGTTCTCATGAGAGGCATTTGAAGTTGCTAAAGGTCTGTGATACTAAATAAGGTAGTGTAAAGGGCTAGAGCTAGACTTGTGATTGTTTCATATGACCAATTCCAAGCAGAAACAAAGATTGAGTGATTTTTGTTGACAATCACACAACTTCTTAAGCTGCTATCAAGCAACAATACAAAGAGCAGCAGGAGCCCTTTAATTTGATGTATGTGGTCTGGAGCGTTGTTAACAGGTTAGAGAGAATAAAGGGAAAAACCTGACTCAAGTTCCTTATCTTTGAGGATGAGCATTGCATAGCATCACATCAGAACCCCTATGACAAAGACAAAGAAAATATATCTTAGTTTTTCTGGGTATGCTGATTGGGATCTATCAGGAATTAACCTGGGATAATGCAAGGTGCTCTGCAGTCTCTAAATCCACTGTTCTAAGAGGAATAGTCTTAGGAGTAAAAGCCTCTTCGTTTCTACCAGTGGGTTGTGATTAGGCTTAGAAGAGTCTGAATTTCCATAATTCACATATTTCCTGTGCTGTGAGAGCTATCTGCAGTGTAACCTGGGACCAGAACATGGCTCTGTAGCATTTCAGTCCTATGAGGTCTCAGGTATCTGGTTGTGTATGGTGGCAGGTCTGAAGAATGCAGTAACTCCCTTTTTTGGGAAGAACCAGACCTGTGACTAGTTCTGAAGCTATTTGAAATGTTAGGAAAGGAGATAGGTTCATAAGTGAAAAACTGCTGTGTCACTATTGAAGCTGATGCAGCAATAATTCTGGGAAAGATGCTGTAAAAATAGATGTCTGTGTTTTGAAATGTTTACTTCTTGGTTTCTCTGCAGCTGTTGGCCAACTGACCTTTAATATTATTTTGCATCTTCTCTCCTGCTTGCTTTAGTACTTTCTAAAGGGGATGAAGGATCTTCCTTTTTTAATTTCCCTATTTAGTCTCAGCTTGTTCTGTTTTTTATGCCCTAAATTTTTGTGGTGATTGATCACACCATGATTTCAAGTGAGGACAAGTGATCAGGACAGTTTCAGGTATCTGATATCAGACTGGTCTTTAACAAAGTGGCTCAGCAGTTTCATTGAAATTCCACTTGCATGAAGACTTTCCAAGGTGAGATCATGGTACTTTCTCTCACAGTTCATTCTGGCCTCTCAATTTGCAATCAATTCTACTTGTATAAACAAGAAGTAAAATAAGAAATAGCATTAATAGAAAGGGTAAAATACTAACAGAAAACAAGCACCAAAAGTTGTCAATCATTCTTTCATGTCATGTGTGTAAATAATATAGGAAGTTATATCTTGTTCTGAGGTGATGTAACTGTGAGTTGAAGAACAGCTTTCTGCAGTATTTTGTGAGGCAGAAAACTCTAGCAGCAGGGCATTGCCTCAGAATGGAGTGCTGGCTTCCTTTGCTGGCCTGAGCTATTGCATTGCAAAATTTGAGTGCACAGAGTTTTGCTTAAACCAGTTACTACTTGGGGGGAGGGTGCGGAGAAAGGGGTATTTCCAAAGACTGAGGTCTTTCAAAAGGACCTTTTGAAACTTTTCTGTGATGTTTTTGAGCATTGAGGAGAAGGTAAGAAGTTTGGTTTCCAAGCTGAAAACACGAAATATCTGTCCAACCATTTCACTGCATGCCTTTGAAATTCTGGCACTTTTGTGCCTGAGCAGAATGCAGGCACTCTAACAAATCTGCTCACAGTGCAAGTGTGATGCCTGAGATGTTGGGGCTTGTACAGACCACACATTGCCCACTCCTAAACCCCACATGCTTCATGTAGAGTGCAGCACACACAAGTTGGCTGTGAAATTTCATTTGCTGCTGCCTCTCTTTAGAGCTGTGCCAGCCACTGTACAGCCAATCCCTGATCTCTGCAAATGCACACAGTTCCTCATCTTACTGAACTCCTGAACAGTCTCAAAGCATGGCAGTAATCCTTAGTTGTGTTGTAACACTCCTTGGTTAACAAACAGGTCAGGCAGCTCTATTTCAGTGAGAAATACGATTCCTGGAATTTTGGGACCCTCTGCAGCCTTTCTTGGTTGCTGGAAAGAATACATTTTAATTTCAATAGGTTTTGTCTTTAGTGGACCTGCTGTCTTCTCTAACTCCTGAATCCCTATGACAGTAGTGCAAGTTTTGGCATTTACTGCTCTCTCTGCTGCAAGGCTTTTCTTGAAAGTCAGATACTTCATTCACAAGTTCAAAAGGTGGAAATTAGAGCACAGCAGAGGAAATTAAATGAGGAACAAATTGAATTCTGCATGAGGAGGGAGAGCATTTAAAGCGTAAGTTCTGATACAGTTATGTCCTTCTTAATGCAAGTTTGCCCTGGTGAAGAGCAGTTCCTGTGTTTGCTTAAATGTCACATATCTGCAGAGATCAAACAATGGATGAGAAAGAAATACTGGTTTGTGTCTGTAGAAGTGTTTGTAAGGTAATTGGTTATAAGTATTCAAGCACAATAGAGATATACCTCTTACTACCTTAGTTCCTCAGCATTCAGATTGATGGTATACCAGGGACTTTCCAAAGTAGTATTCCTCCCTCTGTAATTTAAAGTAAGAATATGTGCACATTAATCCTAAGATGTCTGTTCTTCACAAGTTTAGTTAGTAGAGGGGTATAAATTGCAAAAGCATCTCCAGGAGGTCAATAAAATATGTCCTACTCTATCTTACTGGTGTAGAAACTACTTCTGTGCTTTCCAGGTGCTGAGAAAACAGGTGTATTTTTTTGAGACTTAAGTACAGTTTTCTGTAGTATCAATTCTTCATGAAGGTGTTCTGAAGGTATTTCTACTGAATAGATCGGCAATTTCTGACAAAAATGTTTTACTCTTTTTTGACATACAGGCTTCAGTATTAGTGGAAAACCCTGTAAACAAAGGACAGATTAGTGAATGATTGGCAGGAAAAATCATAACTTGCTTAACTTCTTGTTGGCAAAGAGGATGGAGAATCTTTGTAATAAGTAATGGAAAAGAGAATGATAACAATCAGAATTAGCACTGTGTGGTATAAAGTTGAATGTCCAACTCATTCTTAACATGTGGCAGAGTGGTTTAGGAGTTCTGATTCCCAACAAAACACCCCTCAGATAATAACATTTTTCCCATTTCTGCCTATGCTTTCCTTTCCTAAATGGCAGAGGTGGAAGGTTTTTTTTTCCTTGGTTTATGAAAATGCCAAAGGGCCAAGGTGAGATTTAAGGTTAATTGACACTTTCTGTCCTGAACAAGGACTGCTGCTTTGGGGAAGTGGCTGCAGTGGTTTCAGGTGCTGATGGGGAGTACTTAGGTTGGTATCAGACATTGCAGCACTTCTGGAAGATTGCAGGAATGCTACCAGGGAGAGTAAACATATCTTGCTCCCAGATGCTCTAACAGTGAAGGGAAGAAAGAGAAACTTATTGTACTAATAGTTTTTCTACAGATTTGGTACGAAAAGGGAATGAGTTCTAGGCAGCCACATGGAAAATAGGCAAAGCATAGTTTGATTTTTCTTTTCATTTTCTAGAACACAGCCTTGAAATAACTAGCATCAGGAAAGTTACATCAGGAGCAACTTACTTGGTTCAACCTGTATTTACTTTACTGGAAGAACCTTTAGGTTGTGAAATGTACCCAGTATGTTCTTGTCCTTGTGCTAGAATGAAATACTTAAAAGAGGAAATGTTTTCAGTTATATTCCAGAAATCTTTGAATAAATTTTATCAGCATGAATGGTTAAAATTTGAGCTTTTGAAAATAAACATGTTTCTGCTGTGATTCAAGTTCTGCTCTACCAGCATAAAGGAGTTAAAGCCACAGGCTAATGCCACAGTAACAGAAGTATGTATAGGGGAATCCCCACAGGGCACAGGGCTGCCAGAACTGCTTCTATACAGGGTCCTCTGCCAAAGCACACACAGTGCCTTTGTCTCCTTTCATGGGCTTGGAAAAGCAGCTTTTCCTTCCAGGAGTACAGAGAAAGTGAGAGGGGTAGTTCATGTAGCTGTTGTTTCTCTGGTGGGCTTGAGCAGACAGAATATTGGCAAGCTGTAAAATCCATCTGGGGTGGCCCCAGTCCAGAGCTAAATAGACCAAAACTTATGCTTGGTATTCCCCTATTTCAGGGCAAAAACTACTTCCAAGCCAGATACTGCCTTAAGTTACATATGACTTTCCCTTTTGCATCACCAGAGATAATTGGCAAGACTATGGCTTCAAATGTCTTCAGCAAGATGAGGGACTTATAGTAATAAATGTGTTAAGGCTGAGAATAGAATCAGTGAGTATGCTTGACATAGAATATGGTAGCAATATTCTTTCCATATGTGCATAAACAATGTTGTACCTCTCTGCTTCCTGCACAATCTGTCTTCAGATCTTCGTATCCACTATCTCCTTAAACTGTAACTTTTTTTGCCTGCTAGAGCTTCCATCTGCAGCAAAATGCCATCTACATCAGTAGAATCAAAACATTAAATTACAGCATTATTCCAAGCCGTCTAACCTTAACCAAAGTAAGAAATAAAAAATGCTTAGCCAAAATAAGAAGTAACCAGTAATAATTTTGGTGCTAATCTTACAAAGTTTTTGCCTTTAAAAGGACTCCAGAGTTGAGTAACAATAGAAAGTAGAAATAGAAAGTTACTAATTATGCATTGGAAAGGTGAAAGCAGTAAAAACTTTACAGGTAGTTCATTACTTGGCCTTTAACATTATTGAATGCTCTTAGTTTTTTCTTATTGCTCATGTGTGTTACTGCGTTTGCTCTGTTTTACAGCTGTACAATTTTGGAGAAACCGTTTCCATAGTGTTCTGGACAGATACATGGAAGCCAGAGAGCTTCTTTGACAAGATTGAGAAGAACAGGCAGAATGGAATGCACACCCTGTGCTTACTTGGTGAGCAGCAGCCACTCTCCTGCCTTTTAGTTTATGTATTGAGTGTTTACCCAACTGACTAGATCACCAGATAAGCAAATGTGGCATTAAAAAGGTTAGTTCTGATAAACTTTTGAACTGAAAGTGACTTCATGGATGTAGAAGTAATTTGGTAAACTGGGCACTTACAATCTTGGGGTTTTGCATTTTAACCCCTTTCATCTGGGTCACTTTGGTTTAGAAGTTGATTATGTAACAAGGAATACTTATTCGAGGGTAAAAATGTATCCAGCGTTCTCTATGTCGGGGGAGAAGGGTGTTTGAGTACAGGTAACATTTGGATTCCTCTTGGAAAGATTATGGTCAATTTGTTTAATAAAATTGGCAGCTGTGCAGAGTCTTACCTACCTGACCCCTTCTCTATTTCAGTTTTGCCCAAATCCTTTTATTTTCCCATAAGAGAAGCTTGTTCTAAATTTTGACTGGGACAGGAAGGAAGTGCTAATGAAAGTCAGGTTCCTGCATGGGAGTGATGTAATCACTGTCGAGCAGTCAGACATTCTGTGACATAATGTGCTCATAATTCAGGAGTAGTCCCAATGAACTGGTGGGCTCAAATGTGCTAGTATTTAACTATCTTATGGTAAATATGCCTATTTGTATATTTACCAGGATTTTTATTTGGCTGTGTTGCTCTGAAATCTGTGAAATTTGCCCTATTGTGGGGTAAAATCACATGCATAAAGTCACAGGATTTTGAGATTAACTAAAAGATGAAACACTACAGTGTGATCCATATTCTAATAGTTAAACAGAATAATATTATAATATTAATAATAGCTAAAATGTTGTTAAAGATTCACCTACATAGACAACTAAGTGGGAAGCTTGCAGGAAAGCTGTGTTTTAATGTGTTTTGTTCTACAGATATTAAAGTGAAGGAGCAGTCTCTGGAGAATCTCATGAAGTGAGTCACCATTTTGAAAATACATAGAAACACACAGTGTCCCTACAAAGGTTTTTTTGTACAAGGAACAAAGGTTCTTTGCCCATAATCTAATACTGAACTTACCTGCCTTCTCTTGTGCTTCTTGGTGGCCACTGTCTTTTGTTTCTTACAAGGAGTGAAACTCTTTTGTTCCTTGCAATAGGGCCTGGCTTTATTTACAGTAAGTGAATGCAGTTGCAGCAGAACATGATCTTTTTTGTTAGTGTGTCTGTGAGAAGCACTAACTCAGAAAGGGATAGGCATTCTTCTTGGTGAATGAAGTGTTATTTCTCTACTGTTCTGTCACCTCCTGAAACAGATTAATATCTGAAACAGTGTTCTAGTTTTATTCTTTGTACACTGGCTGGAACAGTGCAAAGTGCAGAATACATAACACCCTTCTTAAAGAGTTAAATAAGCAATATACAGAAAATGCTCTTATGCTCATTTAACTGTAGTCAAAACGCTTTTGCCACATCTCACTCATCTCTGCAATCTGTAATTTTTCACAGGGGTGAATATAAATGGCTTTTCTATACACATGCTGTAACTGGTCTAAATTAACATTTGTGAAGTCTCACAGTATCATTGAGGTTTGTTTATTCTGGAGTTTCAAAATAAAATCTGTTTGCCTGAATCCACAGTTGGCAAAGAAAGCAGCATTTCATTTAAGAATATATTTCTAGTCTGTAATCATCTGTCTACAGGGCATTTAACAGAAAAACAGTTGTATGCCCTTGGATTTAAGTCTAATGCATCCTTCAAAAGTAGCTGCAAAACCCGCATCTTGCTTCTAGCAGTTGAATTTGTTTTTAGGATCTAAATTATCTGGCAGCTGGAGCCCAGCTGTTTCTCAGGTGTGGTGAGAGCACAACAGATTTCTGTATTCTTTAAAAATTCCACTTTTGTCTAAAAGACCCAGCTTGAGAGCCTGGGCCTGTTTAAGCTCAACCTGCTGGTCTAGAGGTCTCTTGAAATAAGCTGTAAGATTGCTGGGGATAACAAAATGGGTTTTATATGTAAAATTTCTCTGCTTTTCCTTCCCTGCAGAGGAAGAAAGATTTATGAGCCACCACGTTACATGAGTGTGAATCAAGCTGCAGAACAGCTTCTTGCCATTATTCAAAACAGAAGGCTCCAAGGAGAAAAACCAGGTATGATTGGACTGCTTCTGTCTGCTACCACACCTCTCCAGTCACACCTCTTGATGAGCCTCTGAACTCCCCTCCCCTCCCCTGACTCCCAGAATTCAGCTCCGCAGTGGATTTGAGCTGCCTTAAATCCCAGTCACGAGATGGATTTAGCCAAGCACAGTTCAGTGAGCAGCAATGAAGCTGCACTGGTGGCTCCTGGAGCTACAGTCAAAGCCTCAGTCTGGAAACCCTGCACTGTTTCTATCCATGTGGAACTGTGAGCTCTGTGAGCCATTAGAGTTGCGGGAGGCAAAAGGATTCTGAGCATTTTAGATCAGTCAAGCTTTAAAAAAATCTCAGCTCTGTTTTACTTAGATGGGTCACACTCTGCTTTGTGTGAACACCAGCAGGAATCTAGGTTAACCCAAAGATGCAGAACTGTGATTTTCACCTTGAATTTTTAACACTAGTCAAGAACAAACTGTGAAATGTTTATTGAGACCAAGGCTAAAAGCACAGCAGCTAATAAAGATGATGCAATTGTGTCAGAATTTTTTTCTAACAAGTTCATCTAGGTCTACTCCTCATTTAAAAAGTTCATTCCTTCAGTACTGTTAAAATGAAAATCCCTTAATTTTATCCTTTACATAGAATGAATCAGAAGCAGCAGGTCCCTCAAAGTGAACACAATTCCTGAATGAATTCTTCCTTATCAACATCCTTAAGTTTTATTTTCTCTGAATAGCAAGTTTCTTTCTAGGCCACTCCAATATTTTAATAATTGGAGGTTTAGTAAAGCACTGTTAAGGTTTAAGCATTTTGAGTATTTTTTCCCTTATGATAGGACCATTAGTCAATAAATTAAACATTTCATCTTCTTTCTTACAGAAATTACTGAAAACACAATTTGTGTTGGCCTTGCTCGTGTCGGTGCTCTAGATGAGAAGATTGCTTCAGGCACTCTACAGCAGATGTCCACTGTGGAATTGGGTGCTCCACTACATTCCTTAATTGTTACAGGCACTATGCATCCTCTGGAATTGGAAATGCTTAAACTATTCTCTGTAGATAGTTCCAGTTTTGAAAATAATGCATGTCAAAGGACTGCTTAAATAAAAACAATGCATTTACATTTTTATTCCATCTTTAATTGCATAACAGCATAAAGATATTGCTGTGACTATTTAAGACTTGTCTAACTGTAGTTAGACTCAGAGGGCAATGCTGCAGGAACATGGACCTGCTTTTACCTGAGGCTGCAAACTGCACCTGCTGGTATCAGCTTCTACCCTGCAGACGCCTCCAGAAAGTCCTAAACCTTTGCTTCAGATCATTGACATCCACACCAGTCTTGGGCTGCTGACTAGGATAAGAAGAGTACCAGGTATCTGTGTGGCATCACCAAACCTACTGCATACATTGTTTAAGTGCATTAGATGTTAAATTTTGCCTTTCAACTTTGCAGAAACTTAAGAGTTCTCTTACCAATAGAAAACATCAAAACCTGTTAGGTCTGTGTCCATCTTTGCCTTGGGAGAGTGAATACAGGCAGGTGAGAATGCTCTAAACCAAAGAAAACCAAGAACTTTCCCTTTGGATAGCTGGTGAAAGAGGGGGAGAAGCTGCACAGAATTTCATAGTTCAGAAGACTGCAACTAAAAATAGAACTGGATTTCTTCATATGTTAATGCTAGCATTTATGAAGGGCTAGACTCAACTGCAGCAACCACAATTAACCTTAAGCCAAGTCTCAGCAAACAGACTGCAAGAGTTCTCTTTAAAATCAGCTTGTAGATGGTGGTTGCTATTTCAACTATTCTTCACAGTATGATAAAAACAAAGCAGACCTGTATGCATACTTTTTTTAAACTGAAGATTTATTGGAAAGAAATTTGATCCCATATCTTTTCAGCAATATAGGATATTTAACATTTTATATAGACTGTATTCAAGTAGAAAAGATTACATTAAAAATTTCTTTATATTGCACTTGGGACAAGCTGTGGCTAAGCTACTAACATTAGCATTCCAGAACAAAATCATACATAGTCCTCAGAATTGTAGTGAGCTGCCTTGTGTTACCTGCCAGATTTCTTCACAGGTACTTTGACACACTTTGCTATTGAACTGAAGCTCACTGCTAAGAGTAATTCCTGTAATTTAAAGGTAAAGGCAAGCAATATGCTGTATGCTACCAGGAATCATTTTGGCAATTGCTTCATTCACATTATTTCACACTTCAGCCAAGATACTGTAGTGATTCACTTAACTCTTGTACAAGATCCCAGCATACATGTGAGAGGCTCCAATGCACATGGGAAGTGAAATACCCAGCTCTTTTTACACATCATTTCAGCCAAATTACCACATAGGCAGGAACCTTTTGTGGCTCACTGAAACAGACAAGTAGGTTGAGCAGTATTTGCACACAGCAAGACTCAGTCTTTGCATGCCAGGCCCAGCATGGCTGGCATCGCTTCACATTATAGCAGTGTCTGGCCAAGGAAGTGCCCACAGGGATGGGCATTGCAACAAAGCCTGAATGGGGGACAAATCCAAAAGGGAGCCTCAGCCAACTGCAGATAAGGATTTTCACAGAAGTGTAAAGGAGGAATTAGCTACTGAGTCAGTACTGAGGATCAGAGAGATTATTAAAAAAAAAATCCTGCTTAAAGGTCTGGGATAATCAAGAATCATAGCAATCTAATGGCTGCTGGAGAAAACAGGACAGGGTTTAATTATTAACTAAAATTCTTGCTCTGAATTGGTATTTAAAGACTTTGTGTCATGAAGAAAGATAAGAGTTTGCATTTTATAAAAGCATTCAACTAAAAATCTGCACTGTGCAACTGCAATCTGCACTGTGAAAGAAAAGCCATGGACTTTACAATTTGTTTGCACACTACGTGCAGAAGATGGAAAACTGCAGTTCAGCAGCAGATTCTCTTCTCTTGTATCTTGTTTACATTCCCAGAACAGTTTAAAAAGAGAAACCATTAATTTTCCTTCACCTTTTAACCCAGCTTTACATCTTTGAAAAAAAGTAAATTAAGAATAGTAAGTCACTAAGGTCCATTTTATTCGTAGTAGCAGCTTCAATTTTTCTGTAAAAATAGTGTCAGTGGTTTGTACTAATGATGCAACTGAACTTTTGCTTTGTAGGAATTAATACATAAAAAGCAAAGTTGTTTATTTACTTTCCATCCTAGTTTAGCAAATCACACGAGTAACTCAACTCTCTGTAGGAGCCCTCCTGATGAAAGGAGCCAGTCTATCCAGAGCTGTGTACTTACCAGATTAGCCTATAAAGGACCAGTTCTTACTGTGCATATTCATAAGAGAAGTTTTCTTCCACTGTTATTTAGCCCAAAAAAAGTTGAGGCATTTTAACACAGACACTCTGTAACATTTGTTTTATCTTCTTATTTTCCTGTAGATGTGGTAAAAATCATGCAGTTTGCAGGCTTGGTCTTTGGAACAATAGGGTTTTAAGTTACTGGTTTCAGAAAAAAATAACCCACAAAGACAGACCAGTAACCCTACAGTAAATATCAGCTACATGAAAACATGAGAATACCACACTTAGAAAACTTGATTCAAAATTCAGAAGTGGATACCAGGAAGCTGAGTTTTAGCACATGATCTGCAGCCATTCACCCATCTCTGGATGTCAGTCATTCACACAAGTCTTTGTTTAAATCCTGCCTTGCATCCCCAATAAAGTGTCAATAGCAAAGTGTTACATAAGCAGCCAGTGTTAAGTAATTAGCAAAACACAAATAATGGTGCTTTGGCTCTCAGGGTAAGAAAAGCTGCGCTTTTGCTTTCAACTGCATGGTCTGTACTCTTCTAAAACCTGAGCAAGTATCCCCTTAGGTGAAAAAAATAACTGATGTCCCTTGTTTACTGACATACTACATGTGACTGCAGTTACTGACTGAACATGTCATACACTGTGTTTGCAGAATTTTGTGATGCTTATCCTTTTCCAGAAAGCCTAAAAAGGCTAAAGTTTGTTTTGAATCTGACTCCCCTACACTATCTCCAATTACATTTGACAAACAAGTGATATATTTCTTACTAAAAATGTTTTAACATAATGAAGTGCTATCTTGCTTGGCTAGAAAACTCAGACTTGAACATTTGCTTCCAACAATCAGCTAAATCATAATAAGCAGAAACAGTTATCAAAAGTTATTAAAATCATTGTGTAATTGTAACAGGCTCATAGGCTTTTTCACTCCATTTCCCATATTAAAAATTTGGTAGATGTACATTTAAGAGAACACCATCACCGCCATCAAACAAACCACCATCAAACAAACAGCCACTCTGCCAGATTCTCACTTGGAAACAAATAGTAGCAGTTGTCCTTTCATTAACAAGCTAAGATAGTGGCCAAGCTCAGCAACTTGGGCAGCACTACAGCATTTCAACAAGTCCAGGAACAGTCAGTCCTGAAACATGCTGGTGTAAAGGTGACTTAAACCAAAGCCTGCTCTTGGGTCATGACACAGTTGCAATGAATCTGTCTGGTGCTTGCCTTTAAATTGATATCAGTTGATCTTATCTAGCCTCAAACAGCAGTAATAGTAACTCTTAAAAAATGAGGAAGTCCTGCTGGCAGCCAGCAAGCAGCACTCTGTATGCACCCCACTACAAAACAGTTCCTCCACCCTATTATCACAGTTGGATTTTCATCACCTTCTCTGTGAACATACATGCACAGAGGATCTTAAACTGCAGCGCTCCAATCTGCTCAACAGATTCCTGCACCCCACCCTGTGCTGTGTGACTTCCATCTCCCAGGCAGGAACTCTGGGCCTTCACTGCCAGGTGGGACAGGGAGAGACCCTGACAGAGACAGTGCCAGGCAGGAGGCCAGGGAAGAGCTGTGGAACGTGCAGCCTGCTGGGAGGGCACTCTGTGCCTGCATCCCCAGGGAGAGCAAACAGGATCAGAAAGGGCAATTGAAGGATCTGAAGACTGGAAGAGACAGCAAGAATTAAAACCAATATTATAGGTGGCTTTATACTGCCAGTTTTTACACCCAGTTTCCAGTTCTAATCACAGGAGTACAGCCCCAAGATCTGGACAAAATCAACATTCATGTTTCAATATCTCAATTGGAAAATTCAGGAACCACCATCAAATTTGGCAAGCGTGGTTTCACATAAAAAGAAATCAGGTGCTATATAGGAACAACAGAATGAATGCAAGAAACTTCATATCTGTGATGGATTCAACAGGATCAGTGGCAAACAAACCATTTCTGCAAATCCATCTTCAGTAATTTCATAGTGCCTAGCACTTACTACACAGACATTGCAAGCTTCTCAGGGCCTTGATTTTAGTATTACCTCTGACAGGTACCAAAATAAACATAAAATCCATACGAATCAGTAGCAGATATGATTTCTCAGAAAAATGCCCGTATTGCTTTTTACTTCACCATGTTCTGTGTGTAAAATGTCCTCTTAAAAAGTCTTCCATTACTAAGTGAACTACTGCAGCACAGTGGAACTATCATCTGTAATACCAAACATAGCAGATTGCTTTTGAAAGTGACACTCATATCTGAGTAAAATGATTACAGATGCTAGAAAATATATGATGGAAGAATGTTGGAAAGAAAAACCCAATCTAACAACCCTTACTGCACTGAGAATTTTCTCCCCTATGAAAACATACAAGGCTGCAGTAAAATAGTCAAAGATGTAAGATTTGTCAGCCTGGGAAAAGCATAAGCTAAAACAGCATGAAAAGTGGTCCTTATTTCCATTTTGGGTATAACTGCCAGAAACAACTATTTTCAAAATTTGGAAAGGCAAAATTTGAAGTTCATCACTTTAATAAAATTATATCAACCTATTAAAATCAAGGAGACTTAAGCTTCCACAATTTCAGGATTTAGTTTTTTTCCACCACATGATTTGGAAAATAAAAAAACTTCAAGCATTGCTTCCATCACCAGCATCTTCCTTCAACTGCCCATTGTTTAAGTGACTGAACATGAGCAACATCGTGTAATGTCTCATTACTCTCAACAGTATGAAGAGACTAAGAATTGGAGTTAAGTCTATTATTTGGCCTAAAATAATTTTCACAAGACATGCAACAAAATACCCAGCTTGTCTCAGAAGCAAGTCTCTTCACAACAGCTTTGTCTTTTACATTTAGAATTTTTCTGTCTGGTAAGATGCAAATATAATGGAAGTCTAACATCTACAGTTATGTAAGTACACAACCCCCCCCGCATACATCACTAGTAAATAATCAGACTGCATACAAGATTATTTGTAAAAGTAGTAAAACCCTTTGATGCTCCATATTTATGCTGGCAAATAGCTCTCCTGATATAAAAGGCACTTTGAAAACCCAATATGGTTTGGTTCATTAAGTTTGCAAAGTACAAACAATTGTACAAACATACAATTATATTGAAGCATGTCAGCCATTGTGACATTGTCTACAAAACAAGTTTCCAATTGCCGATAACACTGGTTTGATGGGAATGAGCAGTGGTTTCAGCAGCTTTACTGAAGACATGACAGGGTTTCCAGTACCACAATCTTATTAAGTAAAAAAACCCTCAAAAAACTTACAAGTTTAGGGGCCCCAAAAAAAACAAGACCCGAAGTCCATAACATTCATTCAATATTTACTCCTTAGAAGTGAACTTCCTCTGTAGCCCAAGGGCAGAAATCTATTCAGTCAATTCCAGACGTGGTGGAGGCAGGCTCTGTCTCAAGAAGTGTTGCTACACCAGTACAGTACTGAAAACTTTGGTCCAACAGCACCATTCCAGAAATTGACTACATGGCTGCAACATCGATCTGTATGTAAAGCTGCCTTACTCCTGCCTGTGGAAAAGGGAAGGAGGGTTAAAAACACTGTAAAGCCAAAGCAATTTCCTGTCCTGAACATCAGCCTACATCAGTAAGTGACCTAGCAAAAAACCTAAACTATTTTTCTGTAATTCATCTCCACATTTAGCACATCACTCAGAGAACACCAGATGAGTAAGGAGTTCTTCCCACAGTCAAGTGCACACACCTAATGATGTATTAACATTATCTTTGCTGCATTACCTCTTCTGATTCATCCTAAGTAACTGCCACATGTGAAGCTGCACAAAAGCAATTCTTACTTTCTTTTGTGCCAGTTTAACTTCCTGAAATGCAAACTGCTTGAAGAACTGTCAGTTAAAATGGAACTAAGCACAAGAGCATAACATGGTGCTGGTTGTTCAAACCAGTTCTACATTATGAACTTATCCAGAAAGCCATCACATGTGCAAGCTGCCAATGCAGTGAAAAGACTGAGTAGGTCCAGTCTGTGGTGAGACTCTATCCTAAGAGTTTCTTAGGACAGAGTTTTCTTAGTTCCTTATAGGTCAATATAGATCAACCCCATTTGATACACCTGAGACAACTGTTATTTCCATGAAGTCACATGAAAAACTAATGCAGAGAGGTACACTAATTCCATCTACACCACTGAGTATTTTGAAATTGCTCTATACAGCTGGAACAGGGAGGCTTTTCAAAACAGAACCAAACTCAGAAATATTTAACCTTTCTTGATAAGAATTACAATGTCACATCAAGCTAATTACGCTTGGAGATGTGAGTTCCGCTGATAAGACATACCTGAGTAAAAATATTGTGAGTCTGGCTTAGAATCCACTTCCCATCAGCATCAGGAGCTACTAGTAACTTCAAAGTCCCTATGTAAACATCAGTACAGAGGGTCCAGAAATGTGGATCATGTAAACTGTAGACTCCTTGCAACTGCTGTACCTAAAACAAGAGGCAAATTTTAGAAAGTGTATTTCAGAAAATATTTCCGGTGCTATGGTTTTTTACAGGAAGTATTATAAAAGCCAATGCATTCTTTTGCTTCAAGTTCATTGTGCATTTTGTGATGTTTTACCAATTTTTTTTATTACTATCTCAGTTATTGTAAAGAAGTTGAAACATATGGATTTGTGTCTGTGTCACGATTTTCTGTATGTGTTGTGATTTTGTACCCTGCTGCATTTACATTCTACATGTATTCTACTGAAACCATTTCTGAAAATGGAGGTGCTCATAAGAGAAAAGTCAGTTACTGGATTTGAGATGGCATCCAGTTAAAACTGCCCTTTTTGCAAATGTGCAAATTTTGCCATGAAACAATCTGTGAGATTCTAACTCTAACAGAAATATATTCATATATCATTTACAATTTTGTGAGGGCTCAGATGTGTCCTGCCAATCCCTTTGTTTTTTCCTCTTTCCACTTTCAGCAAACCCTCCTTGTGATGATTACAGCCTGTAACTCCCAAGGAAAGGCAGCACTCCTTCAAGTGCTTTGTACTAACTTTGCAAAGGCACTTCATGGCATACTAATAGAAAAGTTAAGTAGGAGAACAGGTCAAATCCAGAGTAATCTTTGTATTCTTATAAATACACTTCCAGTGTTATGTATAAGTACAAAGTACTTTGGGAAGAATAGCTCCAGGATCTGTTTTTCTGAACTAACATAGGAAATTTTTAGAACACAAACTGAGGTGAAGCTACATGCAATTTAGAACTCTGGGAAACTATTAATTAAACTGGTACCTCCATTTGTGTATTCTAGGGTACCTTTGACTAGCAAAAGATCACAGAATCATTCCTTTTACTGGAAAAACATAATAAAATATCCTCATACACACAGCTGAGGCTCAGTCACTCAGCAGCTTGATCAGGCAGAACAAAACCAGCTTAAAGAGCTCACCCTCTGGTAGCACTGAGGCAGGGTATTTTCCAAGGAAGGAGGAGTTCGCTGCATCAAAATGCCAATGGACTCTTTTAAAAGTGGAACAATACTAGAAAGAAAAAAAGGAAATTAGCTATTATTACATTTTCAAAAGGTGCAAGGAAAAACCTAAGAATTCTAACTGCTGAGAAATTTTTCTCTAGCTCTTCCATCAGAAGCTGAGGAAGTCACCATGAAAACCCAGTACAGAAAATAAAAGGATTGACAAAATTGCTATGGTGTCCTATCAAAGGCAAGATTATTTCTCCCCCACGGTTTCCAGAGTCAACTGGTGGTCAGTCACAAAAGATTAACAGTTTAATCACGGGACTTGAGATGAAATCTCTTGGTGTCTTGGAAGTTATACAACAAAGCAGCTGTATAGCTCAAAACCAACTTCAATGGGAAATCGTTCACAAGGAACCATAAAAATACTCAACTGAAATTGGGTTTGCTTTTGTGTTTGGTTTAAGGCATATTTTTCTTATGAACTAAGATAATAATGGGGTAATCATAAAACAAAATTAGTGTGGAACAGTCCAGCTACAACAGAGTTATTTTGTCAGAAACAGACAACTTGGCATATTCTTGAAGTGAACTAAGTGTAGGGTCTCATCCAAGCTCAAGGGTTAAACATTTGGAAGCAATTAGAGGTTCCCTCTTGGCCAAATGGTCTTTAATCAGCAAACTAAGAAGACATTTAATACCCTTTTTTATTATTATTACTTTTTATTTTTTAATAAAACCAGGAGAGCAGTAAGCCTATGCCCTGAAGCTACCACTAACAGCTTATACTCTTACTAAGTATTCAGCATGGTGATTTTTTTGTTTAGGAGTAGTGCATCATGTCTGGTTCAGTAGAGCATTCTAAAATTTTCAAGTGGATGACAAATATCTATAGCCCAATAGTAAAGCTTAAAGAGCAATTTCATTTCAAGAGCATGCAAGCCACCTAACATTCTGGACTGAAAGTGATTATATAGTGCAGAAACTGTAAGCTTCATTTCAGAGTTCAGCACTGGCATCACAGCTGCAGTACATGGAGTTATGGGATTAAAGGCACACCTGAAACATTTGTAAGAGATTAACTGGAGCAGTTGTTAAAGGACACTGCAGAACCTTTGCTTAAAATCTCATGAAGTGATGTGGAATGCATGGCACAGACCAGCTGTGTATTTGCAGATGTGAACAGATGACCCAATCATTTTTTAAAAAGTGTTTCCATTTGAACAGGGGGCAGTGCTGGCTCATGGACTGCTCAGCTCCCTCCCTGGCTAAACCTTGGCCAGGGTGGGAAGGAGCGAGAGGCTGTGTGACTCTTGTCTAATGAACCCCTGGAAAAACTCCACCCTAAAATGAAACCTTCTTGCAGCACAAAGGTTGTTCCAGCCAAATTCACTGCCTGGTGCCCTCCAGCACATGGCCTCCCACGTTTGCACAGCCACCAAGGCATCGCCTCAGAAATAGGAAGAAGCAATTAGGGGCAAGCAGGAGTTGCCTAAACTAGACCTGTCACCAAGACAAACATTTAGCAATGCAATAACTGTCAATCTGTCTAAAGGAAGCTTAATTGGAGTGTCACATTCTACAGTGGATTACAGAAGTTTAGGGAAAAAGGGTTCTCTTATTAATGGACCCATCTCACTAAATAATGTCCATGTCACAAGCATTACATCAAAGGGAGCTGGAGCTGCCAACACACTCCACTGGTGAATTGATTTCAGTTTAACTCCCTATTTAAAATGCAGGTTTGTTTCTTGATAAAAACCTCGAAAGACCAACACACAAGTTCAGGATGTAAAGTGAATGCAAGTGAATACGATTCCATTCCCATAAATTTAACAAGGCCTGTCTAGCATATGCATCCAAAGGTTTCAAAAACCACACACATACAGGCTGAATATTTTTTCACAGGGAAACAACTAAAGGAATGAGAATATAGTAGAGCCTACCTTTTAACTGAAACATACCACTGTGAGAATAGCCATGAAAGAAAGCTAACTAAAATGTCTAATTTTCACAACTTATTTACACTAATAAAACTGATGTACATTATCTGATGGAAGAGAAATGAATTGTAAAGCAGATTTGACGAGGGTATGAAACAAGAACATCTTAAGAGTCCAAAGAATAGAGTAAATCAGGATGGCTTGATCCTGTTGGTGAAAGTTGAGGCATATCCCCGGTCACACCTTCTTCCTCTATCTTGGAGCCAGTGTTCAGATACAAAGTTTATCTTTTGCAAAGCTGAAAAGCCAAAAAACAGCTGCAGTGAGGTGACAGGCCCTCACAAATGCTGTTCAGAGCACAGGCAGCCATGGATGCCCCTCTGCATCCAAAGGGGTACTAGCTCACGTGGTATCTTACTGTAAGCCTAATTAACACAACAAACAACAGAGTCCAGTTTTATGATGCCTGATGTTTTCCATTGTTTCATGCATACTACTGAAGTACAAAACCTTTATTTAAAAACCAAAACTCCACGGAGTATGCTCTTTTCTCAAACGTTAACTAAAACCAGTATTACTTAATCACTAGGAGGCCCTAGAAATATCAGTTCCACTTCATATGACTGAAGAAAACATAAAGGAAGATGACAAAACCAAGCTGGCTGAAAATACAGTTAGAGATTTTGACCAAGCTTTCTCTTTTCTTTGGCTTAGTCATTAGTGGGAAAAAAAAAAAAAAAAGTGGCTGCCTCCACAGCAGCTATTACACTGCTGCTTCCCCCATGTTTGTTTTAATCTACAAGACTATTGAGGAAAACAAGCAATGCTGAATTCTCACCAAGTGGAAAGTGTTCTCATGCATTAGCAGTCTGTAAGCTTTGCTATTAAAGCAGACACAATTCCATGGCTTTCTAATTACCAAGCCTTCAATGTAAAATATCACACCCTTTTACAAGACAATAAAATTTGAAAGAGGAACTAACCCACAGCAAGATTTGGAATAAAAACATATCCTCTACAAAAGCCAGAAAAGCAAAGGCAGCTACTGTTACAGCACATCACATTTGCACATACATTGTTACAGAACTGAAAGGTGTTCAAACAAATCAAAATGAACTAACCATTGACATGGATCTGATAAATACAGCCTGCCACTACTACACATGGATTGATAAGAAATTAAGAGTGAAAGCATCAGACTCTTATTTAACCTGCATCCCATTCAGATAACACTCATGCCCATTCTGTGCCACCCTGTTTATGGCACTGTTTCTGTAGGCATAGCCAGCAACACCCCAGCATTGGCATGACCTTGGACTGCAAAGCTGAAAACAACTCCAGGTAAAGAGCCCCTTAGACAGATACTGCACTCAGAGCACAGCAGGAAATCCGTTCAGTACTCTCAGCACTGCAGAAAATAGGGGATATTTGTGACAGGTTTTGTGGAAGGTACACAAACATTGCTGAGGATCAAGACCAGTTAGGGTTCTTCAAATACTACAGCTCAAAATCTACAGCCACTTTTCCAAATTCTGGGTTTTTTTTCCCCAGCCACCATCCATATCTGCAGTGTGAAGACTGTTGGCCTGTTTCAGAACTTAAATTATTTTTTTTATTAGGCAATGGCAATTCTAATCAGGACCACAGGTTTAACATTTGCTTTACAGATTTTGAATTCTTTTTTCTCATAACAATGTAGTTCCTTGATTCTCAAGCAAGGCTGACAGGTACCATTACCCTGTAAATAAAGGTAGTGCTTGACATTTAGCAATAATGGCTTAAAATAACAACAACAAACAAGCTAGTTTGGAGGAGTTTTGCTATAGAAAATTCCTTCTGAATCTTAAGGAATGCAGCACTTCATTTAAAAAAAGTAATTTTTTTTATACTGCTATGCCCCAAACATGAAAGGCCTTAAATGTTACTAGCACACCCTCCCCCAAAGCTCTTTCATATTATATCATGTTCAAGCAGCTCAAGATTTTATGCAAAAAATTATGTAACCCGTGGAAACAACTTCACTAAATGACTGGAGTAAATTGCCTCATTTCTTTGACCACTTAATATGCAGTCTGCATGTTCTGTGCAATCTAGTATCAGATTTAGTCTACTGTGCCTTTCTAGAAACATGTGGGTCTAATAATGGTTTAGGACAAACTTGATTTATACCAGAGTTGTGGCTTTTGCGTGGTGACTAGTTTCACATAGCTGACTGAAATTGCTTCAACATTTCAGAATAAGGCTTAGAATACTAATGTTAAAACTAAATGAGTGTTTAGTTTTGAATATTAAAAGCAGTTCAGAGACTTGGGAAATTGTTTATTGATTCAAGGCATATATAATTATGTGGACAACACTTCGGAAAAAACTTGAACAGTGTCAGCCTAAACTACAATGAAATAGTCAAGCTTTTGTTAAAAAAAAAATTAAAATGCTGGTATAACAGACTCATCTATTTTAAGCATGTCCCATTTATGCTTTACTTGCATGAGATAAAACAGAGTAATCGAAGAAAGAGTCATCAGATATTAGTGGTTGCATCCAGGAAAATTCAGATCCCACAAAGGATTTTCACTGTGCAGTCAGAATGTTCCGAGCTAACTCATGAGGAGTTAGGCAGAGAATGTCACCCCGGAGCACCCTTAGCAAGGATCACAGGAGCAACAGAGCAACTGTGGCAGCAGCTGACAATTTGCACTAATTAGAGATGTTGTCTACAAGAAGACTCAACCATTTGATTTAAAAGCACTGCCTGACTTCTCTGAAGAAGCACTACTTAACCCTTCTGCACATGCACAAGGCAAAACAGGTTATCAAGTGGAGTCTGTACAGCTTTATGCTGCACCAGTGAGATTTTTAGTCATCTTATGCAGGTATTTTCATGATTTCTTTGGCAAGTGTGGCCATCATTTCAGAAACCTGAACAGAGAAAATCCACTAATAGCAGCAGGCAAGGCTCCAATAAACCAGAGAGAGCTGCCCAACACTGAAGCAAGCAAACACTCAATATAAAACCAATTTAGATTTAGGTGACTTGAAAAGATAAAGTACAAAACTGTTATATATCCTAGCAAACATGACCTGGGCTCCCATATTACTGTTACAGAAGACCACCTTATGGGAAAATCTGAAAACCCTCTTGCACTAATTCTTAAAGGATGCTTCAAACACAGCATAGTGAAGAATAAGGCATGAAGAATAAGGCAAAATTAACAGTGGTTTTATGTCCAGAATTGTCAATGAAGATTACTAAAAAAAAACACCACAAAAAGGGCCTCAAGTTCTCAACAGCCATCTGAAACTACCAGTAATCTTATTTATGATCCTAAAGTGTATTTCAAGCAAAACCATCAATAGTTCAGACTGTTGGACTGCTTAGAAAACAAATAAAATACCAACTCAAAACCACCCAACCCTACAATTAGTGTTTGCTCCACCGATGTGCCAGGATGTGTCAGATGGCAAGAAATGCAGGCTTGCTTCTATCAACTATGGTGCAGCCGACTGCACTGATAGCAGAATTATTCTACTGATCATTTATAACATTGTGGACCAACAAAATAATGTTACAGGCTGAAGTCTGGCCTAAGGTCAAAAGACACATCAAATAGTGAACTTTTCCAGCATTTTCAGCTTAGAACATGGGTATCAAATGTTCCTTCTATCTGTACTAGAAAATCTATAAAAAGCATTATTATGACACCTCTATTATGGAATTCAGGGTCATTTTAACTACTGTATGAATGGAAGAAAAAAATTGAATTGTCATTCATGTGGTATTTTCTGCTGTACAGAAAGCTGGACCCTTAAAATACAAAGTGTATGGAAACCTTTTATTCAGCTATTACCTCTACCTCAGCAATAGTTTCTTCCCCCTTGGAAACTTGCACATTTTCTTTTCCATTTTTTGAGATTTCTGTACTAGAAGTAGTTTAATTAGTAAAAATTTGTCACTTATGAAATTACAGAATGTTAAAATCTCTGAAGCTCCTATTAAAGTGGTGATGTAACAGTGATTTCTAGCAGAAACATTTCTGTGGGCGTTGTGTCTGAAGCCTGCTGCCCTACTTTGACTAGCAGGGAGATTCACATCAATAATCCTGTGAATGCTGCCATGCACAAGCCATAAACATGCCATACATGGTATGAGCAGAAGTAGCTGCACTTCATCAGATGACACTCACCACTGCTGAAAAGACAAAGATGTTGAGTTATTGGGTTGTAACTGGAGTTGTGGCACACTGCCCTATGGCACCATTGAAACTGCTGCCAAAAAAGCCTCATAACATCACTCAATGAAATATTTGCTTGACCAGTCTAATCCAAATAGCTTCACAGTCACAGTGATCTTGGTAAGAAACAACTGTGAAATCCAGAAGTCCGTGAAGCATTTCCATCAGATCTTAAAAGAAATAAGGATATCTCAGAGTGCAAATGCAAAGCAAAACACAGTTCTTGTTGATATAAGAAAAGAAAACTAAAACCTAGCAGCCTTTATTTGTGAAGGACGAGGGCACATCCTGTGCCAGCAGTCTCAACTCTGCTGCCCTGAAACCATTCTGCTCCATTTACTGGAGTACATTGGTTTATATAAGCATGTACTAAATACAGAGATGAAGCTCTCTACAGTTTGAACCTGAAAGACATTTTTGTAGTATTATGCAAAGAAGGACAAAATATGCAGATTTAAGTGGGAAATATGTAGCTGTAGAAAAAGGAAAAGAAAAATAGCTCACGGAAAAGCTCACCAGAATGGCTGTTCAGAACAGAGGTAACACACCACTCTTGGAAGAAAAGCAAATGTTGTAAGCCATTAGCATACTAAAACTACTTTTCCTCCTGAGCTGCAAATTCTGCTGCAACTAGCATCAAAAATCCTACCAAATACCAGCGATAGCAACACTTACCTTACACCTATAAGTAGTGCTATAAGCATTGAACAAATAGGATCTGCTATCATTAGCCCATAGTTCTGCATCAGTATAGCAGATATGATTACACCAATACTTCCCAGCGTGTCTGCCACAATGTGCAGAAATACACCTGTAAGAGACAAAGTGATACCATTACAACTTGCTATTCTTAAAGCTAATGGAGCATTTCAGAGATGTTTTACAAAAAGAAGTTTCAAGAACTAGATAATATGATCTATATTTTTTAAATTTATGGTCAGTTTTGGGTCAAACACACCAAAATTTTAATGTATTTGTAGAATACGGGCCATTTGAAGAACCCACATTCTGTTATGCACTTGGCAGTATTGGGCATTTCATAGCAAGGCTATTAACTTGAACAGTGATTAACAGCTGCAGCTAGACTTCCTTCATTCAATACTCACCCTCATTATAGTACAGAAACTCATGTTTCCTGATGCCTACAGTAGTGAGGTCTGTATAAGATGGACAGACTGTTAACAGAAACAGTTCTGCAAAGCTTTGACATGTGCTAATGTTTAATTGACAACACCTTCTAGAAGTTATTTGGCAAAGAAATCCAAGACAAATAGTTTTGAAAATTAAACAATACTGCAGACATGAGAAGCCTTACTCTTATTCTGAAGAGTAACACTTCCTACAAGTACAAAAAAATACATACTTTGCAGTTAGTCAAAGTTTAGCCTTTGGAGCTCTCTGCTGGCAGTGACTGGAAGTCATTCCGAAACAGCTTTTTGAATGCAATTCTCCAGACAGGTAATCCCCTCTTGTAAGAGCAACGCACCACTATGAACCAGTTCTTTGGGGATTTTTCCATTTGTACCAGCTCTGGCTCCACAGCAGTCTGCATCAGGGCCTTCTGTTTCTCATGACCCCGCAGCAGAAGCCTGGGGTGGGCAGGATGCTGGGGGGACACACAGCCAGGCCAGCTGATCCAAATGGACCAGAGGGACATTTCATACCATCAACACCATGCTCCCCAATGACACTAGTGTTGTCTTTCTGCTGCTCAGACTTCCCTAGGCACTGATCTGCTGGTGGGATGTGATTGCTTGTGAGTGACTGTCTTGATAGTGACTGTCCTCACATCACTTGGTGGGGTTTTTCCCTCAGTATTGAACAAATAAAGTAAAATCAGGTCTTTTTAATGTGCTTCAATTAAAACGAGTGTTTTACAAAAAGACTGACTTTGAAATATCTTCAACTGAAATACTGAGTATACATAATACAGTGTACTGTAAATTCTGGAAGAACTTGTAGATGCTCCTTCTCAAGGACTACAAACAAGCCAGATCATCCAATAAGAGAAAACCCTACATACATTTGGGTATGCCAAATAATTACTACCTCCTACATCTAATAATTGTCTCCCTTTAACTTCTGAACATTAAAAAAAAAGCTAAATAAAACCAACAAACAGCCAACCAAAGCTCAAAACCAACATCTAAATTATCCATAACTAATGCTCAGGAGATCAGAGACTCCAATGATACTTCAAGAAATTTAGATGCACTACCATCTGCTCTAAACCAACTCTAAGAGCTTGATGAAATGACAAATTTTAAGCTCAGGTACTCTTTAACAATTACATCAATCTGCATCTTCATGTTACAGAACATAGAATGCAATTAGGCTCCTTAGGTTTCTGCTTTTAAGCACTCTTTCCTAGTTTTTCATTGATTTTTCAGCATCAATAACAGAAGCTGAATCGCAGCTTTTGGGATGTCTCTTTTAAACTGCGTTGACAGTGCATCACATTTAGACTTCTGTGAATGTCTCAACACCTAGTCATGCACAGGATGCAGCAGAGCTGTATACAGGAGGAATGGAACTTCATTAAATAGATCCTTTAAGAAAAACATGACATTTATCCAGAGGAACCCTCTAAAACAGAGGTGTGACCAACCCAGGCAGGCCAACTCTGATAAACCCAATAAAACATCATACTTATTCTCATCATACCTTGTAAAATCTGTTTGCTGGATCCAGCCACTTCAAGGGAATGGTCATCTGTGGAGGCAATTATTGACACATTAGCCAAGACAAAGGCTCTCTCTAGTGGCCCTTCTCCCTTTCAGAAATGTCTTGGACAGACAGGCCGCTCCCAATGACCAGCTTTTACTCAAGCTATCGTTTTTTAATGCAGCAATTAAGTTAGAAGTCTTAAAATGCATTTTTTAAAATACAACATCCCTTTACACAATAGATTTCTACGTAGGTATATACAAAATTAATTATCTACATTTATTCTTAATTAAAACTAATGGAGAGGTAAGACCTTGCTAGTATATAGCAAAATAAGACCCCTCAAGAACACAAGCCATGAACAGAAGTGAGAAGAGTAGGGTCAAATAAATTTGCTAACCAGAAATACTTCACTTAAGCAAGCATTTACATCTAATCTAAAAAAAACAAGGATAAGACTTCTAGAAGGAACAAGTAAGTAAAAAATCTTTTCATCCAAGCAGATTAATGCCTCCGTAGCATTAATCTGAAAGATATTTTAAGAAAAACTTGTAAAAGGATAATAAAATGCTTCTAGTGAAGATACAATAATTTACACAACAGCTGATTTGAATATCAAACTGCACAAGATATAGCTACATTCACTGCTCTGCAAAGCTGGGGGCCACATGGAAGGCAAGGAAGAGGCAGAAGCAGGGAGCTCCTGCTTTCCAACCAAATTCCAGGAGAACTACTGGAAGACAAATGCCAATTTTCTAAGAATAGCAAGGAAGCAAAAAATAAATATTTTTATACTCTTTGTCACCTCCTGTCTGCCAGTTCCCACACTATTCCCTGCTCTGAATTTGCACATTTGGAGTCACGTCAGATCCAATTTTATTGCTTAGGCAGGAAGGACTGGCAACCCTGCGTTACCACAAGGGTTTCATTTGCATTGTTTCAAATAGGTGCTACCTACACAAGCTCTCCTCCCACAGTGAAGGCTACTGACCATATTTAACATGAATGTCTCTTCTCAGATTGTTTGTCTTCATAGAAAAGATTTCAGCATAGCTAACATAACAAGTATCTTTTCCATAACCATCTTAAAACAGATTACAACTACACAAAAAGGGAAAGTCTTATTTGAGATCACAAACCAAGTAAAACTATCAATCCATAAGTAACCAAAGTTGACTGGTTCATTTTTTCTAATACTGTAAAATTATACAAATTATAAAATTATATACTATAAAATTATACAAATGGAGAACAGTTGCAAAACAGCTCAACTTTGTCAATTGATTTCAATGAAAAAATTGAAACAGGGCACCTGATAACTAATTTCACTCTATTGCACTAGCATACAGCTGTTACATCTTTTACCAACACACAACATTATAACACACACTCAAAAACCAGAGGTAAAGCAAAATCTTTAAAAACTAATGTTGAAATTACTGCAAGTGAAACAAAATGAGTCACAAAACATGATGGTGGCAGAGCATTTAATGAAGACATTTAATGAAGCTACTTCCATGTACGATCACAACAAGCTGACAACACGCTCCTTTTATTTTTCAGTAAGTTATTAATTGCAGATTTAGACTGAGTCAGGATGACTCAGTACTTACCATGACAATAATCCTGACCATGAGAGTGTCCATGGCCATGACCATGAGTGTGTCCATGGGAATGTTTATGTTCATGGCTGTGTCCATGATCTCTGTGACTGTGCCCATGGCTGAGACCACCGTTAAACAGAGAATGGCTGTGCTCGTGCCCTATAAACAAATATCACCATCAGAGTGCATTCATAAATACATAAATGATGAGTAAAAGTACTCTTATATTTATTTCTCAGTTACTCAAAACCTATTCATCTTTTAGATCATCTTAAGATATGGCTTTAAATAAGAAACTTAACACAAGGTGTTAGTCATCTACAGCTCTGCTGTGCAGACATGTTATATACATAGATACATAAAATATACCAGGTTTGAGAAGTCAAGTGCTTTTATACATTCCCACTTCTGAGACTTGTTGCGCTAGACTTCTAGTACAATTTGAAAAATGTACAGTTCATTAGATATAAGCACTTTAAAAATAGTTGTTTTAAGAAAGCAGAAATTGATTGTCATGCGCAGATTAAAAATTCAAGTTTAGATTACTGCTTAAAGACCAAAGACCATGTTCTCCCACCAGTCTATGTAAATTTAAATGTTAAGCCCAAAGAGAGGCCCACAGGCTTTGCAGAAAAAACCCAGAGGGTTTACCATGTGTATTTAGGCAAATAAATTCTGCATTTCAATTCAAAAGACACTAAGTTGAGAAACATCTGAAGCAGAATCATCTCATGCTTAAAACTGGGTTCAAATACTGTTTCTAAATTTTCCAACCAGCACCTTGCTCAAGCCCAGCTTAAGTTTGTCCAAAAAGATCCTCTGCAAATCTCTTTCAATAAGGTGCAGGAGAGTGCATGAACTCCAGAAAGCAGTTTCTAGGGAAAAGGACTCCTAGGTGTTCCAGTTAATAGATATTAACAGCAGAGAACAGGCATACCAGGGTTGGTAATAAAACACCAAAGTCAACATAGCAATAGGTCACATACACACTTGGCTAGGATTGCCATTAAGAAGATATCAAATGTAATACTCGGGCTCTCACTGGGGTATAATAAAGCCCTGGAACACAGGCTGACAAGAAAGGAAACAGTACTGAAGTTACATCCTACCAGAGCTGTGTGAATGCCCATGACCTCCATGCTGAAAAACAAATATTCCTATCAGATTTACAATGAATCCTAGTATAGAAACAGGAAGAAGTCTCTCATGATGCACATCAGGAGGCTCAAGGGCTCTCTAAAAAAAAAAAAAAAAGAAACAAACCAAAAAGCAAATGTAAAGTTTTACAATCCCTTTACATTATTAAAAGGCACCACAAAACTACTTAGATACAGGAGCATTCTCATACATAACATATATATAGACATAATTTAAAATTACTCAGGACTTCCAGTTTTTGGGATGATACACAGACCAACTCTCAGTGTCTCAAAATAAGGTTCTATTATTAAAGCTGTGAAGTACAGTAGAATATTTTGAGAGTCTAGCTCAGTTTTATCATAAGATGGGGTTATGCTGTGGGATGTGGCTCAACACCATCTGAAAACATTCAGGTTTGTTGCAGTATGTAGGTTGCTTTAGTCCCATATAAGACTTCTAAGAGTCTAGAATGCCATTTCTTCCTTTCTCCTTAGAGAGGTGAGGCAACAAGGGGAATGAAATGAAGATTCAGAACAAATTATGACATTTTTTAGAAATTCTCAAATCTAGATTGATTTTTTTCAATTCTTTCTTACCCTACTTCTTCTGGAATATTCTTCTCAATAAGACACTATAGATCTAATATAAAAAAAGGACAGGCTCCACCTCACAGAATCTTTACACATAAACAAAATACACTATTTAAGAAGCTAGTACAGAAACTGAAAAAGCTGAGTTTCTCTGTCATTAAACAGCAATTGCAGATGGCCCTATTCTCTGTTCAAATCAGATTTATAACCAATTATGAACATAATTTAAATTTCCAATTCATTAATTTCAATAATTTATTCCTATTAAAACCAGAAATATTTATCCATATTAAATATAGAATGTAATAGTGTAATTGATTTCATCCCATACCTCAACACCTTCAGAAAAAATGAAGAATGCTGTAAAGATGAGGAATAAGCCATTTACAAACCCAGCAAGTACTTCTGCTCGAACATAACTGCAAGAAACAAAAAAAAAAAAGTAATAGCAGATATTACCACTTTCATTTAAAAGCTGAAAATTAGAACTTAAGAGATTGGAGTGCAATCTTCTAGTTCTTCAACAGATTGCACAAATTTGCTAAATGGAAGATGGTATATAAATTACAGATTAGTATATAAAACTGACCATGATGTACTTTGACAGAAACTGCCTGATCCAGATCAGCCTTTCTCTGATCTAGATGAAAGAAATCTTTCAGCATGTCAAAATCTTTCCTTGTAAGATTATGTCTACTCAAAGTTATGATATAAACGTAATTTAGAAGCCACAAACTAAGATAAGCACATGAAACCTAATCACAGTTTTCTGGTGTTAAATTATGTTCAATATCAAACAGACATGTATTAGTTTGCTTCCCCTCTAGAAGGTGGATTTTCAGTAAAAGTTGTAAGTAGAAATTAATTATTTCAAACATCAAATTTTGACAATAACAAACTGCCAGATTAGAATAATAAGTAATTTCAACATAGCAAACATGAGGCTTAATAAAGTGCGGCTGTTCTCTGATAAAGGGAACACCAGCTGTTTAAATGTTCAGCAGTAATTAATACAGAACGTGCTTTCACTGCAATTAGTTCATGGTATGATTCTCTCTAGATTGATTTCTATGCACACTGGAGCTTCCACCTAACTGTGCTTTAAGTTTCAAACTATATGATTCACACTCAAGCAAGGCAGCTGAAGCTATATGCTGACAGCCCAAAGCATGCCCATGTTACAAGTCATTTGCTGTTAATCAGTGTTGCCAATTAATAATATGGTACCACCAGTATTGTTTTCTAGGGCACAGCTGCCATGTTCAGTGGAGCCAAGAGCCTGCCAAAGTCCATCTGCAGCAGATAAATCCACCAAGGGCAGTATAGGATGTCACACCCCAGCCTTGAGGATCTGTGTAAATGGCAGTCACAGCTCCCAAATCCTGCTGCTTCCAAGAGTCATGGCTTATAATCTGCAATGCAGGACCACTGAGACTTGGCTCCTTTCAGTTGTAACTTTCTGTTTCAACAGAGGAGTGGGACACCAGCAGTCTGGGAATCCCTGTAATGCTCCTCACTGCATTGTGAGGACAAACCCAGGATGTGGCTGCTTGTTCTTCACTGGTGTCATTAATACATGGTAATGTAGGGCAACTTTCTGCTCTCTAACTTGTTTCCACTAGTATGATCAGAGAGATCTTGGAAGTGATAAACCTTCTCCCCAAAAGCAATGACTTGATATTTTTATTATTTCTATTAACTTAATGTTTACATAGCTTACCTTAAAAAAACCCTCACTTTCAATATAGTTTTTCCATGTTCAGCAAAAAGCTTTTGTTTGTAAGTGAAAAATAACTGCCTAAGCATTTACTATAATACATTAAGATAGCAGCCTGAAGTTTCTTACCCATATGAGAAAGCATCGTTTGACCTCCATTTTGAAATAACTGAAGCTGCTAATCCAGCCAAGAGAGCAGTACAGTCAAAAAACATATGAAAAGAATCTGATATCAGACCTAAACTGAAAGAGAACAGGAAAAAAGGGTTATGTTCCATATGCTACATGTTGAGTACGAAAAAATCCCACAGACATTAATCTTTACACTAGCAGAATATGCTGTGCTTCTAAGCTTCAGGCATGGTTTTGCTGCACAGAGGAGAAATCCATGCTTCATCACACAAATACGATGCCAAAACTGCTTTTGTCAGCTTTACAGAAGGCACTTTGGAAAAGTGCTTGGCAAAAAAATCCTCCTAGCTATGATTCTGGTGATAGTGAAAGGTGGTTTCCACAGACACAAACCAAAATCCCTGGAGTAGATGTACCCATAGCCACATCTCTCATCAACATAACTCAACTTTAAATCTTTGCCTTAGCAGTGGCAAGGCACTGACTAGGACATACACACCTCTCAGATCTAGAGGCTGAAGGAATCAGAGGGTGAGAGACTACATCTTAAATGGCGGATTTCAAAGACCAATGCACAACTGTTTGTCAACCTTGATTGAGGAACACAGTTAAAGTGAACCAGCCTGCTGTGAGGTTCAAAGCTACTTAAATTACTTCATGAGTTAGCCAGTCAGTAGAACTTGTATCAGTTTGTAGGCTACAGGTAAACTGGGGTTAACACCACACACAAGCACTGCCAAAGTTTGTCAAATTACTCATGAACAGGTTCTGTAAGTCTGCAGAAAACTGCGAGCATTGAAACAAAAAAACAATGCTTCATATTTTAAAAGACATTTGATAGACAGGTACTGTTGAACAATTGTTAATCAACAGTCCAAAAAGTTCCATTTTCCCGGTTCTTTGGTTATCTAAGAATAATTACACGTACAACTCAGCTCTTGGAAACTGAAGCACAAGAAGCAATTACTGGTTTAACAAGTTCTAGAGGATAGACACATACTCACATTGAAGTCAAACACAAAGTTTCATTAGCCAAAGTTCCAACCACTTCACATTACAAAGACAAACTATTTCAGCCTCACTGAAAACAATTACAATATTAAAATTAAGTGTTTCAGATGAAACACTCAACAAGTGGGTTTGAAGGAGAGGAAAGACCAATTGTCTTGCTCTATTTATTTTTATATATATATATATATATATATATATATATATATTTTATGGACACATACAGAGCTATACATACACACAACTATAACATTTAAGGCAGAGGGATGATGGCATGGTATATTGTCCTCAGGTGCTGTAGCCACCAAAGCAGGAGAGATGAAGCTGTTCTGAACAAACTTTAAAACAAGACCCATAGGCTGGATGCCTAGGAAGCAGCAAAATGGAATTCGCCATCGAATTCTTGAAGAGTTTTGCTGATATCTTCCTCCTCCCCAAAATCAGGCAACATCTTTATGGAAACAGCTCATTTTAGACTTGGTTCTGAGCAGTTAGGAAGATCCAGTGAGGAAAAAAACCCACCACAAAGTACATCAAATATTCAGGGAGAAGGCAATTAGTTACAGTAACCCTAAGTTGTACTGATTGTGAAATGGAAGGAATAAGCATTACTAAGCAGAGAGAGCTGTTTTCTGAGGTGATTGGGTTTTGGTGTTTTTTTTGTTCTTTTTTTTTATAGAACCTTCTGGGAAAGCAGACCTGTATAAGGACTGCTAGTCTAACAAAATGCCATACAAGTTCTAGAACCAGAAATAATGCAGCAAGTTGCCATGGCACTGTGCTCACACCTGCAAATCTCACTAAGGCAAGACTTACCTTGAGTGCAACACCTATTCAGCTGTGCTGCTTTCAAGACCTAAGCTAACATTCCAGGTGGCCAGAGGCACATGGATTTATCAGCAGGGGTCAGCACACTGCACCTGCAACGCAATTCACCTCACACCATAACCATGCTCGGTATCATAGGTACAGCTACAAGTCACTGAGCTGCACAAATGGCAGGAAGCCTGGTAAGAGACAAATCTCATTTCATCTGAAGCTTTTTTAAAGTGACCTGCAGAGTAACAAGACCTTAGAAAAAATGGGTGCAAAGTGATTACTGAAGTGATCAACGATTCAGTCAGTGACCACCAATACAGTGAACCACCAGCGACATGGGATGCATGCAAGATCTCCTGTAGAAGCACACACATCATCCAGAATATCAACTAGCAGAAACCCGGTACTCAAACACACTGTGTCTAAATAAAGACACTTCCACAGCTGATTTAGTTTAACATAAAATTAAATAAATGTGCACACGTAGCAAATTTCAACCTTAAACAAGCAAACAAGCTCTCAGCCAGCAAACTCGTGACTGACCAGTGACAGAACTCCAGGAAACGGCATGGAGCTGACTTGGGGAGGTTTAGGTTAGACATTAGGAAAAGGTGTTTCACCCAGAGGGGGGCTGAGCACTGAAACAGGCTCCCCAGGGAAGCAGTCACATCACCAAGCCTGACAGAGATCAAGAAGCATTTGGACAACACTCTTTTCTGACTTCAGAAAACAATCTATTTGGCAAAAAGAAGCTCAGGAGAATTTCTCATGTGAGGAGCAATGGCACTGTGTCTTCAAAATGACAAAATGATTCTCCCTATAGGGCTCCTTGTCTGCTTGTTATGCATTCACTTTTCCAAGGCATGACCTGTCTGCTTTGACTGAAGACATTCCTCATCATATTCTCTGCTACCCCTCTCTACTAAAGAAGTACTTGCTAAGTCCCTGTTTTGCTCTAGGCCAAAATCTGGACTTAGAGATACCCAAAACTAGTGACTTGAAATAAAAACAATAATTTAGATTGTTAAAAACAAGAATAATTTAATAGCTGTGCAGTAAATCCTAATTCTTAATCTCAAGTATGAACAAAAATAAGTGTCTTCTGAACTCCAATAAGCCATATTCTTCAGTGACAAAGTTCTTTCTGTGAGTGCCATTAAAGTTTCTCAGTTTAGTTATCTTATATACAGGACTTTTTAAGGTCACACTACCAAAACAAAATGTTATGTTTAAAAGACAGACATCAGAACAAAGTCACATGAACACAAAGCTCTTTATATCAGAACAGCTAAGAAAAATATTTACATCTGCTGAGTTATTAGGAAAAAAATCCATACTCAAATGGACAGACTATGTATTCAATAACCCTCAAGCTACTGCAAAGTGAATTAACATCAAAGCCAAAACCAAACACATTCAAAATGGTCTGGGTGCTGCCAAGACAGTCTGTGCCCATGACAGCACTGCATGCTCTCTGGTACTCTGCCACAGTGGCAATTACTGTAATCAAAGTTGAGGATTTTAGAGTGTCATTTGAGAGATGCAGAACAACATTGCAAATATTAGGATGCAACCATTTCCTAATCCACACCACTGAATTCACTCTGGACTTTTAAGAGTTCCAGTAATTTATGTTCATATTACAGCTTTTGGTAAAGAGGACACTGCTGGACTTAAATGACATTTCCATGCCAGTCCATTCTGACCTGAACTATTAACAGAGACTGAAATATCATAAAACAACTGCTCTATCACCAATGAAGCATGACAGAAATACTAGCATGATTGCCTGTTCTCTACCTTTTTATGCAGTACTGAAGTTATTCTGCATTTCTTGTATTTCACTACAGATTTTTCAGTAGCAGTTTAGTCAAGTCTCTTCCATTTTTTCACTCTTGTGAATTTTTGTGCTATGTAAAGTACCACTCAGCTATACAAGGATGTGTCAAATCCTGTTTCTCCCTCGAGACAAGGATGTCTGAGGTAGCAATATCCAGGTATTAATTAACCTACGAATGAAGCCACACTCCCCAAAGAGGATCACTGTGACAACAGCAGCTACAGTCCCCGAGTCCTGTAAATCGTGCCGAGGCCAAGCTTCCTCCTGGGCGAAGCACCGAGCGTAACAGCAGCTCCAAACAGCATTCCTCCGCACCGCGCCCCCCCCGCCGGAGCGCCTCCGCCGCGTCGCCGGGACCCGGCAGAGGGGACGGCGGCGCCGGTCGCTGCCCACGGGAGCGGTCCCGGTCGGGGGAAGCTTTCCAGCGGCCCCCGAGGTCCCACCGAGCGGCCCCTCCGGACGGCGGGCCAGGAGGCCCGGCCCCGCCGAGAGGAGACGTGGCACTGGCCGGGCGGGACGCGCCACTTCCTGCGCGCTGCAGCCGCGCTCGCCCCGCCGCGCCCCCGCCCCGGTTACCTGTTACTCCAGATGCCGTAGAGCAGCTCCACGAAGGCGAAGGAGAGGTTGAGGCAGAGGAAGGAGAAGAGATTGCGGGAAGTCTTGTCCGCCAGGATAGACCTGCGCACGGAGCACACCGCGGGTCACCGGCCGCCCGCCGGTACAGCGCCAGGAGGCCGGAGCCGCTCGCCGGGCGGCCCGGGCGCCTCGGCACCAGCCAGCAGAGCCCCTCCACTGGGACTCGGCCGCGGCGCCGGCAGCGCCCGGCCTAGCCGGCCCTGGGCTACTCACCTGAACCAGCCCGACACCTTCCTGAGCAGGTTGAGCCTGGGCGGCTTATACTCATCGTCTTTGATGGAGAGGGGCAGCATCTTTCCGGCGGCGGGGCCGCGGCGCGCCGGGCCGGCAGGACGGGCAGGCGGGGCGGGAGCGCTGCCCGGCCGGCCCACACGCCGCTTCCGGCCGCCACCGCGCCTGCGCTGCCGGGCACCGGGGCTGAGGGGGCGCGCCGGGGGCCGGGCCGGGGCTGAGGGGACTGCCCGGGCTCGGGGCTGCGCCGCCCGCTAATGAAACACAGCACGCCCCAAACGTGAATACTTCTCCGTCCCCTGCCAGCCGCTCGCTCGCGTCCCGCTTGCAATGCCGGCTGCTCCCGGTGCAGCTGTTGTGGCAGCGCTCGGCACGGGGCGGGGGCGGCGGGGCAGCGCGCTCGGCGTGTGACAGCCAGAGCCGCCGGAGCGCTCCGCCCGCTCAGGACCCTGGACTACAACCCGGAGCCTGCCGGGAGGAAGCGCAGGGACGCACCGCAGGAAGCAGGCACGGCGGCGCCGCCGTAGCGCTGCCGCGCTCCCGCACGGCCGCCCCTGAGTCACCGGAGCGGCTTGTGCGGGGCCGAGCGGCGGGGCTGGGCCGGTACTTCCTCCGCCCTGCCCTGCCGTGCTGCCGGTGACCCCTGGGAAGCGCAGCCCGGCCGGAGGAAGCGGCGATAGCGGCGCCTGCGGAACGTGAGCGAAGCTGCGGGCGAGAGGCGACGAGCGGGGCGTGCGGTGCTGGGCGGTGCTGCTGCCCGGCTGCACCCAACTACTGCGGGGTGCTGTCAAGAGGTGTTGCCCGCCAAGGGAGGGATCCCCGTTCGAGAAATCTTTTTCTTGGAACGAGGATTAAAATTATGGTCTTTGATGTAGCGATTTAATTTTCGTCAATTTTGTGTTCTCTGCAGGTAGTATTGTATGATTTTATAAAGACGTCAATCTGGCATTGAAATTTCATAACTTAATTGGCAAAACTTATCTGTATTTGCTTGTTGCAAAGTGCCGTAATGCTAATTTTAAAACAGACCTGTATTTTGAGAATATATAGTAATGCCTTCATTGCCTATCACTACACCTATTGTAAGCACTAGAAGGTATGGCAAGCAAAATCTCATAAAGCAAGCAGTATTTATTTGTTTTAAGTATGTTTTCGTTTTAAGTATGCTTTTAAAGTTTAATTTAATTTTAATTAATCATTACAATTGCACCGGTAAGTGTTGCAACTAGGTTGCAAACTGCTGAAAGAGGATCTGAGGTTCACTTCTTCAAAAGCACATTTGATGGGAATGTAGTGGACCTCACAAATGCTGTGCTGCCACTGCTGCTAATATTTTTTAGAAGTCAGGCATGATTGTTTGTTCCCTATAAAATGAAGCAACCTGAACAAGCAGTAAGCTTCTGGAAATAGTTTCAGTGACCTCTTGTCACAAAGTAATAGTAATTTGGGGAGATTTGTACATGTGGACAATCAGATTTGGGGAGACCTGTATATGTGGACATATTCAGATTGGTATACACACAAATAACAAATCTGTAATTTTAAGAAGCAAATTTATATAGTCTAAACAAATTACTCTTATGGAATTTCACAGAGGTTCAATTATTCAACAAATTCTTGTGCTCTAAGCCTTCATAGTACCATTCTCAAATCAAAATTAATGACTCTTTGGTTGTTTGGTGAGTTTTAAAGGAACAAAAATCTCTCCAACAACCTAGGACCACAGCTTTCCTATACTGCTGTCCTGAGTCCTGTATATCCTTCTTTTATGTGCTTAGACTCATATTTTCCAAGCTGCCAAACCTCATGGGGAGACCAAAATGCTGTGTCTTAAACCTCTGATACAGCTGATAATCTTGGTGAGAGTGTGAAGGGGATGACACAGAAAATAAAATATTATTGGGATAAAATTTTATTTGCCTGACTGTGGTAGCTAAATATTTTTAGTTGTGTCTGTTAAGCACAGGAACACCTGTCAGGTTCTGAAGACCTACTTGTGTCTCCATAGCTGAACTTGGGGGTGGAACACACAGACACTGCACTGGCACAAAGCAGCAATTCTACAAGCAGAGAAACAGACTGTTCTTTTCTTTTTAACCATCGGTGTAATGACTTCTTTCAGGAGTGTTCATTGAAAGGTAGAGATAATCATTTAACTGAGCATTAGGAAAAGGAATGGGATAATTGCCATGCATATATCAGTCAATAATTGGAGGACCTTTTACTTGTAAAAGAATGCTGGGTAGCATGTGGATAGCTGTTGATCTCCATTTACAGAATCCCCTTAATTTCCAGCAGATTCAAAGATCACAAACAACTGCCCTGTAAAAACAAGCTGAGAAAACAATCCTACGTGGCAACAATGAGGTAAGTTGTGAGGTGTTTTAGACTAAAATAATTTACATTCATATTTTCAAGCAGGTTATGTACACTTTGGAAAGAAATTATTCAAAATTCTGTGAAAAAAAACCACACAGATACTCTCTCAAAAATTGTACTTCTTTGGCTGTCCTGGATCACTGAATTTAATCAGAATTCCCTGCTGAAAACCTAGAAATTACTCACAGAGTAACATGAATATGCATACATGAGTAATGGTATTAAAATAATATGTATAGATGAGTTAGTAGCAAGCTTAGAATCTTCATCTTCTATTCAGTTTGTACTAATCTTGCAAGTAAAGAAGGAGAAAAGGAAAACTGTAGGAAGTGCAACAAAAACAAGTGCCAAACTCTGCACCTGGGATAGGACAACCCTGGATGTTCAGACAGACTGGGGAATGAGATGCTGGAGAGCAGCACTGTGGAAAGAGCCCTGGGGGTCCTGGTCAATGGCAAGTTGGACACGAGCCAGCAGTGCCCTGGCAGCCAGGAGGGACATCCCTGGGGCACCAGGGACAGCACAGCCAGCAGGGCAAGGGAGGGACTGTCCTGCTCTGCTCTGGGACAGCCTCACCTCATGGTTGTTCTGTGCAGTTTTATAAGAACACAGTATAAGGATGTAAAGCTGTTAGAGTGTGTCCAAAGAAGAGCTACAAAGATAGTGAAGGGCCTTGAGGGGAAACTGTCTGAGGAGTGGCTGAGGTCACTTGCTCTGTTCAGCCTGGAGAAGGGTCTGTGAGGTCTCCCAGATGTCTACAGCTCTCTGACTAGGGGAAGTGGAGGGGCAGAGCACTGATCTCTTGTCTCTGGTGACCAGTGACAGGACTCAAGGGAATAGCATGAAGCTGTGGCAGGGGGTTTAGGCTGGGTAGTAGGAAATATCTAGCAATCTTAACCAGAGGGTGGTTGGGCACTGGAACAGGCTCCCCAGAAAAATCATCACAGCACCAAGCCTGATGTGTTTGGACGATGCCCTCAGGCACATGGTGAAATTTTGGCGCTTTTCCTGTGAAGAGCCAGGTGTTGGACTTCAATGATCCTCATGAGTCCCTTCCAACTCAGGATAGCCTATCACTGTGTGAAGAACATTTGAGGGGCTGTCTTTCTAGAAGCTGCTTTTTAAGAGCTTCTGTTTAGTTCCAAGATCACGAGGATCCAGAAACCTCTGCCTTAAACTAAATCTACACTCACAGTTAGCTGATAGGTAGCATGTAGCATCTGGCATTGCCTATTTCTCACAAGTTCTAGATGTATCAGTTCAGCTGTTGCTGAAGTTGTTCATTCCTGTATTACTCCATTTGGCATGTTTCTTTTGCTCCACCTGTGTGTTATAACCTTAGTGTAATCAGCATCGCATTTTCTGTACTGATTGCCATTATCAAGCAGATATACAAACTATTGACAAAATGTCCAGCAAATCAGTTATAAAAATTGTTCCTTCTGTGTGGTGCTTGAGCAACAGAAAAAAGTGAGCATTTTATTTCCTCCTTCCTGCCAGAGCTTTTGAGAAGGCACCTTCTCTCCTTTTTGCTTCCCAGTTAAGGTAGAGCTCCTGCAATGCTGAAAACACTGAATCTCTGTACAAATTTGCTTTCTGCTTTCAGCTGGATAGACTTGGTGAAGCATGTAAATGTTCAATCAAAAATTTAGTACTGAGAAAATAGGAAATAATGAACACTCTAAAGAACTACTCGAGATTTATTTCACAAAACAATGAAATTGAAACTTAACCAAGAAGAGTGAAAAGCAAGTAAACATAGAAACTGGGTACCAGAAACACCTGTCTTGTAGCTGAAAGTAATTTGCCAAAGTGCTAAAGTCCTCCTTATTTACTTATTTAAATGAAAATGTACTTAATATTTTGGGAGTTTTGATCATGAGAGAAAACTGTACATGGGTTTAATGACTTCCTTTCCTGTTACTTGTTTTCAAGGTGTTTTCACTTCTGTAAGCTTCCAGGAAGAGTTATGGGAATCCGCCTACTGCGCTTCACCTCTGTGGTGATCATCGTCTTGCTTCTGGTGGCAGGTGCTTTAACAGCTTTGCTTCCCACTATCAAAGATGACAAATTGCCCAACTCGAGAAGGGAACCAAAAACCCAGACTCAGTCTGCCCTGGATTCATTCACTCTTATTATGCAGACATACAATAGAACTGACTTACTGCTCAAGCTTTTAAATCATTATCAAGCAATCCCCCACTTACATAAAGTAATTGTGGTGTGGAACAACATTGGTGAGAAGACACCAGAGGAAATGTGGAATTCCCTGGGGCCTCATCCTGTCCCTGTTGTCTTTAAAGTTCAAACTGTAAATCGTATGAGAAACAGACTGCAGAATTTCCCTGACCTGGAAACAAAAGGTAATCAGCAGTTCATATCACTATTACTAATGTTATTTTCATGCTTGAAATCTGAATTAAAAGAGAGATGGTTGAGTTATAGTGTGTAATAAATCAATGGATCTTTTGGACCACTTCATAGAGTGTGGGTAGTATAGAGGAACCCTGTGTTATGACATCAGGTGCACACCACCACCAGGCTGTCAGTGAAGAGTAAAGGAGAGGGAAGAGGAATATCAAATGCATTTCAAGGTCTTTTGCAACAGTTCTCCATTTCCTTTGTGAGGCAGACATAGGCAGTTCAGCTGCTCTTCCTTCTGTACCATAAACTGAAATTCAAAATGCATGTTATTTGTTGAGTGTCTGCACTAATCTGGACTTAAGTCACCTGGTAAAGACTTCATTTAGTCCATTCCTCTTAAGATTAAATTCTCAAGCATGTTCTGCTCTTCTGAGAAACTTCCCTCCCCAGATGTCTGGCTTTCTATCTCAAATGACACACCCTTTTATTTAAGAGTACCTTCTCCAGTCTCCTGGGTATTCATCTAAATATTCTTCCTAAGCTCTTTCTAGGACGTGTACAACAATAAATCCTGTTTGTTTCAAGTGGAAAAAAAACCCATATGTTGCATTACAGACCTGACCTTACTCATGATTAGTAAAGGTAATTGTATTTATTGCCCCCTTCCTATCATGCCTGCTAGTCCAAATACATGATTTCTAGGAAGACACTGGAAACTTCAACTTCCCAAGTGTTTTACTTACTGTAGTAAGATCTGTGCTAACTGCAAACTTTAAAAGTTTTAATGCATCTGCAGCTCAGATCTAAGAATATCCTTCCTTTTCCACTTCCTGGTAGTCTTTTGTCTAAAACTTAAGGTAAAGAGTCTTCCTTCTGTAGTTAATAATACTGAATGTTGCCTGGGCAATTTAACTTGCTTACGTAGTGTATATGCTAAAGAAAAGTATCTAACTCTATTCTAGCTGTATCTTTACACAAGATTAGTAGAATTTTAAGTTGCTTTGCCAAACACTCCCAAGTTTTCTAACACGCATTTCTCCAGCTGTACTACAGATGATCAAAGGTTGCTGAGTTTTGTAACAGCCGAGCAAATAATCTAGAATTTAGGTTTGCTTCCAGTTACCACAAGGCTATAACCTTGCTTTAGCTTTGAAGTCTAATTATGTTTTATCAATCTACTTTCAAGGAATTGCAATTCAGCTTAATAGTTGTAGAAATTTTATATTTCATTTGTCAAATATTGTGCTGCATACTGTGCTCATGTATTTCATCTTTTGATCAATTAAATTATTTTTCTCTCATCTTCCTCCCTTCAGCTGTTTTAATGATGGATGATGACACACTAGTCAGTGCTCATGACCTTGCTTTTGCCTTTTCCGTTTGGCAGGTAATGTTTTGCATCTTGGCAGGCAGTATTTGTGAGCTGCACTTGACATTAATAGTTTTAGTTAGAGCAATATTGTATCATACTGTTTTACCACTGTTTTTCTAGCTTTAAAGTTAGATTTTAGGAAGTTTGAAGTGTTGAATAGTAGAAATTGCTACGTTTCTAAAATTTGTTCTTTAGTAATATCTGTAACTTTAAAATTTTAACTCTTACTTTACAAAACCATGAAGCTGTTAACTGCTGAATTTATTTAAGTGCGTAGTAGTCTTTGTGCTTTGTTTTGCAAAACATGAGAAATTGTCTGTAAAATTATTTTCAGTGCCAAATACACAGCTGCCAATTGTAGGTAGATGTTTTGTTGGCACTATGTGATGTGGAATGAGGCAGGCTATCACTTTTGTGAAACTGTTTTTAATTGCAACATTTATGCAGATCCAAGGGCCGTATGCCAACAATTTAATTCTTTCCTGGCAATAATGTTGTCCTCCTTTCATTTAAAAAATGCATAAATCCCTCTTATGAATGCACTGAAGTGAACCCCACACTGTGAAATATGTGTTGAATTTCTTTTTTTCTTTCAGCAATTTCCAGAACATATAGTGGGATTTGTTCCTAGAAAGCACATTTCTACTCCTTCAGGCGTCTACAGTTACGGCAGCTTTGAGCTGCAGAACCCTGGGGTTGGCAATGGAGATCAGTATTCCATGGTGCTCATCGGTGCAGCATTTTTTCACAGTGGCTATTTAGAAGACTTTCAACAGCAGCCAGAAGCAGTTTACGCCTTAATAGATGAAACTCAAAACTGTGATGATATTGCCATGAATTTTCTGGTAGCCAAGCATACTGGAAAGCCTTCAGGAGTGTTTGTGAAACCTGTTGACATAAGAAATTTAGAAAAAGACACTAACAGTGGCTATTCTGGAATGTGGCACCGAGCAGAGCATTTGTTACAGAGATCCTACTGTGTAAATAAACTCGTTAATATTTATGATGGCATGCCCTTAAAATATTCGAATATCATGATTTCTCAGTTTGGTTTTCCTAATTATGCCAATCACAAAAATAAAATGTAAGCCAGTGAATTTAAGGTGTTAAATGTTAAATAATACTCAGTGAATTGTACTGAGTTCAAGGAGAGAAGGTGTAATTACTGCATCTTGGCCATCCCTCTTTGTAGCCTCTGATTTTGTCTCCAGTAAGCTTTTTATGTATTTTCTTTCCTTTCTAACTAATTCACAAAGGTAAGTTTTGAGAAAACCTAAAGAATATATAATCATGCATAGCTGTGATAAAATCAACCTCTTTCCTTAAAACCTGAAAAGCTACTCTAATTAATTAGGTCAGTTCTTCAGAAAAATGCAGACAAAAATGCACTCCTATTCTTCAGATCTTAACATTTGGATTTTTTTCCCTTTAATATACCTATCCAGTCAAATGAGGTCTAGGCATATTTGTGACAGTTATATTTTGAGATGCTTCCTTGCCTTCCCACTCCTCACCTGCTCCTACCCAGTTTCCAGTGAAGCTGTAGAAGAGCTACAGTGAACTGCTGGTCAGGCTTCTGGCCTCCTGTACAAACCCTCTTGAAGTTTGTATATAAGCTACTCGGTGTTCTGAGATGTTCTTGAAGCTGCTATGAAAGCCAGAAGAGTACCTCACCTTAATCTCAGATAGTCCTTAAACCATTGCCTACAATATCTACACGTGCTCAGTTAATGGAAAATCATCTCTGATGTGGCTTTTTTTCCTATTATTGATTTGCCTGGAGTTGCTGAAACACTGCAAGCAGCTGAAAGGTAAATCCTAGAGGTTGGAAATATAAGAAACATGAATACATGAAATATGAAACCTATATAAGCAGCCAGAAGAAGAGGATGGAATGTTATTTATTAATATTCTCTTAGTAGTTAGTTTTATTTTGATATTTTGCATATATGTTGTTACAAACATGCACCCGGGAAAATCCTCAATTAGTTAAAAATTTCTTATTTACAGTTCCTAGTAAGAGCAGGGTGTTCAACATTTATTACAGTGTACATTTTGTAATTTTACAGGTCTATTGGTTTTTTTAGCTATTCTTTCAATGAGTATTTACTTTTTAGTTCCTTTTTTCCTCTGTTTTTGGTGGCTATGACAACAGAGTTAAAATGTACAATAAATGGGTAAAGCATTATGAAAAAAAGTATTTTAAGGTACAGTGATATTTGACAGGGATGGACTATTATCAGTTTCTGAATCCCCTGACTTTATTTCTAGCAAGAAACAGAGCTGCTGTTAATGGCTTTTGTTGGATTGGGACTCTGTAATTCTGGAAACCTTCTGTTGACATAGACAGGGCAAACCTTTTCCAATGAAGTTGCAGAAGGGTTGGGCTATTTTATTTTTTTTTTTTTTTTGTGTGTGTGTGTGGAGGAGAGAATAAAAGACAGTGATTTTCCTGGGTCACAGAATCAGATTTGGCATCCAAAGCAGATTTAGTTTCATCTGCATCAGCTTTTAATTGATTCTTAGAATCAGTTCAAAGGTAGCTGTCGGCAACCAGTCACAGCTAATACCTCGTACACAAATAGCATCTGCACAAATGGTATATAATTCTATCATGTTTTGTAATAAGGTAGCTGAAAGAAGAGTGAAAGTATGACAAGTTCTTTACAGCAGGGTGTGAGTCTTTGGGGAAATGAAGGAATCTTTTGCCTTGTTCTATCAGTATTAAAGGATTTGATTTCTGTTCAGTGAAGTCTTCCTAGTACTTTTGTAAGATTTAAAGGGCAGAATCTTAACATGGCAATGTAAAGTCTGCTTAATTTTGTTGTAATAGTGAAAAGTAGTTTTTAATAATTGTGCTGTAGTGCTAAGTAGTGTACAAACAGGTCTATGATCTTTCCAGAAATGCAAATTTCCATTATTTCTGTTCTGTGCAGTATCAGCTAGAGTTGTGAAGACTCACAGTTGTTGTTAACCTTATGTTTGAAATGTGAAATGAACTGTCAACTCAACCAAACCTTGGTATTGGGCTCTTTGTTGGAGTGAAGGAGTTGCTTTGGTTTCTTCTGTATCAGTGAAAGAATTAATAGAACAAGCTTTTAATGATACTGTTAAATTTAATTTGCACCATTGTAAAATAAAATACAGAAAGCAGACTTGTTTATTCTCAGATTATTGACCAAAATTTTTAGTGTTAAGATGTCTAAAGTGAATTCACAGTTTGCATATTCATGAGAAGTACCAAATGTGTACTTGTTGGCACATACATTCATTTAATTTAGGTAAGGCCTACTTACCAAAATTGGCACATACATTCATTTAATTTAGGTAAGGCCTACTACTTATGAAGGAACAAAAGGCATAAAATAGCCAACAGCCTTAATCATTTAGTCTTAGCAAAGAAAATACAAAGATAAGACTTAAGCTGCAGCCATAATTCACTGTACTTTGGAACCAAAAGGGGTTGTTTGCTTATTTTTTAAAAGTGGATTTTTTTATCCCTTGGTAGTTATAAAAATGTCTTAGGATTCTTTACTGAAAATACATTACCAAAAAATTATACTTTAAACAAAATAATATGTATGTGATTATTTCTCTGAGAGACTATCTATGTCATTTGGTAGTATTTTGGAGTCTAAACAGAATCATCACCACCTCTGAATGTTCTGTTGAAATTATGGTTAATGCAACACAGGATTTTAAACATGGTATCTAAAATATATATTTTAAAAATCTGTGATAAAAAAGGATATAGTGCTAAAATGCACAAGAAAATTGCTTCTTTACAAAGAAGTGCCACAAGGTGTCACTGCAGCCTTGATATTTCATGTCGAATGTTAAAAGGAGTATACAGTATTAATTAGAATAACAAAGTTGTACCAGTTTAAAATATTCTTAAAGCTAGCATTTTACAAAGTGAAATTCATGAAATAATCATACTAATAGCTATGACACACTATTGGAATTGAAAAAACACAGGTTATTTTGCACATATTTTTACAGTGAGGAAATGTTTATTTCTGATGCTTACAAAGGCTGCAGCTAATTGCCACAAATGAGAACTTTCCTACAATGAAAATTTTAACTTTGCAGAAGACATATAAGCAGTATATAAGAATTTGACAGCTGGGCTTCAGTTTCTAGTAATATTTGCTTCCTAGATTCACCAGTCTAGCTGGATGGGTTTACATATCTTAGGCTTTATCACAAACTGTTTCTATAGATTCTAGATACTGGATAGTAGGCTGTAGACTGCTCCATCTTTCCTTCTGTTGCCCAAGAGTGTTGCTGAAGTTATTTCAAGTATGCTCATTCAAACTCCCCTTAAGCTGAGTTAGAAATGTGTTACATTGAACTGTAGTGAAAGTCTTGAGTAAAAAAGGGCATGAAAAAAACTGCAGTTCTGGACAATATACCTTAATACCCTGTCTCTTACACAGGATATAGTACTCCTCAGAGAATTGCTTGTAAATAAAAAAACACTAGTGAAATACTTGAGTTTGTTAAGGGTTAGACACAAGTGAAAGTTGTAAAAAACAGTCTAAAGAAAAATAAACACTGGTTTCCATGAAAAGGAACAACCTTCCAACAATCTTTATTTAATTTGCTGCTACATAAGACTGCAGTCTCATTCCTGTGAGTACGGAATAGTACTACTGAAAATGAGCTTTTCTCAGGTTTCAGAATTAGGCACAAACAGGGTCATATTTAGCACATTAGTTCTGGAGCTTTTCCAAAAAAGTTGAAAAAAAGCAGCCTAAGACCACAGGTACGAAGCAGTAGAATCAACAGAAAAATTAAGCAAATACAAAACAGCTGCAGTGTCTTCTGTAGTCCTTCACCTTATTTGTAAAGCTTTAAAGATTATCCAGTGCTTATGACACCAGATTAAAAACTGAGGAGTCAGAAGCGTTTCACACTCTTGTTTAGCCTCATTAGCAGACACACCAAGATTAATTGTATGCACTGGTGGTTACAGTAGGTTATTTATAGTTAGGGAAAGCTGGTACAAATGTGAACCTCAGGGCTGCAGACGGCTTTGTATTACAGCATCTTTTAAAGGTGTTTCAAGAATGGATTTTTTTGCTTGTTCGGGGGAAGAGTGACTTTTTTAAACCCCCTTTTTTTACCTCCTCAAGGAACCAATCCATTGCAACCTCTGCTTTAGTTGTAAAACTAAAACGGACAGTCTGCCCTGTTTGGCACTTACCAATTCCTTCTAAAGGGGAGAGGCGGAAGAACGCGCACAGAGCTCGAACCAGCGCCTCAGGAGAGCTCCGCGCCCCAGGCGTGCCCGGCTTCTCCCGCTGCCCGCAAGCGGCTCCCGGCACGGCCCGGGCGGGAAGCGGCGGCCGCGGGGGGCCTGGGGCGGGGCGCTCCCCGGGGCACCGCCAGCTCATTGGCTGCAGGCGTCGCAGGGCGGCCTCTGATTGGTGAACCGACCTGTCTGTCACGACAAAGGGTGTCCCAGGTAGCGCCATGGGCGCTCCGCCGGTTCCCCCGCGCCTGAGGCGGCCCCGCCGCTCCGCCTGCCCCCGTCCGGAGCCCGCCCGCGCTGCTGAGGCAGCGCTCCGGCTCAGCCCCGCTCCGAGCTGTATACGACACCCGCCCGGTGCCCGTGGGGCGCTCTGCCACGGGCCGCCCCCGGGCGGGGAAAAGCAGCCCCAGCGCAGCGGGGCGCGGCGGCGCTGCCCGGGCAGGCGGGGCGGAGGGCGGGGCGGTGCCGGGCTCAGGGCCGCTGCCTGCCGGAGCAGGGGCGCTGCCGGGCCGGGGAGCGGGGGAAGCGCGGGGGGGGCCGGTCACTCGCAGCGTCAGCCCTGGGCCGGGCGACACAAAGGCTCCGTAACGCTGTTGCCAGAGCGCCGCCGGTCGCCTGGTAACCGCCCGCTGCCGCTTTATCCGGGGGCGTCTCCTCGCTGGGGGCGGGGTGGAGCTGGAGTCTCTGCGGGCGCTTGCCCGTCGTGTCCCGGGGCTCTTCTCGGCTCCGCTCCCGCTCCTATGCGGGCTGCGGCCGCTGCGCTTGCAGCACCCTGGGCCCTGGCGGGCGGCCCCTCTGGCCGGTGGGTCGCGTCCCTCCGAGCGCGCCCCGGCCCCGCCGGCGCTACCCCGGAGCGCCATGAGCTCGGAGCCGCCCCGCGCCTCGCTATTCCGGGCCCTCTTTAAGATGGAGCCGGCGGCGGCCGCCTCCGAAGTGCTGTTGGGAGCCTCGGAGTTCGTGAAAGGTGAGAGCGGGGCGGGAGCCGCCCCATCCCCTGCCCGCGGGGTCCCGGAGCCTCCCCAGCGAGGAAACTCGCTGGCTTCTCTACCGCCCTCCGCCGGCTTTGCTGCCTGCCCGGCTCGGCCCCGGCCCCTTTGCCCGGCGGGTTTCGCGGGCTGCCCGCCCCGGCTGCCGCGGGCGCCCCGGCGCCGCTTTCCCCGCGCTCCGGGCGAGGCGCGGGGCCGGCACCTGTTGCTGCGCGCTGCTCGCCGGGCCGGAGCCGCTGCCGAGGGGCTCCCGGCAGGGCAGGGCCCGCGGGCGGAGCGCTCCGGGCGCTCCCGCCGCCGCTCACGCAGCAGAAAAAGGAGCGGCGGAGCCTCTTCCGCCCCGCGGTGACAGGCGTGCCCCGAGGCGGCGGCCGGCTGCCTTCGCTGACCGACACTGTGCCTCTAATCTGTCTTTTAGATCGGCTGTACTTCGCTACTTTACGAACTAAACCGAAAAGTACCGTAAATACCCACTACTTCTGTACCGATGAGGAACTGGTCTATGAAAAGTAAGTGTTGTGGTTTGCATATTCAAAGTGATCAGCTGAGAGTCTCCCCAACACACTTTGGTATATTCTATAGAATATTTTTGCCCCGTTGGGTTACTTGCATAGAATATGAGCATGAAGTTAGTCCAAATGTATTTATTTATTGGCTGAAACTACTTTAACAAGGTGATGCTTAAAAAAAGGACCCATAAAAACAACTGCAAGGCCAGTTAAATGGCTTAAGTCATGGCTGAGCTCAAAGACGGATATCTGAGCCTTGTAAGATTTGTTTAAAACATGGAGGTCTATTTGGACTAATCACACTTTATTGAATGGTGTCTTAAGTAGAAGACTTATTTGGCACGAATAGATAAACGGTAGTTTGTTTTATATTTCCTGTATGAAGTCTACAGAATCATAAGAATGCAATGTTTAGATGTGCTCTTGAAGAGCGTCTGCAACTTCTTTTATAGCTCTGGTTTTATTAGAGTGTTTTGAGATAGCACTTCTTGATGGCTTTTGTACCTTTAGAACAGCAGAAAAAATACTTTCTGTGTAGTAAAAGGTTCATGTTTGTAAGACACTGACTTCATATAGAAGGTAAAAAATAAAACTGATTATAGTCTTGAATACTACTTAAGGACATAACACCAAACAAATAAAGTAATCACTCTGTGCTGTGGCTAAAAAGTTGGTGCTTGGGACTGCATTTCAAGACCAACTGTTTCCTGTGTGATGATATATCCCTACCTGCTTGACATGGAGTTGGCTGCAGCAGCAGTGAAATAAAAAGTGTGTTCCTATTTTAAGCATAACTTGCTTTCCAAATGATCTGAAGCAATTGTGAATATCAACCATTCTACCCTCCTTTCTCCAGTGACCAGCATTGTGAAGATGTAAACCAGTATTCCTTGGGGTTTAGCTTATTTTCTTTGCATAGCTTGTAGTTTCAGGGTATCTTTTCTAGATGTTTTCTTATCTTTAAGCTGTGTGTCTTCTACTGGAGTTCCCAGTAGTTCATTCTGAAAGCTGACTTTTGTAATGGCTGCTTGGATTGGGAGTAAGTTCTTTAATTATCATTAAGGAATTTTGATTGGAAGGGGCCTTTGGAGTATCCCAAGGGAGGGTTGACCTAATACTGAAAGCAGAACTCAATTCGGGGAAGGTCCTGAGCAGTTTGTGTGGTATGGAAGTGTTACATTTGCTTTAAGAAAGGAAACTTGTATCTCTTCCAGACTTCAGTATTATGTTTTATTTCTTAATGTGCTTTTAGGAAGTGCGAAGGACTCTTAGGTGGCATTTGATCTTGTGGGTAAGAAGGGGGATTAGTTCTGTACTGTTAGTTACAGATGGCTGTACTAACCAAGGCCTGTAACTGAGGCATTTGTGTAAGGACAGTGTCATATTTAATAAAAAAAGTACTGAGAAATTTGAGAGGGTGTGGGGGGAGAAAGTAATTTTCTTTAATATGTATAGAAAATTCTGTATGTATATTCCTTAACCCAGTGTTAACTACCTATGAAGGTGTAACCTGATACCAGATATAATTACTGGGTAATGGAAGGAAGCAAAGTTTCCTTTATCTACTAGGGCACAACTAAAGACTTTGAACACATAACTCCTGGTGTTTGTTCTGAATTGATGGTTCCTAATCTCTTTGGCCCATTTTAAAGTTGTTGTCCTGTATCTGATACCATAAAGATATTCTCCCTTTTGTGCTCATAAAATGCTGAAATGTGATATGAAAATAAGTGACAGTTACCAGGTGGTACCAAGGAATTGTGTAATAACCTTTTACATATCGTTGCTAAACTTTTCCCTGGTATTTGTATTGCAGCACCCATACCTATCAGTGTCTGCAATATTTGGTAATGCCTGATCTTAATTTTTTTTTTTTTTTTGCCCTCTCATATCTAAGGAGATTTATATGGTCTCAGGGAAGTAAAAGCAAGTGTTGGTAGGGTTGCCATGCTATGTATAGTTTTAATATCTTTCTGAATTTGGAGGGCTAGAGGTAAGTTGAGGAATAAAATGCAAGGCTCAGTTATTGGGGAAGTGCTAATTTTACTATAGCTTCATTTATGTTATCAACAAGCTTGACATCAGTCCCTTGTGTTTCCCAGGCTGCACACAAAGTAGGGGGCCTGACAGGGCTTGTCTGCAAGTAGTAGTGGAGTGTAACTTTAGTACAACAGATCAGATGGTCTCCTCACTTCCTCAAAAAGGCAGTCTTCTTTCTGAGAAAGTGATTAGAAGTATTTGTTGCATGATAGCAAAGTAAATATTTGGAAGTGAGTTTTGAAATGCTGTAGCTCAGAACAGTGGTTTGCAGAATCTTCATGGAAATGGTCTCCTTGGGTGGTTCTTGTGGTCAGAATTCCACAGCCACTTATCGTTGTCAATCAAATGACTTGCTCAGAGAGTTCTCAGGAGGGGGATAGGAGATGTCTGCTCAGGCATGAAATCCTCAGCACCTGTGAGGTGTGGAAGTAATTACATTAATACAATTGTTTATTGATTTAACTTTGCTTAGATGCATCATTGTAATGACAAGATAAAGATACTTCATTGTACTTGGAAGTAAACTGCTTTTCTTTCAGCTCGTTTTCTGTTTAAATCGCTTTTCTTTGGGCTCTTATTCTGTTAGCTTGTTACAGAATTTTATTTGGCTGACTTTACAAAGGTGTCAGTTTGCTTTGCTGAAGCAGTATCTGATCTGAAAAGCTCATGAATATGTAGGGTTTGAGTTGCCTGATTACAGAGAGCCTGTTACTGGGTCACATAGTACTTTAAGACTCACTATCTTGCTTCCCTTTTTTTTTCCCTACTCTTGAAGAGACATAAGGAAGTAATTTTTATGTAAGTACTATACCCCATTTATTAAACAAAAGAGCTGTAGTGCTAGATCTGATGGTTTGGGAAGTTTGGGGTTGACTTGCTCCTGTACCTTGTCACATGATTTACCACTAAATTATACACAAAGTGGGGTTATGTAATCTTGAGCACTTTAGACTTCAGTTCTCACTTGAAGTTTTCAACTGTTCCAATGACTTCATAATACTGTCTAACTTAAACATTCACACTAAAAAGATAATAAAGATGTTCTTAAAACCATTTAAGCCTATCTTAAATGCTAGCAGACTAGGAACTTGCTACTAGAACTGTCACTATTTTAGTTAAATATGCTGCAATTTAAACTTGAACCTATTACGCCAGAGAAATTATATACAAATGCCTCAATTAAGAAGAAACCTGAATGGAATGATGCAATTCTGAAATCTCTTCTTTGATAGTTCTGTTTCTGTAAGATTTTCTCAGTTTTTCTGAAACTTTTTTGAGCTTTGTCCTGATAAAGTCTGCACTACTTCTTATAAGGGAACACAGTCTTTCAAGATAGTAAAGGTAACTATTGCTTCAGAAAAATGGAGTTAATGAGAAACAATCCATCTTGATGAAGATTGTCTTTTGGCAAATAGACAAACCTTGCCTTGGCACAACCTCAGTTAATGAGTTAGGCACTGGTAAGAAGCTTTTTATTCTCTAAGAATAGCATCTTTCACGTTTCACCTTCCAGTAAACAGATCTGGGTTGAGAATACTACACTTGACTGGTTAACTTGGCTTTCACATAGATTTATCAAAGCAACTTCTAATGTCCTTTTTATTTCTGAATAGTTTTCTCAAAGTCAGAATTTAAATACTGTGAAACAGGAATCTCATACTGATGATTTATAATGGCCTTCATAAATCATAATGGTTTTATTCAGTCTTTTGTTCTGACTTTGGATCTCTTGTATAAACAGCTTTTGCAGCTCTAATCTCTGACATGGTGTAAGGAGCAATAGAAGTAGTAAATATGATAGTTTCTGTATATCATGCTTTACACTGAAACATTCTTACACGGTATGGGATGTTACTTGCCCATTTCACAGCAGTCCTCATGAGAGCTACTTCAGTTATGTAGCAATAGAGCAAGACTCTCAAGTGCTTAGCTACAAAATTAAATGAGTACTGTTTCTTCTACTGCATGTGTATATGCAAAGAAACAGTTTGTCTTTCCTGTGACAAGTGTAAGGGTGAGCCTGTCTGCTTTGGCTTTGGTTAAATGCTGCTTTTCCGTGGCTCTCCAGTAACAGTACTTGCATAGGAAACCTGAACTTCTCGATCTTTCTGTGGCTTAAATCATTGGGAAGGAGAAAGAAAAACTTAGCCTTGTTACAATAATCACAACTGTCCCTTGACACAGAAAGCCATTCACATCAGTAATTTTGAAAACTCGACCTTGACTATTGGATGACCAAGAAAACTTAGCAAGGTTAAGTCCAAAATTAAAACAAGGAAATTTCCCAGCTTCATTTTATACATTACTTTACCATATCTGTCTTTGCTTTTTCATAAGTACAAGATAAAAGGATTTGCCTGTAGTACTGAGGAGGTTTTTCTTTTGTTTGCAGTAAAAGGGTACCAGAATAAAACAGCAGCTTTCTAAGCTCCAGTTTTATGTTGGATGGGAATGTAGCTTGTCTAGGAAATCCCTTATGTACATCTTGGCCTCTGTCAAGATGACTTTTTTTCCCAAAGGGACTAGGTTTCTCATATGACCTGAAGGTTCTACAGGGCAACTTTTTATGTGAGAACCTCTTCATTGTTAATTTGTTTTTGATATCAAGGAGCACTGGATTAAAAAATTGCTTATCTGGAATAATTATTTTAATTATCTATTACTTAGATCTGTGAGTTGTTGGATTTTGAAGAATCAGGATCTTGAGTAGAATTTGGAACTTCCAAGATGAAAAGGACTTAATACCTGGGGGATTTTGCATTATCCAGGGCCTCTGCACTATTCCTGCCTTCAGCTATTTCCAGGGTTATTTTTGCTGTATCACCCTTGGTCTGTTCAGAAGCACACAATCCCTAAGCAGCATTAAGCGTTAGGAATTTTTTCTTGGCCCAATTAAGGAAGCTCGTAATGATCCACGTGTTACTGGAACCAGTGGATGAGAGGACAAAAACAGTGCTCACCTTTTTTCATGTGCTTGAGAAGTGGGGAGGAGAAACACACTTCAGGAAACTGGAGTTGGAGAAAAAAGCTTGAATAGGTAAGATTTCCCAAGCAGCAGTTAGGTTGTAACAAATGTGCAGGCTGATCCTCTCATACAGAGAATTTGTTGCATGTGAGAAGTGTTCAGTTTATGATTTGGAAGAAGTAGCTGAATAGTCAGGTGGCCACTCCTGCAGCACCTGGGCCTTGTGCTGTTAAATGGCCAGGCTCACAACAGATGCAGTAGGGCCCTTGGAGGGTCTTAACCTGAATGTTCCTGCAGGAAAGAGGGAGGGAGGAGCAAGAGAAGAATGAATCACAATAAGAGAAATAGTCTCTTAATTTTAATAGAAGCTGGACATTTGTAAAATGCTGAAAAATTAGCCAAGTTTTGCAGTTAGGGAGCTGTATTTTTGTTAGTTCACCAGGTTCTTGGGTTTTGTCTTTTGACTTAAGTAATTGCAAGCTTGGGGGGCTCCCAAGCTTGCAATATAATGATTGCAAGTCTTCAAGAAGGCAAACTTCATACTTTATTGAGTATACTTTTACTTTGTGCCCCACTTCTGGGATATGTACTCCAGAAAATGATTGCAGTTATTAAATGGTGCCTCTGTTTTCAAGTTGCTAAACCAATGACTGAATAAGGTGCCAAACAAGAAACATCATGCCCTGATGGCAAGTGAGTGGCAGTATAAAAGTACTGCAATGTAGGGGAAAAGTATCAGGCATCTGAAGTAAAGTAGAAGTAATAGATTTTATTTTTGAAAGATGATATCCTGGCCTGATAGATTGACAGAGGCTAATATGGACCTTAACAAATTAGGAAGATGGACAATCACCAACTGTACGAAATTCAGCAAGGACAGGTGCCAGATTCTGCACCTGGAATGGGATAACCCTGGACATAGGGCAGACTGGAGAATGAGAGGCTAGAGAGCAACACCACAGCAAGGGACCTCAGCATACTCTGGTTCTGTGGAGGTTATCAATTCAGTTAAAAATCTGCTAGGCTATAATATTACTTCAGGGAATGGCACCATTTTCTCCAGCACAAGGGTCAGAGATACTCAAATGCTTAGTAAAAGGTGGTGTTTGCTTTCAGAAGTGCTGGTTTAGGCTTGAACTGACTCCTGGCACCTTCATGTGGCATCCCATGGAAGTGCAGTTGGAAACAACTTCTTACTAAAGGGATGTGGGCTGCATTTCCTTCACCATTAAATTCCCTGGAAGAATTTACAGTAGCTGTTTGTGTGACAGAGTAGAGAAATGGGCTGGCATTTCTTGGGGGTTGACCATTCCTATGATACAGCAAATGCCTCAGATATAATACTGCAACAAATTACAGGTAGGAAGAAATTATTCTAGGAGTTTACTCAAAGGAGAAAACAGATACCAGAAACTTATGCTACTGCTTCCAGGTGACATCATGATAGTATTTTTGAATTAGAGTGTTTAAATGTTCAGCTAGGATATTCTGGGGTTTCGCTACTTAGTTTGAGAAGCATTAGGTTAGCAACTCACTGTGGGATGAGGGGGGAGAATAACTTAAGATATCATCTAGGTACTTGATGAAAACAAAATATAATTAAATGTAATTAATACCATACCTGCCTTCTGCTCCTCTGGTTTCCACCTCTATTGTAAGTAACTGTCTCTCTTAACTAGCTTAAGCTTCAGAGGCATTCCAATTTCTCTTACTGTTTTTCAATGTTTTGTTATAACATCTAGATGTAAAAGAGATGGAAGTAAAATAATATTGGATTAATTGTTATCAGTGACTATTTGCCTTTTCTTATGTTGATCTTCAGTTTTTGCCAAATGAAATTCTTTATTCAGCTGGTGACTTGGTGTGTCATTTCATCCCCATTCTCTATACCCTGCCCATTTCCCATGTTCCACTTACATTTACTTAAAATTCTGGTCTTGAGATGAAAATCCTTTGGGTGAAGCAGGATCAAGTGTCACTAATTCAAGTATAAAAATGGCCTTTTGTAGAAAAAGTAATGAGGGTGCATAGGATTAAATCCTTCTGCTTAAGCATGTCAGAAACTGTATTTAGGCCTAGGGATGTAAATTGAAGAAAGATTCTGTAGATCAGAGTTCATTGACTTCAGTACAGAGCCTTGTATTATCTTCCAAAGAACTCTTTTGATTTGAAGATTTGTAAAGCACTTGTTTCACTTAGCCCCATCAAAGAAAGGATAATTAACCTACTCCTATTTAGAGGTATAAAATGGAGAAAGGTTATGTTACGTGCATTGTTTTAACTATCTGCCTCACATTTCAACCACAATGTTTTATCAGCAAAGGCAAGAGCTGGTTTATACTGCTTCTCTGGTAGTAGGGAAATAATTTGGGAATTGACAGTGGTTTTGTGTATGTGTGGTAATGCTCATGCAGCAGGGACTGAAAGTGCCTTTCCTTTGATTGTGTTTGTATTCCGAGAAATATTTTGTTTCTGCAGCATAGAAAAACAGGGATAGTACTAGTGTCTTAAACAGATGCTTCTACCCCCTTCTCCACTGTGTTAAGAGAAGCACAGGATTCTTAATGGTAATCAGTCATGGAGAAATAGTCAAAGATTGTGACATCTTTAACTTTGGGGCTGAGAGAAGCTGAATGGCTTCATTTTGTAGAAAGACAGTTACTTCCTGGACAGACTCAAATGTATTTTGTCCTTATACCCACCAAAATAGTAATTTGTCTTGTGGATAAATTTCTAAATTGATTTTCAGGTACTTTTTCTACACTGCTGCTCAAATTTAATCATGTGGAAAAGTAGAAGTGGATATATTACTTCATATTGATGTACTTCTAGCAAATGAATTGTAATAAATCTTATTACATTAAAGCATGGCTGTACTTCTTCAGTTCTTTAGATGAACTGTGTATTCAGTTATAGCTTTCAGATACTTTGCTCTCAATTTTTTTTAAGTATTCTGTATTATAGTAACTATCCCATTCCATATTTTTTCATGATACCTTAAAAAGAATTTTTCAAAAATAATTTTAGTATTGTAAGTTTTATTCCTCTATCTTATATGTAAGTGAAACAATGCTCTAAATTTGATGGAGCAAGATAGGGTTTGATTCATGTGTTAGTGCGTTCTATGGGAGGAGATGTTAAGAAGCCTTCTATATGACTTTCTTGGTAGCTATGTTCACTCCAATGTTGTTAGAGCTCCTGTTTTAACTTCTTTTTTGTCTTAACTCATGTTTGTCTTTAGAACGTTTTCATTTCATCTCTATGAAAAACTGTACAGAGGATTTTGTTTTAAAAAGAACTATTGACTGTATTTGGCAGACTTATTTTAGAGAAGATGATGAATTCTGAAGTTAAAAGCTGCTTTCCTGGGGCTGCAGTTTTCTCTTGGTTTAGTTAGCTTCTGTCCTACCTAAACGTTAAGTTCTAGTAGTTGGACAGCTTGGTTTTTTTCCCAGCTAATTAGCTTCTGTAATTACATCATAATGTCTTGTGCTGAACTGAACCTTAACCAACACTTGTGTTGTTACTTGATATTGTGAAGTAGATGATACTGCAATAGCATTGGTGTGGCAGGAAGGCTCCTTGTCCTAAAGAGTGATCAAACTAATATGATTGTTTCTTTTTGCACTGGTCTTGGCTTTGTTGTTTGAGAGAATGTGGGGGGAAGAAGATCAGTGATGTCATAAGCACTAAAAAGATGAAGCACTCCTAATTTGTTTAAATTAATTGTTACTATTGTCCTTTTAAATTAATCAATAAATCTTGCTTCATCTCTTGTTCCATGTGTATTGGCTACTCAGTATCCTTGATTTTCATCTTTATCAACAACATGCAAGTTGAAATTTGCTTAGCTCTTTTGTATAAATAATACTGTTTTGTGGTTTTTTTCAGTTTCTATGGAGATTTTGGACCATTAAATTTGGCAATGTTATACAGATACTGCTGTAAACTAAATAAGAAATTAAAGGTAAGCTTAGTTTAAAAACAATGTTCCTATATTTTTGTATTTTCAAATTGGAATAAAATTAACCAGTTTGAGAGTGGTTGTTAGGTGCTCACTAGCTAGGTGGTTATTGCTAAGCTTTAAGGATATTTTGTTTTGAGGTTTTTTCCCTCTTATGAGTGAAAGAAATTAATATGCCCTCATTTTGGCTTAGGAGGTGGGGCAGGTGGCTGAAGGCTGTGTTCATCTTTTTGCATAACCTCAACACTTTTAAGACAATAATAACAAAAGCTCCTGGTTGTGTCACCACAAATTAGGGTTTGCAGCTAATGAAGTGTGTGCACTGGCCTGAATAACTGAAAAAACAGGTACTCAAGGAACAAAAATAGCTACTGAAATCCCACTGTTTAAAGTAAGTCTTAGTGGAAAAGGGATCAGGGGAGAGTTAGAAACAGAAGGTCTTAGGACTATGAGAGCAGCAGATAAAACATGGGTGTGCTATCAACACAGTTTTGATGACAAATCTAAATCACAGCATCACACTGGCTGCTGTACCTAAATCCCAGCTCCATCCCAGCCAGACCCTCTGAGCATATGTACAGCTGCAGACTTCACTTTCTTCAAATACCTGTGATGAAGTGATTTGCAGCATGTATAGAGAATCTGTCAACTGCAAGAAATGAAACAGATGTTTTAATTCCAAAATGCTGATTAATGTAACTTGTGGGCAAATAATGAGGAGACCCTTCACTAAATATTACAGATTTAAAATCTTTTATCATATAAAATATTAGACCTGTTAATGACAGAAGGAAGTGGGACAGCAGATGTGATTGCTTTGGGCACTGTTAAGAGGGTCCCTTTATTGAAAATGACATTATTTCTAGGGTCACAAATGAAGCCTTTAGTTAAGTAGATTCATGCTACCTGCTGCATTTAGGGGTATGCTGAATTCCATGAATTCTTAAGTGGAGGTTCTGCAAATTGGAGGGCTTGTAGAGTTGCTGCAAATTTCTTGAAAAAATAAGTGCTTCTAGTAAAAATTTACATTGCTTCTTACTTAAAAAAGATACTTATAAAAAGTTAATCTGTACTGTTTTGAATCCCTGTGCTCATATTTGGGAAATGTTTGAGTTGCCATTTGTAACATCAGCACCTTATAAATACTTTATCATCCCATTTTGCAATGCCACTGCCCCATTCAAACACATGACCAATGGTTCTTACTCAGTAGGAATCTATTTTTTCACCTTAATTCTGCTGTTTGTGACCTTGCATTTGTATTATTAAAAACTGGAGTGTGCTTGCTGTGTGAAGCAGTTACTCCAGAGAAGAACCAGTAATCAACCTACTATTCTAACTTCACTGAGCCCATGGGAACTAGAGAGATCAGTTCTGTCTTTTCCAGATTCAGATTGTGACTGTGATCAGTTTGGGACTGTAATAAAATCTCATATATTACTGTATGCCTTCAGTCTTGAACCTAGGTACCAGGAGTTTCCCCCAGAAAATAAGTAATCAACTAAAAAATATCTCGGGGGTTTTTTTAATGGTTCAGTATTAAACAGGAACGTGCAATCTTTATTCTTGTTCCAAGACCATCATCTTGCTCATTGAATGGGCAAGTGAATCATTAGAAGTATCTTGTAAGCATAAGGATGGAGATTGGATGTTATGATGGGGAAAAAACAAAGGAGCTAAATTAACTCCTTTTAATAGGAACTGTTAAGGTTTAGCAAACTGTAATGTCAATTTTAATGTAACTTTTCTAGTTTGTGAGAAGAGGGAATGTACTTGCACTGCAGGGTGAAGGGTACAGCTGACCAGGACCAGAACAGCGAGGTCTCCACTGGGAGGAAGTGCAGTTTGTTGCTTCTGGCTTGCCAAAGGCTAATTCCAAATAGGTTAAATTAAACTCCTAGTGCCTAAGAGAGAAGGGTAATCTGATAGTGCAACCACTTGAAAGTAATACCTGGAATCAAACAGCTAAAGCTTGGAGTACTGCCAGAGTGGTATAAAAACTTACATATGAATGGACTCCAGTCTGGCTGATTGGCACTACCCCTGGGGCAGACCAGTACTGCTAATGTAAGCCTTGCTCCTCTAGCACTTTAAATTTGTGCCACACTCTCCTAATTGAGATCCCATCTGCAGTGGGTAAGTAGGCTTGTAAGACAGAGCCAGGGCTGAAGCCTCTGCATGTGTATTTACATGCCTCAGAGGAGTGCAGCTCCTGGGGACCATAGGCCTAGCTACAGTGGCTGCTGCTCAGCTTCCCCAGGCAAGAATTAATCACTGCTTGTACACCTCATCTTCTTGTGGCTGTCCTTCACACGTCATCAAGAGGGGTTCTGGGGCCTGAACTAGGGGGTTCACAAGTTTGTGACCTGTGACTTACCTGCCCTACAGCAGCTAAAGTATGGTAATTCTCATGCGGCACCAGGTGATGTGTAAGCAGCCTGGGATGAGTGTTTTAGAGATGGGAAGTGCAGATTGGACTAAGGACAGAGAGAAAGCCCTGTTGGGAAGCTGCTGCTTGCACACCATTGCCTTAAGGGTGCCCTGTGACCAGCTACAGGAGTTGTTTGATGATGGAAGTGAAAGAGTCTGCAGATTGTCATGGGATGGTTGCTATTACCATACTGCAACACTTCTGGGATCCTGAAACAATCACAGTGCTTAAGCCCAGATGATTTGGTGTGCTTGGTTGGGTAAGCACTTAGTGTACTTTTCTTAAGAAAAGTCTTCCAAGTATGGCACAAAAAAGAAATTATTCACAAACATGCAGGGTTTGGTATGGATATGGTGTCTCAAATTTGAGACTTAGGCTTCTTTAATTTTAAAACTTCTGTGGATAGGAACAGGAGAAATAAATGTATAAGATCTCATTAAAGCTGGAAAGCCCCACAAGCTTCCCTTTCAAATCTTTCAGGTGTATCTCTTTCTCTTTTGGGAGAGAAATTTGACATGAAGCAGTATTCTGCTTTCCCCTCTCCTTTCGTGGGGGACTAGTGAGGAAGAAGGATATTGGTTTGAAATGTGCTAATGGCAGATCAACGTTTTAAAGTAAACTGTTGTAACTTTATGCTGATTTTTTTAAAAACAGTAAATACCCCTGTCCTGGAGAGGTAAAGAATATATTCAGATATCCATTTGCTGAGAAAATTTGGGGCAAAGTCTTGTCTGTGCCTTACAGGAAAACTTTTTTTACCTTGTTGTATTTGTAATTTTTCAACTGTTGATTGCTGTGAAGATGATTTTTACTATTCAAGTCAGCAGCAAGGAAGAACTTGAATGTGCTGTCTTCCTACTTGGTATTTGAATTCTGTTCAGGGCAGAAAACACTTGACTAAGAAACTGGGCTTCATTTATGAATGATTTTTTTTTTTAAGTAAGTCTGATTTCATGAAGACTACTTTTAAAAAACTTGTGTTATCTATGCATAGCCTTACACATTCTCAATAAATTAAGGAGCAGAAGTAATCAGGAGTGTTGCTGATATAAATGATACAAGTTTTGAAGATCAAAGGCAGGAGAGGAAAGGTACTGGCAGGCTTTTAAACTATGGGGTTAACTTTAACCAACTTTTTGTATGGTAGCTGTATTGCTACTGAATCATAGAGGGATTTGGCTTGTTTGTTTGTTTTACTATAAATAAACTGCTGGGCATACACAGGGAACTATAGTAATTGCAAAGCATCTCATTTTGGACAGCCTAGATTTTGAGGCAGGGTTGCATGCACTGTTTAAATTATTTGTTTTGTATTAAATTTGCCAATCTTGTGTTCATGTCTATTTACAAGTACATGTATACACCTCTATATATATATAAAAGTAGAATTTGCATAGATCTAGGCTTATTAAACACATTGAAGTAATTTCTTGCTTAAGCAGTGGAACTGTGTTAACCTTCTCCATTATATAAAATACTGTCAAATAGTACATTGATTTTACACAGCTATCTGGTAATTGTCCAGCACAACACAACACTTTCTAATCCTGTCATCAATTCTCTGCAGGTAAATCTCTCTTGATATCTACAGGGAACTTTTAAAAAAGAAAAAATGAAATCCTGCAGTGAAAGTAAAATAATCTGTAACCTTTGTGAATTAGTTTTGTTACCTAAAGCAAAAACCGCTACACTTTCTGTGTAACCTCTGGTTTTAATTCACGAGAATGTCTTTCAGTTTGTTCTTCTGTGATGTATCCTGACAGACAGTGTTACATTATCCTGTTAAAATGTATCTTTTAATGATGCGTGAAACTGATAAAACTTTCTCCCTGGTAAAGAATATTTTTAGCGCTTCATAGTGTGTGCACCTTAGTTTTGCTGTGGAAAAAAAGAAAATATTATTGCCAACTATGTTATCGGCAACTATAGTTGTTTCCTAGCTGGCCTGTATTGAAGAAGTCCTGGTTGAAACATTCCTGGTTCTTCAGAGCTGCGCAGTGCCTAAGGGAACTAAAGCCCTAATCCATTCAGGTGGAGCTCTGGAGCTGTAAAAACAGTAACCTCCCAGAACTGTTGTGAAAGCTCATCACTGAACCTGGCCAGAGGGGTACACGTAGCTTATTAAATACGATCAGAAAATCAATTTGTTTGTTTTTTTTAATAGATCATATAGCTTAGATTTGTTGATGAAAGTGCACTGATTGGACAAATTGCATGTTAATGTTAACAGATGCATTGCATTGACACTTCAGCAAACACCTTCTGTAAAACTTACTTTTCTGTAACTAGTGTGCAAATAAAAAGTTATTTGTTTTATAGGCTTCTGAAAACTTTAATTATGTTGCTGTGCTGCTTGCTATGCTGTAAGGCATTGACGTCAGTTTTCAATTTTGTGTTAAAGCTTTAGTCAGGATTCAAAATACATTGAAATTTTTCATATGACAAGGCTTAAACCCTTACATTTTGAAAATGATGCAATAAAACTGATCCCTTGTTTTCATCTAAATATTCTGGAAACTTCAGATTATGGCTACTTTGGGTACAAAAGTGTCTCAGAATTGGAATTACTTGATATACCATATGATTAAAGGATCCATTCTATAAAATAAAACAAGAAATATGGTCTTACTACGTGGAACTTGCTTCTCACTAGCTAGCTTTGCAGTTTAAAATAGTGTTTTAGGTGTACTGTAAACTGCTGCAAAGAACTTTGCTTTAAAATAAGTAGTAGTCAATAAGTTATAATTGAAGTTCTGTCACTGTTGCATAACTACTGTAATCTTATCCCACCTACACATCATGGGTGGAATTGCAGTTAGAGAACACTAAAATTAAAAAATTGAGGAGGGGGAAGAAAGGAGGAATCTTAAAGTACTGGGATTCATTTTGTCAAGTTTTATTAAAAGTTGAATGCTTCACTAATTAAGTAACGACTTCTGCTTCGTATGTTTGCATATACACTGAGAGAAATGTTGCTGTTGGCCTTAAGACACAGCCTCTTCCAATCAACAGCAAGCAGCTATTTCAGGACTTGGTCCTATTTACACTCACTTGCATTAGCTCTCACTCCTTCCATCTCTGGAAGTTGTGCCTTGTAAGAGCAGACTGGAAGGTACAGTTGGAACTGTGAGTAAAGGTGCTGTTTCTGTGGGGTTGGGAGTAACAAGCTCACTGTGGTGCCTGCATCAGCTTTCTCCTGAGCTGATCAGATATTTGGGTTTTTTGGAAAATTTGATTCTGTGGTTAAAACTGCTCTAAAATTTGCAATAAGTTTTTGAGATGAGATTTGCAGTAAGTTTTGAAGGCTCAACATGGATAGGTTTCTGGAGGTGAAATACAGTTGGCACTACAAATGAAACCCTATTCTGCAGCAGTTACCTTAGCTCCCCTTCCCAAGTGTGAGCAGTGTCAAGAGTTAAAAACCTGAAGTTGGGTAACAACAGCATTGGTATTAGGGCATTTTCTAGAACATGCAACTTTTAAAAATAGAAAAATGCTTCAAGTAATTAGAAACAGAATCCAGTATATCTGTTGATGACTTCCTCAAAACTGTAGGAGTGCTGTAAAAATAGGTCTGCAAAAACATACAGGAGTGTAGCAGAGTATAATGGAAGTGTGGCAATTCATGAAGTTTTACAAATTACTAATGCAGTAAATTGTTCAACTTGCCAATTTTAAGTGACAATATTGTCCCTCTCTGGCTTTAAACAGTTTTGCTGCAGCTTGTCATTATTGTTCTTTTCTGGTGCTTGTTGATTTTGTTTTCAATGGGAGGTTTGTCCGCAGGATTCTGACACAGCCTTCTTTTCTTCATAAAGAAACAGAATTGTGAGTGTTACTAGTTTTGTCTTTGCTTAGCCTTTTCTTCAGGCTTTTCTCTTATACAATATTTTTCTTTTGTTTTACCTTTTAAAGTCAATTCTTGCTGTTGAAAGTTTCAAAATATGTCCATCACCCCATTTTAAAATAGTATAGATGCAAGTGTTTGACTGTAAGGTTGATTGCTTGACTTTTTCTTCTGTCTTCTCCACAGAATTATGTAGTAAAGAGGTTTAACATACAGGACAACATTATGGTTTGAAAATTTCAATGTCTTTAATCAGTGTTCATAAACAAGTGTTTCAAATATTTAAACTTGAAGGGAAAAAAATCCAGATTTTTATATTGAAGATTTTGGTTCAGCTCCACTTTATAGCGTGTTTTTGTACAGCTAACCTAGAGATCTGCCCAGAAACAATGGCTGTGTCCCTGCACTCTTATTTTTCTGTGATATAAGAAGATTGTTCAGAGTATCAGTTTTTTTTTTTCTCCTTTAATTTTAAGAACTTCTTGATAAAAATTTTCTCTAACGTGTTTTGCAGTTTTGGAAAATTGATTTTGTTAAAGTATTCTTAAAGTGTATTCTTTCCTTAGTAACTATGCTGTTTTGTTTCTTTATTTTCTTTTAAACAGTATTTCAGCCTCTCAAGGAAGAAGATTGTATACTACACCAGCTTTGACCAGCGGAAGCGAGCGAATGCAGCGTTTTTAATAGGTTCATATGCTGTAAGTATTTTTGATCACATGGATACTTATACCTTCCTGAAGAGACTTCTGTATGTAAAGTGGCTTCTCAACGGGTGCTCCTTTAGGTAGATGGGCAGAGGGTCATTTCATTTGTCCCTAAACTGTCTTTGAAAACTCTGGTTGAGTTTTAGGATGAGTTTTAGAGAAACCCGGTCAACATCCCTTAACTCCATTTATTTTATTACATAGGGAATGGCTTTGGCAGATCCCCTGCGTGTTTTTCCATAGGATACCATTTTCTTGAATGTTGAAAATCCAAATTGCTTACCTCTAATTGACCATTTTAGGATTAATTGCTTCTCATGTCAGTAGTGAGATTCAGACTGGGGAGAAGAAATTATTTGCCCACAGCCTTCTTAAAGTTACTAAACCAGAGACGGGTAACAGTAAACTACTATGACTTGTCCAGTTATTTCCTTGCAGGAGTGTTTTATCCTAATTTTAAAATTTAAATTAGACATCTCAGCCCTACCTGAAACATGAAGGGTTTGTTTGCTGGTAATCTAAGCAGCTCTATACTTCTAATTTGTAAATGGCAGGTGTAGGTGGGGAAAACACAAATCCAAATTGCATTTGAAATACTGTGGATAAGTGTAAGGTGGACTTGGAAAATACTGATTTCCTTTTTGTACTGTAAGCTTTTTAGGAAATATGAGTTTTCTTGACAGCGGGTACATGGGGCCAGTATTGCTGCATGTCATGTGCCTGTGTAATGGCATAACTGTGGGGAATTTCAGCCACATCATCACTCAGAAGGTTGAGAACATAAAAAGGAAAATGTCAGAGAAAAAAAAAAGTTCAGTGTTTATTGAGTCTGGGTTGTACAAGTAGCAGTGCTACATAGTGAGTTAACAGTAGTGACAGTGGGGAAAGGGAAGAAAACCTTGTCCCTTGTAACAAAAACTGCTCTAAGAGAATAGTTAATATCTATAAAGTAATTTTTTTAAGTTTTACATTGCTTTTTACATATCAAAAAAAGCTTCAGCTTATCCAAACTATTCACACTGGGCTTTTTGTATTGTTAGGGGGTTTTTTATTTGTGAATGTTGCAGAAGGAAAGCACTCTGCAGATTCATCATATTAGATTAAAAATGAAGCTAAGTTTTGGTTGCTGACTTTTCATTGATACAGATGAGTCAGAAAATGTCGCCTTGATTTTTCTTAATGGAATTCATTATGTTTTAGATGCTGAAGACATACTGTAATGTTTTCCTCTTCATTTCATTATCCTTCCTCTGTCAATTATTGCATTGCTCTTGACATCCAAGATCCTTTTGATTTTTTTCAGGAGCTTGTTCAGTGTTTCTTTTCCTCTCCTCTTTCCTTTTGTGTTCTTAATATCTTTTTTCTGTTTCCTCCTGGTGTCTTTATTATGAGCCTTTATGAGCTGTGTGGACAGACAATGACCAGGGTTTAGTTCAAAATGTCGTGTGTGAATTTCTTTGAGCAGACACAGCTTTGGAGGGCCAGAACTTCTGTCAAATAAAACCTGCAGTATTGGGAGAACATGTGGTACAAATTTGTCCCTAATTCCTTGATAAAATGAAACTCGTGTTTTTCCTGAAGTTCTCTGAACTACCCTCTAAGGATCTTTTGTCTACAAGCAAGACTTTAGGCTTTAAATGTAAGCTATTTTATAGTAACTCATGTCACATTAAAGTCTCTCAGTTGCAGCAGTATGTGACTGTATTTCCAATTTTCTTTTTTTAAAGTATGGGAGTGACACAAAACAAAGGTTTTGTTGATTTCTGTTGATAGCTGAATCTTTTCTTTGTGTAGGCATGTCTTTTCTATTCTGTATATGTCACAAGAATTGGTCATGAAGGAGGATAACAGGCATTCTTATGAGTTTAGTGTGCTGGAGGAAGTTCCTGTCAGGTTAAAGACTGTTTAGGCTCAGGGCTGATTTATTTTTTTCCCCTCTTCCTCCATCCCTTTTAGGTTATATACTTGAAGAAAACACCAGAAGAAGCTTACAGGGTGCTTTTATCTGGATCTAATCCACCATATCTTCCATATAGGTATGTGAACACAAGAAATGGGGCTACTTCTCTGTTTTAAAATTTGCTAAAAATTATGGGGTTTAGATTGCCTCCCAAAAAGGTGTTTCATGTCTGATACAGATATTGTATGAAAATGAGTCATCTCCAGAAAAAAAAAAATTTACATCTCGTGTAATTACTTGCTGTTTGTGGGAATAATAAATCATTTAGATTGATCCAAGTCTTAAGTAAGACTCAGTCTAGCAAAATGCCAGGTTTTGAAAATAGTTCTTAGCATGTTTGTGATTTAGCACTTAAACATTTTCTTCATAATGCATTGTTTTACTATTTGGAATTCATTCAAATATTTGAAATTACCTAGTCCTTAGCTAGTGAGACTTACAGGATTGAAGGGAGTTTTATGCTGTTATATTTTCTCTTTTTTACAGAACCAGTACTGAGATTAAGGTTACAGAATGTTTTCAGTGAATCATAGATCGTTTCTATCAATCTGTCTTTAAACTCTGTACTAAGGTCACACTGAGGCTTGAATCTAAGTTATTTTAGCTCTCAGGTCTATCTAATAGAGAGACTTCCAAATATATTTCATGGTGTGGGCTATGAAATACCCTTATGCTCTTTGAATGAAAATACCTCATGGTATTCTTATGCAAACACTGGCAATAGAATAGAACTGCCAGAAGGTCAATATCCTCTCTTTTAGGGGAATCAGCATTTTGTAAGTAGAGTTCACTGTCAGCCAATGCATTTGTAAATGTAGACCTATCTTGTCTATATCAAATTCCTCTGATTCTTCAGCCACTCAGCAAAGGAAGATCAGATTCTCTTCTCAGACTTTTCACTGAAGCCAGATGCAGTATAAACTGCTGGGATGGTAGATTTTTTTTTTATGTCAAGACCAGTTTGACTACAAAATCTTAAACCATCAGCTACATTTAAAGAAAAGGTATTAAATCAGTGATAACTTTTATTGACAGAGAATTTATACACTGATCTGATCATTGATAGCTCTCTAGAACCCAAGAATATCCCTTTTTTTTTCAGCTAATCATAAAAGATACTTGGTACAATGCATAAAAAAATCAGTTATTTTAAATATGTCAGTGGTTTTTAACATCTCCAGGTTCTGTATAAGATACCAGGGTCATGATCTACATTAAACAATGTCTTGGATGTGCCTTAGCATTGCTTCCATGAGGATCTGCTTCGTGATCTTCCCACACAAAGAGGTGGTGCTCACCAGCCTGTAGTTCTCTGGCTCTCCCTTTCTAGCCTTTTTAAAAATAGGAGTGATGTTTCCCTTTTTCCAGTCACTGGGGACTGGGCCTGTCTGCCATGACTTTTCAAATATCATGGAGAGTGGCTTTACAACACCAGCCAGTTCCCTCAGGACCCTGAGGATGGATACATCTCATCAGGCCCCATAGCTGAATAGCTGTGTCTTGTTGACCAACAAGAAATGTATTGTTTGGAATTGTTGTAAATTGATTTGTCTTTAGGATTTTCTCACCCCTGCCAAGGGGTGAAAATTAAGGTGTGTAGAAAAGTTTTGACAGAGTGAAGAAACTTACTTGTCAGGTATCAAAATGGTAAGACAGAAAACTTGGGAGGAATAGTGAGTTTGCAGAACAGTCTCCCAGGACCCTGTTTGCTCCAATCAAAGGTTGTAGATTCTTGCCTTGCAACTAATTCCTTATAATACTGATACTGATAGTAGCAGCAATGGTAAGAAAATGGTATTTCTGCTTGACTGGGAAGGACTAATGAAATTAATTGTCTCTGATTTCTTCTGAGGCTGATTGGAACCACAGTAACAAATTTAATGACACAGAACAATTTCCTGTCAAGTGTTAATTGATTATTCATAGGCAATCCTTGTGAGTTTGAATTAATGAAATTTTATTTTAAAATAGAATAATTAGCTACTCTATAATCATCAAAGGAGGGATAAAAAAAACCAGAAGACACAGCAAGATTTTCTGGAGATAATTTTATATACAAAAGAGCTTTTTGTGTTTCCCTGGGAAGAGTATACTATCCAAAAACATTGAAGAAGGCAAAGTCCAGCAAAGGGTCTACTCAGGTTTTGCTGTCTGGGTTGGCAAAATTATTACAAAAGATTAATTGTTTAATTCCATTTTTCAGCTTAGGAGAAAACAGCAATACATTTATGGAGTAGAATATTCTGAAACATAACTTCTTTGCAGTCTTTTTCCAAGTGTTTCAAGCCCTAGGTTGCTGTGAGAGAAATTATTGTCTAAAGCTAAAGCTTTTGACAGTTATGGGGGTTTTGTGGTGGGTTTTGTCTGGTGTGGGTGGGATCTGGTATGTGTTTGGGCTTTTGTTGCTCTGTTTGGGTTTTTTAAGGCAAAGCTTTGGCAATGTTAGAGGGAGACATTCTTCTTGAGTCTTGCTGTCTCTAGAAGGAATATAGTGTTGGGAGCTTTTGCTAGAATGATTAAACATCCTGATTTCTTGAGCATTCTTTCTTGTATGGTGTGGGGCTGGAAAGCACTTATGTTTCTTTTGGATCTGCTTTGGACTATGTCAGCTCTTGTCTCTGGATTAGAGCCTAAACAGATTCTGTTACCTGCGGTGTAGTTTGTCCTGCTGGGGAAGATGGGTGTGTAATCTGTACTGGAGGAAATAAAATGAAGGATTGTGATAAGATAAGAAGCTAGATGAGAAATGGGAAGTCTGACAGGAAGGGGCTATTTGGGTATGGAGCTCACAGGTGGAGGTTGGTAAATGCAAGGATCCCAAGAACTACTGGTGCTGGGAGAAGGGCAGGTAGATCTGATGAGGGTCTGCAGTGGTACAATCTACATTAGTTGGGAAAGGGAAAGAAATCATTTAATCATCCTCCCTGGTGTTTCAAAGCCTTTGGGACTTTTCCCCTGTCCCCCATTCCAAGACATTTGGAGCATCTCTGTTGCAAGATGTGGCACAGTCCAGAGGCTCAAGCAATTGAACCTGTGCTGGAAGCAGTAGCCTTAGGCTGTGTCTGCTTGGCAGAAACAAGGTGGTGCTGTGAGAAAGTTTGCACTCTTTCCACACCTTTAGTGTCCTGAAAAGGACTAAAATAACTCCTGCTCAAAACATAACCCAAATGTCTTACCTCTTTGCTCGTGGTCTAAGATCTATAAAAGAAGTAATTTGGAGATACTAATCATTGCTATTCAATATTTACTGACTTGAATTTATTCTTGCAGCCTGGAACTCAGATGTTATATAACTTCTGTGGTATAGGTCATGTCTGTTTGAGTAGTTTAAGAGTTTGTCAGTAAGCAATGATCAGTTAAGTGTTACAACTGGACTATTTAACAAGTTTGTTAATTTGATACCTGAAGTGTCATCTATTTGGAAAAAAAAAAAAAAAACAAACAGGTTTGAATAGGGAGAAGCTGCAGCATTGTCAGATTCTTTGTGGAGTACTGAGGTAGGTTTACATGAAGGGAGCACTGAGAAACTGATCTACTTTCATGTAGCTGAGTGACCTCAAAAAGCCCTAATCGGCTTAGGTCTTCAGCTGGTATTTCATTTAAAGACAGCTTCAGCAAATACAGTTCAGGGGTGGAAAAAATCAGATTGCTCCTCTTACAAAATTCATGGAAATTTGTTTTGTTTTTGTAATAGAAAAGCTAAAGATAACTTGGCAAGATAAGGCACTACTGTCTTTGAGACACTTTTGTCTTATTTTTGGCTGATTCACTGTCACTTGGTGACGCTCTAGTCTCTTGAAGATCTTATACTGTATCTTCTCACTTCCATTTAAAAAACAGTGCTAACACCACTTAAAATTGTCATGAATACCAGTTGCCTACTGAGAAGCAGAGTTTCACATTTTTACCTCAAAATACTTTGTATTGATGAGAAAACAAATATATTTTAATATTATTATGTTCAGTCTCTAAATAATGACATTAATTTCTGAGATGGATTTTATTTCATAGCTTCTGGGACTTGTTTCTTTATTGGCAAGTGCTGGGGAAACAAATTGTTTTGTTATTGACAGTGTTTAGAGGTTTGGTGAAAGGGAAAGCATTATGCAGTATTGAGGTCAGCCACAACTGTGAAATCGGATGTGGGATATGCAGCTCTGTAATGCCAGCTCAGATTCATACTGAATCTGCATCTCCTAGAAATACTCACGTTGTTTCTCGTTTTGAAAGTGAATAGAGTTCTGTCGCTGTTTGAAAAGTAAGGTGGCTATTCATTTGGGCATAAAAGTCTCCAAGAATAGTGTAATGAAACATGATCAGTACCTACTTTAATGGTGCACATCAGGAGCAATGAGGCATTTGAGACTCGGGTGCTGGAGGCAGTCCATGGTAGCTGCCAACACACATCTGTGTGCAGCTCACTGCTAACAGCTGGCTGTGGGCACTGCAGCTGAGGATATTGTACACCTGGAATTGTACATCTAGGTCAGCTTCACCATCCTCCCTCCCTCCTTTGTAGTTTTTCTTATTAATGGATTAGGGATTATGTGGGTTTTTTCCCCCAGCATAGTTTTCATGTACTGCATGATCAGATGCCTTATCAGTCAAAGAAGTAATTATATACATACAGATAAAATAAAAGTTATATTCTTGTTACAACAAAGCAACATATAAAATAGAACTTGTCTACTACAACCATTTCTTCTATTCATGTTTCTCTAAATGTTTAATTTTGTGGTTTGCATTTGTTGATTTTATTTCTGTCAGCCCCTCCAGAAAACTGGTGCAGATTTTAAACCCTTTCTGCTATGTATGTGTTCCCATTAGGGCCCTTAATTTTTTTGCTCACAAGACTTTGTTTGCTAAAAGAATTTTGTGCTAAAATGATCTGTTATCATGTGATATTCAAAATAATAATGTTAATCCATTATCTGGCAAAAATGTATTGTCTATAAAATTCATATATTAAGTTTTGATATGTTCTGCTTATTCAATATAATGAAAATACTTTATGGCCTCTCATTTTTAAAACTTCTCTGTTGGATTTGGATATGGAAGATTCATACACACTTCAAAGTTCCCATTCCGAAACATTATGGTTAAGTGTGTTTTAATAATCTAATAATTGGAAAGCATTTTTAAATTGGCCTGCCTGCAATATGACATTACCAAAATAGTAGCTTTTAATTTTCTTAAAACCATTTTCTATGAACACTTCTTGCTCAAACTGCTAAACTTACTCTGCTGTTCAAGAATAGGAGAGAATTTTCTACTCTTAAAGTACTTGAGATTGAAGGAACATATCAAAAACTTCATACTATTTATAGCAAGTTTTATAAAAAAGAGAAAGTTTTCAATGAAAGATTGAAATTTTAATCAATTATAGATTAAATATGTATCTGTCTGAACCTAAAATTTTACTATTCTGATAAATTGCAGTTCTTAGGACTCTGTATAAGATAGCAGAGAGAAAAGCTGTAAAAGATTCCCTTAATGAGTGATAAGGGAATTACCTGCTCAGGCAGAGTTTTGTTAAAATCAAAGTGGTCTGAAGCACACTTCAAAAAGTACATTTTCATTTTTCTACAATGCTTTTTTTTGGTGGTGCATGTTTGATGGTGAGTCTTCATCTTTTACAGACAAGTTGTAATTTTCATGTGGTATACTGAGGTTAAGCAATTTTAATTATATCAGGATAACTTTTAATCACATCTGTAATCAGGCATCAAAATGGAAGCCTGTAAATTAGTTCCAAGCTATTAATCTTACTTGCCTGCCCTGTTAGTGTAACTCAGTTAAGACTTGAATATTGGTTTAAGCAAGCTGTGCTTTATATGCTACTGTCTTTACACAATCCAGAGGGGATGCAAACCTTCCTGTTCCAGGATAGCATAAATAATTTTGTAAAGAGCATGTAGTTACCTGATGTAAAATATGCACCTAAAGTAGCTTGCAATATTTAACTGCATTTAGTCTGAGCTACATCTTGGGTAGGGGAGTACTTTAGTCTGAACAAGCATCTAAAAAGATGTCTTTGGACTTTAATTTAGAGTTCTCCAAGGGTATTGCATAGCTTGAATGTATTCTGTGGTATTCTGTTGTGTTCTGCCTTTGCCCTAGTTCTTAAAATAATTCTGTGTATATTAAATTCATTTGTATTCATTCTATAGGGATGCTTCATTTGGAAACAGCACATACAATCTTACCATCTTGGACTGTTTACAGGGAGTAAATAAGGTAATATTTTTTCTTAGCAAAACAGGTTTAAATTGGTTTTTATAACATGAAGAAAATTACTGTTTAAATAGAGTATAAAACCTGGTTTCAGAGCACATTTGTGAATGAGTAGTGATGAAACCTAAGTTACTGAGGAGTATGTTTGAGTACTGATGGTGGAGCAAGTTTGCACTTTGACTGCCTGGCCTGGCCTTTGACAGCTTTTTGAACTTCACCTCATGAAGTGGAACATGAAAATGCACCAGGCCTGGCTGGGGACAGTTCTTCATGCAAGACACTGTGCTGGGTCTGCTGATAGATCATTTATAACCTCTGGTGAGAGGGAATGACAGGTTGATGAGGTTAGTGAAACAGATACCTAGGTATCTTAAATCTGTGATTTAATCAGAACAGTTTTTGCATGTACTTGGCCCCTGCTTTCCCCAAAACACTTGGTTCAGTGTTTGACACTGATCTTTTCAAAGTTTTTTATAACCAGTGAAAACTAACGTATCTTACTAGTGGTTTGATGTGTCACTTTAAGTAGTCCTGAGCTATTAAGCTCCAGTGTTGTTCTCTTAAAAAATTTTACATCAGTTCTTAACTGGGGACATTTAAATTTTGTTTATCATTTACCATTGTTCTTGGTGAAGGGAGCAGGCTATAGGAACAGTGCTGTACAGATACTTTATAGACCACTTGTCATTCTTAAAAGGGGCAAAACAAGTGTTTTTTAAAAATTGGAAAAAGAGTGATCAAGCTTAATATTTTTAGTTCTGTGGGGGTGGGAAAGGAGCTGTCAGTTACCAGCAAGACTGTAATTTGTGAGGCATTCTACAGATCTGAAGATCTGAAGTAGTCAGTGCAATCACTGTAATTTATCTGCAGCTAATACATCAAAAGGATGGTGAGAATCAGTTTTTCCTCCTTTGTTCTTATGAAATTTATTATTTAATTTTTGTCTTGTTCACCTACAGAGGTAAAAACACTTTGGGCAGAAAACATATACCTTAATTGAAAGTAGTCTTAGTTTACCTGGATAAATTTGGTGTTTGTATGTGTGTATGTCATATACATGTAATTCAGGGGGTCTGCAGGTTGTGGAGTGCAGCCAGCCAGCCATGCTTCAATGAAATACATTTTTCAAAATCAGCTTTTCAAGTTCAGACAACCTCTCAGTATCTTGGGTTTCATGACAGGTCCAGTCACTGAGCCTATCTTGTCTATGACAAAGCTATTTTTCATTTGTCCTAAAAAGACGTTCTGTACATAGCAAACAATTGCAGTCTGATTATTGGTTTTAAATGACAGATCTGTCATTTGTTCTGATCACACCTTAATTCCAGAATTTTGTGCAATATCTGTTTTTCAAAATACAATTGGTTCAGTATAAATATATGCTGCAGAAATGTCTTCCACGAATTTGGAATAAATACTGGCTATGCATTTCATATTCTTATAATTGTTTTCAATATGCAAATCTCTAGTACAAACATTGCATAATTAATAATAATAAAAATAACTGAATACAAAACTTCTTTCAGTCCTGTAATAAATACTGTCTAATGTAGGCTAGTGGACATTATTGTACCTGTGAAATGTGTATTAAAAGAAATAATAAAATACATATTATACATGGCACTGCATTCTGTATATGCCATTTTGCCTAGGTATTATAGTGGTAAAACTAGAGTATCATACTAAGTGCAGAAAATCAATAAATTCTCAGTGTTCAATGTTTTGTTATGTCCAACTGCATGAAAATACATTTGGCATAGGAATCATTAAATGAATGTGTGACAAAAAGGGAATTGCTTTTTAACTTGTCATCTGCCTTACAGAAAAATCCCCACAAGGTGGGGTCTGTAGAATCAATGTTACAATTTAAGTGATATGCAACCACCTCATGTCCCATCCTCATGTCTTTGGAGAGGAGTAATGAGCCTGACATGTTTCAGTGACATTGTTGGAGTTTTTGTTGTCTGTGTTGTTAATCTGTGCAAAATGTCATGTTGTCTTAATGTAAAAGCTTCAATAAGCCACAACCACAAACATTTAGGGATTTAGTTTTGCTCAAACAAGTATTGTAAAATGAAATTATGTATTGTATTTCAGTGTAAACTGACACCTTGTTGCCTTTTAGGCCTTGCAGCATGGATTTTTTGACTTTAAGACATTTGATGTGGATGAATATGAACACTATGAGGTTTGTACATTTAATAATGCATTGATTGTGTTTGAGTTACCTAAAATAAGAGCATTCAGTATCCCCAACTTTAAAACATAATGAAAACACACTTGAATTTGAGTAAAACCCAGTGTTCATATGAAGGTATGTACATGGAAACCTGTATGCTCTTTTTGAAGAACATGCAGGATTACTGTCCTTGCAATTTCAGTGCATCATGTCATAAATCTACTGTTTTCTGTAGCCTTTCTGGCTTCTGGGACCTCTCTCATGCTTTCCCAGCCTTCTCCCAGGATACAATCCAAGGTTTCTCAGCTGACCCACAGAATGTTTTCTTTCAGCACTTGTTAGCTCCTTCTTCCATTCCTATTAGTCCCAAATACATGACAAATTTTTATAGCCATATAGATGAAGCAGATTTTGAGGGGTTTTCTAGTAAGGATGCATTATGTGAAATTCTAGTGAAGGAGATACATCCAAAATATTTCCCTAATGAAGTCCTAGAAAGCTAACAGCTGTTCTGCCAACTTTGCTACAACCTAGATATAGGTACTCTGGTTGGCTCTAGATGCTTCTAGGACTTTGTAACTTGCACACCTTTATCTGCTGGTAGTAAAAAGTTATCTCAAGCTACATTGTCTTAGAGAAGCTTTAAAATATGCCATGCTGTAGATGTCTGCAGTAAGCAGTCTGTAACACAAATCTGCCTATTTCACTAAACTTGAAAGCATTTGTAGAAGGATTTCTATATCCTGCAATGTTCTATAATGATTAGGTTCAAAAATTGGTGTAGCCCTTGCAGAACTACCAAAATTAAATGAACATGATCTAAAATTTAAAATATAAAATTGCTTCTTTTTACTTACTCCATGTACAAAAAGAAAAACTTGTTCTAAGAACAAAAGGTAGTTTGGAATTCTCTATGTATAGTAAGTGTTAGTCTGCTTGAAAAAGAGTCTTAAAATAATTGACTAAAGCTATCCCATTACGTTGTTTAAGGCTTAACATTATTTTAGCATGTGCAAAGTACATACATGTGAATGATATTTATAGTATGCTGTTTGCTGGGTTTAAGAAGCAAGAATATGGAATCATCTTTAATTTTTTGTCCATTTTTTGGTATGTCTTTTTTTTTTCCCCACACATCATGGTCAGCTTTATGTTTACTTATGTCCCATGCTACAAACTTTAAATGTTCCAGATTTTGCTATGTTAGGTCTTCAAATGTGTGGCTTTGTAGACAAAAGTTGCATACGACTTAAATGGAGCAGGCTAAAAGGAAATTTTGTTTCATGTTTATAGTTCTTTCATCTTACTATCTTATCAAGGCAGCTAATTCCCCTTTTGTTGGACTGGAAGTAAATTACTGATTGGGTTTTTTAGTAATAATCATGTTTGCATGCACTGTCAAGCATATACATGCACACATATACAGAGATACCTGTAGCTCATATTGATAAAAATTAAAATTATTCGCCATGACCTCTGTAATTATAAGGAACTTAATCCACAAATCAAATCGGTGATACAAATATTTCTAGCTTATTGAACAGGACACACTCCCTCTTCCCTAAAAGGGAGTAGGGGTGCTGCAGTGCTGAGATGTCAGTCTGTGATACCAGTGGGGGGCAGGGGTCCTGCCTTGGCACTGAGGTTGGTTCTCTAGTCCTTATGCAACCTGGGTAATATCCAGGAGTTTCCATTGTTAGGGACATTGGGAGCAAGCCTAATGGGCTCAGCTAAGCAAACAGTCGCTGAATTGATTACAGTAATGTCCATTATCAGAACCTTTCACTCATTAGGATGTTCTGATGAGCTGAGAGCTAAAAACACAAACTTAATAATGCAGCTGAACCGAGTGCCATGTCCTTAAAAGTCATGCTGAGAATAACTGCATTGCCAAGCAAGGAATGAGCAGTCTTCAATTAAAGAAAGAAAAGAAGCCAGTTTGGAGCTACAGCTGATGTTACATGTTTCCAAAGAAGCTTTCATTTTCAGCAGTGACAGAATTTGAAGAGCCTTTTTAGGTTTTCATTTAAAATTGAGCAAAAAAATGCAAACTGTCATAGTTTGAAAGTTTATTAAAACCTACTCTCTTTATTTAATTTACACTTTTCTTCTGTGATTACTGGCTCATCAGAGCTTATGCCAATATGTAAATTGCAGTTTCTACAGGGAAAGGGTAATTGTTTTGAAGGCTAATTGGTTTTTAATTTGTTTTCTGTGAAGTGGTTTTTTAGCTAGTGTCTTGTGAGGAAACACTTTTCCATAATTTTTGATTAAAACATAGAAGAATGGTGGTGTTTGTCAGTGTTATTAATAGGTGTCCTGAAACACTGAACCCTCTCAAGGAGAAATATCTTAAATAAAGGCTCTTTCTGCTTTTATTGGAAAACTTAAGCAAATTTTGTTTACATTTCATTTTATTAAGATCTGAGGAGCAGCTTATGTTTAATTTGTCCCATATAGTTAAGCTAGCTAATTACATTTGAAGTGTTTTGTTTTAATGCCACAAGAACACAGTAAAGAGTAAAATAAAATCTTGAGTAATTTTTTTTACCTTGTATATACAGATATTAAAATGTTTGTCTCTTCTGAAATTTTTGTAGCGAGTGGAAAATGGTGACTTCAACTGGATTATTCCAGGAAAATTTTTGGCTTTTAGTGGACCACACCCGAAAAGCAAACTTGAAAATGGTATGGTGTATGTTTAATGCTGTGCTCTGATCTTATTTTTCCAGCATGTAAAACCGCCATAGCAAAAAAGCAGAAGGTAATATAGGATTATGTATCACTTTTAATCAGAAATAATCACCTAGTGAGCATTGTATATATGCTCATAGAATTTAATTCAAAAAGTTTTGGAATTCTTCTTTGCCAGAAGAATTTCAATTGTTCTAACAGTCAGTAACTTTGCATCCTGTGACAAAGTGCCTGAGAGACTCAGGTCACTTACTGTCCTCCTGGAACCTGACACCTGATACAGTAAGTGTGCAGAACCAAAGGTGAGTTGCATTAAACACAGAAGACTGTGTTAAGAGTTTTGTGATACAGACCAGGAAAGACTCTTAAAAGAAGCTTGCCTTTCCTACTGAAGATACTTGGGGTAATGTGAAGAACCTGGGGAATGTGATTCTAGTGGAATAAAAAAAAAAAGGAAAAACTTGATTGACAGAGGGAAAGTAGAGATTTGGTCCAGCTAAAAGTAAACCAGTCATTTAAATGGTCTATCAGATTTTATCAGAATTTGACTATATTTGTGCCACGTCCTATGGTTTATGTGAGCATATTTTCTAAAATCTACCTGCCCTCCCCTCCCCTTCTTCTGTTCCCTCATGTTTCTTTTATGACTGAAATGCTGCCAGTTACAAAGTGACTACTGAAAATTGAAACAAAATCCAGAAAGAAAATATTTTGGTTGGTTTGGGGTTCTTCCCCAGTCATTGTTGCAGCTCTTTCTTGCAGAATTTTTCTAAATTTACTTAAATTGTTCCATGGAATTTGGAAAGCCTGTGTTTTATTTATAACATACATAACTGAAAATTATTAAATGACCACACTTAAAATCCAGTTATGAAACTAGAAATAATCCTCTCCCAGTACACAAAGCTACATTTTCCTCTTTATCTTGTAACTCAGATTGCATTTACTAATGCATATATGACTTGTCCTGAGCAGCTGTCTTGTGGTCATTGACCTCCCTCCCTGTCCCCCCATCTTCATCTAGAGGATCCTTTTGTCTCTCAGCTGAGAATCAAGGCAATAAAGCTCTCTTACTTCCCAGTAGGACAGGAATATTTTTGGCACTGCAGTTTATCCTTTGACTGTTTCTCTTGTCCATAATATAGATGAGCAATTTGTTTTCCATAAAACCAGTGTTTCCTCTTCAAGCATGCCTTTATTCTTTGATCTGCAGCTTGACTCTAGATAAACAGCTGTTCTGAAATGCTGTATTCATACATGTCCCCAGCTTTATGTATAAATCCCCTTGCAGAGAAGAATGGGGACTTAATGTGAGACAGTACAGTGTTTCACATAGATTCTGTTTTAACATTTTGCCTCTTAACACTTTTTTATAATAAAAGTGGTCTTAATGAGCATTTTTGGACAATTTTTTTGTAGCACCTAACATGTCTATGCTGAATAAAGTATTAAAGCATTTTTAGTATTAGTGTGTTTATTATTAAAGAAGTTTTCAGGGGCCATTTTGTTTAGTGGGATTTTGAACTTGATGAACCTAGGACATTAAAAGACTGTGACTTTTTTTTTAATAGGTTATCCTCTTCATGCACCTGAAGCCTACTTTCCTTATTTCAAGAAGCATAATATCACAACAGTCATAAGACTAAACAAAAAGATTTATGAGGCAAAACGCTTTACTGATGCTGGTTTTGAGCATTATGATCTGTTCTTCATCGATGGCAGCACACCAAGTGACAGTATAGTCCAGAGGTTCCTGAACATCTGTGAAAATGCTGATGGTGCCATTGCTGTACATTGTAAAGGTATGTGCACCTATTCATTTCTGACTGAAGTTCAAAATAAATATAAATCCATAGAGTGTATCCCAGAAATACACCATTAACACTTTCAGATTGTAAGAGTAATAATGCTTTATGGTGCTTGACTAAATATTTGCCAAATATTTGTTCTTTTCCTGTGTATATGTAGTCCTTACAGCCTACACTGTTATCTGCAGGAACTGACAATCTGTTGTTCATTGTTCTGTGGGGTTTTTTCAATATGACTTGAAAACTTGAGATTTAGTTGATGCAGGTTTCTTTTTTGCATTATGCTTTCACAGCATTATGATAATTGGCTAGGAAATGCAAAACACTAAAAGGTTTTCTTTGTGCTTTTTGACTGTTCTACATTTTTCTGTGGTGTATGAATTCCACATTTCAAGTTGATGTGAGTTATTGTGATGCCAGCATTTCAAACCAGCCTAATTCAGCAAACCAGCCAGAAATTGCACAAAACATGCTTAGTCAAGACAGACTAACAAAGGCTTTTAAGGGTTCAGCTTGATTTATGTTTAGAGTTGTGTAAGCACATTGTGGAGACAAATGTCTTGCCTGATCAGAAGCAAGAATAGCACAATTCATAATTTTCCCATGAACAATAAATATGCATATCAAAGATAAACAGGTTTATTTTCCAACAAGTTGTTACTGTTGCTAGAACCCAGAAGTTCTGGCATCGATAAGCTGAGAATCCCCTAATTGGCTAAATAAGAATATAAACCATTGATTTATGCAGCAGGAGGTTGTTAGTAAGTTATTCTCCAGCCTTAGCTGCTAAAGGAATACGACATACTTGGTAGTGAGTTAGAGATGTGCTTTCTATACTGAAGTATTTTTGGTCTTTTGTCTGACCATTTAGTAAGCGAATCAACAATCTTGTTCTTTTTGTTTTTATACCACCCTAAATAATCCTCTACAGTGTTAAATCAACAGTTAACTCAGGCCTAACTCAGGCAGAGTTATATTGCAGAGATGTTCTGAGCACAGCTATTACTCTAGAAACTGTCTCAGATGAGGTAGAACAGCTGATTGAAAATTATTGTAATGGGAAGTTTGTACATTAGCAGAATGTTGGAGGAAAGAAATTAAATCAATACTTTGCCTTTAAGTCAGTCTTCCGAGCTTGTCCTCCAAGCTACAATTATGGATTCTCACTAGCTGTGAACATCTACCTTCATCCTACCTAAATCATGTTCACTTTCAAAAAAGTCAGTTCGTGGTTAAATGTAAAGAGCTTCTAGTTGTGTATGGAATTGTCAGCAGAGATGTTTGGTTGCTTGGGGAGCCTAAACAGTTGGACAGTTCATTTGGACAGTTGTTGGTGAATAAAAAATAGCAGGCTATTGTGAGACTAAATTGCAAATACTGTATTTGCGGGAAGTAAGGTTTAAATGGGGAAACACTTTACTAGTACATGAGACACAGAGCTAGAAAGAGATTAATTCTCACTCTTTAGTTTAAGATTTTACTGATACTAAAAGCTAATTTCTCTGTGTCTCTTGTTGTCCCCTTAAAAACAGGATTAGTTTGGGATTGTTGGGCAATGGGTAAAATTTTTTTAAGCTATTGATATCTGAAATTATACACTGGTCAACAGTCATTGCTCTTTATACAGATAGCAGTGAACAGTTTTATGTGCTGGTTTCACAACAAAACTGATGCAAAAAGAAAAACCCCCTGAGCTGCTCTCTGAGATGTGACATATTTGCACTGTAGGTTTTAGGTATTTGTGCTGGCCTCTCAAAGGTGCTTTAATTATGGTTTTTTACTGGTATCATAAATATGAATTTGGTATCCAGCTTGATCATGACTTTTTAAAAAATATTGGCCTTTTTTTAAACTAAGTTTGGAGTAGAATTTTTCAAGTGCCACGAGTGATTGCTGTTACAAGTGTTCTTTTAAACCTTAACTTTTCCAAAGTATGAAAGATTTGTCTCTGTATCTACAGAGCATTGAAATTGAATTATGTGATAAATGGGACACTGACTCAGAAATTATTTCTTCAAATACTGATACGGTGAATAACATTGCATGGAAGTTTTCTTACATCCTGTACTTTTATTTGATAATTCTGCAATGCTCATCCCTTCATATGTGGCTGTTGATTCTTGTGTTTCTGCAGCTGGCCTGGGGAGAACAGGAACATTGATTGCCTGTTACATCATGAAGCACTACAAGTTCACACATGGTGAAGCCATTGCTTGGATAAGAATATGTCGCCCAGGCTCTATTATAGGACCCCAGCAAAACTTCTTGGAAGAGTATGTGTATATATATATATATCTATATATATGTACCTTCTTTGCTCCTCTGCATCTCTGTCCATCTTGCACTGTTTGTAGGATCTAATTTGTCTACTGACACTTCTAAGTTGTCTGTTCAGTAGATTTAAGGTTAGTTAATAGGGGATTGAAATCTGAGTTACTCAGAAGCAGTCAGCTTCTCTGGAGTTCTGTGCATTTTGTCCCCTTAGAGGGGCACAGGGCCTCAAGACTGAATGATTCTGTTCTGGGGAATTTAGGAGTTAGTCAAATGTGTTGGAAGTGGACAGATGTGGACAAAAGATGAAATCAACAAATAGGATTTATTAAATATTAGCATTGGAAGAATAGTCTTTAAATACTTTATATACCATCTGAAGTGCTTACCTTTTGCATTTATTATTGAGCAAGTTTAGGCAGTTGGCTCAGAACCATTAGCTCTTAAGGTTTGCCATAATATTTTGTTTCCAAACAAAGGTTTCTAGTGGAAGTGTATTCTGATGTAATTCCTCACTATTTTCTTCTTTGTTCAGTGTAGGAATTTAATGTTGTTTCAATAGTATGTGGTAGGGTCTCAGTTCTTGGATGGAACTAACATGACTGGTACCACCCAGCAAACTTCCTTATTGAGGAATAAGGCAGCCTCATCAAAAATCTGCTCTGCCCATGCACATTATAGCAAAGAAATTGTTATTATTTTCATCACCTGTGTAAAGGATATATTCTTTCAGTTTCTAAAAGTTGATATTAGAGTCCTGGTGAACTTAACATGACTACATCCACTTGCACTGCACAGGTCAGCTGTAGTTTCCCTGCACAATATCTGTATCCAGAAAACTCACACTAATAAGTTGCAGAGTTCTGTATCATCAGTTATGCCACACATGATGTATATAAAAACACTGGTTTATATTATTTTTAAGTTGTGTTTTAAGAGCTTTAAAATATGATTGCAAATTCCTATTTAGTTAACCTCTTTCCCCAACAGGATTTGAGAGAATGAAGTTTTAGTGCTGTGATGACTACAGACTAATATGGTGATTCTAGAAGGGTTTTTGTTGTTTTTGAGTTTTGAGGTTTTAAAATTTTTTTGTGATAGACACATAAATTTGTTTCCAGATGATGGTGTGCAGAAGATTCAAATGTTGGCAGTCTGTGTGACGTGTCTTCATGTGGTTTTTTCTATGAATGCAAATGTGCTGATGTGAATGGCTTTGGTTCTGTGTCCTGAAGGAAGCAAGCAATGTTATGGAAGGAGGGAGAGCTCGTCCAATCAAAGCAGAAACAGGGAGGAGTCATCAATGGAAATATTAACAGAGTTCTTTGTGGCTTAAATGACATTTCCATCAGTGATAACCTGAACAAAGCACCAGACTTGGATCAATTCAAGGAGGTAAGTGTTCTTAGAAAAAAATTCAAACAGACTGAAGCTGAGCTTTTAGTAACTAGCTACAGATAACTTCTAAATATTTTTAGGACATAATTAGAACAAATCTCTGCTTAATAAAAAAGATCAAGTAATATTTAAAACTGTTATAGGTAATTTTTCAAGCTTCCAAAAGTTTGCATTATTTCAAGTCATTGTCTCAGGATTTTCAGTTGTTTTCTTGAGCATGAAGGAAAACAAAAAGTCAGCTTTCCTCCTGGAAACCAAAAATCTGCTTATTCCAAGTTTTTAACTAATAATAATGCAGGTGTGTATATATGTCCAGCCGATTCTTGAAGTAAATAAATGCTGGCATCAGGCTTGAGCATTGTGAACTTTGAGGTCAGGTTCTGCAAAAGGTCAGGTTCTGCAGAAATGTGTGTTTGTACAGAAGCACATTTCTTGTACCAGCACTATGCAAAGAGTAGTGCCATGTCTGCAGGAGACACTAGAGCAGCCTTCTGGGTTCTGATCTTTGTGAAGGGAGACGCTCACTGCTTTCAAACTATGCTGCTCCTGGGATTTGATAGATTCCCTTGCTTGCCTGCTTTTGTTTCCCAGAATGATTCTGAAGACAAGGATGTGGAAGCCCAGGATGGGATGACACAGGGAGATAAGCTGAATGCCTTAAAAAGTCGTAGACAGCCTTGTTCTGCTACAACTGGAGCTCTCAGGTAATTATACCAAACTGAGGTCATTTGCAGTTTTAAATTCTGTCCGTGCTATCAGATCCCTGTGGCAAGTACATGATCTTGTTTAAGGCAGTGGTACTGCCTGTACCACCTTCTGTGGTGGAAACTTCTCCAGCTATGAATCTATTAGTTGTAGATTTGGTTTGTTACTCTTTCTTTTCTCCTTTTTTGCCCTCTTCCTTCCTGTTTAGGGATGCCTTCTTACTGTGTAGCAGTAAAAGATATTTCAAAATTTTTAAATTTATATCTAGTATTTTAGAACTTACAACTTGAATAAAATATTCTTAGTCAAACTTAGTTGTCTTTCTATAATTACTTTTCTGTACTCCTTATAGAAATATAGAATTTTTCAGAACCAATAAAAATGTGAACTTTGAAATTAAACCTGGAGTAACTTGCTGTTCTTTTACTGTAAATTAAAACAGTGATTGTCAGTAATTCTAAGTCTTATTTTTATATTTTAAGCCAACCTGAGACACACAGATATTATTTGGCAGAGGGGAAAGGTTTTTCATCCTCTAATAAAGATTGCTGCTTTTGTTTCTTTAGGCTGCAAGACATGAAACTAAACACCTGGTCAATATCACAACCCTTCAGGTACTGACTTTAAAATTATAGTTCTAAATGTATGTCACTTGACTAGGGTCCTAATTTTCAGTGTTTTGGATCATTGCTAATCAATTGATGTGATCATTATTTCAAACTTCTGAGCACAGGCAGATAACAAACCTTTTTAAACACCTACAAATTGCATGCCTTACGCCAGTGAATCTAAAATACAATATGTAAGACAAAATTTCTATCATTATTAAGCATTAATACTGAAAAGAGCACATTTTTTTCAGTTTTGTGACCTGAATTTTTGAGTTGAATTTTTCCAGATGGGTAGCATTGGAAATTAATGTTTTACCCTTTCTTGGTGTGTAATTAAAGCTGCTCAATGTCATTTTCCTTCTGTGCTTGTAGCTGGAGATCTGTACCCAAGTTTTTTCATCCTTTAAGGTCTGATTGTTGTATCCCCTGATCTAGGGCTAGAGAAAATTAATTTTTAAAATTAATTAATGTGGACAGCCGTAATAGTAACAATTTGAGTAGTCCAGTGTAACATACATACAGCTCATTATCAACACATGAAGGATTTTGTCATTAAGAATCCCACCTTAGAAAGAGCTGCATGTTCTGTGCAACTTTGTGGAAATTTTCATTTGGAAATGATACTGACCTCATGAAAGCTACAGTTTTTGGTTTTTCTACTCATACTTGCTCTGTAAGCTCAAAAAGTACTCTTAATGAAGTTTACATTTAGAGTTCTAAAATTTATTATAAAACTTACCTTAAATCTATAAAAAATGGACACTCGGCCTTCATAAATTATCAAGGTGAAAAGTAGCTTGTAACTTTTTAATAAGGTGCAGCAGGGGAAATACTTGGAGTGGATATCTGAAATGTTTTTTTTTAAGATATGTTTAAGCAGGCAAACTTGAGTTTTTGCTGTTGAGTTCTGAGACTTGAGAATTCACACTTTTTAAAATACCAATCTATGTACTGATAGATTATATGTGTTGGAGATGTATATTTTAATTATAAAATCTTGCTTCTCACTGGAACTCTGCACTCTTTTTAGACTGAGTACTTCAGGTGGCACAGAAGGATCCATGTCTCCTCTGAAGGCCTCCAGAGTGATGGCAGTCACTTCACCGTCTGCAGAAAGAATAAGCAGAATTTCCACGTCCTCAGGCTCTACCCTTAAAAGGTTTGTTTTTTTTTCTTCTCATTTTGGTACAAATGCTTGCAGTATCCTACAGTGGTTGTCAGCACATCTGCAGCCCATGAAGTCCTTGCTCTTCTTGGCTATAAGACTTAAATTTACTTACAGTGATTTGCTGTTCCACTAGCCTAACTTTATTTGCCTACAGATTTAAAAAACAAGCAAACCCCAAAATCTGTCCTATTGATCTGAGTTTTATACAGATTGTGCCATCAGGAACAGTACTGTCTTGTTCAAATGGGTTGTCAAGGTTTCTTTCACTTATCTCAGATATTTACAGATGTTTTGTAGATTTCCCACTAGTCTATATACTATCACTCTCAGAATATGGAGTGGTAATTAATTCTTTTATGAACCCTTGATTTATTACTATTTAGCTCCATTATAAGTGTTGCCCTATGTAATTATATATATAAAATGACACTCAGAATGATTGATGCATTTTTAATAAATATGTGCACAAATATTTCCTGAACAGAGTAACCAGCTTGAGGTATTTCAGGACACCCTATTTCTAGTCTCAAATTTTGTCATACTACTCCTTGGTTACTTGAAGGCTTGTATCAGAAAACTGATAGCAAGAAGCAGAGGAGGAGTTCTTAAACTGTTCCATGTACACAAACCACTTCACTGTAAATCAGATACTGCCTAATCCTTTTAACACCATCTCCTGCATGCATGTGTGGTTTGACAGAGGAGAAAGCTGGTCGTGGTGTAGTGCTTGAATAAGCAAAACTTGGAAACTCCTTACAAAGAATTCTGCTTTTTGTTACTTAGGAGCTAGAAATGAATCTGTGTGCAAACACAGATTATTTCGGAATGGTGTGTGTTATTCACCTAATGTCTTCTGAATTGTCTGTTATATTTTTGTATTTATCATTACATACCTTGTGAATATTTTTTTCCCTGCATGTGTTTTCCATTCAGCATTTCCATAAACTCCAGACTAGCCAGTTCTCTAGGGAACCTGTATGCTGCTTCAGATTATGATGAGAGCAATGAGACATCATCGTCCTCTAGGACAGGTTTTTCTGTAAGCCATATCTCCAGTCACCTGAATGGCAGCTTGCAGCTGCCACACAGAAAAAACCATGAACTGAACAACAACTTATACAACAGAGACAGCAGTAGTGGCAACAAGCTGAGCAGCCCAAGCAGTTTGCACAGCGACGTGACAGATGAGTATGCACCAGCCTTCCCTTATGGGCCTTACAGCTCCTCCAGCACCATGCCAGAGGCCATTCCTGTAAGTCACAGTCACAACAGCACTTTCAGGCAGCTCACTGATGCTTTTCTTCCTTGCTTCTGTGAGCAAAACTGTTGCAAAAAAAATCTTAACTCAGCATAATTCTCCAGCTTCCTCTAATGTTTCTGAATGGCACCTTTGTCTGTTACCTATCATTTCAGATGCTTTTTTCTCCATCTCTTCTAAGCATCTTTACATGGAAGCTTCATGAATGTAAATTGTGTCTGAACTTTACATCTTTTCTGATAACTTTTTTTGTGGACCTTCTTACCCTTTATATTTTATTTCAAATTATCCGTAACACAGTCTATAAGTTAATTATGTGTCTTCGTCTTTGTGCAGTAAGAGATTTTAAGAAGCCTTTGTATGTAACTTAGTAAACAGGAGGTAAAACATCCTTAAAGATAGGGCTTATTTGAGCAATTAGTGCTCTTGACTTGAAACCTACTCCTAACACCAAATGTGGAAAGTATTATAAGCAAGATATATCTGATGGTCTCACATTGAAACTTTCATTCCTCAACAACTTTGTTGCCTTGGGCTTATTTTGTGCTCTTTTTCTATGCAAAAGAGTCTGTATAAAGAGGATGTACAGATAAACAAATGCAACTTGAAAGTGTTTCTATACAAAATGTACAGAAGAGAGACTAGAGAATCTTCAGTTATGAAATCGGAAACAGCTTAATCTATTCTAGGGAAAAAATAATCATATCTACTACTATAAATCTAAAACCAATTTAAAATACCTGATTTCCAAGGATTTGATAGCCTACTAATTATAAAAAAAAAAAAAGTACACTGTTTTTAATAGATTTTGCCTATGATTAAGGGAGCCTGTCAGCCTCTCTTGACTAGTTCTGACACTTAGGATTTTTATTTTTTTTACTGTGTGGAAATAAAATTGTCTTTGTGTAAAATTAACTTCAGAGTATTGCACATCACTCTTCTGTTTCCTTAGCACTGATAAATTGTTTAATATAAAGAAAGTTCTGGTGTTATACCTGTTAGTGGTTTTGGGTGTGGTGAGTCTGTCTGAAAACAGCTAATATCATTCATTATTGCATGTACCTAGGATGTCCTGCCAAAGATCATTCATGGGCTGTGTTCTTTTCTTCCTGCAGAAGTGGAGGACCTACCCTCTTGTTAGCAGCTCGGTTGTGGCACCACTCACAGTTCAGAAGCCACATCCCTGTAGCTTGGGAGTATGAATTTCTATTTCTGAGGATAGATGACAGTAGGAAATAAAATCTCATTATTCCATTGTGGAATTAAATTGCATGTGTGACTGAAATGTAATCTATATAAACAGAACATTGAAGTTAGTTGAGGGAACGTGGTTCTGTATTCTCTAACTCAGTGAGTTCTACTGTGGTAGAATCTGCTTGACTACAGCAGCTCTTCAGAATACTTGATGCTTTCAGACTCCTTGTTTAAAAAAAAAACTTTAGTTTCTTATCCACTGCAGTTTATCTGGAAATAAATGCTGATGTTCCATGACCTTAGAATCACTGTTCTGCAGAGTTTAAAACTGAGTTTAAACTTTACTTTAAACAGCAGCAGTAACTTTTTGCAAGGGGGTTCTAGAATGTTGCCACATCCTCACCTCTTTAATTTGACTCTGTTTTTCACTGCTGCATGGGATCATAATAAATATATATAATTGAGATTTTTCAAGTGAGATATAGAACCCATAACAGTTTTTCTATGATGAAACAAATTCTAGAACAAGAGGACTGTTCTTGTTTAACTAATTTGCTTTAATTTCTTCTTAATCAAATAGAGATGGAGAGGTGAAAAGCTGTATATCAAGCCAGGAAGGAATCTTTGAGACACATTGATGAGTCTTTCATTTGTTCATACATTCTGTTTGCTCTGCAAACTCATCCTTTTTAGGTGTTCCCAGTCTTCAATCCAATATGCTTACAAAAATTCAGTCCCCAGGAGTTCAGTCTTCTGCTCCTGTTGAGTATGCTGGAACTGAAAGTCAGTATACCACCAGTGGGTGAGAGCACTCACTCATCTGAATAATAAGTGGTAAATTGGCTGATTTTATTTTTTTTAATGTCTCACTTTCAATACTGTCTCATATTTAATGTATTGAACAATAATTCTTTGGAGAGTTAGCCCATTCCCATTCTTTTCAGTTGTTTCTTTTGTGAATTTTACGCTGCCAGCAGCATTTTTAGAGGGCTTTTTTCATATTTTACTTACAGCTACATATTATGCATAAGGCATACGCATGTAAACTTACATGCAGCACCCTAAGGGGAAGAAACTCCTAACTATAATATGACTTAGTCATGAAAATAAGCTGACATCATTCACAATAGGCCAGAATTTACAAGGGTACCAAATGATAATGTAAAAGCATTACAGAAACAGTAAGCCTGTTTTCGTCAAGCAGCTTTAAAGGTTGAATGTAAATATAACATCTTAAAAGCTAAGAACTGTCACCTCCTTTGGAGAGGTAGTTGCTGTAACTTAATGCTACAAATGATTTTTTACAGTGGAAGCCAGGTTAGTGGATTTGTTCCATAGGAATAAGACAGGAAATTAAGTTTCGGTGACACTTCAGGTTTCTTTTGGATCTAGATAGTTACAAAATTGTGGGATAGTGCTGTGGTTCTCCTTCATCTCATAAACCATCGAGGTGCAACATAGTTGGCTTTGACACAAAAACTCCCCAAATCCGTGGGGAGAGGGTGTGGTTTACAATGTAACTTCCAGAATTGGAGCATGCCTTTCTTTATTAGACAAGGATGACTTAGGAAAAGGGAGGAAAACAAGGAATGTTGGTTACTGTATAGTTTAAGGAAGAAGAAAGGAGCAATTCATGAGGAGGTGAAATAGCCATGTTGACAGCAGAGAGGTGTTTACAGCGCTGTGCATTGCAGTGAAGAAGGAAATTAATTGTTGTCTCTTTGCAGTAGAACTGTTAAGTGACTTAAACCATTAATTTAAATGAAATATCTTAGGCATAGTGTAACATTTTAGGTTGAATGGAAAACATTTTTAAAGAAAAAAAACCTTTCTAAAATGCACTATTCTCCTGTTATAAGAGCGTCTTTAATTTTCTTCTTACCTGTCTTAATGAGTTAAAAATTCATGGTAGGCTATAAAGGATATAACCTGTGAATAATTCTTGGCTTGATATTGCTCGTGAGGAGGAGAGGCTATACACAGTCAAATGCAGCAAGGTCTTTAACAAGATTCTATCTCCAGTCTTCACTGAAAAGTGAGGTGAACTAAAAATACTCAATTTTATATATTATATGCTGTGATGTGAGAAGCAGCATTTCCTAGAAAGAGTCATGCCATGCAGAGTCTACATAGAAAAGTGCAAGTTTCTGATTTACCTGTGAAGTAATATTCTTTCAATATTATAATGGCTAAAAAGTGTTCCTGTTTGGAATGTATTTCAGACATGAAAACATATTTTCTGATTAAAGCATTTGCTTCTAAATGTACCCTGTAGGCCTGTGCATCTCTGTCACAGAGGAGTGCACTGAATTGTTCCCCATTTTATGCACAATTGACTGAGTGCAGTCACTGTGCTGTCCTGAGGTTTAAGACAAGAGCAGGTTTTTCAATCATTTAATCTCTGAATGCTTTCTATCTGGTAGTGAGCAGCTCACTGGCAAATATACAGATGGTTTATTTTGAGGACAACATAATTTTTCTGAAAGACTAGTCCCACTGATTGAACAGAGTCATGCTTAAAACTATTTCACTTTTAACCTGGAACTTTCTGTATCTCTTTATTATGTTGGTGTTGTAGCCCTCTGTTGTCTTATTTTCTTGTTGTGGGGTTATCTCATGCTACTCATCTCAACTTGATTTTCTTTTGATAAGCTAAGTTAGCTCAAAAATCCTTTTGGAAAGTGTTCAAATTCTTTAGTTTTTTAAAATAATTCTGGTCCAGACAGCTGCTCTGCAGTGCTATCCTGCTTATAACTACATAGCTTCTTTTATTTTCTTTGACTGCAATGCACTGGGAACTGAGGGGGAGGGGGGGAAAAAAAGAGTTGTTACCATATATGATAGTGATTTCTGTTTATTTTGAGTCCCATGTCCTGCATTCCTGGAGGAATTTTTAGTTTGATTTGGGATTTTTTTTCATGTGAAACTCTGTGGAAAAGCATAATCTTTTTTTCTTTTTAGTTGGTTGGTTGGGGTTTTTTCTCTCCTCCTCCTCCTCTCCTCTTCTGGGACCAATTAACCCGTCAAGGAAGATTGGTTTTTCCTTACCACTTCAGCCCCTGACATGCAGCTGTTTTGCTTTTGGTGGCACTTACCAGTGCTCTGAAGCTCATCAGCAAAATATGGAGCAGTATCAAGCTTCCAGTTCTGGCAGAATTCTTTTAAAATCAGAATTCTGTTTCATCATTTCCACTTCACTGCTTTAGATGCTGAAATTACTTGAAGTCGTGACAGCCCAGCCTGGGCTTGTTGCAGTGTTTGTGTTCTTTCTAATTGGAGAACATCAGGTGATGTACCTGACAGAAGTCTGTTACATGTCCTGGTGCTTTGTTTATTCATTTAGCTCATCAAAGGACTCTTGAATGATTAATTCCCTTTCTCTTAATTGCCCAAATCTCCCTTCCCTGAGTTAGATATCAGGCTAACCAGCTGTAATCATGCCGTGCTTTTATTTCAGAAAATCACCTTATCACTCTTACTTATCTATCTTTGTTAACATGAGTGGTTCAGGAGCATTTTGGGATGGCTAGCACAGTGATTTTTCAGTTCTAGTTTGTGTTCACTAAACTCCTTAGTGAGTTTTTCTGCAGTATGGAGAGAAGGTTATTCACTGATCCTCTTTTTCCAGTGTTTGGCAATGAAACAGCATTAATACTGCCGTTCCACATTCCACTTAACAAAAAGAAAGAATAAAAAATAACCATGACTGTAACTATTGTTGTCTGACATGTATTTTTCTCTAATGGTGTTGTCCTTCATCAGTGCAAGCTTATAATCCACTTTATTGTGTTTATGCTGATGAACTAAAATAAAAGCTTGATTTTTTAAGGAAAAAAAAGAAGACTTGCTGTTCCAGTAAATAGAATAAATATTTTATTTTACAAAGTGTGTGTTTTGATTAAACAGACTGTCTCACAATAACATTTGCAGAATTACTCTCTTCAATTATAATCACACTTAAGGTACTGCTATGAGACTTTTGCTTTGTTCTTACAATAATTTTACATCCAAATATCGCTCTTTAAAATGTATTTTTATTGGAGAATATGTAACTGGGTAGTCTTGAGATGAGTCACCTTTTGCTTCTATAGCTGTCATGGAAACTGGCAAGATGGAAACATTGCCAAAAAATTGAGACATGTTGGCAGTGTTTTAGAATTCATATACATCATTTTTACCTGTAACATGGTTTTTCTTAATAAGAACTTACCATTAATGAAGATAGGACAGGCTTTGCAAAAACCAAGCACTAGTGCACCTTGTTGATGTGTAAATTTAGCAGACCCACAGATTTCACATGTGTGTGCATCTTCCCTAATGCATCCTGAGCTGGTTTAGTGGCTCTTGTGTATTCACAGTGGTTCTTGCCTGCAGTGACATTCCTATTGCAGCAGTGTTTTGGGAGAGTTGATGCACAATTCCAAAAACTTAAGTTACGTTTTTGCAGTTGTTTGAGGAGAGGGCATGTTCCGATGCTAACAAATAGGCCTAAATGCTGTGGGGTTATTCTGTCCTGAAACAGAGTTCAAATTCAGGCTGCCTTGGTCCTGCAGTCCCATATCAGCAAATACAGTTCTAGTGCCTCAGTGGATTTGGTGCTGATTTTCTTTCTATGTCTTTTCTTGAAGAAAAATGAAAGTAACCTAACCAGTTAATTCAGCATAAACTTCATTAGATATGCTTAACTGTAGTGAAACCATCTAATTCTTAGTTCTTTGTTTAAATGTCTGTTACTTGGGTATAAAATGGTAAGCTTGACACAGCATGGGGACCACTGTAGGAATACACATGGAGATTTCTTCTCCGTCAACTGGTTTTATACTCTCATCTCGGCAATTCAGCAGTCAATTTTCTTTGGGTTTTTTCCTTCTATTTTAAACTCAATTTTAAATAAGATTTTATTAAATCCAGCAAATTACTTGTAAAAATGCATTGGTGATTTTTTTTTTTTTTTTTTTTTTTGCTTTTAATGAAACTTTCAGAGGCATAGGCCATACTTTGAGTCATGGCAAATGTAAATTTTAAAATAGAAAACTCCTCAAAAGATTTAAAAGAAAAACGGGGGGGGGGGGAACCCCCACAATTACAGGCTTTGAGGCTTTACAGTCAATCTCTTTAGACATGTGAAGAGATTTGAACACAGATGACTTTTCTGAAAATGAAAAAAAAATCAAAACAACAAGCTTCTCCTGCTATACTTAAATTTTTCAAATTCAAATGTGAGTCTGTATACTTTACAATAGCTCAGTTGTTACAGGTATCACCATGTTTTTAGTGATAGAAATTTATGTGAAGTCACATAGATTAATCTGAAGAAAAATGCTGTTTAGATTTAATTATTTCCCTGTATTCAGAAAAGATTTTGAGACATTAGGAAGAAATCATAGGGATGTGAAGTAGAGTTATGATGAGGGTGGGAACACACTGAAAAACATATTTCTCCATTTGAAAGTAAATAAACTGTGCCTACCCATCTGTAATGAAAATTACCAAAACATCCTATCCTGTTTCCAAACAATATATGCTGCTGGATATTTGGGGGTTTTTAATGTGTTTTCTTGATGGTTTTTTCCCTTTTTTGTTTGTAACTTGGATGGCTAACAATTTTAAGAGTTGCAGTTTAAATTTCAGAATCTTTAATTTATGTTTTGCTTCTTTCATTGAAATAATGATGTAGAATTCCTGGTTAGTGCTGTCTGCTGAGTGAAAGGCTGGTGTTCTCAGTTCTTTGTAATTAACACTTGCTGGTTTTAAGAGTGTAAAGTGCTTTCTGGTCATCTTTCATCTGTCCAAGCTTAAATTAATTATTACTGTACAACATATGAGAGTATATAACCACACTTCATGCCTTTTAAAAATGTTTGTTAGTCAGCTTTACTTGGGATTCTATTTTGATGGATCCATTTCAAACACTGCACTAATTAAGTGTAGCCATCTTTCCAGTTGTTAAAATGCACTTCTGAAAATAAAAAGCCTTTGAGGATCATTAAGAGAGGAGAAGTTTCAAGTGCTCATTAATGAAGGGCTATTCTTTCTGCCTTGCTCTTACTAAAACCAGACCTTAAGTCAGTGGTATTCAAGTCTATATGCTGACAGCACTTCTCTACCTAGGAAAGAAGATCCAGATGGTCTCAAATCTTCAAGATGTGAAAATGCATTTAAAAGACAACTTTGAAAATATACACTGAGACCTAAAATATAGGGGGAAAGTAGTTGTGTGATATTAGTTAGAGCTAAAAAGCTATATAGAAAAGTATTATGCTTGTACTTGTACTAACGGTTTTCATTATGGGTGCCAAGGAGCATTTTCTGTAATGATTAATTAGGAATAGTAGGAAAATGGAAGGGAAGACTGTAAGGGTCTAGTCTGTCTTAGGAGTCATGTTGGTCTCCAGTAGTTCTCTCTAATTCTGAAGAATTTATGCTGTTTTAAAATACATTTGGGGGTTTTACTTGCTTTTGATTTATAACCATACTAATCTGGGACAGCTCATCACTGTACAAGACTTGTATTCATCAGAATGACTTCTTAAACACATCTGTATAGGAGCTAATAAAATGACTGGATATTGTCTAAGCTGATTAACTTTTTAATAAAACTTTAGACTTCAGTAGAAACAGAAATGTAAATAAATACAGAAGAGCGGGTTATGATTTTCTCTTAATTATACTGACTTCTTACTAATCCAGATGAACCATTTGCAGTGCTTCATTTTCATCTGATTTTGGTAGTCATACATAAACTTATGCATCTGTGTAATTACTGATGTAGCTTTTTCCTCACTAATGAACTACATCATGTGTTTCCTGTATCATTATCTGAATCAACATCTAAAGTAAGCTGACTTTTACAGTAGCAGTTGGATTCTCATTCAGGATAAATGGAAACAATTCAATTACAGTACCAGTGGTATTTTAAAGGACTTGTAACACCTTTGTTAAGATTCTCAAGAAACTGGTTTGGAAAAATAAGTGTAGATAGAGAAAAGTTGATGGACTTTACTCAGATTTTAATTTATTTTATTCATCTTTACCTATGTAGAGATTCAGGACCCCATCCCCCAACTCTGTTCATTTATTTTCCTCCTTTCTGTCCTCCTCTACTCCTTAAGTGAAGAATATATGTTATATATATATAAGTAAAACCTCTCCAGTAAGTTTTAATCAGTTTTTCTTCTCTGCACAGTCCCTTCAGTCTGGGTATGTTCAGTACTAAAGCCTTGCTGCTTTGGTGAAACCTGCTGAGCTCTTCAAATCGATGTCCTTCATGATGGAGAAGAACTGAAGAAGCTGCTCATTAAAAGGAGGAACCTTCAATACAAGATGTATTAATTCCTTAACACCAAGAGGAGACTTCTTAACGGGCAGAAATTTATTGTTAATGACTACTGCAGATGCACTGAAGTTGAATTTATGGAAATTACTACCCCATGTTATATACAAATCTAAATTTTTTATGTTGAGACAGCTTGAATATATTTCTAATGAGTTTCATTAAGACATTTATTAACTTGTGTACAGTGTTAAAATATGTATTAAGAGAATATTTTGGTAAACTATATATAAAAATTATGTAAAAACTAGAATATATTTTAATTTAGGGTCTACTTTGCTACAAAAATGTGTATTTTAAAGAATTTGTACATGTTTATCAAAGATATAATTTTTTTTATGAACAAGAGATTTTTCTTGTTTTATGGATGTATCATTATTGCTTAGAGCCTGATGTAATTTACTTTTTTACTAATTGGTCTTCTGGTAATTGATGGAAGTCTTACTAGTGAGAGATTTGTTATTACAATATCAAGTAAAAGCACTCTATACATAGTGTGCTTTCCACTTCTGGCTGCTAATGTTTCTTAAGGAAACACAATGAAAGAAAAATAAAGGGAAAATATTTGTTTAGATGTGATGTAATTACATCTTCCATTGCAACAAAGAAGTAATTTATGTGATGACTCAATTGTACAATTAACGCTCTTTCAATTTCTTAAAGGATTTATGTTTTGTTTTCAATGTGGAGTGTTAACTTTTGCTATGCAATATATGCTGCAAAAATGAAGGCAGACCAAACTGAAGTTGGTAAAAATGTACAATGAATTAGGTAGCACTGCATACTTGCATGCTTTTAGCCTGTATTAGGCAGTATGTGTACAATTTCCTTAGCAGCACACAGAATATGTTGGTCATGTATTCAGTTTTTATCTAGCAATTGGATACTTTGCAAACCTGTACATTTGTTGTTAAGCATATGGCTGAGGTAGCCTCCTTTCATGGAAGGTTTTTGTCATAGTAAAGATGCTCTTTACTCTGTCGAGTACAGATACAGGTCTGTCAGCTGTGATTAGGAATGAGGCTTAGGATGAAATGGTGTTACAGGGAGGTACTAAAGATCATGTGTCAAATTTTCAGAACTCACAAGTTCATGGTAAGGAAAAGAATATAAGCAAATGTGAGGATTTTATTTGCCCCTCATGTACAAGACAAGACCAAAACATATTTGTTACCTGTTTGTTTTTCCAACAGCTGCAGAAACTTAAAAATAAAACTTAGTTGTCAGTCTTTGTTCCTGAAAACATGTGAATACCCTGCATTTGCTTTATTACTCAAGTTAAGTGCTACATTATTTTTTAAAAGATGAGATCACAAATTGCTATGGGAAGTTGTACTGAAAGTGTTCAAAAGCAATACCAAGAGCAGCTATAAAAATCAAAATCACTGAATAAAATTAACATGCAATACTGTACATTTTTGCAACTGTGTATATGTAACATATACACACAAAGTAGCATATGTGTGTGTATATATATACAATATATTGTATATGAATTATAGATTAATAAGGTAATTCTACCTCTCATAAAGAATTCTCATTTACTTTGTTATAAATAGTTTTCCTTAATAAAATTCTGATTAATTTTGAAATGTAGATATATATATATATGCAGCTAATTGATAATAAAATGCCTGTATAAGTCAGCTTCCTTGTTTCTTGTTTTTTTCCAAATATTTTGATGATTTGATCTCTAATTGAAGATAACTTTTCAAAGTCACCTTCTTTCCTGTAAACCATGTAATGTACTTAAAAGTAGGATAACATCACAAAAGGCCATTAGCAAGATAGATCCTCTTTTAATAATCTCTCTAAACTTTCTTGGTTATGTTTATGCTTTGTATAATGCCAGGTATTAGATCAACATGTTGATATTATGATGATGGCATTATGTTTCAAAATACAGTGATTTCAAAGCTGTGTCTGAACTGAGGAGTCCTTCTGGGTGACGCCCCTTGTTACACGTGTAATATATCTTGACTTTTTGCATATGCAACAGATCTCAGTCCCACCAGCAGCAGGTTACTTGTGCATAAGAATCTAAACAATTTAGCTTTCTTTAGCTTTTTGGCCTTCCTTCAATTTAAAACTAATCATAAATGATTCTAACATTTGTTTAACCCTCTTGCTGATTTTCAGCAAATTCGTTGCATTGCATGATTATTTATCTATTATTTATTAGCCTGTCAGCCTCTCTTACAGCGGATGTGGACAGTGTGTAACTGTTACACAGCCACTCTAAAGGAATGGGAAAGCTGGGAACAGAGTGGATGCTGATCTAAAAAAACAACAAAAAGCTTCTGCAACTGCATTTGGATGAATAATGGATGGTGATTTGGATGTGCAAAGTAAATAATATACAGGAAGAACAGCTAATTTAAAGGTTTCTAGTACATAGGAATCAACCTCTCCCTTGGCCTTTTTCTAGACTTTTATTGATTTATAAGATGAAATACATAAATACCAGCTTATGTACACCTTTTTTTTTATTCATAAATAAGTCAGTATTCTGCAACAATCAACTTCTTAACAACAACAAAAAAATTTGGAACAGTAAAATGTCAGGAAGGTCTTTTAGAACCTTGTAGCTTTTAAGAAATTGCCTGAAATTTATTTTATATCCTATGTTCGCTTGTCCTTGAACTTCACCATTTCTCTTCCTTCAAATATGAATATATCTGGTTCTGGGAGAACAAGTTGTAGTGCACAAGATCTCTAAAAACCTGAATGCATGGATCAAATAAATCTAAAGGTCTCTACGGGGCTTAATATTCTGTGGCTAACATCTTATGAAACAGTTAATCATCATAGTCTCTTTTTAAAGTATGCTTTATGAAGCTTTTCAGTTAGGGAGGTATTTCTTGTTACAAATTCAGAGACTATTTTTCAATTACAGTACTGCAGAAAGAGGAGGATTTTAGTTTCTATAATAACTGTTCTTTACTGACAACTAAACAATGAAAGGCCTCAAAAGGTTTGACACTTGATTAGATCTACACTGTAAAGTGCAGCAGGCAAAAAATATGGTAATTAAGGGCCTGATCAAGTAAATCACTGAGGCATGTCTTTAACCCTAAGCACATGAGCCATCTAATTAATTAAAAGTGAACATAGATATTCATGTTTGTAACGAAGCCACCTTTGGATCAATATTTCTGTCAATTGTTAACATGAGCCTTTTTTATCAAATAAAAGATATGCTGTATTACAACATCTATTAACCCACATAATTTAACTTTTTTAACTTGAAAAATGTATATGGCAACTGTAACTACCTCCTAATATATTCTTTTGGTATTGCTATTAGCATCAGGAGTTAAACAATATCTAAAAATGCCTTATGAAGGTCTCTGGTACAGATAATACCTTACAAGCAGTGATTCCTTGCTTTTCTAGCCTACACCTAACCTACCTGCAAAAGCAGTTTTTTTTCTTAAGCTCATCACAAAATTAAACAGCATTCTGTATCTGGAAAGCTTTCCAAAGTAAACTAAGTTCTCTTACTGAGTTTCTTGCCCAGGTTAAGGACAGTTACCATTCTGTCCCTGTTTGAATAAAGCAGGGTAGAGTTCCTGGGAGAATCCCATGACTAATTATTCTCCATCTGGGAATGGACTGTTAATGCCTACTCTTCAATCAGTTTTAGTCCACCTCAGGAGCTGTTATTCACCTCTCTAGGAACTAATTTTGGAGCAAGCTCATTTCAAATACTACACAGATCCTGTGTTACCTGTGTGCTCACCAACACCAGTGTTCACCTCTGGCAGGGTGGCAATGCAGGATTTCCTGTGGGTTGAGACAGGCTGAGGTTTATGAAGAGATGTCAAATGTTCCGATTGAGAACCAGCTTCCTCAAGTAAGTACTGTCTTACAAGGATTGGTCTATTTATTGTGTTTGAAAGATTTCATTTGGAAAGCATATTGTTATTATAGACCAGTTCTAAAATTAACTAAAATTGCAGAAGCATACTGAGCTTACTCTTAACCAAAAAAAGATCAGAAAAAAATCTGTTAAAACGTGAGTATCGAGCAGAAAAATTTCTACAGTTTATGGACCATATTTCAGACAGAAGTGACTGATACTGGTTTAAAACCTTGCTTCAAATGAAAGCTGTGTAAATGGGTTAGACCCAGAAGACTGGTAAGGCAGAGAGAAAAGAGTCAGACTGTGTAGTTGGAGTATTTCTGGAGCATGATAGGGTTTGGCTTTTTTTTTTTTTTCTTCTTGATTTAACAAGTTGAAAATCTGCTGAATAATTCATGAAGAGTGGAAGGGCTGAATCTTCCTGGAATGATATACAGTGTACGTACTGTGGCACAGGAGAAACTGCAAAGCTTTGTATCAGTTGCTGCCGTTTCTGCTGCCGATTGCAAGGTGCTGCTGCTTTTGCTGTTTTCACAGCTACGGAAACCTCAGCCGTTTTCTGGTCTGCCAACAGCCATTTGCCTCCCTATGGACCCACCTTCACCAGCTACAGTTTGTGGACTCTCTTGCTGCCTACCTGCCTTGGACACTGCTGGTTTTTGGATCCTTACTGCAAACAGCATTTTCTGGACCTTACAGCTTGTATGACTGAAACCTGCCTTAGAGTCCTTCAGCTGCACAGCCTCCCGTGTGCTTGGTGAGGACTCCTGCAGCAGAACTTCTGACCCAGACAAGGATGGGATTTACAGGGCAAAGTCAAAACTGAGCTGCATTCAGCGAGATGCCCAACGCCTCTTCCTGGAGTGCTAGCTCGCCTCTGCTGCTGCTCTGGGAGGACTCCTCCGGGACCCGCATCTTTCTGTCGCTGCTCTACGCAGTCTTAGCTATCTCAGGGACTTTATCCAATGTGATGGTCATCTATTTAGTCTTCTCCTTCAAGAAGCTGCAGACAACCAGCAATGCCTTCATCGTGAACGGCTGTGCGGCAGACCTGAGCGTGTGCGCCCTGTGGATGCCCCAGGAGGCTGTGCTGGGGCTGCTGCCCCCCAATTCCTCCTCCCTTCGCTCGGCGGAGTACCGGCTGCTCCGAGGGGGGCTCCTGGGCCTCGGCCTCACCGTCTCCCTGGCCTCGCACCTGCTGGTGGCTTTCAACAGGTACGTGCTCATCACCAAGCTGCCCAGCGTGTACCAGGCCCTCTACCAGCGGAGACACACGGGCTGCATGATCGGGCTCTCCTGGGCCCTCGCCCTGCTCCCGGTCCCGCTGCTGCCCGGGCTCTGGACCCTGGGCTCAGCCCAGTCGGACGGCAGCTCTCGCTACACCGCCCTGCTCCTCGCCCTGGCCGTGCTGGGCCAGACCGCGCTGCTGCTCCACTGCTACCTCGGCATCGTGCGGCGGGTGCGGGGCAGCGCCAAGCGGGTCAGCGTCCTCAACTTCCACCTGCTGCACCAGCTGCCCTTTCCCGCCGCGCCGCCGCCGCCTCGCCGCGCCCAGCGCCGCCTCAGCAGCGTCTCCGTCCTGCTGCTCTGCTGCGTGTTCCTGCTGGGCACCCAGCCCCTGGTCTGGGTGAGCCTCCTCGGCTTCTTCCTGCGCCCGGCGCCGCCGGCGCTGCAGGCCGCCAGCTGGCTGCTGCTCTGCTCGCTCTCGGCCCTCAACCCGCTGCTCTACACGTGGCGCAGCGAGGAGTTCCGCCGGGCGGCCCGCTCCGTCCTGCCCCGCGGCGAGGGCCCGGCGGCCGCCCCGCGCCCCTCGGCCGCCGCCGCGGGCCCCGCCGGTGCCCCGCCCTGCCCGCAGCTGCCGCGGCGCCGGGGCACGGGGAGCAGCGCCAGCGCCGCGGCCGCGCCGCGCTGAGGGCCCGGGGCAGCGCCGGCACCCTGGGGCCGCGCGCGCGCGGGAACGGGCGCGGCCCCTCAGGCCGCTCCGCCACCCCCGCCGGCGGCCGCCGCCCGTCGGGCAGCCGAGCCGTCCCGGCCCCCGGTAGCGATTCTTCCCCTCCTGTTGCTCCTTTGTGACCCCTCGCACTTCTTGCCCGCTCCCCCTTCCACCGCACGGCCAGGCAGCGCCGGGTGCCTCCCCGAGGCACCGGGACGGACACTGGGGCGGGATCTCCCGGCCGCCCCCTCAGCCCCGCTCCCGGCACGGAGCTGTCCGCCCCCAGGAGCCGGCCAGGACTCCAGCCAAAGCACTGGATTTAGGAATCTGGGATAACCGGTAAATATGGCAACGCACGTAACTGTTGTTATGCTCTAAAGATTTCAGTATGAGACAGGCACCTAGACAGCTCTTTCTGAGACATATGCAAGTTTGTTTTTATAAAATCGATGTAATTCTTTCAGCATTTAAAGTAGTTCTTTGAAGTGAGCTCCTGAACACAAGGTTCCTTTGTGAAGGACTGGCAGGTGTCTCATTACACACACGCGCGCACAGACACCGGGAGCTGCTTCTTTTCCCCAGCATACCTGATCTCTGTGCTCCATGCAAGACCCTCCTTCAGCTTTCTCTGGCAAACTTCAGGATGATGCTGTCTGTGGAAACTGTTAAAAACAAAAACATATGCACCTTTGTGGTGATCTGGTTTGGATATTTTGTTTTGAAAGCTTTTTAAGGCCTGTTTTGACAAAGGTCTCTGCCCATGGGCACTCGATAAAATACAATGCAATATGAAGGCTGGTGTTGCCCATCTAACCTTGTCACCTGTTCAGTTACCAGTTTGTTGTATCTCTCTTAAATATATTATTGCAGAAGTATAATTTCGCAGCCTCTGCCAGATACAAAATAACAGATTCTGCGTGGCATTTGGAAAGGAGACAGCTCCTCACGCCGAAACTGTGGTGGTGGGTGCTGCAGGCCCATTCCTCCCAGGAATGTTCTTAAAATCCTTGTATTTCCTTCTCTATTGCTTGACTTCCTCCTTCCTCTTTTCCAACACAGTTGCTGCTGTTCTCATGGTGATGATACTTAGTGCTGTGTTTGCCTTCTGGCACAAACGTCTGCAAGAAGGTAGTTGTGTTCTGAATCCGTGGGCATCCACAAGCAGTACCACCTAAGCTGTGCTGTCTCGAGAAGAATGGACCCATGGGAACGTAGGAAACTTTGTCACAACAAGAGTTTGTTGCATTGGGTGACACAAACTTAGAGCTCTCATGAGGGTAGTTTAATGATGGGATAATAACAAGGAAAAGACACACATGATAGGTGATAATATAAAAGGCCCTTTGGCCATATTTTATAATGCCCCACACACTTAGCTTGCTTTACCTGCTGAGTTTGAGTTTCCATAGAAAATCCTTTAAGAGAAGGGAATAATTTAATTTTTTCCCCAAGACTAAGACCTATTAGGTATCTGTGATACAATGATGTGTCTAAAAGTCCCATACCACCTGGCATAAAAAATCTCCATAATCACAGAAGAGATACTTGTTAAGGTCAGGATTTGAAAAACACAAAGAATGAAGACCTCAAAAGGATTCTTTTTTTTAAATTGACATTCAGACAATGTATGAACATCTTGAAAACAGCTTTAGCTACTTGCAAGTACCTGTGGGAAAGTAAACTAGTTTCCTCGAGTCTGAGTTTTACAGAAAGTTCTTCCTTCATATTGGAGACAGCGTTCTTCTGAGTGATGGCACTAGAAAGATGTAAAGGGCCCAGCAAGGAAATATTGAGCATATAAAATATGCAAGATTGATTTTATTAACACTGTGCACATATCTTGGAGAGTGGAGGAGCCCCTATATCCTTGTTGTAATATCTCATCCTAATCGCAGTGGCTGTGCTTTAGCTGGCTTTGTGGAGCAAATGGTGAAGGAAAACTGCTTTGACCTCATCTATCCCAATCCTGGAAAAGATGCTGGTTCACTTCCAAAATAAAGTTCAACCAAGGGCCACCCGAGAGTAAGACCCTGTTCAATTACGAAATAATCCTTAGGCTGAACCCACAGAAGAATGCATATTGCATCTCCCACCATGGCTAAAGGAACTCAAGACACTTGGTAAAGCTCATTACTGAGCCCATAAGCAAAAAAAAAAATCAAACTCTAAAATAAAAAATTAGACAACGCCTCTCCCCTGGTTTTGGAACACGTTAGTCTGGAATGAAAGCAATAACATTTTTCCAAATTCAATGTTCAAACCATCAGATAACTGGAACTTCTGGGCTTCTTCCCTTGTGAAATAGCATGCAAGTTAAATCTGAAATGCCTGTATTTTATATAGACCACCTTTAAAATGCAAAGATGTATAAAAATGCTATGATGTACACGACTCTAGACAGCTGTCCTTATGCTATGCATCAATTCCAGAAACACCTGGAAATCCCTTGGAAAGTTTGATGTAATTACATCTAACTGTAAATATTTGACTGTTTTAATATACTCAGGTGACCTAAATAACATTGCGCAGAAAAAAATGAATTTAAAGTAATTAAGAAAGAGTATTTGTCTCAAGATCAGTTTCTCTCAGAAATTACTGCTCTGAAAAGTCCTGTATGCCTTGTTCTACAGCCATAATCTTTGTATTTCCACCTTGTAAATACTCCATGGTAAATTGCAATGGAAGCTCAGCTTGGCTCAAGTTCTCCTGGTTCTGTGGCACTGCTTCTTGGTTAAGGAAATGGATTTCATTCTCACTTTCTGTCATTCTATGCTTTAATTTACAGATTTATATGTCCTCTGCTAATTTAATGGTGACTTTTCTTCTACGTGAATTTCTGTCATGCTCAAACAACTAATTTACAGACACAAGGGATATATTGCCAATTTACAGACACAAGGGATACGTCCTTTAAAATGTCTCAACCAAACACTCTTTCAAGAGGTGTAAATGAAGATGATGGAAAATCCTGTCAGCAATTCAAATGAGGTTTGCTTGAACTGAGTTGCTCCTTTCCTCTGGTGTTGTGCCAAGCAAGTTGTGTGAGCATGGCCTGAAGCTGCCCTTCCTAGACTGGCTGGCATTGACGTGTGTTAGCTGCCTTCATGGGCTTTAGATGGGAGGTGAGAGCTCATTAAATCATTGAATTTATGATGCAGTACTGATACAGTAGTGCACATCAGCCACGATGTTCATGTGCAATAGTTGCCCATTCCTTTGCTATTTTCTAAGGGCTTCTGGAAACAAGAGCAGGTAGGAGTCAGTAATAGCCTGCATGAATTGTGGTCAGTTGCACTGATGTGCTTGAAAAGTGCCATTGAGTGTATTATAGCCCAAATAAATCTGCCACTCAGTTTGTGAATTGCCCATGCAGAAATACATGTGGGACCTGCTTTTTGAAAGTAAAATTGTGATGCCTCAAAATAACACCCTGAGGCATGGGTTATTTGTGAAAATAGCTTGCAGAGGGTGTTCCTGAAGTTAGAGTTTGGATTCAATCTTTTGGAGTCACCCTCAATTCAAAATAGTTATAAAAAGCCATAGGGCTGCTTTGTGGAATTAGGTACCTACAGCAATATGAGTCTCCACCAAAACTGGGCAATTATTGTCCTCAAAATAGTGTAAAATAGTGTAAAAAAGTACAGGCAGCAAGGTGAAGCTGGGGAATTATGACAAGGGGAGATGAAGAAGGCAGGACAGGGGCACTAACAGTTTGATCCTGAGAAACAACACAGAAAAGAATCTGAAAGCCAGAAGAGGCCTGGGATTATTATAAAAGTAACCATCTCAGATTCTTTGATTCTTTGTATGTGAGGAAATACAATTCTATGATTTTCTTAATAAATAAAAACCTGCACTTGTATTTTTCTTCCTTTAACAAAGCATTCCATACACCAACAAATTTTCTTTAAACTCTGAAATCAAAAAAGGTCTGAGTTGCATCAGCAGTCTTGTGGAGACTGCATTCAACAGCAGTGCTGGACTGACAAGCAGAGATAACATCTTAGCTAACCTCCAGATTCAGTCAGCCATGAGCACATTGTGAACCTTTTTTTCCTAACTACCAAGTTGATGCTATTTTTAAAAAAACCCACATACAGATTATTTTCAAATGAAGACATTTAAGTGTAGCATTTCATTAAAGAAAAAAGTGACAACATATACTTTAGCTTTCTATTTAATCTTAAATCACATAACTAGATTATTGCAATATTCTTTAAATTCAGAAGTCCCTTTCTCAGATGGCAGCGAAAATAGCTTTTCTCGTGACTGTTTAACTTCTAAGAAAGCTACTTTTTTTTGCTCTTTTATGTCAATCCTTCCCATGCACTGTCATCATTTTACCAGGGTAATAGTCTATTTTCTTTCCTTCTCTTCCTCTTTCTTCAGTGTCTTCTGTAATTTTCTTCACTAAGGGAAAAGTTCTTGATTCTGCTGATCAGGGCACAAGTCCTTGAGCCAGGTGAGTTTTGGGAGACAGTTGTAAACTAAGACTAAAGAAGTGATGGACAAATCCCACATATTTAAATTTCTGTTTAGAGTGAGTAGGTATTGAAGTTGGGCTTTTACTGTGCAGAACAGTGGACAAATTTTTTGTCTGTATTTACAGATATTTGCATTTGAGTAAGGTTGTGTAAAAAAAGGATAATATGAAAGAAAAATTTAAAAATAGTTTGAAGGCTGGAGAAAAAAATCTTTTTGGCTGAAGAGTTCAATCATAGTAACTTAAAAGTGACATCATTACAGAATAAGCTTATTTTTGCAGGTATTCAAACTAATCTGTTACCATACATGGTGATCTATTGATCTCTTCTGGTGTGGAAAACACCACCTTACAGGGAAATAGCTCTGCTTGAAGAGCGTGGGCCACCTTGCCTGTTTGCTGTCAAGGAGTTCAATATGGTAAAAGTCCCTGTGCAGTCTGCCCTACACCCAGTCTGCATGGATATTCATGAAAATAAAGAACGGGAAACAATACTGAGAAAAAAAACATTTGTGGCTGCTTTCTTGCCTGAAGCTTTGGGTCTCTGAAGAGGCAAAATAACCACTCCAGGAAGGTTAGCTGTTTGGAGTTCAGGGAAAATTGCAGGATGTCTAACCAGCAACCCCAGACATCAGGCTTGTCATCAGTGTAGAGCCAAGCTTTTGAATTGTTCAGAAGGAAAGCAAACTGCCAGTTGGAAGGGGAGCTCAAGCCAATCAAGGGAGTGTGTAGCACCTTAGACTTCACCATGCGGAACTTTTCCTCTTGTAAGACAATGGGTTGAAATAATGAATAATAAAAACGTGCCTCTGCCAAAATTTTTCAGCATCCTTGAAATGTCTCTTTTTTCTGTACTGTGAGAATCACTCCTGCTTCCAAAGTTTTCCTGCTGCTCTAGAATTGAAAGCTGATGAAAAGCATAATTAGTATTAATTACCAGAGAAACACAAAGGAAGGAAAAATAAATCTCATCCTTACTGGACAGAATCAGCTCTGGCAGTTCAAGAGCCAAGGCACACAGAACAAGAACGGAGCTGCTGTTTTGAAAAGCTTCACTTAAGACCAAAGATGCCTTGAGTTCAGGCTGTCTTCACCTGCTGTGTGCTGAGGGCAGAATTAAAAACACAGCTAGGCTTCAGACAAGCTGCATCCCTCCTGATCTGTTCTGAAGCTGATGATGTGATGGAGGTGTAATGTTAGTCATAAAGCAACAAAGTGAGCATTAGCAACAGAGGAAAACTGTGAAAGGGAGAGCTTGATGAATTGAGAGATGATGAATTGAAAAATAGTCAGTTTTATAAAACATTTGCTTAATGTGTGTTCCATATCCTCTATGTTTTCTTCTGACCCCTTTTTCTGCCTTGCCTCTGTGCACCACAGTGCTGAGATAGCCAGTTTCTTCTCAGCCTGGAACCTCTGACGCTGAGTTTGATGTAATTTCATTAAACAGTGTTCCTGTGATTCTCTATAAACTTTGCATCTTCCATTCTGAGGTTCAGTGAGATGGCTGTAGCAGTGTTGTCGCTGTGGAGACAGGAGCACCAAGGTTTGAACAGAGTTAGTAACCAGAAATACTGTGAAGGTATGTGAGTAGTGCTGCTTCATATCTATGTTTGAGTATTCCTCCTTTGTCTTCTGTTGCATTTCACACATGGCCATCTACACATACTGGAATGGCTTCATTTCAGGAGTGTCCTTTTTCACAGAAATATCTCTTTCAATTAATCCTGTTTTGTAAAGGTAGTGATAAAATCTTGCAGGATTTGAAATGTTCAGCCTTATTAGCTCCTCCAGTGAGCATAATTTTCCCTCTTTCATTCAACAGAGCATCTCCCCTTACTCTAGATTAGTTTTTCTCAGTTTGTGGCATAATTTCTTTAGGACAGATTAAATGAAAGAGTTGGTAGGTTGCAACATGGGGAAAAAACAGCCAGCCTCACCACTGCTTCTATCTGATTTCAACAAAGACATTTTTATACCTTTCACTGGTAGCTAGTGGCTACTAGCTTTTTTTTTTTTTTTTTGGTATGCTAATTAAATCAAGGCAGTAGAACTCTATTGTGTTAAAAATAGAGATAAATAGAAACATTAAAAATATTCATTGTATAGAAAGAGTAAATATAAGCTCTCTGAATTTCACAGCAGATATCTTGCTTGGCTCTTTGTTGTTTAATGTGACTGTTATGTGCATACGAATAGGATCAGGACAGTCACATGCAGATTTAACAGATGATGGCTCTGAACTGAATTAAAGGCATGAATTAATTTTCTTTTATCTCATGCATCACTAAATATTGCTGTCTACTGATTATCTATATAATACCTGTCACCTGATAGCAACCACGGTCGTTATGGTAATGTCAAGATTATAATTATAGTCCCTTCTGCAATGTAGTCATACTATGCTAAAAAAATCCTTGAGATGATAGTGTCCCATGCTTGGTATCAGCCCAAACACAAGTTCATTTTGAGACTGTTGAGGGGAAGATATTTTGTTACTCGGTTATTAACATGCAAGAATTATGTACATACATGTACATACATGTGTATTTAATCACAAAATATGCAGCCTTTTGAACTATGGCTTTATTTCATTTGAGATAGACAAAACTTGTCAGAACTTCATATCCCTTTATGAGCATCCCTTTGGCTGAGTTTGGGAATTTAGGAATATTTTTAAAATGGAGTTATTGCTCAGAGAAATCTTCTTTGTTTGGCAGCATGTGTCAGAGTGGTAGATGAGCCCATACCCTTTTATGGTAGAGCACAAAGGTGCCTCAGGTGTTCTGGCTGCTCCTCCCAAGGTCTCTGTCATGTCAGGAGCTGGTGAGCTCTAATGCCCAGAAGCTGATCTGGAGATCAGGACTCCTGGGAGACACATGTTTACAAGACTCCACAAAGTTGTGGGTGGCAGAGAGAGTTTTGCTTCCCAGAGGATTAAATAGGTCTGATTTCTGTAGAATGTAGGGCAGAATTCTGAGAAAAAAAAAAAAAGGTCATTATTTGGTAGCTTATGCAAATTTTATTAATTGAGTTTGACTATTTTCTTTTAGATTTCAGAGATAATTTTCATTTAATTATAAAGAAAAAGTAATGTCTCATAAGTATACAAATTTATAAACAATCTCTTCCCAAATTTAAAACAGGTTCTAGGAAAAGCGTATTGAGGAACCTGTGTGAACGCAACTTGTGGAGCAAATAACTCAGAATAAAAACCCACTACATGTAAAATAAGAGTATTGTAGCCACTATCTCATTTAGTGCCATCTAACACTATAAATTATGTTAACCTAATGAATAAAATAGCTGATTATATGCTATTCTTATCTGTAATCTGAAATCAATTGTGATCAGCTTAATCAGGGTTGAATGTCCCATACAAGTTTATATCTGTAAATGAGATACCTTATAGAAATACTGAAGTGTTCTTTTATTTCTTATTTTCATCACTTGCACAGTACTATATTGAAATACTGTTTTCTAGTAGTTGATTTTGGGAACAAAGTTATATAAATATATAAATATATAAATATTTGGTAATATTTTTACATCAATATTTGGTTTCAAAGAGAAGTGTACAAAGCTGTTTTTGTGCCAGCCATTCTTGGGCCAGCATAGGTACCTATTGTAGAAGTTTTATTCAGATAGTCTGTGGACAGGCTTTTGGCAAGAATGTCCATAAAAACATTCAGTGGTGCCAAGGTTGTCTGTAGCTGTTAACCAAGGGTGTCTGATGCTGGTGGAAGCTGTCACAGTGCAGGCAGCTGTGTCTGTCAGCTCTTTGGGAACAAGGAGGCAGCTGAGCTCCAGCTGCTCTTTTACAGGGGCCAGCCAACAATGTGAGTTGCTCTCCCTCATACAAGGCTACTGCCAAAGGCCCCAAATCCTGCATCTCTCTAAGAAATGCACATTTATGCCACCTTTACACTCAGTAGCTCATTTATCCTCATCTCTTCACAGACTTAGGGTGGTTTGTGCAGAAAGGAATAAGACCAATGGAATCTCAATTAATTTGTTAATTATTCAGAGATTAAGGCCTTAATATACCCAGATCATTTAAGAAGTTCAGTTGATTACTAGGATTTAATGGAAAATCTTTATCTTGACATTCATTCTGAAATTAATATTTGAAGATTCAGCTGTTTTCCTCTTCGGTATTAACAGCATTAAACACTTGGCATTCCAGTAGTAAGAAGTTCATGTAATGGTGCCATTGGAGGAGCAAACCATGCTTGTGGGACACAGCAGGAAATATCTATCACTCCTCACAGTAATGAGCACAGCAGTGAATTAGAAAGAAAGATTCAGCAAACTAGATTGGATCTTGCGTAGTCCAGCAGAAACTGCCAAGGGTATGAGTCAGACCCAGACCTGGAAGAGGCTTTTTCTGTTCTACCATTGCAGCTTTTGCTCTGAAGTTATACCCTCATTAGAGGGACTGGATTTGTTCTATGCTTACATAGAGTTAGGTCCTGCATATATTGTAAAGGCAAATGAAACCCAGGCATCTTTGAGTGGACCTCAGATTCCATGTGTGTGCAAGGAAATCCATTACTCTCCCACCACATCATGTGAAGGCAAAGATAGTTTTTCTAGCCTTTTTCCAGCCTTTTTCCTTTCTAGGCATCTCAAGGAATGTTCCAAGTCTCTTCAAATTTTGTTCCTTTGAAAGCAGATTTTTCTGTAAGAAACAAATGCCTTCAGCAATGTGCAAGGATTTATCCACATTGTCTTTGCTGTCCTGTGAAGTGTGTATTAATATTGGTATGGTGCCAGAGCTTTTCCAAAGGCATTGGTAGCTTGCCTAGAGCATCAGTAAGAATCTTGATTTCCCCATTTTGAAGGAAAGCAATAAGACCTATTCCAAAGGAAAATACATGCTTTTGTCTCACTTTTGGATTATCAAAGAGAGATTTCTTGCAGGCTCCCATAATTCAGCTGTATGTCTAGATAATTAACAAACTAACTTGACAGTTCTATTTACGATTTCTCCCTGGCCCTTTTTTTGCTTCATTACTCACCTGTGTTCCACACATGGAATTACTGAGGTCAGGAAAAGAGAAGCTAGATGGCACTATGGTCCAAAGTGATCATGTGCTGCTGGTGAGCAGGGTGAAGCTGTGTGAGTTATCTGGTCTAAAAAGCCTCTAGAATTCCATAAATATCAACAAAAACAGGACCAGAATTTTTAGACTGGATTTAGGGAGAGAATAGGTTCATACAATTACTTACCTTTTGTGTTTTATAGCACAAACAGACTTAAGCATATAAACATGAAAAAGAAAGCAGATGTAAAATGGCTTTAAGATTGCCTACACAGATAAAACTGTGAGAAATAGTTTATGCATCATTGCCTTAACATAACTTAAACATATTTGTGATTTTTAAACATATGCTCAGATAATTCTGTTTATATACATTATTGCTTATGGGAGTAGATAAGATATGTACCACATGCATGTGATTACAGAAAATCAACACACTCATCTGATTTGGTCCAGCAACCTAGAGGGGAAAAATAATCCACCCTGAAGCGCTCATTAAACCTTCTTTTAATGACTTTAAGGGTAGAGTTAAAGGAGCCTACACTACCAAAGTATACATTTCATTCAAGCAAATATCTGGGGTAGTTATTGTAAACCACTCATTAAGCTGCCTTTATATATATTTATTTTCACTATGATATGTCAGTTTCTATAATCTCTATTTTTTACTATTTTTTAATTAACAAATATGTGTAATTCATCCATTTGAAATGGAAGTCAGGCAAGAATATATGAATGTAGTTTTGATTAAAACTGCAAGGCAAACTAAAGCCTTTATCTAACCAGTAATTACTATTTAAGAGCACAAGTAGGCAGTTTAAGCTTAAGAACTCCTTAGAAAAATGTCAAAGTTACTAAAACACAAAACAAATAAACGAAAACATCTGGAAGCTCTGGAATTCTGTGCAAGTAGACACTTTAAGCTTAAGAATTGCGTAGGAGAATGTCAAAGTTGTTAAAACACAAAACAAATGAACAAAAACATCTGGGAGCTTTGGAAGTCTGGGGAGGTCTTAATTCGTAATTACTTTAAAGTCTCAACATTTGAAAGTAAGTAGAACCCTGTCAGAGAAACAACTTTGCATTTGTAGTAAAGCCAGCCTCTAGGCTTTTTCATTTGTATCTTTTTTTTATGCAGGGAGTGAGTCTGCACTGTAGCATGCCATGTTTGAACTAAGATCTTTTGCTAAAGAAATAGTCCTTTTTTTACAGGAGTTCAATAGTTGAGGTGAGGTAGTGCTGTACGAATTACACAAACGTGCATCTGTCACGAAGAGATGCAAAAAATAACTGATTTAGTAGGATTTTGTCATGGCAGAAGGTAGCAGAAAAATACCATATTGTTCCTTCAGAGTTCAGTATATCATTAATGTGACAGGAAGAGGTATGGATGAGCATGAAAATAATTTGGAAATGCTAGGAAAGCGTCAAGGTTAGTAGTTGCTAGGAAAACACTTGCAGAACTTCTGCAAATCCAACAAAAAAAGCATGAGCAAGATGACTTTAAAAGCTTAATATAATTCCAGAATTTTAATGCTTACAAATTTGCAAGACAGCATGTGAAAGCAAATTCATAGAACTGCAAGCCTACAAGGACAGTGTTAAGGAACAAGCAGGAAAACAAACAGAGCAAAGAAGTTGGAACAAAGAGGTGAAAATGGGATCGGAAGGAATGGGGGAACAAGACACCTCCTTGGAAGTAAAAATGAGATAATGGACATAGTCAACACTGCCAAGAAAACAGGAAGTTTATTGAAGAAGCTTCAGGAGAGACTAGAAGAGAAGGAATCATCTGTGGACAGAAGGCACAGTGGAGGAAGTTCAGAAGTTTGTAGAAAGTGTGCAGAGAGGTAGGTGCGTATTAATTTAGGAAGTGGGATTGCAATTTGAAGAACCTAATAGAAGGTTATTAGAACAACCAATAGTGGCAAAACAAATATCCTTTAGGTTAGCAAATAGCAAAAAATCAGTTACTTTTAACATGGCAATCTGTTTAAAAATAAGAAAAAAAAGAAATTCATTTCACAGCAATATTTTTACTTCCTCCCATTTCAAGATACACTGAATTTGCCAGCTCCTGCTTTATTGTGTATTTGGTGATTCCAGAGTCCTTTTTAACTCTTGTAGTTAGTATCAGTATACTGGAAGGACGTATTTGAAGTTTAAATGGGAAAAATTATGCTTCCCAAGAGATGGAAAACATAAAGGGCCTTCTCGATCAACAAAATGGTGAAGAGGTGGGATTTAGGAATAAAATTCAGAGGAAATTATAACCAAGTCTTTCCCTTCTATCAGCAACATGTGAAAAATTCTTATTTCTGTTAACACCTTTTAGAGACAACACCTACTTGCTGCTCTGCCCATTTGCATTGAAAACAGAGATGCTGTAGATTACCCAGGAAGGGGAGCACCATCCAGGGAGTTCTACCATTCCTCCAACTTTTATTCAGACAGGGCAGATCATGAGCCTTGTCCTTAATTAACCATAGATTTCTGCTGCTTCATTAAAAACTGGCCTTAATTTATAATGTCTTTAGGAATCACACATTTTTTCTTTAGTGGGGACTGTACCATGCAGTTTGCCACTTGGTTCTGGACTTTGGAGAACTCACTGCAGGTTTCAACATTCAAAAAACCTGAGAAATACAGGAGGGCTGATATAGTACTTGTACAGCTGGGAGTTTTGCTTTGTGCTGCTTCAGCAACAAGCAGCAGGACTGTCTGACCTGGCAACATTTCTGTCCTTTTTTTTTCTTTTTGCCATTCAAGTGCTTTCCTCCTAGAATTCAAGGAAACTCATATTTTGTTTTTTCTGATGATGTGTCAAATCCTTTTAAAGTAGTGTGGATGTTGGCTGAACCTTCTGCAGGTTCAGTCTATAGTGGCTAAACTGAATGGAAGCCAAGAAGTTCTCTAATGTCTAAGTCAAGGGTCATGTTGTATATGGAGCAAAATGCATCTATAGTGACAGGAAGCAGAGTTTTCCCTATGTTTTAAATAAACAATAGCAGGTCCAGATTCTAGTTATTGGTGATAGGAAGATCTTTTTGTTCTGTGAGATTTCTGTTTCCTGTGACACTCTATAAGGTACATCTCCTTCATGTTTGCTGGCATTATTTGTGTTTTCTAAATGTGTGATACAGCACATTCTTAAAAATAACTGTCAACTTTGTATTTGTTTTCAAGAAAGTGCTGATACTAAAATAAAGTACTAATTTTGGATTGCAGCAACAGCCACTAAATAGGCACACTCAGCAAGAAAGCCAGCATGACTGGTTTTGGATTTAGTGTCATAGGTTAACTGAAGATAGCATGAGTTGATAAATTTAATATACTTTGAATCTGTGAATGTGTTTAAAAAGATGTTCTAAACATTAATATTTTTAAGCTGCTTATCACACATTGAAACTGCTTATTTTCATTATCCTTGTATGAATTTGTTCACAAGATGGTTCATCAAAGCAGTGTATTTTAAGGGCCACATGTTTATAAAATACTAAAAGTACCAGGATAGTTAAATTTTGGCTGGTGACTGTTCACAGGAAGTCCAAGCAGGGTCTATGAAAAAGGCCTAAAGCCTTGTGAGTCTTCTAGCAGAAGACAGTACATGAAAGCATTAACATTTCTTGAAGTTGTTAATTGCTCTGAATAAATCAACAATTATTTATTGCAGTAAAGATAATTTCTTGGAAATACCAGGAGTGCATTAGAAATATACAGCACTCTAATGGGATGTTGAATAGGCTCTTCATTGACATGGCATTGTACAGTGTACTGATTTGAGGAGCAGATCAGAATTTCAGATGATTATTATGAATAAGTTTATACTGCAATAGTCACTTGAAAATCAGTCTTCTGCCATAAAAATTAGTTTCTGGTAAATTGATTTGTTTAACATCCTCGGAAGGTGCCAAATTAATTATGTTTATTTCAATCATCTGTAAGTATATGCTGCTGTATTCCATTGCAAATCACATGAGATATTGCCAGTGCTGGCTCAGTGTTCCAGAGACACCCAGAGTCAGCTGCCCTGATTCAGGTACACGGTGTCTCTCCAGCTGCCTGCTGAGGAAGGCAGCTGGAGCACAGAGTAAGAGCTGAGCCTGAAAGACCATTTTTCTGCTTGCCTCAGTTTGGGATTCAAACCCAAACGTGTCACTGCATTTGCAGTTGAGGGACAGCCTGTGAAAAGATACCCATCCTCCTTTTCATCTCCTGTTGCAATTGTTAATATTGCTGTAATCGTTTATGTGGGGTGGCCCTGCCTGCCTGCCCAAGGACTGAATGCAGCTTTCCCAAAGTTCCTCACCCATGAGCTGCAGCCTTCCTTCTGGGACCCAGGGGATGGGGGAAGGACAGAGATTCCCACTTGCCCCTCACTCTTATTTTTTCCTTTTCTTCCCTCTGTTTTCTCTCTGAGTGTAAGGTTTCACCAGTACTGAAGTTCTAAGCTGCAGTGTTTTTGTTATCAGCAGCAATGTCTAAAAGCCACTTGCTCCAGTATAGTAGATATTTTTGCTCCCAAAGAAAGAGAGGACTGATGTGGAGCACTCCATCTTATCAGAAGGCTAATTAATTACTATATTATTCTATCCTATATTACATTACATCTAAAATGAATCTGCCAAGCACTCAACTGCACAGAACTGCACAGAATCTCATGACTGTCAGCCGACAGTCCCAACACGCACACACACTTAGCTCTGATAGGCCAAGGAAACAAAACACCATCACTTTGGGTAAACAATCTCCATATTGCATTCTACTTTGGCACAACACAGACACAGCAAATGAGATAAGAATTGTTTTTCCTTTCTCTGAGAATGTGAATCTCAGAAATATTCCTGGGAAGTCATGCCTTGCTTTTCTCTGTGAAGAGAAATGTGGCCACACTCCAGCACAGGTGAGGACAAAGAAGAAGATGAGAACGTTCGTAAGCGGTTAACAAGCCAGAGGAAAGAGCCTCACCTCCTTGTGCCTGCTCTGGCTGCAACATTTGCTTGAAGCAGGAGTTAGTTTGACCATGTACATTCCTTTTCTTTTTCCCTCAGTTCTAGTCTGGTCTTGCAAAATACAAGAGTTATTCCAGCAGAAGTTAAAGAAAGGACTAATATCTAACAAAGATGAAGTTTTTGCTGAGAAAGAATAGTTATAAGCAGGAAACCATAAGGGTTCTGGAACCATAAGGGCCCCTACAGATCTTCCCAAAATATCCAGAATGCAAGAAGATTTTTCCATATACATAAACATTGAACTCCATCCATGACTATGATATTAATTTTATATAAAATATTTTGAAGTAATAATGGATGTGAAGGGGATTTCCATTCCCTCCTTTTCACAAGGGTATTTCCACAGATTTCAAACCCTCACGAAACAGTGTCGGCTCTAGTACATATGTACAAAACATGTTCAGATGTGATTGCTGAACAGATGTGATTGCTGTAGTAAAAGTTTGTTAGAAATTTTTTACACAAAACCTGTGAGCCTCTGGGTTCATTGCTGAATGATCTGCCAACTACAAGGATGGTTTCTTGTATTTTTATACCTTCATTTGCAATTCTTATTTTATGACAGTAAGGATTCTTTTAGCAAAACATTTAAGCATATATGAGGCCTCCATTACATACTTAACTGGAACTAATACCCTCTACTGATGTTATGTATATATTTCAGTATTTTGCACAACTAATAATCAGAAATACATACCTATGAAATAACATCTAATTTTTTTTTTCAGTTTTGAGATTGTGTGATGTTCTGAGAGCCTGCACTGAACTTTCTTTTTGTTTCATTTCACAAATACTACGTTTTGTTCCCTTTTTTTTTTTTTCCTTTATTCTCCTGGAATAGGTTTCAGTTTCGATATATCAGAAATTTTTTTAAGTAGGTGGGGGCATTCCAACAGATAACTGAAAGAAAGAATAGTAGGAAATCTTAATTAATTGTACTGATTTTGTGCAAATGGAATAACTGAGTGACACAGCAGGAACTAGGTGGGAAAAGAACAATAGTGTGAGCACACAATACAAAGTATTTGAAATCAAGGAGTTTGAGAATTTAGCTAGTATTGGAGGTCATAGAACATGCAAAGAGGTTAAATGCCTGCAAATATGCCTGCTATAAAATATCTTACAGTTCTGCTAGTTTTAATTATCAAGGCAACTGCAGACTACGTTCAGTAGTGCCTGGAAGCATTAATGGCTTGTGAAAATGTAGTCACCTGAGTGATCTTGCTAACTTTTTCCAGGTGCTGGTGAGGAAATATTTGCAAAGGCATAAGAGAGGCGTTAAGCATACTGAATGGGAGATTGGCTGTAATTCAAAGTTTAAGAAACTGACTTTTGGAAAGGCATATTGGAAAGGAAATGAGAACATTTATCATGTGATTTTGAGAGGACTGGAAAAAGTCCCAAGAGCAGTTATGGTGATAGGAAATGTGAGACCTGTCAGTGTAGAAGACAGTCTTTATAGAAAATAAAAGCAGTTTTAAAGTTACCCTCTAACTGACTGGGAAGACAAAATAAATATGAAAGGAAAAGTGGGTGTGCTGAAACTAATATATAAAGGTGCAGGTGATTTCATAATTAAGAAGAAAGATAGTCAAACCAAACTACTGAAAATAAGATGAAAAACCAATTACCAGAAAGAAGAATTTCAAAATAACTCCTAATTTACTGATAGCTGAAAAGAAGTTGAAAGCGAGTGCAGGTACTTAAGAGATGATACTACAAGAAAGGTTCAGAAGTTTTACATACCTGCAGTGACTTTAAATGCTAGCACTTCTAATAGTTCTATCATGGGAGAATAATCAGAGTTTCATATTTTACATATTTGTAATGACAGAATGTCAGAACAAGTTACCTTGTTAAGCACATTGTCTTCATCATTCTAGGTTATTGTTGTTTGCATGGACAAAAGTGCCCAAAAGTTGCAGAGAGCCAGAGGATGCTGGGCCCATAATAGCCAAGAAGGAAGTATAGACATGTGATAGTGAGGGAAGAAATAGTTTAAGTTCCTTTGAGTCTGAGAAAAATTTTGCCTATCTGGAGACCTAGAGCATTGTGCAGATACTTTTCAAACAGTAGCATGTAAATTGTTTCAGTGTTTGCACAGCTGGGCTTCTCCAGTTTTGACCTCACCAAAGTAATTTGGGGCATTTGCCACCGCAGTATTGCAAAACTTCTTGGCAGTGAGGGAGCTTCCCAAGGGTGCATTTCTCTTTGTAGCTATCTTCTTATAAGGTACAGGGTTTTTACATGTTTGTGCTCATTAGATATTTAAACTGTGACTTCCTATTCTCCACTGCATCAGTGGAGACCACTGCCATACTTGGAAGGCATTTGCACAACATCAGATTATCCAAAAAGGAGAAGAACAAAAGGAAATTATTGTACGTAAAATTGTTTATGTTGTAAACATGTTAAAAGGCAGGCTCTTATTTTTGTCATTGTACAACATAGCTTATTGTTCCTGGGATGTCTAGCTGGCAATGACTGGTACCACAGCTAGTTGCAGCAGAGTAGTTTAATATGAGCAAATTTTGCCTCATAGCATAGGTTCATCTGGGTTTGAACATGGAAAAAATAGTAGTCACAGAATCATTAAGGTTGGAAAATATCTCCAAAATGAAATCTAACCTTTGAATATTCTGAAGCTTTTGAAATCTCCAGAGCATTTACTTTTGTGTATTTATTGCAATCCTTTTATGGTAAAAAATATAAAGTTATCTGATATTAAACAGGCCAAATTTCAGTTACAACTTTTTCCCTGTTGTAACTCCATACTACAAGTGTTACATCACACCAAATCCTCCCCAGCTAGGAATCACTGTTGAATCTAAATTCTGCACGAGGTTTTTCTCTCCATAGTCCAATTGTTGGAGCCCAGAGGAGCCTGTGCTGTGGAGGGGCTCACAGCAGGCACTGCTGCCTGCCTGGACTCAGGCACCTGGGTTCTCCACAGGTGCTGGGCTGTTATCTGTGAGTTCCTCCTCATCTAATCTTCATTAATCTCAGATTTATTGTTTTGTAAGATGGCCTGTAACGGAAGAGTTCTTTATCAGGCCCTTTTCTAAAAAATAAGTGCTTTCTTTGTGTAGCCAAAGGACTCTTCAGGTGCTGTTCTAGTCACAGTCTCTGCTCAGGGGTGTCATTTCCCTTGAGCAGTCTGGAATTTAGGTTCACTTAGTATAGCAAAACATGGGAACTGCTGTCAAGGGAAATGGCTGTGAGGATCTAGGTGTTCCTTGTAGAAGTGGTTATGGATGTAGGAAATGGGACAAAATGAGTGTTACTTCTCATGTAAAAAAAGCTTAGGAGCTGGATATGGCCTAAAGCTGTTTTTTTTTTCTGTAGTTCTGTTATTCTGTCTTCTTTTTTTAGTCTGTAATCTCAAAGCATTTCCTCACAATCATGAGGATATTACAGCAATTCCTATTAGTAACAGGATTTAAAAACCTTCTCCTCCCTTGCAGCTTATTTAGAATATAATAGATGTACTGAAATCAATGTGTGTGTTTATATTGTACCTAGGCCAACATACTCGATGTAGATCACCAAAACATGAAAGACAACTGTCACTGATTAATTTATTGATGTTTTCTACCCACTTCCCTGGAGCACTTCAACTCTATTAACTTTGATTGCCTAAGTTAAGCACCTGAATTTTCAGAGTAATGAACATTCCTTACTAGTTTAATTAGGCAAATGACAGTGCTCAGTAACTTTAGTTGTGGCTAAATGAGACAAAGTGCAGGAACAAAGAGTCTCCTTTATAGTCCAACCCCTCACTTATTGCCACAATCAATTAATCTCTTCTAGTATAGAAACAGAACGTTTCCTGGGGGGAAGAAACATATGTGGGAACATACAAACATGCAAACTTCAATTATCTTCTTTCGCATTTTATAGCACATTGATTTGCAACCTTAATAGCAATTTTAAATAAAATATCTCATTGCAAAAATTCCTTCATAGCATGTCATACTGCCAGAGACCATGGGAGTGCAGCTCCAGCAGCCCAGCTGTACTGCTGAGCTGCAATGCAGGTGCATTTAGTCTTATGCATTGCTTGGGCACAGGCAAGCAAGAGCTGAGGCTGAGGTTTATTTGCTCTGAAGGATTCATGGGGGGTGTGTATGGTGTATACACCATACTTGGATAATAATTCCATTTGGAAATAACTGAAGTTTTTGGTAAAAATAAAGAATTAAAAGTAAAAATTCACAGAGTTGTGTTTTAAGGAACATCTTAAAATAAGGCACGTCAACTATATGTTTTTGGATGCAAGACATTAAAAATTATTTTGTAAGGGTAGCATTTATACTATGACATCTACTGGAGACTTTGCTATGACCAGTCTGTTTTTCATGAGATTTCCTAAAATACTGGTGAAATGGTTTTAAACTCCAATATGGTTAAATGAGCAAGAACTGTAAAACACATTTCCTGCTGTATTTGTAAAATATGGATGTACACAGGCATTAATGTGTGTAGTAAATGATCATGATTCAAAGCTTAACAGATTGAAAAAAAATTTAAAATATCAAAAGGGACATCAAGTATGATTCTGTAGTGATTTTTAAGGATGTTGGTAGTATAGAAAATTTACACAATCAAGTGGAGTTAAGAGTGTAGACAATTGCAAAATAATCTAAATTGCCAGAAGTTATCTCAAAGCCAAAAAGCCTTTATAGGAAAAATACAGTAATTCCAATCAATGTGCTTTATCTCATGAACTGTAAGGATAGTGAGTGAAGACTGGTGAGGCTTTGTATTTTCTAATCTTTTTTTTATTTTTTTTAAGGAATGTGGAGATTTCATCAGAGTCTGAAAATCAGAACAGTGCAGTAATGCAGGAGTGCAGGTCTAAGTGGATTTCGTGCTGTTGCAGCCTGGACTTTGAAAACTATTGCTTGAGATGTCAAGGAAAAACAATATGCTAAGCAAATTATTAGATTCTTGAGAAATTCTTATTTTACATCTTTATTTAGAGAATTCATATCTTACAAGAAAAAAAAAATCTGAGGTAATTTGAAAGTCTTCTAAGATATTTGGCATGTCCTGGAAGGGCAGTACTTCCTAAACATCTATTCTCCAGGTTTCTTAGAAACCTGATTCAGTCTCTTTTTATCCAAGAGAGAAAATGGGCTAGAATAGAGATATGCCTTGGAAGGGACCCTGAGAAGGATTTTGTTTAATCAAATGATGTCAATACAGATTTGACTATGTAATTTTTTTTTGTTTCTACATATAGCTATTGATGTGGGAGTTTCTAAGAAAGTGTTTTGATCAATAGTCATCTTCACTAGAACAAGTTTGGAAGTACAAAGCACTTCCATTTTATTAACAGTATTTGATCCGTGACTAATTGCTTTTATCCTGTGAAGCTGTGTTTCTGTAAATGTATCTTTTTGGTTTTAATGAGTGTTTTAAAGTCTATAACTAACCCTATAGCTGTATGAACAAATTCTTCAAGAACTAGGAGATGAGTTTAGTTCAGTGGTTCAGTTTTCCTTTTTTTGTGTGTACTTTTAAGGCTTTTAATTATTCCCATAGGATCTCAGAAACATGAGGTATCCCTCAGTGAAAATGAGAAGACAGGCTCTTATCTCAAGCAAGTTGACACCAGGTTCTAGTTTGACATGTCAGAGTGGTCAGTTTGGACAGACTTCACAGCTGGATGAAAGCTTAATTTCAGTGGCAGATTTACAAACAGGATGTAGGGGCTGTAATGAGATGAGCTGTATTAAAGCAAATCTTTTAGCATTTAGCATCAGTAGCTAGGTTTTAAAAAACAGGAAACCGTTTCAGGGTGGAGACTGCAGAAGCACCTCATGTTCTTTAACATAATTGTGTGAATGCCTGTGTTTCTGTAACCATAGGTTTCTGTAACATAGTTGGGGTTTATTATTTCAGATAGAAGGCCCTCCCTCCCTTTGCTCCCTAAAAGGCTGCATGTAAAAAAATTCAGAGGGGAACTTCCAGTGACCTATTGCATTGTATTGTTTCTTCCAGCAAAGGCTGCTTTTCTCGGCAGTCATTCACAATTTTGAAGTCCTTCCAAAGGAAGATAGGCTCATTGAATTGGTCCAAAAGAATCAAAATTCAATGGCTAGTGCTAATACTTGCCAATAATTTTCTGAAGTGATTGCAAATTATGAGCTTTCCATACCTGATTGGTGGCACAATTTACAGGGCCCTCATTAGGAAAGACTCGTGAATGTTTGTATGGCCAAATCATTCTGGTCACACATTTCTCCATAGAGAAGCAAATAAGAAATTTTAGTGCCTCTCAACTGCCTTGATTTTCCCCCCAAGTATTATTGCTATTATTATTATTATTATTATTATTATTATTATTATTATTATTATATCTGATGCTTTACTACATGACAATGGTGATAGACGTTTATAAAAATATGACTAGAACATAAACTAAAAGACCCCAACTATAATAATATGATAAGAAATAGAATGTTTTACGCAAGGAAAAGTCAGCCAGGATAGAAAGAAATTGGGTACCTGCCTCAGTGAGATGAATTCTGTGTTCTGCTGGAGAACACACATGACAATTTCATCAAAATCAAAAGAAGAGATGGGTGAATATTTATTGGCTTTCAATTAAAAATATTTTTCAACCATTTTTTAAAGAGAACTGAAATTGAGAATGACTTCCCTAATTGCTTGTATATGGATTTTATCTGCCCTCTAGGGAATACAGTACTTTTGAAGATTGATGTAATTCAGCATGTAGATACATTGGTTCCACATTTGAGTTGCCTAGAAGGATTCCAATAGAACTTGGAATACAGAGGCATTTTCTCTCCTTTTCTACTACAGATAAGTCTTAAACTTTCCTGTGTAGTTCATTCACAGTGTTTTTCATTTCCTTTGAGCTTATTAAACAAGTCAAATGACAGTTTCCATCAGAAAGAGTAGTCCTTGGCCTCTGCTTTTATGCATGCAAACAACTTGGTGATATTGGCATTCACCCACTAATTGAGAAAAACATTTTAAAACTAACTGAGATTTAAATATATCTGAGATGATTTAAGCTATAAATTCCCTGTTGTGTGGAGAATAGGACTAATAAATTCATTGTTAAAATGAGTCTTAATCCTGACAAAATAGATGCAGATACAGCATTTTTGTGGCACCAGAAAACAAATTCGTGTTTATGTACCTTTAATAAAGGTAGAGTACAGAAGACATTTTCATGAGTAATCTGCATTATATATATAAATCACTAAATAAACCTTAAACTCCTCTTTTTTAAAAAATGTCTTTTTATCTGCCTTCTATAACTTATTTTAATTTAAGGTCAAATGTAAAGGTCACAGACTAAATATAGGCTGTTTGAATGTTATAAATATCACAGCATGGATGAAGTGAGGAAGATTACTTTTTTAATCTGAAGATTAGCATCAGCTGTGATTTAGTAAAAAAGAACTCATCTCATTTCCAGTTAATGTTTTGTATTTCCTTGATTTAAGTATGTTGTGATTCCTGAAACTGATATGATCTGATTACATGATAATTTGTAGGTGGGAAACTTTTGGGAAGTTTCTTCCTGTTTTCAGAGATAAAATGTTCAAATTAGACAAATTTATATGCACCAGTATTTACCAGTGTTTGTATGCATTGTTCATTCTGAATGGGTTTTGACTTTTAAAACAATTTTGTGGTTTTTTGCTGTTGAAGGAATAATTGCAGTAAAGTGAGACAAGCTAAAGAAGGAAGTCATACCTCAAATAAAGAGACATAATCTCAGCAAATAAGAACATTATTTAAAGAACTGTGCAGTGAACTTTGCCAGTTATGAGCAGTCTTCCTCTTCTGCTGAAGCCGCTGCTATTGACTATTGCTGTAAGTTAGACATTGGACCTACAGTAAAGGCAAATGTGGGAAATGATCTGTTCCTCAGGCAGATTTTGCCAGAGCACACTCTAGTCCTGCATTTCTGTTCTGAGAATGATGGGTGTCTGTCCAGGTGGCCAGCTTTGGCAGGACAATAAATCGATGTTCTTTCTTCTGTGTACCAGAGGAAGCGTGGAGGAGGGAAAATGTCTTCCTTCCAGAGGATATTTGCCTTTGCCATAGTGATAGAAAAAGCTGATGAATAAATCAGCCAGAAAAAAAAAAAAAAAAAAAAAAACCAAAACCACAAAACAAAACAAAAAAACCAGAAGGGTCAGAAAACTTATGGCAAAGGAAAAAACAGTGAGAATACTGTATATGTCAGGACTCTGGTTGCCATTTCATAAACAACCTTCTTCCTATTTTTGTGTCATTTACTTTAACATCCTGTTTCTTTCTTTATCCCATGTGCAACTTTGGGATTTTGAAAAGGGCTGAAGCCTTAAAAAGGTTTTGTTTATTGTGTATTGGGAGAAGGTGGAGTCTTCTCTGCTAAAATTGGGAAATGTTTAAGGAGAGATAATAGATGCTTCTATAATGAAAAATGCCAACTTCCTCCCAAGAGGAGAGTGGAAAGAAACACCACAAAAAGAAAAGTGATTTTGATTATATGTATTAGAGATTTACTATTTAATACATTTCATTTGAAACAACTTTGCATTTTGAGACCAGTTTTGAGATGATTTTCAAGCTGTTGTACAAAGCCAACTTCTACTCTTCAAGTAAAGATATGTATTCTTGTGATAAAATTTGCAAAGTTTTATGCTGTGGCAAAGACAGAACTACATCTGAACTACATCCATGCTTTGCCCTTGAGCCCTGGGCTGAGCAGCCCAGCATAAGAGGAGCTCTCTAAATTATCATGTTCCTTGTGACTTCAGTTACACCAATTTGGGCTTGCAAAGAAGCAAGCAAAGCAGCTCCCTAGCCTTTCAGTCATTCCAGTTTGCAGTGTTAGTAAATGTGGGTTAAAAAATCATTTGGTAAGTCATTACACAGCTGAAGAGAACAATGCAAAGTCTAAAAGTGTATCTTGAAGAATCTCTGTTTGAGTCCCTTGGGCTTTAGACTAAGCCAGAATGCAAACCTAAGTAAGAAGGTGAGGTGGTCAATTTGGGAAAATCTTATGTTTACAGGAGGGTGCCAACAGGCAGCTCTGTGACACTTGTAGTGCAAAGTCAGCAGATGGTGACCCAGCCAAACTGTGCTAACAGAACTGAGATAGCCCCAGAGCAGTTCACTCGCAGGCAGCAACAGCTGTGGGACAGCTCAAAACTTTGACAGAGGCTCTGTGCAATGCAGGGATGCTAAGAGCTCAATTGATAAAGTTCAGTGGCATTCTAGATTCAAAAATGACAGAGATTATTTTAAAGTTTCAGGAGAAAAAAGTTTTGTAGTAGTGCAAGAGGAGGGTAAAGCAGCAGAGCTGGTTTAAGAGTGGCAGATCAGAGCAGGTGATTCCTTGTTCTAATTGCAATAGTGTTAGTTAATACTATTAATTTCTATTTTTCTATGCTGTTTAGGATAAGTTTTAAAAGGCTGCAAGCTTTAGAACTATATCTGTAAACTTGTATTTCCAAATCTCTTAGATATTTCTCAAATTTCATTTGCTCATAGGATTTTTCTTGTACTGAATTTTGCTCCCCAAAACACAGACTCAATGCAGACCATTTCTCTCTGAGTCCATGTGTAAGCAACTGTATCATTTGTGTTTCTACCAGTCTCAAGATTTTATATTTTAATCTGCTTTTGCCCTGTGTCAGGGATGGGATTCTGGCTTGAAAAAATTCTGACTTATCCACTGTAGGTATATTCCGTCCATCTCCATCTCCTTGTAACAACTACACACATGAGCATATCCAAACAGGACTTCAGTCCCAAAAGACTAGAAATGGGGGAATAGGAATTAGATCTCAGATACTAGGCAGCTTCTGGACTACTTTCCATTATTCTTACCAAGGTTTAGAGGAATATTGAATTAAATAGAAAACCAGTCTTTCTCCTGCAAAAGCAGACCTGTCGAATGCTTTGGTGTACAGTTGTGTTTCTTTTAATATACACTGGAAAAGAAAATAAACAAATAGTTCTAAATGTGAGGGAGAAACAGCAGCAGCACTTAATTATGAAAAAGTTTCCTTTTGGCAAAAGAAGTTAGAAAGTATAACCTCCAATGCAAAACATCCAATGTGTTTTGTAATATGTGGAAATAATAACAAGAGAATAGAAATATTGTCTATAATATTTTATATCTTAACTCTATGTGCTAGCACCATTTGTCCTTTCATTTGAGCTACTTCATAAGAAAATTTTTCCTGAAATATATGAGATACTGAAGCAAGAGTATTCAATAATGTTTTCAGAATTTTCCTCAATACCTACTTCCCGTTTACCATTTTTTCCAGTTTTTGTTCTTTTATTTTATCTTTGCATTATTTATTGTGTTTTGTGGAGCAATTGTAAGTGATTCCTGGTTTATCAAGAAAGATTTTAAGTTTTAACATAGAAAGAACTTATGATATTTAAAATAAATTGCTTTAACGCTCTTTCAAATAGCCTCCTAATATGTGGGCCCTGGAAATTTTACAAATGAATTTGTGACAGTCTGACATTCATTCATACCTTGACTAGTAAGTTTCTCAGAGAAGAACCTGTGAAATTTATCTCTGTGTAAAGCGCTGTTACACTGGCAGGAATGGCAGATTTCATTTCTCTTTAACAGCAAGATTTTAAAGCTGCCTTGGGCTCCTGGGTAGTTCCTGCATATTCATATGGGAAGCATCAAGCTGCTCTCACTGTTACTGACACTTCTGTGTGTTGTAAACCCAGATGTGACAATCCAGGCCACACTCTTTCCCTGTAGGCTTTTGACATTCCGTGAGCTCCAGAGAGCTCTCTGAATAATGTAGAGGCCTTGCTCTTGAGACACAGCCAGCAATTACAGCCAAGGTGAAGCTGAAGTTCCGATCACATTTCAAGTTAGGCTTGAACTGTTTTTAACCCTCAGTGACTTTAAGGAGTTACTATGAAATCGTTGCAACTGATGTCACTCCATAATCATGAGATTACCAAGAAGTCACAGACGACTTCTCACGTGGTTTTTGCCCTATTTCTTCTAATTAGATCCTGACAGGATTTCCAGTTATTCACAATGGTTTGCTTTACAGCTATGTGCCAGAAAAGTGCTATTTGTACTCAAGTCCCATAGGTAATTGTGTTTGCCAGTCAAAACACTAATGTGGTTGTCTGAGTTTTTGCTTTAATTTTCTGTCTAAAACAGCCTTGGAAGGATAAAGTGAATCTTAAATGGAACATTATAGAAATCCTTATGAAAATGGCTTAGTGCCGTCATATGAAATGCATTAATTGAAACATTAGACTTTGTTAGGAAGAGTAAGAAAATAAAAGATCAAGTTAAGTTTACAGGTGATTTACAAAACCAAAACTAACTTCACAAGGAATGTTGTGCAGGATTGTCATCTCCTCATTTATTCATCTTTATAACCATCTGCAGCTTTAGTCTAAATTAGTAGCATTTATCAACTGTACAATCCCTTAAAAACTTAGAAAGCAGTTGTTTATTTTATTAAAAAAGGAATATGGTGAGCTAGTAGGAACTAGTAAAGAGTGTAGATTAATTTAGTAATTGCTTTCTTCCTGGGTAGTTATGGAGCTTTGAACATATGCACTGCTTACTTTTCAGTCTTGTGATAAATTTCTCTTCATTCTTTTAATCATTCTGTACTATAGACTTGACCTGAAAATTTGTCCTCCTTTAAGTTAAATGTGCAAATTTTGTAGTAATCTTTAAATATAATTTTTATTTATTAATTTTCCAATGAGTGAATTAGAAAAATAAATTTAAAATAAATATCCCCATTAATAAATACAATATGTGTGATAAAGTGAAACAATTTTTCTTAAATTTTCTGAGATCCTAAATTGTCAGGATCTCAGATTTGCTATGTAACAGCACATTCTGTGAAACCATGAGCTACAGTAGGATCCATATGCTGACCTTAGAGGTAGAATGAAAAGCTCTTCATGCCACAAAAGTTCAATAGTCATGGCACAAGACACCCGAGAGTGCAAGAAAAGCAAAGTCAGCAGCTGGATCTTAGTGCCATAGCAGGTGAATCCATATCATAGAATGTAATAATAAATCACTTATAGGCTGATGGGTTTATATCAAACACTTTAAATCAATAATAGAGAATTCCTAGAATGCATTTCTTTTTAGTGTGAGATGTTTGTATTACATTCATTCAAATAATCTTGGAGACTTGGTGTAGGATGATTTGCTCAAAATCTTTATGAATTCACCCTCATACATCTTGGGAAGTTCCTGTGCCTGGAGCCTGATGGTCTTGCAGATCCAAGCCACCATGCTGCTGATATCCTGGGTACTGAAAGGCACTCCAGAGGTAAGATTCATCTCAAGCTCATGAGCCTATGAATACTTAACTGGCTGATCCTTGATCCACAAAAGGATTCAACACTGCTTATGAAACATTTATGTCTTCTTTATCTGTTGAAAACTGTGGGTTGCACAGAATTGTTCCCTTTCCCATTAGGATGTCCCAGCTTCTAAGTGAAAGCCCTGGCAGTAGGTGCATGGTCGTCTCACCTAGTCAATGGTTATTCCATTCAGCTGCAAGTGAACCTTGTAGGTTTGCCTGGAGCTGAGCTGATGAAAGAGGGCTGCCAATATCCATTCCTCATGGTGTGGAGCTAACAATAGTAAGAAATTAAGTCAAACAATGCAAATTTTTTTCAACCAAGAGGGTCATCTGTTACTTATTATTTGATATTCACACACAGTTCTTGGGAAATTTCAGGAGAGATCCTTGGCTAAGAAGTATCAGAATGTTGGAAGTCAGGTATTTCTCATACTAATTCAGTACTGAGTTTCATCCTGCCTGAGAGCAATTTCAAACATGTGACACATTTCTCAAGTTGCCTCTCTTATCACTAGAGTGTAACATGGTCTGTGATAAAAGGTGACACAGCTATGAAAGTCATTCTTGCTCAGTTGTCTATATCAGACTACAAGGGCTGGGGCTTTGATGCCTAGCCAAGTAATTGTCTGGGAAGGGGAAATAAATTCCATTAACTCTCGTCTTTCTTACCCTTGTCTGTTGAGAAAAATTCAGCTGCTTATGGTTTTTATCACTTAGCCACTCCTACTTTGCTATATTCCTTTTGTGGAAGTGTTAACAAACAAAGCAGTTAAGATGATACCCAACTGTCTGGGGGAAAGAAAGGAGAGAGAGAAATAGTCCAAGTGACAAGACAGCATGTTTTTTATTTAGGGTAGAGCACATTCCAGAGACAAAAGCAGGGTGCCAGTCCCTTAATAGAGTTGCAGTATTACTTGATTTAGCAGTATGTGGACAGACACACAAACATACATATTTTGCTACTGCAAAATGCTTTCTCTTAATACTTGTCATTTTGACTTGATGGAAGTAAAAATTGGTTCATTCCCAGTTGCTTCTATTTGGAAGGTCAGTTTCTTCAGGACTTCCAGTCCACTTTCAGAGAGGGAAAGGTAACAAAATCCAGGTAAAAGAGAGATTTCATTTGTGTGTACCTTTAAAACAAACAAACAAACAAAAAAACCCACCAAAAACTGAGCAATCTCTGTAATTCTTACCTATATGGAAGATTTAAAAATTATGAATCTTGAATTCTGCAAAGTTAAGTCATTTAATTAATTTCTGACATCTGTATAATATTTCTACCTGTTAGTGTGCCAGTCCACTGTGGGACAACAAAGATAACATTTCTATAACACAGGACAGCAAAAATACCCAGCCAAGCACAGTACTTCAGAATAAGAACCATTGTAAGAGAATAAAAAAGAATATATTCTGGAAGATAAGTTGAAGGATAATCCATTAGTAGCAGTGCACTTTTCAGTAGCCTGTGTAGGAGAATCCAAGTTCTGCATTTCTTGCAGGTGGAATGGTCTGTTATAGATCTTGCTTTCTTCATTCCCCTTTTTCTTTCTTGGTCCATAGGGACATCCATGTACCTCATGACTGAAGAGCAGGAAGGATGTGGCAAACAGGGAAGTGACTGATGAACAAGGGTATTGCAGAGCTGCTGCTGGTGAGTAGTAAGAAAGTTTAGTCAAAAGGTTCTCCACCACTGTCTTGATAAACTTCTTCTGACCATATGAAATACTGGCTGTAATAAAGTACACAACAAGATTTAATGGTATTAGAATTTCCTGTGGAATCTTGGGGGAATTAAGTAACTTGCTCATATTCCTTCTTAAATATTTTCATCTGACTTTACCTTGCCATATCCTACGTTCTAGCTATCATCTGCATGTTGACCCAAAGCCTACTCTATTTTTTCACTCTGTCCATTTTGAATGAGTTTTGTTGGGTTTTTTTTTGTTGTTTTCTCCAGTGAGAACAAATTATTTTGATATGCCTTGCTATATTCAGATCAAAATAAAAGTGAATCTGAAGTCTTACTTCAGAATTCCCAAAGAGATTTTGAATACTCCAAGGCTCATATTTGAATTTGACTCTTGTTATACCCTAGATAATATTTCAGGAGGGAAACTTATTTTTACCTATGTCGCTGTGAAGACAACAGGAGCATAGCTATCCAAACTAATAAAGTTTGGCTTGGAATAGAACATTTGGCACTTAAAGTATGTGGATTTCAACACTATCCAACAGTTTCATTTTTAGATCCAGCACCACTGAAATAATACTTTCGGTTTTTTTAGAAATAAAGTTTGGAATTTCCAAAACATGTATTTTTTTCCAGTAACAGAAAACTAGGATAAGAAATAGGGACTTTTTTCTCTAGTGGCTTTTATTTATTATTAGATTAAATTTTTTGTTCTTTCTGTGAAGTGGACAATGCCTCTGAATAGAATAAAATAAGAAATTAGCTAATCTGTAGTCTATGCATCTTATCACTCTTCTGTATTATTTTATTTGGCACCTTTGTGGATTCTGGTTGCCTTCAGACTAACCAGACAGGAAGTGTCCTAACTGAGAAGCTGGTGCCTGAGAAAGATAATGGAGGAAGTAGATGCATTTATTTTTAATACGGTATTTAAGAAATTCCAGAAAAGGGAAAGAACCAGATAATAAAACTTTCTTAAGATGTTTCTTTTTCTTTTTCTTCTTGCAATAGATGACAAGTTAGATGTGGAGTACAATTGTGAGGTGTGATGTGGGTTACAGGGTAATGCGTTGGTGTTCTTTTTGTAGTTAGGTACAAAGTTACAATTCCTGAAACAGACACAACCCTTTAAATAGATATGCATGTAGATCTCATCCTTCCCATCCGGAGATGAAAATTATAGGGAGTCAGTGATGCTCTCCTCCCCCTCTTGGGGCTATACAGAGATTGTATTATTGTCAGGTAGTGAGAAAGCAGGTAGAGAGAGTCAGGAGAAGCAAAGTTTGGGGCAGCTTTGGGAGCCAAATGTCCAGGTGCTCTGAGGAAGGAGACAGTGTATAACCCATGGAGCAGGCTATTGAAGTTACTGAGAACTGAAAATGTTGAGACTGGCAGATCATTTCCTGCTGTGTTAGCCATGTAATCAGCAGTCTTCATACATGTCCTCCAGCTTCATGTTTTTTCAGTTACCTTATCAAGATATGACCATATTAAAGGTACTGCCTTACATGTGGTGCCTGAAGGGCTTTCCTTCTTTGCTGATGTGAGTTTTGTCTCCGAGGTTAGTTCTTATTTGAGTTACAGCACAGTCCTCTGGCTCTTTTTCTTCAGGCACGATCATCCTGCAGAGGTATCAGACACTCTCTGCATGGGGTGGAAGCTTTTCATCCCAGCTGCTTCTGTAAAGCATCTGAAACTCTGAGGCTTTCTTTACTCAGACCCCCAGTGCACACCCCAAGAATATTTCCTGAGATATGTGAGGGCTGCAGTTTGAACAGGGGACCTAAGTATGGACTTGCTGTAACACCTCTCTGATATGAGGCTAAAGAGCTGTTGAGTCAGGCTTTGCTGCATCCTATCACCAGAATGTCAGATCAGATGAGTTTCCTTCTACCTTCTTTTTTCTTAAATTTCCTCGATCAAAAGGACAGAGGAAATTTCTCTCTCTCTTCACCACAGGTCTTTGGCCATAAATCACAAAACCACTGGTGAAGGTTTTACGAGTCCATATTCTGCAAAAGGTTTGCTTTCCAGTTTTCCCTTAACAGCCTCCCTAAGACAGGAGGAAAAAATGCTGGAAAAGGTGTATAAACATTGAATAAGTAACATGCTGGATAACGTGCATTTTGTTCAAATAATTCATTAAGATTTCAAGAATTTGTTACCTCATTTGCTTAGAGGAAGCTAATAAATGCATTGTATAGATATTTAATAGGATTGGAGAAGTAGAAGTTAAAGCAAATTGTTAGCACAGTTCTGAAATAGTTTATTTTCTTAAATTCCAGATAAATCTGATGTAAATTTTAGTTTCCTGAAGGACGCTTGTGTTTTCTTATGCCAGGCCAAAAATTCTGTTCAGTGTTTCCAAACTCTGTTTTGCAACACATAATTGTTTATCTTAGTTTGTCCATCAAAGCCTTAAAAGTCTGTTTTGATTACTAGATGTATTGAAAAACATGTAGTTGCATCCCAGTGCTTAATTCTTTTATTTTTTTTTTTTGCCTTTAGTAATATTCTTGTAATACTTGTTTCATTCCAGTCCTCATTACACTCTGCATGTGTCAAGATTTCTTCCAGTTGGTACTATAATACTTATCTCACCGTGGATGTAGATGCATCCTCTATTTCACCCCCAGCATCCTCCTCTCTGGTGTTTGAATAAAAAACTAGATTATCTGAACTCTCAAGGTCAAGTGCTAAAACTTGTCAGTTGATCAACCCCTGTCTTTGTTTACCGCCAGAACAGACAGTTCTGAAAATAATCCTACTTGGTGCCCATCTTCCTATTTTGAGGTTGATGCTGAGGATAGTAGGGACAACAGTAATGTACATATTTTATTTTAAATACAAAGAAGGTTTACATTTGAAGTTGTGTAAAGGGAAAGTTTTTTAAAACTTTTTAAATTTTTGGCAGATTTGTACTTCCTTTAGTAAGATTTGTTGGCTAACTCTGCTCTTACCTAAACTGTCTGAGTTGAATTTGTGTGATCACTCAGTATAGTAGTCCCTCTGGTAAGGATCCAGCTCCAGTAAAGTTAATGGCAGCTGTACAGTTTAATTTACTGAGACCAGGATCAGAGTTATTTCCTATTTCATGTTATCTGATGAAGGACTTGATTAAGACTTTTCCATTATGCAGCAATGTCCTCCTATGTTTAATCTCTCTTCCGTCTAGAAACTGATTTCCCAGAAACAAGGAAATATTGCTCTTTCTCTTTCAGCTTAGCTTCTGATGATTATTTAGGCAATCCAAGCAGAACAGTTTCATATCTTGCTTTTCTCTGACTATGATTTAAAAGTAATTATTTGCAACTGAACTGAGAGAGTACACTCTCCTTCAACAAGACCCCTTTCTCTGCAGTAAAATCATATTGTGTAGAAGTGTTATTTCCTATCCTGGATAGCTCTTGGATTTTTGGATTTGATAGCAGTACTTCTAGAACAGTACACTGCTTTTATTTTGTGACACTTAGGAGTGTTTTATTCTTCCTCCTCCTTCTCTGTCTCCTTCTCTGCCTTCTCCTTGTCCTCCTCGTCCTCCTTTTCCTCCTCCTCTAACAAAAAAAACTATGATGGTGATAATAAACATAAAATATAATGGTAGAACCCACTGTAACATTTCATTGAATTTTAGTTTCAGTGACTTTTGGTTAGGCATTTCCAGATGCTTCAGATTTCCCTGTTTTATTGCCTTCTGGATAATTCTTGGATTGTCTTGGAGTGGATTTTTCATTTGTTGTTGTTGTTATTATTATTATTATTATTATTATTATTATTATTATTATTATTATTATTATTCCCAGCTCCCTCAGCTGCTCCTCCTCAGCCCTGTGCTCCAGCCCCTTCCCCAGCTCCACTGCCCTTCTCCAGCTGGCTCCAGCCCCTCAGTGTCTCCCCTGAGGTGATGGACCCACAGCTGGGCACGGCTCTCCAGCTGTGCCCTCACCAGTGCCCAGCACAGGGGCACAATCCCTGCCCTGCTCCTGCTGGCCACAGTGTTCCTGATACAGGCCAGGATGCCCCTGGGCACAGCTGGCTCATGTTCAGCCTCTGTCAGTCAGCATCCCCAGGTCCTTCTGCCCTGGGCAGCTTCCCAGCCTCTCTTCCCCAAGCCTGTAGTGCTGTATGGGGTTGTTGTGAGCTGAGAGCAGGACCTGGCTCTTCACTGTATTGAACCTCATCCAATTGGCCTCAGCCAATTTATCCAGCCTGTACAGATCCCACTGTAGTACCTGAATTACTTAAGTAGCTGAATAAATAAACAACTGAGATTTAGAAACCTTTATCCATTCTTTGCATTCACAGCACTTTCCAACTGAAAATTAAAGACTGAAAGTGTTATTTTACTTTTTTTCCTAACATCACTGCCATATTAGCCAGTAAGTGTTGTCCTCAGAAAAATTCCAAACTGGATTTGTATATCCACTGCAAAGTGGCATTGGGTATATTAATTAATTCCATTAATTTGAAGAGTATGAGTTGGATTCAAGCTGATTCAGTCAGATCTCCAGACTTCTGTTATCTGATGTATTTCTTCATTTTTAGAGATCAAAAATACTTAGGAACATGAGTAACAACATCTCTGAAACTGGTAGCACAGTTTTCAAAGGAAATACTGAGTCATGTAATGTTGTTTACCAAGCTGAGCATTGTTAGAACTGTTCTGAAAACTCAATCCCACAAAAACATTTTCATTAAAAACAAATTTGAATAACTTTTTTTCTGAGATATAGTTGCATTCAATTACTTGGACTTACGCACATTCATTTTATCAGTCGTTTGCAGGATCAGATCTGAAACAGATTTTCCCAAATGTAGTAGGCACTGTATTTACCAGCTTTACTATTTATTTCCCTGGGCTATCACAAAAGCAGCAGAGGGCGCTGAGCCAACGGACACCGCCCGATTTGGGTCTCTTCCTCCCTGCTCTGGATTTTCCCGTCCAGGGATTTCCCACTCTGCGCCAAGGAGAGCCTTTATAAAGAGCCAGCTGGAACTCTTGTAACAAACCGTTGCAGAGCAGCAAGATTTCACAGTTCTTCTTCACAGAAAACAGAAAGCAAACTTTTGAATTTACTCTCTTTATCCAGTAACAGCAATTACAAATGTTTAAGGAGATGGGAAGAGCAAGCCAGGTTTTGCTACTAATTTTGTGTGTGTTAAGGACTGGTAAGTTGGGGAAGGTGAGGGTTGGTGGTGCTGGTTTCATTTTTTTAAACTTTGTTAAGTGAAAACTGACCTAAAATTTACTGTTTGATCTTTATTTCTCTTTTCTCCAGTTACCTTTTCGTTTCAGTGAATACAACTGTCAATTAAGTAGTCCTGTCAAAATGTCAGGAAGCTTTTTTTGACATTTACTTTGAGCTTTTCTGTGCTCTGCAATGACTCAGTCATTTTCCTATTGAGTTTGCTAAAAGATAGTCTAGGAGACAACTGCAGTATATCACTGGATGCTTGATTTTTTACTGTCATTCCTGACAGTAGCAAGCAAGTTTGGTACTAAATGTCCTGTTGAAAGTGTTTCTGCTGTTTTCTTGGCTATCTACCTGCTACCTCTCCCCTCAAATGATACAAAGTTTTAGAATCAGATACACCTGTCAAAAAAAGTTATATTGTGTCAATGCATTTATTTAAATTTGGTTGATGCCATTTTATACATGAAAACTGTCAGTCATCTGAGTCTGTATTGTCTTTGACAAAAATAGCAATGTTTATGGAGTGTTTTGAATATGTAAACCACTGTATGAGCTTTATTAGTTTAACTTCCACACCACCATAAAATAAAGAAATTAAACATAAAGACCTCATGTCACAGTGGAAGATGAGAAGAAACAGGAAAACAAAAGTTGAGAAAGCTGCTAAATTGATGTGTGTTTTCCCTTTTGTAGTTAAAGCTTTTGAAATGGAAATTATACCTGCTGAGAGAATTGTGGCACAGATTGGAGGCACACTCATACTCACATGCAATACTACTGGCTGTGCATCACCAAGTTTTTCCTGGAGAACACAGATGGACAGCCCCCTTGGAGGAAAAGTCAGAAACCACAAGACATATTCTACATTGACTATGAATCCAGTTGGCATTGTGAATTCTCATTCTTATCTTTGTACTGTCATATGTGGTGAGAGAGGGAAAAAGGAGAAGAGTGTCAAAGTTGAACTTTACTGTAAGTAAAAATGTAAAATTCTCTTTAAATAGTACATGTTGATAGAAAACTCAATAGTTGTTTTATGTATTGCGGTTACCAGTTAACTTGTAATTCTAGGATAATGAGTGTTATAGCTCAACATATACTTCCTTCTGAGATTCCTTTATATATCTGTTCAGGACACTTTCTTAGCCCTTTTCTGCTTTCTGCGTTGAAGATTGTATGTACTAGTATTATTTATTCTTGTTTTTGGTAATTCTTAAAAGCCAAAATGCGCACTGCCTGAATGCATTCCTAGAGATAGGGAAATAAAAGTCAAAGCCTTTGTAGTTTGCAGGAGAATAATTCTTAATGTCTAAACCTACCAGCACAGAAAACAGGATAGCACTAGTGCATGGATTGCTCTCAATGCCTGTAGTTAAGCAGCTGTATCACTGCCTAGGTGCCATGCTGAATCTCACTAATCTTTTGTGATCATGTTTCAACAATTGAACAAATAAACTTCCTGTTAGTATACGTACTGCTGATAAAGGACCTGTAGGTCTTCAGATCAAGTTATGTCTTGTGATAATGTTGATAGAATGTCATGTTCTGAACACCTCTAAAATCAAGATATTTGGTGTCTGGATCTTGCTCTTACGTTGACCCTACTGTTCTTTGCTAGTCTAAAGAAATTGATTTTATTCTTTTAGCTTTCCCCAGTGATCCTATCATTGAGATCAGCCCATCCTTAGTTGCTGGAAAACCTGCCTCTGTCATCTGTAGAATTCCTGATGTGTATCCTTCTCATCACCTGGAAGTTCTCCTAAAGAAAGATGAAGATGTTCTTCATGAGGAATATTTTTTGGATGATGACAGCACAAATACAGAGACCAAAATTGTGACATATACATTTCATCCCATGACTGAAGATGTTGGGAAAGAGATTACCTGTGTGGCCAGGTTACCAATTGCTGATATGGATTTTGAACCCAAAGAAAGAACATCTTCTCAGAAACTTAATGTAAATTGTAAGTATTTTTGTACAAGGGCTTTGGCTAGTTCAGCTTTCAAAGCTGCAAGCAAAACATTTTACTAATTCTGGGAAAATGGTCCCACCGTGCTACTGGGATACATATTTTTCTTTTTTTTCTTGGTATTCTTTGACATGTACCTCTAGAAAAGCTGGTGTTGGAGATGTGCATGTCATTCTTCATTTACATACTGATCTTGTCTTCCTTTTGTTTTCTTACAGTTGGTCCACAAAATACTGTTATTACTGTATCTCCAGGCAACTCCCCAATGGAAGGAGACTCTCTGAACCTCACTTGTGTGACTCAGAGTAACCCACCAGCACAAATAGTTTGGAGTAAATATTTGGCTGAAGAAAGCATTCAGCAACTGATAAAAAACAATGTTCTTTTTATTCCCCATGTCCATTTCAATGATTCAGGACGGTACCTCTGTGAAGTAATTAATCTGGTAACTAATAAAACAGAGGAAGCAACTGTGGACATTATTATACAAGGTACAAGTCTGTTTGAGTTTCACTTGTATTATCCAGTGCCTAACTGGCTGACCTCTGCTAGATTGGAGGATGCTGAAACATTGAAAATTAGGAAAATACAGGGCTTTTCTTTTTACATATTCAGGACTCAGCTTCAATTTAAGGCTGGTTCTCATGTGCTGTAGTTTTTCTTTCTATAATTAATTTTCAGCTAATTCTCTCAGTACTGCTGCTCAATACATTTTCCACAATGCAACACTAAAAGTCACAAAAGAGTCTAAGTGGTGGGGACACACACACTGGTATTTCTGTGAAATGTAATGTGCATACCAGTTTCACAGAGACATCACAGTCTCCTTCTTTGAACTAGTAGTTTTAGTCATTAGCATTAAATTTAAAAGGCATTTAATGGTAAAACTGTTTTGGACATAATAATATTATTGTTGTTGTAATATTTTGTGATTGATTGATTGATTGACTGCTACTGTTTTGACAGAGCTAAAAGTCTTAGATTTAGTGTGGGATCAAAACCAAAATAAACAGATTCTTGAGCAAGCAATTCATGCTTTCTTAAAACCTTCTCCATCTTTAGAACCTTTGCATTACTCTAACAGCCTTTTCTTTTGTCATGCAGGTGCTCCAGTCATTACAAAACTCACCATTGAACCTTCTACAACAGTTCAGGAAGGAGACAATGTCTCCATACAATGTTCTGCTGAAAGCAACCCCCCTCCCAAGATTATTTTAAGGAGAAAGTCTGACAATGCAGACATAGGGACCTCTAGTGCCAGGAGTATTTTTCTTCCATCTGTGATGTTCCAACATGGAGGAGACTATGAATGTGTAGCAGAAAATAAGTATGGGAACAGTAAAAGTGAAATCACACTTAATGTGAAATGTAAGTATGTGTTAAGTTTTCCCAGTCATTTAAAAATAATTAGTTAGTTCTTCAGTGATAAATATAATCAAATTAAATTAAGAGAGAGCAAAGAATCATCACAGTCCTCTGCTTTTTTCTAAGAAAGGAGCAGTGCTGATGAACAAAACAAAGTCACGAAATCTTTAATGTGATGACAGTCTTTAATAGAGATCTGAATGAGTGAGAAACTGATCTACATGGCTAGAAGTATTTGGTTAGAATGTCTGGGCTATGGAGGGCTTGTACAGAAACTGATACCGTGTGCTTTACTTTTGTTTTGAGAATGAAAAAGAAATTAGCTTTGGGAGGGTGACAGTCTAGTATCCAATAGGACATGTTGGATCCATCTCTAAAAATTCCAGTGATGATTCACTATAGGACTTTTCCTTTCAGATGGACCAAAGAATACAATGATCACTGTTTTCCCTGCTGCTCTTAAAGAAGGAGAAACTGTGACAATGAAATGTACTAGTTCTGGTAATCCAGCTCCTGTGATCTCCTGGAAGAAAAAGAAGGTCACCGGGGAGTCTGAGAAAATTTCCAAAAATGCAACTATAACTATACAGAACTTGAAAAGTCAGGATCTGGGGCTTTATGAATGTGAAGCTTATAATCAATTTGGCAAGGAAGAAAAAGCTGTGGAATTATATGTCCAAGGTTTGTAGAGCAAGATGGAAAACAATTTTTTTGGTTTATGTATTTTAGGTCCAGACCTTCTTGAAGAATGAGGTAATTGTGTCTTTGATGTCAGTGGAGTTAAAAGGTGGCCCTAATATCACAGTGATTAAGGAAGCTTTAAACAATGAAGTGTGAAGTCTGCCTTAATACAGATAGATTATGAAAAGTTCTTAAGTCGGTGGGGCTTCCATCACTCCTTCCAGCTGCCAAGTGTAAGCATGAAGTAAAGAGGATATGCAGTGCCTGGAAGGAAATATCCTTCCAAGCAGGCCTATCAGTGGATATTTGCATAGGAAAGATTCAAGGAGACAGTACATGCTGAAGCTGCTCTATGGAAGCGCTGTATTACAGCTCCTTGCTTCTTCCCTAAGCTTCAGCTCTGTTTCCTGCTCTTACAAGCTGCATTTAAGCTACAAGAAATGCTGATTCTTCAACTTAGTTGGAATGATAGCGAAGTTTCATTTTCAATAGTAATCAGACTTCTCTGCTTTAGCTCTTCTGCTTCTGCCTATTGCATAGCAACAGTGTCTTGCTTAGGGATCACTTCTGCCACCAATTCAGCTCTCTTCCCTGTTCTTTACTATTTTTATAGCTGCACCAAAAAATACACTTTTGATTTCTCCTTCAAGCAAAGCGAAACAAGGACAAAGTGTTACTATTCCTTGCATATCTGCAGATGTTACATCTCTTCGGACTAGTCTGTAAAAGAAAGTTGGTGATGGGTTCACAACCCTTGAAACAGTAGATAGCAAATATACCACAGACAAGGCTCAGCTAAGGGATGCAGGAAAATACACATGCATACTGTTAATGAACTTGGAGAGCAGTCTCAGCGCATAGTATGTCAAAGGTTAGTTAATATAACTGCTGTGCAGAGTTCATTCTAGGATTTGTTTTACACAGAGTGACATCTTCAGTTTCATTAAGAATGAATTGTCTTTAAAAATCTGACATGAGTTGCACAGGTTCTTGTCCTAAGTGATAGGGTCTTAATGCTAATGAAAACTTCTGTCCAAAATAGCAGATGCATAAAATAATTGCTGCTTCAATTTTTTTCATGTTTCCACTTCTTCTTTTGAAAACAGGATATAAAATTGCAGAACTTTGTGGAAAAAAAAAATACAGTTTTGGAGTCCTTCCTTTGCCTTTTCTATTTCTCTTCTGCTGAAAGAGGCATCAGCCTCTGGGTTTGTTGGTCTGTGCCCTTTCATGAACTCAAACAAATAAACTGTGAATTTGAAATAAGAAAAGAAGAAGAGGCTCCATATAATGTAAAAGTTATGCAACATACTCTATCAGTTGATAAAATGTTCTTTTTGCCAGCTGCTGTTGGCTTCAGTGGGGAAGGATCGCTGGTGACAGAGCAGTGTCTAAAGCTATGGGCTCAACTACTACAGTGGACCCATTAACTGTATTTTGCATGTAAAAGCTGCTGATGCCCCATGAATTTTGCTTCTATTTGTTGCTAAATCCTACCTTGAATTTCTTTTCTGTTCCTCTCCAAGGTATTAATGTGTTAGTATATCCATCAGAAAATGTTAAAGAAGTAGAAAATATCACTGTTACATGTAGCACATAAACCCTCAGAGACGGTCCTGAAAAGAAGCCCATCAGGGGAAATTATTCTGCCATCAGTGGATGGAAACTTTATACTCTGCAGTGTCTGTTTGAGTTTTATATATTGAGTTTTATATATAAAAATTATACAAGCTTATACATCCTCCATATTTTCAGTAAGGTTGGAACAACATTACAGAGATTGAGATAGCTGTTGTAAGTAGCTGGGTCTATTGCCTTAAACCTATTTTTTTTTTTTACATTTTAGTGAAATTTGTGCCAAGGTGAACACAACTAGTTCATAGCTGATCCTTGCATGGCAGTACTGTGGTTAACTTAAAAAAACCCCTCACCCAAAATCAAACCAAACAGTCCGGTCAGAACAATCTGTATTTTAACCTCCTTTCAGTGCGGCTGTCCTTGTCTCAGCTGAGTCGGTGTGGTAGCTTTAAGGATAGGGCCTTAAGGATAGGTGATGCCCAGCTGCATTTCTGTCCACATGCTTGGACAATGAGACTAATCCAGAGAAGGTTGTGTTTCACAGAATGTCTAAATATTGAGCTTTTAAAACATGGTCTTCCCCTTGAAGGGTGAATTTCAGGAGGTTGAAATATACCCAAATGTTTCCTGGGTATAACATGTGGTATTCCTCTTGTGTTCTTTGTGAATTTCATGGTATTCTTCATTATAGATGAAATCAGATAGGTTTGCACTTGCATAGCAAATTCAAGACCAAGATAGTGGCTAGGAATTAAAGTATGTAATATGAAGTTCTAAAGAAAAAAAATTTAAGGAAAACTCAAAAAGTATGCTTTGTGCATGAAAACAGAAATATGTTAATTAATGAAGGTCATTAATAACACTGCTTTTACAGTGATGCACATTTATCTGTTTCAAACAGTACTTAAACTTTTTTTTCTCCTTTTGTCTCCATTTTCAGCAAGACTGGGAGAACCAGATCAGATGATCCCATTGATTATTGCATTCTCATCTGTAGCAGCAGTAGCGGTACCTGCAGTTGCAATTTTGATCTACGTGTCAAGACAAGCAAAGATCAATGGATCCTACAGTCTTGTAAAAGCACTCAGGTTGAAAGTTTGATCATGTGAATATAAGTGTTTAGTTGATAATAAGCACTTTTATTTATTGCTGTGACTGGTTCTACTCTTCTGGAACATGGTAACAAACAAGTGACTTAAGAACAGCACCATGTGATAGCAAAAGGGCTTATTTTCATGTTCTGATACGTGTTTTGGTATTTAAATTAAAGGAAGAGCTAGAATCCTGACCTAGAAATCGGTAAATCATTTCTGTGTTGAAGCATTCTGAACAAAGAGTTCTGTGAAGAACTAGGTTTGTACATAGTGTATAATTTGTGTTATAAATATGTTCAATTAAATATCAGTTTGTAAAACTGTAGTCTTATTGCAACTGTACAGAGAAATTTTGTTAATTCAAAGATATAAATCAATATTGCTTGATCTGATCAGGGGATTTTTATTTTGTATTACTTTGCAGCATGAATGTTTTTTAATATAATTTGTCTGATTGTGGCAATGTTTGGAAAATATTCTCTTTTCACTGATATTGCCATAAACTCTATATCTTCAATGAAGTTACACAATCACTGGACTATGCATTTCTAACAAATTTAAACTAATTTAAGCCTTTGAAGCTCATTTGAAAAACATTTTATTTTAAATATTATTCAAAAAATGTCTTGGGTTATAATCCTGTAAGTTCTAGCACTGCTAAGGTATTCTTGCTGGCTTCAGTCATTCTCAGATCAATGTCAGAATTCCGTTATTTTGTGATGAGCCAAATCAGACCTTTCTTGTAAAATATAAGGGCATTGTAAATATGCTTTACAGATTTCCACTGCAAAATAAAACTACCAGTAGATTTCTTTGACTAAATCCCCCTAGTGATGCTTGTTTAAGATTATGCCAGAATACACATTACTGTGGAAGGAAATTGTCCCTGGCAGCAGCAGTTGTGGGTGTCATGGGAAAGACACAAACAAGGCCGGCAGCCTTGAGGCATAGGCAGGGGGCATAGGCAAAATCTGTGTACCTTGGCAATGGTGGGTCAGTTGTTGCCTGAAGAAATGCCCTTCCCAAGCTCCTCACTGTGAAAATCTAAACCACATGCTTGACGATTTCCCTTTTAACAGAGAACTGTCTGCATGCTTCACTCTGGTTGGTGCCTCTTTCACCACACACCTTCCAGAGCTGGCAAAATGGCTGTGAAAATAGTGAACTTCCAGTGCAGAGGCAAAGATGGAGGGAAAGAGAGGTGGAATTTGATAGTATTCCTCCTTACCTCCCTTCTCCTGACCAGCAGTGGTGCTTTGGCTGATCTGGGTGCTGATGTTCAGCACTGAAGGCAAAGCTGTGGGAGGTGCAGGCTCTGTGGCTGAGATGTTGAAATGCATCCTGATGCACTGTGGCCTGATCCACTGTGCTAAGCAAAAAGGTTTGGGGGCCTGGCCCCTCCAAACTCGCACACAAGAAGCTCAAGCAGAGATATGTGAAAAGAATTTGTCTTTAGATTATCCACATGGTGACAGCTGCTGCCAACAGCAATGCAAGTGCAGGTGCTAGCTCTGGGATGAGGCAGTGGTGCACATCTCCCATGTTTTTTTCGTAGTGTGTTCAGCAGTGTTTTGTGCACAGTAAATCAGCTCATGCAGGATGTCTATCTAGATTGGAAAGGGAGGCTTGGAAAGTGGGGGTGTAGCAGAAAAATGGGAGAGCAGTGTGGACTTGGCTTGGAGGAATGTGAGCATGCAGTAGGAGGGTGAAGAAAAGATTGAAGACAGAGGAGGAGGAGAGCTTTGACAGGCCCATGACATAAATTTCTTGGAGGTGGTGCCAGGCATATTTATTCAGAATAATGTCAGGCCTGTCTCAGTGCTGTCTTGTGAATAAACCAGAAAGCATGATTTTTTCCTCTGTGCAAAACTTTGGTGCATACACATTTTGCCTAAACAGTGAGGTTCTGGTGTCTGTATTGCAGGAAGGATAGCTAGGAAAGAGACAGAGACGGAGGACTGGAAAACAGGGCAAATGAAAATGCCTGGGACTTTGCAGTTTGGAGAGAGAATGCTGAAGGAGGAGGGGTTCTGATTGATGTTTTCCAAATTGTGAAAGCAGTTGATAGCAAACAACAGATGTAAAACTGTTTGCTAAATCATGTGATTCCGGAACTACAGGATATGAAAATTAAGGAGAAAGGGTTTTAACAAAAATAATAGAGCAGTACTTTTTCCCAGGGTGAATGTTTATCTACTGGAAGCTGCTGCAGAAGGGTCAGGGGGATAACAGTATCAATTGGCTCAAAAGCAGAATGGAAAAAATAATGGGCTAAAGGTCCATAAAAACCCAAAAGGGAGTAGACAGAAATGTACTGTACAACATCCATTATTCAATGGCCATTGATGCTGAGCAATCCTCAGGATACATACCAGAGAAAGGGGCCAGTGTATGACATCCTGAAATAGTGTCTTTCACTGCTGTAGAAATCCTGGGGTTGGTGGGTTGCTGGTGAGACCCACCAGGGTATGCCTTGCCTTCTTACTCCCCCTGAGTAGCCTTGGGCCAGACCTTGCAGAAGGGACATAAAAGTTCCTGTGCTGTTTTTCCCCCTCCTGTGGACTGAAAAGATGAAAAATGGGTGGGAGAGAAATAGGAGCCATCTTGCAACAGTGCTTTAGTGCTTGAGTAGTCTTTACTGGAAATTCCTCCACTAGTTTCCAGTATTCTTTCAGTTGGTTTTGTCAGTATTTCTGATACAGATATGTCCTCGTGGCTTGTCTGCCTTCTCAGGACCTCCATTAAGGTACTGAGTGACTTAAGTCAATAGAAATTGCCCCTTGATTTCAACAGGGCCAGCTTTCCCCCCAGAAATGTTAAGTGAATAGAAAGAATTTCTAGTGTCCATTTTAGGAGAGGTTGCTCTTGTGTTGGCAGTGAGTTCCTAGCAGTGAAATCACAAAGAAGGGTTTTGCCAGGGGATTTCCTGCCCTACTGTCTCGGTGTTTTCCAGGGAACTTAATGATATCAGTACAAGCTTGTCTTATGAAGGTCCAAAGTTCACAGTCAAATAACTTCTCTTTTTATTTAAAACTGCAGAAAGAATATTGTTTCTCCTTACATAGTTTCTCATCAAGCAACTTGCAGAGCCTCTGCCCTGGCAAAAAGTCATGAACAGCAGCTCCAGCCCAGCAAGTGGTTTCAGAGCTGCCTGGAGGTCTAGGTAAGAATCCCTGACACAGGGCCTGCCTATATGATCAAGCAAGTGGCTTGTAAAGCTAAGAGCTGACAGGTCCTCTCAGGTTTTCTCTATAAAGTCACTTCACAATTTATAGATTTGCATTTTCCCCTGTCTGATCTTTGCTCAAGCATAGCTTTGTCTTTTCCTCTTCAGGCGTTTAGCCCAAAAATACCAATGCTTGTATGAGTCTAGATTTTAAAGGGTGTTTGCAAATTCTCACTCCCTGAAGTCAGTTCAGGATATATTCTTTTATGAAAAGCTCAAACAGGAAAAGATACATATTTTAAATATCTCCAAGAATGATTTCAAATAATTTTTAAAGTATACTGAAGGGGACAGTTAATATATCCCATGAGAGAGGGGCTGTTATCTGCTGGAGATAACACTGGTGGCTTGTATTTGAAGGGGCAGGCTCCTCCTGTTTTCAGGAACTAGCAGGGCCTGATCAGGATATTTAAGGCCAAATGATGATCTGATATCTCTGAACAGGGCAGGCCATTCAGCTCCATGGACTTGCTGCTGTGCTGGACCACAGAACTTCTTTAAGGAGATGTGTTCCCCTGTAAGGGATCTGATCTGGAAATTCCTCACAGAGAGTTTGCAATTGTCCTTGGTTATCAGTGGTGCCCTGCCTGTGATATATACATGGCCTAATTCCTAATCCACTTTTGCTGTCCTTTTGCACAATTCTACCCAAATGATAATTGCATGCTGTAATCAATTATCTCTTATTTCTTTGATAAAATAAAGACATTGGACTGTTGGAAGCCTACATTTATCAGGTCTTTCCTACAACAGTAAATAATCCTTGTAGTTTCTTCTAAATCCCCTCAAGCACTACAAATACCTTTTAACACAAGGCAAAAACACTTTGTCAAACCAACCAGTCTGAATTTTACCTAGACCATGCAGCTTAGCAATCAAAACCTGACAGAATTTTTGACATTATACTCAGTTTGAAGGCCACTTCACATTTAAGAAAGGAGAGGAGTGGTTATATCAGGGAAAATCACTCTCTTGTTCCATTGTCTGTCATGAAGATCAACAGTCTCTAAGCCTCACAATCTTTTGGGATCCACGTGCTACATATCCTGCCACCAAAGTGTTGCAAGTTATCTTACCAGAAATGTGGAAATTCTTGTGAAAAGAGTAATGTTCTTTGCTGTTAGCTGCCAGGCATCTTAGCAGTGTTTTGTTCCAAGTACCTGGGTACCTGCCAGGTGCAAAAGCAGGGGATCTCCTGCCTTCCCTCTGCCCTTCTCACCTGAGGAGTCCTTCTGGTGCTGCTGAAGTGCTCAGGATGGCCAAACATGTGACTGTGAGATACAGGGCTGGGAAGTTCCCCTTGTTTACAAGGTCCTTGGTTCCTCTCAGTGGTTCTGCTATGTTTAAGGTTCATTGCAAATGAAACAAGAGAAACAGTTTTTTGACAGGTTGCAAATTTACCCTTTGTGGGCACCTATTACTTTTTGCAATGGAAAGAAATTGGGGCATTTAAATCTGGGGATATATTTTTTCAAAATAAAAAAATATAATTTATAAATAGATGTAATAGGAGGGTCTGGGACTCGGTGCTTATGTGACTTGAAGGAGGACAACAATTACTTTTTTTTTGATTGCAGTAATAAATGCAATATCCATGTGTTAAAAGAGACAGGGGCATATGAAGAATGTCAGAAAATAAGATCATTTTACTGTAATCCTCTTTGTTGTGCGGGATTGTAAAAACTAAAATGTTCTGTCCTAATGCTGCTGGTTTTTTCTCTTAAATATTTTTCCTTTCCTTTTGAATGAGAGGCAGATATGGGACATCTGCTCTCAGCAGCTGAAAGAAATGGTGGCATATGATGTTCCAACACAGATGTCATGTCTTGAACACTCCCACATATTTCCAACTGTTATATTTAATGTTGTTCTTTCGTATTTATTGGAAATTTCTAATGATGGAGACTGTCAGTATTACACTGATGTAACTTTGAGACACTGTTACCAGCTGAGCCACAGAGTCTCTTTGCTAGTCAAACCTGGTGGATTAAACTAGATTTTTGCATTCCCAGGCACTTGGTGTACAGGGCAGCAAACAGCACTTGACCCTTTTGCACCACTGCTAACATGCAGCTGAATAGAGAACTTCAGAGCACAGGGCTGTGATATTTACTTGACTTTCAACTAATGTGCTCAAACAACAAAATATTACCACAAATGGTACATTCATTTGCTTGCTTCAATATGAGGAATACATATAAAATAGAGTTAAAACACAATTGCATTCAGTTTTTAAAATGACATTGAAAATATATCTACTATTTTTTCTGTTAATTTCCTGTTCAACTAAAGTTCAATATTTTGTCCCTTCATTTATATCCAAGCATCAAAACCATTGAGTGAGATAAGATAGCATGATTCTTCACTGTTGAATAATCATTTAGGCACTCATATCTCAAAACCATAGAGAAAAAAATATTTTAGTGAGCTAATTTAGATTTTGTAGATAAGCTCTGGGAAAAAGGAAAGAAAATTTCCTCCTTACAAAGAAAATGAAGTTCCAGCACCACATTGTTGTTGAGACTTTTGTTCTAGTTCATAATCACAATGGTCTTGGTGCTGATAACAGAGCAGGGATGGACCAGATAGCAAGATTTTGTTTGTATTGATTAAAGATCACTTCTTTCGGGAAATTGTGACAATGTTGGCATAAGTCACTTTTCCCAAGTTGCCTGAAGGGAAGTAAAAAGCAAGAACATGGCAGAATCAGGCTCTGCTTGCTTTGTCTGACAGCTAAAAGAGTGGTATATCTGTAGAAGCAGATAAAGAAATTAAAAGAATGCAGGAGAATGTATTTCCATGCCTAAAGGTAATTTCCTAGGCTAAAATTCTGTGTTCAAAACACAAATGTACTGAAATATCCCATTTATTTTTTTGTATGTATAAACTTTTCATCAGAACTTAATTCTTCCCTCTCTTGTTTTCTCTTTAGTAGTGTCTGTGGTAGCAAGCAGTTGAAGATTACACTTTACCTGTAGACTGTATGTGTGATTATTCCTGTTTTCCTCCCTGTCTCTAGCTCACTGTTAATTCAAGAAAATGAGGCTATAAACCTCCAATATTTTCTTCTTCAAACATGAAAATCTGCTTTATAAAAGTTGTTGTGCTTTTTAATTAGCAGAGTCCTCTTGCTGCAAAATTGAGAGACAGGTGAGTAGACGTGAGTTATGATCACAGCACCTGTTCAGCCTTGGGCTTGATTTAATAGGGAAGAGCAGATAAATTCTGTGTGAGATTACTGCTGAATCACCTACAAGGTTTCTGCAGTATTTTATGGATGCACATGCATAATTTTTGAATGAGACCAAATTAAGAAGGTAACAAGATAATTGTAGAAAGACTCAGTGAAAGGGAAATGATGTTCATTATGATGTAGAGCATAAGAATGACCACACTATATCAAGCCAAGGTTTTTAACCAGCAGCAGGTAAAACTGAATGCCTAAAAATACTGTAAAATCAACAAGCATGGTAATATGCTCTCTAAATGCACTCTCAGCCTCCAGCTCCTTTGAAGCTCAGGAGTTTCCTGAGTCAGAGTTTTCTTCACTGCATTTAGTAACTTGCAAGGGGGTTGTTTTCTGTTCATTTTGTCACTTGAAATTATGTAAATTCATAGCACGCACAACATCGTTGTTTTCAAGAGAAGAAGCACTGCTTCGCTGAGTTTGAGATCTTATGGTGGTATGTTTGGGAGCTCTTGAAATTTCTGCCTTACACTGTTTTGGTTTGTGTTCTTTTCAAAATGGAAGAAAGTGGGAGAAGGTTTGAGCTATCTTTCAACACTGAGCTATCTAGATTTCTAGATAATGTCTGGGACACCAGAGAATGTAGTGTGAAGAACTCTGCACAGCATTGCCACAAGCTGTCAACAGCAGGAGAGAGGGATTTGGCAATGATCCCACAACCTAGCTGGAGAGCTGAATGTTCAAGACCTATTAAGACGTAATTCTGCATACAATTTATATTGCCAATTACTGTATTTAACATGGTACAGGTGAGTAATGAATTACTTTCATATTTGAAGAACTCTCACTTAGATGTTTAATATTCAAATACAATGAAGCAGGGGATGGCTATGACAGTTATGTTCAGGACTAGCAGGAGCAAGACCAGGCCACTACACCTGCTCTTGTTCTTTGCAAATAAAATGAAAGCCTTTCCAATCCTTTCCACAAAAACCCTGGGAAAGATTTTGAGTTAGGTTACTGGGATTTAAGAGAGACTAATGTTTTTGATATGTAGAAATCTGGACCAGAGAGTATTAATGAATTGCTGATGCATTGTTAAATGTCCTACTCTTATTTTAATAAGAGTAATAATAAAACATGGTAAAGACTATAAAACAGCTAAGAGAGAAATATTTGAAATCTTACTGTATTGGTAGAACATTTTTAAAAACTTCTAGAATTTTGTAAAAGATTGTTTACATAGGTATTGTTTCCATTGTTAATGACAAAAATTTAATTTCAAGGTAGCATTTTGTACGATTTATCAAAATGAATATGTGAAACAATAGGCCAATAGCATGAAGCACAAATGAAACAAGAGATTCTTTTGTTGGAGCCTCTGAAGAGTGTGTAATCAGAGCTCAAGTCTATGACACTTGAAAAGAAAAACTGTCAGTTCTGAACCACCAGATTAACATCCTTGCCTGTACTTAAAAGATGAATACCTCTTTTCAGTTATCTTTCCTGCAGTTGAACTGTCAAGAACAGACATCTTGAAAGCCTGTTTTTTGAGTGTATTAAAAGAGCCATCCTGGGGATGGAAAGAGACAGAAGTCTGCAGTCTAAAAGAATGTAGTGCAGTGCACCTTCTAGGTCACCCTGAGATTATGGCCCAAACACAAATTGTACAAAGAAATGTTTTAAATTTCATTTAATATGCTTGGCCAACCTAATTCTTAATAACTTGATTTCCAAACATTCAGGAGGTCACAAATAGACTGAGTTAAAGCAAGACTTTTTCAAAAATACACTGATGGCAGGTTTAAAAGACAAAGTATGAGAAATTCTGTGGCAAGTGCAGTCCTACTTTTCCCTGCCATTTAATCTGTTCTACAATTTGAAGTTTTTAAGATTCAGATATGTCTAAGTACTGTTGCTAGGTAAAAAAAAAAAATTCATCTTAGAAGGGAGAAGTGTGTTTCTGGACTGATTGAAGCCATTCAATATCCCTCCAGTCATCAGAGATTAGAGAGAACACAGAGCCAGTCCCTTCTCTGAGGTGAACAGTAAAAAGACAAGGGGATATGGCCAAAGCATGTGACAAGGGAAGTTGCAGTTGTATGTGAGCAGCAAATGCATGGTGAGGGTGGTTCAGCAGCCAAAACAGGACCTCAGCACCTGTAGGACCTCTGCCCTTGGTCTTTTCTGCCTCAATTGTAAAAACCCCCATGATCAGTCTAATCTAACTGTAAAGTTTGCCCTGCTTTCAGTGAAACACTGGACTTGATGATCTCCTGTGATCATCCCTGCCTAAATTGTTCTGTAACTATGCATGACAGAGGCTTCCATGAGATACCATTGTTTTTTTGATAAGGAGCAATATAATTCCCATACAAGATCAGATGAAAGATATTCAGACACTTATTTTTGGCAATAAACAGCAACCAAATTTTCACAGGAGGATTTAAGAAACATCCCTGAAGACAGATTTAGGACCAGCTGCTTGTATGGTATTAAGGTGGGGGGGAGGTTTCACCTGATATCTATTGCCTAAATGCAGGCATAAGACTCAGTCTGTCTTCCAAATCATGGCATAGTCATAAGTCTAAAAGTCCAGTCATTTCATGACTCCTTTTTAAGTGCTCTCCCAATTACTTCCTGTGGAAAAGAGTTGCACAGTTTAATAAGACACTTTGTGAAGAATATTTCCTTTTATCGGTTTAAAATGCTTCTCCTTTTTGTTCTCTTGTTTCTGAATAATCTGTCACCCTCTCTAAAACCTCTAGTGTAGTGTCACCTTTCATAAACACATGTCAGTGTGATACTTTCTATTCCAAAGGAAGCTTCATCATTTACTTACCTTAAAGCAGCTATAATGTTTCTTGGATTATTCTGCATCTCATTCCTCACATTGCAATATTTTTGGGATATTGTTGTCTTAAGCTGACATGGTCTGGCTGATATCCATACTTTCCACTCCCAATCACCCATAGTAAGCCAAAAAGAGGGTCTACTCCTTACAGAAAACTAATTTCTCATCCAGCCCTCCATTTTTTCTTTTATTTTGGGTCAGATTTGATTGGATCAGATCCTGAATTGAAATTGCTATATGATCTTGTGTTTAGTTAGGCTGGTGCAGCCAAGGCAGAGGTGGTGACTATCAGCATGAAGACACAGCCATCTCTTCTGCTCTTGGCATCAGTTGAAAGTGTCTGTGACCAGTTACTCCTGCTAGATGGTTTTTTTTAATTATAGAAGCACACTCAGCCAAGACTTTTACTGCACCTAGAACAATGATTTTTAATTACCTACTTATTAATAACTTCATCTAAATGGTCATTGTTCAACATATCAGCAAAAATTTCCTGTGGAAAGGAAGTGGAAAGCAGTTGGCTGCTCTCTGGAAGCCTTTGGTATATATAAAGCCTGACCTGGATTTTCCAAATAAGTTGACTGAAAAATATTTTCCATTTCCCAGAGGAGTTTCAGTGTATTTGATAACCACATGTAGGACTTCTTTTAGAGTATCCTTGATTGAAAAGCACATGCAAGTAAATCTGTATCCCCAGAAAGAGTTTAAGATTGCCCTAACATTCTTTTAAGTGCAAAGACCTGTATTAAAGGTTAATGAGACTGTCAGAGATCACACAGGATACAGAATTCAGCCCTTACAAAGGAAGATGTGATGATGGACTATATCTCTCCTACAATTGCCCTGCAGTGCTTTGCAGCCATATCCTTTTCCAGCTTTTTGCAAATGGCAATTTAGGATCAGCCATCCATAAATCACCAATATCATCAAAAGCCCATGAAAACATAGACTTGCTCATCATGAAAAGTTCTAAGAAGCTTTGCTGTAAGGTAAAGGTCAGAATGTTCTGGTTTTAATAAATACGCATTGAGTAAAAGAGAAGTTTTCACTTCTTGTTCAGTATTAGTTACAGAAAACACCTCTTCTGCTCCTTTCCTGTTTGAAAATTCTCAGTTGTGCATCTGCTCTGGATTGCAGTTTTGTGACCATTTCAGTCACATCCCATGAAATCCAGTGCTTCCCCGTGTTATTGGTGTAACACGTCTTCAGTGGCTTCCACCTCATCAACCCTATTGGCCAAGAGCCCAGCTGGGTGAAACAAGAGGACATCAGCACAAACCCAGGGCTTGTGAACCACCCATCGAGGTGGTTCAGTGTCCACTGCCCCTGGAGGAAGCTGCAGTCTGGAGCCAGGACCTCCTGATAAGGAACCCAGGGAGCACATACAGTGCTGTATGGGTGCTCTGAGTTGCTCTCAGCAGTTCTGCTGTACAAGTGATACGTATTGGTATGTCAGCATCTTCCCAGCATTGTTTTGAAACAGCAAGTCGGTTAAGAACACATTTTGCTCCTGTTGCCTTTTATTATCACTCACTTGCTCCACAACAAAAAATGCCAGAACCCCCAAAACTTTATGTCAAAATCCATGAGTTGAGCACATAAATCTGCAAATAGCTGCTGTTTGTCTTCCTACTTTCTTTTCATAAAGAAATTACTTAGGAAATAACTTTCCATGATAGCCTAGAGTCAGCTGCTTTACACACATATATGTGTAACATCAATATATATATATATATATATATGTGTAACATTCATATCAACCAACACCAGTGCCTTTTTAGAGGAGCAAAACTGTAGTGTGATCTACCAGCCATCCTTGCAGCTATTTCATCCCCTGACCTAAATTTGGGTATTTGTCACCACCACAAACACTACTACTATTTGCTTCTAAGATTAAAGGGGGAAATAGTGTCTCTATATGCGTGCAGTTGTAAAACTGTACCAGAGTAGGTTTTGCTCTGTTTATTACTTCTGCTGAGGCAGAAGAGTGCTCTTCCTCATATGGTGGTAATTTTAGTGCAGGCTAGATAAAGCATACATAGAATTAAAATGCTGGGAAAGAGACTATTCTGAAATTTGAACACATTTTCTTTAATCTCTTATTTCTGGGCTTTTTGTGGATATTGCGTATCTTGGTTTAACTGAAGGTCACTCTTGCATTTATGTGAGAAAAATCAGTCTTGTTCTTTTCCTGGATGAAGTTGGGAAACCTCAGTAATCTCATGCAAGTAATTTTGTGAAATTTCCATCCCAGCTTCCCAGCAGTATAGATGCAGTCTTAGTCATACTCTGAAGAATATTTTGCCACTTAAACAAAGAGTACTAAAAGATAAACATCCTTCTTTCAAAAATGCCTGTTGTCTATGGGCCAGTAACTTATTTTGCTAAGGATTGAAAGGTAATTGCAAGCCCTCAAAAATGTCCATGTATACAATGGGGATCCACTTTTGCTAGAATGGTATTTGACTGACTTTACTTTTTAGCTTCCTTGAGCCAGAACTCCCAGATAATTCATGCTGCCTACACATTAAATCTCACTTTGTCTAGGTTGGGTGAGCCAAGAACTTGCCAGGAGGAGTGACTCAGCCATGGGGATAGCCTGGTTCCCATGAAAGTCTATCCCTCCAGGCTCTGTGGGTGCAGCTGGCTCCAGGAACTTGACCATAAACATAGGCTCAGCTGCAGCACTATATGCACGAGCTTAATTTGCCTCAGTTTCATGTGGTTTAAATAACAAATTGTCTGATGCAGAAAACCCCAACCCAGCTCTGTAGGAGGATGTGTCTCTCTTCTACTTATGCAGAAAAAACGTGAATCCCATAATCCAGCATTCCTTCTATTTCATAAGATGTCATGAACTGCCTTTTCTGCAGCTGTCTCTGCAGGCAGAGACTGGTGCTGCATTTACGGGAACTGAGCCTCTGCTCATTTACACTGTAGGAGGGGCATCCACAGGCATGTCCTTGAATGTTTTCTGCATCTCCAGTTGAGGTTCTCAGGAAGTAAAGTGGTTTTACAAGGACCAAGGTTAGCTGGAGCCAGACTGTGATTCTAATTCTGTAGTTTAACAATATTTTAATATCGTAATGCTTCTCTAAGTAGATGTGAATGTGAGAGGAAGGGGGAAAAGGGAAATGAGAGAACTGGAAAGCTGGAGAGAAGGTGAGAAATGCACATAAAACAGGAAAGAAATGAACTTGAAAGCAGAACATGGAAAATAAAAATAGAAGCAGAAAGGGAAATTAAAAAAAAAAGAAGAAGCAAAAAAGACAATTAAAAAATGTGATTCTATTTTTCATAAGTACTTGGCTCAGCTGCAACTGAGTCTGCAAGATGGAGACACTGATAGCCTGCAGTGCAGGAAATGGGCATTGCTCACTTCACAGGCTCACATGCTACAACGGATGAATGAAAGAAAGAAAGAGAAGCTTAGATAAATAGGGTAATTTAAACCTGCTAGGTGTCAGAAATTTTGTAATATGTCATGAGATCCTATGGAAGCTTGTGCACTTTTTGCTGAGGTTTTCTTGTTTTCTTCTGCTGAATTTTTCCTTATTTCTCTTACCCATACTACACATCCAGGGAAGTAGTTGATCTTGGAAATAGCTTGCTTATGATTTACTGGAAACTTGATGTTCATGCACTCACATGTGGGAGAAGAAGCTTTAAGTAAAAAAAGTTAGATTGTGGTGGCTGGCTCTGACACAAATTCTTGGACAGTGGGAGCCTTGGTTTATGCTCCCAGGCTCACTGTGCAGCCCATGAGTAGTGGAGCAGGGAACCATCCAAACCCTTGGTGGATGCTAAGTGGTATGTGGGCAAGCTCAAACCCCAGTTCACCCTGCAGGAATGTCATTCCTTTGATTTGTGATCTTCTATTGTGGGAGACCAGCAGCCTTTTGAGCAGAATGCCAAAGTAGTCAATTAACAGTCAGAACAAGAGGTGGTAGGGTTTCCTTCTTTGCACAATATGTGCATTAAAGCATCTCCCAGGAAGTAAAAGACCCACATGTTAACTTCTTCCTCTGCCAGAATGGATTTAACTACCTTTCCCTCCAAAGTGCAACAATCACTGCTGTCCAATTTGCTGTGGGACAGAGCCTCTCCTTTTCTCCTGCAGGATAACCAGGATGACTGCAGTGTTCATATGGGAGAAAGTTTCATTGGTTATGTTTCAGGATCATTAAATAATCATTGGATAAAACACCTAGTTTCTATCTAAATATGGGCTTGGGCTTGACTCTTGACTGAATGGCAAAGCATTTGAATTGTGCTTATTTTACAGAGCACATATTAAATAATAAACAGGATACAGGAATCTGGCTTGCAGTCAGAGGACATAAATCTTGTCCTGGAGGTCACCAGTCTATAAGACGGAAGCAAACAAATCTATCTAAAAGCACAGTTTAAAAAAGTTTTTTTTGCTGACTGACCAAACTATGTTAAAAGGAAGTTAGTTCACCATCACACTGACCTTTTCCTCTGTGAAGGTGGCTATCATTGATTCTGTTACATTAATTTCTCACTGCAAGCACTAAGGGTTAATATAGAAAGTATTTTAGTTTAGTATATGGCATTTGTACTATCTTAACCCACTCTAAAGAGTCTATTTCATTTTTACTAATTAAAACTGTCTTTATCTATGCAGGTTTTACAACTGATAAAAAAAGACAAGAAAATTTAAATATATCCTCAATTTCAGAGGAGCTAAGCAAGCTGCAACAATTGTAAACTTCAGTGGGAATGCAAAGAGCCACTTCTGGAATCAAGACTTCATACAGGTATGTAAATATTCTCAACTTTACCTGGGAGCAGGCTCTCTCCTATTGAAAGAGATAAATTTCTAAAGCAGTTAACTGTTTTTCTCCAGAAGTCCATCAAGTTTGAAAATATTTTTCCAGTTGTAATTAATAAGGTGAAAGAAATCAGTACATTTAAATGTTTCCATGAGATGGCTGCATAGGTATTTTCCTTTCCCTTCAACAAAAGGAGCAGCTTAGATGGATTTTTTGGTAGTTGTTTTTTGAAATAATTCCATTTTAGAACTGAAAGAGATAAAGAAAAAAAAAACCAAACCAGAATTAAGAGGTATTTTCAAAAGCTTTTGAGAGCAGAGATTTCTATATTTTGGAATGAAAAGAGGGGGAAAAAAAAACCCAGCAGAGGTAATATTAAGAACTTTTAAGCTGAGAATTCAACAGCGTGTAGCAAGATCACTGGTAAAACTGAGGAGCTGAAGTTCAAAGCCCAGAGCTGTGATGTGGGGAATATGTGGGGATAAAAAGATAAAAGGTTTCAATAGATAGAAGGCCCAAGATTTGCTGGTCTTTATGAAATGTAATTAATTTTTAAGTCCTATTTTAAGGTCATACAGTTCAGCTTAGTTTACAGAATCTTTCTTTATAGTTTTACATCTGATAATTTGATTATGAAAATGAACTCTCCCACATAGCAGAGAATGCTAGCAATCCTGTTCTGATAAGAGATATTTATACAGCACCACCAAATCACTTTAACATAAGGGGGCCATGTGCTTATCCTCATTTCTGATGACGAGTCCTCTGTCGCTATCTAAGATTTGTCAGCACTTGTTGATATTCCCTGTTCAGTCAGGGTCAGTGCTTTCCAGTGCTACTTCAGAGCAACAACTTTGACTTACTTGGATATTCTGTGAATTGAACCTCTTTCTTTAGCCTTGCAGCTTAGAATAGAGAGGTGCTGATAGAGAACCTACTTTTAACTTATCTTTGATCAGGGAGAAAAGAAAAATCTAAGGAATCTTGAGAAGCGGAGCAGGGGAAGAAAGGACTAAATGTTGGAAAAAGCAATATAATTGGTAAATTATCATGGCTGAAAGGTATATTGAGTGAGCATAAAACATTTGCTGTAAAGTATTTCTTAGCAAGCCATTTCAGCAAAGCAAAATTCAAAATCATAGTTGTCTGTGGAGAACTTGGGGGAGATGATGGTAGAACAAAAGTTATGGAAATGATGTTTAGGCTCACTGCTTACTCTCCCTTCCTTTCTTTCCTAATGATATAATCTATTAACCATTTTAATTTATGTCTATAGCCCAAGTTCTATCTTCAGTTTAAAAAATGTAAATTCCCAGTCATGGTTTCATAATTTAAAAGCAAATGTTTGCTATTATATTACAAAGAAGCCATGACTGCTGTTTCTAAAACACAGTATACTGGAATTTGTCTTAGTCTGCACAAACATTTTCTGTAAGACCCATTCTGTTAAAAAGTGAATGCTTTATTCATCAGTTTTTTTAATGGAATGCAATACCAATATAAGAAAGAAGTAACAGAAGTCTGACTTTGTTCTGATGCTACAAACATTAATAGCTGAGAAAACATATGATCTACTAGAACATTTCTGGATTACAAGAGTTGGATAAACTTCAATTCAGTTGGCGTTGTATAAACTAGAAAAGTGCAATGCATGTAAAATTCTGTTTATAGAGTGGTTTCCATATGAAAAAAATCATTAAACCCTGTTACAAATTGTCTTTTTATATAGGAATCATTTATCTGGTAATAAAAGTCTACAGTAGCTAGAAAAATATCTCTGGAAGGAGAGAAAGATAAATAGCATGAGATGTTTTCTGAGCTAATATTTGTTCTTGCAATAGATCTTTGAAAACTTGTATGGTGTGACATAAAATGTCTAAAATTTAATCCTAAAAAAGTTTATGTGAAGAAAAAGATTCAGTTATTATTTGAAAGTGTGATTTTCAAATAAGAGTTCCTTGTTCTAGCAGATGTCCTATCATTATGGGATTCCAAATACTTTGGATTTGGAAAGAATTGCACAGAAAGCCTCCTGGGCACAGGAGAGATGGGTGGGACAAAAATTCAGAGTCAGATCCCTTGCACTGGGATGTTCTCCATATGCCCACTCCACAAGAGCTTTCAGCTTTTAAGTGCACTTATCAGTAGGGTTCCTAAGCCTTGAACTTTGGTCTTCAAGGCAATAGAAAATCTGGGATTAAAAGAAAAAATCTGGTTCTGCCCAAGTTTACGCAGGACTGTTTTACCTGCCTTTACTGACCTTTCTGCAGTCAAATATTAGGGAAGCACTTTTCAGCTGACTTATTTTCCTTGATTATTAGATATTTATATTACTTCCTATTCTCTCCAATCACCAACAGATTTGATGTCTGTGTTTGCAGTCACTTCTTTTGAATTAAAGATGTAGCTCTAATTCTAAAATTTCCTCATTGTTCCCATTCTAAAGAGTTTTTGTTGGCAATATTTTTCCTATATGCACCTTTGTTTAGTGTAGTGTTTTATTTTACCTCTGGTTGATTTCAGCATTGTCACTTCTAGATAACCTGTGCTGGTATATTTTAGAGAATTCTTCCACACCATGTTTGGATAATCATTACTTGCTGGATAGGGATTTCAGGATCATAGGATGAGGTGGGAAGGGTCACAGGTGGGCTCTGGTCAAAACTGCTGCACAATGCAGGGTGAGCCCAGAGCTCAAGCTGGGTCAGTCAGGGCTCTGGCCAGCCTGAGCATCTCTCATATCTGTTTCTCACCCTTTGCCACACTCCATGGGCCCGACTCCATCTCCTCCCTTACCCTGTGCAGGCACTGGCCATTTGCTGGTAGCTCTGAGCCCATTCCCTCCCCAGGCTGAATGAGTCCCCTTCCCTCAGCCCCTCCTCAAAGAGCTCCAGCCCCAGACCAGTTTCATCACTGGTGTTCTCCTTGGATCGAGGGGCCCAAAACTGGATGCCGTGGTCCCAAGATGGGCTAGAAAATAGTGAATGTGTCACTGACATTTCAGTGACCAGAACGAAACACCCAGGCTCAGAAGTGGAACAGTCTCCAGATGATCAAGGGGAATGAAAGGAGAAAAAGTTCAAAAATATCCTTTTTGAGAGGAACAGAGTTCAGACAGAAACAGAGTGCAGTATCTCCTGGAGAAAATTTTCTAACTGGCTGCATATAATACCCGTTTTATTTGTCTTGCAGTCCCCACATACCTGAGTGCAGTGCCTCTGATCACTGCATTCATCCAAACACAATTCTCTTTCATGCAAGTACACCAGAGACACACAGTTGGAGAGGATTTATCCCATTTCCTTGGTACATAGAACTTCTGAGTCATTGCCACTACTTGTTTGAGCAGTACTAAATGTAAGCATCTTAGTTGTATCTGTACACCCACGCTGAAGTTTTTATATAAGATTCAAATGTGCCTGATTAACATAAGAAAACCCAGTGCATATTTGTGGAGCAGGTGCAAGCAATGTCTCATCTCTTCCTGAACAAAAGGTTAATACATTCTCACCAGTGACTTAATCCAACCTTATAGTTAAAAGATTTGTGATTGTAAATGGATAAAAATGAGAGTTAAAAAGCTTCCAGTAATGCCCTATAAATATCAGTTAATATTCAAAGAGGACAGGGTGTTTAAAAAAAATAAGTTACACCACTAACTACCAACAACTAATTTGCACACACTGTATTAATTTTAAGAATCATTTATGCTGTAAAATTTAAACTTAAATACATACAGCATGTGCAATGTAGGAGTGCAAAGTAGAAGGTCTGCAGCTCGTGTTTTGACTTGTAGATTTAAAATCAAATGAATTGAAAGTAAATGTAACCCTGGAGGATTTAAGTTTTATGGTGCAGAACCCCATTGAAAAGGGAAGGTAGGAACCTGGTAGAATATGAATGATAGCAGTAATCCCAAATTCATTTTATGGTTTTTACCATCAGTTAAAATTTGTTCAAGTATATATGTTATGAAGAGTAATTATGATATGTAGAAAAAAAAAGAGGAATTACAATAAACATTTCCTGGTAAGAGATTACCATGAGGTGAGAGGATGTGAATTGGGCCTGGGTAACAAAATTCTGTATGTGTGTGTTCGTGTGTGTAGCAGGGGGGTAACAATTATTTGGGGAATTTAATCCAATTGAGGAGTAAAACCTGTTGTGGGTGACTCCCATCTAAAGCTTTTCCAATCTCAAGGAGAAGAAGGTTGCATGTAAATCCTTGTCCAATCAGCTCCAGCTTCCTCCAGTGCAGGAAGCCCAGCAGGGAAGGCATTAGGGGACAGCCCTCACAATGACAAGGCAAGGAAGGGGCAGCTCGGCAGCCTCTCCCCTGCCCACAGCTGGCCCCGAGGTCAGGGCACAAGGAGCGAGGGCTGGGTGCTCGACCAGGCCTGCCAGGAAAGCAGCAAGGACTGCCAGTTAGTAATGACAGCTGCTCTTTGGAGCACACTATCATCTTTAGTTTTCATATTCTCCAGATTCTGTACTGCATTAGTATATAACTCTAAACTTCAGTGTCAGCAAGTTCTCTTCACAGTTTCTTTAGACAAAAAGAATCCTTTTCCAGCCTGACAACCAAGTTGCAGCTTCAGGCCCAAAAAGTGCAAACCACAGCAAATTGAGGAGAGCAGTGTGGGAGGATGGGACTTCATAACCTGGAGCTGTAATTGGACAATTAACTCCAATATGTAAATGGACCAAAACTTAGAAAAGTGTGAAAACTTGTGACCCAGAGTCCATCTTGGGTGGAGCCACAGCCAGGCTCTTGTACTGTCCAAGGTGTATCCTTTGAAGGCCTTTTTAAAAAACATCTACTTTATTCCTTTAGCTCTGTCTAACCTTCGTTCTAGGCATCCTCTCAAGGCATCACTGGTAACCTGGGTTTGTTAATCTTTGTTAGATATGCTTGCTGAGCATTTACATGTTTTTCTATGTCTGGAAAACAAAAATTGCACTTCAATTTTTCAATGGGTTTGTTTTTGTTCAACTGAATTTTATTTAGTGATTTTTAAAAAATATTTTTTAAAACTTTCATAGGTAACAAAGTCTGTACATTCAAAAACCAAGTTAAGTTCCTAATCTTTTGAATACTGAAAATGGGTAAAGATCCATTCAAATGTGCTTTTAAGAGCCTGTTTTCTTAAGCACAAGCAGCAACTTCTTTGGGATTTTCGTTCAAGTTTGTTTTTAAATACATTCAGAATTCTTCAAAAAAGGGAACACAGATAATCATTAACAGCATAGCTGAGTAACTCAGAGAAGTGTTCTTCAAAGGATGTCGAGTCTGTGTCCCAAAACTACTTCAGCGGGTGACTATTGCCCCCTTCAGACTATTCCCAGTACTAGAGAAAAAAAATTATTTGGAAATTAATAGCATTCCTTTGCACTATGGGAAAAACCTAAAGAAGAGAGATACTGTTAAGTAGAGAGTTGATGAACTCTTTTGGATGTCAGCAAAGGTTTTTCCTGGTATTAGAAATGTACAGTAATGCATTAAGTAAGTAATTATCTTAATTAGTACAGCAAACAATACCTCAAGTTTCATCTTCAGCAGTTAGAGCCAATAACCACAACTGAGGGAAAAAAAATCTTAGAACGGCTGCAGGATGGGCTGGGAAACTTGAAAATCAGTTCAAGCTTCCAGAGTGCATTTATACAGTTTTGGTTAAGTGATTCCAACTCCGAGATTGGGGTCTTCATATGCAAAACCAATTGTGTTCTATTTCTCCTTTCACCTTCCTTCTACTTCAGAGAAAGTTTTTGTAGCATGATCAACACCAGCCTGGTAGAAGCTCTTCTTTACTTAATGCCCAGATAGGGGGTAGCACACCTGGATTTTATATGCCTACACAAATTGTGTGTATTTACAGTGCTCCGTGTCCACACACATAGGTACTGTGCCTGTATGTGTGTTCAACAGCACCCTAATCTCAGCTGAAATGAAGTACTCCCTTCAAAAAGAACACCACCTCAGTGAAAATGCAGCCACAGTTAGTATGCTAAGTGACAAGGACAGCTGTAGCTAGAAAATAAAATCATATCATGGAGTCAATACTTGGTGTCTGGGCTGTAATGTGGTACATTGATTTAGCTTGTCTGAGCATCTACCATAAAATAGATGAAAAAAGAAGATTTAAAAGATAATCTTATGCATTGAATCTTCTTTCTGTGGGGAGAAAAAGAAACTATGCTGCTGAAAAGTTATTTTGTACCCACCTTTCCCAAGCACAACCTGCTGAGATACCAGCAAATACAAATACCAGCCTGTTATAGGGTGATACTGCTTTATTATTTAGCAAATGGCTAAGGAAGAATAGCAATACAGATTTAAAGGTGGATTTCATTCCATGTACCTTATAACATAAAGGTTTCCAGAGAACAGAACTTGCAGTTTTCAAAGTGAAAGAAATACTGAACTAAAATAGTTATTTTCTACTCAGGTAAAGTCCAAAGCCTCTAACTGAAGCTCTTGCATATGTACAGTATATGCTATTTGCTGTCCTGTTGCTACCCATTTTACTGCTAATAGTAAAAAACAAAGTAAAGTTTTCATTTTCACATGACAGATTTTCATCATATCAAGGCAAAACTTGACATCAACCTTCAAGTTAAATCACTCAGATGTGACAGAAGGCTCCTCCTCTTCAAGCAGATCACACATCCAATGAAGTGTAGTGCAATACATCACTGAGGTATGTTGAGTGTTGTTTTTGGCAGCTTGCTGCCTTTCTTTTTTTTTTTTTTTTTTTTAACACTGTAAGTTTGAGTTTGTCATCCCCATTCCTTGGCACTCAATGATGTAGGTATCATTACCAGGGTTTTCCTCTTCTGATTTTGTCACAGTAAATTTGGCCTAGAAGAGGATTAGAAGTACATCACTAATTAAGTTATCACATACAGTGGTTTAAATATTGAGTATCTGATGTCCAATAATTGTATTGCCACGTGTTTATGTATATAACAGCTTTGACAGATTTAATTCAAAAAACCATTTATATTAATGTGGTAAAAGTATCTAACCATTCTAAAAGCCTTTAACTCGAAAGTAGGCTCACTTTCTACAGGAAAACTCCCAGGTAAATACTATAGCAATTGTTTTATCAATGCTTGTCCTCCATGATCAAGTTCAGCTCATATTGCCTGATGAACTGTACGTTGCCAAGCTACTGGAAGAAAACTGAAAGGTAAAACTTCCTGAATGTTTGGACTCACCTTTGTTAGCTGCTCTGCAAAGTGTATAGCTGTTTGAGTATGCAGTGTAATTGGTCCACTTTTCACTCTAGACACTCCCTTTGCTAATGCCATAAAAATGATCAGCTGAAATAGAGGGAAAGGTAATTATTAAGTCATTCTTCAGATTCTAGGAATTTACTGATTTAAAAAACCCCCAACTAAAACATGCAAAATGTCTGCAAATATAAAAATTTTGTCTTCCAAGTTTCATAAAAGTTCATGAAACTGAGTTTGAAGAGTGATCCCTGGCTCCAGAAGTTTGGAGATTGCTACTGTAATGCCTATTACAGAAGGGCTGCTTTTCCACAGTGGAGTTTGCCCCTAAATTCCTGTTATTGAATTCCTGTTCCTTCATTTAACTTTGCTCTCCCCCACTGCATTGTCCCAAAATTCCCCAAAGTCATGTCAGACTCCAGATTAGTAGTTTACCTACATGAAGAGAATCTTAGGAAAAGGTACTTTAATTCTAACACTTCCTGATCACATATTCACAAGAGACATCCAAAACCCTTTGATTTGACTTAAAACCATCACCATGACAAGAATACTGCAAGGTGAGATTAACTCTGTGCAGTTCCCATACACAGTGACTCTAGCTGTGGCTTGTTCCCATCTATGGTATTTGCATGCTTTGAAAATAGTAGGCTGAGTCCAAGACCCAAACACTTACTATACTACATAATATTAATGTGTGCCCAGGTGTTTACAGCTAAGAGCTAGCATCATCCTAGCTAAACCAGCCCAAGATTCTCACCAGGCTAAGATAAGGCAGTGGAGGGCCTTCATTCTCAAATGAAATCAGGGGAGCAAGATAACTGGGAGCATGTCCTAGATATTCTCTAGTACCTTCCCTTAGTATCATTCTATATATGTAAGGAGGGAGCTATTATCACTGCACCACATGGAACGCCAAATTGAAGCAAATTCCTGCCTCCTTCTTCCATGCTTACTGAGGGCTACAGAAAGGCAAAATTTGAGGGTGCTGGTACAATGCTAAAAACATTTGTGGTTCCTAAAAACTGTATGTAATTTGCTAATCCTAGTGATGTTGTGACTACACATCTCTGAGACTACTAACATCTTGTTCCTTCCCTATTCAGATCTATATTGTTTTCAAGTAGTGCATGCATGTTCTTGCTACTTCAACTTCATGTAAACACATGTAGGAACCTTACTTGGTCTTGCAGAGAATCATCCACAGTTCCACCATGTTTAAGATTCTGAAGCAGCATCTCTGCTGCTTCAATGCCAACTTTGTCAGCATTCTTTCCTAAGAGAGAAATCAGAAAGCTGAAAATTACTATTTAAAGTTTTAAAAGTACAAAAAAAAACCCCAACAAACATAAAACAACCCAAGAAATTGTCAACTTTTTAGATCTTATTTTCTTTAAACCTAATGCTCTTGCCTCAAATTTCTGCTTAAAAAAACTCCTTCCCATCTTATGCTCATATATAGTTTATACTTCCTAAGCAGTGGAAAGAAAGTAGCTTCATTTAGTCTGAAAAATATTTGATTCAAATAATTTAAAACCAAGATCACTTCCATTCATTTTAATATGGATTCACTCTTGAGCAAAAATTTCTACTGTAAAACACAAAGTCTATGCTCCTAAAGTTCAGAAATATTTCCAGTGATTCTCCATTGTGATACAAGGTAAAGTTAACAGTTCTGTAATTTTTGTAAATTTCCATTTAATATGTTTTAAATCTGCTAATTTCTGTTGTCCATTATTTCTAAAAGCATATATTTAAAAATGAAATGTTCAGAGCATCAGATCTTTAAACAGATGATCCTGCAGATTCCTATTTGTTATTGGTATATTAAGTTAAGTCTCAAAGAATTCATGGAATTCTTACCTCTCTTGCCAAGTGATGACCCAGCTAACAAACAACCTGTTGAGGTCTCTGCAACAATACTAAGCAGAAAACCAAAAATAATTAAAATCAAAATCACTCATATTACCGTTTATTTATCAGATATTTAATCAGGTTCTAGCTAATTAACCAACAAGATTAGAGGTAACAATAGAAAGCTTGGACTCCTCTTACATTATTCCACTTCCAGTCCCAACAGCTTTATCATCAGGTTCTCTGACAGGCTGAATGTTAATGTAAAGGTCTCTGATTTCTCTTCTGATGCATCTCACTGCTGCTGCTGACATGTCTTTTGCCAGCTAACAAGACAAGACATAAACACAGTAATTAAATTATGTAATATAGCAATTCTTTTTCTTATAAATTCAATTATTACAGTTAATCCCTGAATAAAGGAGCTACTTTATTAACTAGAAAAACAAAGGATTATTAAACACCCCTATAAGAAAGAACTGAAGATGATTTTTTTGAAAGTTTTTCTACAAAAGGTAACGTGAAATCCTATACAAATGACAGTTATGTACGTAGAAACTTCAATATCAATAGAAATTCAGGAACTTTTCTTCATTCATAGAGAAAAAAAATATTTTAGTCTTCTCGCAAAACTTTATATTCTAAAAATAACTCACCCCAAAACCAAGTGCAAAAACCCCATCCCACAATTATTATGTACAGAACATACTCTGTAAGAAAGAATACATAAAATAACAATTTTACATTACAAGCAAATGGGGATATACGAAGCTTATCCCATTCCTGTGATCACAGCTGTATTCACAGGTTTGCAGATTTTAAGACCAAAACCAGCAGTCCCTAGCTTTTCAAAAAGTAACTCAGCTTCTCTTCCTTCCTCTATTAATTCCTAGCCTGTATGTGAGAAGGAACGTCAAGGAGATCCCAGCACTCAGGACAGGAAGAATAGAAAAGGAGATATAAAGGAGCAAATTTATTTCCTTTTATTTTTGGCTAAACCTACCCTTAACTTGTTCTAATACTCTTAGCAATGGTTGAAAAACTTGTTGTAGATTGGCCTCCACCTATTACAGTGCTCATAAATTTATGAACAAGGGCCTTAATTTCAGATTTAAAATAATGCACATGAATATGAAGAATACATAAATCAGATATAAGACATCCCTCAATATATGCCAAAGATTTTTGAATAGTCCTATGAAGGATGAGGATACTGCTCTCATTTCCTGTTTTAGCTTTACACTGCTATGCAATGAATGAATTTTAGGTATGTCCAATATAATATTCTGCAGCCTGAATAATTGAAACCATTTAATAAAGTTGCTTAGCTTGTTTAAGACTGCAAAAGACAGGAGAGTAGAGGAATGTTGAGCAGATTGCATGCAATTTTATATAGCTATATAAAGTTGGATGCTACCAGAGCCATGATAAGCACTTACTTTGATAGGCAGTGCTCCAGCAACAAATGCCCTTCCATAAATCTTTGTCACTGTGCCACGTTCTGTTAAGTTTATTGGGCTCAGCTCTTTGACTGGAGACATCTGGACTACAACTTCACCACCTCCTTGAGGATAGTAGCCCCTGTTTAGAAACAGTAATTGGACATAATTAAATGCAATGATCTCAAGGAAACCAAGAAAAGGGCCAGGAGGCTATTCATACATTTCGCTATACATTTTTATGTTCCCTGTTACTGTACATACAAATTTTCTTGATGTGTGCCTTAGAAACCCTTATAATGGAATTAGGCTCTCTAACAGTAATCCTCTGTAATGCACATCTTATTACCTCCCTAACACCAACCTAACTGCTCCTTGGAAAAAGCTCAGTAATGCACTGCCTGTTCAGCATGTGCTCCCCTCAGGGAAGCCAACGGGAAACATTACACAGCAGCTGTAGACTCAGCAACAAAAAGAAAAGACAGCCAAGAGCACTATCCCATTCATCATGTGGTGACAGTACACACAGGGGCAGCTAATGCAGATTAGTTCATGTATTATAAATTCACCCCTCAGTTTGATTGAGAGCCCCTTGTGTGCCTCTGCTCACACAAGGGTTCAGTAAGGCCCAGCTCTGCTGCACTGCTCCACAACTCACCTCCTCTTTATGTCACAACTAAATGTGAAATTGAACTTTTCAATTATTGGCTTGAAGACCTGAAAAAAACCCATATAAAAACACAAAGTGAATTTATTTTGCATTGATAATTTCCCACTATGTTTTACAATCTTAAAAGAAAAAAAAAACAAGCTCAACACAAAAAATTTCAGTTGCATTATTGAAAAAAAAGATAGCCAGTCTCATCCATATAGCTTATTTGACATTCCTTATACTTCATTCTCAATGTCACTTTGTGTAAAAGGATTTTCTTATGGAAAGAAGAAGTGTAATTCACAGCACTTCTAGAAAAAAGAATACATTTTAAGTGAAATTTTCTGTAGTAATTGAAACTAAAGAGACTATTTGCCATTTCAGGAAATTCCACTAAACACTGGTTGCTCTCTACAGCCAGTACACTAATGGTGTTATGTTCCATGCCTAATTCCATAATCACAAATAGACTTGCAGTAAGAGCAACAGAGGAGCAGCAGTCACATTGCATACATATTCAGGGAAGATGCACCAAGGCAAAGGAATTTCTCCCTACCATGACTGTGTAGTCTATCTGAGGAGCCATCTCTGCGTTAGTCCCACCTTTTAAATGAAGCTCTGATGGGGAAGCAGCAAACAGCACACAGGGCATTGCTACCTGCATCAGTAGACACACACTCCTAAAAGCAATTATGAGATACTCAAATGTCATACACTCACAATCCATACAATTCCATAGAATCATTATATATCAAAAAACATTTCACTAGAACATTTACTTTTCTATTTTATTTTTAAAATTATCTATAAATTTATTAATCTTAAAAGATACTACTTTAAAACTTCATGTCCTTACCAAGCCTAAATACGAAAGTTTTAATTTCACAATAATTGCATCTTTAATATTCTGTTTGAAATAAAGTTATGTATCTTACTGAGTATAGTGATGGGACCATGAAAACTGTGGGTTTAGGTAGCAGAAAAGGCTTAGGCAGCAGTAACATTGTAATACATGGATGGAATATGTCCCATTTCCAAAAGAGCAATATGACCCACTGTGCTACTATGAGCATAAGTAAAATGTCAAAATTTACCTTATTATATGGTGATTATTTCAGACCTCATGGATGTGAGATACTCATCTAATGTAATGCATTTGGTCTGGTGTGAGGAAATTACCCCTGAAGTTTTAAAGACAGCTGCTGCTTTTTTCATGACATGAACCAAGCATTCAGCTTTTATATCAATCATACTTTTAAACTTCACATGTACTTCCTGCATATCCTACCTATACTACAGAGGTTCTTTGGTCACATAAATCTGACTCAGGCAACACATATCCTGGGTCATTACCAAAGCATAAATGTTCTTTTTTCCCCCACCCCATCTATTGTGATAATTTTAAAGTTATCAGAAGCTAGTGCACAAAGACATACCCTGCTGTTTTTGTATCTGCTATGTGGGTTCCACCTTTGATCTTTCCAGGAGTGAAGGTTATTTCTGTTGAGCCAATTTCTCCACCATTCAGCTTCCCATCACACAAATCTCGAATCATCTCCAATCCAGACAGATGCTGAGGTCTTAGAGTGACAATACACAGTTAAAGACACATACAAGTAGACTACGTGCTTATGTTACGTTAAAACAACCACTAAACACCAACTAAAAAACTACAACTGCAAATTTTGGTTCAGACAAGGATCAGAAATTCACTCTGGTTGCTGCAGTTCTGAGTTCACAGGAGCCAAAGGAGTAGCATTCAGGCCATACTGGGATATGCAGGATTCTGGTATCTTTTCCACTAGAATGGGCCCAAGACAGATAGATGAGATGCAAGAGCAGCCACTTATCCTAATGTGATAAATGCTTGAACAGAAATGCAATGGGATAATGATGGCAATACTGGCTGAGCCAGAACCAGTTGCAGGGCTACAAGACAATTAACAGGTTTGCTATGTACTTGCCTTGCGCTTGTTTCCATTTGTTAGGGTAATCTAAATAGGAAATACACCAACTGTTCTTAACACTGGAAATACGCTAACTGTAGCAACACTAGGATATGCACTATCTGTTTTTAGCACTGCAGGCCCGGTGTTTTGCTCAGGCATTACATCAGTGTGTTCCCCGTTTCAAAGCGTGTTCCGCTCAGCCCCTGTGGAACCATTTCCCCGGGCCGCGCCCTCACCTGCCCCGCCTGCGGCCCGGGCGGGACCCTCGCTGAGGGCACCGGCAAGAGAACCGAGCGCGCTTCATGACGCACCGTTCCCCCTCACTCCTTGAGAGCCACAGACGGGATTTTCTAGCAAAAAGGCTCTTTTAAAGCAATGGAAACGCAAACGTTTCAGACGAGAGCAACCGAGGCCTTGCGTGGCCGTGCCCCAGCCCGGGAGGGCCCCATACGCCGTAAGTGACCGGCTGAGCGCCCCGGGACCGCCTGGGGAGGGTCTCACCTGAGGCCGGGCTGGCTCCGCCCGGCGCGGATCCGGCGCACCCGCAGCGGCAGCCCCAGCAGGCAGCTCAGCGCCGTGGACACCCGCAGGATCTGCCCGCCCTGCACGGAGAAAACGGCGCTCGTCAGGCGCTACAGCCCTTCCCGCACACCCGGCCGGCCCGTACCGCTGCCCGGGGCCAGGTAAGCCGCGGCCCGCTGGCACTCACCCCCTCCATGTTCCCGCCGTCTATCTCCACCCTGTCCCCGTCCATGGCTGGCGATGAGCGGTGTCTCTCGCAGAGGCCGCGCCGATAGGATACCGGCGGGGCCCTAAACACGGCGAGCCCTCGGCGAAGCAGCCCGGGCTAGGAGTGTTTGACGGCGGCGGCGCGCCCGGGATGCTGCGGTACGGGTGCTGGGGGCGGGCGGCGGTGCCGGGCAGGCGCAGAGCGGAGGCGCCTCCCTGCCCGCCCGCTCGCCGCGGGTTGGTCGGGGCGGCTCCGCCGAGGGGAGGAGCAGCCGGCGGGCCCGGCGCTCAGGCAGGGGCCGGGAGTAGCTCCAGTGTCCCCGCGGTACTGACCGCGTCCCGCAGGAGGCAATGCCTTTCCCCTGCCCTGAGGGCCGGAGCGGTAACAACCGCGGCTCCTGGGAGATCAGAGCCATGGCTACAGCGCTGCTGCCGGAGGAGAGCGGCCGGACTGCTGCCCTCCGCGTTACAGGGTACTTTTCCTCAGAATCACAGAATGAATTAGGTTGAAAAAGACCTCTGAGATTATCAAGTCCAGCCTATAAGCGAATACCACGATGTCAACCAGACCATGGCACCAAGTACCACGTCCAATCTTTTCCTTAAACACCTCTAGGGTTGGTATCTCCACCACCTCCCTGGGCAGCCCATTGCAATGTCTAATCACCCTTTCTGTGAAGCGATTTTTCCTAATGTTCAAAGTAAACCTCCCCTGGCGCATCTTAAGACTATGTCCTGTCGCTTGTCACTTGGGAGAAGAGGTTGATGCCCACCTGGTTACAATCACCCTTCACGCAGAACCACAGACACGGGCGCGTTGCTCTGCTCTCCCGAGTCGCACTCGGGACTTTATTACACGTGTATGGGGAAGGGCTGGACTCTTCGCGCTGCCCTTCCCGCTACTGCGGCCGGGGAAGCCGCACGCCGTGCACGGCCACCCGCGGTTCTGGCCCGCACGGGAACCCTCTCGCGGTCCCTTCCGTGGGCGTGTGCGGCCCGGCCCGCGGCCCCCGCCCGCTGCTGGTTGGCTGTGGCGGCGCGGCCGCCGCCGGTTGGCTGTGCCGGGGGTGTGTGGGGGGCCGTTCTGCCCGGGGTAAGATGGCGGCCGTGACCGCGCTGAGGAGCAGCTGCCGAGCCGCGGGGCGCCTGGTAAGGGGAGCGGGGACCCCGCGGGCGGCGGCGCTCCCGGCCGGCCGGGGGGGAGAGAGATAACTCGCGGCATCCCCTTAAATGTTTCTGCCGCCCGGCGGGCGCACAGCGCGCACCGCGCCTCTGCAAACACGACGCGATCGCGGAGCTGCCGCCTCGGCGATGTCCGGGGCCGGGCAGCGCCTCAGCTCCCTCCCCGCTGCGCGCTCCCTCTGCTCCGCGCAGGCGACGGGACCCCGGCAGTGCCTGGGACCGCCCCCCGCGCTGCGCAGGGACCCCCAGAACTGGCACCCTCTCCCCCCGCGCTGCCCTTGCCCATGCTCCCTGGGAAAGAAACGTGTGCCTTTCTGTAATAAGACAGTGACATCCTCCTCTTCTGTTATTTCTAAGTCATCCCATTATTGCTTTGCCTATGGCTTGCTCTGCCATCACCACTTCTCCGCCCACGCATCATCTCCCTTTGCATACCGCATCTGCACGGAGACGGTGTGGATACACGTACAAGAAAGGGAAACGTATCTCTTTGAATCCCAGGAGCCTTTATACTTGAAAAGTAGTTGAGATACCTTACCATAAGAAGTTAATCTACTTAGTTGCCTTTTTGAGATACTTACAATTTCGTGAACATAGACTTAGTTCATGCTTTCTTCTGTCTCCTTGTATCATAGTCTTCTTGCTATTGTGAAGAGCGTTGGTTTCCTATTATTTCACCCCTATTTATGGGATGTCAGAGAAGAAATACTTTTTGAAATTTAGAAACAAAATTAAGGATCCATTCCAGTTTCTAGTATGTTTTTTCTCTTAATAATTCATATTGTAATTTTAAAGCGTAATGATGAGGAATTTTTAAATGATACTTTTCTAATCCAGTTTTCAGCCAGTAACTTAGAAGTATTTATAAATAATTTTACTAATTAAGAGCTTTAAAAGTAGCACTTTCTTTTAAGTTGTATTTCTAACCTTCTACTCTTAATCTTATCTTTCTTCTGATAAGATGAAAATGCTCATCTTATCTGTGTGCATGCTGAGCTATAGAACTGGCTGGTTTATAGTGTGTATTTCCTGCAAGCACATTTTGAATCTGAGCCAGGGAGCCTTTGTGTGAAGTGGTAGGGAAATGGCAGTTACCTGGACGCTGGGACATGTGCCAGGTATTTGGATGAGGGATGATAGCTGATTAAAACACATTACCAGGGATGTTGCTTTAGTATACAGGTAACTATATACTTGGAAATATTGAATATATATGCAAAACACATCCAATGTGAGGAAATGTTCATTAAAATGACTCAGTGGGACAGAAGTCAAGAAAGTTCAGCAGGGCAATATCCTTTAATGCAAAGTCATTGCCTGTGAGCATGAACTGTTCCATTTGACTTGGAAATTTAGTGTTACTCCATCAGGTAATCGGTTCTCTGCAGGCTGCTTAAAACTGTTTTTGTCTGAGGCCAGCATACATTTTCAGGATCAGTGGCAATTTAGACAGCTGGAGTTGGCTTGTTTTTAAGGAAACAAACAAAGCTGAGTGTGAGAGGCAAAGCAGCTCCCCTGAGTGCCCTCAGCTGCCCCCTTGGCTGGGGTCAGCCCACGCTCTGTCAGCCAGGCTGCTGTGGCCTCAGTCCCAGCGAGGGACTCGAGTGGGCCCTCAGCTCCTTTTTGCCAGAGTCACTCTGCACATCCCAGACTTGCACAGGAAAGGTGTTACCGTGCTGTGGCAGTGTTGCCTTTAAGTTGCTGTTTAGTGTAATAGGAGCCACACTAACAAGCTTAGTACTAGCAGTTATCTTTGGGCTTAACGGTTAGATTTTTCCAGACATCAAACTATATAGATGGGTATGCTATGGATATTAGAACTAATTTTGTCTTTTATGTGCCATTTTTATTTCCTTGCTTGGCATTACACCAGTATTATGGTGATTAAATGCTGAAATTGTAAGCACAGTCTCTTTGTTTAATGGATTTTAATTTTTTTCCTTATTAGTAAGGAACACTGCTCTATGAAGAGATTGTGTCCTGTGTTATTACTTGAACATACTAGCGCAGCTACTTTTTGGTAGAGAATGTGCAAAACTGAAAACCAGAAAGATTTCAGTTTTAAAAATGCAGTAGTTTTGAATTTTTCCTACAGATATAATATGAAACAGCATGGTAACTCTTCAATAACAACACCAGTCTCTTTTTTTGGCAGTGACATTACTAATTCACTACCTGCATTGGTAACCAAAGGTTAAAAATCACATGGAAATCATTGTGAAACTTCACATTTAGAAATAGTTCAGAGATTTGATGTGCTCCTTGTGATCATCTTCACAGGTAAATACTGAATGTTTTTCATTTAGGGTCATGTAAAAAGAAAAAACAGTTTTTGCAAGTTTGCGACAAAAAGATCTAGTTGAACAACTTTTTTGGTAACATTTTTATGTAAGCATGTAACCTTCAAGTGGGAAGAAACCCAGAATTAAAGACAGCAGAAAAATAGGATTGTGAAGATGTACATTGTATACCAGTTTTGTAATTTAACGTAAACTTTAAATGTATTCCTAAAGTACGATTTTCCATAGCTTGAAGTTGCCATGTTACCTGATTGTTGAATATGGAAAGTTGTTTGGAGGACTAATGAAAAGATTTTCTATTTGCTTGTTATAGGAATTAGAAAAATACTCATTCTAGATCAGTAGGTACCATCTTAGTGGCAGGCAACTGAAAGGTAACTCAAATGATATAGCTTTGTTTGTGTTCTTTATGATAGACTGTGTTGTATAAATGTTTGTTCCTTAAAGAAGGGGGATATTAAATATAACTTGCCGTGCTGGGTGAAATAATACAGAAAATGAGTACACTGTCAGTTCAGAATTGTATGGCCTGCTGAATAATGTACTTTTTGAACAGTGAAAAATAATAGCAAATAGTTGAACAGTTTGGGGTGTGGGGAGGGAAGCAAGAAGTTTCATATGCTCTGTAATTACTGAAAGGATTTTTTAAACAAGAAGTTAAAATTAACTTTCCCATGCAGGTATGCTGTTTTCTGGCTCCTCTAAGAAGATAATTTCTAAATTTTACAGTTTTGAGCTACTTGAGGTACATTGTAGCACCTGAATTTTTTTCATATCTCTAAATTAGTTAGAGATAGTATCTACAGAGAAATCGTTATTTTTATAACTTATACAGCACTCTTAAGACAAGATAACACCAAAATTACATTAAATTTAATAAATTTTACTGGATAAGAACATGTCTGAACTAACTTGTGTTGAGCTTAATAAAATACCTGTTTATGTCAATGCAAGCACTACCAACTTTGCTAATGATCACAATCATGACTGATTAGAAGAGGCTTTAAGACATAAAGTTTTGTCTGAAGAATCTTTCAGAAAATTCTTTAGACTCTTTAAAGTTGATTTCTGGATAAATATAATTGTAACCATAAGAGAAAACCATCTCATGGTCAGTTCTTACAAAATATCATTGAAGCTGATTTAAGATGATGTTTACTTGAAGATGATTGCCTCCTATGTAGGAACAAAAATGAAAGGGCAACTCTCTGGGCCCTCTGGTGTGAATTTCCTTTCTGATTAGTACTTCTGATCAACCTCTGATGGGATAAATATGCTGGTTTTCTGTGCAGTCTAGGGAAACCTTCCAGCATTCATCCTGGATAGGAGTATTTCAGCTATCTGATGTGGTTGATAGTGTGTGTGCTTTTTGTGTGCCTGTCCTGATTAAGCTAATTCCTGAGAGAAACAATGGCTCAACAAATGCTGTCATGATTTTTGTTAATTGGTTATGGCACTGTGGCTTTGATCTCCCCATGTGTTGTGTTAGTGAAAGAAGCTAAAACCTGACAAAGCTTTTGCTAATGTAGAGGTTACTGTATGTTCAAGAATGTATTCAGTGTAATTGTGTTCCATAAGAACTTCTCTTGTATAGACTAGAATGAAACTATTTTAGTGTGACTGTTAGATGGGGAATATTAAATGGGCTCTGCCTCCACTGTATTAACCCTTGAGATTTTCTCCCCAGGTTTGCATTCATCGCGTTAGATCGTGCAGCAGCATTCGCTTTATAAAATCAAAATATGTGTGCGTGTTTGACAAATCTGCCCTCAAGTTTAGTCATCAACAGCGATTATTCAGAACATCTGCTGGTAATCTTTTTCATAATCAAATAATTTCTTTTATTTTGCTATTTTATGAGTGTTATGTTAGAGGTTTGCATATGGCTGGTATGTGGATTATTTCTGATGCATTCAGATTTTTCTGTCTGGTAACTTGTATTTAATATTAAACATTCTGTATTTTCTTATTCTCTGTTTCAAGTTTCATGTGGCCAAATTGTCCAGTTTAAGCTTTCTGACATTGGAGAAGGAATTACAGAGGTGACTGTAAAAGAATGGTGAGCTCTGATTTCCTGGAAATACACTAAGAAATCAGCAGGTAGTTTAGTAGCTTTAGCTGTGTGATCAATGAGTTATATGAGAATATTTTTTGGGTTATTAGTGAAGTTTTTCAGTTTTCATTTTGCATATTTTAGAACTTTGAACATACTGAGCTTTTTATTTTGTTTGTTTTCAGTCTCATATATTTGTGAGTGGAAAAATTGGAAGGAAAGGGATGCATTTGTATATAGGCTTTTTCTTCAGTGATTGATGTTTTTTGTGTTCAGGTGGCCTGTCTTTTGTTGTGTTTACTTAGACTTAGCTTTAGAAATGGTTAGTCTAAAGAATTAACATAATTTTATCCTGTACCCCTCCTCTACTGCTTTTAGTAAGAGATTTGAACTTCTAAATTGTTTGCAAAAAGCCAGTGATGAATGGATTAAACAAAATCAAAGTGTACAGTGAAGGAAGGCAGTGTTGAAAGGCCTTGTTCTTTGTACAAATACCTCTCTTTGCATGAAGACAGTGCTCCTTACTATCCATTTCCTTTCTGGAACTGATCGTATATTGTCAAGTTGAAACCAACAACTTCCTTGCGTTCAGATTAAACTGGGCTCATTCTTATTTTTAGATGCTTTATAATCTGACAGGAAAACTCTGCTTTACTAAAGTAAATGTAATATGTGTGTAATGATATTCATAATAATTTTGTCATTTCACCCAACAAAGAGTTCTGTGCCAGTCAAACAAAGTGCATGTAGCAAACATATCCGGTATGTAGAATTTGTTTTCTCATCTGGAATGCACTTCCATGTTGTAGGATGTATATTATTGAACATACCAAAGGAATACGCAGAACAGGTTTTTACACTGACTGTGTTTCCCAGTAGCCCAGTAGTGTCTTTCCTCCTAGGTACATAAAGGAAGGTGACAGTGTGTCTCAGTTTGACAGCATCTGTGAGGTGCAGAGTGACAAAGGCCTCCTGTTCCCCTGCCCCCCCCCCCCCCTGCCTGCCTGTCTCCCCCCACTGTCCACTGTTACTATTGCTTTTGTTGGAAAACCACTAGTGGACATTGAAATTGATGCTTCAAAAGGTATTGTAAACTATTTTTTTTCTCAAGCATATTTTATGTTTGTTGTCATAAAACAATCAGTGGCAGAGAAGCTTACTTTTTCCTCCTGAAAACCTTCAAAGATTTTTTTTCCCTTTATAAAGTCAAGAAATTTGAGTAGAGAAAGTTGTGATATTTATTAAAGTTTAAAATCTCCTAGACATTTCCTCTTGAATATTTAGCTTAAGCAGCAGCCTTTAGCAAGCTGTGTTCCCATCCACATTAACTCAAAATGAATTGTAAAATCCTCAGCTGTCACAGAATGGTTGAGTTTGCAATTTAACAAATGCTTACAATGTAGTAAAGTCATTTTTTTTCTTTTTGTTTGCAGGTGTTGCCTCAGAAGAAGATGTTGTTGAAACACCTCCTATGTCTCATGAAGAGCACACTCACCAAGAGATAAAAGGTCATAAAACATTAGCAACCCCTGCAGTTCGTCGCCTGGCCATGGAGAACAATGTAGGTTTGCTGAATAAGGTCCTGCTGGATTTTACCCAGCTTTCACATGGCAGTTTGACTGACTAGAAGAGCAGTGATCTAGAGGAAACACTCATTTTCAAAAACATTTTACAGTGTGAAAACTGTTGTAGAAATGAAGAGGATTGTGCTTGAAGTATGCAGTCAAATACCTAGTGGGACTTTTGGATAGTTTGAACTATGTTGAATAGCTAATAAACTACAGAAAACTGCAAATATGTTGGATCAGAAATGGGAATGATTTTTAACCATAGCTCACAATATAAGATATTTTTATGTTGCTGTAAAACTAAAGTGTCACTGTTTGTTTTGTACTTTTCAGATTAAATTGAGTGAAGTTGTTGGGACAGGAAAGGATAACAGAATCCTTAAAGAAGATATACTCAACTACTTGGCCAAACAAACAGGAGCTATTTTGCCTCCATCACCAAAGGCTGAAATTGTCCCACCTCAGCGGAGAGCAGAGGCTGTGCCAGCTGCTCCAAAGGACAAAGCACGCAAAATCCCCGTACCTGTTTCCAGACCCATTGCATTTGCAGGAAAAGATAAAACGGAACCTGTAACAGGTAAATCATGAAATATAGTCTTGAGACCATGGTCACAGTAGATTACCAGTACCTGTTGCTCTGTGAGTAGCTGATTCCTTTTGATGGGAGTGTGTTTCATGTGGTTGTTATGCAAGTGAGCATTTAGGAAAACATTCTCTGTAAGAAGCATCTGTGCTGAAATTATTTTATTAATTATTTGTTCATGTTTTGGTTGGATGGAGTTGGGCTGCAAATTGTACTTGCCCATTCTTCAAGTGTATGTTGAAACAGGTAGGAATTCTAAACATGGATTTGTCATGGTAGGAATCATTATGCAATTAGTGGCAAAGTGCAGTGAATTTAAGTGATTATCAGTGTTTAGTAAAAGCATACTGCACTATTATGTGAGTAGCATTCACACCTGTTCTGGAGAACAGTAAACGACACTAAGGTAACAAAAAACACATTAAAAGGGGAAGATTAAAATTTTTTGCTTGCCTTTCAAGCAGTGTTTATTTGGAGAGGCTGGAAAGCATAATGCAGATTATCATATTAAGATTTCAAATTTATACATACATAGGAGAGAGATGCAGGAATACAATAATCTGAAGTATTGCAGTCATCAAAATTGAGTTCTATGAACTGAATAATTCAGTAAGTGCTCTTTATGCTGTTCTTCTTTGGTTACGCTTTGGCTTTGGTTTGGTTTTTGTAAGTTGTGTAATTTGGTTAATGGAAACAGATGAAATTTCACCATAACTTCACAGAAGCTCATCTTTTTGGTTTAAGAAGACAATGAATATTTTCCAGGTTTTCAGAAGGCCATGGTAAAGACTATGAGTGCAGCCCTGAAGATCCCTCACTTTGGTTATTCTGATGAGATTGATTTGACTCAGCTTGTTCAGCTGCGAGAAGAGCTGAAGCCTCTAGCTGAAATGCGTGGAGTTAAGCTTTCCTTTATGCCTTTCTTCATAAAGGTGAGGCCTGCAGCAGAGCTCTCTATGGAGTACTTATACACAGGTTTTGCCAAAATCTGTTCAATGATTGTTGTAGATGTATCTCTATCATCTGAGTGATGGCACATCACAGGAAAACTGTTTTTTTGTCTATTGAGCCACTTACCAATTTACAGTTGGAATTGCAGCTAGAGTTATGTAGTGTCACTGAAAATTTTTGAAATATTAATGGGAAAGGATAGAGTGCCTTCAGCATAATTTAATATGGAGGTAAGCATCACCAGGTGTTTGAATCACACAAAACAAGTTTTTGAAATTGTCAGTATTTTTTGAGCTCATGTGAAATGCATCATTGTTCTTTGCTACCAAAACACTCATTCCATATTGTTATTAATCCAAATTTTCTCCTACCATTACTTCTTTTCCATAGAGCTCTCTGCTTATAAAATATAAAAATCTATGTTGTTTTCCTTTGTTATATTTACCAGGCAGCCTCTCTGGGATTGCTGCAGTATCCCGTTCTTAATGCTTCTCTGGATGAGAACTGTCAAAATGTCACATATAAGGTTTGTAAACTATGGATAAATGTTGTAAGCAGAAAGTGAAAAGTAATGTCTAACAGGGGCCTTTTTGAATGTCTGAGCTAATTACAAGAACCAAAATTATGGTGTTGTGCAGGAAAATAATTTGTGTGTTAAGATTCTGAGATCTAGATTTGGTTTAGTTTTAGCCTTGTTTCAGTAGTTCATTAGATAAGAGTCACTTTGTTATTCAGACTTGCCTCAAAAATGCATATTAATATATTAATTTCCTATTTTTTCACCTGAATATGGGCCAAGCTTTTAGAATGAGAACATTTTAAATATAATACAACAATTTTTGGGGTTTTTTGTGCATGGTAGTTCAACAGTTCCAATACTCAACCCTACAGTCTTGATAAAAATTATATAGTTTTATACAAGCTGCTGAATTGATACTTCTGGGAAGCAAGTATCTATTTTCTTAAGTGATGTGTACTTGCGCCTTGCAGTACAAACTTTTTTTGTGCTGTTTTATAAATATCTCTCAGCATCCTTATATTCCTTCCAAAAAATGAAAAGCAAGTGATCTCTGTGATGTGAGAGTTGGCTAAGGTCATCTGTAATGGAAATGGAACATGGAGTATCCCTTTGTTGCAGAGAAACTGCATAGCTCATGATTGAAGAGTTTATGGTGTTTTTAGATGACTATGAACACACCAAATTTCTTTTTTTTCTTCTTTTTAATTTTGGTGTTCTCTTTAAAATATGCTATTTAAGTTTCATTACATGTTTGTTACAAGTTTTGTTATATGGTCATCCTTAAGTGCAATGTTTTCAGTGTGAAGTTGATTCCAGGACTTTTTATTCTCTGAAGTTGGAATTGACAACATCAATTTACAGTTTGCAGATGTGAGGCTAATTTAAAAAAAATTATATCCTTTTCTCCCCTCAAAGTTGAGGGGAGAAACAGCACTTTCCAGGTTAAAAAGATAGATAAGGAAAATGTGATTGAAGTGGCTTTTTACCTAAAATACATTTTATGTTGACAGCTTATATTAATGTCTGGTTAATGGCACTTGCTGCAGGCTTCACACAACATTGGAGTTGCAATGGACACAGAGCAAGGTTTAATTGTCCCAAACGTGAAAAATGTTCAGGTCTGCAGTGTGTTTGACATTGCTGTAGAATTAAATCGCCTCCAGTCCTTGGGCTCTGCAGGCCAGCTGGGAACAAGTGACCTCACTGGGGGAACATTCACCCTTTCAAATATTGGCACAGTAAGTACAGGGGAAATGAGAGCTGTTTCTGAAATGCAGCTTTACTGAAGTTTAATATGCCAAGAACAAAATCTGCAGCAATTAATTCAAGAGGCAATCTGCTTAAAAAAAGCTGTTAAATAATATTCCCATCTTTTTTTTTTCTAGATTGGTGGCACTTACGCCAAACCAGTGATACTACCTCCTGAAGTAGCTATTGGAGCACTTGGAAAGATACAGGTATATTAACTTTATCTCAGTGATGAGAGGGTTAGCTAGGGTCATCTTAATGAAAATGGAACATGGAGTCTGTCTTTGTTGCAGAGAAAATGCATAGCTCATGACTGAAAAGTTTGTGGTGTTTTTAAATGACTATGCACACACCAAATGTTTAATTAGAAGTCTCTTACACCAAAAGTTTGTATTTATTTTCCAGAATCCTGTTACATTTCTCTCACATCTATGTTTAGCCTTTGGGTTAGTAAGAAACAATATAAATACTGTTTTGCAAGTTGCTATCAGCAGGGAGAAAACTTGAGAAATATTCTGAAAATGAAGTTCAATTTCATAAGTCAGGTAGCTGAATCCATACGGAATTTTGGATGTGAAGGCAGTTTTACATTTTCTGAATCTCAGGCTTTAATTCTTTGATACAGTCATTTGAGGTCAGTGCTGGAAATGAAATTAGTATTAACTGAAATTACTTCTATGTTCTTCCTCTGAGAGTTTTTTTAGAGGTGCTTTAAGGAAACTGCCACTTTGAGAACTAACAGTGCAATAAACTATTCAGGAAGAAACTTTGGAGTCAGGAAAAGCTTTTGCTACTTCAGTATTTCCATGATGGTGGAAAAAGGCTATGACTGTTTATTATGCAGGCTCACAAATAGTAATGGAAAGGTCTTGGTTTTTAGCATGATGCTACTGCTGTCTGTCTAATTCAGCAAAATGTTTTAATTTAGATCAACGAATTAACAAGAACAAGGAAAAGCAGATTTGCTAATGAAAGTATTTAGTTTAATAATTCTGGTTTTGTCCTTCCTCTGATTTTTAGGTTCTTCCTCGGTTTAATAGCAAAGGTGAAGTAGTTAAAGCACAAATAATGAATGTGAGTTGGTCGGCTGATCACCGCATCATTGATGGAGCTACCATGGCCCGGTTTTCTAACTTGTGGAAATCTTACTTGGAGAATCCTGCTTCAATGCTGCTGGACCTTAAATAAAGGAAGCCATGGCTAGAATATGCCTTTAAATTCTGTGGATTAGACTGAATAGTTACACAAGCTGTCTCTGCTAACATGTGCCCTTTGCTACGTGCATTATATAATAATGTTATGTGGTTGAAAGTTCTCAACAGCTGATATCAGTCTCAATTAGTTGTTGCTTCTTTCATTTTGTATTGCTGTAATTTCATCTACAGCAGACTGTCAAACTGAGTAGGTCACAGTTTCTGAATATGGTGGTGGAATGTCTTTTTTTTTGCCTTTTATAATAATGATTGTCAGGCTGGTGTGACTGAGTGCCACTGCTCTACACCTGCAGTATTTATAATCTGAAGGGAAATACTCATAGTTCTTCTATTTTGGACGCATAAATTTATTTTAACAAATAATATCTGAATTCCTAAAAGGATTATGCAAAAATCATATACAAATAAAATGCCTTTAATGCTTCTGCTATAAGATGTCCAGAGAGCTTTTTGTTGTTTAACTGAGTTAACCTCCTAAGTCTTTTGCTAGTCCACTTTTTCTGGCAATTACTTGCACAGGTACTCTTTATCAAACTGTAAATGAAGAGGCCGTATTTATTCAAATGCTTACTGACAACACTGATTGATAACTGTCAAGGCCTTAATACTCTCTAGAATATCCTGTATTTTTAAAGGCTGAAAGTAGTTTCAGCCCTTAATGCTTTCCACTTATTTTTGATTCTTATGGAAAGCATCTGTCTGTTAAAATGAAATGAGAAAGAAAGAGAAAACAAAATAAAAAAAGAAGCATCTTGTTTTATTATTCTGTCATTAGGTAAGCCGGACAGTAAGCTGATCATGATCTTGCATTCTGTTACTGATATGCAGATACTAGAATCTGATAGATTAATCAGATTCAACAAAGAATGGATATTAAAAAATACTGTGAGATAGGGACTTCTTAAACTCCGACAAAAGGCACATAATGAACAGGTTCAAGTTAATGACTTTAGAACAGAAAACTTATGTGGCTTTAAGGTAAAATAAACAGATCATGAGGATTGCACTGCTGCTTTAATGGGAGTTATGAAGAAAACTGTTGGATATAAATAAATACCTTCTAAACACATAAGTTTCACAGACACGAGAAAAGATAGTTACATAGCCTTAAAACTGAATTTGTAACGCACAAAACGGACATTTTCTCCTTTTTTTAGATATATCAAAACCAGGAGCATTCTTCAAAATTGTAGACCAAAGTTGTCTATTGCATTTAGCAGTGAAGATGTGAGACAGGCTACCAGAGGTAGAGTCCCTGCTATCCATGATGCTGAGACTGAATAAGAGAAAAGCTGGTAATGTATGGAGTGTGGCACATCCATGTAAGGTGCTATTAATATTTCTATTGTGCTATAAGAGTCTTTTATATAAAGGTCATTTCTTGCAAAGTTTGACTGTTATATCATGCTTACCACCCATCTCATTTTTATCAGATTTATTTATTCCTAATAAAAAATGTAAAGCCATAAATTATTGTATTTATTTGTGAATTTTATGCAGGCAATCCTGTATGGGTGACTCAAACTCTTTCTTCTTGCCTTAAAGAACATACTGTACTCAAGGCTACCAGAAGAACACAGCCTAATGTCTACTTTCCTACAAGTATATTGTTGTGGTAAGGGCTTAGTCTGAAGGTTTAGAATATTTTTTAATCTGATGATCATTGAGAAAATAAATTGAGGAAATAAAAGTGTATGAAAGAAAGCAATAAAAATACTTTGAAATACTTAAGACAGAATAATTTTACTTACACAAGGAGAAGATTGAAAGCTGAAGTACTTAGTGTCTTTTTAAGTAGGTAATGGTATTCATTTATTTAGTTGTTTGTGGGCTGGAGAGGATTGGGGTTTTTTTGTTATAAAGTTCTATGTGAGAGAGTTATAACCAAATTAATGATACTTTTAAAATTTCGTCTTCACATTTTATACTTCAGCTCAATTGGTTAGAACTATCCAGTTTTATGGCTTCTTAAATAGTGACCTTGTAGTTATTGTTGTCTCTCTTCCCATTTGATTGAAGTAAAAGATTCTGACAGACTTGTTCTCCTTTTATCCAAGGGCTCTTTGGGTAGTTACTCTCTCTCTCTCCCTTATCTCCAAGGGCTATTTGAAGAAATAGAATGTTAAATATTTTTCATGATTGGAACGATGAAAAGGGGTGAATAATAACCCCTCTGCACATCCTGGTAAAGATTACTTTTCTGTCTGGACTTTGAAAATTTGCAGTAAAATTCTTCAGCAAGAGAATTCTTCAGCATTGGCAAAAGTAATGAGTAAAATACTTAGTGATGTAATACCTTTTCTTGTCTGTTTAGTCAATGTTGCTGTTTAATAGCACTTTGAAGCTCAGTTACCTTGCAAAGAAACATTACTAAAGAAAACAGTAATTTTTAATTCAATACTGGCCTTTTTTATTTCTAATTGTAATTTTTAATTGAAAACATACTTATTGTATAGCATAATAATGTTCCTTTGTTGTTCTTTGTTCACAATTTCTGTTAATGGGAGTCCAATTTAGGGGAGCCCAGTCACACTCAGCAAACTGGGATGACTTTAACAGTGGTAAATGCTTGAGGGGGTTGCAAAATGCCTCATGTGATGCCTTCTATTCTCAGCATAGGTTAAAATTAGAACTAGACTGACATTGCATTGGAGTCTGAGTGAGAGTTTTAAATGGCTTTGGTACTGCAGACAAGATTCATAATTTGTCTCTGCTCTTGTCCAGAAAGCAATGAGTCACAGAAAATCCTTGAAAACACCAAGTAATTAAGGTGAGTTGTTGTTAAACTCTTTCTGATGCTTGGACGTGAAGTTGTTGGGAGATCTAATTACTTGGGAGTGAAATTGCAGTTGTTTTACAGCCATGCTTGGGAATTCACTTCTGAATTGTTGGCTGTGATGGCAAGATTATTATGGTTTTTATTTTCTTGATGAATAATAAGATCTAAGAACAAGACCTTTTTGATGTAATCCTCCTATATAATGAAATCATTCTGAAAATAATCATATACTTAGGTCCTTTGATATTTCATGGTTCTAAGACAGTATTTGTTGAATGATGTGCAAAAGAGAGTTGCCCAGGGTAAGATTTACTAGAAATAAGTCTTGGTTTGACTGTATAGTATGATACTGGGTTTGGTAGTACAACTATTAACAAATGTGTCTTTTCTGCACAATTTATATAAAAAAGATTTCTAGTTTTATACCTAAGAGGGCTTGTAGTTCAAAAAATGTCTCTAAACAACAAGAAATGATAGATTAATTAATCGCTTGATCTCAATAGAAATTTAATCTTGAAAAAAGTCAGGCAATTTGAATTGTAACCACTGACTGGAGCAAAAACTTCATGCATACATAGCATTTCTGGTGCACATTGGGATGGGGACTGGGAAGGGTAGTTACTCTGATCACTGAAAGAGAAGCTAATCCTTCAAACTAGTAAATGTGATCACATTTATGTGGGGAAAGGAAAAAATATACAGTCCTCTTTTTACAGGAAAAAATCCAGTCTCTCTGTGGGAACCCAATGGGCAGATTGCACTGCCACACTGGGGTTGCCATTGGTGTCACTTGTCAAATCCTGACATTTTTCCTTAACAAAAAGAGAACACATAAGAATCATAAATATTAGTGTATTAGACCAGATTCTTCTTTATTCAAGCTTTATAATTTGATTTTGTGCTGTCTTTACAACAGGAAGCAATCCTGACTTTTTACATTTTATTTGCCTACACATTTGAACTTAATTTCAGACTTTACAAATAAGTATGTTAGCAAAGGACATGTAAACATAAAATAGAATGATTGCTAGTTTGAGCACAAAAATGGTCACCAAGCAATTGTGGTTTATCCAGGCTACATAAAATTATAAGAGAAACAAATATGAAAGAAAAGATTGGTTCTAAAAGACAGACCTGCAGCTATTATTGTAGGGAAATATATGTATGAAAAGACATGAAATTCCTCTTTTGTTGTTACCTACCTGCTTGTTTGGAAGAAAGTTATCCTTACTTTTGTAGTTTATAGCATATATAGGACATTTCTCTTACTTGCCACTACAAGTATCAGTAAAAAGTTGGAAAGGGAGCATTCAGATCATCAGTGTTCAGAGTACACTGCTGCTGGCAAGGAAATTTAGCCCTCAAGCTTATCTGAATATCAGTATCTTGGCTCCAGTAATGGCAATAAGAATGGTTTTTAGAGGGATGCAGTGATTAGGATGAGTGAGTATCCTATTTTGCTGCTCTTCAGGACAATATGCATTCATTATCTCACTAAAGGATACATCATTTCAAAACTTTAGACTGAGTTTCATTTTAAATGGGAATTCTTACACTCAGTAGGGATACACAAACATTCAAAGAGAAATCAGAAGGATTTAAATACATTTTCCTAAAGGTGATGCATTACTAACTATAAAATGCATTGTACTGAAGCTATGAAGAAAAATGAATGCAAATAAAGTATACCAATTAATTTCCAGGAACACTTCAGTTTCTGTAAAGTGCAAAACTCCTTTAGTGACAAGTATCTATACCAGGTCAGAATGCAGCTATCAGAATTGAACTGCCTTAGATTGCAGGTAACAGTTTAATGTCTTCCTGGGATGGGAACGAATGCTCAAATCTGCATTTAATAATTATGGTCAACACTTAGCCTTCCATTGAAGGAACTGAGAGAAGCAGTGTTCACTGAGTAAGAATGCAGAGATTGCAAAAATACCATTTCTTATTATAATAAAATGTAACTAGGTGCAATTATCTATTTTTATATGGAACAAGCAGTTGATAAAATCCTATCAGTTCTTTATCTTAACTCATTTGATGACATAATGAAGTGGGTATTGCAGTATTTTAGTTTTCATGTCACTGTCCCCATCTGGTAACCCATACCTGAGGTGGTGCATTGAGCCTGAAATTCAGTCAGATTCCTGCAAGCAAATCTGAACATGTAAAGGATCATGGCTGAAACTGCAGTTTGCCTGGGAACATTCTCTGCTGTGAAGACACTCTGGGAAGTGAGAATACACAAGATAAATGAAGAATTACAGAGAGAAAAGGAGTTCAGGCAGAGGTCTGCAGGAAGGTGGGTAAATGGTAACTCTTTGAAGCATGTGAAAAGCTAGACCATATGTTGCATTTCAGGAGACTGTAATTGGTTTCTTCAAACTCATGCAGACTCTAATTCCTTAGTTGTTACTCCAACAGGATTCCCAGTGGTTATAATTTATCTAGTGTCTGTGATAAAAATATTAGTCTATAGATTAAATTCCCTGAACTCAGATACTAAAATCCTCTGCTCTGTAATCAGTGAAGATTTGTTATGCTTTCTTCTCCATTGAGGTATTAACAGGGTTGCTTGGTCTTTTGTCTGGCCAGCAATTTTATGAGATTTAGGATACTATTTTTGGTACTTCTAATTTAATCAGATGTGTTTGAAGTGGAACAACAAATTCAAAAGTTACTCATGGAGAATAGAAAGACAGAAAGACAGAGAATGACCTTGTCATAACTCTTCTGTACGTACCCTTTGGAAATCGAGCTAAAAGAAGCTGATTGACCTATTTTCTTCCACTTATATGTGGTGGACTGGAAGGCTTTAATTTTAGGAGTCTGCTTCAAAATGTACTTTAGAACTTAATTCCACATTCCTTTATATTGTGTGGCCTTGCTACGACATGTTGAAAGTGAATTATGTCCTCCTTCTTAATGTAAATTTAAAGAACTGTAAAATAGAATTCCTGTCAATTGCCTCAGCCAAACATTAAGGGCTTTTCTTCTCTCCAGCTGATAGTATATTAACATTTAGATAAAATTAATGCTGTTTGACAATAAGGTGTTTGTGTCTTTTCCCAGAAAATAGATAGGATGTAGTATATAATTATTGGCTGTATTCATTATGGCGCCACTGGCAGATCTTTTTTCCTTTGTAGGCTACTGCTTGTCTGGGAGGAGAGAGCTGCTTTAGCAAAGCTCAAAGAAAAAGTTATTAATGAAGGTGGAAGAGCAATTTTAAGGATAGAGGAAGAAGAGTGGAAGGTAGGGTTGATAGGAACGAATGCTGCTTGTGTTGAATGACTGATGCATTAGAAAACTACTATTTACAACTTTACACTTACAGTGGTACTATTTGTGTTCTATTAACTGCTCACTGTGCTTTGCTAACAGTGAATTGGGACACTCTGTTGTGAGTGTAAAAGTAGTGTAAAACCACTCTGTTGTGGGTGGTTTTTAGTCCTGAATATTAAGCATTACTCTGCAAAAACAAAGCCCAAAAGACTTTTCTGCATTGGAAATTATTTTCACTGCAGAGTATGATTTTCATTATGTAAATTCTCATTTAACATTCACAGACCAGAACTACTGAAATGTATCAAGATGAAAACCCTCTGTGTTTGGGTGCAAGAAGATATTTCTTATTGTTTGTTTTATCTTTCTAAGAGTGAAAATGAGCCAGTAGATTCCCAGAACATTATTACTGTTGTTTCTCATGTGCAGAGCTAATCTGCTGTTAATGCTGGCAGAGTGAAGGCGGTCCATGCTCTGAGCCATGCAGAAATGCACTGACCAGCTCCTAGAAAGTCATGAAAATTAGTTTGTGTTGAGGCCAGTGACAACATGACAGCCAGACCCAGCCTTCTGTGCAAAAATTTATTTAGAGCAGTTTCATCTTCAGTTATATTGAATTAAAAAAAAAAAAAAGAAACAAACAAAAGCAAGCCTGAAACTTGTCAATGACAGTAGTGCAAGTATGTAAATCCTGGGAGCCAAAAGAGGGCAGGTTCCATCTGTGATCAGAATGACAGCCCACACTGGTGTTCACTTCAGGGTCATGGAATCATGAAATATGCTGAGTCCATTAAGTTGACTCCTGGCTTTGCACAGCACCATCTCCAAGAGTCACACCCTGTGCCTGTGAGCATTGTCCAAACCCTTCTTGAAGTCTGTTAGACTTGGTGCTGTGACCCTGGAGAGCCTGTTCCAGCGCCCAACCACCCCCTGGGGAAAGAACCCTTTCCTAATATATTGATGTAAACCATTATAAAATGTAAGCCTTTTCCTAATATGTATGATATTAAAATCGTATCAGTTATGCTTGCTATTTCTAGCATACTTTAGTTATCAGGATTCACTTTGTAACCTCAATGTTACAGTATAGCTTAAGAAAAAGGACAGGCTGTTAGTGTTTCAAATAAAACTCCTGCCTCAAGCTTGTATTCTAAGCTGAATTTTTTCTGGTTTGTATTTCTTGTTGTAGACATTACCTTCATGCTTATTGAAACTAATCCATCTCCAGGAATGGCAGCTTCACAGAACTAGTTTGCAGAAAATTCCTCAGTTTATTGGAAGATTTCACAGCCTTGTTGTTTTGGATCTATCCCGGAACTCAATTGAAAGTGTACCTAAAGAAATTGGTGAGCTGTGCTTTTTTATTTTAAGCTGCTTTTCTAAGAAAATTGGTCTCACACAAATGTACCATTTTTGTGCCCTTTGCTTGTCTAATAATCCTATTGGGTAGTAAGAAAACAGATTATTTAAATTTGACAGTGAGATAGAGATCTCCAAACCATAAATTCTCTATAAACTAAAAATGGGGCTGGATGGAAGAGACAGCTGCCCATGACAAAAAAAGGACCTGTTTGCACAGCAGGGACTAGACATCAGAATGCAGCAAAGTGATACTGAAAAGCAGACTTCATGCTCTGAGTCCATGGCAGGAGTAGCCTAGTCACAATTTTTTGGTTTTGGGTTTTTCCTTGAAGCACTCCACTAGATTGCAGTCCTCTACTAAAGAGTCCTGAGGTGCTGCTATTTGCAGTTTGGTGATTTTTTTTTGGTTGTTGTTTTGTTTTGTGAGAACACAGAGCATTTTTATAACAGTAAAAGGATAAGGCAAAACAAATAATGTTGGGCTTCAAATAGAATAAAGATTAACATTTCTCATTTGTGCTCTCTGCAGGCCAGCTGACCAGCCTCCAAGAACTGCTTCTCAGTTACAACAGAATAAAATCTGTTCCTAAGGAAATAAGTAACTGCATTAGTCTGGAAAGATTGGAACTGGCTGTCAACAGAAGTATCTGTGATCTTCCTCCTCAGGTTTTGACAGACTGATTAGTTTTGTTTGATGCATATTTTGAATTTATCCAAAGCCAATTATCATTACGTGTTGCATTTTTGTTTTCGGATTTGCTGTGAAGCTGTGATTTCACAGTACTCCACACTGATGTGAACAACCTTTCCATGACTGGTCAAACTGAAGCCATATGAGGAGCACATACACACACCTGAGTAGCTGAGTAGCCTTTATTTTCATGTCTTTATGCATACCCTATATGCACTGCCAGATAACTGACTTGGCAGTGCATAGAGGGCAGTGACACATTCCATATCAATTTGTTTAGGCTGGATATTGTCACTGATTTACCCCACTAAGAATCTGATGCCTTAGCACAGAGAAGTTCTCTTTTATGGTTTAGAGTACAAATTCATAGCACATGCCAGGAGACAGCTGTAAGCATCTTTACCAGAACAGCTAGATCTGAAAAGGGGTTGTGTGATTTATACAACTGCCTGTGCAGAGGTGAACAATTGTTCTCAAATTGGAAACAATTATGAGAGAATGAAAATAACTACTCACCTACTATTGAACTTTAATTTGAACAGACCAAAATGTAAGACCTGCATCTATAACTATCAGTCTCTTAGATAGAGATGACAAGTATGTAACCATATTTACTTGTTTTAATTTATTTTAAAAAACCAGTCATGGCAATAGTTGACAGCAATCAGTGCCTTGCAAAATTGAGTGAGTCCAAATAGGAATAGCATAGAATCTTCAAATGGAAATATCCACTATTAACCAAAATCCAGATTTTACAAAATCTATGTGGATACAGGTTGCAGGGTGTAATGTAGAAAATCCATAGTTCTGTCTGCTGGAGACTGCAGTGATGTGAACACTGGGAAGCTTTGGTTATGAACACTTGAGTGGCATTCAGTGTTGAGGCAACTGCACCAGATCTGCTAGAAAACATCTTTGAACCACTTGAACATTGCAAAAGCACCTGAAGGCATCATTCACCAGAGGACTTAGGTGCTGTGATACTATGTTGCATTTTTAGAATGTCTTGCCAGGGTAGTAGACTTCACAGCATGGAAGGTGTCATGGTTCACTCTACAATACAGTCCATACAATTTGATACATAAAAATCTCAATATTTGACTAATGAAAAATGGCATATTGCATGGAGTATGACATTCTAAGGACAGTGCTGTCTTTAACATTCTTTTTCTTGAGGCTTGGGACATATCTGCATTGTAGTCAGCAGTTTTGGAACTCACTACTGGGTGGGAGATAAAGTTCTGCTGCCTTATCAGTTCCCAACCTATCTACCTTCCAGGCAAAACTGTTATTGTCAGGTACTATCAGCTATTGGAACTCAAAACCATTCTGTGTTTACTGGCTCCAAAATGTGTAGTAATGTTTCTTAACACTACTAGATTACTGCTGTACTGCTGCAGCAGCTACACAAAGTTGCATTAAATCTCCCCTTTTTTTCAGCTCAGTGATTTAAAGAAGCTGTCACACATAGATTTGTGCATGAATCAGTTTACTGCCATCCCTTCAGCCCTCCTCAACATGCCAAATCTAGAATGGTTAGATATGGGGGGAAACAAACTCCAGGAGCTTCCTGATGAAATTGACAGGTAAATATAGCTCAAAGCTCATCTTAGTCTCAATTCCACTGCATTGAAATTCTAATTAGTAAACACTACTTCTAAAGATAATTTTTATGTTAGCCTCACTCCAAAGTCAAGATTTTATCAGCCATAAAGTGATGTTTGGGTAAGCTGGAATAACCCATTCAATTAACAATAAATTCAGTATCAACTATAAGGTTAAATATGTGTTGTCAATCACATTTTTTGAACAGAGGTGATTGTCTTGGATATGGGGTTTCCTTTGAGACTTGTTGCACTACAAGTCCTTTATGTGGCTGAAAAATTAATTTCATAGTAATGACTGAGAGGATTAATTCCATGAATCTTGATTTATTGCACAAATACCTATTTTTCAGAATGGAAAACCTTCACACTTTATGGCTCCAAAGGAATGAAATAAACTCTTTGCCAGAAACCATTGCTAATATGAAAAATCTTAGTACTCTTGTTCTTAGCAACAACAAACTTAAGGATATTCCAGCTTGTATGAAGGACATGACAAATCTGAGGTAAGAAAAAGCACCAGTAATATAAATGAAAGTAACTAGAAAATACTTTTTAAAGTCCCCCTTGAGTTGTAGATCATAGAGTGATACTAAGGGAGAGGAAAAGGCATTACCACAGTTGTACAGATGGATAAAATAAATCAGCATAATTACACAGATTCACAATTAAGGATCTGGTGAAGTAAGCTCTGTGTAGTGAAACTTAGTTAAAGACGTAAATTATGATAGTTACAGTCTCACATGAAAAGTAGACTATAATACATTTTCTCATTTCATAGCCTTCCCACTATAATTGCCCTTTAATATCACTCTCTAAAAGCCAGAGCTTGCAGAAAAATGTGGCAGGCATTAAAATGACAAAAAGTAGAACTTTGCCATTGAGAATTCAAGCATTCAGAATTAAACAAAATTTATTAGGTTTAAGGACATGGATGAAACTGTCATGTACTTGATATGAAAAATAAAAAATAATGTAAATTCTTAATTGGTGGAATTTGAACTACTCCTTAGTGTACTGTGACAGAAACTTTCCAGTTGTTAGCATTTTCATTTGGATTACTGGATGCTGGCTGTTTTAGAGAAAGAATGCTGGTATGCATAAACCATGCCTAACCCAGGAAGACAATTCCTGTTCTCAGCTCTTTTGGAAGAACCTCCTTAACTAAATATATACAAGCATAGGCCCAAGGATGGAACAGGAATCAGGAGAGACAGGACTGGCTCCTGCCTTGCAAAGCTGGGAGGAGCCACTTGCACTGTTCTCATTCACTCACCTGTTTGTGAAAGCTCAATACATCTGACAGTGGGTCAGAAACTGAAGACAAAATGATGAGGACCACAATGTTTTTCCCACCACAATCAGTTACTGTTATAAAGCATCTTCTTATCTTACTTAATACTAATGATAGAGTGGTGATTTAAGTATAACAAGCACTTAATTTCCTTTTGCTTAAAATAGTGTTTGAGAAATCTTAATTCGGTTTCAAAATAATTATTTTCTCTGGATAAAACTTACTGCAAGATTAACCTTTTCTGGTGAATTCCTAGATTTGTCAACTTCAGAGGCAACCCACTGGAGCTAGAGGTAACACTCCCTCCGTGTGAGAACACAGACGAGGAGGAGCAACAGGAAATGTTTGGCATTGACTTCATGCACATGTATATCCAGGAATCACTCAAGAAAACAGGTATGGCTTTTTTATTAAGCCTTCACATTCTGATGTCTCCACAATACAGTGAGGAAGAGAGGGATAAACTGGATAAATAAAATCTAGGATACGTATAAAAATGAAACATTAACAACCTTCTTAATAAATGAGTAACATTTTCCAAAAAAATCTGTAAACAGGCTTTTACTGAGGACAGGGGCACTTTTAACAGGAGTTGGGACAGTAGGTCTCCAACAAACAGCACAGATTCTGGTAGGAACATAGTGGAACCATGGAGCACTGTAATAAATGTGCCTGAGTTACCTACACCATGGATAAAGAGAAGCTGATGACTGTCTTTCATATTTGCAATTTAATCAGTTTACATAGTGAAGGTCTTCTAGCATCATTTAATTCATGAAGCTCAACTTTTCCTATTTTTGGATGTTGTCCAGATGGTACTTCCAGAGGAGGATAAGAAGTGTCTATGTTCCCAAGGTACATCTTTTAGCAATGAACTATCAACACCTGATAAACAGATGTTTCTCACAAGTTGCTTTCCCTGACACAAAATACAGTCACTTAAACAAAACACCTCACGTTTCATCCCATTTCTAAAACATGACAAAAATTTGCTGTTTATTGTCTCTGGGGTAACAGCTTTAATGCTGCAGTAAGAGACCCAAATAAGCACTTTGGAACAGATATTCAGTTGGCAGCTGTTACTTGCAGTGAGCACTTCACTGCAGATATAAAATGATCTCTCTGATCTTCATTCTGTGTTTTGTGAAGGCTTAAAAAAATGAATGTAATGCTCTTGTTTTAGAACACCAAGGCAGCTTTTTTCTTATCAATATTTCATGAATGAATTATCAAATTAGCAAAAATATCCCAAGATGATACTTTAGACATAAGTTTTCTTTCTGAATAGATTCTCTAGCAGCACAGGCTGATCAAAGTACTTAGGCCTACTTAAATATTTTAAGAGGAAATACAAAGCTATTCTGAACTTAAAAGTGAGAATAAAGTATGTCAACTTATTTTAATCTATTGTCTTTCAGGAAATGTGGAAAGTTGTACTCCTGATTCTCCTCCTGTCATGAATCCTAATGAATAAAGAATGTAACTGTGAATGGAAGAAAATATCAAGTACACATCTTCACAGAAAAGAAGCTACAACAGGTTTCAAATATTCTTAGGGATTTTATTTTTCCATTGATGAGAATTGGTTTGCATATTTGTAATTCCCAGTCAAACTGGAAAATATAAGACCTTTTCTTGGGTACAGGAAAAATTATAACTTTTTTTTTTTTAAGAAATGAAGTAGTTTTTATAAAAACCCAGATGAGTTTTATAGGGTTTGTTTTTTCCCCTACCAATTCCAAATCTATCTCCTGTCATATAGTTGGCTCTGGTATCACAGAAGGATTTGGGACAGCTGTCAACAGGACATTCTCCAAGGACACAGCAGACTCTGTGTAATACTGCAGTGCAGCCTTGTATCCTTGCTGTTGTAAATACTCAATCCGCCCGTGATCAATCAGCCGTTTGCAGAGGCAACCCAGCTCCTTCCGCTCCTCAACACTCAGTATCCTGTTCCACATAAAGGAAGGAAGGAAATAGTTTTGGTAATTAACATTTGTAGTTAAGCTTGGAAAAACTACTGAAATCATTGTAAGCTCATTTCAGTCAGGTAAGCATGACTATTGAAATATTTTGAAACGTACGTCCATGAAAATAATATTTTTAAAGTAAAATATGTCTGTAAGTTTAGTAATTAAATGTTTCTGCAAAATTAGTCCTTTTGAGGACCCAAAACAATTTAATGTGCCACTATACATAGTTTTTCTGCTGGAGTCCATTTGCTAGGAAAAATGTACATACCCTTGTAAAGTATCAGAACCACTCGCTGTCCTGCTGAGCGTGTGCTCGTGTTCTTCTGTGTCATTAGTTTGATCTTCACTGTCTTCACTTGTAGAAGCTTTGCTTGTGGTTTCTTGCATGCCACAAGTGGCCCAACTACTCATTCTCTGAAAATAATGGAATTCTACTGGTCCCAGTCCTACTGATTTAAAGAACTCTCTGCCTACATAATGTGTCCAGTCACACTTGTGATGGCAACACAGAGCAATAACAATTCCAGCTACAGGCTTCTGGTCTTCTGTGGTGCTTGCATTACCAGCAGATTTGTGAGGAGCCACCTCTGTCTGAGCAGCCCTGCAGCGTTTTGGTGCAGGCTCTTCATCATTTCCATCACAGCAAATGGTGTAACTTTCAACCAAGCATCTCAAAGCAAGATCTGGGAATGAACAAATACATCCCCCCAACAAAAATATCCATAAACACCATGCCATTATTTATACAGGCTGTATTATGGTTGGGAATGTGTTTCCCACAAAGAAAAATAAAATTAGACATGACAAACTAAGCCAAAAAGCAATTTCAATAATAACTAAAAATTACAAACATGCTTTGAAAGTATGAAAACCCTAAATATGGTTTCTCTGGAGCTTCTAAGAGCTTACCCTCTGAAATATTTGTTCTGCAAAAGTGAATTTAAAATAGTTTGGTTAAAAAATTGGCATATTGTAGGAGAATCTCCTCCCTGTAAAACACATGAGAATTTGCTCTAAAAGTTTGATATCCAGGACACAGTCTATTAAATATGCACATGTACTTCTTAAATGCTGAACTGTGTCATCTTTGTCACGTTACCTATAAAGGGGTCATATCTGAGCTATCTTTCTCTACATAGTAGCCATATAACATTAGAAAAACTGTATTAGGTTAAAGTTATCAGGAGAGAAACACAATCATATTTGTGTTTGGGATACGTATTCAGACAGCCAATAAAATTTTAGAAAAAAAGTTGTTTCAAAGAAGAGGCAACTGTGCTAAAAAGGTCTCTCAAATACATGACCCATGCCACCACACACTGTTCTCTGTTCTAATCTATTAAAGGCAAGAGGGGCTTCACTTCTGCCTCAAGTATCCTTACACCTATTATCCTTTTACTATTCCACTGGAGTCAAGAGATAATTAAAATATGATTACTGTGTTCACCAAAAAAGGTTCAGAGGGCAAGAACAGCTTAAAAGGACAGTTTGGAAGATCAGGGTAGTCAGAGTGTAAGGTTTACATCCTGACTTTCTGCAGTACACATCTGTAATTCATACCTGTCGCAGCACCACACAAATGCTTTCCAATTCCTACCACTGGTAGTTTGTTCTTCTCCAAAATAGGTACCTTGTCTGGAGGGAAAAAATAAAAACAACCAACAAACCCCCATCCAATCCACAACTACCCCAGCACTTCTGTTTTTTCTGAATAATATAATTTCAGCACACTTAGAAATCAATGTTTGCCACTACTAAAAATACATTGATTGGCACATTTTGTTAAGACAAATTAAAAGAGTAGGATGCAGTGGCTGGGAAGCACATTTAACCATTTCAGCCTTTCTCTACTGCCTGTGAAAGGTAAATATGACACTAATGCATCTCCTGCTGACAGGTGCTCCCACAAATTCTGTAGCATTGGTGGTGCATCAGTTGCTTAATTCTACACAGAAAACAAACAATGCAAACATGTTTAAATCTGCAAGTGGGAAAACCCTTCAAAATGTATTTGTTTTGGTACTTTCTCACTTATAAGGATGTCCTATGAGAGTATAAAAAGTAGAAAGCTTTAAAACTCCATTTAAAATTTTAACACATATATATGTATCTATGTATATACACATATATATGTATTTTAACACATATATGTGTATCTATGTATATACACACATGTATGTGTATACATACAGCATCAACATGTCCAAGCAACCACTGAGAATAATCTTCAGAACCAAGTACATTTAAGCATGTTACACACAAACTGACTGGAACCCCAATTCAAAATTTAAAGACAAGCCTCTACTTCAGAATGACACAGGCCAAGAAGGAACTTACTTAAACATAAGTGCTGAATGTCTACTTGAAGCCTCTCAAATATAGAATCTCTCCTTTTGTGTTTTCCATCCACCTGTTTAAAGAGAACAAGAGATTGCATAGGGCTGGCCACTAATAACTATAATTTTGCTCCATGTATTAATGTCAGACCTTTTTCTTGTCAAGTCAACATTTGAATTTCCAACATTAAACATCAGGATTTTTTTTCTAATAAATTTGCTATTGGTGAAGTATGGAATGTGTAAGTTGTAAAATTTAAGTGTACTGAGGATAAAAAAATGAATACTAACAGCTTCAATGGCAATGGTTTAAAAATTATACTTTACTAATGTAACAATATCCTCTTACCTTGAATCTTGTGGTTGCCCTTTCCACAAGCAAAAACTGAACACTTTCAACGTTCTCTAAGGCAATATCAACCCAATGAGACAGCTTTCCTCGCCCAGCTCCAAACTCAACAAAACACCTTCCTGGACCAAGTAAATGCAATCTTTCCATGTTACCTAAAATAGAAGCCTACAAACATCAAAAGATTATTTGTGAACCAAGAAAATATATACCCTGTGTTTTGCAATGCCTTATAGAAAAATTATTCTTTCACCAAACTGGAGAAGACTTTTTAAGCCTTGCTTTCAGTGAGGGATTAGGGAGAAGATGATGTGTGTACAGAGGAAAGGGATTATATCTTCTGTTTTACTGTATCAGATTTCCTTGTGGGAAGCAACTGGAATTATGCACCCAGTCACTCAAATTTACAGCAGCACAATTCCATGTCCAAACTCCTCTATAGTTATTAGTAAATCAGAACAAACCTGTTGTTTCAGGTGTTTGAAAGCAGATTCCCCATTCTTTGGGTCACTTAAGGCTTCTTGTAAAGCCTGGTGGGACAGTATTTGTTCTTTAAGATGAAGTTCCAGGCCTGGAGACAAATGCAAAACTTTTAGGTATAGCTTTTGAGTTTCCAAGGGTTCCTAGTTTGTAACACACATTATTACAATTGTGACATGAGCTCAGTTTGTAGCACTAACAAAACAATCTGCTGGGAGTGTAAAGCTATCATCATATGTTTACAACAGAGCTGTATTGTTATCTGTAGTGGTATCTGAGTGACAAAAAAAAAAAAAGAAAAACAAAAGGAAGGGAACACAGGATTGGAGTTTTATCATTCTTTTAATCTAGTTTACTTTTTGGAGTAAAATTTAGCTATTGGAGGTTTGCCTGATAATAATTTCAGATGTGTTTTATGGCATCTATCTCATATTTTTACATGTATCTAACAACAAAAGTAACCATGAAATATTTAATCAATTCAATTTAAAACATCTTACATTTAGCATTAAGCTCACCATTACTTGCTTTTTTCAACCTGGTAATTAAATTCTGCAGCTCTTCAATAGATAGAGAAGATAGAGGAACCTTTTTAGGGAAAAAAAGTGACACCAATGAGACCTTTGAAATTTTCTGTATCTTTGTAGTCATAGATTGCAACATGTAATGTAAGGACTGAACCTAAAACCAAATAATGTACTCACTTGTTTTTCTGGTATTTCTGATACATCTTTTAAACCAGCATTAATATCTTGAACAAAGTAGACCTAAAAAAAAAAAAAAAAAGAAAAAAGAAAATAGAAAATAAATTTGATTCAGTTAATTACCAGGAAGCAAATAGCTAAATTCTTCAGTGCTCTTATGGTAAGGTATGTAGCAATAGGAATCCACAAAGATTTTCCAAGTAATTTTCCTTCCTATAGTCTGATCCTGAATCCCAGCCAGAAATGACTCTTCTGACACAGTTTTACAAGATTGAACATGCTTCTAAGAGTTAAGCAGTCAGGGCTTACTAGACAGATTCTAGAAACCATTTTCAGGTTTCCCAGGGAATACTAAAGGTGCCATTCTAATAAGCAGCAAGGCAGGCAATAAAGAAGCCATCCTCTGCTTTCTTGCAAGAGCATTTTAAACACATGTCCTGTTGCTTCCCTCAGCAGCTGTCAGCCAAGCTCTCCGTGGCTCCCTGCCAGCCTAGCTGGAGTGGGCAGCTGGCTGGGATACCCAGAGCTTCTCTGCAGGTTCTGCTTTCCCAGGACAGCCTCTCCCCCGGCCTCTGAAATGAATGGCACTGGGAGAGCCTCTTCCCTGGGTATGTTTCTGAGAAAAATAAATTCAACATTTTTATTTGTAACCAAGAACTGAAAAACTGTACCAAATTACAGTGAGAAGGGCAGAGAATATGAGGGGACTGGAATGTGAGTTGCATTTCAGCAAGTACTTATGGAGCTTCCATCTTGCCTCACAGCAGTGCTTGGCCAGACCTGCTGCCCTGCAGCTCACAGCTGCTGTCAGCACAGAAAATTCTCTGCAGGACTGTAATGGTTAAGGTCTTAAATCCGAGAGGAAGTGCTGAAATTACACTGCACTTACAGGCTTTGGCTTCTCTCTTGAGTTACATTTTTTTAAGTGCTTTTGTAGTTGGTCTTCATATACAGTGCTAAAAACCAAATGGAGAGAAAAGTAAGTATCACGTGAATACTGACAAAGAACGGGAAAAGCATTTACATATACTCACTGTTTTGGATCAAGAGGGCACGGAATTCTTTTTCTGTCATTTTGTTCCTAGTTAGAAAAGTTTTAGAAAACACTTCAGCATGTATTCAGCGTTGTGTTTTAAAGAAGCTGTTGAGGGGCATCAGCTTCAAAAAACATCTATTTAGAATAAATGAGTTAACCGGAACGGGGAAACGGAGACGAGAACTTAATACTTGACTGAAGCCTAAAAGAATAAACCCCTAATGCCAGGTGAGGGCTACTGCTGGGCTGGAGCGAGTGCCCGGCACACCGAGGCTCAAGGGAAGCACAGGCGCTGCCTCTCCCAGCCGTGCCACGCGAGCGGGGCCACCCCGAGCCCGCCCGCCCTCCCGGCCCGAGGGGGGTCCCTGCACCTCCTCGTGCCCGTGCTCGCCGCAGAAGCGCCTGCCGGGCGCGGGGATCATCCTGCAAAAGCGCCTCTTCCTCAGCACGAAGTGAGCGCAGCGCCCCGGCTCCGGCCGCGGCTCCAGCGCCGCCATCGCCGCTCCCGGCGGCCCCCGCGCCGCCATCTTGAGGCCCCTCCCCACGGGCGGGAGCAAGATGGCGGCGGAGCGGATCTTCGACCGGGCTGTGTCGGTGCGAGTGCGGGGCTGCGGCTGCGAGGAGCGGTGAGTGCGGGCCGGCTGCGCGGGAGTTTCTTTGTGCTCCTCAGAGGGGCTGCGAGCCACAGGCGCTTTCCTCCTGCCTGCTTTCGGCGCCTCTGGGCAGCGCTCTGCGGTGCCGCGCTTTGGGGTTGCTGCGGGGTGAGGAAGGGACCGGTCTGGCGAGGCCTGGGGCAGCCGGCGAGGGCCGGGCGGTCGCCGTGGGTGCCTGTCCAAGGGAGTGAAGCCGGCGGGGCGCCGGCAGCGAACTCGCCGTGGCTCGGCGGAAGCGCCGCTGTGCCCGGGGCTGAGGCGAGCCCAGGGCCGGGGCCGTTGGCGTCTCCCGGGCCTGGGTGCTGCCCGCGGGCCCTCCCGCCGCTCCCCGCCGGACCCGCCCTCCGCGGCCTCCTGAGGCGCGGCTCCTCCGCAGCGCCCCGCGGGTTGAGCCACCTGTGCGAGGCGGTGGTGCTTGGGAAAGCCCAGCCATTCTGTATGACAAGTGACTCTTCAAAATAGGATGAATTTCGGCACCCTGGGTCCTGTCCAGGTTAGATAGTGTGAGTGTGAGAGAAGGCACGGAAAGGCTGATGTCTGTGGTGTGCGTGGTAATATAAGTGACTTAGTACTCGATAAAAAATCATTGAAGACAAGGTAGCACTGTATAAATGATTATCAGGAGTTTGAGTAATCGCTAATAAATTTCAATAGGCTTTTGCAAAAGTTCTAGTTTCTGGACAGTTTCAAAGCTTCTGCCTTGCTATTTAAAGTCTGGTGGATAACAAGCAAGCAGCAAAAATCCAGCTCTGACTGAGGAGCTGCAGTGACTGAAACTCTTATATTTTAAGTGTAGTCATCGGTGGAACTTTCTTAATGTTTCTGCCTAAATTTTTATTTTTGAGATGTCATTGATTCCTTTAATGCAGCTGTGAACACAACTTATTTGGAGAATGTTTTCTTGATTTATTACTGAATTTCATCTTTTTGTACACAGGAGATTAAATGTTCGAGTGAATATTGAACTACTGTCAATTTCTAATCCTGTTCATAAAAAGGTTTGTAAAGTAATCATATTTCTGTCATTCATTAGGTATTATCTGAATTTCATTTTATGGAAATAGAAAAAGGAAAATCAAAGTGGGATTTTAGTGTTTACCATTTGACCTTACTTTATTTTTATACAATTTTTTGAGTAACTTAGTTGGCTTGGTATTGTGTTTTTTTCCACCCTTTCCCCCCATCCCCCCAGCCTTTTTTAGCCGTCTATTTTAGTTTGGCTGTTGATGGGTCTATGCAAGCTTGCATATTGAAAGTATTTCGAGATGCTTAGGGGAACATGAGGTAGAGCTTAGAAGTACCTTTACTTCAAGGTTCTAAATTGGGAGTAAAAAAATAATCTTTCTCAGGGAAAATCACAATGAGTTCTCACTACTGGAGACTTTGCCATTTCTTCTGTTGGATGTCTGGTTTGTCACCAAAGTGTTCATCCCCCCAGCATGATGTTAAGATTGGTTATGGTGTTGTTGGGTAGAGATTTGTTTGTACAGGAGTACAGCAGGTTTTGGTCAGATTCTGCAGTGGTAGTGGTGCTTCCCTCTGAGCAGGAGCAGTTCAGTTAGAGGTGTGTGCTGAGCTGCAGCCTGTGTCAGGAGGAGCCTGGAAATGCAGTGGAGTCCATCGGGGAGTGATCAGTCTAAAGGGGAACTTCCAATGCCTAATCAGCTGATGGGATATCAGCCCAAGCTGGGTAGCGTTGATTTTAGCTGTCTGTGTGTGCAAATCCCTGAGTTTGTTTATGCATCTCCAGCTGAGAGTTTTGTTGGTGTTCCTGGCACCTGAATTATTGAATAAAGTTTCAGTTCTGTGTATGTACAGTGCTGTGTCACACTTCACTATGTTGGAGCACCTGACAGGTTTCTGCTTTACTTTTGTACCTCTGCTGGGGAATATCCCTGCCACAGGGGCGAGCCTTGTTCCAGGGAGCAGCTGCCTGAGCCTAATAACTGAATAACCCCATCCCTGGAATTCCAGGCTTAGTGCTTATGGAGAGGACAGGTTTTCCAAAACACTGTGTTGGCCTCCAGTGAACAAATGAGGGTCTGTTTCAAAGCTAAGCAGCACAATCCTGCAGTTTGCCATATGGGATTCCTGGATTCAGCTGTATCCAATGTGCAGAGCTCTGCATTCCAGTGTATAAAAGCAGCTGGTGGTTTCATAAACTTCAGGAGCAGAGTGCTCTGAAAGGCTTCCAGTCATGGGAGTGATGTGTTAGTAAACCATGACAGTGGGCTGCTAGTGCTACACTTATTTCATGAGGGGAAAAAAGAGCAAATAGCTTTTTCTCTGAAAAACTATGGATAGACGCTGAATTTCAAAACCTTTGCTGCTCAAAGTTGATGGTTTTGACTTGGTTTGGTTTTATGTGAAAAAGTTTTCCTTGTTTTCCTGCTGTAATATTTGAAGTTTTGTTAAATGGTAATGTCTTACACATTCTGAATCAGTTACCACAATTCTCTTGTATTTTTGACTAAACGATGACAGCATTCAATACTGCTTGCAATGCTGGTTTAAAATATTTATAGTATTTTAATCTTACTTAAATGTACATCTTTCCAGGACTTAGCTGTTCGATTGACTGATGATACTGATCCTTTTTTCCTTTATAACCTTGTCATATCAGAGGAAGATTTTCAAAGGTAAGTGAAATCACAGTATTTTCTTTGTGAAATATTTCTAAATTGAAAAAAAAAAAAAAAAAAAGGAGTATTTTTAGCTTAGAGTGGTCTATGTTAGAGTTCAGGTTTTGGCAGTTGTCACTTGTGGAGTTTTGTCAGTGTTTTGCCAATATTGTTCTCTGACCAGTGGGTGAAACAGCCAGGTTCAGGAGGGTGGCTAGCTCAGGTTACACAGAGGAATTCTGCTGGTATCTTCTGTTTATCCCAACTGCTTCTTACAGACTATTGTGTGTGTAAACTAGTTCAGGAAGTGATTAGGAGAAGAAAGTCTGTTTGCATGGACGTGGTTTTACAGACCTGTGCCTGTATCTTAGGGGTTGCTTGCACAATTGTACTCTTGGGTCTCATTTACTCGCTCAGAATTTGAGCAGATCATCAAATTTGGATTCCAGGCATGAACAGATGAACAGTTCAGTTTTCTGCTTTCTTTGGGTATTCATTTATTTTATTTTTGCTTTGTTTTGTTGTGGTTTTTCAGTGTGGTTTTGTTTGTTTGTTAGAGGTTCTGGCGGGGGGAGTGGCTTTGGTGTTTTCGAAAAGGGAGGTGTGATCAGGTGTGGATCAAAAGGTAGAAGCAAAGTAGTGTTTGCAGGAGGGATGTGCAGGAGTGTTTTGCTGCAGGGGGCACAGCTTTGTGTGTGCACTGTGGGATGTTTGTCTGGGTTTGCTGTGTCTGTGCAGAGGGGGCAGAGATGGCTGAGGGGGGGATTGAGGGAATGGCTGAGGCTCCCTCCCTGTCCTGTGCTTGTTCCCTGTGCCTCGCCCATCCCTGCTCCACACTGGGCTGTGGGGGTGATGCCTACTCAAAGGAACGTTTGTTCACCACAGCAACTTCTGGTTTTTAATTAGTGCAGCCCATTTACAAGAAGTCTTGTGATCAGAAGTGTCCTCTGGGGATTATTATCCAAGATGTGCTCTAGGATGACCCTGCTCAAGCAGGGAGGTTGGATCAGCTGACCCACTGTGGTCCCTTCCAGCCTGACCACTTTCATGATTTTTTGATTTGAGGACACACTTCTGGTTGAAAAACACATGCTAGTAAACTTTAATGATCAGAACTGGTTCTTTATAATGTTGTAAACAACATATTTCATAGGAAATAAATTACTGTTCTCTATATTATTAACTTTTTTCCTGTCTGTTCATATAGTTTGAAATCCCAGCAAGGTCTCTTGGTGGACTTCTCTGCTTTCCCACAAAAATTTATTGATCTGCTTCAGCAATGCATTCAGGAGCAGAACAAAGATATCCCAAGGTAGGTCACAAGTGTGGGCCATGTTACTCCATGTGTACCTGTTGAGTTCTTAAAATGCCCGTCAGTCACTCAGACTGAGAAGAGTCAGTAGAAAAGGATAATCTGACCTGCCCTGATCTGAATATGTTGGTGCATGTGGCAAAACCTGAGTCTTTGGAGCAGAATTCTTTCTTGAGCAAAAACTGGACAGCCTTTTATTGCACATATAAAATATATTTTATTGGGAAATAGATTAGGATCTATAGATAGTTTTGGGGAAAAATGCTAAATATGTGATTATCTTGGTTTTTCCCTAGGTTTTTGCTGCAGTTAGTTTCTTCAGCACCTGCTCTAGATCACACACCTGTCTCTTTAAATGTAGTGGAGACCAACCCTTTCAAACACCTTACCCATCTCTCTCTAAAATTCCTGCCAGGAACTGATGCAGAAATAAAGAAGTTTTTAGCCAACTGTTTGAAATGCCTTAAGGTAAAATCAGAGTTTATAGTAACTGCAACTAAGCCTCAATGCTATATGTACTAAAGCATTTTTTTCATTCTGAGTCATTCAGAAGTATGTACCAAGTTGTATGCTCTGGTTTCTTTTTCCTTTTAGCCCAGATATGTAATTGCAGGCAGCTACTTGGGTGCATGTTGTAAGATCTGAATTGCTGCCATCCCCCTGGCAATGAAAATGCATTTGCAGGCAGGCAGTGCCATTGGAAGCAGCAGGGAGGGAGGTGTTTTACACACAGGGCATGTGCTGTGCAGCTACTGAGTGCTCTGGCTGCTGCACTGCCCTGCTCACAGCCTGTGCTGGTGGCCAGAGCAGCTGCAGCACTTACTGCAACCTTCAGTCTCTGTTCTGCTCTTAGCTGTAGGAGAGCACAGGCTGCTGGTAATTGTGAGGCTTGGTGGGCTTCAAAGCATTAACTGCTATAAAAAGCCAGTTAAAATTGGAATGTTGATGCAGTTTGGTAGCATGCTAGGTTTGGTTTTGTGAGAAATTAAAGGTCTCTTAGTTTGACTGTTGTCTGTTTCAGTTTCTTAGCCTGTGATTTGTCTCCTATTGTGCTGTTGTGTTTCCAGGCACCTTATAAGCCATTTTAATAACATAAATTTACAGTATTTCAGTTGATCTCTTGTTTAGGTAACTCCTTTGTAAACATATCTTGTAAATAAGGTACTATTTCCTGGTAGAAATTAGGTAGGAATTTAATTTGGGGTTTTTACATTGTGGGCTAATACCTTTTCTTTTGAATTTGCTAATTATATTTTACTCAGTATGGCACTTATTTAACAAGGTGCTCTTTTCACAAATACAGTGAGTATCTGGGTGCTTAGGCAGGCTGTGCTGGTGGGAGCTAAATGCTACTTGTGTTTTGGGAGCTAAGGATTTGACTTGATGTCAATTTGTACATAGGAGGATAAAATGATGTTGGAAGAAAAGCTTAAGAGAACTGAAGAGGATCTCACCAGGCAACTGAGCTACACTCAACAGGTAACACAGATTTTTAACTTTTGTGTGTTGCAGCTTTTTTGATTTATGGAAAATGTCCCTTTTTGTTGGCTGGTTGGTTAGCCACTACCTAGCCAAGATAACTGACTTGAGACTGAGTGAGGGGAATAGTCTACTGTAGCTTTTCTAGAGAGTGAATAAAGCCAGCAGCTGAAGAATTAAATTGAGCTCTTGCAGTACTCAAGCAGAATTTTATTTTGTGCAGAGGTCTGTGTGTGCACACAAATTGAATACTAAATATATGGTCATGTGAAGATAAATGATAAATATCTTTCATATATTCCATGAATTATTGGAAATTGTTTTATTTGGAAATTTATGAAACTCCAGTAAATAAGTTGGAAGTCTTGGACTTTAATTACTCCATTTTGGTTTTTTCAGTCAGCACAGTAATTCTGTACTTCAAGAGAGTGATTTGGGTCAGATTCTGCAGTTATCAAGGTGACTTTTTTGACCATAATGAAACAGAACAATTTCATTAAAACTGTTAAGAATTATTTTTGGAACAGAATATTTGTTTGCCTCATGTCTGCAGGTTCAGTTTGAGTTACTGGAATTGGAATGCAGATTTACAAATCAAAAAAAGGAAAAGATGCTGCTGAAGAATTTTATTTCTTTTTTTTCTCCTAAGAGTGTTCTGTGTTACAAGGTAGAGAGCATCAGCAGGCTGTTTTTTCACTCTTTAATAGTGGTTGGGAAAAAAACACAATTGGAAATGAAAGGTTATTTTATCCACAGCATTAGAACAGTGCTCTTCAGCTTCTCGGTGCCTTACTTCTTCTGGTTACAAAATTAACATATTTCACCATCTGGTGCTGAAATTTAGACTTCTTTTAATAATTACATGTCCTTTTAGTGAGTAACAGTAAAGAGTCAGTATTGGCTGAAATGCTTACATTTTTAAACTCTGTGTGCTTTGTCAAACTTGAACAGAGCTTATCAGAGAAGAGCCGGGAACTTGACAAACTGAAAAATGAATGGACATCCTACACTACAGCTCTGAGCAACAAACACTCCCAGGAGCTGACAAGTGAGAAGGAAAGAGCTCTCCAGGTACAATGGTTGGAAAGAATGAACAAGATTCTTGTGTGGGAATAGTCAGTCATCGAGTAACTGCTTCTTTTCTTGGCTTCTCACAGGCACAAACTCAGTACCAACAGCAGCACGAACAACAGAAAAAGGAATTGGAAAATTTGCATCAGAAGAGTATTCAGCAGTTGCAGAACAGGCTCTCAGAACTCGAGGTCATCAATAAAGACCTAACAGAGAGGAGATACAAAGGAGACTCCACAGTCAGAGAACTGAAAGCAAAGCTTTCTGGATTAGAAGATGTACGGCTTCCCAATATCCAAAACTAAACTTAAATGCTTGCTAGAGCATTAACAGTGCCTGCCTGGGCATGTCATAGGAAATACAGCATATTAAGTTCATTTATTTCCTCTTTATTCCAGATTATACTTACTATTTAAATATGTCTGTTTAAATTACTGTTATAGGTTTTCTTGAAGAATAAAATTCACTTCCTTCCCAACATTTAGGAATGTCAGAGAGCAAAGCAGGAGGTGCTGTCCCTGCGCCGGGAGAACACAACTCTGGATGCTGAATGTCACGAAAAAGAGAAACTCATTAATCAGCTGCAGACACGAGTTGCTGTCTTGGAACAAGAGATCAAAGACAAAGATCAGCTCGTCACCAGAACAAAAGAAGTGTTAGATGCAACACAGGAGCAAAAGGTTTCTTCATTTTTTTTTTTTAACCTTCCTAATTGTGGTTTCCATAGAAGAGCTGCTGACCAGTTTTTATGAATACAGCCAGTCAGCTTTCAAATGTGGTTAAGATTCTAAGTTATGGCATCAAAAGTATACTGGGTTCAGATTTAATCCTGTGGTACTGGAGTAATAGTTTATGGGATTTTTGGTAGTCCAGACCCTATAAAATTTGACTGAAAAGCACTGGCTGGTTCCTTGTAAGGACAGTACTCAGAGAATTATAAACATTCTACTTGAAATCATAAACAATGTCTATCACAGCCTTACTGTATTTTGTAACATTCTTTTCAAGGTGATACTGGAAGAGAGTACAGAGGAAAAACAAAGGCACATTGAAAAACTAGAAACAACAATTAAGTCACTGTCAGCTGAGCTCCTTAAGGTTTGTTTGAACATGGCACTTCCCTTTTGCAGCATCTCCCTTATTCTTAGGTGTTTATTTTTCTAATACATGGCTTGGGTTTTTTTTTAATAGGCTAATGAAATTATCAAGAAATTACAAGGAGATTTGAAAACTCTAATGAGTAAATTAAAATTGAAAAATACAGTAACAATTCAGCAAGAAAAACTATTGGCAGAAAAGGAAGAGAAACTTCAGAAAGAGCAGAGGGAATCACAGGAGATGGGACAATCCCTTCGCATGAAAGAGCAGGAGGTACTGATGGGTTAACCTTGTGTGCTGGAAACGCTATTGTATGGATTTTGTTGGGGTTTGACTTAATTACAGAAATAAGGTCTTAAATCTTTCCATGCAATAGAATACACTCTTTTGCTTATTAACATATTTAGTTAAATGCGTCAGCAACTTTCAGATTTTTTAATGTTAACCTGATCTGTAAAAGCCATCCAGTTATATGGAAGGCAACCAAAAGTGTTTGAAGAGAACAAAGCAATGTAATGGATGAATCAGCATCCTTTAGAAGGCACATTCATGTGTAAGTTATTGAAGGGAATAAGAACAAGAACAGAGTGAACCTTTTTCTTTCCATTAAACAGGACATTCCCCTGTGTAGAGTCCTTGCACTATTTAATCATAGGAAAATAAAAAGGTCAGAAAGGATTCTGGCTGTCACCTTGTCAAAATCCTAGCTGAAAGTAGGGCTTCTTTTTAAAGAATTACTGTGTTGCTTTTGTGACAAACTGAGTTCAAATTTCTTTAATTTTAGAAAAACTTCATAAATGCTTTTTTTGTTGTTGTTTGTAGCTAGTAGTATAACACTCCTGATAGTGTTACAATTATTATGGGAATTACAGGTTTGCAAGCTACAAGAGCAGCTAGAAAGTACAATACAAAAACTTGAAGAAAGTAAGCAGTTACTGAAAACCAATGAAAATGGTAGGTTTGTAACAGCTTGATTTCTCCCTCTGTAATGATCTCACTGGTACTGAAATTGATAGAAGCAGTTTTTGGGGTTTTTGTGAAGAGCTGCCATTATTGTCATGTGTGAAAAACAAGCCTCTGGCTGTGCAGTAGCCAAGAGCTGCATGTAGGGATTCCCTTGGGGCTGGTGCCTGGGGCTGTGGGGTGCGTGCTCAGAGGCCTGGAGGGGAGAGGGACCTTCAACAAATGGTTTGCTTGGTACTAGGGAGGAAAAGCACCCAGTGAGCTGTCACTGTTTGTGGGGAAGGCCTTGTGACATTTCACACACCTTGTAAGAGGGACCAAATGGACTTGAGCTTTTTCTTCCTCCTTGCAGTTATCACGTGGCTGAACAGGCAGCTGAGTGAAGTTCAGATGGCAAAAAAGCTCGACAGCCCTGCCAGTGCCCATGCTGGTGGGAGGGCTGCTGTTTCACCTCTCAGCATGGTAAGGTAGAGCTGTAAATAACAGGCTGGTGAGGTGGGTATCAGTTGCTAAAGTGCAGGGCCTTCAAAGAGGGCAAATAAAGTGCTTTCATCTTCTGGTCTTGCAGTTTTGGGTGGGCAAGGTTTGGCTTTGTGTGTTTGTTTTTCAACAGTATAAAACTCTGTTAGGTGCTTCTTGATGCCCTGGGCCTTGTAGGTGAGAATCTTCTAAGCTCTTGTTTACATAAAGTACACAAGGCAATAACAGAATTAGTTTGGAAAAGATGAAGTGCTGAATGAAGGCAAAAAAAAGAAGGCTTTTTTACTAATTCCCTTTGTAAAGGTTAAAACCCAAAGTGTACTATTTCAGTACTCTAACTAATGATTTTTAGAAACAGTCAGGGGCTAAGGAATGCAGCCTGCAGTCATTGTTGAGCAATGTGACTTGCTGCTTCTCACCCTGTGTTCTACAGAGCCCTGCTGTCATAGTGACAACAGGAATCTGTCAGCTGCTTGTTCACAGTGGAAGGGCTGTTCATACAGAAAGGACTCTGGATTTTTAGCTGGATACATTGATTGCTTTAATCAATGACAGGCTGTGTAGTTTATTACTAGCTGAGAGTGCTGACCACACCTAACTTTTTTAAAGTTACGTTTTCCTTAAGTGTGTGAATCTTGGAAAAATGATGTTTTCTTCCTGTCAGGAAGACTCACGTAAGTGTTGGCTTTGTAATGGCAGTTAGTTGTCAATTTTGGAATTTTTAATCTCTACAGTTACTTGTAAAATTGTTTCTCATTTATGGATGAGTTTCTATTTGTTTTACAGCCTGACCGCCCATCCTTTCATAGCTCAGGACTTGGTCATCCCATTTCGCCTCTCTATGCCTTCCAGAACTTCCTGGAACCGATACACAGCAAAAATGGAAATTCCCAATGTCCAGTATCAAAGGCAGGCACTTCAACTTTTTTGTTTGCTTAAGAATGTATAAAATTGTATAAAATTTTATTTATTTTTATTTAATGTAAAATTTTATTTAAATTGTATAAAATATCAAAACCCAATATTTTGACTATTTCTCAAAGTGCTTATTTACTGTATTCACTCTTAGGCTCTCTGCCTTGAGCATTATGACTGTTACTCAGTTAGCTAATGCTTGTCTTTAGGCTGTTTCTCACAGACTTTGCTGCATAGCAGGGCCAGTGAGGTGTAGAAACAGGAATCTCTGGGAATTTGGCTCTGTGAATGCCCTTGGGGGAGGGGACTCGGATCTGGAGTAACTCTTAACCTGCAGCTCTTTGTCTCTGCAGGTTCAGTTGAACTCACAGCTTTTGAAACCCACTCGGTGTTCGGAGGCTCACACAGTGCCTGCAGCTGGTCATGCAGCAAACAAGGAGAAGTGAGTGTCAGCTACTGCACTTGAGTATTTTTGTTATTTCAGTTTATAAAGCCCTTTGTCAGCTTGGTGTGTTTGGAACTGACTAAAGGTTCTAGTATTAGCCTGCTTCTGTGATCTGCCTTTCTTCATTATCATGCTGACCAATTTTGGGTTGGTTTGTTGAAAGCAAAGGAAGAGCTGTGCTTGCAGGAGTGGGCCCCAAGGAACAGCAGTTCAGTGTTGTTCCTGCTGACAGATCTAAGCCATCAGGTGCTGGGTCACTGACAAAAATTAGTTCTAGGCTGTTCTTAACCTACTCAGTGAAGGCTTAACTTTACATGGTGAAGGTCGTGAAACACAGTAGTTGCGCTTTTAGTGGAGGTTTTCCTGACCAAGTCTGTAGCTGTCCTTGTTATATAATGCACTGATGACAAACTGTGTTTCCTTTAAATTTTAATTTGCCTTTCTACTTCTAGTGGTGATCAGCTGGGGCTGGAATCAAAGTATTTCAAGAAAAAAGATGACAGCATTCCTTTACGAGGGCTTAGTCAAAACACACTTAACTCGGGTAAGTAGGAAACAGAAGGTGTTGTTTGAAAGGTACCTGAAGGGCAGTGACAGCCATGGTTCAATGCAGTGTCCTATGCTGTTCTGCAGAGTACCTGAGGCCCTACTTGCCAGCCAAAGCACAGCCATCGCCCAAAGCTGCTGGGACACCTGCCTCAGCCTATTTTCCTGGATCATAGACAGGGTTCTTACAGTAAGAGTCCTCTTTCAACCATTGGGGGATTTTTAAATGTCCTGCAATAGTGTGTTAGTAAAGTATCAGTGTGAACTGACATAATTTTATGAGCCAGTTTTCTTTGAGGAAGGGATCTTGACTGACTTGGATGATGCTTCAGGGTGCTTGAGCCTGAGGAGAAGATAAAGCCTTAAGGAGCCTTAGTGGGAACAACACTGACATCACCAGGCCGGTGCAGAATTTTCTTCATATATTGTTGACCCTGTAAATCCTCCTAAAAACTCACCAAAGTGCTCTGACTTTTTTACAAAACACAGGTGAAATGTACATTCCCTGAGTGAGAACAATTACCTGAATTTCTATGTCTTGACTCCTTTCAGAGAACAGAGCACAAGAGAACTGTGTTATGCTGTCCATTTTAGTAATGGTCAAGCTCATATGGGGTCATGACTGCCTCACTAATCTTCCCTTACAGTTTTGTTTTAAAAACTTGCTTAATTTTGGAACCAGCTTATTTGAATTGCATACAGACTTACAAGTAATCTCATGCTAAAAATGCTAAATTATTTCACTGAAGGTAGAAAATTAAAATTTTCAGTCTTGGTTCCCCTAACTTTTCTGTTAATCTCTCAGTATTACATTCCACAGGCCACCATGCATAAAGCATTAAAAGGTGAAGTAGCTGAATAGTTAACTCTTGACAAGTATCAACATCTTAAAGTAACTTTTTATAAATCATACTTTACAACTTGTAAGACTATACAGAAATGTTAGATACTCTTACATCTCTGTAGCTTGTTCTACTGTCATGGTTCAAATGCTAGGATAACCCTTGGGACTTGGTGTCCCCTGCAGAATGAGCATGCATGGACTGATGCCAGGCAAAGTACCCCTGCAATGACCATTCCTTACTTTTGGTTGAGATACTTCATTCCTTTTACCTTAGTTACTCAGGTGCACCCAGAGCATTGTACATTTCAGTGGTTTGTTTTGCTGTGTGAAATGTGTACATTTGTTTATAAATTAGCACCATGTTAATGTATAGTGTCTGGTTTTGTCATGTGTACATTTTAATGGAAATATTAAATGGTTTTTATCAAAAGCTCTCATTAGTAACTGTTTCAGGAGTAGTACTAACCAACATCTCCACGGTACTGGAATTCCCAGCTGAGGTAAGCACTAGAACAGCTCTATTTTATTTACCTTTTCCTGAGTTTTCCGTGTGCTCATTGCTCCCCAGGCCCAGCCCCGCAGAGCTCCTCTCTCCTGCAGGCCTCAGGTGCCTGAGCCTGTGTCCATCCTGCTGTGCAGAGGAGCTGCTGGCACAGGAGTGTGGCAGCCCCTCCCAGGCCACTGCAATCCAAAGGCAGCCCTGGCAGGCTGGCTCTGTGTCACTGACTGGTTCCTTGGAGCCTGGAGCTGTGGTGGTCCCGTTCCACTGGGTCCCCAGGAAACAAGGAGCAGCTGCAGGCAGCCTGTGCTGTTATTCAGCAGGGACCCTTCCTCTGTGCTCAGGGCTGCTTTAGCTAATATATAAAGCTGCAGGCTGGATCACTACTCCAGATGACTTTTTCCACCTGCTGAAGTATAACACACATGCAACTACTGAACTTCACTTAAGGTTTGAAGAGACATTCACAATTATTTAAAAATTCATTAAAATATTCAACTTTATTAACAGTATATTTACATTTTTTTTCCTGCTCTTGGTCAACTATGGTGAATGTTCAAAGGTAAAAAAGCATTAAGCAATAACCACAAGATGAAAACATTTTAAACCTATACAATACTTTATACACAAATTTATACAAAGGAACACTTAAATAATACAACTGGACACAAAAATATACACTTTTAGAGAAATTCACATCAGTAATTGTATAAAGCTCTCTTCTGTACTAAGGGTCCTGAAAATTTAGGACTAAAACTTTAGCTCTGTAATGCAAAAGGGTTCTTGTGACAGTCCTCAAAGGCCACTATATAGCACACGACAGATTCAAGGCTATCAGCTCATAGAGTTCAGTCTGTGTATTCAAGTTTTGAGGTCCTTGATGATTACGCAAACATCAGAAATAGAGTGGTTCAATAAACGGTACAGAGGAAAGCAGAGGTTTGGAGCCAGTATTAAAATCTGTAGGCCCAAAACACCCACTTTGTATTTCAACAAGTGTTTGATACGACCGTTTCTTCAAAAATAGAAAGAGTAAATGCACTTACATAAAAATAACTTTTACTGTTCAGCAAGCGTGCTCGTGTGATTTTTATATTAGTACAAACTTAAAAAAAACCTGCCATGTGAGTTTTAAAAGAAATGATACCAATTCACCTCCCTACTTAAGTACATTTACATTAAGGCTTTGAATCAGCTGACCCAAGATTTTACAACATTAAAACGAATGGGTCCACATGGATGCCAGTCTGTCTCATTGAGACGTAGCATGACTAGAATTAAAGCTCACCACCGTAAGGAAACAGAAGGACACATGCTCATGCCTTGACTCTATTGTTTGTCTCTGAACTAAGAATGTAAAGTTTAGCAGTAACAGTATTTCATGGCAAGAGACAAGTATGTAACAGTTTGTTTATAAAAGCAAGTAAGTTTTTAGTTCATGGCAACATCTTTGGAGAAAGCTCCTGTTTCAATTCCTACAGATTTCATGCAGAGAGATGCTTCTTAAGATTACCTTAAGAAATTACATTTTGATGGAGTTGGAATGTGTATCCCAGACTGCTGATGAAAGAAGAGTCCAAACGGTCTTCCTGGATTTTTGTCATACATTTGTATCTTGCAGTAATGGTTCTTTAGCTTCACCAGGAGCTTGTGGGCTGTGGGGATGGCCGTGGCTGCCACAGTGTTTCTTCCAGTTGTTGGATCTTACATTTAGGTTGGTATGTTCAGGAATAAACAAGGCAACAAGTAGTGCCAACAGCACAGAGCACGCTCCAAATAAGAATGGGGGTCCAGGAATTATGGAGTTCTGAAAACAACAACAAAGTGATGACAAGCCTTTCAACACACCTTAACAGCCAGAACTGTTGTTGCTAGGTAATTACCCGCTTTCAAGCACTGCCACCTGACACAGCAGTGAATACAGTGCAGGCTTTGAGAAGGAATGTGAAAGAACATTACATCCTAAGATTTAGGACAAGGGAGCACATGATTCTTATTAATGCTTGCCAACTTCCTTTTCTAGAGCAAGTTCTTCCTGCTGAGTTTCCCCAAAAACTCAATAAAAAAAAGCTTGGCAGAAGGACAAAATAAAAACATTCACCACTGCTATATGTCCATCCTTCCCTCAAGGTATTTTCTTCACAAGGGTCACAGTTGTCTATGACTGTCAGCTATAGCTATTTGAAAATTACACTAAACTAGTGCATGCAGTTAAACAGATCAGCTAAGCAGCCCTCCCCTAGAGGGACTTAAAAACCTCTTTCTACACCCTTCCTTTGCAGTCAGCCTAACAAAACATACCACAGCATCAAACTGGAGAACTGATGAACACAAGAGCCCTTCCTAACTTCTTTTGGAAGCAGTAAGTACAAAAGAAACGCACCTGTTGTAAATGGTATTGTGTAACCACACTACCTCCTGACGATGATTCGGGCATGGGCAGTTCATTCAATTCAACGTGAAATATATAGAATATAAAGCCATAAAGCGCTGGTCCCAAACCATTACACAGTCCTCGGATTCCTGTAATCATCCCTTGAACAACACCTGGGAAAAGTAAAATACGTGTTCTTCTCTCTCTCTAGTTCTACATATATAATCAACTATTTCTAATGCCTTAATTGACTTGAAACTCATGCAAGCAGGAAAGCTCTAAATGGTGTTGCACTATGGGTAGCAGTAAACAAGGGGCACAAAGAGCCCGTCTATCATATATTCGAGTGGCAGTGCCTGCCATGCTAAGCTAGTTCAGAGGCTGGGATATGCACACTGTCTCACACAGGAGAGAGAGCACTGCATGCAACGGTGAAAGAACAGTGCATTGAGGTTGCTGAATGTTTTGCAACTGTAAGGCCTTGTTGAGTTTTCCGTCTGCAGCGGAAGTACATGGTGCACACACAATGCAACTTCCAAGCAGTCTGGATTTAATGTGGTGCCCTAAGCTCAGGTATCTGGGCTGCCCAGCCTGGCTGACGAGTACTAAGCCCAGCCCACAGTATGTCTGTCTGCACAGTATTCCTGAACTAGAATTCCAAGAAGCAGGACCAAACCTACCCTGCTGGTCGGCGTCAGCAGTTCGTGAGACCAGGGCGCTGACAGCTGGGAAAGTGATGCTGGACATGGCAGCCACAGCGCCGGCTGCCCACATCATCCTGCAAAACACAGCCTGCAGTCACTGCTCTGGGCTGGAGCTCGGCCCTGGCAGTGCTGGGATGCTGGACTGGCTCTCCTGCACTCGCACCCTTGGAGAAGGGATGCAGTGCACACCAACCCTGCATCAGTCAAAGCAAAGGGAAATGTGCATACCATGGCTCTGACCCAAAGCCGTACCAGGCCAGCTGCAGTATTTGGAACCCCAGGCCCAGCAGGATGGTGTTCTTATTTCCAATGGACCGCATCAGCAAACTCAACACTATTGTCTAACAGAGAGGCCAAAAGTAAAATGTCAGAAAAACAACATTCTTAATGGTTAAACACAAGTAAGCTGATGAGTTAATGAATTAAAAAAAACAACACCTGAAAACAGTTTATTCTCAACGTCAAATACATGCAGAACTATTATATTAAAGTAGTGTTAGTCAAAAGCAGTATTCGCTTCTACCAAAAAAAAAAAAAGGCAGCATTTAGCAAGTTATATGATTAACCATCATCTCTTCTTTGATGCACAAAGGATTTAGCTTTCCCTTAATGAACCAAACACTTGTTGTCAAGTGTTTTCATTTAAGTTAGACTCTTAACCAATTTCTATAGAGATCTAGAAATAAACAGACACAGAAAAGATGCGTCTGTTACATTTATGGAACCACAGTGTTCTCCATTCTCCATAGAGTGCTTCCTTCTTTTCAGCCTGCCAAATCAATGACACACAGAGCAACAACTCACCTGTGCAATAATGGAAAGAATCCCAAGAACTGCTATAAATGCTGCAACACTTTCAGATGAAAATCCCATTATCTATATTAAAAAAGAGGCAATTTGATTATTAACCATAAACCATGTGTCATGATGTCACAAACCCCAGTGAGGGAACACACAATGCAGAAGACCAGTATTATTCTGTTCCTTGTCTTTTTTCCATGACATCAAACAAATAAATGAAAATAAAGGGGCATAAATAAAAAACAATTTGTTCCCTCAAAACATAACACCAGTTTAACATATTGAACCTCATAGTCCAAGAATAATGCAAATAATTACAAAATACAAGAAATTGTTTGATAACTCATTCATCACTTCCTTTTTGCCTGTCTAAAAGAGAAAAACAGAAGGGAACTTACATCAGTTGCTGGGAGTTTCTAAATTACATGAGTTATCTGTATTTTCCATATTAGTTCAGTAATACTGAAAACTTTCTTAAGTCCTGTAAATTTACTTTTGTTCAAATTCATACCAAAATGTTCCATTACCTGTCTGAGGTATAGGAAGAAGCTGGAATATTGGCCTGCCTCTGGGAGGTAGGAAAGAAAGACTGTTATGCAGATTAGCAGCACAATGGAGTCCTGGCCGACTTTCTTCAGGGACTGTGGCAAAAAAAAAAATAAATTACAAAACATTCCACCTTTATTTCCAAAAAGCATCCCTAGCTGGGCTCTGAAAAGCCTGACAATTAATGGAGCTGTTATGCAGCACCACCAAAGAATTCTCTGTGTGTTTAGCAAGATTGTCAGCAAAAGGATCACCAGTGAAGCAAGGTCAAGCTTGAAGGAATTGAAAGCTTCCTTTTGCAAGCCTGAACTATGGTAAATTCAGTCTCTTGCCTGTGTCCAAAGCTCAGTATCTACAAATAACAAAATCTTCCCAGTTTAAGTAGCTTACTGCAAAGGGGTCAGCCTGTTCCCATGAAATGGGTGCTCCCCAGGACGCTGGCCTCATCTTCTCTGGCAGTGATTCTGGCACAGCAACAAGGATGAAGCAAATGTCCAGCAAGGCGATTGCTGTAGCCAGCACCACCACCAGGCTGTCGCCGTACGCTCGGCCAAGGTAGGCACCGATAGCAGGGCTGGTGACTAAACTTGCTGCAAAAGTTGCTGAAACCTGAAATAAATAACAGCTGGTAAGATTTGCAGTGAGACAAGTCAGTAGTGTTATTACCCACATTTCCTCCTTGTCAGAAGCCTAACCATTATAATCACACAGTGATTAAAAGTAACCTTTTTCCTATGCCTATGTGGGAGCAACTGTGTATTTGAGACAATCACAATTTTTTAAGAAAGATTTTCTGATAACTGCACAGCAATGCGAGGCCCACAGCACTCTTGCATGTACTGACATAATTAGGTTTAATTAATTGTAGATTCTGCTGATACCTCTGGGAAGCAATGAGGTATATTTAATCTTCATATTAGTGAAATAGGCAATGTCTGTTTAAAAAAAAGCACATGCATAAAGGGTATATTGAATGTAATATGCTGGTTAATCCGACTCAGTAGCTGTCAGTTAATCAGCTGGCCTTATGAAAGATACTAACTTAAAAGAACTTTCTCAACATATCTCAATCCCTGATGTGTACAGGCACAAAGAAACTATTTAGTTCTATATCCATTGCTTTCAGCTCTTCCTGCTGAATGGTAATGGATTCTGTAATTTAAACACAACAAATGATTTTGCTAATCCATAATAACATGAGGCTGTCGAGGCTCCTGGGACCCAGCAGGTTATCAGGAGGTAACAGAGAAACAGAGGTGAGTTGTAAGAACTTCAAACAGACAAGTAACTCAGCTAGGTTTGTTCTGAACTGCAGCTCAGAAGAGGAGACACAGGCAGGGGAAGTCCAGTATCACACAATGGCAGTTCCAGAACAAAAGGTGAGATTTCTGAAACAATGACAGTAGTACCAGGGTGGGCAACAATACAAAAATAACTAAAGCTCCTCAAATTACACCATTAAGACTGATAACAGCCCTTAAGACAGGCATGACAGCTTTTGACAAGGCCATGTTTTGTTTCATTTAGAAGCAGAATATTCAAGAGATAGAGACTGGATGACAGGAACAATTAAACAGAAAAAACTGACTCCAAATTAAAATCAACTTGCCACAGAAGAAACAAAATCACAGCTTTGAAAAGCATTACAAACTGAAGGCCTTAGTACTGAATACCACAGGAAAAGAGCCCAAACAATACATACCAAACCATAGGCCATGCTCCTCTCATGTTCTTGGGTTATGTCTGCTACATATGCAAAAACTACAGAAAATGTCACTGCAAAAACTCCAGACACGGAGATTACAGCGAAGTACCACCTAAGAACATGATAAAAAAGATTAGAACAACTAAACAGAAACAAACAGTCTGTTCAATCCAAGCGCAGTTAAACAGTAAATCACTTGTCCAACTTATCTTGACAATTTATTGAGATAATCTTGGATAAAGCCAATGTCACTGTGTCTTGATAGAATTGTGTAACAGATGTGCATCAAGTACAAGCAGCATGATTTTGTAACATCTACAAAAAGCTGCTGTGATTAAGTACTACTGAGAAACAAGATGCTCAGCTAATAAACTTAACTGGTCTAGGACCCAAAGCAAATTAGGAACCTCAGTATTTTGAGAACTTGGTCATTGAAAGGCCTTCACATTAGCCATATCTGTATGCTATAGACACTAGCACTTGGCATTTGAAATCTTAATGTACACCTAGAAAACAAGCTCCTTCTGAAGAGACATGAGCAGCCTGTGTGACCAGAGGACATGGGAAAGGCTGACAGAGGTGCCTGGGCTGCTGGCACTGGCCTGTGTCAGTGCAGGCTGTGCCACTGCTGCTCCAGCCTCAGGAACAGCATGGCTCAGGAGCAAGCCCAGGGCTCTGACTCCTGCCCTACCTGGGCATTGTTCCAGCCAGTTACCAGGTCAGCAGGGTGCACACAGCATAAAAGCTGCTCAATTTTAAACCTGAGAAACAAAAGTGTAAAAGTGCTACGACACTGTACCTTACAAATGGTTACCTCATGCACCCACATTAGGTAAGGTTTTGATTTCAGTGTTGCTGCTGGCAGCTGAATGAGAACTGTGGCCACCATCCAGACCTATACAGTTCACTGGGCAGTGTTCTCCAGCTCTGGCAGATGTGCTGGAAGTAGGGCTTACAGCACACAGATCGAAATCAGCAGCTACTGAAATTTTGACTGAGGCCTTTGGCCTATGGCAGCTGCTTCAGGTTGACTGTACCCCCAGCTTTACACAGAAATAATACAAAAGCCTCAACCTTCCATGAAGCACAAAAGAACATTTTATCACAATGCTACCCATACAAGCATTAGATAGCAACCTTGAAAAACAACAGCCAATCTGGCATGAAACAATTTACTAACCATGGGCTGATCTTCATGAGTGGTATTGGTGCACAGGTGAAAAATACTGTTAGCAGCAAGAAGGACTTTCGTCCCCACACATCAGACAGGGCACCTATGAGTGGGGCACTGAGGAATGACAGTAAGCCCTGGTGAAACAAAACAAGCCAAGTCAGAACTGAGAGGTCAGACTCGGGGTAGCTGACCCCAGCACACCCTGAGAGCAGCCCAGGCTCTGGTTCCATTCAACCCAACTGCTGCAGTGCAACGCACCAAAGGCAACATGGCCAAGCATCACTGATCTTCTATCCCACGTCAGACTACAGAAAACCTGAGATCTGTTATCTCGGAGCTACACAAAATTCAAAATGCAGATGATCCAGTCATACAAGCAGCTTCATGAACTGTGCTTTACGGTCTACTGGAGCAACAAACTCCAAGTGAAAAATTATCCACTTTCAGCACCATATACATCATTTGGGATTAAGGAACTGCCTTTTTATTTGCTGAACCCAGACAGTAGATACAGACCAAGCAATACCTTATTAAAAGTAAAAAGAGGCACATTTGCACTTTCAGCAGTAATTAATTTTCATTTTATTCATGCTGTGAAAGCCATATTGAAAAACCTCTTGACTGTTTTAGTTGGCAGTTATTTCTACATTCCTCTCACCATTCACTTTAAATTGTACTTGTGATTAACTGCTGTCAACTTACCTTTACTCCTTGAATTAGACCATTCATTAGAAATGTATGTTTTGGGAAGGTTTCATGCAAAACCTAGAGAAGAAATATGAATACAGTCATTTACACAATATGAACTACAAATGTTGCTCATGATACATCCAACTTTATGATGCACAGCAGTTTTTTTTATTTTTCATAGAATACAGAGGAAAAAATAGAAGAAAAAAAGGCCAAACCACAAATAATGTGACTAGTCTTTAATTTGCATGGAAGGCATTTTGAGATTTCAGTGCCTGAAATATAAAGCACAGAGAACCTAGAAAATTATCTCTGACCAGATTCTCCAAATGCTACTGTGTCATCTACTGGGGACTGGGGAGAGACAGAGGAGAGATGTCGCCATCCTGAAGTGGCTCTCAGTTTGGTGAGCAGAATCCAGAAATGGAGCTGTCTCAGTTTGTTTTGTGTTTAGATGAGAGGGATTCCATTCAGTGACCATGTGCAGTTCATACCCCAGACACTGCTGATGGCCAACATCAGCTTTCAGAGCAGCACCAAGACTGCTTTTAAAGTGGAGTTGGCTTGGGAGATTTTTAAGCCTTCACTCCTTTCAATTTGTCATCATGTATCACTCACAAATTAAATACAAATTAAAAGCAACCAACTACATGAGAAAGTACCTTGATACAAACACATTGCTAGGGCCGTTTCACTAATCATGGGGATGCTTTGACTGGTGTAACAGACTGGTGTAACTGGTTACCACATTTCAAGTGTATTTTTGTCCTTACATTTGTACTATGCCAATATTTTATGGTATCTTGAAAGGAAAGATAATTTCATTACCACCTTACTGGTTTCAATCAGAAACTATTTACATGTAAGCTTGAGTGTTAGCAGACTTGCATGTAAACAGCTGTGCTACACCATTACACTGCTATAGTGAAACAAATGAAATTTCTGATACCATCTAAAAATACAGAACTTTTCACTTGCACAACAGAGCAGCTCAGTGATATGTCATTTTCATTTCATGTAATTTAGAAGATGCTCAGTGCCTTTGCAGTAATTGTCCCACCTCCCATACAGCGAGAAAAAGCTCCTGAGGATCACCTACCACTAAAGTGGGAGCTGTCAGGAGTCCCCAAGCAAAAAACTCCAAGAAGATCACGATAACAGCATGGTAGACACTGGGTGAACCTATTCCTTGAGGCTGAAATAGGAAAAAAGACAGTGATTAAAACATCTGATCCTCTATTAAGAGTCATGAAAAATGCATCTGAACACTATAAACAGAACAATTAACAATGAAACAGGATTCAAAACTTGGGAATATTTACCCAATTAACTGGTATGGAATAAACCTCCTTTTTTTGACTCTTTGATGCTAATCAATTAAAGAAGTGTCCCACTCTTACTCTGCAGAATCCTTCACTGCCATCTCAAAAATATAAACCACTCACACTGCCAGTCCAGGAAACAAGAGACTCTTCTTCAGACAACTCGATCATTTTCCTTGAGAAAAGTGCTCAAGTGTACACATGGACACAAAGCCACACTGAACCAAGTTTCCACGCAGTGCTCACACTCAGCTATCCCCAAGTCTCACTACCCAGCATATCAAACAGCTCTTCTGTTACTAAAAGGCACCACTGCTCCGTACAAAACATAGCTCTAAACCAGGAAAGAAACTAAAATCATGAACACCAGAAGCAAATCTCAGGAACAGCACTGATCACTTCTCAAATACTGAGTGCAGGCCTATAAGTTACAGTGTGCTTCAAATGCAGGAAGAGATGCAGATAAAAGATTTGACAAAAGAAACTTGAAATTCTCAGTGATTTGGTGGAATCAGGAGCAGCTTTTGAAGAGAACAAAAAGAGAATGGGTGGGAAAAACCTGCTCATCTCGTAGACTCTGTAAATGCTGTCAAACAACATGCCACAGTTCAACGTTTGCAAATTAAGGATAGGCTTCACTAATTATTCTCATATGAAAGCAGTATGAATAACTCCTCAGAAATTTCCTATGGGCTCTTTCAACTTAGAAGTGCTGCCTTAACATCTGCTTTGCTGGTTTTGTGCAAAGGTGAGTTACTAACAGCATGGCCCTGATGTGATCAGACCTGGCATTTACACCGGGCACACACACAGGCTAAGGACCTCAGCCGCTTCCCAAGGAGGCTCACTGGGATTTTACCAGTGTGTGTAAGTAGCTGCTGGAGGAGTAAATACAAGAGCCAGACTCTTCTCAGAAGGGTCAGTGACAGGACCGCAGGCACTACTGAAATACAAGAAATTATACTTGAACGTCAGAAGAGCAACCCTTCCTGAAAAAGGCTGCTCGGTGAAGTGTGGAGTTGCCAACCTCCAAACCCCACTAGACACAGGCCTGAGCAAACTGCTGCAGCTGACTCTGTCTGGGGTAAGAGACTGGGGCAGCTGGATTAGTGATGTTGGAGGTGCCTTCCAGCCTCAAATACTGCACAACTTTAAGTTGCAGTTAGGTAATACTGGAGTCGTTCTTTTATTAGGAGATTTATGCAAGCCATACCTAGCTTTTCTTTCTAAATTCCAGTATTTCCAACATAGAAAAAAAAATCTTACTGAACAAATGTAGGAAATAAATACAGGAAATCTCACTGCCTACTCACTCCTATTGCTAAATAAGATCATAATTTTCAAAAGTAACCATAACAGTAAAAGGTGAAATACCAAGTACCTCAGCGCTGCTATTTTTCTTTCCCAAGCCCTCTTCAGTAAATACAGATATACCATACTGATATTTCTGCTGTTTTTTCTGCCCACTCTCCCAAGGATGTAAATTAACAGTCTTTGTAGGTAACAGAGAGTGGCTATAATTATCCTCTCTTCCCACAATTCCTTTCCCTTTCCACCCACAATCCTTATTTTAGCTTTGAGTTAAAAAATTTATCCAGCTCTGCACAACCTGCAATATCAATGTCAGCTGTTTGACTCAGTCTCATGAAATCGGGTTCACTCTGACAGCCCCCAGATTCCTGTCATGTTGCTGGCTCATGACCCCCCAGGCCTGACAGACAGTGAGGGAGGTGTCACAAACCATCCCAGCCCTCCCAGCGTGGGGGTCAGAGCACTCCCATTCCCAGCAAACACGAGTGACTCCATCTGTGCCGTGCTGCCTTCGTCCAGCTCTGGGCAGGTCCGAGACCACCGGCACAAAGCCAAACAGCGGCACAAGAGCAGCAGCTGCTCTGCACAGGGGAACTGCTGCTGCCTTTACAGGCTCAGGTGGGTCACTGCTGCCCCCTGCCACGTCACCCAGCTGTGAGCAACACCCACAGAGCTTTCCAACACACTGACAACAACAAGCAGAAGTGACACTTAGATCACTATGGTGCAACTTCCCTGATTTCCTGTTGCTAGTGCTCACTTATCACAGTTACTGATATTTGTTCTTATCTATTAAAAAAAGAAGTCATTAGTCACATTTAGATCCTCACCTCTATAGTAATTTTTAAAGGTGGTGGCAACTATCAAGCAGCAAGGGTGCTTCTGAGGTGAGAGAGCAAGGGGAGGATAAGCAGTTACAGTGCAGTGTATTAAGACACATTGCAAGCATTCAGTCCCCAAGGTTTCAGTGGCAGCCTGAGGCACTCTCGGAGCCCACAGGTGCAGTGCAGGTGCTGGGTGTCCAGCCCTGCTGCACCCTACAAACCTGCCCCTGTGCTTTCCTCATGGGCCAACACAGTGCAGTGCAATGGCACGAGTGCAATGAAGCAGAAGGCCCCAGACCTGGAAAGAAAAGATGCAGAGCCCTTGTGAGAACAAGGACTGAGAACTGGAACTGAGATGTTCCAATCACAGTAACAGCAACCCTGCTCTGTCACCAGCAGCCAGAGCAGAGCACATCTGTGCCGGGCTAAACCTGCTGCACAAACAGGGCTCCAAGAATGCCTTTTCCTCTGGTTATAGAGAAGATGCTTTAATCAAACACTTTGTACTGTCAGTCATGCCAGTGGTAAAAAGTGTACATGCCAGGCAAGCCCAAGAACACACATCTGACAACAACAGAATAACCATAAAAGCAACAAAGGTATCGTGTGTAAGACCACAGCTGGTGCTCCTCTGCTGTAAAGGAAAAATGTACCAATGAAGTCCTAATCTCTAGTTCATCTCATGACTGCTTCAAAAATGCATCATCATACATATAAGATGAATACATAAAGGAAGGAAAAGTTAAAATTGTTGGGGGCAAAAAAGTGTTGAAACAGAAGTTGTGGTTGCCCCACCCCTGGAAGTGCTCAGTGGCCGACTAGATGGGATTTTGAGCAACCTGCTCTATGGGAGGTGTCCTTGCCCATGGTGGGGGGTTGGAAATAGATGATCTTTGAAGTCTCTTCCAACCCAAACCATTTGTGATTCTATGAAACCACATCCCTGGTGTTACTGCCTCTCCTTTGGTGAAATCTGACAACACACACTTGAGTACAACACACCATTACACATTCTTTCTGTGATACAGCTACTAAAGCTGCAAATAGAAAAACACAAAAATATCACCAAGCACCAACCCAAGCTCCTGCACCACCCACTGTTTTGTCAAGGAGACCCAGCAGAAACTGCAGTGGGAAGAGAGGTTTTGCAGAAACAATGGGTGGGTTTTCCTTTTTGCCTGTTTGCGGGTTTTTTTGTTTTTGTTTTCAATCAGAAACTCTTCCTGCCTGTGCCACTGCCTCATTACCCATTCTGGCTCACACAATTTGGTCTGATGTCAAACAGTTCCAGAATAAACCAATCAGGCTGGAAAGTTTGCACAAAGATGCTTGATTAATTACGGGTTTGCCAGTGGGAACACTGAAGACATGGGGGCCATTTTCAGGTACCTGTTTCCCACAGTGTCACACACCAGGCTGGGTAACAAATGAAGCAGCTGAGGACACTGAAGGCCAACTTAACACTCCAGCAAATATTGAAAAATTCCATGCATGAAGTTTCTGCTGTTGCTATAAAGAACACTCTTATATCAAACTTCATAACTTAAAAATATGTATTTAAGACAAATATTTCCCCAAACATTTATGTGAAGGCAGAAAGTATCACAAGTGGAAGTTTTTGTTGCCTAACAACAATCTAGATACCTTCATCTAATGTTTATGGCTCATTTTTACATGATTTCGAAAAATTAGATTAATACAAAACTCATGGGAGTTGGCACTCAGCTTTTGAAACTGGTGGCACTGAACGATGTGCTGAAAGTATCACGGAATGCAGTTAATTGTAACATACTTTCTCCTTTCTTGGCAAAAGGAAGTTAAAGTTGAGAGGTTAGGGACGCTTGGAAACACACTGTATTTTAATCAGTGCTACTCCGTGAGAAATTATGAAGCACCACGTCCACTGAGTGACATTTACTCTGCTTGTACTACTCAATCTAAAATATTTGCATTTAACATCTGTACAAGGTAATCTCATACATTTCTATCTTTAAAAACAGCAGAGACACATCCTGGAAACCACCAATAACCAATACCAGAATTAATTTTGCTTCCTAACACTTCAGTAATCCAGCCAGATGGCCACTTCGATAGCATCTGAACAAGTATAGCGACTCTCACACCTGTCTCTTCTCCGTTATTGTTCCAAAAAGACAAACTGAAGGGCCATAAGCAATTTATTGTGTCAAGATGTCTCTTTATTTAAAATAAAGGCACTGTATTTAGAACAGGGCACATCGAAGCTACATAGTGTTACACAGTGGAAAAAATCCAGGGGCAATGATACATTGGAAGTAATGGCACCCATCAATACAAAAAAAAAAAAACAACCAGAAAACACACCCAAACCAACTCCAAGCTCCAGCAGCCAAGACACTAAACAGCTTCCTTTCTTTTTCGAATTTATGAATGTACGGGGAAGCAAAGCAGTGGGAAGAACGGCAAAGCCTTTCTCCCAGGCGCCCTTTGCGGAACTGCTCGGGCGCTGGTGTCTGTCCCGCTCTCGATTCTGTCCGACCGCGGGCACAGCGCTCCCTGCCCCCGCCGGCAGCCCCGCACCCGCCCCGCAGCCGCCGCTGACGGGAGCCGCGCCCGGCGAGGGTGGGCTCGGCCAAGCCCCGCTCACCTCGGCCGGCCCTAACGACCCGCCGTGCCCCGGGCCCGGCGCCTGAGGCCGCACTCGCTCCCAGACCCAAAACCCGGCCCACACGAGGAGCAAACCGCGCTTACGGGCGGAGCAAAGCAGCCCGACGCGCTCACAGGTGTTCTGGGGCAGCCGCCCCGCGGACACCGGACCGGGCTGCCGAGCGCGGCCATCGGGGCTGCGCTGCCGTGAGGGCACCGCGATCGACACAGGCGCGGCCGCCCGAGGCCCGCGGGCCCACCGACCCCCGCCGGACCGGGCCCTGCCCGTCCGGGGCCGGCCCCCGCACCGCCACGCAGCCCGGGGCCCGCCGCCGCCGCCAGCCGTCCCCTGGGCCGCCCCGCGCCCCCGGCCTCACCGTCCCGCCGTCCTTAATGATGATCTTCTTGGCCAGCATGATGCTGCGGTTCACGGCGCGCTTCTTCTTCTTCCCCGCCTGGGTCATTTTACCATCGCACCCCGGGGGCGGCAGCGGCGGCCCCTCCCGGCTCCCTTCGGGCCTCGGCTCCCTCCGTCCCTCCGGCGCGGCCGCCGCCACCCCTCACGCGCCCGCCGCCATCTTGCGCAGCCCCACCGCGCGCGCAGCCGGCGCTGCGCATCACGCGATCGCGCCATTGGCCGCGCGCCGGTCACGTGTGCGGAGCGCCCCCCCGCCCTGGGAAGTGCGGCCGAGCCGGGACAGCGGCGCCGCTGGGCGGCCCCCACGGCCCCACCGCGCCACGGGAGCCTCAGGTTCTCATCCGGTCCCCAAGCATCACCCGTCCCTCCCGAATCGAAACACCCGGTCCCGCTTCCTCCCTCCTGGAGCTGCTGAGGCGCCCCGGAAAAAGGACCAAAGGAAGGCAACTAGTACGGGATATACCTGACATTTCTAGAGCCAGAGTACACAAACCGATATAATCCACCCTAATGATCCAGCTTGGAGACAGATATTCTTCTTTCTTACTATCAAGCTTTAAACTTAGCTTATGAAAGCACTGACACCTTCAAAGGGGCAGGTCATCCCAGGTTCTGATTCACCACAGCGCCTGCAAGTAACAAGATAACAGGGATCAGCTTCCCCATAGCAGCATGCCGATTAGTGGAGGAAATCTTTTAGAAACATGTTGCTGGCATTATTGGGTTTTCTATGGCTTATAAATTCATCCGCTGTTGATGACTGGCATCACTAAGGAGCAACAACTGTCCATGCTATACCATTACATTCATGATACAGACACAAATCTCCATGGCTGTATCCATGTATCAGTCTGTTCTCTATGTTCTTACTCCTCCATCTTTCAGCCCTCTTGCTGCTTATCTCCATCTCCCCAGCTCCTGTGACATCCCCGTTTTCCCCAAAACCTCAGCTGCACAGGAACAGCTTTTTGTCCCTACCAACAGCGGAACTTATCCCCGAGGTACAGACTGGCACCGCGTTACCAAACGGGTGTCAATCACTCATCACTTAAGGTCGTGTGGGCTTAGGTTAAACCCTTAGCCTTAAGACCAAGCACTCTTATCTCATCATAATGCACCTTTTAAGGAGTTTAGAACTTGCCGATGCACAGCCTTACTCAGACCAATGGATCTAGACAAAGACAAGCCGACTCCAGCTCACGAAACCAAGAGTGCGTCTATCGGGTCTGGGACGTTTGCTATTATCAGTCATTTGTTACAAGTATCAGGGTGTCACATGAAGAATTTGACATCTGAATCTGTCCCACTTCTACTTGAAAAGGAGAGGGGTCTGAAGATGCTGGCATAGTTTCAAGTCTATTCCTCAGAGTGCTGTTAGATTTTGGTGGGAAAGTCACATACAGACATGTAGGTGACGTGTAAGGGATTCATGTAAAAAGTCAACAAAACTACAATGTCAGCAAATTCATTTGGTAACTAGGCTGACAAGATGGTTTTCTATCCACAGCTTCATATTAGACCAACACCTGTTATTGATGTCATTATCTCAAAATGCATTTAAGTATCAAGTTTGCTCATGTAGGCCGAGCAGCTGATTCAATTAATGGCAATGTAGAATAAATTTGCTGCTGCTGTCATGAAATTCAGCTGGCTACATATTTTCAAATATTAAACTCCACTCACCTACACAAGTTCCGGCATAATCTGCTCTAACATTATTTATTTATATATTAACACATAACATTAACCTTCATATTTAACATTACTTAACACAGACTCCTGAGGAAGAGAAACAAGAACTGTCTGTAACATCTAAACACCCACAGTGTTCAACCCTCTCTACTAAGTAAATACCTGCTAGCTGTAGAAGTCATTACCATCATTTTGGAAGAGGGATGAAAAAGGACAGAGTACTTATCTCCCTAGGCACAGGCAGATGATGGTTTCACTAGTTTCAGGCAAGATTCCTCAGGGAGTGCCTTTACACCAAGCTTGAAGAACAATGTCCCTCATTCAGAGCAGGGCAAAATTGACAAAAGAAACTGATAGAAATGAGGTGCCCTGAAAACTGCAGGTGAAATGACCCAGTTTTATTATATGAATCTGCAGACTGGGCAGAGAAACATGTTATCCATCATCTATAGCAACTGCTTGTGAACTCTGTTCAGGTCTTTGATATATTGTAAATGACAGCTATTCATAGCTCCTACAGTGTTACGGTGTTTTACAGCCAAACCCCACACTCTAAGTTGGTACTGATACTCAGGTGCTCCCTGCCACCCCTGGCTCAGGGCACATCTGGTGTTTCAGACCAGAAGAGCATCACAAGAACACTGCAAGAAGTCATGACACAATGGTCAAAAAGAAGCATGTGCATAAGGCAAGCCTCTCCTTTTAACAAAGCTCTCAAACAGTTTTTAATAATATTCTTAATAAAGCCAATGCATGATTTCAACCAGTTTATTACTATAGTGGCATTATCTACTCATATAGAAGAAAAAAAAATACAGTATTTTACCTCAACACGGATTAAAAGGAGGACTGTGTTAGGTCACATTAGATGCATTCCAGTGTTCAGCAGTGTTAGACCAAAAAAAAAAACCTTTTCCAAATTGCCTGGAAACACCATATATTAGAACTGTATTCTGTGTAATCACACACAAATATCAACATATAAAAAACTAAGACTACCTTAAAAATTTTGCTACAAGATTTGAATAATATATTTGGGCTCATATATTGACAACAAGGACAAAGTTTTCAAAAATCATGGCAGCAAATACAAACATATGCTTAGCATATAAGCAATTCTTACTGAGCTATAAATCACTAATGAAATTAATATTTCTAATTACAGTCAGAATGATGATGGGAGATTGCAGACAAGTTAATGTGCCACGTCTACTCTCAGATGCAAATGTGCAGCAGACACTCAAGAGCAAGAACAAGCACTGAATGGCAAGCCAGGACACTATTTTTTCTTCTAGAAAGAGTTATAAATTCAGCTGAGAAATACTTATAAAAAGCTAAGAATTCAACTGAACAGAACTTTGGACAGTAACTGAAGCAGAAGATATGATCTAATCAATTCCACATATTTTGTTGCATTTTGCCCCAAATTTTTCTTTATAAAATGTCTTAATTCTAGATACCTAAAAACATACAATGAGCTTACCTGGAAAGAACAGGACTCTCTTCCTTTGGAAATTAATCAGCATTAAAAATGAAAAGAACAATTAAAACAAAGGCAAGGAAACAATATTTGGACTTTCTTACAGTAATGCACCATCTTAGGAAATGACACATTACACATATATGGTATAATACCATGTTATACATAACCATTACCTTTCTAATACACAAAAAACCCTTTTACTGGTTTTTAATAACTCATTCTCACAAACATAGATTTCAAATATGAAAGGAATGCATAATCCTCCTCAACACAATATCCAGCAAGAAACATTGTCACCAGGAGGAAAATGAACAACAAATTCAAATTTGGAAAATGACAATTTCTTAAATACAACAGAACATGCAGGGCTGATCAGGAAATACATTCAAATATGAAAGTTATTGACAACAAAAACCAGAAGAAATGCAATGTTTCATTTATCAATTTAAAAAAATGAACAAAATCTATTACAGTATTTTGAATTATGGCCACAAAAATAAGTTAGAAACACACACAAAAGAATTATGTACTACTAAGAGTCTGTGAGAGGCCTGTATGCACATGAAACAAGCAAAATGAGATTGTTTTGTCTTTTTGAGGAAAAATAACACAATAGTTACTAAAACATTGCAGTAAAAAATCAAAGGTGTCACACTATAGAAGTTTAATCTAGAACATTAATCTACCCTTTATTGAAACAAATAGAAAGGGAGGTGTTCTTCAAGTTTGTCTAAAAGAATGAAGTTGAATAAAACTATACAATTACCTGAATTCTTTGAGAATTATCTGAATTCTTTGAGAATACATTTTTGGGCACTTGTGGATTGCTTAGAAACACAATGTTGAAAGAAAAGTTTATCTTACTTTATTAGACTCAAGTTTTTTCACCACTGAACTGATCTCTTTTGCTTTGAAGATAGTCCTAAGTTTATTGTTATTTGACCATTTACCGTGTATCCCAGAGATTCTCAAATAAAACCACCCAATATCCAAGTATTCAATAAATACTAGTACACCCAATATATAAGTCCAGAAAGAAAAATCACATAATTCAAGTTACTGCAAATAAATAGCTAGCTATAACTTCTATAACTTTATAAATATTTAAACAAATTTCTACTAAGTATAGGTTAGCCTCCTAAATATACAACTAAACTAACAAAACCATTGTCTAAAAGTCAGAAAATAGTCCAGAAAGACAAGTTTATTTTTGGGAAGTTAGACTCCTACACCATTTGCTTTTAGGACAAACTCAAAGCACATTATCCACTACCTCCCAAAATTCTGTGCTAGCTATTCCTCTTTGGTTAGTTAATGAGTTATAGACTTAAAGCTACTTTGAAAAAATAAAAATCCAAATACAGAAGTATCTCAGTGAGAAAATGTGCACATGCTCCCCGATGCAAAGGTTACAGAAATCAGTAAGCCCTCCTGAAATCCTTTCTGTTCTCACAAAACACGTGCTGCCTCCCCTTGTCCAGAGTCACACCTCAGAGAAGAGCCTTTCCTCTCTGTGAGGAAATACCTCTAAAAATGCAAATTCATTTTTCCTTTTCAGCAACAAGTCTGTGAGATCTATCCTTCTGCTGGAAAACAGAATTGGGCTGTCAAGTGAAAGTATGGAAGTCATTGATTTACAGACAGGAGCTACTGTTCCTTTACAGAAGGAACAAAGAAAGGAGCTACTGTTCCTTAGTACAGCAGGCAGTTTTCCAAAGCTGCATGGCATTCTATTCCAAAACAAAGAGGGAAAAGGAAAGATCAGGACATACGCCTGGGCTTTTCTTTAAACATCCTGGCAAATATCGACAGGTGCACCTGAAATATTAAAACCAGGCTACATGTCACAGAGCTCCAGCCACATGATAATTATTTGGCTTTTTTGGTCCCTTCCAGTACAACCGGCTTCAAAGTGTTCTCAACCTGCTTTTTGTGTTTTTTGGAGATTTTTCCTAAGAAAGTAACCAATCATATCGCTTGAACACTCCCACTACTGTGATTCATGAAATCAAAAGTATTACTGTGTAGGGGCCAAGCTCCAGTTGAGAGATTACCACCACCACTTCCCACCTCATGTCAGAGCTGTGCAGGTCCCATGTTGTGCTGGGCATCGCCGTGAGCTGCTGCTCTACGCACACATCTTACCTCAGGCTGCACTGCAGGGGGAAATGGCTAAATGTGACTTTTCCAAGATTGTGCCACATTGAATGTTACATGTAAAAGATTTAATATTAACACAGAATGCCCATTTAGATAGTTCTGATCGCCAAGTAGCAAAGCTACTTCAATTACAACATGCTGGGACAGATTCATAGTTCACAAAGCTTAGCAAGCCCTAGGCAGAGCTCTGATATTTCTTTAATGTCTTGCTCTGATAAGACAAACAAACAAAATATTGATAAAACATGTAATTGCCAACAGAAGAAAGAAACCATTTTTACTTGACTCTTGACTGACATCAGTGGAATTCTTCCTTTCCCATTCACAATACTTCACTAAATCTCAGAGCACTCCTACAGAATCTCCTTGTCAATCAGATGAGGTACTTTGGTAAACATTTTAAAACACCTTTCTATTACACGTTTTCTTTAGTACAAGACAGATGTGAGAAAGAGCATGGAGGGGGTGGTGGCAGGGAACAAAGGAATAAAGACATTTTTACCACTTGCCATTCTATTGGTAAGGGACTCCTAAAATGCTTTTATATAAATGCACCATCACAGGTGTCACATGAGTCACCCGGCATTAACATCCATCGTGAACCTGAAAACCAATGATTTTTAAGACAGTTTTTTTTGTTTATTAGTTCCAGATTTTTTTAGTGTTTCTGACTATATGCAGATACTTCAAGTGAAGTGTTCATAACAGTCTAATTAATCTAATTGCTGCAAGGTTTCTTTGTGAAGTTTTTTTTTTGCTTCAAACAGAATAACAGCATGCTTTTATATTTATCTATTGCACAATTAATTGCTTTTTAATTATATTTCCTATTAAAGTAATTCCACTACTAGAACAAATAGGTCCAGAGAACCAATTTTGGTCTGTTGGCTCAAGGACTCTCAGAACAAAATAATAATAATTTAAAAAACCCCACCAAAACTCTAATTAAACCATTACATAGAAATATACAGAAAAGGCCTGGAAGAGTTCATGAGTAAACAACACTTGTTTAAAAAACACCTCGGTAATAAAGTACAGTACAGTATACAGATGCCATACCATAATATCTCCAGATGGAGCTGTTACAGACAATGATAATGCCTTTAAAATGCTTATTATGAGCTCTTTGTTTTTTGAAATCATGGTTTAAAAAAAATCTTCAGAGGCTATTTAAAGCACAAAAACTACTTTTAAGGTTCTACCAAAAAGCTGATTTATAATCAGTAGAAAAAAAAAAAAAAAGAATGAACATCACATCTGAGCAAGCAGCCATCACAACCCTACTGCTGCTCCCAGGTGAGCACAGTAACCTCCAGCCTGTGTTCCCAGAGTTATTTCATCTGCTCCAACACTACAGGCTGATGAAGGCTGGAGTATTCCTCCCTTTGTACTTAGTGAGAATGTTAACATTCTTACAACAGTTTTACAGAAGCAACAGAATTAAAATACTATCATTTAATAACAGATTTTTGTTATTAAATCAGCCTTCTAAAAATATAAAAATATTTGATATTGTGAAAGTGTCTCTCAATCATACTTCAATTTTCAGTTTTAATAAGGAGTACCTAATTAGAACCATCACTTTAGAACTATGACTTTCTGCTCATTTCATGTAAATAGACAAACAGTTAAAAACATATTTACTAAGATTAAATAGAATTGAATAGCAAAAACATACAATCTGACAATGTTGTCGTGTGCTCTTTCAAAGAGTGCATAGGACATATTTCTGCAGCAGTCAATACAGTAATTCTTGTGATGCAATCTCAGTCAAAGCTGTAAACATTCCTAATTGTAGTTTCTTGGAAACTTTTGGTTCCTTTCAAGTTTTTATTAGCAAGTTGCACTGGGCATTCCCCTGACATTTCCCCCCCCATTAGTTGCAGACAGCATCACCCTCCACCTGTAACCCCTCTGGCTGTTCAGAACTACTCTTCAGCATTTCTTCAATATATGCAGGGCAGTCTCCTTCCCTTGCAGTGCACAGTGACACTTCCCACATGCCAGTGCTAGCAAGGCCCCCAGTGCATGATCTCGAGAAGCAGGTTGATGAGAAGTCTGCTATGCCTTAATGGGATTTCCTGCAGGTTTGGGATCATAACCATATAGAAAAGTAGCTGCTATTACAAGGATGGCTCCGAGGAAAAAGACACTGAATAGAACAGGGATGAAAAAAAAGTTTTAGTTGATGCAAATTTAATTATGCAATACAATCAAAAGAAAGGACATTTTTCCATGAGGAAAACAGAAAGATAAATTATATTTGTCCAATTTATAAGGAGCAAAATAATTTGTATGTATTTATTTTGGGGGAATGCAGAAAGTTGTTGAGGTAAGAAACTTGTAACTACAAATTAATGTATCATTATATTAATATATTCTGAAAATTAAAATTACACTTTCAAGGAATTTCCAAAAGCAATCAGATCAATCCTTTTTTCCTTAAACTTCTACCTAAAGATGTGTGCAAAATGGAATCAGGAACTGAAGAAAAGCAGCTTCTGTGGTTACCCATCCATTCTTATACTACATACATCATGTTGTTGGAACTGTGTTTGCTTTAAGTCCAAAGCTTATATCAAAACAAATTACTGCTGCCCAAGAACCAGTTTGCAAGTCAGTATAATCTAATTTTTGTCAGATACAGAAAGACCTGTCTCATGAAAACACACTAATAATAATAATTTCTATTGTGACATTTGGTCTTTCAAGTTTTTTTGATAGTTAAAGTCTGATACAAAATAACCGACGCCAGCAGACAATCAGTATATTTTAGAAAAGCATCTCCTCACAGACATGATAACATCAACAATTTCATCTTCTGAAGCAAATGCTAAAAAAACTGTGGTATATGATATGATATTCCTTCAGAGAATACATTTAACCTGTTTTGGGACATGGCCCCTTGCAACACATTCAAGCATTTAACTACATCTATTACCCCTATCAAAACTGTTGATGTGACAGAAACAATTACACAGTTTCAGTTCAAATGTATTGTTAGCATAAGCAAGGTACTAAAGATTAAGTTTGATTAACTCAAGTTAGTCAAGTTTTATTAAATGGGATTACCTCAAATTCTAGATACTGCTACTTGGCTGTATTTAACTTTCAACATGTTTGCAGAAGCTGTTAAGTTACTTATTAATTTTCCATTTGAGTACACAGAAATTCTTAAAACACTTTCTATATTTGTTTTAAATGGGACAAATATAATCTACTTATAATTTAAGTTCAATGTCTTCCACTTTTTAAGACTAAACAGCTATTTAATTTCCTTTTTTGAATGCTTAAGTCCTGATAATGCAGAATCACAGAATGGGTAGGGATAGAAGGGACCACAATATTGCAAATATATATTTTTAGATAAAAAGATGTTTCTTTGCACCAGATACAAAAGTCGTAAATACTATTCAAAATATTTTTGTTACGAGTACATGTAACATATGCAAGGAGTGTTGCTCAGTCATAAGTAAAATCCTATTCCTATACCTGGAAGTGGGATTATTAATTCTACACTCCATACAGGAACATGCACTGCCAAGACAAGCAGTGTTCTCAACCTACCCATGTACAAAACCCGTGGCACACAGAGCCACCGCAGTCTGATCCCCAAAGCATCAGGACACTGTATGGGGCCTAGAAGAACAGAGCAAGCATTTCTCTTCCTTTCTCGGCTGTGGCATTGCCTTTAGCTCTGCCTTAGGGCTTCTGGCTGCCCTTGGGCAACTCAGAGCTGCAGCATAACTTCCATGGGTGCGTGACTGCAGTCACCTGTCACAGAGCTTGCGCTGCGGGCAATGAAAGGCAGCACAGAGGCGATGTCCCTGTGCCGGGCCCCGCAGCGCCAGGGGCGCGGTGCCCGCAGGGGGCGCGCCCGGCCCGAACAGCGGCAGCAGCTCGGCTCGGGGTCCCGCGGCTCCTCACCCGCCTGAGAAACTCCCTGCTAGCTACCGGATGAGGCTAAACTTTGATGTGAAGCTGGACCTACACATTCCGAAGTGTGCCTTGGATAGGATTTGTTTTTACTTATTTTCGCAGTTATATCTGGTAAGCAGTATGTTTTCAATTTTTTTTTTTTTCTATACATGGAAAATAATTCTTACCTTGTAGGGACAAAATCTTGCAGCCAGAAATAGGAGATCAATGTTGACAGTATAATGGAGAGAGAAGTTGCAAATCCCTTTAAAATGTTGTCGGCATATTTTATAACAGCAGCAATCACCAGCCCTCCGAGTGCCTGGAAAAATAGCAAGGTTTGATTCACAAACTGGTAATTTGACTGAGAGCATCTGTTTTGACACCATGCACCTACTTTAGGAAAAGCTTTTGTCTATGTTGAGGAGCAATACATTTATTTTATATTAGGAATACGTACAGTTGACAATAAATATTGGAGGAGTAGTTCTTTCCCCATTAAAGAAATTGTTGATCCCACCATTAAAGGAGTGGAAATGCTTGTACTGTACATTTTTAGCCACATGAGGAAGGGCATATAGAGAGATAAACATCACAAAATAAATAATGCTTAAATGCTTTTAATTTGTACAATACTTAATCACATACTTGCTATATATTTTCTAGATTTTCATTTAGAGTATGATAATAATGATAGGTCAGATAGAATTCTCAGCACCTTCAAGGACACCCATTAGTTTCCCCAGTTATTTATAGAAGAGTAAATCTCTGAGTGCCTTCACGGAAACATGCAACACAAGGTCTCACCTGTAGAACAACCACCACCCAAGTAAGTTTATTGTATCCTTGAAAAAATCCATTCTTTGACAGTTGTTCTCCATCATAAATGTAAACACCCATCAGTCCAAATATGCTACCAAAAAATCCTGAAAGTACAAGATTGGTTTAAAAACTTCAGGTGAAAAACATGCAAACGGGTTCCTTGTCCTTAAAGGCTGCTCATGTATTTCTGATTTTAAAATTGGACTGTCACTAGCAATACTATCACATCCAAATGCAATCAGTTTGCTGTTCTCTTTTAAAAGCTATTCTCCACATTTGAAACAAGTTTTGATTGTTTCCATAAAGATACCCTTTTATACTTATCTTCCATTGCTATCTACTGGAATGGAAAGATTTTTGTTTATGGCATATAGCAAAATTCACTTAAATGCAATTTCAGTTTTCCTGAAACTAGTCATGATTGAAGGCTGAAGTCACCCTATATAACCTGGAGAGAAAAACAGGGACACACTCAGTGGAAGAGAAGGTCTCTGGCACAGCAGGAACAGCAATTAGCAGTTTGCCAATTCAGACAAGGATCTTTGAAATGGGATTCTCCTGAGCCAGTCTCAAACACAATGAAATTTTACTAGTAGAGACTTAATGTCAAAAGCTGAATCTGAGGTGAGAGACTGTGGAGTTTTTAATTTGGTGAGTCCAGTGCTCCTCTATCAAATGGGAACCTTTTCCTAATTCCTCGAGCATGTTAGCAGCAACTCTGTGATTGATTCTGCTCTAGTCCTGAGCAGGAAAGGGGCAACACTTTTTTCTATTCCTTCTCTGTGAAAAGGTGATTTTCTTCACATTTCTCAGCATCTGAAAAAACCAGAATTGGTTTGAACAAAATAACACCTTCTGTTTGACAAGAAATAATTATCTTTGTAGGCAAAATTAAAAACGTAGTTATCATTCAGATTAAACCACTTGCTTGTATTTTCTAATTAATCTGTTAAGATAAAGAAATACAATAACCTATTCATACATCCTTATTATAGTATTGGTGTGCATTAAAAACTGATTTTAAAACCAATTCTAATTTATTTCCCCATTATTTTCTACAGTTTTAATAATTCTCTATGGATATGAAAATGAAAACCTGGTTGGACATGCAGGTATTTTTGCTTGTGTTTTAAGAAAAGCTCTATTTCAGAGCTCTTGCTTATGAATGTCTGGCTAACACTTATGGTCATGTAAAAATGTTTAAATGTATTCAAAATTAACTTCTGCTTTCTTAACTGAAACCATTTATACAGTAGTAGGAAAATAAAGGAAAAAAAGATGGCTTATTGACCAACTAACTAATTACAAAAGAAGCCACACCATCTCCTGTTCTTATAGCACTGCCCTACATTCTACCAGAATCACCACACAGCTCTGATCCACTAAATCATCTCATGACTTAACTTTACACTGTGGATTTGATCCCTAGTCCATCCTAAGTTGCTGGGAAGGTCAAATTCTGCTCAGTGCACTCATTCAAATATGCCATAAATAGCTTCTGCCTACAGGTGAAGACTAGAGCAGTTAATATAAGTGATGTGAATATAAGGTGATGCACACTGATAGGTGCACTGTAGGTATAGCTGTACAAATAGTTAAGATGAACTTTTCCATATGCCTCTCCTCAGTGATTATGCACACAACAGAAACTGACCTTTGGTATTGAAATAACAGTAAATAATTACCTCCACTTTGTTCACAAACAAAGCAGATTTTATAGCTTGCACTTTTAATACAAAAAGCTGCCTACCAAGCATGAGACAAAAAATATGCTAATTTTAAAACATCTCCAAACACTGACTTGGAAATGTCTTTTGTTTTAATATTCCTATATTCTCTAAAAAATAGTAAAAAAAAATTCAATTAACAGTTTCTGCACAAATGTACAATTACTCTATTAACAAAGTCAAATCAAGAACTAGACTGAAATCAGAAGGTAATGGCTATAATTCCCTCTAGCAGAGTTTGACTTTTGGTTTTAAAATAACATATATGCAGCATACTAAAATGTTGGCGGTATTTTTTATTTATACATTTATTTTGCACAATTGTCCTAATGCTTCAGAATGCAGTATCTCTAACAGATGATTAAAATTAAACTTACCAAGCTGAATGTTTCTGATCCACACAGACTGCTTAGTTTCCTTTAAAATTTTCTCAAAATAAACTCCAGCAAATCCACTAGAAAAGCATGCTATGAGAACTGCAATCAGGCCTACAAACTGTGATCCTGCTGAGTGCTCCTTAGCAGGTGTTGCTTGAGAGTCTGAAGGCCACTAGATATAAAAACAATGACATAAAATTCACTGATGAAATCAAGTCATGAGAATCTACAAAATGCAAATTTGTTTTCCACCAACAGTAACAGTTACTAAATACAGACAATTACATACTTGAAAAGTTTTGGATTTTGCACTATGAATACTTTTAAAGGCTTGCAAAGCTGTAATCATTTTCCTATGTATTTGTAAGGAGTAAAATTGTGCCTGAACTGGGAGAATATTCATCAATTTAAACAGCTGCAGGATTTATATTTTATAAGCAAGAACTGTTTTGAATCCCAGTATGACTTATCATGGTCATTCTCTGCCACCAACTTGTGCCACCCAACAGTTGTTTACCTTACAAATATAAGCACAGTTAGAAAACTACTTACACCAGCTGTTTTTAAGGCAGAATGAATTGTCTTTTTCATGTGGCCCCCTTTGGTGATTGTGCAACCAGTTAAATCTTGCAATGTGTCTAAGGCTAACTGAATAAAATGCAACGCCATGGACAAAAATTTTCTGAGGAGTCTGTTAAATACTGTCAGAGTATTTTGTACTCATTTTTCGTTATTGAATTTAATCACCATATCTTTTTCCAAATCCTTAAATTTTAAAATAAAAGATTTCCAGGTACACTAAAATCTGCTAAAAATTCTTAGAATAGTCTCTTATCTTATGATCCTGCCCTCTGACAACTATCAACTCTGATACCTGCACTATTGAGAACTGAGGCCAATTTAGGTTTTTTAAATTAGTCCAAAGTAATTGGACTCAATCCACATGACAAAGTGAACACAGCCTGTACTGGCAGAGAAGATCTCTGAATTCCTAATGCCTGAAGAAATTAGCTAATAAAATTGCCATCATTATTACTTGCAGGTTGTTCCAGAGGCCCTGTCACATTCTATAGTAGAGCACTGGGTTGCAAAAGAGGTGTTATCTTCTGCCTTTGAACCATTTGTGGTGTCCTCTAGACCTGGCCAGTTCTGATTCGTAGCTCCTGACTACACTCTGGTGCTCGTGAGCAGCTGGTAGAATCAGAAAGCTGGGTAATCAGTATAGAAATCCATGTTTCTTGATTAAACACATTAAAACCCCACAAATCACCTGCTAATATTTACCTGCACAAATGCCACTCCTGTCATCAATATTACTAGTGACAGCCACTGGTATACACCCAGTTTCTTGCTCAACATGGACACAGAAAACAATGCTGTGGTGAGAATTTTCAGTTGATATGTAACCTAGAAGAACCAGAACAGTTACTACTACTATGCCACAATTCATGGGTTTTTGTTTTGGGGTTTTTTTTTGGAACTTACAGAGAATTCCAAATATGCAATACCTGGTATGTGGCTGCATCTAGGTTTGACAATGCTACATATAGCAAGTTGTTCTGAAGAGTGTAAATTCCGGAAGGAATAGCAAGTTTAAGGGTTTCCATGGGTTTGTTAAGGATTTCATCACGTAGCACTCTGTTCAGAGTCCGTAAATTGCATTCTACCCAAAGAAACAGTAAAAGAAATAGACATTCACTAAAAGGAGTGGAAAAAAGAGAAACAGCAATGCTCTGTTCTTAAACTGTTGCCCCTTTTTATAGCTATCACTACACCAAGACCTGAAAAAACCATCTATGTTTGTTTCATTTTCACAGGCCTTGTATATTTCCTTATGGAAATATGGCTGCAAGCGTCTTCCTGCAGCCTGGAATATCAGAATGAAAACAATTATTCAAAATACTTTGAGTTAAACTTATTGAAACTTATTGCATCAATAACTTAAGATAATATATCAAAGAGTACCACCTAAAAAGTGCATATTTAGAATCCTACAGAGTCATCAATGTTTATGAATAGACAATGTTTATGAATAGACAATGACATTTTTAAGCTGTTGAAAATCAAACAGAAACCAGATAAACTCAGTTTTAAATATACAGAATAAGAACTAGAGTAAATGTGAATATAGGTTTCTTTTTTTTAGCTTTAAACTATGATTCTTCCTGTAACAATGAAATTGCTTCTTCCCTTCTGCATCTGCTGTTTATCGCCGGTTTCTAAATTATCATTCATCCTTTGGACACTCTTAAAGCTTTTCATTTTTTCCTACTTCTACATACAGATTTCTTAAAATGTCTGAGAAAACATAAACTTTGAGATGTTAACATAAAATTCATTCCTGCCCTCTTCAGTATCCATTCTGTCAAGCAAATATGCAGTATGATTATTTTCTTTCCAAGACTATTTCTTACAGAAGGAGGAGGGAAACGTTTTGTTGTATGCCTGTACTCACATGGCTGCTTTGCAGTTGCCACTACAATACAGCATATTGATTAGGAAAATTACTTGGTGCAAAATTTGACACATACTGCTGTCTTTGTAGACTAATAGAACACAGGCCAAAATCTTCAGCAGTTCAGCAATAACTACTGCAGTAGAGGATAAGTAACGAGGTCCTTCTTCTTTCAGTGTCCGAGAATAGCGCATGGTCAACACCAAACTTGTGGTCTGAAAAACCAGGATGCCCAAGGAAAGGTACTTTAAATTGGCAGACATTTCTTGACCTTTTCCTTTCTGAAACAGAAAAAAAGAAACAAACCCAAAGGTAATATTGCAGATATTGGGAATCACTGGTCTGTTTATGTAGGTGAAGGCTCAGAATATATTTTCAAGGTGAGGGTGTTTTCTGCTGGGGTACAGCAGAAAGCCCAGTGCTCCTGCTGCAGTGAGCTGTTCCCAGACTGAAGAGATTTTCCCACTCTTCCAGCTCTCCCAAGGCTGTCAGGTTGCAGCCTCTGCTTTGCCAGGTGGCACTGTGCCAGCAAAAGAACAGTGAGGGTTGGGCTGCTTTAAATGAGAATGAGGTATGCCTGGCAGTGAAGGGAAAGGAGAGTTGTGGGAAAGCAGAGTTGGAGAGGAAGACATGGGATGGAGAAGGTCTAGGGGAGGCAGCACTAAACCTGTCCTGCTGATTATCCTGCCCAGAAAAAAATTCATTGAATATAGATGACTAGGTGACTGCAACTGCTTTCTCAGGCTGCACTGACTACCACAAACTTCATGTTGGTACAGCTGTACCATTCTCATCTCTACCACGTTGAAGCAGTTTCCTTTGCAATTTGTCACCAGTTTAAAGGATTAACTTATTGCAGTAGACTAACAGAGACAGTAATTTTCATTTTGCAAGCACAATATATGACAAGGAGATTTAAAAAAAGCTTGCTGCTACTCAGACTATCATATAATTTTTGCTATGCTTCATATACAGAACTTTCATAGGCAGAAACTAATGCTTTCTATAAAAGATTATCTTCTACTCCCTTCATTGCCCATTTATTCAAAAACAGAGCCATTTTTTACAATGTCAAAGTTAAATCAAATCAATAACTAGAAGTTTACAACTACGGTTACAAGCAAAAGAAGAGTAACAAGCCAAGACAATGCATATAGTTCTCAATTTCAGAAGCCAAGACACAGCCCAGCTGTTGGGTGCATATAGCAGAGCTGTCCTCATGTTTTACACCTGCAGGCACGCAACTTCTGACTCATTAACTACACACCTTTGTCCACACTGCTCAAGGATGTGCTGGTACCTCTAAGTATTTGTGACTAGAACTGAAGCAGTTTCTTGCTCACTGCATTTCTCTAGCTCAAGATGCATTTCATTGCTGGTTTTGTAGACATTTGGAGAGCAAAACTCTTCAACTATTTCTGATTTGTCCTTATCTTGTCTCTAAGCATTTATAGATTTTCTCCAGTCAAATATTCAAAGTCAAATTATTACCTATTCAACACTTAAAAGACATTGAAGTAACCTGCAAACAGGAGTGAATTATCAACAGCCACAAAGATATGAAGTACACACTTGTATCCTATGCAATAAAATTGTTCATCTCAAAAATCATGCCTTTGTAAAATATTTGTAAAAGCATACTGGCAAATAAGGAAGAAAAATATGCCAGGATGCTGAAACTAAGGAAGAAACACACAAGGTTTCATTAAGGAATCTTAATAGGAGATACTTTTGTATGAACTATAATATCACTTAACTTCTGAAGAAACAATTACTAAAGATGCAACTGCACTGGAGCAATATGAATCAGACAGAAATATAAACTATGAAGGAGAAGAAAGCTGCAGACAATACTCAAGATTTGCTGTTTTCCACTGGTTCTGGTGAAATAACCCATTACATAAGGGTGTTAACTGTGGAATTATGCATCCTAAACAACAAAACAAAGATGATCTGTTAGTTGAAGAACAACGACTCTGATGAATAAATTTTCTACAGCTGAGAACAAGTAGGAGAAAAAGAACAGTTCCTGCAAAGTGATGAAGACCTGACATGCACATTCAGAGACCATGCTTCCTGGAGAAATACCAGCAACACAAAGACAGAGGGAAAAAAAGGTAAAAAAAAAATCTACTGAGAGAAGATACAGAACTGAATGTCACTAAAAGGCTTGCCTATAATACTAGAGAAAACTGACATTTATGTGAGCCAACTTGAACAAACAATTTCTTTCACTGCTCCCATCTACCTCATTTTTTAGTATTCAGACCTGAAAAACTGGAAATAAAGAGCAACATATTGTTACGACAAAACCCACTGAATTTCATGAAAGCACACCTACAGACAAATAAGTTCTTAGAATTTTAAGTTGTAGGTTTTTAAACTTGTTTTTGGTTTTTTTGTTTATTTGTTTGTTTTTAGTTTTCAAAATACTTCTGAACAAAATACAGATAATGGGAACACATATATCTCTCCCGAGTTGGACCCAAATTTCTGCATTCTGTCAGCCTGTGAAATGACAAAGGGTTTTACAAATATTAAAAATCATCAGATATCAATTCTGTAACCTTCAAAACAGACATTAATATTAAAAATAATGTTCACATTAATTTTTTTGTAAAATACAACTATCTATTTATGAAATATCTTAAAATGTAATATTAAAAGTAAATCACAAGTATGCTAGTGAGCAAGTACCAGAGCATTCAGCATGAAAATAAACCAACAAGCACAACACTTTGAGAAGCCCATAAACAAAGCCATAAAGAATCCATACCACATCATTATATTTAACTTCTGTCTTCTCTTCCTCAGAAGTCATGATCGAAAAAGGGAACTTTCCCCAAACAATATATCTCAAAAAGGCACCAGTAGCAGGAAATATTTCCTGCTAATGCAAGGAAATCACTAATGCATTTCAGAGTTCCAAAAGTGCACATAGAATGGAACCTAAGTGTCCAGCATGATAGCTGAAATAAAGGTATTTTTCAAAAGTTGTCCTGTCAGTGGTCAACAAGACAGGCTTGTAGACAGCAAGTGTGTGAAGTTTCATGCTGTACTTACAAGCTGGTTCACCGAGCAGGAACTAGAGCTCTGAAATGTACGCATGCCAATAATATAATCACTCCTAAGCACACAGAACACCTCATCAGCTGTCCTGGTCCCTTCTCTTTTAAAAGACCTGCTTATCAGCCCACAGATCTCTCCTGCAAACTGGGAACAATCCATAAAAGGAGCAAGATTGAACTTTAAAGAGTAGGGCTGTCTTCAACTGCAGTCTCATAGCACCTTTAGATTTACAGGTGACTATCAGAGGTGTAAGAGCTCACTTGTAGCCATGAACTCCTGCTACCCTCACAGCAGCAGCCTGTGCAGTCACAGAACAAATGAACTATTGCCTTCAGTAACAGCCCACACCTGGATTGTCTCAAACCAACAACGATATCGAAGTTCCCACTACATTTCCTGTACAGAGTTACAACTCAGGTTTCTCACTGGGCTTTGGATGCACTGCTCAGTACTCTGCAGGATAAATCTGTTTGAACACTCAGATTTAGGTTTGCTCATTCAAAGACTGGAAGTTGAGTGGTGACATGAACTCTGTCTTTTGAACCTTACACTGGGGTGCGCAAAGGACCTGCAGTTCCCTGACTATAATACTGAATATCTCAGGGACTGAGCTCGTTACTTTCTCTTCTGTTAGTCTATGTAAAAAAAAATCAGTTCCTTCTGCGTCATTTCTCGGCTGTGCCAGGGCCACACCCTGCAACCACAAGGAAGGCAGCTCATACAGGAACCAATACACAGGAAGCCAAGGTGGCATTTACAGCCACAGAACATTTGGATTCAGTGCACACAGCTGCATAAAATTTGGATTCTATGTGAAGAGCTGTTCTCCTTGAAAGTAAAAAGGAGAAGGATGCTGGAAAGGTTCTCAGAACAAAAACCAAAGCAAAGCAATCTATATTACAGAAGTACTTTCAGCTCAAAGTACCGTACTGCCCGAAGTCTGAAGAATAACTCTTCAAAAGAAGCAGATTTTTTTAAAGTGGAAAATCATGTATTTCCATCTCATAGTATTAATTCAAAAATGAATACATTTCTGACTTGCAGATTTTCATCTCCCTTTGTAATACCTCCAACTCAGGCTAAAACTTAATATTTTACATTTTATTTTTATTTCATCCTTACACTTTCCCTCCTCAAACAATAGCAGATTATAATATTTGCAGATGAAATTAGGCCATAATCAATTTGACTTAATGAACAGCACACCAAAACTCCTTGATACTAATCAGTGTTTACTACAGAGCAGTAAGACTGGGACTTTTCTTAACCTTGAGATTTTGTCTTTTAAAGATCAGGTGGTATAGACTTCTGAAGTTTTCAGCTGTAGAAATATCTACTGTTGCAAAATCCTGTGCAAAATTAAGGATTGGTTTATAAACTGATTCTATTCTTAACTTTGTAGAAGGACTCAAAATCAGAATTACAGGGAGTATCAGAGAAACTTATAGGAAAAACTCCAAGCACCCAACAATGTCTGAAGAAGTAGATGAAAGACAAGAAAAAAATTATCAGTAAATTCCAGCAAGTCTCACAACAAAAAAGTAAGTTAAATTCACCAAAAGATTTGACAAAAATAACCTCTACTGGCAACTATTTCTTTACTCCTCCATACACCATCACAAGTAAAGTTTAATTCAAAAAAAGAAAAATAAACTAACTAGTATCATGCTCCAAATCTTCACCGTGATGTCATTACATGAATTAAATTCCTTCCAGCCTAGCTGTGAAATGTTTCCACTGCTGACAGTTTTTTAGAGTAAAAAAGCCAAGTTACAGGAGCTATTTTTCTTAGGTCTTATTCCATTTTATGACTAATCAGTTTAACTTTGCTCAACCAATAAAAGGCATTTGTGTATCAGTTAAAATGCAAAGCACAAAACAGAAGTAGACAACCAGCCTCTCAAAACTGCCAAAGGCAAAGTTTAAATCTTCTGTGCTACTACACCAAATTCTCCATACAGGATCTGCTGGAAAATAAACACTGATTGAATCTGCCTCTGTGTCATTCCAGTGTTATATGTATGGACACACTTCCTGAGCATCTGCTTTGAAGTTAGGATAAGAGATAAAAGAAACAGGATGGTGTTCTCATATTTCTCCAGTGAAATACGAACCTAGTGCTGACGCCACACCTATACAAATACAATTAGCTGTCAACAAAGGAAAAGCCCAACTGGAAGGTGGAGTAAGAGAGAACTCACAGAACCTGAAAAAACTATCTTTATAAAACTTCTTTCTATGCTTTTCTTACTTTCTACATGCATTGCCCTCCTCCCTGTGCTGGATAACACACAAGTAACGTCACTTTCTGCAACACAACTACATTCCTCAGAGAAAGTTCTATTCCATAAAGATTCTTTTTTTTTTTTTCCTGAGTGAATATAGCTTTGTATTTATCAGAAGTGGTATAAAATACAACATATACTGTAAGTATAGAAATAAATGGAAGGAAGGAACCTCTTGAAGTTCAGCAAGGCCAAGTGCAAGGGCCTGGGTGTGGGCTGGGCTAATTCAGGAACAAGCTGCCCAGAGAACTGGAGAAACTGGAGAAACTCCATTACACCATAAGTGTTCAAGGCCAGGCTGGATGGGCTTTGAGCAACCTGGTCTATGGAAGGTGTCTTAAAGATCCCTTCCAACCCAAACCATTCTGTGATTTTATGACAAATATCCCACACGGTACAGAGGGTGCCTAGACCTCTCCAAATCTAGTTAAGTGCTGCTGAACTGCATTCTGAAGTAGATTTTACAGGCACACAAATAATTAAACTGCCATATTTCAACTGCTAACATTTGACAATACATTTCTTTCTCCCCTCACCACCAGAAGACAAAATCTGTCATGTCATTACTACTGTAATTGTAGTAATGCATGTCCTAAATATTTTCTACTTCTCATTTTAAAATGTCACTACTACATTTTCCATTTTCCTCATACTGTGAACAGATTTCTTATTTGTTCCCTCCCATAAGCTATCTACAATTGTCAGCTGTTCCTCCCCAAATACCTGGCACTTTGCAACAAAATCACTGCAAATAACCTCATCATTTTAAAACTTACCTTACTCTTCCTTTTGTTTTCCAGTTTGTTACTCATTTTTCCTGCTGGAGACATTATAAAGTGCACTATGTACACTATGAAAAAAAACAAAACTGTGCTTCTCTTGGAGTTTGTACAATTCTTCAGAAGTTAAAAAAATGGGTAAAAGCAAATCCTCTAGCAAAGTCTGTTCCTAACCCTTTGAGCAGAAACTGAGGAACAAAGTTTTTTTTTCATATGAAAGTTTCCTTCAGGCAGTATTTCCAATTTCTCAATTTACATTAAAAAAATCTTTACTGAAAAGAAGTAAAAACATAACTGCATTCAAATGGTATTCTAAAGACAAGGTAATCAAGTAGAACACAGGAAATCACTGCAGGACCTTGCTCCTGCAACGTCATCTTGCTCCCTAGGCACAACCGTATCTCGTGTGCTGCTTTGGCTGGGGTAGAGTTCACTCTCTTCACAGTAGCTGGCAGGAAGATGTGTTTGGGATTTGTGCTGAAAAGTGCTGACAACACAGGGACGTTTTCACTATTGTTGAGCAGGAATTACACTTTTCTGCCTCCCACCCCACCAGTGAGGAGGCTGGGAACGCACAAGAAGCTGGGAGGAGCACAGCCAGGAAAGCTGACCTCAAGAGGCCACAGGGATATATCCCAGACCATATGGAGTCATGCTCAGTGCATAAAGCTGGGAGAAGAAAGGAGGGACTAGGTTCAGAATATGCTGTTTGTCTTCCCATGTCACTGTTTCACATGATGGAGCCCTGCTTTCCTGGAGATGGCTGAACACTTTCCCATGCAATGTGGTAAAAGAATTCTTTGGTTTGCATTGCTTGCACGTGCAGCTTTTGCTTTACCTACTAAACTGTCTATGTCTCAGCTCACAGGTTTTCTCGCTTTTACCTTTCTGATTGTCTGCCCCATCCCACCAGGGGAGTGAGCAAGTGTCTGTGTGGTGCTTAGTAGCCAGCTGGGGTCAAACCACAACTCTTGGCCCTTTTAAAACCATGCAGATGGTTTTCAAAACTGGAAAGTGCACCTAGGTTCAGAGCAGTTACACATTAAATGGTAACTGTTAAAGATCAACCAATGATTTCTTCTCAACTTTGCTCCAAAACTTTGGCTTCTGCCAAAGACAGTGGAGGCTGTATCAGTAATTCACTGGCCATATATATCATTCAACCAGGAAATTCCATCACTGCCAAGTTTAACAAAGGGAATGCAATTCCATATTAACTATTAACTAAAGTCTCATTTCAGAGAATGCTATAAATTCCTTGAGAGTCAGGCAAGGTTTTCTTACATGACAGAAAACAGAGCAGAAAGGGAACATGGGTGAGTTGTTTTATGAGCTCCCAAAGGTTTTCTGTTTGTTTCTTTCTTTTGTGGGGAAAAAATAGCATTCTAATCTATGTATCAGGCAGGAAGAGTAAAGCATTGTGAATCATAAAATGTGGGATATGTGGTTAAGTGCTCTTTAAGCCCACCACCCTTATCCTTATCCAAGCCTAAGAATCCAGAGAACATATTTTTTTGACTGATGAAAATTTGGGTTGATGAATATTATACAAATCACATATTGAATATAAATATTCTGCATTCTGGAAATTCAGGCCCTCATTGAGCTAAATGTTAACACCAGCACTTTTTGTAAGATGAAGACTTCAGCTCTGCCCAGTAGTGCAATAGTTTTATATTGACATAACAGTCATTAAGCCAAACTCTGCCTGCCAGCACAGAAATTTGATACAAGCTGCCTGAACTGCATCTCGTTTTCACACAGTACATACACTGTGCTCATTATATAGATCACAGCACAGATAGATCCCAGCAGCCACATTCAGCCTCTGCAAGCAAGGAGCCATTCAGTTCTCAGTTTCAGTTCAAATGCCACCCCTCCTCAAGCACACAGGAGTGCAATGCCATGAACCAAGGGAGTGCTGGAATGCAGCTCCTGCAGATGTATCAAGCCAACGAAGGAGCTTGATTTAAGGTGCTGAAAGACTGAACATTGAATCCAGCTGGGGTTCAGCTGCAGCTTACTCTTATGCTATTTATAAATTACAAATCAAGTCTGGGGGCTCAAGGCAACACAGTGTGTCAAACACCTCAGTCAAGGTGACCTACTTGGAGTAGAATAACACAAACTAGATCCTCCAGGGAAAATCAATCCGTAGGCATTGCAGCATGATAGTGATTACAAATAAAAGGAGACAACTGAACTGCACTGAAGAGATATAAATATAAGACAAGGTAAAATCCTGAACTCCTAACTCAGAACCATCTGACATTATCATGCTGGATCCTGAGAAGTACAGATGTTAAGAATCTCTCCTCCCCTCTAGAGACACCCTCCATTGAGGTGATCCAGCTGTGCAGCCTCCTGAGCTCCAGCAAAGGCATGCAGCCTGCACAGGAGCTTCAATGCGGTGGGAACTGAAGTAACCAGTGAAGAATAAGCCCAGGCAGTGAGCAGTTCAAGAACAGTCTGGGAGGAATAACTGTGTCTAGCAAGCCTGTCCCAAAGATAGGTATGTGTTGTGCTCCCTGAACACTGCCAAATCCAGAACTGGTTTAAGGGGACACTGACTTGAATTCCACAGGTAATTGGCACAGATGATCCTTGCCTTTTTCTCGTTGTTGCAAACAATAGCATCAGGCAGTTGGAGGCAGTTACTCCTAACAATACATTGCTCTAAAGAAAGCAAATTTATACTTACTCGAACCAGTCTTGCCCCAAACCAGTATTTTTGCTACACATACTACTTCGACCAACCAGAACATCATGCATCCCAAACCAATGGATACTCATCACCCACAACTGTGATTTCCAACCACAAGCTCTTCTCACAATGCCTAACAATGTACAAGGGAATAATGAACTACAATTTCCAAAGGGAGAGATTATTGTAAATCACTTTCTCCACAACTGTCACCTCCCTCAAACTCACCCTTCAGCCTGTAGCTGAACTTGGTGAGCACACTGGTAAGTCAAGTGCAGTGCCTATGGAGAAAGGCAACTCCACAGATTTTGAGAAAAGCAGTCCATCACCTAATGCTAATTCCAAGGCCCACTTTGCCATTCTGCACATATGGTTTTTAAAAAGCAAAGGTTGTCTTAGATCCCAATCCTCCTGTGTAGAGATCACCATGAAAAATAAAACTTCCCACTGTGGTGCTCAATCAGTTTTAGAAAGGTTTGTTGCATACGTTCTTTATGTCCCAAATAACACACCCCTCTTTTGCTCAAAGCTGTGTCAGTCTTCTTCACCCAATCATTGCCTTAAAATATTTTATCTGGAATCCAAGTCTTCCTCCCTCTGGTTTAAAACATAGTTTATAGGATTTAATAAAATGAAACACCTTCAGGAACCTTCTGATATTTATATTTTATCTTTCAGTTTATTCCATAATATGCATTATTACATTTGTTATCTCTCTATCCTCTGAGTTTCTGCTTAATTCATAAATGCCGTACCACTAGAGCGTTTCTCATTTCAAAAACTTGGTATAAAATTATGATAACCATGCAAATACTTGCAAAATGTGCATTTCTGTGACCTTTACATGCAGCAACATATCACGCATAGTGAGCATCTCCTCAGCAGAGCACCAGCAAGGCAGGCACAACCTCAGCAGCACTGACACAGCTCTGGGAAGATCCTGCCCCTTCCCAACTTCACACACGGCCGCTTCCCCACAGCAACTTCTTCACCCTCCCCTCCCCCTTGCCCAAAACCGCTCCATTTCCAGCCATTTCTCTCGGTGTCCCTTCAATCCCACCCTTTCCCTCCCCTGCCTGCTCCCACAGCCCTGCTTCCCGCCCCATCCTCTAACCCCAAAGGTTCCCCCAGGCCTCCCTCAGGCCCCCCCTCACGCCCAGCCCCGCACCGCTCCGCGGGGGCGGCCCGGCCGGGCTCCGCTCCCACCTGCGCGCCCGCCCGGCGGCCCCGCTCGCCGCTCACCGCCGGCCCAGCTCGGCTCGCTCCGGCTCCCGGTGCTTCCGGGAGCCGCGGTCCCGTCCCGCAAAGGCTCCGGCTGCAGCCGAGCCCCGCCCGCTCGGTTCCCAGGGCCGCGGCTGCAGCGAGAGCCGGGAGCGGCCGGGCGGGCGCGGGGCCGGGGCCCGGCCGTGTGAGGGCAGCGGCGCGGGGCACGGGCGGCTCCCGGAGCCCGCAGTCCCTGCGGCCCGGGCAGCGGCCGTGATCCGCCCAAACCGTGAGCGGGGCACTTCGGCAGCCACTGACACCAGCGTTTTGTATGAAACCCATCACAAATTTATTAGAGAATGGTAGGGCTGCTTCGAATTAAGGTACGGGCCTCTCAAACAGAACATTACTGTCTTGTCCAAGAAACAAATTATCCACCGAATTTTGAAGATTGTATACAGACGTAACTTTGTGCGTCAATTGCAGGTTGATCTTCCGATGGTTGGCAAAGGGTAGCGCTGCGCATCAAAACCGGGTGAAATCCTGGCCCCGCAGAAGCTGGTAGGAGAACTTGGATGGAAACCTCTCCCACCAGTTACAACTGTAAACCGTGACAGAAAAGCGCGCTACTAATAATGGTAATTTTCATAGCAGGCACATGTTCAATAACACATTGATTAGAAGTATGCTTTAGGTGAATGCGCTTAGTTAACACCAAACAGAAGGTGGCTCTGAGAGCTCCAGAAGAGTTTGCTGCAAGGTGTGGAACTCCTACTGAACTCAAAATGGGCCCTGGTATTTCAGTGAGCAAACTGATCTACCTGCTTCTAGATGCACTCACGAAATTAACCTTTCAGTTACACAAGGTTAAACTAAATACTTGAGAAAGGGAGCCAAGATGGTATTAGTGTTATGAATTTAATTATTTTTCTATTCCTTCCAAGGAATAAGGCTTTATTTTTCAGCAGATTTTAGTTCATCAGCCTAATATGGGGTACATGTGCCTCATATGCTTCTTTACAGAACTCTGGGTATTTGCAGTTGTTTTGAATGGAGTTCATATTGTCTTTGATCTGTTTCATTTTTCTAATGAATAAACTTTTATTAACCAAAAAAAATTCAGTCCTGTGAAGTTTTTGTTTTGTTTTGTTTTCTTTGCAATCTCCATATTGAATTCGCATTTCATTACAAAATACTAAAACCAATACTCTGATACTACTTCAGTATCTTTTCTTCTGTCCCATGGAGAACTGCTTATCAGGAGTTTACATTAGCCTTACCTTATGCCATGATTACCAGGCACAGTGCTCAGCTTGCATATACAGCAATTTATTTCACCTTGTCCACTTTGGCTAATAACCAAACATTTCCCTAAGTATTCATTTATCACACCAGTCATTTCAGGTAGGTGTTCATCGCATTCCCTATTGGAAATAAAAACATATCCTATATGTAGGGTACCATATGCTCTCTTAAAATGATGCCTAAAACACTGACACAACTAATGAGAACTACTAATGACTAAAACCAGAGGTAAGCTAATGAGGGACATGACATACCAGCTAGACATGCAACATAACAGCCAAGCAGCATCTGCCAATTTGACTTAATGGTATTTTTTTTATACATTAGGTAATTAATAATACAGATTATAATCAGTGTTTAGGATGTCAAGTAACTCTACAGAAGTTCATATAGACCATTTTGATACAGCAGCAGAGAGAGCAAAGGCACTCAAAACACTGAATAACATCAGGAGTTGGGGAGTTGAGTGTTTCCCAGCAGAGCTCTATAAAAATAAAAAAAAAGAGAGAGAATTTTGATAAACACATTCCTAAATAGTTCTCTTTATTGCTATTATAAAAGCATGGACATTTTCAGAGAAATCTTTTTCTATTAGCTCTGTCTATTACATAGACACTTCTGATGTCAAAAGATCATGTGCCACATTTATATCAACACATTTTTTCAGTGATAGGGTTAAAAGTATAAAGCACCTATGTGGGCCCACTTTTCTTCATTTTTGTTAAGACTATTTAATTTATTATGTTGCCCATTACAACAACAATGTGTTCTCAAACGTTTATTCAGATGTAGGAAATTTGACAGCTTTCAGTTTTCTGTGGCATTTATAGTAAGAAACCAGTAGAAACTACAAAGGAAAAGTCCTTACCACTTGACTGCCGCCTGAGTAAGGTGATTGCTGAAAACAAACAAACAAATAAATTTATTGAGGTGTTCCCAGCTAATGGTTTCTAACAAAGTTTTGTCCTGTGATCAACAAGATTTTCATAGCTTAACCCACAGCATGGTTTTAAGTTATTCTAGAGGAAGGTTGAACTAATATTAACAGAGAGTGTTCTCTTCAGACCAAGTCATCCCAAAATTTCTCTACCCACCACCCAGGTTCTTTGTTTACTGAGAAAAGAAGATTTAAGTGTTGTGATCAAAGTATTCTTACCGGTTTCCCAGAGTAAGTGCTTCCTGAGCCAGAGCCACCCTGTGAAATAATTATGAACCATTTAATTTTGTCATACAAGGCTGCAGTGAACAGTGTCCAAAGAGCACACAGCAGTCTTGAAAATGCCCTGGAAATTAGTGGGTCTGATAGTGATTTTGGTTTTACCATTTTCAATGCACTTTTCCCCCCATCTTAATTGAATGGTCTCAAATAAGCACAGCTATGTCCTTTTTATTGCAGGAAGAGCTTCAGAGGAATGGGTCAAAGCAATGTGTCTTGTCTGAACTACAGAGTTGGAAACTGAAACAATTACCCTGATATTTAAATGCATCATTCTTATCAGAATGACCTAACCATGCTCCTATGAGTAAAATCTTTGCTATGGGAGGAATAAATGCTGCCTCATCCTAAGGTTCAAGCTTAAACAAAATATTCCAATTTTCATTGATAATTTTTCTCATACATTTACTATTGTAACATAATTTAAAATTGTACTCTCCTTGTTGTTACCTATCTTAAAACCCAATATCTCCATTTCTAATTTGGTTGCAGAATACTGAAAGAAGAATATCCTTACTGGCTTTCCTTGTTGACTGCCTCCTGAGGAAGAGGAACCCTGGAAAAAGATATCTGTTTTTGACTCTAAGTCTATTTGTGCTTAAATAGTCTTGCTATTGGTAATTAAAGACCAGAGAAGAATGAACACTGTTTTGTACCAAGTCATCAAAAAATCCCAGGCAAAACCTTATCTGAAATACATATATTTAACATTTTCTGTGATGTGTGTTCTTTCAATTGTTGTATTGGACAATTTAATGCAAAACTCTCAAGAAAAAAGAACTGGTTTATAGTTGTGTTTAATATATGGAATAGAAAAAATAATAAGGTCCAATTAAACCATAATTTTCCTGGTATCAGTCTATGGTTATATTTGGGGGGAAAAAAGACAGCACCAACAAAAAAGACAAATTATAAGAGGCCTTTACTCTATAGCCCCTACTTAAAGGAAACTCTAATGAGAAAGGTAGTTGAAAATAAAAGTAGGTACAGAAAAATTAGATGTTCTGAAACATCTTATTCAGTTTTCTGATGAAGTGGCTCTGCTTATTTGAATGGCATTGCCAACAGGAAATGTTTCAATCATTAAGTCTTTAAGAAATGCCATCAAATACGTACAGAAAATGTTTCACCTTTAGGATTCATGTATTAGCAAATGTAACATTTATGATCACTTTTAAATAACAAGTACATCTTTTCTATAAGAGATTAGATAAAACATTTGTATCAACTGCCATTGAATGGCAAGAGTGAGGTCCAAATTACATAGTAAAAAGAGTAGTCTGAAATGGTAGAAGTTGAAAATATCCATAGTTAAATGGCAACTATTAATTCCTTTGAAAAGAGAAAGAGTTTTCTTCAAAGCATGACAGAAATACTTAAGACAAATGCATACAAAATCAATGAAAAACTGAGCTCTGAGCACAAAGTGTATTATTATTATGAATTTAAACAGAAATAGCTGTTCAGAAGTTCCTTACATACACACACACACAAAAATCCAATGGTTTCATTCTGTGAGTACTGGTTCAGCTACACAGTAAAGTGCTGTCTCAAAACTGTGTGAAAATAAATGTCATGTTTGCATTTGTTGAGAGATCCCAGATAAGTAAATCCTGTGCCACTCTTTGCATATTAAAGTAATTCTCTCACTGTCTAGTCCATAACTAACTTGATACAGTTTTTTTCAGCAGAAAGAAGAGAAAGGTAAATGAATGTTTTGTACTTACTGGTTTACCATATTGTTTGCCTCCAGAAGGATATGAGCCCTGTAAGAAGTAATCAAACTTGTATTAATTGAATGTAAAATCATCTATCACTGTCTTGAGACAATTTCTGCAGTACTTAGGACAAGTTTATTTGGGTGTTCTTTGAAGAAAAAGGTAAATGGGATGCTTAAAATTTACACTCTGTACTACACACCACAAGAATCAAGAAAGCAGTGTTATAAAATATAGCCTGGCAACTATTGTATGTTCAAAGGAATATTTCACTCAGAGCAGTAACTCATTGTAACCAAATCTTTTATTCACCTTACTGAAACAACTTCGATCCGTATTACCTCCACTGTTTAAACTTAATAAAATGGCCAAAATAATGTATCAGTTAGCATTAAGTAACTGATCTGATCTAGAAAGTGTGTTAGGAAAGAGTGTGAAGTGATGGGATGGAAAGAGAATACTCACCTGCCCACCATATTGGCTGCCTCCTGAGGGATAAGATCCCTATTAAAAAAAAAAAAAGTGAAGAAAATTAACAGCAGTTACTTTTTCTTATTCTGTTACTTTTTTGTCATTTCTGCAAAATGAAACATCACAGGACTTCTTACAGGAAATCTCAATCATAATCTGGAAAGTATATTAATCTAAAAAGATGCAGTAAAAGATTTCTGATCTAATGTCTCCAAGTTCTTCAACAGCTGAAAGTAATAAATTGGGCAGTCACAAAACACCTGCTGAGACTGTTCAGTTCCATAAATAAATGGATCAAAACTGTCTTACATATGACTCTATTGAAGAGAAAAAAATATATACTTTAATTGTGATTTTCTATTATGTCAGGCATGTTTAGAGAGCAACATGTGCATTATTGTAGAAACATTGTTAATATTACCAAATAGGTAGTTTGGGGAAAAAATATTTGCAGTGTTAAGAATCCTCTCCATTCTACATGAGCTTATCTTTTTAATAGAGTGATACTGAACACCAATGCTTGCCAGTGGAGTAAAAAGCAATTAATTTTTTTACTATGGTAGAGTGAGACGTTGCAAACACAGTAATACTAAGGAAAAGTAGGCTTATCTTTTGAGTTAGCCATGCATTTAATCTGTCAGCTGTTTGCACTAGTAACATTTCTGAATCAATGGCAAGCAGTCTGTATAAGGTAAATGCTTAAGGGGAAGAGTCTTGAGGTGATCTGAAGAGGAAAGTAGTGTTATTGTGTGCAACACACCTGAATTTATATTTTTAAAGCAGTATCTATTGGTTTATTCTGTACCAAATTTTCCAAGTATTTAGTGTAAATATTAAAATAATCACTTGAGATAAGAGGCATTCTGAGGTAAAACAAATAAAATGATGATCTATGGAGTTTCTTTGCATGGAAATTTGTTCATGCTACTCCATTTTGAGTAGACTCCAGCTACTTTTCCCTGTTTTCAAATACTTACTAGGAGTAAAATGACCCTAAAAAACTGGCAGTATATGTACTGAATATTTTTTCAGCTGATAAATTGAAAATAGAAGTAAGATCTTGAAAACAAAGAAAATTTGCTTGCCTGTCCACCATACTGGTTACTTCCAGGATATGAACCCTATAAAAAGAATGCAAAATTTTTATAAACATTTTTTTTTTAATAGTAACAAATTTTTAAATGACAAAAAAAAGATCATGGACCTAATATATTATAAACAATACTCATGACACTGATTAACTGGAAGAACTTTACACAGTTACTAATGCAGTGGCAAATGACTAATTATGCACACATCATATTGTTGGTTTATGCAGTTAGATGAACCCTGTGAATGATTCTTCAGTAATTTTTTAAGGTAAGAAAGCTTCTATAACTACAAAGTAAAACCTTGGCTCTTGTATATAGAAGGATATAACTGAAATGTCAAGTGTGATTGAGTAAAAGCCCCATGGACTCTCTGGAATTATTGTACCTATCTCTGTGACTAAACTGAGCTCAGTATTTAATGGCTGCTGGCCCATATGACAACTGAGCCATGTTTATTCCTGAGGAACTAATCTGTGTAAATGTTAGAGACAAACTGCCTACCTGTCCACCATGGTAGTTGGTTCCTGCGTAAGAGCCCTGCATTCAACAGAAACAGCAATGTTTACTCTGTGTTAACTTCAGTGCCACACAGAGGAAATCCAAAAGAACAAACTGACCTATTTCAGTGATCAAGTCATTTACACTGCTTACTATTATTCTGATTCATTTTGATTTATATGTCAAGGAATATATGTGTATATATTGTGTGTATATATATGTGTGTAATATATGTGTATATAAGTGAGTATTATTATTTGTAGTATTATACAATTTCTATTTATATAAATTATAATTTATATGTTGTTTTCAACACTTTTGATTCTCAGAACTGGCATATATACCATGGGTATGTATACTTATATACTTAGGCATGTCATTTTGCTTGATTACACAGACCAATAAAGAGAAGCAATTTTTGACTGTATTGAAAAAAACAAGGTAACTGAACCGTCCTTCAGAAATTAACTTGATCTCAGCAAAACAGGGCGGGGGGGGGGGGGGGATTTTATATGTTTGGGTTTTTTTGGCTTTTTTTCAGGAATTTACAAAGAAATAGGAAATATACTAATTAGAAGAAAAATGTAAACAGCTTTAACTTTTCCAAATGTGTTTCTCTGCCCCATTCTGAAAGCATTTGAGGCCAAGATTCTAATCTAAGTTTCACTAGTTCAATCATACTGTTAATAACTCATAAGAGCAAAGTCCAAAACCCAACAGGTACACTATGAGACATTTGTGAAAAAGATTCTTAGAAATGTTCCAGGCCTCTCTTACAAACTGAGTAGCTAGTTTTGAATACAATACTATGGTTGCAAGTCACTTATTATTTTTGCCTTTAGCAGGTTCAAAATTGCTCATTTTAGCATAATGTGGAAAAAGATTTCATCATACATAGAACTTGGCAGACAGAATTATTTCAAGAAGTGTAGTTCCTTGGGAATTTTCCAGTATGTGTACATACTATGAAAAATATATAAAGACAAAAAATACTTACTGAACCTCCACCGGGGCACACACACCCACCCTGTACAAAACACAACCAAACTTACTTTCCTGGGTCTATGACTGGAATAGGCCTATGAATTAGTAAATCAAACTCATATTCTGCTACTCTAAGAAAATGGATTATAAAATACTGCTCATCAACTTATCAAGCTCCATTTAAAAAGACAGGTTTTTTTTCTCTTCCCTGCCCTTTTAGGCTAACTGTGCGCTTAATGATCAAATTTTTAAATAGAATCTTCTAACTTCTCATTTAAATTTTACAGTAAAAACCTACTCACAAAAGGATAAATAAAACATTTTGAATAGTAATACTGCTTATGTTTTACTTTTCCTTGAGGATACCAGAGCAATTAGAATTTCCCCAGGGAATTGATAACAGCACCAAGCCTGTCAGAGTTCAAGAAGCATTTGGACAGTGCTCTCAGGGGCATGGTGTCATTCTTGGGGTGTCTTGCACAGGGCCAGGAGTTGGACTGGATGATCCTGATGGATCCTTCCAACTCAGTGTGCTCTATGATCTTAAGGGTACATGCAGTGCTCTTTGGATGACTTCCAGTGGAGACCTATTAGGTAACGTCTACTCTGGTAAAACTCAGAGGTGGCCAGGTGTTCACTATTCAGTGTCTCACCTTCCACGTTCAATCTGGATTAAACAGTTTTTGTGAAGGGAAGTTACACAGAGCAATTTGTGAGTATTTGACACTAGCAGAACCAAACAGTGCAGAGAAAGAAAACATACCTGTCCACCAGACTGTCTCACCCCTGAAGAAAAACCCTGGAAGAAATGAGTAACTTAATTACTTCTGTGTTACTGATTTACATTCTCACTTCTCTGTGGTTCTCAGAATTTCAAATTGCTTCCGTTTAAACATAACACAAAAAATTATATTCTTAAACCATGATATGTTGAAGAAACATTGCCACACACTGTCACAGGCCCCTGTGTCATTTGCTCTTAACGTGATCTGGTATTCCAGACAGATTCATACTTAGCAATCCTGCTTCAGTCTGGCTTAAAGCTGTTCTATCTCAATGTTTCTTTTTTGCAAAAAATACCAGTCTGTTTTCCTGATGAGCTGTGTACCCAAACTGCAAGTACCATGAAAGTAGAGATTTTACCTGTCCACTATACTGGCTGCTTCCTAAAGAAGCTATACCCTAAAGGAATGAAAAAGTATTTGTATTTGTTGTACATTCTTTAGCTCATGACTTGTCACAGAAAACCACATTTTTGTCCTCCTTGGATTTAAGTGCCACAGAGACATGAACATTTACTTTATAACCATACTGAAATCCACTGAAAGCCTTTACAGTGGCTGCTGTTTAAACAGAACAATGAAGTTTGAATCAAAATCAACTTCAGGCAGGTGTGAGTAGTGCTGCTGCCCTGGACTGTCTGCTTATGGCACTTCCATACTTTGCTTATGTGGCCTGACACAGCAGAGTCAGATATTCAGCTATTCTGCCTAAACGCTGTTTTGCTGTAAGACACTCCTTTAAAAAATATTCTGATTTTCACAAAAAAGAAAAAAAAAAAAAGAAGAAAAAAAGAAATAGACAAACAATGGAGAAAACAACCCATAAACAGAAAAACAATTCTCACCTGTCCTCCATAAGGTCTGCCACCTGAGAAAGATGGACCCTGTAGCAAAGGCGCCAATTATTTCTCAAATCAAAAAGCTTCTTTAAGAGCTTTTTAAAGAAACACTATTTTTTTCCTCTGTTGCACAATGAAAAATGTCAGGAAGATAAACACTCAGCCTATTGCTTTATGTGTCACTCCATATTAGAGGCCATACCTCCAGGCAGCACCAGGAACTCTATCTGTCATCTTTCATTTCACAGGTGCATGAGGAGTCTTAGTAACTCCTCACCTTCTCCCCTCTTCCTATTTTTAACCATACTGCTTTTCAGATATCAACTCTGATACTTCATTTTTCTGAAGGAAATGAGGTAGAGGAGGGAGGAATCTGCTTCCTTACTGTTAGAGATAAGAAACCTTGACAGCAACAGGGCAGGTTGGATGGTAGAACAGAACTGCATTTAATACAACAGAGGCAGCAGATCTCCACAGTTTTTGTATTGCTTCAAAGCATATATCTTTAGATACCTATCTTTTATCAGATAAACAGATTTTTCACAAAGTATTTTTTCAGTCAATATAAAAGTACCAAGTTTTGGTGTAGAACAAGAAGAGATTCTCACCTGTCCTCCATACTGGCTGCCTCCTGAATAAGATGAACCCTGAACAAAAAAAGAGTTGAATAATCTCTATGTCCATGTCGTTGTACTCTAACCCATGCTCCATATGAAGGAGTACCCAGTTTCTTTCACTCCAGAACTGTGAGTGGACTGAACCAGACTGTGCCAAAGTGGCCGAGGCTTGTCTGCATTTACCATGGTGCATCAGAAATTCCATCTTAAAAACTCTGCTGTGGCTTGGGATTCCATACATTTATAACCATTATATACTTAGCAACAAATTAGATAAAAAATGGACAGAACCCCCCCAAACCAAACTCCAATCTCCTTAAAATATTCTTTTACTCAGAGAACTGCCAAATCTCTTTGATAAAGTAGTACATGCTACAAGGGAAGAATATTCACCTGTCCACCATATTGGCTGCCTCCTGGGGAACGTGAACCCTGAAATTAAACAAAAAATGGAAACTGAAACCTTGTTACACCTGCTTCATAAACTCATTGAATCATTTCATGAGGCTTTAAAAATTATGGTTAGCTTCATAAAGTACTGATTTATTTCAGAGAGACATGATATCTAGTCCTGCAAATTTCAAGAATCGATTGAGTCAGCCAAGCATTTCACATTCTATGTTTTCTTAGTCTTAGATAATGATCTTCATCTGAACTTGTTTTGTTTAATTACAGTAGGATCAGAACACTACAGAGAAAGATTTGCTGAAAAGATTTTAGATTAAATTAAAGCTAAGATAGTCAGTCAGGTGGGCAGGAAATGAACTACAAAAATGGGGACTATTAATGCTTACTTGTCCACCGTACTGGCTGCCTCCATAAGAAGATGACTCCTGGAAAAAAAATGATAATTAGTTATTTCTGAATGTCTAATTCATGGAAAGAAGTAGCAAAGATATCTATATTTTGTTATTTGACTGATTGTGTGTAATTATCCCAAAATAAACTCTCTTTTTTTGTCTTCCTTTTATTCACAATATTACTACAGAGTATAGACGACTGTCAATTTTCTTGATATATTAAATTGAGGTCCTTAATATAAGTCAAATATTTATTAAAAATATAATATAAAATATTAAAAGTAAGAACTTACATGTCCTCCATACTGGCTAGCTCCAGAGGAATATGAATCCTGTAAAGAATACCAGATGAGTGAATTACCTGCAGTAGGATTTCCTTAAATAAAAACAGGACTCTGCCAGGGCAACAGGAGGAAGAGAGCAAGGTAAGAGAGAAGACAGGTGAGCAGGGCTTTCAGAATGCTTTAATAACTAGGATTTCAGTTGAGCAAGCTAATTTGGGAAAATACCTGAGATCCTTAACAAGGGTGGCAGGCAAAGACGTAGTGCTTTGTTCGTGTGACATGTTGGGAAGGTTAAAGTGACATTCTTTCCTGTTCTTTCTCTGCTCACTTCTGGAGAATGAGGTTTTTAATTTGGAAAGCTGAATTCTGGGCCAGAGCTAGCAGTAAAATATCAGCTACCTAACAGGACTCTGAAAACCAAACTAAGAAAATTTGCTAAAACCTCATACAATAAAAGGTCTCTTTAAAGAGGGGAGATTGGATTTTTTTTTCTTTGTAATGGAATTAGGTAAAATAGGCATATCAACTCAGTGATGAATTTCACTTGTTGGGCTTCTGTTCTTTTTATCCAGTTCCTATATAAAAATTGAATTTAACTGAATGAATTAACAATCATTTTCAGCAGTGGTAAATCATTTTTTTTGGAATGAATGCTTACCTGGCTGTTGTACTGGCTGCCTCCAGAAGAAGATGTGCCCTGGGGAAAAAAAACCCAATAAAATCACATAAATCCATATCCTTGGGGGATATTGTTATATAATTCCAAGGAAGCCAATAGAATTGACTCCCAAAGTAAATATTTGCACTGTTATCTACCTGTGCTTGTAACAACATTTTTCATAGTAAGACTTCTCTTTGAGTGAAAACTATTTCAAATGGAAAGGGAAACTGGGAGCCCTGCATGAATGTTCCATGTGCATTTTTAGTTACAATTAAAAATAATGTCCTGTGTATATTTTTAATTGTAATTGAAGTAGGTTATTTTCACAAGTGTATGACTCCTATTAGGCACTGACTCTTTTTATCCTCTCTAGCCATTATATTGATAAAGCAAACAGAGGACACACTTAAAAGCTGATGAACATTTCTTACATTTGCAGAGGAATCACTTCTGGCTGAAGTAGGGGATCCACCCTATAAGGGAAAACAAGAAAAGAAAAATTAGCCTTTGTCTTTGATCATAAACTATAAATGAAACAAAACCTTAGAATGTCTGTTTCATGGCATTTCAAAGGAAGAATATCACAGCCTGAAATTAGTTGCACTTATACTTCACTTACTTTTATCAATTTTCCAATAGATAAAATAGCCCTTTTTTTGGTCCAGAAGACCATAAATCATGAAGTATCATATTGTATCTACCTATAATTCATTGCCTAGGAAATAGGAGTATTTCCAAGGTGCAGGAATGTCCTTACATGCTACTTGTTGATTGTCCACATATGATTTGCTTTGAAAACAGGGATTACCCTATTTCATAGTCCTTAAATTTTTTCATATGGACTTAAAAGCACAAGTGAGAAGTCGCTCCATTTTTTGATTTTTTTATGTATTACATTTTGTAAAGATTTATTTTTGATACAAATTTTTATGATTGGCAATTTTATAGACTGGATATTATTTTAGGTTTCTTTGTGATAGGTCTTCTGTCAATTAATTCTGCTATTCAATGCAATCTTTTTTGGGCTTTTTGAGAAGAGATACGCATCTCTGTAAAATACTGTATAGCAACTGACATCACTTTTCAGATATGCAGCTCACTGCCAGCTTTGGAGCTTTTATCAGAAATAATGTGGCCCTCAAGCAGCACTAGGCAAGTGATTGTCCCCCTACACTGATTGGGCCCTGATGAAGCTGCCACCTTGAATCCTTGCTCACTTTTGGGCCCCTCAGTAAAAGAAGGGCCTTGAGTTGTGGGATTGTGTCCAAAAATGGGAAAGGGGCTGAGGAAGGGTCTGGAGCACAAGCTTTGTGAAGAGCAGCTGAAGGTGCTGGGGTTGTTTAGGCTGGACAAAAGGAGGCTCAAGTGGGTCCTTATTGCTCTCTATGACTCCCTGAAAGGAGATTGTAGCCTGGTAGGGGCTGGTCCCTTCTTTCAAGCTACAAGCAGTAGAACAAGAGGAAATGGCCTCTAGCTGCTCCAGAGGAGGCTCACATTGGATTTTAGGAAACAATTTATTGACTGAAAGGATTATTAAGTACTGGAGAGGTTGCTGGGGAAGGGGCTGAGTCACCAGCTCCAAAGGTATTGAAAAGACCTGTACATGAGGCACCTAGAGACGTGGCTAAGGGGTGACCTTGGCAGTGCTGGGTTAATGGTTGGAACCGAGGCATTCTCCAACCTAAATGATTCAATAATTTTGTAACACTGAATCTTGGCATGATAAGAAATAACTCCTACCATACCAGAACCATCTAACTCACCAAAGGAACAATTAATGTAAAATTTAGAGTACATTAAAATAATTAAGTTGGAAATAAATAGGATCTCACACATTTTTTCAGTTAAATAGTTTAGTAAAAGAAAATGTATAATGAACAAGTAGCACTTACAGAACTTGTCCCAGAACAATCACATCCACCCTGTAAAAGATGCAGAAAGTGTTTAAGATGTCAAGAGCACAGGACTGAAATGGGTCCTACTTACAACTCAAATTACTTCTACCATCCCAGGCAAACCATAAAGCTACATTTTAACTTCCCAGCTTCTAGCACTGAGTCTGTTTCATCCTATGCAACTGTTCCTGCACTTATTGCTCTGATGGGGCAACAAAATGCTCATTTTTTTATCTTCAACTTTTCTTACCTACAATTTTTATCATAAAAATAATACTCAGCAAAAGGATGAATACAAAATTCTGAGTAGTACCACAGAAAGCTTTTTTTTTTCTAAACAGGCCAGAGCACCTGGAGTACATGCAGTAGATTCATGTTACAGATGATACAGAAAACAGGTGATTTCTACTCTGATAAAACTAACTGAGAGGTGGGCAAGAGTTCTCCTATGAGTGTCTCACTCTACACTTTCAACATGCATTAACTTTGTTGTTTAGTACCAAAGCAGATACAGAAGCTGAGATACACATGCCAATCAGTTACTGCCGGATACTCTGACTTGCAGGATGTCCAAATGGCAAATGGCAAAAGAAAACTATGTGTTGCTGAGGATTTGGGCAAGAAGGACAATTCTGTTTTCCTGGTGAAGGAAAACAATTCTTGTAAAGGACAGATGAGAGAAATAAATTAGAGTCCCTGACACAAGCCCAGCTGAAGACTGTGGAGAAAGAAGTTAATACCTGTCCACCAGACTGGCTGCCTCCTGAGGAAGATGAACCCTGAAAACATTACATTATTGTTTAAAGATTTTTTGGTGGCACATGCAGTTAAATACAAAGTATTGTCTTTTTTAACTGTTTGAAAACTTGATATTAGTTGAGAACATAATTTTATCTATAGAAAGATAATTGAGGATAAAATAAACCAGAGAGTAGTCTGGAAATTTAGGTATTGGCAATTTGGTAATATTTTCTTGAAATATGTACATTGGGGGTAAAACTCCTCACAATAACAGTGAAGAAGAAAAATTTCCCACCTGCCCACCATACTGGCTGCTTCCAGGTAAGGATGAGCCCTGAAAAAATAAAAATCACTTACTTTATATTTAAAATATATAAATCAATGCTAAATATTTATTACTTTCATTTTTCCTGGTGTTAAAACATCAGTTAATACAGTAATTGTATTTTGATTACTCTACATGCATTTGGAATTTTACATAGAGCTATGTAAGGAAGAATGAACAAGTCTTTTTCATTCACAGATTAAAAATTGCTGTAATACAATATGAGGCCTCAGAATTTTGTATGATTGATACTTCAAGTAAAAAATACAAAGCTTTAGTATTTACCTGTCCACTGGAGTAGCTGCCACTTTGAGAAGATGACCCCTGCAAAAAGAAGACCCAATTTATTTTTGTTTTAAATGGCTTCTGGAGAACAAGACTGCTCTATGCACACAATCTTTAATTTTTTTATTCAAACAGTTTTCAATTTGGTTTCACAAGACATGATGCCAGATGTCATGAGAAGTTCTAGGAAATTAATGGTTTGGTGTCATTTACTCATTGGGATAATTTTTAAATAGTACAGCCATTTTGAAAGAGAACTGCAAATAATAAATAAAATAGATGCTTACATGTCCACCTGACTGGCTGCCTCCTGGGGAATAAAAATCCTGGAAAAATGTATTTAAAATGAAATTACATGGAAAAACCAAACCCCAAAAACTGGAAAGATCAGAGTGGAAGAAAAACACTCCTCCTTGCTTCTCCATATGCCTTTATTTTCTGTCATGGATTGTTCAAGAAAAACAAAAAAAATCTACTGTCTTTATATATAAACAGCACATGCCTTTCATGACTATTGATAATTGCTCTTTTGGTGGAAGATATTCTCTAGGATACAACAGTTGAAAGAGTTAAATGTCCAACAAAATAATTTCTCAGTCTGTGTCATTAGAATAAATACAATATGTGCCATGTAAAAATGATAAGAAAATGGAAGCCTTCATAAGTCATACAGCACAACCTGTCAAAGGCTTGCATTTAGAATAAGTGCTGGAAAAATCATGGTATTGAAGCTCTTTGCAGTCAATCAATTATTTAAAAATTGCAAGGACCTGAACAAGTAAATTGTGCTATCACATTTGTGATGTGAGTTTGAGATTCAAGAGCACACCTCAGCATCAGCTGGGATTTCTGGCAGCACTTAAACTCTTTAACCATATCCTCATTCCTGCTGTGCTTGAGGACTTTGCGTCCCACACTGGAACTGCCTCAGGCTTTCCACAGGAGATGTAGTTTAGGTTTAGCACTGGGCTGGCACCTGGCACTACATAAAGGAGGGATTGCTTACCCGTTCACTCTGGCGGCCACCAGACACTGAGGAGGAATCCTAAGAAAGATCAGAATCTAGTTATTGCCATGGCAAACATTAGTGTTTCTTTCTAAGCAAGGGGGGGAAGCAAAGGGAGGTACTGCTTGTGGGAAGGTTGAAGACGTAGGCTGAAGGATAAGCAGTCTGCAAATTCTTTCTCGGCTCATTTCTGGAGAATGGCATTTCTTTCTTTTGAAAACTGAATCCTGATATAGTGAATGAGGTCACATCTCAATCTATTTTATTTCCTCCAGAATGTTTTGGGGGAAAACATCAGCATTTGCAAAGCTGTTTTGATTTTTCAAAGACCAAGATGGGGTACACATCTGTTGTTACACTTTAGTTTCTTTCAAGGGCTTATTGGACCCTCTCTAGTATAATATTTTAGCTTTCTTGAATATCCATAAGAAGATTTGGTTCAGAAACAACACTGAAGCTATTGAGAGAGTATACTTGTGACTAAAGTGCACAGCTGAATTTGTAATTATTTGCAGAGAGCAATTTCCTACTAACCAGGACTCTGGAAAAGACTTAAAACTTGTAAAGGTTTATAACAGGCTTCAGCAGAGTTAATAGAATATATACTTTAGTCAGGAGAAAAGGCATCTTTTTAAGAAAAGCAGGCAGTTTTCACCACACTATACGAAAACAGACCATTCCTATGCAATATGTAGTTGAAGGAACTTGAATCATGTGTCTGGCATTGGAAAAACAAGCAAAATATAGCGCAAATTGGGGATGGAAAGGGGGAAGTAGTCATATAAAAATATTGAGTTTTGATGGAAATTGTGAAATAAAAAGAGCTTTCTTTGTAATTGCTACTTCTAACAGCAAATTAAAAAAGAGTTTGATTGTTAGAAGTAGGAACTGTTGTAGCTGCAATTTTAATTTGTGAAGTCCTTATCATGTATAGCACAATCACATGACATCAAATAAGGTAAAGGCCCATGTAAGCACCTAGATACTTTAAAAGGTAGTGAATGAAGATATTGATATTTTTGAGAAGAAATGCTTACACTATCTTCAGTGTCACTGGCTCCCATGACAGCTGAATCCTGTAAATAATGGAAAAACATTTATTTTCATGTAAAAATGTCTCTTACATGTTCTTAATTGTGAGGTATATAAAATAGAAGAATAAAACTAGCTAAGTGCTTAGAATCTCAAATTTTACCTAAACTAGAGGATGTGCGAGAAAATAAAAAATATTTAACTTTACCTGAGAAGAGGCTTAAGCAGAAGAGGCTGGGAAAAAGCCCTCCTTGCAAACACGCATTTTTATAGGGGAGAAACTTTTCAGTGAAGTTAAATTGCGAAGTTATCATTCTTAATATCAAAAAATCCCATTATTTAAACTTTCAACAACTTCTGCAGAAGTAGGATATGTAAAGTAAATGCATGAAGTATGAATTTTCCTTTTCAATGAGCTAACATATGAGCAATAAAGTTGGTAAAGCACTGAATAGTCACAGGGCTAGGCACAGTTTAAAACAGCATGCATAGTACATCATGTTCTCTACATTATGGAAACATTTTGAGTTGATACAAAGGTAAAGAGAAAAAAAAATTAAAATGACATTTTCTTGGTCATGGTCACTTAAAAATAACTGAAGCCTAAAACCCAGTACACATAAAAACCAACACAGCCATCTTAAGCTTTTGATGTAGGAGACAATATTTACCTGGCCATAAGCCTCAGAACCACTATATACAGAAGATCCACCCTGTTCAGAAAACATAAATAATTTTCATATAGCAAACAGGTGCTGCCTTTTTTTTTTTTCTCTGTCCTTACTGTAGGGATCTTCTTCTGGCAGATTAAAAAAATATGATTATTTACTTGGTTATCAGAACTGTTAAGCAATTCAGAGTTACGTGCCTGTAAAATACTACTGTTACATATTTTTAAACTCAAATTCTAATTCCACTTTTAAAGAGCCCTCCATCTTGCAGGTAACTCAAAGCTAGCATTGTTGAGAAGAATAACCCTTAAAGTTTGGAGGCACCCCACATTTTACTGCCTCATAAACTTTCAGGCTACTTAGGTAAAAGTATATACAAATTCACTCATTCCTCAAATAAAATATCACTTTCATTAGTGTAGTGAGAGCTGAAATACAGATATAGCTGTATATTTACTTCACCCAGAGTATTGGCCCTCAGCAACATTTTATCAAAGTGGAAAAAAAGAATATTTACCTGACCATAGGATTCACTGCTGCCATCATAAGAAGAAGACCCTCCCTGCGAAGAAAATTTTAAAAAGTTGATTAATTTGATTCTCCCAAGAAAGTGTTTTCCATCTTTCAAGGACAGAACAAGAGGAAAATAAAAGCCTGTTATCTCTGCAAAGAAGAAAGAGTACCTACCTGTCCATAAGATCCACCAGATCCGTAGTAGGAAGGCCCTCCCTGCAGAGAAAACAGAAATTTACTGCTTTGTAGTAAATGTTTTCTCAAAGAATACTTTCAGGCTGCTCCTGAGCAGGCGCAGAGACCAGAATATTTACCTGGTTACCAGAATAAGAACTGTGGGAAGAACCTGGGCCACCCTGAAAGGAAAACACAGACCAGCTATTTTCTTGCAGATGACAGTTTAAATACCTGCACATCATCTGGTTCTCACTATACCCTTTGACCCAGTTTTAAGCTAGTTTTTATGTGCCTAAATGTGCCTCAAGACCATTGTTTTTAAAGTGGAAGAAATCTTCAGGCGGCAAAAGTTGCTGAAAGTTGAATTCTGCAAAGAAACTGCAGAGACCATTCTGTTCTGTTCTCTGTCTAGCTTCACACCACCAGGTTACATCAGGCTTGATCTAATTTTTCTGCTCTAGGGGATAACAGTCTGATCTGAAATTTAATATGTCATAGCACCCACAATACTGGGAGTGAAGGAACCAGGAGGATGGGAGTCTGTATTATTCTGGTGGGGGAGTAAGAGCTACTACCTGTCCATAGGATCCTCCAGGATAGTAGAAAGGCCCTCCCTGTGCAGGAGACAGAATGGGTTACTGGTTTATATCTGGCTACTCCTTCAGGGAAGGTTTCAGATGGAGTTTCTGAATAGGGCATTTTATCTGAATGTTTACCTGGTTACCAGAATATGTGTTGTATGAAGAACCTGGGGCTCCCTGAAATGAAAACACAGACTAGCTATTTGCTTGCAAACAGGATGGTGTAAATACCAATGGATCTAAATCTCAATCCAGGGCAGTACTCTTAAACAAGAACGGGCTTCTTATCACTAAGTTTTTAGTTAGATGAAAATCCATTCCATGGAAGTTGGAAGCACAATTTAGTCTTTTTCTTTGAGAGATTTAATGTTGTAAGGTACAGACAGCGGATAGAAATGTTAGGTGTTATGATAGACTCAACTCTTGGGTGTTATATATCACAGCAGCCACTACATTGAAAATATAGGAATGAAGATAAAAGCCTGTTATCTTTACAAAGAAGAAAGAACACCTACCTGTCCATAAGAACCACCAGAATAGTAGGAAGGCTCTCCCTGCAGAGAAAACAGAAATTTACTGCTTTTTAGACAAATGTTCTCTCAAAGAATATTTCAGGCTGCTCCTATGCAGGCACAGAGACCAGAATATTTACCTGGTTACCAGAATAAGAACTGTGGGAAGAACCTGGGCCACCCTGAAAGGAAAACACAGACCAGCTATTTTCTTGCAGATGACACTTTAAATACCTGCACATCTGGTTCTCACTATACCCTTTGACCCAGTTTTAAGCTAATTTTTATGTGCCTAAGTGAAACTCAAGATTATTGTTTTAAAGTGGAAGAAATCTTCAGGCAGCAATTTTCTTGGCCTGCTGAAAGTTGAATTCTGCAAAGAAACTGCAGAGACCATTCTGTTCTATTCTCTGTCTAGCTTCACACCACCAGGTTACATCAGGCTTGATCTAATTTTTCTGCTCTAGGGGATAACAGTCTGATCTGAAATTTAGTATGTCATAGCACCCACAATACTGGGAGTGAAGGAACCAGGAGGATGGGAGTCTGTATTATCCTGGTGAGGGAGTAAGAGCTACTACCTGTCCATAGGATCCTCCAGGATAGTAGAAAGGCCCTCCCTGTGCAGGAGACAGAATGGGTTACTGGTTTATATCTGGCTACTCCTTCAGGGAAGGTTTCAGATGGAGTTTCTGAATAGGGCATTTTATCTGAATGTTTACCTGGTTACCAGAATATGTGTTGTATGAAGAACCTGGGGCTCCCTGAAATGAAAACACAGACTAGCTATTTGCTTGCAAACAGACATTTACATAAGTGAGTCTACTGTGAATTTCTATTCTTTCAAATAAAACTTTACAGCAACCACTAAAGGAGAATGCTGGTTCATACTTTTTTATAGATAGGAAGCCTATAGCAGGTTCTGTCATTTCCTGTTCAGGTTAAAAGGTTTGAAAGTACTACTAACATTTAGTTTTTCTTTTCTAATCTCAGACTCTTATGTCATACCTTGCAGACTCCACATTTTTATAGATGATCATTACCTTGATGACCTTTTTAAAAACTGCCAGAATACTGGACTTTCAAAGTGTAAAGAGTATTTAGGAGAGCATGTTTTTCAGCTCATCACTTAAAGGAGAAGACTATTTACCAGTTCCTGACATTCACTATAACTGCCATTTCCCCCTTCTATAAAAACAGGGGAAGCATTATTCTATAGTTAGACTGCTTCCTCTGAGACTATTTGTAGACTAAGGTCTTGTTTTTAAATGAAGCTTGGAGGAAAAGCAGAATAATTGCAGTGTGAAGAATTTGGGGATCCACATACATAAACCCATTTTTCCTTTGAAATAAGATGGTTTAAATATGTATAGCCCTGACGCTTAATTTAAAATATTCTCTAGGTTTGAAGATACTTTTGTGTAACTCACAGCTTTTAAATCTAGAAGAAAGCTTTTTGCAAGAATTCTTCTCTTCTACTGAAGAATCATCAAGGAATCAGAATAAACAGAGTTCGAAGGGACCCAAGAGGATTATCAGGTTAAACTGCTGGTCCTGCACAGGACCAGCCCCAAGAGTCACACCATGTGCCTGAGAACATTGTCCAAATGCTTCTTGAGCTCTGTCAGGCTTGGTGCTGTGAGCACTGCCCTAGGAAGTAGATCACTCTCTTTTCTGTAAGATTTATGAGTGGTAGTTTATGTGTACATATACATCTACCTTGAACTTTTATTAGAATGTAACCTGTCCTGGCCAACCTGTTCACATGCTACTGTGAGAACTGTAGCTGCCACGTGTAGAGGGGTCTGGACAGAAAATGAAGATAAGACCATGAAAGCAAAGATCAAATCTACTGCTACATAATTTATCATAAATTAATTTGATCAGCTGATACGATTGCAAATTGGAAAATAAGTCTCTTGTGTATCAAAGTTGACACAACTGCATTGAGAACTGGTTTTTTAATCTGTCCTATTTTGATGTCTTATTTTCTTTATGTTGAAAATTTCCTTTAGTTGATAGCAACTAAATACACTCTCCTCAACCAAGCTGTGCTAGATTTCTGTTAAAAACTTTTTTTTGGCAGCAATTAAAGCATGCAAAGAAAAATGTTCATTAGAATGAAAAAAACTTGCATTAAGATCTCCACCTTCCTTATAAATGGATTTTTGTACAATCACGCAACAAATAAAAATATTTTTTCCTCAATGAAGTTTCAGTATTATTTATTTTAATGGACTAGTTTATATTTTAAAGCATGTAAACCATGATTGCTGCTTAGCCTCAATTAGATAAAAGAGATGGTATTGCATCTAACCAAAATTGCTGTTGCTATATTTCAAGTTCATAAGTTCAGAGAGCAGTAATTTCTTTATACAATTAGTTTATTTAAATAGTGTGGGGGTTTTTTACAGAATGAATAATTAACAAAATGCTCCTTGTTGAAATTGAAAACTAAAAAAAAATACTACACCATTCAAATGGGTTTATGTAAATACAGCTTCAATAAAAGATTCAGAAATACATATCCTGATAGAAGACAAGTTACTTTAAAATTCAAGGTGACTTTAAAAGCCAGGAGCCTGGTAGAGTTAGTCTATAATGTCCACATAAACACATTCCTTAGCCTTTTTTCTGGCCCAGAGGCATTGCCTAAGAGAAAAGTTTATCCAGCGCAACTGACATTGAAATTTCAATTATTTTCTTTACGGGAAAGAACAGTAAATGTTGACTTAAGAGATTATATCTTGAAATATGTATCAAATTTTGATATTTTTATTCACAGTATTTTATTGCACCAGTGAGAAAGACAAGGAAACTAAGGTGTATGCAACTAAGTACTGTGGTTACTGCAAAGTATATTGACTGGTTTTCAAACACAATGAATAACTGGCACATAATAGTCAAGTGACAGAGCATGTGGATCACCAAGAACAGTTACAGAAAATTAGTGGTCAAATGGTAATTATGAAGTTAAGTGGAACTTATTCTTTCATTTAACTGTATATAGTTCTACCCATATTAAGGAAATCACCATTAATATTTAGTGTTAACCAACTGGCCATATTTACAGGTGCTTAATTCAAAATACTCCATTATGTAGAAGGAAGTATACGCTCAGAAATATAGTTACCTGTCTATGACCACTGCTTCCATCAGGACAAATGCAACCACCCTACAAATTAAAAAAAAAAAAAAGGAAACAATTATTGCTTTGTGGAAATTTAAAATAAAATCTTATTACAGATGCAAAACTGTTAAGGAGAAGAAAGTCTGTGAGACTACAAAGAAGGTATGACCTTTGCTGTACCTAGAACAAATGAGGGGACAGCAAAGATGTGTGCTGTTAACATTTGCTTTGGAAGTCAGACTGACAGTGCATCTCCCAGTGGAATGTCCCAATGACAGATGCCTCAGCAAGAGAGAAGTATAGGGTAGTCAGGAGAATCCCATTATGCTATCACCAGCAAAACACGTTATGTTGAAACAGTGCTAAAAAGTGATTTCAGAGAGCCATTTCTGATAAATTTAGTATGAATAGAGCCACTTCATTTACAAATTAATGGATGACATCACCAATCTTCCATGTAAAACTATTTAAACTCTGATTTCTGAATTTAATTAGTTTAATTAATAGGAAGCTATCTGAACAAGACCAGTTAAAAATAAGGAAAATCCTGACCTGATTACTTGATCCACTGGTTGCAATAAACGATCCACCCTGTGAAGAAAACAATTATATTTTATTAAAGCATTTTATTAGAACCTAAAGTACCAAACTATGTAGTGAGAAACACTATTACAAACTCTGTTACTTCCCTGCACCAATTAACATAACCTGTTGAATTTTTGAGAAAATATGAATTAGAATGAAACCTAATTAAGTGACTTGATACAATTCACAGGGGGTGGGCATTAGGGAAACTAATTAAGAAAACTCTTACCTTCCAGAGCTCAGAGATTAGCTGCAATTCTGAATTAAACTCCAAACTCTCTGAGACAGAGGACTATGCTACAGTTAAATCTACATAATGCTGGTGTAGCAGGATTTCAGACCCCTAGGATGGGTACCAATCCAAGATATTAAGAAAAACAGAACAAGGTGCCACTCTGGATCAGTTAAATTTCACATAATTCTCTAATATAAACACTGCTGCACCATATATTCTGTATATCCTACAGAATATGAAAGTTGGACCTACTTTTGTAAGAGAATCACGTAATCCCTAAAATGTACCTTCTGACCAAATGCAAAAGGAAACAATTATATGTATGACCATTGCAATGAAGAATGCAAGGATGTTTCTAAAATAAATATCCGAAAATATGTAGTTTGTGTTTTTCAAATTAATTTTACAAAATGTCATGTAAAGAAACACCTGCAATTCTTACCTGCTTAGTGGGGTGAAGGAACAGAAGAAACTGTATTTTCTGAGCCTAATATCGCTATTTACAACTGTGCAAAATTATAACATTATAGGGAAAATGCTGGCAAATCAAAATATCCTGCAGCACAAAAAAATTACTGGAACGTAACTTTCAAAATTACATATAATTTATCAGAAATCCCTTTGATATCATGCAGTTGAAACTACATTATTACCTGCATGTCAGAGTGGCTGCTATTTGAAGAAGAGGCATTCTGTGAAGAAAAAAAAAGACTCATATCTGTAAGGGTAATAACATGAAATACATAGTTCTATTTGGGAAGAAATACCTAACCCTAAAGAAAACTAGTTGTTTTTTTGTGGACATTAGATCCTTCTCTTTTTGTAGGTAATACACAAGGAGCTACAAGCTTACTACTACCAGCAGTTGTTCAGAAAAAGGGACAGGAGTGGTTTACCTGTACATCATAGGCTCTTCTGCTTAAAACATGTGATGTGTCCTGTAAAAAATTAATCACATTTACAATGAGGAGATGAAAATTCTCTGATCAGTGATAAATCTTTTTTTCTTTCCATATTATTTGTTAATAAGAGCACCAGCCCCGTTATTGTGTACATTGAGTAGGAATGCATTATTATAAAATAAAAGGCTATTTGCTCATAATTTTTATAAGGCTACTACTGAGTCTGACTTGCAACTATACAGTACAGATATCTGTATCTCCTATTATGAGCATAATAAAATAGGAAATGTTATTATTCCTTACTTATTATTCTATCTTTCTTCAGCTAAAATGTTAGCTCTCCTTTGCTTGTACGGTACTTACTTAATTGTAACTTTAGCTTGGGCCAACTCTGTATGCGCTTAATGAAGAACAGGAATTTGAGATACCCTGTACTTCAAAGCATGATTTTTATGTCTTATTTTTTTCATATATATACTTTCTTTAAAGAGATTCATCCAAAGAACAAATACCCAAGTAATTTTATTTTACTTTTCCATTACGTAGGAGGATATTGACTACTATAAACATGATTAGGGAAAAGTTAGGTATAATTAAGATAGATTAGGTATAGTTAGGACTAAAATCCTACAAGCAGGCAAAAAGTAAAAGAAAAAAAGTGTTACTTACTCGGGCAACAACTTTCTTCTTTGCACAACCAGAACGCTGCAAAGGAGCCACAAGCCTGTTAGTTCTTTATAGCTGTAGTTGTCCACATTAAATACTTTAACTAAAATCTACTACTTGTCAGAGTGATGTTTGGAAAAGGAATATGTCCAGAGATTTTGTTTTATTAGCAGTAAGATTCTTAAAAAGCATATTCTTTGTCTGTTTTCAGTTTATCTCTTACAACAGAAGTTCCTGCTTAGGGGAGTCTCCCTCAGTTGAACCTCTGTAGTTTAGTACACAATCTGTATAAGGATCCTTTCTCTCTCTCTTTGTTTCTTTTTAGCATTCCCCATCCTTTTTTGTAGAGACTTTAGATGCCAACTCTTTTACAAAGCAGTCCAGTCATTTGGACTGGATAAAGATAACCAAGGCAGTACTAACATATTTCATGTACTAAGGAGGAAGTGAGGAGGCTCCTAAACAAGGCTTGCTGATGAAGGATTTTTTTTTTCAGAACATTTTGAATTGAACTTAATGCAATTAATTCAAGAGGAAAAATAGGGAAAACAATGAAAAAGAATAGTGAATGGCTGAGAACTGAAGAGGCAAGTAGCTGATGACAGAAGGTTACTCTAGATGGCAGTAAAACAAAAAGACGCTGTGACAGATGGAAACAGCTTTTCTGTGAACAGAAACAAGTAGAGAAATTGTAATTTATTTACACATAAATTATTTACACAACAGTGTATTTGCTTGGTCACAATCTATTCATGGTAATCACTGTTTCTGCTTGTAGGACAGAGGGAAAGTCTTGACAGAGAGAATAATACTGGTTAATACCAGGCACAAATGTTACTTCACGACAGCAGCATGTAAGTGACATTAAATCTGAATGAGTGAGAAAACTTGACATGGCTACATGCCTCATGTACACAGGTGATTAATTCCCAAATTATCCAGTCAAAGTAGACATATTATGAAGAAAATATATTAGCATATATTCTTAGAAGTATTGTGTCATTTGAAGTAATTGTGCAGCAGCCTTGAGTACAGAGAAATAATTAACTTTTTGTAGGGTAGTATAAAGCAATCATATACTAAAGGTCCACAGGTCTAATGCAGAAGTGTTTAGTTACTAACATTGTCATTAATCATTAGGACTTGAACACTACAGAACAAACAAAGTACTTACCTGACTGTTGGCATTGTAGGTAGAGCCATTCTGGAAAAGAACACATTATTTCCTTTTCTTAAGAATTTAAATAAAGCAAGCTTAAAGAAAATGAATTGTTTCTGATATTGCATACACACATAACAAAAGTCACTTAATGCTCCCATTCTCCACAGCTTTGTCTAAATTAGTTTGAAATTCTACCATTGCAGTCTGAAAAACATTGTAATAACAACCTTAGAGTAGTACAAATGCAACATGAAAAGCAGTGGATTATATGCCCCTTCTTCTTGCATCCATTGTACGTACTGAAAGATTTTCTTGCAGGTTTGTTTGTTTTTTTTAACTACTGTAGAATGTACCCTTAGATTTTGTTACTGCAAAGCCGTTGAAGTATTTTTATTCATATTTTATTTCATCCAGTTAAATGTATTTAAAAGCATTAACTGTATCTGTAAACATATATATACGACAATTTTCAGCAAGAGGCAGTTGCTGAAACAGCTGTTTGTGTGGAAACTCTGCATTCTTTCTGGATCATTCTGCTCCAAAGACTGCATCTAGCAGAGCAATATTTTCTCATCTCCATGAAAAATGTTGTGATGAAAATATACTAGAGAAAGCATACTCACATCATCACAGGCGTTGGGATTACTATCGTATGAGGAATCTTGTGACTCCTAGAAGAGTATCAGATGCCAGTTATTTCCTCACAAAAATGAATTGCTAAAAATACACTTTCACGTTTACTCTACATGACAGAAGAGATGTTCATGCAAAGAAGAAGCTGAGCTAAATTAAATTAGGATCTTTATACCAAAAAAAGGAGCCAAATCCATAGCTGCAATAGTGGCTGACAGGGAATGTTCCAATCCTCAGTAAAGAAAGAAACCCAACAAAACTAATTCAAATCATAGAGAGCACAGAAACAATTCGATTTTATTAGATCTTTTAGTTGATGTAGGGACTATAATATTATGTAACTAGGAGAAAGAACTACTTACTTGATTATCATAATACGTGTCTGAGGATGATCCACCCTTTAAAACAAACAAAAAACTCAATCAAAATTGGAGAAAGCTACAACATAGAAAACCTGATTTTGAGGCTAAAGTTTATATATGAAGTGATGTATAAGTAGTGAAATAGAGTATTACTTACTTGGCCACCCCCATAGTTTTGTGAGTAGGATCCATCCTATAAAACAAACAAATATAAACTCTGCTTCAGAAGAAACTGTGATTTGGTTCAGAGGCTGTAAAGCTGGAATAAACAATTGCCTAGAATTCCTTTGAACATATACAATTTTCAAGATATTTGGATAAATTATCAAACATTATAAAAATTCTTACCAGGACAAAATCAAGGTCTGCCTACCTGGTTGTCACCATAATTTTGGGAGGATGATGATCCACTCTGCTGAAAAAAAAAATCAACGAAACAATTAAAATTTACATCATTTACATCACCATATTGCCGATCAGATATTGATCAGTCATCACAGAAGTTAAAACCACCTTAAAACCTTGGTGGGAGGCAATACTTGGCTACCACCATAGTTTTGTGAGGAGTATGAATCACCCTGTGAAAACAGAACAGCAGCAGTCATAATGCTGGAGAGCTGAATTTTATCTGAGTCAAGACAGCTGTCCTAGGTTGCTGAGTTCTATGGAAATTCTATGTAACTTCCAATTTTATGTAAGTGGAATTTCAGGGCTGATAAGGAGTATGTTTGCAGAGAATGAGTTACAGACTGGACATGGAGAGACTCTGCAAGAGTCTATATCCCCACGTGTAAGAAAACTGTACTGTGGATTAGAATTGTTTTAAACATTTTTACCAATGGATAATAAAGATCTACCTACCTGACCACCCTGTGATCCACCCTGTAAATCAGACAAAAGGCTTTAGACACTCACTTTTTGACCATGGAATATTTTTGATGAAAGCTATGGTACTTGCTTAGGAAGAGGAAGAAGCAGAGGTAGATATTCAATATGGATATGGATTTCTAATGTAACGAGCGCAGATTGCCAGTAATGCAATGGTAAATACTAGATGAGACATAAATCAAGGAACTTCAAACATTTAACTTTAAGTAATGTCTAGTGCACAGATGAGCTCCATTCTGAACACTTTCTGCAGAACATATCTTTTTTGTTTTTCCTGTAGAAAACCTAATTTATACAATTGGAATGAATTTATACAAATTCTCCTGGTAGCATCATTATACAGGAAGCTGTGACCTGTGAGATACAGTGGCCTTGAGGAAAAGTTTTAAATAAAACACTCAGTATGTTTCAATGTGCTCTCTTTAGAAGAGGAATGTAACTCCTTCCAGTGAAATCAGAAGAGACAGAGTGAAATCTACATTTGTAGAAGTATTAGTGTCAAAAGTGCATAATAAGAACAGTGAAATACTGAATTATTTAAGTGACTGGGATATTGCTATTCACTAAAATGAGACTGAGGCTTCATTCAGAACAGTCAGAGAAAAATGAAATTAAAAGTATTGAAATTGAAAACTGAAATCTTCTTTCAGTATTCTAGAAGATTTCAGAACAAAATTTAACCATTTTCTTAAGTCTTAAAAAGAAATAGATCCTCTTAAAAATGCTATTATAAAATATATACCTATTAAATTTATAATTCTATCAAGTTATAATAATATATTACGTACAATGGATTGTATATCCTGTACCACATAATAATAATACATTGCATCATCTATGTTGCTTGCATATTTATAAAAATAGCATATATTTATATATATATATATTACTAAAACACAGTACTTGTTGAAGCAATCTATCCAATTTTTCTGTTTCTTGTGGAAAACTCAGTAAGAATCAAAAGAAATATTGTGAATAAAAAGGAAATAATCTGTTGCCATTCTCTGCCAAATTTTTAGCATCACAAGGATGACTTTAAACATGGGTGAGATCTTTTAGGCTAGGGGTTTGTGGAGCTCCAACACTTGAACTTGCAACATATCCACACGTAGATACATATCTATAGCTCACTGCATAATCTTTTTTTCAGAGACTTCAAGTGAAGTCCTAAAATATTTTCTGGCTTTTGATAGGAAAAGAGAGGCTAGTGAACTCCAGCCCTAATTTAAGTCATGCCAGCTAAGTAATTCTGAAGCAGACTTCTTCTTTCCAGAATCTGGCCTTAATGTCCTATTTAATTAGACATTTCAAAATATAATGCTAGGGGAAGGGGGCAAAAAAGGCTCCAAAGTCCCTATGATACTCCTGTGTATAGGAAGACAGTGAGTTCTAATCTCAAAATTTGTAAGATTACAGGGATTTGTGCAATATGAATCTGAATTTGGGACTAATTGAGTTAGCAGCAAAACTAATTTCGGATGCATCTTAAAATAAGAGAAGAAAGCCGATTTACCTGGTGGCAGGGATTGCTATCATAGGAGACACCCTGTCAAAAACCAACCAGACAAAAAAGTAAATGCCATTTTTCTTGCAAAGCAATTAATTTCCTTAAAATTTCCTATGTGAGAATTAGTGTAACAAAATTCAACGTACAACTTTACAGAGGGTGAGTTTAATTTTACTTAACCTTTAAAGTGTGTGGCTTTACCCTCTGTCAGTCTCATAGCCCCGTACAAGCATCAAGACTCTTTCAAACAGATGAGCAAAGGAATACTTGGGAGCCACATGGAAAGCAGTAGGTTGGTAATTGATGTCTCTCTGTATCATCCCTTGATTGGGATGATCCTTTGATCTCCTCTTGATTGGAAAAGATGAACTGGGTGGGGTTTTTTTTGGAAGTAACTGTTACTGTTGGGTGACCATCTATCTAAATGTGGCCATCAATCTCTTGCTAGATCCACCACCATGGATTTTAGGCAAGGTTTCTGCTCAGAGCAATTATTTTGACTGTTTTGGGTATATTTTGTGATAAGAGGATGAGGAACAGTACACAGAAAGGGTTCTACCCTGATTGTCACCCTCCCATTATTACAGTAAAGGTCTTCTCTTGGTAAGTCAACCTGTGGACTTATTTTAGTGGAAGACACAGCTTAGTGGAAATAACACATTCTTCAGTGTTTATGACTTTCATTGCTGGTAACACTGTCCATGTTGTACTGCTCCTTATGAAGCTTTCAGAGGCATTTCCTTTCATGCCTAACTTACATTAATCCTTATATTTCTGCTAAATACTGCATAAAATGTCTGTATCTATGATTATCTTTCATTCTGGTTGCTTTACTCAATATATTTATTTAAATGTAGATTTACTATTGGCCTCATCCATGATCCTTTCCCCTGGGATCTCATCACTGAATACATTGTTTTTAAACCATTGTAGATATAGACAAGTTGAAACGGAACCAGGATGAAAACTACTAATGTAATTATTGCTCCATTTGAGCCACTCTCTATTCCTGTTCTTTTCTACAGAAAATAAATGGAGCAACATCCAAAAATTCCCAGTCAAAGACTTTATATATTTTATGAATAGACTGATTAATCACTTGTATGTTTTCCCTGTGTAACTCTGAATGGGAGCAGCCACTTCATATTGGTTACAATGCCCAACAATATCAGCCTTTCTTGACCTCTGTGATAGACAAGTTCATGCAACAATGAAAACGATAGATTTAAAACTACAAAAATTATAAAAATTATTAAAAACATGTTAGTATTGCAAAGAAAGCTGGGTCTAGTTTTCAAATAGTTTGGAGAAAAAGTCTTACTTGTCCACATCCACTGCTGCCAAAATAAGCTGCAGATCCACCCTGCTGGGGAAAAGAAAAAAACAGCTCCTGATCCAAATATTCTCATTCACCCTTCTCATTTCCAACATTTTCAAGGGCTTTAGCTGCCAGGCTGCTTCAAAGGTAGAAGACCAGCTGTATCCAACTGCAAATTATTTGGTAAAATACTGAGTATGTTGAATACTAAAGTGTATCAGAAAGCTGAGAGCTGAATGCACTCCTTTCTACAGGGAAAAGTGCAGCTCAGTGAGCCTATTGTTGCCAGAGCCATATAAAAAAAAAGTTCACAGGACTTAATTCTCAAGAGATACTTACTACATTATTTCAAGTTAGGAACCACTGGATTCTCAATACATATATGGGAACATTACATACATGCTGTGTAATGACTAATGACTGACTGATGCTTACCTGTCCGTAGGAGCTGCCACCTTGAGACTGAGAACCCTGTAAGAAAGGCACTGAGTCAGTTGTAAAAAGAGCTGTGTATGTGTAGTCCCAGCACAGCAGAAGCAGAATCACAGAATACCAGAGAGAAAAGCTCATTTCCATTAAAGGTTCCTCTCTACTATGTTTCTTTTTCCCTCATGGTATTTCAGTGGCACAAACCAAATTCAAGAACCACTCAGAGAAACACCCTGAAGGAAAAAAACACCCATGCCCCAAAGCCCATTTACAGGACAGGCTCCTACAGAAAAGCTCAACACATTCCAGCAACAAAGTCTCACCTGGCCATAGGACTGGCTGCCTTGGGAACCCTTTAAATAAAGAGAAGATAATTACCACCTTGACAAGGAAGCTTCTTTATAGAGCATGATATCTACGGCAATAACAGCTGCATGTGGGATTCCCTAAAAGGCTCTTCCTGTGCCAGAGGACACAGAGCAGTGTGCTAACAGCTGTGCATCTGTGCAGCACATTGTCTTACTCTCTGCAGAAGCCATGGTCCAAATTGAGGCACAGACTACCAAGGGAAACATCACTCTCAAAAGTCTCCCAGTCATGCCAGTCACAGAGAGACCAGTGAAGAACTTTCTACAGAGCAGCCAGTTTGCTTACCTGGCCATAGGAGCTGCTGCTGCTGCTGCCTGAGAAACTTGGTCCACCCTAAGACAAGGACACCATTTGGTTACTTCTCTTTCAGTAAGGGGTCCAGCCTGCATTAGCTACAGCAAGCAACTACATCCTAAAGCCATGCAGGGCAGAGTGCAGAGCCAGGCATCTCCTGACTCTCCTGAGGATGCTGAGTGATGATTTCACACACTGGGATTCCAGATCAATGAGTAGCACTTGCATAGATGTTGAGTGAGAATAGACACTTTCAGAGAAAATGTCCATTAAAGTTCAAATTCTGAGGGTTTGCTAAGTGCCTTTAGAGTCCCAATTCTGAAGTGCTGTATTCTGACAGATGCTTACCTGGCCATAGGAACTGCCACCTTGAGGCTGGTACCCCTGTGGGAAATTAATGATTGATTCACAGTTACTCCATTTGTGAAGCTGTTGCCTCTCTACTGTCTATTTTTGAGGTAAGGAAACAGAATAAGGAATGTACAGACTCTACTGCTTAACTAAACTTATTTTGATATTTCTTATTCTGGAGAAATAGTTGATCACACTGTGTTTACTGAATGACAATCATAGAATAGTTTTACGTCTGTCTCAGACAGTACTCTGATCTTACGAGACTTTTTCAGGAAGGGACAAAACATTTTCTTATTATGTTTACTTTTCCTACTTTTTTTCAGACACTGGGCTTGGATGGCTAATGCTGAACACTAGGTGAATATTGGTTTCATATATTTGTATTTTCCATTGGCCCCAATTGCATAATTCCCTTAGTCTGAGAGAAAATTAGGGTGAAAAATAATTTTTAAAAATTAAGACAATCTTAGAAAAAATATAGCTTCATAAAATGGAAACAAAACAATGCAATTCAAAGTAGCAGGTCAAATGAATTAACCAGGGATGACTGTATTTTTTAAAAAAATTCTCATTAGTATAAAATTACTGTGGTTATAATTTGCTGTTGCAATCTGCCTTTAATTTAATCTCAAAAAAGTACAGTTTTTTCATGTACTTGCAGACCTGTGCCACAGCTGCCTGGCAGGGTTATGAAGACAGGAATTACCAAAAAAGTATTTGAAGTATGCTGTCTATTTTTGCTATCTGTCATAGAGATCCTGACAAAACTCATAGCTATCTTAGTGCTGCTTTATTGTACATAAAAACTGTGAAGGGAGGTAGACATTCATTAGTTGCAGGCTTCAAGATAAATTCTTCATTCAGCTGAGAATCTAACCCAAGCAAAAACTGATGATAAATTTGTATTATACCATCAATTGCAATGAGAACATCATCAAATAGACTATTTCTACCATAAATTTACAAAGTTCCACACCTGTGGAAAAGATAAGATAGCAGCAGAAATCTAGGATTGCTGTATATGTCTATGAGAAACACTACAGTCGTGTTCAAAACAAAACATTTAAAACAGATTCAGAGATACATTAGTTAAGAATTCAATGTGAATTGAAGAAAGAATATTTTAAAATTTGCTAATTTTTCAGGGCAATGGCACTTCACTTTCTCAAATGTTCCATTCCAACTAACGTTTACCTGTCCGTAGGAGCTGCCACCTTGAGGCTGAAAACCCTGTAAGAAAGGCACTGAGTCAGTTGTAAAAAGAGCTGTGTAAGTGTAGTCCCAGCACAGCAGAAGCAGAATCACAGAATACCAGAGAGAAAAGCTCATTTCCATTAAAGGTTCCTCTCTACTATGTTTCTTTTTCCCTCATGGTATTTCAGTGGCACAAACCAAATTCAAGAACCACTCAGAAACACCCTGAAGGAAAAAACCACCCATGCCCCAAAGCCCATTTACAGGACAGGCTCCTACAGAAAAGCTCAACACATTCCAGCAACAAAGTCTCACCTGGCCATAGGACTGGCTGCCTTGGGAACCCTTTAAATAAAGAGAAGATAATTACCACCTTGACAAGGAAGCTTCTTTATAGAGCATGATATCTACGGCAATAACAGCTGCATGTGGGGTTCCCTAAAAGGCTCTTCCTGTGCCAGAGGACACAGAGCAGTGTGCTAACAGCTGTGCATCTGTGCAGCACATTGTCTTATTCTCTGCAGAAGCCATGGTCCAAACTGAGACACAGACTGCCAAGGGAAACATCACTCTCAAATGTCTTCCAGTCACACCAGTCACAGAGAGACCAGTGTAATATTTTATAATATTACATTATAAAAACTTTCTACAGAGCAGCCAGTTTGCTTACCTGGCCATAGGAGCTGCTGCTGCTGCTGCCTGAGAAACTTGGTCCACCCTAAGACAAGGACACCATTTGGTTACTTCCCTTTCAGTAAGGGGTCCAGCCTGCATTAGCTACAGCAAGCAGTTACATCCTAAAGCCATGCAGGGCAGAATGCAGAGCCAGGCATCTCCTGACTCTCCTGAGGATGCTGAGTAATGATTTCACACACTGAGATTCCAGATCAATGAGTAGCACTTGCATAGATGTTGAGTGAGAATAGACACTTTCAGAGAAAATGTCCATTAAAGTTCAAATTCTGAGGGTTTGCTAAGTGCCTTTAGAGTCCCAATTCTGAAGTGTTGTATTCTGACAGATGCTTACCAGGCCATAGGAACTGCCACCTTGAGGTCTGTAGCCCTGTAAGGAAGGTAAAAAGTCATTTGTAAACAAAGCTATTTTGTCTTAGCACAGTAGCAACAGAAAAGTCTATTTCCTCTTAAAGCTTCTCTGTATTATGTTATTTTTTCCTTTATGGTATTTCAGTGGTACAAACTAAACTCATGGACCACTCAAAAACATCAGTAAGGTAAAAAAACAAGAGAGGTTCCTACAGAAAAGCTCAACACATTTCAGCAACAAAGTCTCACCTGGCCATAGGACTGGCTGCCTTGGGAACCCTTTAAATAAAGAGAAGATAATTACATGGACAGGAGCCTTTTTTAAAGAGCACAATGTTTATAGAAATACAGCTCTGTGGGGAATTCTCAAAAAGCACAAAGGAGACAGAGCAGTATGCTAACAGCCCTGCAATAGATTGTCCTATTCTCATCGGAAGCCATGACCGCCAGCCTTGTGCATATAGAACACCATTGATGCTGAGTAGTGGCCTCCCTGTGGCCCTAATCCCTAAATCCCATAGCTACCCTTTTGAAACAGTTTTCTGGTTGCATGTAGTGCTACAGAGAACATTGATGGACTTTGCATCTCTCCTACCCCCAGCCCCCAAGAGGAGGAAGACCTAAAGAGCCTTTATACTTGTGTTCATACTATGAATAGTCTCAGGTTTTAGTTTGCAATAATTTATGATGCCATTGTGTGAGTATTTTCTAGAATTCCTTCTCTTCTTTTTTTTCCACACAAGTAGCTTTATCTTCATGTCCTTAAGCAATGCTGGAAGGCATTGCACATAGTTCCATGATTATGATTTTTCATCATTCTTGATATGGCTCAGCAACTAATGTTTACAACTTTTGGAATTTGAGGTCTAATGTGCATGGGCTCTGAATCTATCAGTATGGGGCTGGTGGTGTGGTAATGAGCCTAGAATTGCTTCCTCTCAGGGCCTTGAGCCTTATGCTCCGAGTGGAATGCACTCATTTCACACCAACCCATCACACATGGAAATGCATTTGTGAGCATCACAAACAAAATCATTTGAATACCAATATCAGATGGCATTTTCATGAACAAAAGCCTGGGAAATAGAAATACCTGCATCCGTGAAATCCATTTTTAAATGCAGAAAATAATTTATTCACAAGTTGTGCTGGCCCTGTTTAAGTGAAGTCTATAGGAATATTTATAACACTTTTTAAGTTTACTCACGTGAATATAAGTACTGCTGCTGGTTTGCTGTTTTTGCCCACTCTACATAGGAACAAAAAAAAAGGTTATTTATTTTTAAGAGGAATTCGTTATGCATGAAGCCATTTCAAGAAGCAACTATATCCTTCTACCCACTAGACAGTTTGAAGGCTACAAATAGTTCATTACACTTTTTCTTACTTTATGCCATCTCCATGTGCTAGAAAAGTTATTTAAAAATCCTACACAAATAAAATGTTAAAAGTATTTATATATCTTGATATGATTTTCTTAATGAAAATTATTTGTATAATACATCTTTGCATCATATTGTGGTATTTGAAGTGAGTTTAAATAATTCTGCCTTTCAAATATACCTCACAAATTGCCTTAAACCCATATCTATTTGTATTCACATTATGAATGATTTCTTTTCATTAATAAGCACAACAAACTTTTGACAAAGGCTTTGCCAAAACAAAAATTGAAAAACCCACAGTTACAATTTAACGTAAGGAAAAGCACTGCACAAAATATTTTCGTTCCCAGAAAATATGTAGGTTATGAGAGGAATAAAATATTGTTGATATTTACACATTGAAAACAGCCTGTGTAATCAAAACACTGTACATTTAAAATCAGACATAAAATAACAAGGAAATCTTATTCCTTTCTTTGCCAGCATTCACCACTAGTCATGGAAGAAAATAATGTTGTACATTTTGAAAGCAATGGTTTTGGAAAGACAAATTTCAGCTGGGGTAAGCTGCTACTGATATTTCAATGAAAGTGAGAATTAGTTGTTGTAGTCTGATGGACTGGCATCTAATGGACTGACTAGGCATTAACAGTGGGATGGATGCTAATATGACAAAGAACTCAGAAAAATATGTCTGAATGATATTCATAACACTTTATAAGCATGCTTGCAATGAGATTAAACCGCAATCAATTTTCCAAGTGCCTGGTTATCAAAAAACAACATTACAAATGCAACAGTTCACCTGGGCATTAACAGCAGGATTTTAAAAATGTAATTCTGAGCTGGGTGCTCCCATTAAAAAATGAATTGTTTAAATGAAAATGGAACTGTGCAGGTTGCAATTTATATTTGATTGGATACTGAGTAACATTCAAGTTTTAGTTCTGGAATTCCATCCTCCTTCCTGAGCCGACTGAGATGGTCAAATTTTGCCAATTTTGAGAGCACAGTGGAATTTGCATACAGAAGTTTTAACATTTTTATGTGTAGAAAACAGCTGCAGTAGTCTTTATTCAGCAACCAGCTAAGATATCCCCTTTGCTGTAGTCACAGAAATGCCCTACTCCACCAGTGTAGTTTGTGATCTAAGATATCTTGAAGGTATCCAGACTTATATGTTCCCTAAGAGAGGAATTATTACTTAGTTTACTAAGGCAAATCTTCATTAAAAATTCAAATGCAATTGAGAAAAAAATGTCTACCTGTACTATGATCCTTGTAGCAGAGCTTCCCAAACTCTGAAGAAAAAATCCAGAAACAAAGAAACATAATATAGCACATTTAAGTGACTTGTTTAATGCAATGCACTTAAACAGAAGATACTAAGTTGGACTATTTAGTTTGTGAGAATAAAGGGAAAAGTTGTACGTGTGATGTACTGCGTACCAGTTCTAAACACCCAGCATTAAGCTAGTTTATTCTCAGTTCTGAAGGTTTGGGGAGGCAGAGTGACCCTACTAAGTAATTTTCTACTCTTACATCTCTGGTGGAGAGTAGCAGAGCACAGGTTATGTGCACCACCTTTCTGCACTAGCAGTCAGCTTGGGATTTCCAAATGTGGGGAGGGAAGCTGAGACATCATCAGCCCTCCAGCCTGTCTCACTGTCACCCGCATTGCACATACATCAACACATACAGATCCATTTCCTCATCCCGGCATTTTTTTGCTGAATTCTGAGGCATGAGGGACAAACATGAAAGAGTAGCAAACACCATCCTGAGACAACTGGTTTGATCCCATAAGAACTATAATGATACTACAGGAATCAAAAGAAAAGGTATTCTTACCTGAGGGAAGGTGTGACGCTGCAAAGAAACAGAAAAATCTTTCATTATTTTGCACAAGGGCTTGCCCAAACAAAATATTGCAGCAGAGAAAAGGGACCCTTATATTTCAGATGCCATACATAGAGGAATGTGAAAGAGTAATATGAAAAGGATGGCATAGAATAAATGCATCTTAACCTTTATTCAAGTTAGAACAACCTGTTCTATTAGAAATTCAACATATATAAAATATTACGTTATAAAAGTTCACTTCAAGCACCTGAAGGCTAAACTTAGTTTTAATTCCAAGTAAGCAGAGTGGAAATGTAATACTTTAAAAATGAGAATGGAAGTAAACTTACAGAAGAAAATTGCAATAGAAACAGAAAATCAAAACTATGTGGGAACACAGAGATTACATAGATGGAGAGAACTGGTGTCTGCAGCTGATCCATTGTCTCTGCAAGTATTAAGAGCAATCACAGAACCACGAGGTTTGTACCTATCTTGTAACACGTCTTCCCTGAAGATAGCTATACATGTAGGGTAAATCCTGCCTGCCAAAAAATTGTCTCCAGGAATATTTCTTAAAATTAAAAATATTGATATTTGAAAGCTTTTTGGGTCAAAGTTATTTGTAGGGAAAATGAGTAGAGAAAAACAGCTTACCACAGGTGGGAAAGGGTTGCTGTTGGCAACGACCACTACCTATGGAGAAACCAGAGGAAGCTATTTACTTACTATAAAGATTATTTATATATTGCTAAATATTTCAGAAAAATGAAGAATACTAAAATGTGTAAATTTACAAACTCTGATAATAATGCTATGGAAGGTCCCTTTTACAAAACGGCATTTTTATAAAAAAAATTGATGCACATCACCAAGCAAAGAATGACTATTCAAACTATTTATACATAGTTTACACAAGAGTGTAAGCAGATAAGCAATTTGCCCCCAACCACATAATTACGCAGGTGTAGATGCAGAAGCAGGATTTCCTGACTTGTACCATATTTACTTGCCTGTACTGTGTGCCCTTTTTGATCCTCAACTTTCCACCCCAAACTAGAATATAAATTTATTTTGTCTCTGTTCAGTATTATGCTATAAAATAAAAAAACCTTGATACTGAGTTCATTCAAAAAGCCCCGAAATAAGCCAAATGCAATAATTGTATCTTCTGCTGTGTTAATATTCTCTCATTAGAAGCTCTCTCAGGCTCTAAGAACCAAACCAAATCATATGAATCAATCTGGATTAAAGCCAGAAAACTCTTGACTGAAATAACAGGAGTCATGCCAAGTTATAACTGTAAGAATTTTTCCCTTTAAATAGGAGTGCTTACCTTCTTACTGGAATCTGAACTGCTTGAAGGGACAGACTGTAAAAAATACAGAATTAATTGGTTGCTTAGGTGAATGTATGGCAAATTAACTACAGCACTATTCTCCACAAGAATATTATACTAACATGATACTTGCAAAGTACCAAAAAAAGTAAAATCTGAAGAAAATTAATGTATTGGCAATTAATAAATGAACAGCTACAATAAATCAACTAGTTTACATTGTTTTAAAAAGCCCAATTGTTTTGCTAATTTTACAGAGTATATTTTACTGTATAAAAGCTGCAAATATTTCATCAAATTGAAAGCTGGTTTGTAGGAAAAAAAATCTATCAGTAGGAAAAAAAAAAAAGCACTTCTACCTTCATCTAAAACACTAACCCAAAACTAAAAAAATACCCCAACCTTTTAATTCTTAGTAACCATCAAACGAAGCACTGACTTTTGAAAAAGCATAGTAAAAGTAACTGGTGTCCATTTATAGAATAAATAATTGATTTTGGTGGAAAATAGAAGGAAGGATACAGCAACAAACACCAAATATGTAATTCATCTGATGAAGTTATTTCCAGGTATGATCATTACTAAATCATTTGAAGAGAGTTTTCCTTTATCCCCTTTCACAAATCTAATTATTGTTTGGTAAATTTGGGCATAACTGCTTAGCTTTTGTGTACCTTAGAAAGGTAAAAACATAATGGAAAATACAGTTACCTGGCCATAAGTAAGACCACTGCCGGATAAGGATGCACTCTGAAATAAAAATATAAATCAGGTATTTATTTATACAATAATTTGCTAATTATTAATTTATTTTCATGTGAAAAATAAATAAATGAGATGGACAATAGAAACTAATTAAAGAATTAATATGCAAAGATTGTAAAGAACCCCTAATAATATTCCAAAATATCTACAGAAATTAATTTTACCTGATAAAAAGCATTACACAGTAAGAATTCTGGCATTTTAGTCAGGAAACAAATTAAGAGTTTCTACTAGGTGATATTGTGTATCACCTATGTGAACATATACACCTTAAAACTTAAATTATTAGGCTTTGAACTGGCAGTGTAACATCTTTTAATTTTGGGATTTAATTTCAGAATAATACCTCAAGCTAACGGTATTATCCTGAATATATTTAGGAAGACTTCAATAGCTCTACAGAACGGTACCAAATGCAATTTTCAATAAGTAGATGAGTTAAGAAGCATAGTAAGAGACAATCAGTAAAAACATATGTAACCAGCTTACATCTCTGCAGGCTTGTAGGCCATATGCACCAGCAGCACCTCCCTAAGACAAAAAATAAACCAGTTATTTCTCATCAGTGTTTTCTATTTGTAGCAGAGACTCCCACATGAACATTCATTAAATAATGCCATTGAAAGCTAGGAGCTACTATGAATATAGTGATGCTGGGGACAAAAAAAGAAAATGTAAAAATAGTGCTTACAGGGCCACATCCACTCTTGCTTATTGTGTAGACTACTCCACCCTGAAATAAAAACAGAAGTCAATTATTTCCATATAAAAAACTCAAATGGGCAAGAGAGAAAAACCCAATGCCATGCTATTTATGGCATGAAAAGCTGTGCAGCTGACAATGTGCATATGCAAGCAAGGGATAAGCAAGTAAAGAGGTTACCAGGTCGCTGGCACTGCCTATATAATAATTCTAATTTAGTGTGAGACATCATCTGTGTTTCATATAAGTTTCATCAGCTTTGTCATTGGTCATGAAATCTTTCAAAAGGTTACTGAATGGCTCATATTTTATAAAAAATTAATAACTTTAAGTAGTTATATGACAAGATGAGAAACTCAACTCTTAGAAAAGAATATGTACTATGTATATTTTAAAAATACAAGGAATAAAACCAGGTTTTAGCATATGTTTTAGCATATTTTCTCTGTATCTGGTAATTCATTACAAGCAGTAAATATTGAAGAAATGGAATATTACCAGATAATTCACTAATTTATATAACCACTAGTAAGTAGTAAGAAATATGTCCTTGATAATCTCAAATCAAAAAACCGGAGACTCACCAGAAAGTATCTAAGAGTTAAAGAGAAAATAGGCATATGAATGGTAGTGGAGATAATTAACTAAAAAATCAAGTATACATTGCTGTGATGAATGAAGTGAAAGTGGTGACAAGGCACACATGCATACCCCAGAAGTTTTAAAAGGCTAACTAGACAGTGATAGCCCCAAATGTTCAACTGCAAATATAGTCCAGTGTTAAAAGCAATGCAGACATTAAACTGGAGCAAGCTATTGAGTTCAAGAGAGTGGAGGTAGTGAACTTAGCCCAGGTACAAACACACTGTTTGCTAGATAAACACCTCTGCCATTATGGGTTAGCTAGCAAAGAAGATATTTCAGCACAGTAGATGTTATAGAATTTTAGTCATTGAAGGTTACTGAAGGAAAACATACAAATGCTGGAATTTGGGACTCATACCTGACTGCCTGAATAGCTGCTCTGAGAGGAACCGGAAGGTCCAACCTGAAAAGAAGCCAGACTGGTATTTATTACCTTGCTGAAAAATTATTTTAAATAAGTAATTTTCAGAAAAGAAAATTCTACTTGGTGGGAAAAGGAAGAACCCAAAAAGTAGTTTTCTATTACTTCATTCCACTGATATTAATCAAATTATTTCAGAGATTTTTCAAGACAAATAATCAACACTGTGCCAATCCAGCTGTTATAAATAACATAATTCTGCTGCTTGCATCCTTTTTATTTGACCTCACACACTTGATGTCCATCATTGAGGAGGAGATCTATACTACCACAATTATTAAAAAGCAGATGAAAGCTTTTTACTAATATGACTATGTAATCATTAACATATTTGCTGTAAAAAAGCAAAGAAGCAAAAGAGGCTTCTCCACTGAGCTGCCAGTGAAAGTTTTCAAAGGAAAATAATCAAATAGCTATATTTTATATCAAGATCATGGTTTGCAGAAGATAAGTAAATAAGTGAGCTTGAAGAGCAAGAAAACACTAAGAATAAAGAGTGAAAAGAGAAAAAAAGAAAACTTCTATTATAGAGCTCCTACAGATTACCAGAGAGAATCTGCAGAAGGAAATGGTAACAAGGCTGACCACCCCTTATACAGTTTTGGATTTTCAATCAAAAAAGATAAACTAAGAAAAAGAAAATTAAATTGAGTTACAAGGGGGATAAAGACATGTCTAGAAGCAACTTTTGACTAGGCCTTGAGATCTTGGGCAGTTAGCAGCATGTTAATTTCTTTGGAGGAGGAATATTTACCATGATGCATCGGCCTGTTGAGTAAGTTCCTCCACGCTGCAAGAGAATACAGGTTCCAGTTACTGTTTATTGTAAAAATATCAAATTACTTTAAATAGGAAATCAACTGAATTCCTGGTCTGAGTGAAGAAATCAAGTGTTTAATTGCTGACAATATATTACACGTTTTAACAATCTCATCTGCAAACTGATGTTAACTAATTCAAAATAAAAATACATTCAAAACTGAATAAAAAAAATGAAATCATAAACGATATCTTGCTAGGAAAGTAATTTGAACGGTACAATAGGTTCTTCATGCTACAAGCATGAAACAACTGGACCAGTAGGAGAAGAACTCTAAAACTGAGGATCCTGGAACTTGGGAAATTGAAGAAAAATTGCTCTTACCTTGTTACATTCTAATTCTATCATAAGCTGTGGGGAAAAAACAAAAGAGAAAGCATTACCAAATTATGCAATGAAAAAAAATAAAAGCAGCTTATTATAGGAAACAGAAAATACACTTGGTGGAGTGAGAGATTTAAGACAGGTGTTCAGTCTTGGTTACATCCCAAGTTCACACAAATCACTGCTGCTGCAGTCCAATACAGTAGGAGACTTTCTTTACTTTAGCTGCCAATGTTTAATATGTTTCATAGAAGCATGATTCTTGGCAAAAAAATGTTACCAACTCCTTTCAAGAAGATGCTAGAGTTATAGTTCCCAGGGGATGAAACAGCAGTTAAGAACAGCACTGTACCTCAGAAGTACAGTACAGTTCTATAACCAATTCTATTTTCTTTTTTTTTTTTTTTTGCTTTAAGTCATGGATTGTTTTGATTGTTTTGATAGATTGATTATTGCTTTTCTCTTTTCTGTAGGAGAAAAAGAGTGTTAACTTCATTTTTTCATCATTTTTATAAGAGGATTAGGCAGTTAAATTAAAATTATTGAAAACATCTAATGGTTTTGCCTTAGTTCATGAATAAATGACAACAAGTGTATGTCTCGTATCAAGCCAAAGATACTTTAATTACTGTATTGATTTCTATCTATCAAATAGACTAAAACATACCTTCCTTTTACTTTTTCCTGTTGCATTAACTGGCTCAGAATGCATAGGTGTGAGAGTTTTGCTTTGAATTCCAACCCAAAAGTTCTCTAGATTTTGAACAACAGTTGCGCTAGAGAGAAAACAAAAGAATTTATTTTCTATCAGCATATTTAATTGTAAAATACTAATAAACTCTTGTCCCCCTTTGTCCCCAGCCAAGAATATCCACTGTGTTCTGGTTTTAAGTGCATACAGTACAAGTCTCATAGAATACTTTTCCTTGTAGTGGCTTGTATTATCATCAAGCATAACTTTGAAGATAACTCAGAGATGCTGAGAACAAGCAGAAGAGGGATAGAGACTGTTTGAAGAAGCTCTGACACCAGTGAGGAACATTGGCTCAAATGTCCATAAGAATTGTCCCATATGCTCTGACAATCTGCATCTATGATGGTGAACTGATTCTCATGGCAATAATGAGTGGAAGCAATTGTGGTTTTGCATTCTTTTTCCTGCTCTTGGTATTCCTCAAGATTTAATGAAGTAAGGCAAAGGTGGCCCTAGCATAAATCTGCACTTCAAACAGTACAAGCTATTGAATATTTAGGTATTTTCCAATACACTTCAAGCATGCATTTGTTAGAGTAGGTGGTGTTTTTACAAGGTTCACATCTGCAAGAAATGTAGCATTAAAAGTAGGTTAAATATGTCTTCTCATGTTTTCAGAAGTTAGTTCATAGTTCATACATTTATTTTAAAATTTATATTAGAAGAATTTACATCAAATTACTATTCTACCACTGTTCAAAATGAAGAAAGGTATAACTGAATGGGTCTGAATTTCATTTTTCAGGGAAGGAGTTACAATCATATTTTGTTGCTGTTGCAATTAAAGAATTCAAAGTGCAAAAAATGGCTACTTGAAGATCCATTAATAACATTATACTTAATGAATTATTTACATATATTAAGATCTTTAGGACATTGACTTTTACAACTATATCTTGAAATGGAAATCATTTAATGAACATAGTGTGAAGTTATGGCAAACTGAAAAAAACTAAGTTGGACAGGAATATCTCAAACAGCAGCACAGGTCTATCTCAGTATAGAAAGAAAATTTCAAGACAAAGAAAAAAAAAGAAAAACAACTATTTACATAAATTGAAGTTCTTTAACATCATGTGGAGCAATCCATGTTGTTGTAACCTTCTGTTTCACGTCTGAATTGGCATTACTCACTGCTGAATTCTGCAATTAAAAAGAAATACATATAATTATATAAGATGTAGGAGTGATTTTTAGCTATATTATTACAGAAACTGTCTCTACTACAATAGGTAACACTGATGTCCTGATACAAAGAGCCAGTGAATTTCTATATTAGGTTCATATCACGTATAAAGGATAGATGAAGTTCTTGAGAAAACCTAACCTTTTAAACTCTACTGAAGAAGTAGCCTTGCCATATAAAAATGATCCCTACTTCTATTATTTTAAAGAAACCCAAGCTCCAGTAATTATTCCAAAGATCACACACATACCGTCATGTTATGGCATTCCAAGCCTTTAGTGTTTGGATCTGTAATTTTAAAAGTACCAACAGGAACATCTCCATCTATTTCTCGAGCTTGTAGATTAAATCCTTTAAACCCAGCATCTCCAAGTGCTTCTAGAGTTACTGTGAAAAGAGGCATTTTGAGAAATGTAAATTTCATATACCACCAAAACTGCCTAAGTGTTTACCATGCAATTTCCTTCACTCCAAGGCACAAGAGTGCATTGTGCACAATTCTGCACGGTGCAGAAATTACTTTAAGCCCTGTACAATTCTAAAAGAAAAACATTTAAAACACATTTCTCAATTATAAGGGGAATGAGAATAAAGGTAAAGGAAAAAAATTGGAAAGGTAAAAGTAAAAGTAAACATGGAATTTATGATTTACTGACAATTTCAAAAGGAATTCTGCTCTACCAAAAGAGCAGTGGCCCTGCTGTGAAGGTGCTCCATCCAGAGAGCAATTTGGGATTAGGAAAACAAAAAGGGAGTTTAAGCCACAATAGCTTCGCCTCCTGCTATGTGATAAAATCTGGGATGCAGCTCTTAGAAGGGTGACTCAAAATGTATCACCCTTAAGTAGTCTCATACTGCGTCCTGAATGTCTATTTTCCTGTAGGATGACAGCATGTGAAGAACTAATGAGTAGGATCCCTTTGTATTGCAGGGGCCTGATTCAACAGCAAATAATCAAATACAAAGTTAACGAGCAACTAATTATTAGTCCAGTTTTGCTAGCTGTTCCACTCAATTTTACTTTTGTCACAAAAAATTACAGCAGAAAGTTAAGATATATTTATTAGATAAAGAAAAAAGAAAGAAAAAATGCATTTTCAGTTATACAAGTATGTCCATACAGATATAAAACATAAAATATAATATCTCAGTTATATATGAATAAGATTGAAGTTAAAAAATAAATTATCTAAACTGAGAGGGAAATGGGGGGATTTTTATGAAGATTGGTAATTCTGGAAGTCATGGACAAAGATTTTATGTAATTCAGATTGTTTACCTTGGACTTCATTTCCTGGCTCAAAGTTATCAAAAGATACAGCAATAATATATGGTGGTGCAGATGTCTGTGGTTCAACTTCATAGTTTGGTAACAGAGAATCACAATCAATTGAGGTATTTGTCTGTGGAAAACCAAGGATTCCAGGCAAAAATATCCCACAGAACAGAAAAACAAAGCAGGAGTGTTTCCTCATCTGTGGAACAAAAAGACAATACAGGTCATAGTAACTTCTTTAAGTAGTCGCCATATTTGGCAAGTATCAGCGTTTCTCCAGGACAAGAAACAAAGCAAGCCTAGAAAGCTGCTCTTTCTTTGCATTCATGTATTTTCAAGAAAAAAAAATTACAATAAAATACTTATATACACTGGCAGAAAAGTGCAGTAAGAGACACAAATATTATAATTTAAAAATATGGAATTATTGAAAGGAGTTTAAATTTTCAGGTTACATATCAGCAATCCATTAACAGACATGTCTGCTGCATTACACTTTTGAACTAGAAAAGTCCTTAAAGCAAAGTTCCTCATTGTTACCCTGGCAGATTTAGCTCAGCTCCTTGGCTAAGCAAGAACTCAGAGGGAATCCTTGCTCTCTCAAACTGTAGATATAGAGCATGTTATTAACATGCTCTTCTTTGACTGCTTTCCCTACTCTCACTTTCAAGAGACAGTCAAGAAATCTAGTTAAATGCCCTGGAGAACTCTTAAAGATTTTCAAATATTTGTTTCCTGAAGGACTTAACAAAAGATTTCTGCAAAGTCCTCTGGAACTTCTGAACATTTTAAAAATACTAAATAAATACTGCATGCTTCCTATTAGTAGAAGAATGACTATAACCAGTAAAGAAACTGTAACCAGTACAGAAATTCACAACAAATAACTAAGGGATAAGACTTGAAGTAAAATTTTCCAGGACTGTCCAGGAAGACAAAATGTATTTTCTTTATAGTTCACTTGCAATGATGGTAAACTGTTTCCAAGAAAGAAAGGAAAGATTTCCCAAAAGTATTCTCAGGTATTTAATATCAGATTTTTCAGCCCATGTTAAAAATCTAAATATTCAACTGGCACTGAATAATAAGCACTACTTACTTAAAAGGCCATTACATCTTATTAAGAACTCACTCTTCCAGCTAGAAAATTGCTGATACAGCTGTTCAATCTCCAGAAGTCTTTAATAATGCTGTTTTACATGCTATCTGCTACAGGATTGCCTCATGTGACACAACAGACAGTAACAGAAAAAGTGGTGATATTTACTTGAGATTTTTTAAAGCATTTCAAACACAATGTAAGAGATATGTTCAATTTGTACCATCTACCTGTGTATCTTAATTCATGCAGAACTGTGTAAGATCATTTGGTTTTGTATGTGCTAATGAAATAAGTAACAGAAGCATCTGAAGCAGGGGAAATATACACAACTCTGAACATTCATGTACTTAACTCTGAACTTCAACAACTTTTTAAAAAGGCACTGAGTCAACAAATAATAAAACAGGTGACTGTGAAATGCTGAAAGATTTCCAAGTAGGATGATGAAGGTTTGCACGGTGTCACAACTACTCAGAGCACCAACCAGGAAAGTGATAGATGCAAGTTATCACGTCTCTAAAGCAGATGAAGGCTGCACCTCTCCAAAGCCTCATCAAAGTGTCACTCTAATGGGATCCTGGTGAGCATCATGCTTTGGTATCAGCACGCTGGGCGCGGTTATCCAATCTTTTGTGACGATTTTGACGTGGCCCACCTCTAATTAAGTTTTAAATACAGCATGTGGGTGCTATTATATCAACAGATGCAGTAAACAGTGATTTAATATGAACCAGTCTGTGTGTTGTTGAAATCTTTGTCTGACTCATGGAGAGATGGAAAAAAAAAAGTCTGTTTCTAATTAGATGTTCCATTTCAAAGCGCAAAGTCCTAGTTTAGCTAGGATTGGAAAATTGTCTGGAACTGCACTCTGGCATGAAAGAAAGCCAGTCTGAAACCTTTCCTCTATTTCTTGCTAGAAAAGAGCCAGAAATACAAGTACAACAAGTCCAAACATGGCTGAGATGCCTTCTCTTTGCATCAGCTCTCTGATTTAATAATTCAAGAGGTATTTTAAGAGTCTCATCATGTCATCTTTTGGAACTAGCTTTTAGATGAGAACGAGAGATATTAGCATCTTAAAAAATTCCAAGTCCAGACTTGAGGCAGAAAACTTCCATGGACTCTGAGTTCCAATACATAATCCATGCAATCATGTTACCTTGCATTACATATTTTACATTTTCTCTGTGAAACATGTAAAAAACCAAAAATTAAATATTTATAAAATAGAAGCATAGAGAATTCTGGCAAATAAATGCTATTTGCAAACTTCTAATTGGATATAATGATGAAAAATTAATTATATCCTCAGTTACTTCATCTGATGGAAAAATTTTAATTATTTTTTTATCACAGATTCAAACCTTTCTCCCTATGAATCAACAAGGCCCTCAGCTTTCCAACACCTGAACTGCTACCTTAAGAATCCTACTCCATATTTAGTCTAATATGTCTTTAGGCCAACAATTAAATCCTTGCTAGTTAGCTACTGCATTCAAAGTCTACTGGGCTCGGGAAGAGTCACTTTGGTGGTTTGCTCCTCCAAAGCCTTGGGCAAACTTCTGAATAGAGACAAATAAATATAGAGCATTTAATGAATATGATAAATACCTCTCCATAATTTGAAAAACACAGTCCTTGCAAGTCCATACTGACAACAGTTTAAGACTAGCTCCTGTATACCCCTTTCTATTCCCATTCTTTATGAGTATTTTTCTCCCTCTCCTAGGTGCTCCTGATGAGCCACAGACACAATTCTTTAGCCCTTGAGAATAAGCATCACCAGTTAGCGTGCACCCTGTCCACCACATCCCCAGCAACACACCTTATCGACCAAGTGCTGATGCGTGGGCATCCTCCGGTGGCTCTGTGGTCAGTGCGGAGGAGCTGCAGCCGGGCAGTGCTGGTGCCCAGCAAGATGAGACAGAGGAGGTGGAGGGCTCGGCCAATCCGTGCCAAGGCGGGAGCCAGCGCGGCCAATCAGGGCCAGCTGTGCATCCTACCTGGAAATTGGGACACCACAGGTGGGACTGTCCTGCCCAGAGCTGGCGGTGACAACACCCTCCTCACAGGTGAGTCACGCCCCTCTGACCTTTATCGAGGCATCTGGCACAGGCAGGGCTTCTGAAGGCTGGTAGCCTAAACCAGTATGTCAACTAAAATCAAAAGAATTATGCTATACTAAAACCCCTTACTAATATTTCATAACAATTCCAGTAAAATATTCTATATTAGTCTTATTAATCTGTTACCACAGAGTATTCTGCTGCTGCTTTTTCATTTTCTACTCCCTTTTCACAGTTGGAAAAGACTTGGAAAATTCTAATGACTTTCATAATTCCAAGCATTTTCTCAGAGCAAAGAGTTAATGAGGCTGTTTCTCCTCATGCACCTTGTGGGAAGAACCTGAAGTTATTGCAACTGACATGCACTCAAAAGTAACATTTTTTTTACTCTTCAGAAGATTTTCACAAGGTCTCTACCAGAGACTGGGAGAAGTCCAAAAGGTGAATGACATAAAATAGAATAGAGTGTTTTCAGTTGGATAGGATCTAATTTGTCTAATTCATGTCTGTCCAAATGCCTCTAAAATACTGACAGCCCTGAGGCTTTGACCACCTCCCTAGGAAACCTGTTACAGTGCACGACCAATCTCTCAGTAAAGAAAAGCTTCCTAATGTCTACTCTGTACCTCCCCCAGAGCAGCTTTGAACCATTCCCACACATCATGTACTGGACACCAGGGAGAAGACATCAGCACCTCCCTCTCCACTTCCCCTTTTCAGGAAGTTGTGGAGGTCAATGAGGTCACCCCTGAGCCTCCCTTTCTCCAAACTAGACAAGCCCAAAATTCTTTGGTGCTCCTAACAGGACATTACTTTCAGCCCTTTGTTGATCTTCTCTGGACATTTTCAAGGACCTTAGCAATATGACAGACATTCCTATTTAACCAGAAAATTTTGTGAATCTATGAGTCTTCGGTTAATGTAAATCCTTTAACCAAAGACTGTTTATAAGAGCCTTCTTCAATTCCTTAATGTTCATTCATTTAAAATGTATTTAAATTCAAAATACTCACAGCATTTTAAGAAAACTAGCTATTTTTAAGTTTCCGTGCATTTAACTAACTGTATTATCTTTCAGTTAATTGCCTTTAATGAGTAGCATTTTATTTATATTGTTCCATTGTGAAATGCCTTATTTCCTATCTGCTGGCATCCATTGGGAAGGAGATCATAATCTTTCTTCTCTTACTATACCACCAAACTTACCATTAATACCAATGTTATAAATAGCAATACAAAATCATGCTGCACACCACAAATGCAATAGCATACCAGTAACACCATCAAATAAATTACACAGTAAAGGAATGACAAGTGCTCACACCAGAAACACATAACCAAAGAGATGGGATCTTGCAAATGCATAATGCAAGACCTCCTTCACAACCAGTCAGAAGATACTGAGAGGTAACCAGAGGGATCAGAACTGTTTCTCCAGGCTACTTTGGGCAGCAGTGAGCACTCCATGACTATTTGATTTGACAGTCAGATAGATAAATGTCAGGCAATGAATTGCTGTAATCTTGGTAATATGGTTATAAAGAAGCATAGATAACACAAGGAATATGCTTTTGTTGGCTGTAGCACTAATAAAATACTACTGTGAATAAGCTGGTAAAGACTCAGACCATTAGTTTGCAATGTGAGAGCTGTAAACATGCGTCCATCTTACACAACATTCTGCTGGCAGTTTATTTCAAAGGAACAGTATTCCCACTGAATCAAACAGAGGAGACTGATTCTGTATTAATTTACCTGTACTATAAAATGCCAGTTTAAAAAACAAAGTCTTTTTTGGGTCTACACACTTGAAAGGAATATTTTGAGATCACAATTTAAATACTAGTTGAACAAGTGGTAAACTCCCGACTCTAGTGAAACCATGATTACAAAGTTTGCTATGTACTGAAACTCCTGTGCAGAACAACACTACACTGTGTGCCCATGGAATTCCCTGGTGCTTGGAATGCCTTCAATGCAAATTCCCGTGGGAATATTAGCCTCTTTTTTTAGATCTCTGATTGTATGCAGCCCTTATGGAGTTAGCTGGTCTTTCTTTCAAATAATTACATTAGATTTGTCCCACCAACAGCGGGCCAATGCATTTTAGGAAGAAGCCAGGGAGCATGGCGGAGATGCCAGAGCCCAAAACACTGAAAGGAAGGGGATACCTACTGGGCAGTGGATGAAAATTTTAAAGGGTACATGGTGGACACAGGGGAAGCCAGGTACTCACATAAGCAAAAGACTGTCTTCTTGAAAAAAGGACTGCAAACCCTGGCAGAGTTTCCAGTACTACCTTGTTTCTACTAAAAGCTGTTTAAAATAAATCAGAGTAAGCAGCCCACTTCCTTCTTCCTCACTGACATCAGGACCTCCAACCACTTTCATGACCCTCAACAGCTTTCTGCTTGCCCTCTGCAAAAACGGAGCCAAAGATTATTTTTAATCTGGCAATTTACATTTTTAACTGGAAATGTTAGAAAGCCTAAAAAACTTTCAGCTAAAGCTAACATAAATAACATGGTAAAATAGGTGATGTTCTTTTCATCAGGGTCTGGTATCCTTCTCAAACTGCTTTGATGTTTCCCATAGGCAATAGACACAATCCTGAGTCTTGGCCTGGGCAGGAGAATTGGCAAATTCTTTGCTCAGATGCCTCACATGCGCTGGACACAATGAATGTTGCAACAGTAGCCGCTCCAAAATGATTTCAGAGAAAATGTACATAACAAGTGCTCTTACAGATATGGAGTTGAGCTTATAACAATCTATGTCTTTTGTTAAGTACTCCAAACTGACCCTATGGAACAGTAAAAGTGAGTGGGAAGGGACAGAAAGAAACTTCATTTCTTCCAAGCACTAAAAGTCACGACTATTTCTGAACATCCTTGAGGCCTCTTAAGCGCCAGGTGCCTTCCCAAGCTCTTCCTGTCCTTTTCTTTGTTTCCTCCTTGCTTAAAAAGGGAAGGTCAAGAATAATCCCTACAAATGACAGAAATGAAATTTGTTCTCCGGACATCTATTTTGACCATTTGAGAAATTTCTGTAATATTCCACATTTCATCTCCAAATTAAAGCAGCTTTCTCAATTTATAGTGTTAGTGTAATAAGAGGATGTTATAGTTGTACATTTTTTGTGTATAACTCCAGAGTAATCAACAGGAGTTATTTTCAAAAACATTCTAGTCTAAATTTTCTGGTTAGGATTCTTAACAACTATGTGAATAAGGATAAAATGAAAAGATACATTTATTTAATCTTCCTTCAGAACCAGCATGTCTCCTGCCTTATACTAGCATGTTAATATTTACATCTTGTTTCCAAGGACTTAAAGTATTGCCACATCTTTTTATTTATAGAGGAACATTTTGCTTCCTATGCTCAATAAATAGATTCCCATCTTGAAAAAACATCAAAATATCACACAGTAATATTACATATTTAAAATATTCTAGATATAAATGTAGTGTTATTCTTCTGAAAAAAATATGTTAAAAAATTGTAAAACCAAATAAAATTTACGTAGTATATTTTGTTCTCCCAAGGAAATATGTTAAATGTCTTCTTGATAAACATTCAACTCTCTGATAATTCAGAAAAACGTATTTTTCTAGTGAAAAAAAGATATGAAAATTATCCTTTCCTACATATTTAAAAAATTCAACTCCTTGTTGTCTTTAATTTCTTGTCTTCAATCATGTTAGCACTTTTCCTGTCTGATTTAAACCCTGCCAACATCTGTGTAAAAAAGAAGTAATTCTATAAATAACAAAATGGTTCACACCCTCAATGTCCTAGATAGATGAAGTCACTGGGAGACTTACATGAGAATTAGTAAGCAAAAAACAGGTTTGCCTTGACTTGACATTAGAGTAGAAAGGGAGTGATCAAATGGATTACTTCTACCAAACCTTTTGTGTCCCAGTAGAGATGAGGATGAACTGTGCAGGGCTGATGGGTGCCATGCGCTTACGTGCTGCTCAGGAGAAACACCTGACAGGAACAGCACATACAAGAGCAATGACATTATGAGCATTGCATCACGTTATCTCAGGCATTGTGCAAGCTAACAAGTGCTATTGTCCCTATGTGCTTTTAAGGTGAGTGGCTGGGTGTGGCTGCAAACATATGCAATACTTCATATAAGCCACAGTGACTACCATTTGTTAGTGATTTACCAGACTCTACATTCAGATTTAAGTAAACCTAAACATGTTAGTGGAATGGAAGAAATTACAGTAGACAGATCCTGCTACCAAGATATGCAGTCCACAAGAAAACCAGAGCCTTAACATTAACAATGAAAATTCACTGTTTTCTCAGTCATGGAAAAGATAAATGGTCTCTCTTACATACATTACCTACTGGTATTACTGAAAAATTCTCTTTGACTGTAATTTGTATTTAAAAATCCAGAACACTTCAAGTACCACTGAAATATGTTTACAGGCTATTTCTAAGTCCCTGTGGCCTAGAAAATTCTGCATAGTGGGGTTAAGGCAGTGCACATCTCTGCCTGTATGGTCCACTCACTAGTGAGCAGCTGGGATTCAGACATGTAAATTCAGCTCTAGAGCTTCTGCCAATCAAGCAGTACTGGGTCAAAAGCCGCGTAGATATAGGATACAAAACTGGATTGTATAAACTCCCTGTGCTGGTGTACATCCAATAATTGAAAAATGTTGGCTGCTTAGGCTAACTGAATTTTGGGTAATTTGAGGGACACATCATTGCATATCTGTAACAGATACCCATGAGACCTGCACCACTGTGTGATCAAAAAGGGCATGGATCTGTTATTAATATACATAGAGCTGAAGCTTCTAAGAGTTTCTTTCAATCTCTCAGGCCAAGAGGAAGATGTCCTTACTAGTGAACATTCCTTTGGAATTCAAAATCAACTTTAAACAATCGCTATTAACTTCTTCAAAAGTGTGACAAAAGGTTAAGTAGATTACTTATCTTTGTGTCAATCTATACAGGTTGTTCTTAGGTAAGAGAATGTGGCTGTAGATTTGGGTAGTCCCAGTTTCATCATTTACAGCAGCCAAAAATCTGTCATCCTGGAAAGAAGCATACTTTTTATGGGAAGAGTTGTGCACTCCTTGTGCACAACTACTGGAGAGCAGAAAGGATGCAGAGCAAAGAGGGAAGGTATGATGGGCTCATGTGGTTTCCAATAATATCCAATTCCCAAGAAACAGCCAGTTAATAATATATTTTCCAGGACATGACCAACAAGGCATTTGATATTGTACAGGTTTCCAGTAACAAATAGTAACACTTCCACTGCATTCTTCCTGTTTGTCTCTGAACACACCCCACAAACAGCTCCCGGTGAGGCAGGGAAGTATTGCTGTTTACAGCCCATCCTGCAGATGAGGAAACCAAGGCACAAAGGGATTAAGTGACTCGGCCAAGGTCATATAGAAAGTCTGCTGCCACTCAGGGTATGTGTCAGTCCTTGTCAGCAGTCAGTGACACTCCCTGAAAAGTTCACTCAACCCCTTTCTCTGCATAGGCCAGCATCTTTAAGATTTCATAAGTATCATCTTCCAGCCTAACCTTGACTGGAAGAAGAAAATTCATCAGCCCAGGTCAGAGTCAGGCTGAGCATGATCCCTGGCTTTCTTACTTTTTGATTAGGGCTCTTGATTATCTACAAGATTGTACCTTATTTTCACCTCTGCCGGAAATTCCTCCTAAGGGACTCCTCTAATTTAAATCTAAGTAGGTGGGCTGTAATATCCATACAATAAATACATGCAGTGATTATATTCAAAGATTCATACATATTTTTCTCAGGACACAAACTTTCCCATTTCTACTCCTGCATTTAAAACCCTCCACCATCCTTTCCTATACAATAGAAATAAGCTCAAAGTTTCATAAATTCATGCCATACAATGTGGATATATCTATATATATATATACACACACATACAGATAGCATAATACCTCCTGTATAGACAGTATTACACTATAGATGGGAATATGTAAGTACCTAGTAAAAAATAACAAGAATAATCTAAAAAAATTAAACACACATCCTAAAGTGTTTCACTTTTACAGTAGCTTTCCAAACAAAATCTCTGATGTATTTTATGTGTAAGCAATAATGTGATGAATTTCACATCTTATTTCCTTGTGTATGTGTATTAGAACGGTTAGTGGACTTAATGGGGATTTCTGTAGGTGTGAGAAAGTTAAATGAACCTCATGTGTGACCCATACAGTAAACAGTGCTTTTGCTCAGTTTAAATAGCAATGCTGAGATTCAGCCACAGCTGAATCAAGAAGCCTAGGGACGAATCAGCACATTTAAGGCATGATAGCAGATCAAACAGAACCATTTCTTCTATGCTGTTCATACCAGGTTTCTAGCGCTATATCAAAACACTGAGGTCCTCCTTCCCCTCTCTCACCTTTTTCAAATTGAGATCTAGGATTCTTGCATTCTATTGTGTTTCTAATTAAAAGCAATCCTATGACAATAATAGCATAGTTGTTCCATGTATTGCTAGAAAAATAGCAGAGCTGCTCTTGGTACTTTTCTTTTACTTATTCAATAACTGAGCCTTTCAGTTCATTCATTTATAATGCTGTTCCAAAGCCAGGAGTGCCTTTTACTTGAGGAATAAAGGAATAATTTTGAAAATGAAAAAAAAGGCATGAGAGCTGGAGGAGTTGCCACCTCTTTCTTGCTCTGTCACAAATTTCCTGTATGACTCTAACAACCCATTAATTTCTATATGCCTCATCTAGAAAATGAGATAATGACATTTAACTATTTCATTGGGAGGCTTAATGGTTGTGAAATTTGCTGAGCTTCTTGGATGGAAAGAAGCTGCTGTCAGAGTAAACAGCAATAGCATGATGATGTTTGCTGGGAAGGTTATAGGAGAGTACCTTATATCACAATTCTGCATTACACAGACAAGATTAGCCAAGCAAGTGAGTCACTTAGTGAGAAATTTGTGTTTTCCTTCATTTGTGGTATCTGTGCATACTGTCTGGACCCCAAAATCAAGACAAATTTTTAACGATCTGTGAGTCTATGGAAAGAGAAACTGTCTTTAGAAAATAAAACATCCTTTCTCTACTGTTAGAATCTAATTGCAAACATCAGACTAGAAAAGATTTATAAAAATGCTTATGGTGGGCTTTAAAATTTGCTATGGATTAGTACAACCCACCATTTGACGGATCAGTCATAGAGAGCAGCACATCTATGGATTCTTTGTTGATTTTCTCTCTGATATTCTAGAAAGCAAAGGAACTTTAACTAATGTGTCTGGCCTTCACATACTCTTAGATGGGAATACGTTGTGGAGGATCTCTAAAAGGCCCCACATAACCTTTTTGGACACCCCTTTGGATATAGGCATCTAATGTTACATACACTCAGCAGTTCTAATTTCCCAAGGCTTCACCTCTCCCCAGTGTCCCATCATCTCTCTTCTTCTTGTCTATATTTGCTGCGATTTGGATTTTTTTACTGAGAAGATGATGGAATAACAAATATGCTTCTAGATTGTTTTCAGCCCTGAAAAATGTGAGACTATCTCCTAAAACCTCAAACAATTCATGCTGACAAAATGATTGGTAACATATTTTTGGGCAACAGCTTGGTTGGTAAAACATCAGTGACCATTGTGTTGTTTCCCCCTTCAAATAAATTCATTGCCTGAAAGAAATACATCTGTTTATATACACTATTTGTAAATAGCCAGTATCCGCAGCAAGATCCTTGAGTACAGAAAATAACAAGCCACCTTTTTACTTGAAAAAGAAACTTAATCAAGCATTCCCTTTCACTAAATATGTGTTACTATATACCAAGGAAGAGCAGAAGCATTCTACAATTGAGAACATAGTATGTGAGAGACAGTGAAAACCATTCATGTATCATTGTCTACAGAAGATATTCTCAATGGTAAAGGATGACATTCACAGGATTACAGGTGTGTATTACAATCATAGCAGAAATAAATCCAATCATAGTAGCGCTGTCCATTCAAATCAAAATGCTTTAGAAATCAAACTGAATTTTCTCTAGGAAACATTATCTGAGTGTAGGAGAGCCACAGTTCAGAAAAAAATATGAGATCTTGGAACAATTGTGATGTTCACATATTCAGTCAAACACAGGGCAGCTAGCTAGATAAACAGCATTTAGGATTTCAGCACTTCATTTTGCAATGGTCTACTGAAATCTGTCCACAGCTACACAGCTGAATAAGGATCCTCTCAAACCTGTCACATTTCATGGTGCCATATCTTAAAGATCAGGACATTCCAAGCACCACACTGGGGCCTACTGAACTACTGTATCATTGGAAAGTGAATAATTCTGAGTAGGGCCAAAAGGTGTAATTTAAATAGATTTGTCGCTAGTTGCACTTTTCAGTTCTATCACCAAGCGAGTTGATTCACATCAATACAAGCAAAACAGAAGGCTAATTAATGATATATGTGTCCAGAGCTCTTACAGTGAATGAGCAGCTTAAAATATTCATTCTGCACCTAGTATATTAGGAAACACACATGATCTAATTAGTTAATATCCATAAAGGAAGAAAAAATTATCACCTACTATAGCAAATTTCAAAAACTCAATCATAAATGAGTTGAAATAGGAATGTGTAGCACATATTGAAAGTGAATGTTTCTGCTTGGTAGTGTCTGAATAATGCTAACACTGTTAGTAGCAGTACTTTGAATCAATGACAAATTATGAACTATTATGTTAAGATTAGAAATTAGATGCAGAAATACCTGAACAGACTGCTCCACTTCTCTTACTCTTTCCCACCTGGTTTTGGGGCGTGGAAGAGTTTGTGTTCAGTAAACCCTTTGATACACGAAAAACCTCAATATTGATATCTACTAGGGTGCCCAATGCAGACTCTTGCAAGAAAAATTATAGAAGATATGCTACAGGAGACAGCATTAAACCTCTGAAAACTTTCAGGTTAATTTATTCTAAATTTTAAAACAATAAGATTCACTTGTTTTGCAGATAGCCAAAAAACAGATGAACTGGGGCAAGACCTATCCTACCCCTAAAACTGATCATGTACTAAAGCTGAGACTTCTCTAGCATGTGTTTATGTTCTAGTATCTCTAGTTTTAAAATTACATCAGGGCATCCAAGTTCCAAACATTTGCTTTCAGCAAAAGGAATGCAGTAACTCCTCTGTCTAAGATGATCTCCCTGACAAGTCTGGACAGATCTACGCTTGCTTAGAACAACACAGAGATTTATAGCTGAGGATGAGCCCTACTTCTAACTGAGAAGCAGTGTCTGCCAGCAGGACCTAACACTCAGTGGAGAAAAATGTGAGCTTGGCATGACTAAGGTAGGCATTAGAAGATGTACAGCTGGGAGTGGATGAACTGGAATGGGCAAGGTCGAGAGTATTAAAATTTGGCCTATTTCTTTAATGAAATGCTCACAGAAGGATTGTACAGGGACAAGCTACCATACGGCTGATATGTAAAAACAGCAGAAGTAAACCGCTCTTCAAAAAAAAGTGTTAGGAGGAAGGTGTATGTAAATTTCATGCAAATTAGGAATTTTAAAAAATACAAGAAAATGGGGATAGGCATTTAAAACATTGAAGGAAGAAGTTACAGTTTACTTCTTTTTCCCCCGAATCTTGCTCTTGAAATCTGTTTGGCTAGATGAGTAGAGAAAGATGTAATACTGGGTATTGAGCCCAGCCAGCTCATTCTCAAACTCCCCAGGGATTATCTTTCCATCTAATTCGAACTGTGTGAAATTATAAAGGACATGCCGTACCATGCAGCTACAGAAACTACCATACCAAGACAGCAAAGCTCTTAAATTGGACAAACTCTCGTCCCTTGCTAAGAAGGCAGAAACATATAAACATTGAAATGACAAAAGAAAAAGGGGAGAAAAGGAGCCAGCAAAGTCAAATATTTGACTGGACTGGACTGAGTTCCCAAAGTAAGAGTTGCAAGCAACATGCATTTTCCACCTTAACATTGGCAAAGCTTCAGGTTTGAGTGACCCTAAGGTATCTCTAAAGGACTAAGAACACTACTAGAAATTACCTTCATGTGCAGCTCTTTCCCCTTCAGCTTTCTGTAAGAGCAATTAGAGGTCTTTGAAAGTCATAAGCTTTCAATTTTCTCCCCACATAAATCCCCATGCAGAGTTACAACAGCAAAGCTGAGATGACCAAAAAAATGATCAGTTTCCTAGCTAGCTTCTGAAACAAATCTGACCTTTTTTCCTATCTCAGTATTAAATGTTTAATGTGAAACAACAGGAAGTTAATTTCAGAGCATAAAAATTAACTTCCATTATAATTCATGTTTTTAATACATGGTGTTAGTAAGTACAGAGTAGAGAAATTCACTCTTCATTATTCATATATATAATAAACCTCAAATTGTAATGTCTAGGTGCTTAGCTGCAAGGTACCTGAAATTTTATACATTTATAATTTATATTCTGGAAAAGTTTAAGTGATGTTTAATTGTAGAGGGCCACTTTGTTGGAAGGGTTCAACACAAATTTCAAAGGCTGACACTGACCCAGAGCCCCAGGGAAATAGAATGGCCCTTAATTTATTATGAATTAATATTTTCACTAGTGGAGACACATCACAAATTTTTCTGGCCTGTTAGTTAATGGTCACCTTGATTCCAAGTCCCTCATTGAGGGAACACAATCTGCTTGGACACACGTGTGTCCAAGCAGTGTCACAGTATGCTGTGGCAGCTGAATGCAGATGCTGTGGAGAGGAGAAAAAATTAACAGAAATTCTGGGCAAATTCATTTTGGGACATGAAATTGATAGTCTTTTGCCCCCCCAAAAAAGGAAAATATTGTCAGCATTTTAAGTACTGAGAACAAGAGTTTTTATTTTTCCACTCCCCTAGGTTTGTATGGTTGAATTTGCAATTCTGGATTCTCAGTGCTTTTGCTTTTCTAGCTAAAGGGGAGACTGCTGCTGTAGAACTCCCTCACACCAACACTGGGGTTGGACCAAAATCCAATGATTCCCATGGCTTTGGCTTAGGATATCAGCCAAGCTGCTGCTGCTGATCTGCAATGCCACTTGTGGAAACGAAAAACTGAAATTCCTGTAAGCAGTTGAGAGAGACATTTCACATCATTAAATAAAAACTTATTAGAACTGCTCATGTATTCTAAAAATATGAATAAAAATAAATTAGAGCAGTGTTTTGACTTATTGCTAGAACAGGAAATGTGTGTTCAAATGCCTTCAAGACCCAAACTTCTCGGTGTGTTCATTTTAGTCAGTCCTTTTTGACATCCTCTTGTGAAACATTTGTGAAATTTTTTCTTTAATTTTTGCAATACAAGACTGAGAAACAAAGGCTGCAGCATTACTAAACTAGACCCTTTTCACTATGGTGAAGTTTGGAACAGAGCAACAATGAGTTTATTACTGCAACATGGGAGAAGGTTTAATCCACACTGTCCTACAGAAATAGGAGTCCAGTAAGGCCCTGAATTTCTGTCAAACAAACACATATGGTGGATAACTGTGATAAGCTCCAAAATCAGGATAAAAGGAAAAAAAGAATGGGACATCGCTGAAAATTGCTTCTATTTATGGCTCAGTCTCCAGCATTTAACAACCACAGAAACTCAGAAAATAAAATGGAAAGTGCAGCGTTAGTGGCACTCTGATTTCAACCCAGCCACAGCTATTTATTTTGAGAGAGAATATAGAAAGACGAGGGAGGGTTTTGTGAGGGAGCCAAAGGAATGCTTTATATTTCATCACATCCTGTTTTCAACAGTTTCATTAGACTTACCCTACAATTAATTTTTGGAGCAGATCTTGCAGCACCCTAAGGATATCTGCTCTTTCCTGGCTTTGTGCTGCAGAATCTTACACTAAACTGATGATAATTCTAAGCCATAAACTATTTTTGAGTTCATCAACAGTCTGTAAAGCAAATTATTTACTGCATTCCAAAGTTCTAGATGACACATAAGTCTTGACTTGGAATGTTGGGGAGTTCGTGACACACCTTAGTAATCTGATATTCTTTCTACTTGATCAAATACGACTTATTGATATTATTTTGTAGTTTAGAATGACAAAAAATTGAATTTTTCAAAAAATTTTTACTTGACATGCATAAATGCAGTGGCTCATACAAAACTGAAGTGCTAATGAAGAATGAAAATTAAAAGCATAGCATATACTATATGAGTGTATATGCTGATATACACTCACATAATGTAATTTTCATTTACAAGGCTAAAACTATTTGTAGAGCATGTTCAGTGTATTGGAAAGACGAAAGGCAAATTAATAAGCATAGAATCAGCTATTTCTTACACTATTTTTCCTAACAAAAGTGTTTATTAATAAAAGTATTTAATAATGAAAGGTTGAATTTAATGTTAGAGCAAATGTATCATTATCCCAGCTGAAGTTAAAGTGGCTTTTTTTTGGTGGTATTGAATGAAAACAGGTTCCTAAAAATGAAGCTTGGGAACCAGTAACAGCAACGTCACTTATAGTACCAGAGGATAATGGTAATTATACTCTCCACTTGCAAGCATATCAAAATTATGCTTAGTGTTATGACAATAGGAGGGTGTCTGCTTCAATCTATTTGCTAATCTAGATGAAGGACCCTTCTTTGCTCAGAAATGGTGTGACAGGAGAGGTGTGGATACCCAAGGAAGACTATTTATTTACATGGCTTGGGAAACACCAAGTTAGGTGTGCCAGGCTTGAGCAACACCTATTATCATTTCTGCAGATAGCTTACTGCACTGAAATCAGTCCTGTGATAATTATTTCAGGACTTGATTAGGTGGCATTGCATCAGAACTCCATCTTCTACTTTATATCCAAGCCATTTCTGCAGTTCTAAAAGAAGATTAATCCCAAAGCATTTGATAGTAGTGGGATGAGAGAATATGTACTTCCAGAAAATGATAATGACGAACATGAGTGGCTCAGGAAGAGGCAGGTGGCTCTGACCAGTGACACTGCTCATGGTAGGCTTATTCTTTAATGATAACATATGAGAAGTCTGATGCATACCAATATCTGAACATGGTTAAGTTGGTAACTGAAAATAACAATAACTGTTTGTCTCCATTTATTCATCTTTTTTTTCAAGCATCAGGAAAAAAAAGCTTGCATAGGTGGCTCAACTAGCTAATTTATATAAACAAAGATTTCTCAATGACTTGGAACGAGAGCCTTTTATTGGATGTGAACTACTTGCACATATTAGGCATGAACACTGTGCAGCACAGCTCAATTTACAATAGCTGATGATCAATAATTTCCTTATATCTTCATCTTGTGATCTACTTCCAGACTAGCCAACAGATTATTATGCAACAAGTCATATACTAACACTAACTTGACATGTTTTCAAAACTGATGTATAAAATGGTTATTCAGGAATTAAAATTTCCATCTGTATCTTCAGCATTATGAAAATAAGCCAAACATAACTCAAATATACAACCTTTTTTAAAAAATATATAATAATTACTATTGGATTACTTCTAGAACTTTTGGTACTTGAAACTATGTTTAAGACTAAAAACCCTACTTAACATCTTTCAAAGATGACCACTTAAGTGATCTTTTCTACAAAATGCAAATCTTGTCATAAAGATGCAGCACTTGGAACCACAGAGTAAAGAATAACTGAAGAAAATGTTTTTATTATGGCCTCCTTTCTCAGAGAACCATATGATTCTCACCACACTAAGAATGACTTCTTAGAAAAAAAAAAATAGAAACATATAACAATTACAACAGATTAGTTCTTGAGAGACAGAAAAGGTCTGCTCCCATATTAGAGATCTTGGAAAAAATACTGTCCTTGTTACCTGTTTACTTCTGATGAACTACTTATGCTAGCTTTGTTGTTGGTTAAAAAATATAAAAATCAACCAGTAGAATATTTAGTCTTATAAATCAAGGAAATTAGTAAAGATGTACCTACTCTACTCCTAAATGCATCAGTGTCTTAACTTAAGCTTAAATAAATAAGAATTTAGTAAAGAGCTATTGATAATTGAATTAGAAAAACATGAATGTGATCACATGAAAGGACATCCTTTTCCCTCCTACCTGAGAACTTCCTAAAGGTGATGAAATTACCTAAAATTGAAAAAGTCTCCCTTATGGCCTAATCTCCCTCCTTGGACTGGGTGTAGGAAATGTGTTTTGTAAATTTGACTGTAGATTAAAAGTCCGAATACCAAAGACTGAGCAAAAATATTTTGAAAACTTTGTCCAACAAACCAAACAAATGTGTCACTGCCAACTAATACTTCTAACAAAAATTCAGTAAGGAGATTTTAATGATCCAAGATGGAATCTGAGAATGTAAACTGTAGTCCAGAGTAGATGCCTGCTTAGGGCAGCTCCAGCTCAGGCAGCCCTCCTGATTCTAAGCAAGGTCAGTCTGCACCTATGTAAATGCTATAGCTCAGACCAGGAGAACATTTCACATCACTCCTGAAGAACTTGTATTCATGATTTTCACAAAATCTAATTTATTCCCCCCCTTTTTAAGGTACTTTGCAGAGGTCATTCTAGTGCATCTAACCTTGGCAATAACTATACTGTGCCAAGTTCTGCCTGATCCACCAGGTCCTTAATTATGCCAAGTCAGCATCTCTCACTAGCTGTTCACACTCTTCTATTGAGAGATAGTTGTCATATGGTATCAAGAAGGATTCTTCTATGTGTAAGTTCAATAAATTCTTGGTGGCAATCTATTCTTACATTTTGTCTAAATGCAAATGAGTGTTAAAGTATTTTAGAGTCTGGAAGTTGCTTCACTCATTCATCTAAAATACCTTACTTCCATGACCTGAACACAAAGATTTAGTGAAAGACACTTAGTGAAAGATTTCTCTTGTGTTTCTTTGCAGTAGCTATTGATGAGCCAGAGCAAGTGGGTAACATGGAAATGCTGCGTGTATCTATTGGACTACATTCCTACTAGACTGACTAATTTATTTCACTCGATAATGAATTATCATTTCCATCACTTTAACTCTTTAAATTTGTAAAAATAAAAAGACACTTATTAGACAAATAAAAAAATTCTTGCAAGAAGATTTAGTAAGCTTAGTGAAACAAGTGTTCTGTTTGCTTATGGCATCATAATCCACACAAGAACAGCTTCTCAGGTCTTCCAGAGAAAGCCTTAATGCAATTATGTTAATTTTCTGGAAGACACCTGGAAAGCCCAAGAGAAGCCCACTAAGAAACTGTTTTACTGTGACCTTTCTCAGTAGAAGGAGTTGATTGTTATTGCTAAGTATTTACAGGTCTCCTCTAGCTGTGCCAGAACTGGGACATGCATCTTGGCACTGAGGACTCGTCAGTCAATCAGAGTCTAGATAGTTCCAGAGGTATTCCCTGTTTCCCAAGCCCTTCCTTTCACTCTTCATAGCAGTGAGAAGCCACCACAGGATGTGTTCTCATGTCACCTGCGTTGCACAGTTTTCCCTTTCAAATGCAGAAGGAGGTGAATTTCCATTCCTTCAGCAGTTAACACTGTAAGGGATAGTCAGGTAACAATTTTTGTTGAGTATTTATAACATTTTTTCATGGTGAATTTGAAATCTGCTACAAGAAAAAAAAAACAACTCACGTTTTATAAATAGTCAGTTCCTAGCAGCTGGAGCAATGTCTTCCTTTTATTTCAAAATAGCCAACATTCCTGGAATCATATCTGAAATACTTAATTAAAAGTGCAGTATATTTAGAACATCTACATTTTCAGGCACTTCTCTACTCACCATTCTGCAATTGTTTGACTGGGATATAATTTAATAATGCTTCCCAACACAATCCCCACAATGCCCACAAATTCATCATCAAAACAAAAGAACCTGGCTTCTGTTTGGGATTTCTATTGCATGGTTAGAGATAGTATTAATAGAAGTACAGTAACAGGACCTGTAACAGACAAAGACTTAGAGCAACTAATGTAATTCATGCTTTAGTAGTGCAAGTAACCTAAGTTTGCAAACACTGCTCACTACAGTTAGCAGAATAAGAGACAATGGATCTAGAGGCTGAAGACCAAGCATGTCTACAGAGGCTTTTTGACCTATATATTTATTCATTCCTAAAGTGTTTCCTACAATATCACTGACTGTTCCATCAGACAGAACATGGTCTTCCTGTGTGAGCTGTGGCTTGTACCAAATCCCTATTGGCAAAGTCAATTTGTAAACCTTCATACTCTTCTGGCAAGACTTTCAATCCTGAGGGTTGATTTACCAGGCCAAAATTTTCACTCCTATAGACCAAACCAGAAAATTTTCATTCCTATAGACCATAATTTTCACTAGGCTACGAAATCCTTTTTTTTCCCTCAAGTAGTCAAGAATCAGATTCTTTAGTCTCCCTTTTTCAAGATAAGGCAAAATGCTAACAATGTTAACAAGGACATGTGACTTCCTAGACAAAGTAATAACATGAGAATACACACAAGTCCTAGTGTTTTGAAGAGAAGAATCTGTTTTGGAGGACAACGGGAATGCAACTTACAAAGTCCTGTCATTGTTTCAGTGTCACATAACCCTGGATATAAGGTGCACACAAAAACAAGAACTTAGAAGAAAATACAGAAATTAACTGAATCAACAACAAAGAGCTGCAAACGGGTGAGGGATGGGCATCTAAAAATGCCTGTTTACAGGGAACATGACTCATTGGGTACCTTTTCATGCAATGGAAAAAGGGAGTCCCTGGTGTGTAAACAAGCCAAGCAATTTACAAGACCGGTAAACTGCACGTGTGCTATACAGAAAAATACTGCTGCCCTCAAGACAACACATTTTTCTGAAATAAATAAATAAGCTTCACATTAGTACTATTCCCTTCCATATACTAGTCAAGAAAATGATTTGAACTTACACTTTACTAAATTACAGATAACTAGCTCATTAACTAAGGAAAAGATCATGTGTTTTTGAAGTGGTTGCTCTTGTCCTTGCATTTGATTTTCCTCTTGTCTCTTGTATTACTCATGATGTTAAGCCTAAATGCAGGATTATCACTTTTTAGAGGCAAAGACCAAGTATTAAATCTTTGAAGCACAATGAATCCTAATTAGGTATAATCAATAATAATTATAGTTGTGTAATGGAAAATAGGAAGGCGAGGAAAAGGAAATGGCTGAGATCATAATAATTACTTTCTACTAGGACTGGTAGGGAAAACTAATGTGAGAAGCTGGTCACCTGAGAAAACAGATACCTATTTATTTGTGTTTTCCTTGGAGTTGAAATAGCTGAGTTAAAGTATACCAAGTATACACTAAACACGATTTATAACGTTAACAAACTCTGGAAGCAGAGCGCACTGCGTGTACCTCTGAGGGGGTTGCTGTGGTAACCTCTTTGGAACGCAGCAATTACCGCCTACCTGGCAAATTGGAAGTGTTACATTCCTCTGTTAGCAATCCACTCCTCCATTTAGCCAGAGGTCAGGGAGGAGAAGGAGATGACTCTCACGGAGGGAACAGTCAGAGCCACAGAGCTTTCTACCAGAAGGGCAAGATGCACTAGATGTTAAGCTCACAATATGAAACAGGGACTATATGAAACGTGAAAGCCTGTTATACCCATGAGATACAAAATAACTTGGACAAAATCAGAAACTGAGCTCCATGACGTTTCTGATCTAGTGTTTTATGTTCCTACCGAGCCCAGGTCTAGGCCACTCCTGGTCTTCAGTGGGAATTTTTTGTTAGGATGGTTCCAGAGAAAAGCTGCTGACCATCAAGACTGTTGTGGGTACAGAGTCCCTCCCTGCTGGGCTAGACCTGTCATGATTGGGCGTACAGAGAACCAGGGTAATCAGGTACTGTGTAACATGTCCCACAAATTAAATTGTTAGTCCTCTAATTTTTGCTCTGCACTAAGAATCTATTGCCCTGACTTCCTAGGGCCATCAGATCACTACAATCAGAGCACTTCTGCTCATGCGGACTGGTGAATAAGCTTTCTTGGGTTCCTGCAATCTGATGTTCCATCTACTAAATAAATTCCTTACAGAATGCATTATTTTTCTGTGATACATTTGAATACAATTATGATACATAATCTTCCTTTTGGAGAAGTATTAATTTGCTATAATCCATTATTATAAAGACTTTCAAGCTTAGTATGATGCTATCCTCAGTATGAAAGACAGGCTATTTATTAACATCTTATCACCCTTTCACAAAAGAATAGCATCCTTATAGCAACTGTAATTATAGAGATACAGCAATATAAATATCCTTAATGCATCTTTTAATTAGGTTTAGTAAGTGAAAATATTTGGGAGAGTCAACTCAAGGTCAGTTGTCTAAGGACCACTTTGCAGTGATTCACCACTCTGTAGTGATTCACGAAGCACTGAGGGAGAATCTCCACAGCCACTCAAGAAAATACACCCAGGTGCTACAGCCACAGTCAAAGTGCCATTGCACTGCTGAGGCACAAATGTGCTGTGCCTTTGCAGCTCTGCTGTAAAAGGGTTAAACACCCACACCAGAAAGGTGCTTGAAATAGTTCCCAACACTATTTCAAGTGAAGTAATACAACTTGAATGAAGAAAGGGCTGCAAAACAGTATAGGGAAAGGGTAAAAAGAAAATGGAAACCCATCTCAAGTCAGAAGTACCTGAGGAAGAACATACATCTCATAGATAGTTTGTCCACAATATTTAGCAGTGGAGCTAAATACTTTCAACTTCAAATATAAGCTTCAGAGAAACAAGAGGGGTTTTTAGGTTTTTTTTTTTAATATTTCAAATGCTTTCTCTGTTGATGTAGAAGTAAGGTAGGGGTGTGTGGCTTCCAGAAACAGTAACAGAAATGTGGTTTTTTAGAGTAGTAGGTAAACCTGGGGTCTACACATCCAAAGATATAAATTATGGAATATTTTTTTTAAAAAATCAACCTGTGTAGAAGTAATATATAGACACAACTTTCATGAATTAGTTCCTATATGCCATGTATTTTTCTGCAGAACATGGCATGGTGAATAAAATCTCTAAAGGCTTTCAGTGAATACTTGAGCTGTTCCGTTGTATAAAACCATATGATGATTCAAAGAAAGAACTGTTCTGGAAACTTCTGTGACACATTTCAGCACTCAATCTGCAGACCATGCTTGAAACAGAGCCCAGAAGGCTGTTGTGTACAGCTAGGTTAGACATCAGCATAGGCTGTGAGGTTTCCTGAAGGCTAAACATGTGATGTGACAGGTGTGAGAACAGAGGAACTGTAAATTGTAGGATATTAGTATTTATTTTTTATAAACTAAATATTTAACTTCAGGCAGTACAATTTAAAGGCACATGCACCAGCAGATCTGCAGGTCTGCTCCCCAGCACGGTGAGATTCGGGACAGTATGAACTGCTGTGTAATCCCTGGCAAATGCACAGTGGGATTACAGATCAAGCACATGCAGGTGAATCCTGACAACAGGGCAGACAGAAGCATCTCCTGAGAAGGGCTGTGCTCAGGCAAAACATCAGTGTTACTGGGGCACTGTGGGAGTGACCTACACAGGCAGAATTAACACTGTACAGGTAGGAAACTAATTCTGGACTTCCTGTGTTTAAATGTCTGTGCTCTGCTGAACTTGCTACTGTCTAAAATTATAACCCATTACCAGTCACTCCTCATCCGTATGTTAACAACAGGAGGGTTTTTCTTTTAATAATACCCCCAGCAGTGGAAGCAGCATTTAGAAATCACATGCAACAGTGGCAGCAAAATCAATGGTTCTTAGCTTAGAAGACAGGTTCAGCTAAGTAGGAATTGGGTAACCAGCATTTTTATTTTTAGCAGAAAATAGTTATTGATTAATTGTGAGGGGCAGTGAAAATGACAAGCAATGAACAAATATCAAAACTTTCCATAAAGAAGTGTGTCCACCAAAAGTTCTCAGAGTGCAGCAATTTTCCAAGAAGGCAAGAAAAGGGCACAGAGACACCTACATACTACGCCAATGTCTCTTCAGTTAATGCAATGTAAATTTTTAGCACTGGAAACATACAAGTGTGAGTGGTGTGTACTAATCTCTGTCACAACTATATACCATCCCATTTCAAAGCATCCTCATGTCAGTTTCCTGAAAAGAAATGCAACATGGTATTTAACAAAGCATTCATAGCAAAAAATGCTAAAGATCCTTGACTTCTACTGCTTCCCCCATGTTTGAAAATATATATACATCAAACAGATACATGTTGAAAGAGTGTATTTATTAGCAGCACATTGAGTATGTAATTATAGCAAATTAAATAGAGTACGCTGAGAATTAAATTTATGAGACAAAATATACTATTACAGCAATTATTATTCTGAGTTACCTTCTGTATATGACATCAAAAGACTTTAAAATGTTACATTCAAGCACATAAAACCTTTGAGTCTGATGTAATACTTACATTTCCAGGGATTTTGATGACTTCTGGGTGAAATTCACAGTAGCATTTTAGCTATGCTGAGGAAGGGTGAAAGATAGAGAAATTGAGTCTGATTTAAGACACCATAGTGAGCTGGCTGACAAAATAATGCGAATTTTTCACTTCAGCCAAGTGAAAAACATTTCTTCAGCCCCTACAGGAGTTCTCCTCCCCATGAGATTTCAATATTTTAAAAGTTTCTAGTGCTCAGTAGTGAAAACCAGGTGATAATTAAAATAACTTTGGAAATTCATCTGTGGTTACAACTAGCTCCTGAAGCTGCTCTTCCCTTCAGTGGTCAGAGCTCCTGGCCAGGGCAGTGTTGCATTTTGGCGTAACAGCAGGAGAGCCCTGTGGCTGTGGTGTCTGCTCCACTGAAACACAGGGTCATACAGACAAGCCAGGAGGCCCAGACTGAGGTAAACTGCAGCTTCCCCCTCTCCAGTTTTTGCTGTGCTACAGCATGTAGACAAACCAGAAATCAGAACTTCCTCTCTCTCTGCTTCCTCCTTTTGAAACACTCCACGGGTGAGGAAACATCCCCCTTGTCTCTCTTGGGTGTTCACTTAGAAGTCCTCTCCCTTTCTGTCACAACCCATCCTCAACATAACCCCATCTCTGACCTTTCTGAAAGATTCACTGACCACCAAGCATTAGGGCTGCTCTTCAGAGAGTCAAACATTAAGTTAAAATTCAGACACTGGGGTTCTGCCCTCCAAGAGATTCTTTTTGAAAGAGCTATACTGCAGCTCTCTCTCTAAAGAGATCTTGAAGTGCTTTATAATTTGGGTGGCAGTAGACACAGAAACACCCATTCCCCACAATAACATGGAGCCTTTAATGTTAAATGAAATCAGGGAGGCGGATAGGAAGCAAGATGACATTTAACATCAATATTCAGTTTAGAACAATTACTTCATAGCCAATAAAAAGTATCTGCTGAAATTTGGAAGAAATGCTTAATTACCTAACTGAAGGGTTCTTATCTCAGCTACAAAACTAATAAACATTGACTTTTTAAATATTATAACTTTCAGACTTCTCTGATCAATCCTCCAGCGCAGACAAAACAAGAATTTCTAATAACACAGGTACAAATTTCCAAATCCTAGTGTTTTTAAGGAATTTTTATAAGGTCTTATTTGAAAACATGATGGAAATAACCAGAGAAACACCTGTCTACTGCTACCACTATCACTCCCTGCCCCCCTATCCTCAACTAGGTTTTATTTGCTTTTAACATTCCTGAAGAGAATGTCTTCAGCAATTTGATAAATCCAAAGTACAAAACTTTACCAGATTTTTGGGACTACAGCAGAATTTAGAATATGTTCTGTTACACTCCAGCAAAGGTACCTACAAGGAAGGCAAAAAACCCCTCTGCATGAGGGGGAAACTGCTGTAAGGAACCTATTGTGACAATGAACCCCAGCACAGTACAGACTCTCTACCATGGAATAAACAACTGCATTGCATTGCTACATCTGATTTATGCTTTTAACTGCTGTTTGCAAAGGTGTATAAACTGTCTAAAGACAAAATTATGCAAAAATAAACTTGCAATTATTCAAGGCACAGAAATTAAATTACTCTAGATTTACTCTCATCCAGGTGATAGCAGCGTCTAGTTCTTAAATTTAACCAAATGGTGCCTGGAGGCCTTGGAAAAGCTCTGCAGTAACCTAACTGCTCCAAACACGTGAATCTGGCCCTGCAGAGGCCTGCAGGGAGACCTCCAGCAGTACTAGCCAGACAGCCATTACAAGAAAACAAAACCAGCTCTTGAACAGCTGTCCCAGTAGGCCTGATTACAGGCTTTACAAATTACAAAATTATCTTGAACATGTGGGTGTTCCCATCCAGCTTCAACAAGTGGAATAACTGCTAGAAAATGCAGCCCGTTAAACACACAATGACTGCCACTAAAAAATATCCATGTAACAACATACTTAAGTTAAAAGACTCACACTTATAGTGAAAGATTGCCCAGGCAGAATTATTTTCAGTTTTCACATTAAATTTTTTTTGTGCATAAACAAAGCATTTAAGGAAACAGAAAAAAAATTGCCAGGAATTACAGAAGCATTAAATGAACTAAGATGCAAATAATAAATAAATGCTTAACATACACCTGGTTTCATACCCTAGCATTTCTCATTTTTAGGAGATAAATGGATTCTTGAACTTTGCAATAGCACAGAGAAATAGATTACTGGATCTTTTAATACTGAAATATTAATTAGTTCCCTTTAAAAAATCAAGCTGTCACTAAACCATCAAAGATGCATTACCTTCTCACTTCCCTCATGAGGATATATTAATGAACAATTTTCTAAACATTTTGAAATGTTTAGACTTCATTATGATTTTGACGTGCAGGAAAGGAGATTTGAGCCGTTAAGGGCCAGCACAGCAAGCGTAGCCGCGCAGGAATGCCGAGCCCTGAAGGGAGCGGCGGCTCAATGGGCCGGCCCAGCAGGGCCACAGGGGCCAGCTGGCGCCACCCTCTGCTGCCGGCTGGAAATGTTAATTTCTGTCTATAATAGAGAGATGCACTATTCTTACCCCATCATCCCCAGCTTTCTACTGAGGTGTTCACCTCCAGCCCACCCTTCTAGTCCCTGGATTACCCTACGTTCAAGTAAGATCCTTTCTAACATGTCATCCCTGACACTTTAATCAGTCATTCATATCCACAAAATTCACACACTAACTAACCTCAAAATCCTACCCCAAATTCTCCTTAGGTATAATACTGCAACACATCTTGGCAACACTTAACCCACTATTGGCCTCCAACGACTGCTCTAAGACACTATTGCCTCGTTATTTGGTGCTCTTCAGGGTGCTACACAAGCAGCTGGGAGCCTTACTCCTGCATTCAGAACCCATTTCTCATTGCATACTGTTGAAACAGGTACCCCTCTCCAGGTCTAGGCTGCATCTAGGACCCTTATAGACAATGGCCATAAGACCAATTACAAAGAAATTTTAAAAAGAGCCCCTGAATGTATCCCACAAAAGAACAGATTGTTCATTATGTAGAGACCTTCTCCTTGAGATGTCACTTGCAAGAACTAATCTTTCAGCTTTCTCAAGTTATGTGGATGTGACTCTAAAAAATCACCTTTAAAAGACTCCCACTATTATAATTTAATCCTACTCTAGAGCATCATGTTTTAAAATAATTGTACTTATAAGTCTGTAAATCACGTGACTGCAAGTATCTTCCTTTAGAACTGATTAGAAGACATCATCTTATGTTTCTCACCACCACACAAAATTAAGCTCCAATTTATTTGCCAGTCCAAACTCAGAAATACAGAACTGCAGAAAAACTTACCTCCTTTAGTATCTGGAGTCCACATCATCCAACCTAAGACCCTTGCCAGGCTGCAGCATTATTCTCTTCTTTCATAGCTGGTTTTCATCCTCATTGCAAAAGGCACTATATGAAGCATAGTCTCTCCATCTGAAGTTGTGCTGAGATATTGCTGTGGCACACAAAGGGAAGGGAAGTGCTCATGGATCTCACAGATTGCATAAGCTTATGTGAATTGAACAAGTTTATTATTTTTCAAATATAGTCAGTGGTACTGAACTTTGTGTAATATGCTGAGATTATTATTCATGGGGTGAACAGCTACCTGTGGCTGAAAGGTTGCAAACAGAAGAGACACATGGCAGAGATTCAGATTTCTGAAAGAAACAGGTTCAAGGAGGTAGTACACAATGAGACAAACGTATCTAGGGCCAACGGGACTGGACGAGTGCTTGCAGAAGCACAAGAGCATGGAACAGCACAGATGGCTCAGACTGCCACCTGACCAGCCACAGTCTGCTTTCGATATTATTCTCAGGTTTTGTACTACCACACATTAATTCTACTTCAGAATCTGACCCTGTAGAAAACAGCTATCACTAAACCAATTAACAGTCAACTTAGTGCCTCGTTCAGCCACTCCTGCTCTGATATCAACACTCCCCATGAAAAATGGCCATTGGTCCACTTGGTCACCTGCACTTTGATGCAAAATTCAGAACTGGGACACCTCTGTTTTAATTTAGTCAGTAACTTTTGAGAAGTACCACATGCACAGGCAAATCTGGCAGAATGTGAATAGAGCTGATCTCTCCTTGCACCGCTACACTAAACAACAGGTGTACAAGCTCCCAAGTTTGCACAAATCCCATGATGCTCACGGGCAAGTACACTTTCCTTGGAACTGCTTCCAGGCACGTTCAAAAAGGAAAACAAGCTGTCAGCTGAGGCAGGTTTCGCCAGTTTTCCCGAGGAGAGCGCGGCTGAGCCGCCGCAGATGGCTGTGCGGGCAGAGCCCTCCTGAGGCCCGTGCCGCCGCTGAGGGCCGTGTGCCCGCGGGCCCGGGACGGGGAAGCCTCTCTCGGTGGCGGGAGCGCCGGGCTCTTCAGGGGTCCTGCCTCACCTCACACAGCAACGTGGGCAGAGCTCCGGTGTCCTGACCGCAGGCGCTTCCCCAGTTGCCATCTGCAAGCTCCAGAGCAGCTTTTAAGAGAAACCTTCCAGCCACCAGTAACATTTCATCCGTTCCCCGACTGAGCTGCCTGAGGTGCCACGAGGGCTGAGGCGGCAGCTCTGACCTTGCCAACGCCACCCAACACCTCAGTGACTTGTCCTTATTACACTTCCTTACCCATTTTTCAATAGAATAAGCATATACAATAGAATAATAAACTACTTCCTAAAGAAAGTGCTTGAATAGAGAATTAGAAAAAAATCCTATTTTTATAAAGCATGGAATGAAATGGGGACACTGCAAAACATATTGAGTATACCAGGCACCTATGCTGTGAGACTTTGATTTTACAAAGCAGAGCTGAGAAGTGAAAATGCCTTCTCCATTAGTCATAGGAGTTTCACTCCAAAAGTTAATCACTGCGTCACTTGGGTATCTGTAAATCGGTTAATCAAGACTGTCGTCTTGGTCAAGTCACAACACTTTAACTGAAATTATATAAACATGCATAGCAGAAGGTCTGCTAACCCAAACCCACTCCAACTCAGTTAGGGCAGCTGATACTGACACCAACATAAGAATCTCAAGTTTTGCTTTTTTCCTAATAAGCTGCTGTTTTTGTAGTAAGTGTTGTTAGCACATTTTAACATTCACCTTGAGGAGTTAACAATCTCTCCCTTGTGTGTAAAACTGCAAGAAGTGAACAAGCAACATCAGCTGCAAAGTTTGACCTTTTTAAAAAAACAGTCACAAGAAAAAGTTAACTCTGAATTAAAGAATTTTATTTTGTGCATTTCAGAAATGAATAATGACATTTTCTAAAATCAGTTGTTGCTGTGATAGACAGACATGTAAAGCTCATGTTTTCATTTTACATTACAACATGCAGTGTGAGAATGATACATTAGTTTACTTGAATTCTCAAGTTATCATCTTTGAATAAATCAAGAGCTATTAACCGTGTGAGCATTGGTAACAGTTAAAATTATTTCAATTGGGAGGAAAACCAATTCTTAATATAACATAGATCAAGAAGCACCAACTGGAACACAATGGATGCACAGTTCTTACTGAGTTATTTATTTTATTTCTATTTTACCAATTATAAGTTTGCATTACTGCAAGCCATTGAGTGTTAAATATAAATGATAGTGATACAGCTAAGGATCAGTCAATGTAAGTCAGCTATTTTTAGGGGATAATGACTTGATCTTATATGGATATCAGCTCATTTTATGTTAAGAGTTAAGATTGCTTTCTTCCCTCTTCATTTTTAAACTGTCTGGCTTGACAAAGTGTTGAGTAGCTTTTTGAGAAAATAAAAAAGGAAAACCCCAAAACCAATAAACCACCACCCCCCAAGAAAGTTAATAACCTTAAATCTTACTTTTGTTGCTACTTAACAGCAAAGTCAACCAATACATATTTTTTCCCTATTTAAAACATTGGTTACTAAAACTATGCTGAACTAATCAGTGCAGAAGCAACATTATAAATGGGCACGTTTAGAAGTTTCATAACATATGTATTTTTGTGTACACAGTGGTGATTTATCTTTAAAATTTTACTATTAAATTAGGAAAAACCCTAGCAGTGACAAATATGCAGTCTCTATCAGCAGTGCAGGTTGCAAAACTGGAAAGCAATCTGTACATAGCATAGGAAGGTTTTGATGAAAAATTACTCATGTTTTTTTTCCCAACACTTAAAGAGTGTTATTGCCAATGAATATAATTTTGACACCTTGTGGAAATCTTTAACAGTTATAGCTCTTAAGCTTCACTTCCAATTTTAAAATGTTTTCATGAAGTAAGAACAAATTCTTTTCTGCCATATTACACAAGAAAAAAGTATCCAGGAAAACAGTAAAGCTAGTGAAACAGTAGGACAGAAAACTCAATATAATTATCAATAATTTTGGAAAGTTCAGTGCAGTATGAAAAATACTTTCTATGCCTCTTGCACATTAAAAAAATAATCTGTAGCTGACATTTCAGTAACATTTTTGATCAAATGACATTTCTTATGCATTGTGTTGAGAAAATAAAAAATTCCCAACCCATGTACTGCAGCTCAAAAGTTCAGGTATAATATAGACGTTACCTATTCCTAACTTCTAAGGACTGAGCACTGGAGTGAGGGAGTTAAAATCCTTATTAACTTTTCAAACAAACAGTATATGAGTATAGCCACTTGCTACAATTCATCTCTTGAACTGGTTAACTTGCCCTCACAGTATCTACCTGAAATACATCTCCCTGCACAAGACAGCATGTGCACTGTACTTTAGACAGAATACAGAAACTTTAAAGTACAGACATGATAAAACATTGATCTGTGTTTTAGTGCATTAAAATTACATCCTGTATTTATTTTTTCAGCATATGTTGCCTAACATTCAGAAATAGTGCTTTTGCTTTTCTGCCTTGTGGTGTGGGAGGTGTTGTCAGCCTCACTCTCTGCCTGTTTATTGCACTAAGATGAAAAAAATTGTATGAAGAGTTTGAGAATTACCAACTGCTCTCCTCTCAGTTTGTGAACCCTGAACTTAATAAGGACATGAAGGCATCCAAACATGAAAAAACATGTCTTGCATCATGCTCACTGGATTGTTCCCAAAGGACACCACACAGTATGCTTATTGTTATTGGTGCAATTTCAGAAGGCCCAGAAGCCTCATATTCTCCTCTCTGATAGTAGGCTACTATGTCTTCCCATTGTGTTAAGCATTTCTACCTGATTAACAGAGTTAGGATTTTCCCAAGAAATAAGGGCTCAGGTGACCCTATCTCTTCAATAAATTAATTTAATAAGCAGTCAAGCACTTTGGCCTTCCCTAACATGTAGGCTGTGCATTGTATGCACACTTCTTTTGAATTAGCCATGGTGAAAACGAGATATAAATGAAAAAACAGGTTTGCTATATGGCTCATGGTATTTAAATAAATCTAAAGACAGATTAACATAGGATGTCACCTTGTTATTGCTTGAGTTAACTCTCAAAGTAAAGTTTTCAAAATTTTATATATAACTTCAAAAGTTGATTTATTACAGTATTCATACAGTTGATTTCTGTGGTTGCTTAGTGAAGTGTTCAATTGAACACATACAGAAACATCCCCATTATGCAGTTCAATGGAGAGATAACATATTATGCCTTCATTAATGCATGGTGCTAGAGCACAAAGCTTACCAAACTTAGAAAGCTAGAGGTTAGTCTACTCCCCCTTAAGCATGCATTTGCAAAAACATCCATTTACTCTTTAAGAGACGAAGAAAAAAAAACATAAGAGCTGTGCAACTTATTTTTAGCTCAGAAAGGAGAAAATTTACTTTGTTACATTAAGATTTTGTTTTGAAAAGGCTAAAAAACCAAAGCTACTTAAAATTAAGTTTGTGCATATTCTTAAAATTGCTCCATACTAAAAGTTGCTGCATCGAGTGTGCACTGCAGTTTTATTTTATTGTCATGCCCTGATTTTCAAAACACCTAAGCCCTACACAGTTATAGGGCACAGAAGCTGCTGGCATTCAGCATCTCTGAAAGTCAGGACACAACTTAAGTGATTGTGCAAAACAGTTAATTTCCCTTGCAGTGTAAGCCAAGTGTTCATTTATGCCCAATAATAAGACCACAGAAGTTTCACCAAATCAATCAAAATAAACTTTTACAAGTCATAAAGGATTTCAAGGATAACACCAATTGACCAGGCCTGAGTTTCACAGCTAAAAGGGCAATACTGCCCATTCTCATTGGTTAGTTCTGGAAGTCCTTTCCAGGATGATCTGATAAAAGAAAAAGAAAACAGAAATGAGAACTGTTGTTAGATTATAGATTGAAAAAAATAAAAAAGAGAACATTTCATTTTAAAGCCTTTTGGAAGATAAGCACAGTAGGAAACAGAAAAGCTTGACTAAAGGTCTGCTCTCCTACAAGCATAGTACAGCCTTCAATAACTGAGATCTAGTACTTTTTTCACCTGCAGTTGTTAATTGTAGGGGAAGTGTCTCTTCTTCAAAGCAGACTCTCTGCTACTAATAATAACTAAACTCACACAACTGGTCCGCTGCTCCTGTTTCTCATTCTGGTAGTTTTGCATTTGGAAGATGAGATAACAATGGCATTCAAACTATACTTTAAATTGATTATCCTGCTAAAAAGTGACAAGGGCTGAAAGACGGCGTGATTACATAAACCTTCTTTTCCTCCTTAGGAACAAAAACCCCTCCAACAAACTAGCACACTTGAAAAAATACAAATAAAGCCTGTTGCTACATAATTATTCTGTACAGAAACAAAAGACGCTACTTTAATAAGCCAGAAAAAACAAAGAGTGTTACCAAACTGCAAGTTATTTCTGGTACTACCAAACAAGAGACTTGGTCAAGACACTACGTAAGGCAAAATACTGTTTCACAAATCCTTTTTCTTCCCTGTGTGGTCAGACAAACTCTTTTGTCATGAGTCCTGTATACTTTTTTGCGCACAAATAAATACATGTTTCATGTGCTGCAGAACAGATTATATGGAAGAGATATCAAGGGCAAGGTGTTTTGTTTAGTTTAGTTGGTCTCAAATCCTTATTAATTAAAATAGACAGCAAAAGAGGAAAAACTGTGTGTGGGTCTGGTTTGAAGGAAAACTCAAAATGCAAGTTCCTCTGTCTCTTTAGAAACTCAAGGTTATTAGTATGACAGCTTCAGAATCTTAATTTTCTCACTTAGAACACAATAAATCTAACAATATTTTGCATCATTTTATCTGCTGCAATTTTAACCTGTCATTACTTGCCCTTCAGCTATTATGTTCTACAAAGTTTGTTTTTAAATGCTTTGATTTTTAAAAAAAATATCTTACTGACATTTTTTCTCAAACTGACTTCTTGAATGAAATAAGATGCTATTTTTTGTGTATGATTTATTTCACCCAGTCTTCACACGGGTAAGTATTAGGAATTCTGCAATCTGTGAAAGGCACTAGCTATCACCTGTATTTGAAATCTGACTTGAGACCTGCAATTGCACATATAGCAGTCAACTTCCTATCTAGAAAAGAGAATCTCTTTATACAGTAGATCTGTACTCTTACATGCATTTGGCTGGTGAATACCCCTAGCTTGGTATTTTGAAAATTTTGTGTTTGTTGTGTTTGTTGTTACCGTACCTTTCAAGATGAACATAGTGGCGAGAAAGAACATTCTTAATCATAACTACAGTTTTTGCATATATCTCTGGACCAATCAACCTAGAGAAATACAGTTTGGCACGAAGAAAATATCCAATTGGCCATAGCCATTCCTAAACAAAGAAAGAGATGATTAACAAAGCAGTTGGTTTGAAAAGATGACTACACTTTCTCTAAAATTGAAGGAAGTAGCTCTTACAGGTCCTTGGTGATAATTAAACCCTCTGGCTACGTTGTAGTTGTCATTGTCAAGAGCATTATCATAGACTCCGCAGTACACCATATCACTGCAAAAAAAAAAAAAAAGTATTATGCAAAAAAAGTCAATTAAAAATGATACACAGAAAATGAAAACAGAAATTAACCAAAAAACTTGTCATTTACATTTATTGATGGTTAAGTTAGGGAGGTCTCCAATAGGTTCTGTACTTTACATGACAGTGAAATTCCAAATAAAGTTTAAATTTGTAGGAAAATGGTCAACATCTTGAAAGGACTTAAGAGTAATAATTCTACCCTTTTACTTTTACTCAAACTGTAGTGCTGTACACTGTATCAAACACTCTATGTCCCAAGATGCAAATTCAACATTTTTGGTATGATACCAAATTTGACTTGCTTACTGTGAGGCATCCAAAATCACCTAGCCACTGCCTATATAAAGAAATCAGTTACACAGACTTCAAAACAATTGTTCTGGAAGTACTTCCTGCAGCCTCATTTCATTGGTATAAGTGAAGATTTCACACCATCACCACCACCCCTGCCCTATATCAAATAATTCCTACTGTTGTTTATTGTCTTTAGGAATTACCACTTGGTCTTATCTGTACTGTACTTACTCTGGGTCTAAGGTTTTCATGCCTAATGGACCAAGAAGCTTTTCCTCTGCTATCTGCAAAGCTTTCCAAGCTCTCTCAGGTGTAAACAACTCAGGGGCCTAATAAAATAAAGATTTAATGAATAATGTCTGTGCATATACATACATAAGGCTGTGTATACAAATGCAGAAGACAACAAAGAGCCCGAGTTTTGCATTACTGAATCAACTTCTGGAACCTGAAAGTCAGAGTAAGCAAGAACACAGAAGGTATCCAGTTCTTTTTTCAATTTTGATTTTATTTTATAAACCCTTGACAAATGTTATTACTGAAACTCTTTACAAATCCAATGAAGATAGAGCCTCCTTCATTTTAGCCAACGTGATGGGGAAAGCAGCCTCCCAGACCTAGCCATGAAAGATATTCTGAATACAGTGAACACAGCAAATAGGCAAGTCCTGCCTTGATATATTTTTAGGACATAGTCCAAGATGGACAAATATTAAAAGCATGGAAAAAAAGCTGCTTTCAAAAACTTATTCCAAGCAATGTATGTTCCGATAGAATGCCATGCAGACAGACCTTAAAATTCTCTTTATAACTGAACTAAGTTTGCATATAAGTGCAAAGCCCTCCTCCCACTCCTCCACACTTACCACAACCATTGCTATTGTAAAATTTGGCCTGAGTTGGTAATCACACCATGGACTCGAAGCTCCATAGCTGTCCTTATAAATTCCACGTTTGTGTACAAGATTTGGGTGTTTTTCATTAGGATCTGCTGGATTCTCAGAGACAAAGAACAGCTTTTCAAAGTGTCCTTGAATTTTCCTGTCCCACTCATCATATGTGATAATCTCCTCTTTTCCTGCAAGATATTATATACTGTTTTAATTTTCTGCAATCAGCCACAGTGACAACAGCAGAAGTATGCTTCTTGAATTCCTGACACTTAATATAACAGAAGCAGACCAAGAGCATCTCTCTCAGTTTGTGATTCCCTACATTTAGGCCAACTGTACGATCACAGGAGCAACAGCTCACTGAAATTTCTACCGAGACTAATGCACCATCAGAGTCTGCACAGGGTACATATTCACTTGGGCTGGCTAAGCTTAAAGTAACTTTGTGATTAGAAGAGTACTCTCTCCAAAAGATAAGGGACTTCCTATGATATTTATGTAAATATTCCCAGCAAGGGTTTTCTGTGTTATGAATACTGGGGGAGGGACAAAAAGATAAAATAAAGTGTCCTGCATCATTTGAATTTGCATTCTTGTAATGAATGACGCAATCATCATAATACACAGTAACCTTATCATTTATACCCATTTTGAGAAAAGGTATTCAGGATCTGAAGTTCCTTTGTAATCCACAGAATAAACTATCTGAAATATTGAGAAGACAATATAAGCTTCTAATAATTTTTTATACTGACAAAATGATTTTGATCATACAAGATAGTTTCTCAAGTTTTTGCCCTTTTACCCCTAAACCTTCTTCTGAGGTTATATAGCCACTATTTAATTATTTTAGTTATTTTTATACCCCAGTTATACAATTATGAGATGTGCCTGTTTTTACCATGTCTTTTTACAGTGACTCCACGAAATGGAAATATGTTTTTCCCAGATAAATCCATCAACCAGTGAACAGCCGACTTGCACAGGCCAACCATTTCCACAGCAGAGCCATCTCTAAAATAATAATGATAAAAACCCCTTATTATTTACTTTAAGAAGGCTATTAGAGTTCAATGAGTAACTGAAACAATTAAATTAATAAGTCTCTTATTTAAACAATTTATTTTTTTTATTTTCCTACTATTCCTCTATTTCTCAGTCAGGGAATTAATTTGATTGTAATCTGGGTAGCAAATTTTCTTTTTGTGTCCAACAGCCTTAAAGCAGTACTATCATACCCAGCTAATTAGCACAAATGGATGATTTTATACCAGTGATTAAGAACATGAAAAAAGGATCAACCCCAAATGTGGTCCTCTGATGTTAAAACTGTGTTCAATACAAAGCTTCTCAACTGCACTCACACTTCTGTAACTTAGGTAACAGTTCTGCCATAAGAGACTACTCAAATCAAAACCTAGGGATTAAAATTAGGACTAAATGCACTTCTTGGACTTGCTTCTTTTTCAGGTAATAGTCATGTGATCAGTATATGCAGATATTTCATATTGTATCATACTCAGCTTTACTGTCTACTCGATGGAATTTTCTCTCTCATATCACCAACTCAGACTCTTTTGGAAAGTACCTCAACCACTCCTGGTTCCCAATTAAAATGCTCGACTTGTCAAGCAAGATAACATTTTCCTCAATTCTTACCCATGGATGGCAATTAATTTGAAACTGATACTGTACTAAATTCAAGAAAAGATGCCTGCAGCAGTTTGCTAGCACATAATAAAGAGCCTATGCCAAAATGCTTAATCTCAACTCTAAAAATGCAGATGCTGTAAATATTTTTGAATTCACATTTAGAAGTTTTCAATTATCTATATATAACTCAGATGAGAAGTCTGAATAACAAAGTACTGCTAGTACAGCAAGTATTTCCTAAATTACATTTTACTACCTGAATTCAAAAGTCAATCTTGGCATGGAGCTAAGACTCTGACAGAACCCATGGGCTTCACCCAAGAACACAGCTGCCCAAGAACACAGCTTTTGACTTCAAATCAGCACTTAGAAAAAAAATTCCATGAACATTTTAGTGGGTAGAAACATTTAGAACATTTGAGAGAGAACCTCTCAGATGTGTCAACAGAACTCATAGTGGTTCTGCAGAAGAATTTAAGTTAAAAATAAATTTTAAAAGCCTCAAGCCCAGCTTTCATACCTTGGAGTAGCTGGAATTCCTGTGTTGCGAGCCTTGTCACTCTCTCCCATTTTATCCATCCAAGTGCCACAATTGAAGCGGTTCCCTCCAAAGACAAAGCCAGTTTCATGGTCAATGCCTGCAGTTACGTTAAAACCTGGCAAGAAAGAATATCAGGTGTTAAGTTCATTTTTGGCAAAACAAAACCCCAAATACCCACACCTCCAACCCAAACTTCCTAATAAACAAGAAGACCTTCCAACCTGAGGTAGGTTTCTGAAGGCAACTGCACTTGAAATGAAATTTTAAGGGTGACTTGCACCATAACATATGACTAGTTGCTAACAATAGGCTATTATTTAGGCACTTCAAAAATATTACATATATATATATAAAGTAATACAGTTTTAGTTACAATAAATATATATTTAAAAATGCTCAATAGAAAGAGAAAATAAGAGGAAAAGGAAATACAAAATATACTCATTAACTTCTGCACAGCAAGTGTTCTGTGTATGTTACCTTCATCTCTCATTTTTTGGTCAATCTGAGGACCAGCATTCCTTTCTCGGAAATTTATGCCTTCCATATGTCGTTGCATTGCTTCCTGTATTACTTCATACAGTGGTTGATCCTAGATTCATTCCATGTTTGGATGACATATGAAAAGCAAGATGAAAAAGGAGTAGAAAGCATTTCTTAAACCTCTAGTTTATATGATATTCCAAAACAACTTCCACACCATCAAACATTTTCAAGTAGCATTCTTGGCAATGGCAATAACATTGTATACAACTTTTCATATAAACATTTTTTCAAGACAAAAAGCAACAAAAAGTTTTAGAAGCTGATGAAATCTTTTTTCCTCCTTGCACTTGGTCTAATCAGGTGATACAAGAAGTGCCTAAAATGTGGAATTCTTGTGCTATCATCAAATTTCACCATAAACAACAGATAGCAACAGGTTCTTGTAGCTAGAAAAAGAATGACATCCTTTCATTAAAACACTATAGTTTTGTTAAATAGTTCAGTTAGAAGAATTTTTTACCACAGTGCCTGCAGGCTGAGGAGAAGAGTCATCTCTTGGGTACATCCTAGAAACAGGACACCTGAGAATATCTAATCCATTGGGAACAATTTTACAGTACTCCTGGATGCATTGAAGCCACCACCACACAGCATCACGACAGTTGTATCTGGCATGTGTCCCCCCACCGAGCAGATTGGGAATGAGACCATGTCTTAAAGTCCCAGCATATGCTAAAATGATGTTTCTAGAACAAAAGAAAAATCACAGTCTTGACTAAGTTGCCTTCAAGGCCATTGTTAGACCAAGTATCAAGTACAAAGCATACAGGATTACAATAATAGCAAGAAGACAAACAGCATTTTAAAGACAGATTCCAAAAGTTTGCTGTTGAAAGCTACAAATTACTCAATTTAGCATGAACTTCTTTTACAATAAAAAAACCACCCGTTCCCTAACAAATTTCTTAACATGAATACATTTAATTTGTACAAAATATACATCATCTATTCATATGGAAAAAATAATTTGCTTTTTAATAGGTAGTGATATAGATCCTAAATCCAAATCCCACTGAGGTCACAGGGAAGGTTTTTATTGACCTTGTATATGATTACCCTGGCATCCATTCTGATGGGTGGGGTGGAATGGGGACGGAGGGCAGGAGTAGATGGGAAATTCCTATTAAAATACAGAGAGGTGACAGCAACTGAGGTTATGAGAAGTTTCACTGAGAACCGTTGCGCATACCTTGCAGAAAGCATGGATTCCAACTAGCTTTAAAAGGCAAAATAAACATCCTTGTTGACTGCAGATCTCTGCATGAGAAACCTAACAGTTGGCCAAATGTACAAGCAGCATAATTACATGCTGATTTCACCAACTAATTTTTATGCTTCTATTATGTGCTAACTCCATTCAAATTAATATTAATCAAAATACCAAATTCATCTGGCTTATGTATGGCTCATTTGTCAGGTTAAATATTTATAGTTACCAGATTGCAACAACACACAATTAGTTGATATCTAGTATCAACAGACCAATACTAGCAGTTACAAAAAAATCATGACAGACCTGCATTCATGCCTTTCTGTTTAGAACGGTATTCTCTTTTGCTACTTCAAGTTATATGTAAACAATTCTGAAATTATTGCTCAGCAAAAATGATGCAAGTACTAGTGAAACAATCACTTTGTTCAAGGACAAACAGTAGCACTGCTAGAGTTAAAACTACCTTATCTCTACAGAACATCAGTTTTGTATCAGTGCTAAGAAGGCAAAAGGCTATTTGAGTAGTATTTTTAATCCCACTTAAAGGGAGCTCCCAAATATGTCTAATGCCGTTAAAGTTTTATACTGCACATGAACTGTTTCAAACATCTTGTGCATCAGCTCAGGTTTTGAGAGCATTGCTTTTTAAGTGCCTACAAAGCCAACAAGAACCAAGGCTAGGCCAGTCTTACCTTGCTTCTAGATAGCGCCCAGTAACTAGCAGCAGCCCTCTTAGTGCAATAAAAGTATCCCTTCCCCACGAACGAAAAATTCCAGAAGAAAAGTGAGGTAAACCTGAAAAGAAATGTCATTATTCATCTAATTAATTGATATAGCAGAAATCTCCAAGCACACATGTATAAAATAACCATAAGTAAAAAAAAATCCTCATATGTAACTTTTTCCTAGATTAAGATATTTCAAATAAACAATCTCCTAGACTGAGTTCTTGATAAATACATCCTATATTCTAGAATCCTATATTCTGAGTTCTTGATAAACACATCCTATATAAATACATCCATATTGTAGAATAATGTCTTCTAGAATTTCAAGATCACACAAAAGCATTTCTCATACCACTAACAGTGACATTTTAATTTTTATTAAATAACCTGGCAACTTAACCAAAAGTTAACTAAAAGAAACAGAAAGAAGACTAACCAAAAAAATCAGAATTACAATTGGAACATTTTGTTGCAAATAGTTTATGCATGAGGGCTGTGGCATCTCAGCAGCATAAAGGGGATGAGACTGTTCTCAAACACTGTGAAAGACATCCTGCTTCTCTCTTTCAGCAGCTTAGAGACCTACATTTTACTGCAGACATTATAACATGCAGCTTTAGGAATGATCCTAACTGACAAAGCACAATAATTGCAACAGTAATATTCATACTTGTCTTTTCTTCCATTTGTTTCCTTTTATGATCTATTAAACAGAAACTCCACATGGCAAAGTTTCAAACCAGAAGTCTCTTGTGCATGCTTGGTCACTTTAACAAAGTATTTGCTAATTCTCAAATATGGCCTCCACATATCTGCAAATTTATAGTACACGGCAGCAGGACTTGAGAATGACAATCTGTGTACAATTTAAAAATCTCAGGCACATCTACCAGTGAGTATGTGAAAGGAATATTTAAAACCAAATCCTTCAGTATAATTAATCTTTATGACCAGTTTAAGGGAACACTGTGCCTCTGCGCTTCTAGGTAACACTGAAGCAGGCAGATGGAATGTTATTAAAATCTAGAAACTAAGAGCAATAAAGCTACACAAGAGTGATGGCAAAAAGAAGAAAAGCACTCCACTGAGAGAGATGCCACTGCATCTGTGGATGCTTAAAAGTTTCCATGGCTTCAGAAAAGGAATGAGCCAACTCAGAACCAAAATAAACTCATTCTAAGCCACAGAAGGTAATACTTTGGACATAGGCAAATGCCCATAGGAAGATTGCCAGATGCTGGCAGAACATTTGGAGGTATAAATACTGCTTGCTGACTGCTTTTATGCTCTTTTCTTTTGGAAACAGTTTTAGATCAGGAGTTCTTCTGGTCTGGTAATGGTTCTTTCTGAAAATGTGTAAACCACAAATTCACTCTTGTTTCTCCATTACAATTCACTTTTTAAATTCACATTTATAAAAGACAGACTAAAACCCCTTATGATAAGTATACTCATCTCAAGTAAGTATTCTGGAAAGGAAAACAACTTTTTTTAGATCTTTGTATATGGTAACAACAAATACAGCAAGAAAAGTCTCTGAATAAAGCATTTATATATAAAGCTCTCCTTCCCAACCTCCATGAGTACTACTAGAGAAAACTCCTATACTTGTAACAAGAGCAAATCCTTACCTTAAACACAAGGCAAAGTGAGTGATATTGCTACATTTTATACACAGTTTCTGACACATGGCTCTCAAACAAGATGCAGAAGATTTTAATACAGTTACTAAAAGCAATTTAACTGTTTTGGAAGACTTCTGGTTTTTTTTAAAGGTTGTTCTCACTTACCAGCTGCCAAGGAAACACAACATTGTTCTTTCTGATTTGTAATCTCATTCAGCCTATAGGGAACATCATGTAAGGAAGGAGACAGATCTGGCAGACAAGGGTATTTTCCAATCCCACATAACTGAATGGAACCCAAGGAAAGGTGTTTAACAAATGTTGATCCATTCTGCACAAAGCTGTAATTCAACAGAATTAAATTAAAATAACTTTGATTTCAACCAGAGCAGTCTATAAAATGTACTCTTTTTCATTTACAGAAGGTTATGACAAGCATTACATGTAAGAAATTACAAAAACTAGCAATGAATTAATACTAGCATTTTGCATTAACTGATTTTTTTAATCTAAGACTTAATTTGTAAATCACATTTTTCCTAAAATGGGTGCCCAATGTTAAGAGTCAAATCTTAATTGATTACTGCCATGGAAGTGTTTATAACATGTACTTCTACAAAACAGTTAAAAACAATAAGTTATTTTGGTTTGTTAATGCCTATAGACACACCTAAGATTTCAAAAATATGAAAAAATATTTTACTATGAAAAAAAGTTTGTCAAATCTAGTCAGTATTTTTAAAGATCATATTTTTACATATATATACAAAAACTGCAAATCAAAAAATCTGTTAAGGCATTCCCTGAAATAGTTGATCTCCATTCCTGATTAGTTGATCTCCAAGCATTTTTCATAAAATATATTACGTTCCATGATTGCACAGCCATACCAGATTCTATTCTCATTTTAACATCCCTGTTTTTACAAAACATATCAAACAGGATCGACTTGTTCAGCATAGTCATAGCTAGAATGAAGCCTCCATGAAATGAGTCTCCCTTCCTTTTGCAAGAAAAAAGGAAGCAGACACTGAAGTTATTTCAAAAAGTAACCAGAGTGCTAAGATAATAGGGAGTAATAATGGAGAAGTGTTGAAGAAAGCATCAGTGTCAAATATAATCTGGTATTTTATTAGTTATCTGAACTTTAAGGAATCATTGCATTGGTACTAAAGTTATAGCCAAAAAATAAGCTTCCAAAGTCTGGCAAAAAAGATGCTGGCTTAGGGTTTCCTCCTCCTACTGTGAAATCCCAACAGTAGTTATAAATTAAAACCCTGGATAGATGTCTGAACACTCAAGTCATCCAAACCACCACTGTTAGAAGATGGATTTGATAATTCTCTACCAATTTATCCCTTCTACATTAGAGGACTATGAAAACATTCAAATTGCATTCTCCAGCAGATAAAATTTAAAAGGTTGTGATGTATCCAGATGCCTTTATAGCTCTGATAAACAGGCCAAGCATACCTTGACATTTGACGCCATGACACATCCAGAAGCGTTGTGTATGCTCCCACTAATATGGCATCAAAGTAACATGGGATGAGGTAACGTGGAATTCTCTTCAGGTAGACAAACATGGCCTTCAACCATTTACCAATCTAGTAAAATACAACAGAATTAGAACTTGATCCATCAAAGTTCAAAAGCCAGTGCCTTCAGGATCCATATTGTTACAGTTTTTGTACATGTATTACACCCCAGTTGTGCTGTACCCTACTGCTCCAAACTTTCTCAGAGTTAGGAAATGTGTTATAGACAGTCTGAATTTAAAAAAAAATTATTAGTAATTGGAAATGAAACTAACTAGCAATTTAAAACCCTGAAGTTACCAAATAAGTATTTTTACTCACTTCTGCACAGGCTCCAGCACGTGAAATCAGACGATTACTGACATAATCAATCATCCAGTCTCCAGATCTTAAATTATCACAAAATGGATGACCCAAATCATTCTTTGGTCTAATGTCTGCCATCACTGACATTAACCCTGAAGATACAAACCCAACTCTGTATTAAAAGACATTATCACAAACAGCAGTTACAATGCAGGAGCAAAAGGTACATAGCAACAGATGCTTTAACTGGATTGCTTCTCTCCATGTGCATAACAAGCTACAATCCAATTCTAGTTTCCTCAGCATAAATCCTAGAAGCTTATGAACTTCATTGCAAATAACTAGCATTGATGGAATTTGTATGTTTGATAAATGACAGACACTCCTCAGTAATCTACTAACACCTCAGGTTAGATTAATGCAACTTTTAACTGGAAGTTTATTTTTCTTTTACTTTAAAAGTCAAGGCACTGGTGTTAAAACACATCCTGAGCTGCAGTGTTCAGTTTCAAAGCATTGAGAGAGAGGGGTTTTGTTCTAGTATGAGATTTCCTGGGTACAACACCAATTAGTAGCAAGGTCAAGCAGAAAAAACCTACTTTTTATACCAAACAATGGTAGCAGCAACACAACAGCATTATTGTATGATGTGATCTAAATTGAGCAGTTCTCATTTACTTTTTTTGCTTGACAGGAAAAATAATGCTGAAACTATTACCTTGGAGGCCTGCATACTTTAGGGACGACCAGTTTGGTATATTGTAACAGCCTCCACCATCTTCCTGTTCTTCTGCCTCACATCTATACAGCACTTGATTTAGTTCAGCCAAAGTTAGTTTAGATGCAATTCTGAAAATACAGGGGAGAAGAGAATAAAACCCAAAATAACATCAGTAAGGAAAGAGGCAAAGGATTTCACAAACAATTCTCATTTCAGACTTAAATTAAAATACTAAAATATATACAGTTCTCTCAATACTTCATCTTGGAAATTAGGAGCTTAATTTTTCAGGTTTTCAAGATGCTCTCAGATGTTTCAGTGTTTATTTAGAAACACAGTATTGTGTTCAAAATCACACCCAAACAATCACACCCTAACACTGAGAAGCAGACCATGTTAAAAAGTCTACTTTAGGCAGCAATTACACAAACTGGGATGTTTTCCAGTATTAGCTCCACTTACTATTACACAGATAAGAATATCTTTCATAGTTTTCATTGCACTCTGACAATTCAAACTCCATCTGTATCACCACCACCAAAACTCAACAACCCTCAGTAGATGTACATAATATTCTCAGCTCCTCTAGTAGGTCTCTCTGTTCTAAGTCAGAAACTTAAAGAATACTTACGAAGCAAATGGTGTTTTTAATATTGGTGCTGAGTGATCATCAGGAAGACTTCCAGATTTAAAATGAGAGCTGAACTGGATCAAATGATTGCGGAGTATCCCCACAGCCTCTTGTGCCTTTGGGTCCAGACTAACTCTGTAAATAAAAATGCACATCTTGTAGAAATACAGCACATAAAAGAACTATTCTCCAGCTTCCTATCACACTTTTCAAACCCACACAGCCATATGGCAATGATAATAACGTACCTGAATACGATTACACTTCCTGGTGTTAATCTTTCAAATTCTATTTCTTGAACGAATTCATTTGGCCCTTTTATAGCAGTTCCAGCTTGCTTTATGATTTTACTGTCTTTTATCTTAAAAAAGAAAATAAATTTGCAACTGAAATCCACTGTCTTTTTTTCTAATATAAAATATGACAAATTAAAAAATATTGTATCAGAACATGGGTGAAGGAGGCTAATTACCTGGATATGCTCTCTGAGTTCCATGGTGAAATTAGGCAATCCATTTATAAAATGCAGATCTTTTTTGTAAGGACTAGCACTTCTCTCAATGGTCCTTGCCTCAAGTACTACTTCGTCTATTTTTCCTAGAAGAAGTTAAACCATGTTGCAGCTCTTAGGATATTTGAAATGAAAAAAGTGATTCTTTTGAAATTATGAAACAAAAGCTAAAATGAAAAAGCCGAATATTCAATATACAAGTCTCTGTCACACAGCAGAAGAACAGAAACATATTGCAAGTATTTTAAATACCTATAAATTTCTTTACACACTCATATGCTGTACTGCATTTAAAATGGCAATTTTTGTTATTTTATAATAAATTAATCATAAAATCAGATGTCTTTTACTGGTAATCAGCTTTCTTAATTTGCCTATTGTCTTTTAGGAGACTGTGCTAGACTGCTTTCGCAACTGCAGCTACAGATGGTTTATCTTTAGGCGGTAACAATTTATTATTAATATACCAATTCTAATTTTCTGTATCCTTTAAGTAATTCACAGACATAAGGTATGCAAGTCTTGTAAATAACTTAAAATATAATGTGACTGATTTTAAAACAATCACACAGACGCACTCAAAGAACTAAGTATATTTAAAAAGCCAGTTTCGAAAGCTTCTCTTCCAAAACATTTCCAGGTAATGCATAGAAGTTATTATACTTTGCTACTTTTAAGTACAGTAAATACTCTGCATAACTAATTATGTATTGCATACATATACTACATATTAATGTATGTAATGCATACACATATTGTCTTCACATTAGCTTACTCAATACAGAGATTTATCAAGATGTATTTTCAAGCTACAAAACCGCTATATAGATTTGAAAGCTGAACAACAACAGAATCAACGAATAGGATAAAATTTTAACCTTTTTTCCCTGTATAACAGAATAAACAATAATCCCCCCCAACTCTGCACAATTACTATGAACTATTACTAGTTCACAAACAAGACCATAAGCCCCCTCCCCCCATGGGGAATTTGCAGCAGGATTATACTCAATATGAATGTTTCTGAAAACCCTAAGCATTGCAAGTCTATTATTGGTTCTTAAACCACTTTTGGGACATACATGTTAGTACACAGAAAAGAAGCATTATATATACTGAGAGTTCTCATATGGATTTCATGCGCATGTGCTTGAACTTAAAAAGCATGAATAACTTGAAATTTTTGTACATGACAACAGCTTTTGGAAAGAAGTCTACTTACCTGGGATACACATTTCAGGTACTTCTTTACTGTAGAAAGAAGTTTTAGGATCCCTGAAGGCAGTTCGACACACAGCCACAACAGACTGGTGTGTGTTAGGGCAGTGTCTTGTCACTGCAACTATATCTTCATCAACTTGATCTACATACACCTAGAAAAGACATAACATTGCAACTGTGCTCACTCAGAGCATACATATGAAGAAATCGCAGTGTTACCCTCACTTCTTGCCTGATTAAAGCCTTTAGCCCCCAGCTCCTGATGCAGCCTGTTTATGGCCAGCCTTCCTGCTAGAATTCCTGTTTGGAAATTAACTTCACCAGAGGTCAGATGTGCTGCTGAACTCCATTTTGAATAAAACCTCTCTTCAGATACTACAGAGATCTGTGAAAAAAAAAAAAAATTACCCAAATATGAAGTACTCTGGGAAATAACTACACCTTGAGGTCTGAACTGTAGAAAAAAATTCAACTTTCATATGAAGCTGCACAATCTGAAATAATGCCAGTCAGCACTCTACTTGGAATTCCAAACAACATTAAAATATGTGTTCTACGATAAGAATAAAAGGTATTTTTAAAGGTAGCTTAGGAGTTGAACTGGAGACACGTACCTGGTGTGGTACTAGTTCATCATAGCCTTTGGTACTTCCTGTAGCACAGCATGCCATGGAAACAATCATTGCACTAGGAAGAGCATCATAAGCAGATCGGTGCTACATCAAAAAATACATACATAATGAATAGTGAAACCAAGAAAATTCAATCCTCCCAATTCAACATACACAAGATGCACTCAATCTGACAAAGGAAATGCTAATCCCATGGTCATCATTTCCTCAATTATAATAAAAATTATTGGAGAAAATTTCTACAATTTAACTAAGAAAAGCAACTTAGAAAAATCATCAAAATAAGCACTCCCTGCCTACCACTTTCTTTCATTCCTGCCTGTAAACAGGAGAACAGGTCAATAAGCTGCTTACAGCGGCTGGATGAAAGACTCAAACCAGTTTATTTAGGAACTTTGTATACTTCTCCCTTGAAAGTCAAAGTCTTGAATGTCGGAAGGTATTGCTACAAAATTTTTTTCTCTGCATGAAAGCTTGAGCTGAAATTCATTTGTTCTAAATATTGTTCAGGATATCCAGATTGCATCAAGACCTCCCACAGTTCAGAAATATCACTCCTGAGAATATTAAAGGTAATTTTTTGGTTGTTGTTCACATGCTCACCTGAATTGGACATTCATTATCATGTGTAATATCCATAAACAGTGCATGAGCAATAGCTGGCATCAAAGGCCTCAAACGTGGCTGAACGAAAGATCCGACAGGCTCACCTCCAAAACGATAGACCAACCTCCCCTCTTCATGGCTATTGTAGGCAGTCATGGCCTCTACAGAACAGAACACCTAAGTGTTTGCATAACAATAACTACCACACACATAGCACTCACAAAGATGTTAATGCGGCATTTAGAAGTTGTTATTTTGGTGTGTTCAATCGTAAAAAAAAAAAATCAAACACATATAGCTATATTCTCCAGTGTGGAAACAGCCTTGGAATATTCAATTTATTATAACAGATTTAGGAAAACTAATCAGAAAAAAAGGATAAAAAAGCAGAGATCAAACTATTTTTCACAGGCTTTAAAAAACTCATGCAACAAAAATCAGACATGATGCAGGACTTACATAGCAGAACTGTGCTACAACTCCTTTTTCCTTCACTAGATCAAGAATGAAATATTTAACCTTCTGTAAACTAACAAAGGAGGTCTTCTCTTATTTTATGGCTAGTATTTTTTTTTTTGCCAATTTTCAAAATAGTTACAATACAGAAATTTAGGCACATAATCCAGTAGAAAACTTTTTCTTGAAAAAGCATGTAATCTATAATCTCTTGTTGGAAAGAGACCACACACGCAACAAGCCTACCTCTTATTAAGGAGGTAATGCCCAGCCTATTCACAAAGATATTGTCCAGCTCCTCATTTCCTGTGAACAGTTCAGCCACTACATACAAATCGGCTCGCAATTTTCTAGCTGTGTCCAGCATGTACTGCAAAAAGCACAGCCAAAAAAGCCACAGAAAGGGGAAAGGTAGATACAAAAAAGGACAAGTTTCAAAGCTAGGCAGGGATTGGACAATAGGGAAATGCCATGCAGCAAAGATAAACAGAAAGCCAAAATTAAGGAACAAAACAAGTTGTTACACAGAAGAGGACACACAAACATAAGCAAAACCAAGAATTAGCATACAACACAGGAGAAGTTAAACAGAACATGAAGAAAAGGTAATTGCATAAGCAAAGAACATGAATATATAAGAAAAATAAAAAAGCATACCAATGTTAGTTTCACATTTAAAACTCCAAACCATACATGACAATCCTACATAATTTTCAACTGCTTATTGTACCTCTAATCAGGCTGGTAATTCCCAGGCGGTTGACAAAAACATTGTCAATGTACTCACTGCCCGTGAAGAGTTCAGCTATCACATAAAGATTAGGTCTGACTGATCTGGCTGTTGCTAGCATCTCCTATAGATCACAATACATTTTTAATGCAAGACGTCCATTGTCAGCTATGTACACACAAGCATTAACATGAATGTTAACAGAACATAAATGATCATTCAATATATGCAGCACATTAAAAATGTTGATAACATGAAAGTTTCAGAAAACTATGGTAATATTTTACAGATATTACTTAAGAATTGAGTAATTCTAGGAAATTTTCTGTAGACTTTAAGCTAACTACTGCTTTGTTTTAAAACAAAATCTTAGCTCAAAATACAAGAGCAAAGGTTGGATAAAAGATACCTATTGAACAAAGAAATCTGAGCAGCACTTCAGTTTAAGCCTTTGCAATTACCGTTCCAAAAATAGTAACACTAAACAAAAGAATGGCACGAGTTTTGAAAAGGCTGCATTTAGGAGCTACTTACAAGTTGTATGGGCAAATCAACTCATTTTAGAGAGCTCTTCATAGGTTTAGGTAAGCTCTGTTACAAAGTTAAGACTAAGCACTAACAAGATGCACTACTCCAAACCTATTTAAAGCTAATTTACTAGGCAAATGGAACTTAGGGATGTAGTCAGCTCCCTGGGAAACAAGAAGCACTAGTCTCAGTAATACATCTGCCAGACAAAACTTGTTGCAGGAGTTCATTATCAGCTTTTAAATTCTGTGAAGTGAACCACTTCTTGTTTAATTTAGCAATAGCAAAATATATATGGCAAAAAAAAAAAAAACAACAAAAAACCAGTCAGACTTTCAATCAAGTCTTGGCAATGACTCCAGCTCAAACTGACATACTGGATACTGGCAGTCATTGCACTACGTCCACAGCTCAGTGAGGGAAAAAAGCTAGCCAGGCCCATCCACATCCACAGCATTTCAGCTAAAGTAGAGAAGTAAAAGATACAAACTATATAAAACTATACCACTCTACTGTTTAAGGTAGCTGAAACCATTTCTGAACATCAGCAGACAAGAAACCTTGATCTCATGCAATGAGGACGATGCATTCAGTTAAACTCTTCCACTCAGTCCTGCACAATAGATCCTGCTGCGAGATCTGCAGGATCTATTTCACAGACAGGAGCTGCTTCCTAACAAACATGTTTCATTTTGCGTACCTCAGCTACATGAATAGGTGTTGAGTGACAGTTGTCCAGACGAACACCATGGAAGTACTTGGCAGTGATTTCAGTGTATTTTTTCATATGTGCCCAGAGGTATGGGCAGTCCTCAGGTTTATTACCATAACGCAGTTTCACACTGTCTCCCCAACAAATGAGCTCTCTTCTCAGGTACACATTTGAACCTGTAAAGGAAATAAATTCACTTTAGTGTGTGTGTGTATATATATATATACGTATATACACACACACACATACACACACAGAGAGAGAGAGAGAGAGAGAGAGAGTGTATAGGATGTGCACCAAAATGAAAATGTGGCATTTTCTATGGCTGAAAAACAAAAAACCACTAATGAACAGTAAAAATTCTAACAAAAATCATATAAACTCAAAAATCTATATACACTACACTGATATAAAATTTCACACTCTTCCATGGGAACATTTAGCTTCTATAGTGATACTGCAACAATTCTTCAGATTGAAATAAAATTCCTTTTAATTCTTCAAAGTAGTATAAAAACCTGTACTTCAGAAAAAAAAACAACCATCAAACAAACAAACAAAATGAGTAGTTTTGTTTTTCACACTGGTAAAATTCAAAAAATAATCTCATGATGTTATCATAATCTGTCACAGTCACAATTTACAATTTTATTTTCTATCAACAGCAGACTGTGATGACTTTCCAAAGCCAGCAGTAAAAAAAAGGAACTGTAAATTACCCCAAATTGCCAAAACACTGACGTAAGCACAGCCAACCCTTTTCTTCAGTAACAGCAGAACAGCCAGACAGAGAGAAAAACGGTGCTTCTTTGAATGTACACTGTGATTTTTTCAAAGAATCATTTAGAGAACTGGCTGCATTTGTTTTGCAATTCCTTTATGGTGCCTTTGTGTACCACATTTTCACATCGTGTTCTAAGTTGAATTAATGTGTGGCATAAAACAAAGGCATAACACAAATATTTAGCACTCACAACCCTGTAGCTGAGTTACAAGAGAAACCTCAGTAATGGAAATTAAGAATGCTAACTAAAGCATTTTTTCCTCTCAGCAACTGAGAGGAAAAAAAATACAAAAATCTGTCTAGAAGAAAGGGCAATAATCTGAAGGCAACTAAACAAAAACACTTTGAAACACCTATTATCTCAATCCTCAAGAAGAATAAAAGTAAATAAAATTTAGTGAAAGGGGTGTAGATTACTTTGCAGACATTGTTTGCTAACTGCAGATCAATCTGGAGATCATCAGATTAGCTTCCAAAGCAGACTCAAACTTTCAGATGTTTGTTAATTACAATTAAACTGGCCTTTGTTTCATTTAGTTTACCAACTGAATGGCTACTTTGAACACAAGCTTTTTTTGCATTTATTGGATATCAACACTGTCCCCAAAGGAGACAGAATGCAATATTTTTATTGCATTTTAGTGCATGGTGATTTCATGCCTTATTTTACCTTCACAAGTAATCTGCATACTTAATTTGGATTAACTAGGTCATCTCTTGACTGCCTGACTGCCACTCAGCAGACTTTTCAAGGATCCAGTTTTTGCTCACTAATGCAGTAAAACACTATTCACCTTTTCATTGCATTAGTTTTTCTGCCACACTGTCATTGTCTCATGGAAATGCCAACAAGCACTGGTGTTGGAGCAAAGTACAAAGTAAGCAACAAAGACAATGACAAAAGTGGGGAGGCAGGACATCCCCCATTTCAGTGGCAGAAAGCTGGTAATTTCCCTCTCAAATCTTGTAAAACTGTACCTCAAATTCCAGTTCTTACAGTTCATCTGTATGCTGAATGGGAAATTAAAGTGCTATAAGCTTAGTATCTGCTATTCTGCTGCTTCATAGGAATACATCTGGAAAAAACACAGATTAAATAAAATCCTTATTGCTTTGGCTAGAGTATCAAATGGTTTTTAAGAATTCAGATTTCTTTTACAAACCTGGTTCTGCAAAGTTTCTAAGAGGATCATCTCCCATAACCCAGCCATTATGAGCCATGAAATAACAAGCTTTATCTGGCTGATGTATCATAGCTTCTTCTTCCTCCACAGTCAGCTCTTTGAATGGATATGTAAAATACCTACGGAACAGACAGACAATTAAAAGAGAAATCAAAGAGAAATGCAAACAGTAACCTAAGCTGCAATTCATTGTCTTTGAAATTAAAGTATCTGCTATGAAGTGGCTTGTACATAATACAGATAAAAAAGAGAGCAACTTGCATACATGACAGAGAGTTTTCAATTTTGAAGGAAGCTTTGAAGGAGCAAGAACAGATGTTGCCACTATCTTGGTGTCAGCTGGTAATGTAAGAGTAAAGCCATAGCTCTTTAGAAACGAGTGGCATCCAGCACATAAAACATGAAAGGTGTAAACTTTCCTAGCTCCACTCCTCTTCCACCTACAACAGCAATTTGCACTATGGAAGGTTTTGATGTGCTGAATATTGTCTCATGCTTTCTGATCACATTTGTTTCTGAAATAGCTATTGCTGTTGCTTAAAAAAACCCTGTCAATTTGCTAAATGGCATTTGTCCATGTCAAAGAAAACCTGTATTTCTACATATAAATATGTACTTTTTTTGAACTTGGAACTTGCTTTCCCTGGATAGATTTTAATCGTTTCCAAACAAACAAGAAAACATGTATATACCTGGTAACCAAGGGATGTTTTCTACTGATAGGTCCCAGCTTAGGACCATTACAAGCAATTCGTTCATAAACCACAGTCCCCACAAGGCAATTGACAGCCTGGAAGTAATAGAATGATGCATTATTGAAATGCCTGCATTTATTTGCAATTTTAAACAATTCAGCATTAAAACAATAATTTCAATACCTGTTCTTGATGGTGACAAGTTTGTCTGTATTGCTCAGCATTTAGTTCCTCAATCCGCTTGCGAAACCAGTTACAACATTCTTCTATTGCAGCTGGTCCATTGCTTATCAGGAGGACATATAAAGCAGAGAACAATTAGAGAAAAATATTTTAAAAACATGCAGCATAGATTACTAAAAGGAATCAAAAACTAATTTTTCCTCATGTCTGAAAAGAATGTCTTTTTTTGGCTTTGTAAGTATAGCTTCACTCAGATTTTAACTTGTAATCAGTAATACGGTACCTGTGTGGTACAAATGTTGCCAGTGCTATGTTCATATCTACAGTACAGCCAAGCCGTCTATAATCAGGGTCCTGAAGTATTTGAAGATGTTGATTTGGATCAGATTTAGTGCCCATTTTGCCTGAGAATAAAATAGAAATGAGCACTCAAAGTAAAAACAGGAATCACATTTAACAGACACACAACTTTTATAATTCTAGCATAACCAAGGTGCAGGTGGATGAAGGTATTGAAGGTCTTGAAAGATTTTCCTAACCCTCAAGGCATTCTTGTATGCCTAAATCAGCACAGTGGATGTCTCACATAGCAAAAAATAGCATTATCTTTATGTTTTCTGTCTAACTGTTAAGCTTACCTAAGTCTCTTGAACTATAAATATATAATTCACATGCTTCAGCAACATAATCTTCCTTTACCTTGAGTTAGAAGGGTTTTAAATTGCTGCACAGCTTTGTTAACATCCACTTGGAAAAACTCCCATAGTTTCAGTTTTGGATATATATCTTCATAAATTAGTTTACGTAAACACTGTAAAAATAAAAAATGCATTCATTAATAAGGTTGTTTGCTAATATAATTAAGAAAAGTTAAAAGAAAGGGGGAACAAGGGCTTATTTCAGTAAATCTATCTGCAAAGCATACACCATTTTTTGTGTATTAACACAACTCTAGAAATATTAAAGGTTTATTCAGCTATTTATGCAGTTCATTAGCTTATACTTAGTCACTTACATTCAAGTGCTGATCATTTTCAATCAAGGGAGGGACCCCTTTGGCAATACACTTTCCATCAGCCACCATACCAGTCAAATGCCACAGAGCTCTGTCCAGGACCCAAGCTGGCTTCAGGTGAGGAGAATTTACAAGGTTATAGCCACATTCCGGATGCATCCTGAGCCATTCGCTGTTAGTAGCTTAGAGAAGAAAGGGAGGGGGGGGAAAAGCCAAACAAAAATGTAAATACAGAAGCTGAACCCTTCATTGTATTTTGTAAACATCCTAACACCGAGAAGCTGAGGTACTATAGCACATACAGTTCATTCACATTTAAACTAAAGTTTCCCATGTCAGTAGAATATCACATCTTGTGCAGAAATGTTATTACAGATTGACCGTTATTACTGATTTTTTGGGTCAAAAATACAACTGCAGAAAAACTTTTTGCTACTTATACAAAGATATACAATAGTATCACCAATTCTAAAACATGCAAAAAAAATTTGTTGCAAGAAATACATCAAATACTAATTGTAAGATACTGATATTGTTGTGTATTGAAAGCCAAACATACATTCCAACCTTATAATATAAAGTTGTTTCTTTTTTAATATTCTTCATCCTGTCAAGACGCCACACACAGCCAGAGAGGAAGAGTGCACATACCCAAAAATAATTAATGCAAAATATATTTCAATGGGCATTTAAGAAAGGGCTAGCTGTGATACTTGTGTCCATGGAAAGAAGCTGAGTTGTAGGAAGCAAAATCACTGAGTCCTACACAGCAAGATGAGTGCACTGTCTGGTGCATGCAAATGTAACACTCATTCAGGCCAAACACTACACTCTGTGTCTATCTGCCAAGCTTCCCCTGCAGCATCAACAAGCACCAGAAGATTGCTGAACATTAGAAATTAACTTAGAGAAGGTAAGGAGCCTTCACTAGAACACAGGTGTAGTATTCTAATATAGACAGCACGCATGCAGCAGTACGGGTAGATACATACATAGCTCAGAGTTTTCATTTTTGAAATATAATAATGAAGATTAATCCCAGAGTTAATTTCTTTCTATTTTTGCAACTCTTTTGATACACTGTTTAAATGAAAATAAATTTCATATATTCTTCTGAATGAATATTTCAAACTGAAAATACAAAGAAAACCTCACAGAATGCCTAAGAACAAAAACCAGGTTTTCAGAAAAGCTGAGAAAAACAGAAGTAGTACTTCACACATGGGAAAATATATAACAAATTATTATATTGAAAACATGAAAAGAGTCACTAATGTGTCCAGAATTACAGTGGAACAAATAACACTTAAAATCCCAAGTTTACTTAGTTCAAAGAAGTTAAAACAAAAATGTCAAAGCGAAAAAGAGAAGTACTACCTCAGTCTATAGTGTGAACAGCTCTTCTGAGCACCCTTTTACATTGTATCTCAAGATACAGCAAAATTTATCATTATAAGATCAAACCATTTGTGGAAATTAAAATCCTTGCGGTTCAAATACAATCTACTACTAAATCCACCATGCTTTAAAGTTATGTAAAGCAATATCAAGTTTAGGCTGTCAAAGGATGTTCCAGGCCAAAGAGATTATTCCGTCCTACTCTTTTTTTCTTTATCCTTTACTACTTCTGAAAAAAACTTGCTTCTCCAAAAAGCAAAACCAACCTTTTCTAGTCTTCTAACAAGAACTGTAATTTACTATAAAGGAATTTCATAAGTAAGTACAAATAATTCTAAAAAGAAACACATAATTTAAACCTAAAGAGTTAGCATTAAAAAAAAAAAAAAGTCAACAGGCCCTCCATTAATTCTGGTACAGAACAGAAGGATGTTTTCTGATCAGAAGGTAAGTTCCAGTGATTCGCAATGTAATGCAAGAGAAATCTAACTGCAGAAGAAAAATTATCCAAAACATCACTGGTGATTACATTTGGTACAGCTAAGGAAAAATTCTTCTTATAAAAATCTGAAATTATTTTCTTAACTAACTCATTTTTTACATAATTAAACACAAACTTTACTTGAAGTTAAGATTTACTCAAGTGCTGTATTTCAATTGCACAACATTTGCCTCTTGTGAAAGAAAAGTAATACATAATTTACTTCACTTTATTTTTACTACTTTATAAGATTTATTACAGCCATAGAAAGCTCAGAAAAGAAAAAAACTCCGACTGTCTTTTTTCTGTCTCCTGGTGAAAAGTAAATGTAAATATATTTCTTATTTGAATATATGCAGTTACCAAAGAGGGTTTGCAAGTTTATCCATGATACTCCTGCAAAGATGCCAAAGGCTCGGGGACATTTTACATCAGCACATGACTTCACTTTTCAAGTTGAGCCATGGGTGCTGCCTTTCATTAGAGCCTCACAGAGACATCCAGAGCTGATTCCCACTGTTGCCTGCTGTGCCCACAGTGTGGGCTTCACACCAAACACCTCAGCTTAATGCCTGATCCTGCAGATGATGCTGCTTGGCTCCCACAGGGGCAGAGGGGAAGCAATGCCATTTTTATACAATGGTCTCCACTAGAAAGCAGAAACTACCAACAGACAGAACCAGTGTAAGCTGAAGGGTCATGACAGGCAACAAAGTCATCAAGGATACCTTGCTAAATGATCTAAGAACCACAATCATCTGAGTATTTCTATCCTCTTAGAAGACACTTCTGAACATCTTTCTACCATAGTACAAATGTTGAGTCATCCATCCCAATGAAGATTACTTTAACTCTGAATGTAACCTGAAAAAGTCCTCCTACAAACATAGCCAAATAACATGGTATTTTCCCTCTCAAATATATTCTGGTGTGTAACTACTGTAGTTAAGATCTTTCCATCCATCAAAAAACATTCTCCTTAGTAGCATGCAAATATACACTGCTCAAAAATGAGAGGATCTCAAGCATTGCTAAGAGAAACTGAACATCTAGCTGGAAAGCAAAAGAAATTTTTTATCCAGAACTGGGACTATGTTCAAAAGCCTGATTCTCTCAGATACAGAGCCAACAATATAACAAAGTTATAATTAGTAACTTTTCAACCAACAGACAGAAAGCACTGTGTTCCAGACTGATTGGACAGGAATGTTTGGCAAAAGTCAACACCAAACAACTAAAGCAAATAAAGCTTGAAATTCACAAATGATTTATTTTTAGGCATTTTTGAGCCTCAAAAGACATCAATCTACATAACCCCTTTCTGTAGTCTCTGGTATGAGAATGGTAATTATGATCTTTAGGACTACAGTATGCAGTAGCAACTGCATTATAAACAAAGACAACTCATTATCCAAATAATCAACAAAATTACAAATTATTAAGCGCTACACTTTAAATTTCATCAGATCACACAAAAGAAAATCCACTGTCCCTCAAGCAGTTGAGAAAAGTAACAGCTTTGATGCGTTGACATATCTATGCTTAAAAAAAAAGCCTGCCCCAAACACAAAGCTCTCTTCTTTCTTCCCCCACAGACTGAGCTTACATTTGCCCCATTACTTAATCCTACCTTCTTGTCCCAACTCTGTTTCTAGTCTGCATGTTAGATCCAAATTACAGCAGTTACTTTTAAGCAGCTACAAGCAAAATACCCTGTTTAACAAGAAAGTATTCAGTTTATGTTCATCGAACAATTCATAATACAGACTCTGTTCAAATATATGGGAACTGCACACCACAGATAATGGAGATAAGCATACTATATAAATACAGATACACAATTTATGAATTCTTTTTAAGAAGGGCTCTCCTCACTCTTTCAGTAGCAATACTAAGTAAGCTCTTTTATACCTGTTACAGAGACGAATCAGTTATAATGGCAAGGAGTTCTCCTAGATTTGAGAGACTCAAAGACAGACACAACTACATGGTTTAAAACAGCTACTAAAAATGGGTTAAAAAGGGAGAAGTTAAGGGAAATAACAAAATATAATTATGGGACCAATCTGGTTATTAACAAATGAAAATCATACCAGTATGATTGTAGACTACATCTGTGATGCAAAGCATATTCCATTCATTTTTCAGTTTCTCCACAAGCGCTCCTATATCACTCCAAGTGCACTTTTTATTATGGTTTGAAAATTCAGGGTTTACTTCTAACTGGTCAGCCAATGAATAACATGATCTAGATAGTCCAAGCATCTGTAGTGGCGTAAAATGAATCATGTTGTAACCTATAAAATAAAAACCCATTTATTTAATGAGAAAAAAACCCCAAACAATCAAAGTTAATTGAAAGAAGCATAATAAGCTGCACTTATGTACTCAGAGCTGCTGTTCAGAATAACCAATGTAAATTCATCTGAATCTTGCCCTCGAAATTCTACCTAACACAAGCTTTACAAATCACCCTGTCAGTTCTACAAACTTCCAAGTCTATCTGAAATAAAAACAATAAGTGGTTTCCAATAACAGGAAATCCCTGAATTTTTGCACTTCTGGCAATATTTTAATCAATTCACTGACTTAATCTGTTACTGAAATTGAATATAGTAGAAAATATATTATCAACAAAGAATCTATTAACTGTTTACACTGAAGCTCTTTCGTGTAACTTTGGGTTTTGATCAGAAAACAAAAACTTCTATCCTTGAATATGTCTATTAGCATTACCTGTTTCTTTTGCCACTTTCAGCCTATCTTCCCATTCATGAAACGGTCCCAGACACTTAGCAAGGTATGTCTGGAGTGTAACACAATCCAAAGGCAGCACATGATTATCAGCTCCAACGCGCAAAATGGGATCCACAACTATGTAACCACCACCACTTTTTTCATTTCTAGGAAAAAATAATTTTCATTGGTATAATTAACACCCATTGTACCAGTCTTTTTCAGAGAGAGAGTTCAAATAGCATAGGTTTTCAGAAACTCAGTAGCCCAGTACAGTGGCTGGAGGGAGAGGGGGAACAGGACTGCATGACACATAAAGGAAATAGTAAACTCTGAAATGTTCATCTCTTATGCATCATCTCACTACTGGACTTAAAGAATACAAATGGGATACAGAGCTTAAAATTCTGGAAAAGTGAGATACCTTTGCTATTTTCTGAGATGGAGTACTGGTTCCTCCTTTTGGCATATGGAAACACAGAAAGCACAACCACCCATCTATTACATGCAGATCTACATTTTGAGGCCCATTCCCAGGAAGGTACCTGAGCTAAATGTCTTAAGCCTGAAAGAATTTTAACCACTCATCTTCCAGAAACACAAAATAACAGACTACAATTATTACAGACAGTGGCATTCTCTTCTGCAATTGTCCCACTAAAACAAAAGACGAAGTAAAGGATCCAAGTAAAGAATGCCAGAATCTCTGTGCTAGATAGAAAACAACCCTCAAAGTCAATGAAGAAAGTACAAAATAATACTTGAGATACTCAGAATGCTGATGAATTTGACAACTTGTAAAAATACATTGCTTCTCCAACATTCACAGAAAGTTCATCAGCCTGGCTCTGTATATTCTCCAAAATATCTCTGCATCAGAAACTACTATATAACCACCAGTTACTGTCTTTCATTGGTGGCTTCTAATTGGTCCCTTGGCTGCAATTTGAAAAATGCACGGGAAAAAAAGGGGGTTTTTCAGGTTACAATGTAGACCAAGGGAGCAAACTGCATTTGGCTTCAGGTATACAAATTTCACTTACCCAAGACTAAAATAGTACTGGTATGACCCAGAAATTTGGAGATCCAACTTGCAGTATTTGTCAGAGTCATCTTCTTTTCCTGTGGGATTGTGCCACGACAGTGTCCTGAACTTGTGGCGATCGAATACTTCTCCAGAAGCCGGATAATTTGTATACACAGTAACGGGCTTGCCCTGAAGAGTTGGGCCCAACCGGAATTGTAGCTCAAAACCTCAAGAAAAAAAGAAAAAGACAAAAGTTAAAATCACTTGATCAGGAGAACTAGATATTTCTAGTCTCTTATTATTAATATAGTAGCTAATTAGGAATTGTAATACCATCGTATTTGCTAAGAATTTCAGTACAATTATGAATTTCTAGAGCATAGAATCATAGAACATCCTGAGTTGGAAGGTAACTCACAAGGACCACTCAAGTCCAACTCCAGGCACTGCACAGAATTCCCCAGGAATCACACCATGTGCCTGAGAGTGCTGTCCAAATGCTTCTTGAACTCTGTCAGGTATGGTGCAGTCACCACTTCCCTAGAGAGCCTGTCCCAGGGCCCGTCCACCTTGGGGGTGAAGAACCTTTTCCTAACATCCAACTGAAACCTCCCCTAGCACCGGTCCATGCCATTCCCTTGGGTCCTGTCACTGTCACCAGAGAGCACAGATCAGCGTCAGCCCCTCAAGGAAGCTGCAGACTGCAATGAGGTCTCCCCTCAGTCTCCTCTCCTCCAGGCTGAACAGGCCCAGTGACCTCAGCCACACCTCAGTTTCCCCTCAAGGTCCTTCACCATCTTCACTGCTCTTCTTTGGACACCCTTTAATAGGTTCAAATCTTGCATTGCAGCACTCAAAACTACCTCATCTCTCCCTTCCTTCCTAACATTGTTATTGGCATACTTTACATATGTCCTTTTTCCTTTACTTACATGGCACCATTCATCTTTCCAGTTTGTCTTTGCTACATAAAGTTTTAAAAATAAAATACAGCAAAACACCATGATCAGACTACACACAATTACATAGTCTTTAAGTACTTGGGTTTACCAAGTCTATATAGTAGGCTGACCCATGAAAACATCTGAAAAAAATTAGGAACACATTTAAAACCAGAAAATATTTCAAATACCTTCATCATTCACTAAGGATTCACTAAACAGGTAAATTCCTTATGTTTTAACTGAAGACTTATATATACTTTTGTGTGATCTACAATATACAAATTGTTAAACTTTCAGAGAGCTCAACAAACCAAAGGCAATTTTGTATGTGTGCTTCAGGTCTCACACAGACATAGAAAGAGGCTTCAGTTTAAGCTTCAAGATAGTTGTGATAGTGAGAAAAACTTAAGTTAAAAAATCAGAACATAAAAGCATATGTACTCTACTGAGTTAGACATAAAAAATTCTGTTTAGTCAGGAGGTTTTAGAAAGGTTTCCACCTGCAGGTATGAGGCTCACCATCACAAGTGGCTAAGTACAGGGCTTGTTCAAGTGAATGAAACAGAGGTAAGCTCTTACACAGAACATGCCAGTCACGTAGTTAAGTGCAGTACATCACCTACCAGCCCTAGCAGCCTGCAAAACTGGGAGTAAAAGAAACCTGAGTGCTTGCAAAAAAGGGGAAAATTATTAGTACACAGATAATGAATAAGAAAGCATAAAAAATTCTGGACACCGAGTTACATTACCTTAAGCTGAAAAACACTACTTGTTTATTAAATAGAATCATGGGGACTCTAATACCAGAGTTCAATGTGTGAATACATTTAAACGTAAGTGTTATCCAGCTTTGTGTTTGTCCCATTAACAAAATCACCACTGCACTAAAACCCACCAGGTAAAAGGAGCTGTTTTCAGATCTGAATGTCTGCGAGGTAAAATGAAGCTCATTTGAACGTAATAGATATAGGTATAAAACCACCTTTGGAAGGTTAAGTACACTCTCTTCAGTACTGGCCTGACATTTTGTTAGAGGGATTACTAAAATTAGAGCACAGGGATATATGCCACTGATATCTTATTTCCTCTAAGAGTTACACTGACATCAGAAATGCTGTGCTCAAAATTAGCTATGCCCTCTCAGAGACTGCTACCAGCAGGGGCACTTTGAATGTTTGACAGCCATGCATTTCTGCTTCCCTCCTTTCAAGAAAATTTACACAACTTGATGGATAAGTTAAAAATTGAAGTTAGGATCAACTCTGCACTTCTTCACTATCGACATTTCCTTACATTAGGCTGGTCAGAAGATTTTGGAATCAATATAGTTGAAGAGAATTTTTATTCTCAAGAACCAAAATCTTGCTCCTTTATGTTCCTAGATTAGTAACTGTAAAGAAATCCACAAAAACTCTCACTAAAAATTGTTGCACTGTTAAAAATGTTTTTTAAAGAAAACAGCTTTAGTTTCATAGTCTAAATTTGCTAAGCAGCACAATAGGAGACCAATTAGTAGACGGTTTTTTGCTTTGGACTTTTTTTTACAAAGAGACTTAAAAACACTCTTAGGAAGAAATAACATCAAGTTCTTTTAAGTATGCAGCATGATACATAGCTGTGATAATATAACAAATCTGATAACAAGATTTAGGAGTTGCTAAAGAGCTTATATTCTGAAACACTACCTCAAACCTGCAGACTTTGCAAAATGCAAGTATTACCGATAGATTTCAAAACTGTAATATTAAAACATGGGGTGCTGCATAAGAAGATAAACACTGGAGACCTTGACTTATGAGGACTTTCTCAGGTCACTGAAGTACAGGCTATAAAAGGAGAAGGAAAAGCCCTGTCTAAAAAATGCTTTGTGCTTCAGTCCCATGAAGACTGATGGCTCTTGGCCAATCTGCTCTTCATTTCTCAAGAACTGAACGAGTCAGATTAAACTGTGTGCGGAATCCATAGAGCTCTGCAGTAGAAACAAATCAAAACAAAACAAAATAAACCAACCCCCAAACCTAAACCAACAACATCCCCCACACACCCCCAAAACTCCTCCACTTCAGGATGGGCTCTTTTTTCCACTACCATCCAAAGACGATGACGAGGTCCCGGCCATGTCCTTCTCACCCGGCCCCGGCACCCCGACCTACCCTGCTCCAGCCTGAAGAGGGTCTTGTCCAGCTTCTCCATCTCGCCGAGGTGCAGCAGCCGCGTCTCCTTACCGCCCGTCATGGCTGCGCCCGCCCGTCCGGCGCTCCGGCCGCGCCGGGGCTCTCAGTGCGGGGAGGGAGAAGCGAGCCCTGCCGTGGAGGAACAGACAAAACCCCGCGGGTCAGCGGAGACCCCGGCAGCACACGGCCGCACAGGAGCGCCTCACGCCGCTGGCCGCGCTTACATGTTCCCCGGTCCCGGGGGAGCGCGGACACTCGGCACCGCAGGGCAGGGCGGAGGGGAGGCGGTGCGGGACGAGCTGTCAGGCAGAGCCCAGCCCTGCCCCGGCCGGGGACCGCCGCCGGCAGCACCCCGGAGCAGCTCCCGTGCCACAGCGCGGCCCGGCCCGCAGCCAGAGCTACAGGAGTGCCCCCGGGAAGGGGAAGCCTGACACCTGTCACTCTTCGCGCCCGCCCCGGCGCTGCCGGAGAACCCCGCCAGGCCCCTCACGGCCGCCCCGCCGCCCTCCGCGGGGCGCGCTGCCCACCGCAGCCGTTCCACCATACTCACGAGCGGGCCCGCAGAGCGGCAGAGGCGCCGCTCCCCGCGGAGGGCGACGGCTGCCGAGGCCGAGCGGAGCCGGGGCTGGAGCTGCCCGCAGCGGCCGCCCCGGGCCGGTTCGGCGGTCAGTGACGCACTTGCCCGCAGCCGCGGCGGCACCGCTCCTTTCCTGCCCTTTTCTTGCCTTTTTTTTTTTTACACAAAGTTTATTGGTTCCGCGGCGGCCGCGCTCGTAGACGGGCGGCGCCGGCGCAGCTCCCGCGAGAGCCCAGGGCCCGCCCCGACTGCGCTGCGGGGCGGCCGGGCCGGGGCTACCCCGCCCCTCCGCTCTCGCTCTGCCCCGGTCAGACCCCGCCCCTCCGCCCAAGGCCCCACCCGGCCTCGCCCCTCTGGCCCTGGTCCCGCCCCACGGTCCCGCCCCACGGTCCCGCCCCTCCGTTCCCGGCCCCGCCTTGCCCGGCCCCTTCTTCCGCTCTCGGCCCCGCCCCGCCGAACAGACTCCGCCCCTTAGCTCCCGGTCCCGCCCCTCCGCTGGCGGCCCCGCGAAGCGCGCCCTGAAGGGAGGGGATACCTCAGGAATACCTTCGGGGTAGCCCAGGGTTCACTCAGGGTTACCCCGAGGCTCTTCCAGAGATACCTCAGGGGCTCCCCCCGTGCCCCGCGCTGTTGCGGCAGCGAGCGGGCTGATCTCTCCGCGAGCCTGGGCCCTGCAGCCCGGCAGGGCTGTCGGACAGCGCGGTCTGCTGGTCCTGTCTGCTGTCAGCCTCTACAGCCACAGAGCCTTTACGCTCGGCTGCTGCGCACAGGCACGAGAGGCGTCCCTGCGGGGCCCGGCCACCTGAGTCCGGAGCTCTGTGCGGGTTACCGGGCACTCTGCTGAGGGCTAGGTGGCGTTAAAGGTTGTCCGGAGTGTCCCGGCTGATGCCCCTGGGCCCAGCCGCTCCTTGCGGTGACTGGATCGCCGCCCCGCCGAGTTCCCTCAGCGTTCCCGCCCCGCTGCCTCAGGGCCGGCGCCCGGCGCCGGGCGGCCGCCTCCGTCCTGATAGGCTGCGCTGCTGAAAAAACATGATGTCAGCCAGAGTTTAAGTGCTATATATAGTGTGTGGACAAGACTACAAACTCCGTGGATCTGTCTTTGGCTAAGAGGTAGCATGGTTTTTTAAAAAATCCCACACACCAGAATAACACACCCCCGCCGCCTTGTTTTACAGCATACTTTCATCCGAAGTGCTGACACCATTCAGCCCCTACCATTGCTTTGTATTGCAGAACACCTGGGACAATTGTCCAGGCCTCTCACGACCGAAGTTATTAACTGCACCCCAGTGTAAAGGTCAGCCTTGCAGCTTTGGAAGGTCAGTCTATTTTTATTGCCTAGAAATACGTTTTTAAAAAAGTGCTTCTCAATTTACAGTCACTGTATTATACCGAGTTTGTTTTTTCTTTTTTAGTTCTCGAAGGTGGAATATGTATTTTGTGGAATTGGAAGGAGTCTGCAAAACAATATAGGCTTACCATTTACTTCCAGCCATCCCATGCATACCCTTATAAGTGTATTTTACTGCAGGGTGTTTAGCCAATTACAGTGCATTCAGGGAAAGTCCAAAGGTCTTGATATTCATGGAAACACCTCCACCCATTTCAAACTGAAGTTTTTTCTATCATTTGGTAGCTTTTCTCCTTCACTTGCTCCTCCCTCTGAAAATTTCAAGAAATCTGTTTGTTCCTCATTACAGTTAATGTTTTCTGGTATTGTTGAGAAAGGTTTTCATGTTGGTATAGGTGAATATGTCAACTTGTATGCCCTTGACATATATTAGGTTTCCTAAACGAATGGGGCAAAAAGGAAAAACACCTCTGTGAGTGCAGTTCTCTTAAGAGTCACCTCATCATGGCTCATTCAGATATGATTCAGATGTGATACTTACAATCTGAGTTATTTCACATGTCTATTTCCTACTGTGCAGGAATTAGACATGTGAAATAATGTCTATTTCCCTCCCATTGTCCTTGTCTTTTCCAGCCCCCTTATTCTTCAGTCAGCTTGCTGGCCTGTGTTCATATACAGGACAGGCTTGCACCTAGCAGAACCCTGGCTCTCCTGGCATGCTGGCTGTTTCCTCTGAATTGGATGTGTCCCAGAAAAAAAAGGTGATACAACATAGGAATGGGAAATACAGGAAGCTTCAACAGTTATGGAAGTCATAGGAACAAAACCAACTGAGGTAACTAAAAGAGATGTGGACCATCTCTTTTCTAGAATACTCTGCAAGCTTCAGTAACTTGAAGTGACTGCAGTTGGTCTGCCACAGAGCCTTGCCAAGTGTCTTTTCCAGGCTTGCTGTTGTCCTGTCACATACTGAAAATGGGCTGGGATTTAAAATTTCATGAGCTGCTTACATAGAGAGCAGCTCTAAGAGAGGGAGAGCAGATAATGCCTATGGAGCCAAGTCCTTTGTATAAATAGTTATCCTAAAGTGTATCTTGAATACTTTGTGAAAAGCAATATAGGAACCTGAAGGGTTCCTATTGAAGAAATTGAAGGCAATTTCTCTCCTGTTACTGAGTTTTAAAATGTGGTTCTCTTGGTTTCCGTACTCCATACAGAAACTCACCCTACCCTTACTAGGTTTGCATTGGTACATTTCCTCTATACTATGCATTCAGACAGATTTTGAAATGGAACAAGGTTTGTGAAAAAGAATTTTTCTTAGTGTCTTGGACAAAAATCATTATGAAACCAAGCCTGAGCCAGTTATTTTGACATCATTTGTGACTATAGCTAAGCTAGATGTCAGAAGTGTAAATAAAGGACTTGATTCACTACACAGCAAAAAAGTTTCCTAGGTACTATGAAATCACTTAATAATTGGTATAATTTATATATTTATAAGCACTTATTATAATTTCATTGGCTTTCAATTCAATATTAAAAAATGCTGTTTCAAAGATAATGAATGTTGCAGGTCTCTTAAGGAAGTGTAATCAGGAACAGAGCAGACTTCTCCAATCCTTTCTCCATCGCCATCATCTCTTCTGCTGGCCCATCCCTTACAGACCTTGGGTTTGTGTTCATTTAGAACATGTCAACTGAGCAGTTTTTCTCTGTATGGAAGCCAGCAAAACCTGAATGCACAAGTGCTACCTTTGAGCATTGCACTTTTGTCTAGAACACAGCCAACACCAGGTGTGCATTTGCCACACTGGCATCTAAGGGGTGATTTTCACAGTGCCATTTTATCTTGTTTGCAGTTTCTCTGTGTGTGATTATGATATACCACGGCAGGAAATGATCAATAGTTGCTTCAAAATAAGAGTGCATCCCGTATCAATATTAATCATCAGGAAATAATTTTGCAGCAGTTTCAAATCTACTCATACTGGAATTCTTCAGTCCTTTTAGATACACCTTCCTAGTGGTCCTCTTTTCTTTCCTCCTGTTTTGCAACACAGTGTTACAGAGCACTTATCCTAGTAGTGGTGTCAGTACACTTTGGGGAGCTTATCACTAGGTGTCACATCTCATGATGTCATAGTGCTTATGCCTGTTTTAAAGGGTAAAAAGTACTCTAAGTACTTTTGAAGGGTAAAAACACAGTGTGGGAGCTCGGAGTACTTACATGGTAGCAGTAGGTTTTTATTTTTAGTAACAGAAAAACAGTTCCCAGTAACAAGAATATAAGCCCACTAGCACAGAGAGAACTTAGCTGAACATCTAAGTAAAATTAAAAGCAGATGTCTTTGGCCTGCACACAGGAAATATGAGACCTTATGAAATTTAAAGTGAGCACATTTCTTCTCAATGCTCTACACTCATGCCCTGTAAATTCATGAATTAGCACTGTGTTATTGTTCCAACAATGAGAAGCTTAAGAGGTGTTGTCTTCTGTCTAGCTTTTGTTTTCTAATGGGGATTTCTCAACCAGAAATGCAAACTTGAAAGAAAGTTCCTTTTCTTTAAAAGTGTATCTCTGCAGTTTGGTTAAACTTCAGTGTTTTCTGAGTTAGATCTTTGCTATGCAGCAACTGAAAACAAGTGCTTTCTTAGACAGTTAAATGCTCAGCAGAAATTTGGATATGTTCTTGGACATTAGAGTCTAGAGTGAAAACATTAATGAGAACATTGATGTAATCACCTATAGCATTTTTTAAAATGTCCCTTCTAAATGGCTAAACAGATGCAATAGCACAGTGGGCAGTGAATAAATGATAGGCTGGAATAAAAATGTCCATTTAAGTCAGAAATCATATGAGATGGGGAGGCTGGGACATGAACCTATTTAGTTTGTCTTTACTGGCCTTTCACATAAGGAAGTGTTTGACCTTTCAAAGATTAATATTTTGACATTTTGCGTTTGTTTTCAGTTCCAGTTTGGCCATTCTTTTACTGTGTGGCCTCAAACAATCTTTGCTCTAACATCCATGGACGGTTAATTTTTAATCAGGTTTAATTTTTAATAGAAAATTCAATGCGAATATCTTTAAAGAGGACCATATAAAATGTCATTAAACAGCTTTTCACATAAGTGCTTAAGATGCATTTGACTATGCTTTAGCTAACAGCATCACATTAGTTTGATATTAATAATCTGCAAACATGGGACTTGGCAAACAAAACTATCTGAATTATATCCTTGTACCATTTAACTTGGTTTAGTGTAAAATTGATTCACATATACCTGGCCAATTTTTGTTGTTGAAGGAGAACTTATCATACCATTGTGCTGAACCACTTCTGTCTTCCTGTGAATTGTTCCATATAATACTCGTGAGATATGCTGAGATTTAAGACTTTAGGAATAGTGGATCTATTCCTAAATGAACTGTAGCAATGTCTTATCAAGCCCATCTATTTCCTCCTCAAAAATAAATATTCAGAGTGTCTCTTGCACACTCCATCTCCTTTATGATGTTCCTTCCTAATATATCAAACTACACTGAGAATATAATGAATATTTTCCTGGTCCATTAAAATAATGATCCTTAAATCTTACCTAGATAGATCTTTGAGTTCAAATGGTAACCAACAGATTTTTCTTTTCTGTTCTATATATTTGACATCTGATTTTTAAGCAAAGAAATAATTACATTAAGTTATCTGAAAGCTAATACTGGGAACTGTAGTCCTGCTCTGTAATCTTTCAGCACAGGCAGAATTCAAGCCAGGGTAATTTGAACAGGCTAACATGGGCTGATATATTGCAGAAGAAAAATATTTCACCAAATGTATGAGTACCACAAGCATTTCTTTTAAAAGATATTAAACATGAGCTGGAACAGCAAGGAAGATGATGTAAGAGTGGTTTGCACTAGAGTGCTAAAAAGCTGGAATTCAGGCTGGCAAATCTTTTGCTATACAGCAATCAGACCACAAGAACATTTACAGTTGAACCATCTCCAAATGCTGCTACCAGAAATAAAAGTCCTTAGTGTTTGTTTCATTAATATCATCGGGTCTTTTGGTCATCCACGAATGTAAGTTTAGGATTACTGATGAGAAGTAGTTTGCCCATTACTGGGGAGGGGTTCCTATGTGAACACTAAGAACCTAGGAATCACTGTTGTATTTTGGGACAAAACTGCTGCTGCTGTCCAGTTTTTGTGAGTATCCTACCTGTGCACGAAGCACCAGGTCTCCATTTCAGCTGGAGGAAAGTGTCTGTACAATAGAATAGCTTTGATATTTTGCTTCTGACAAAGTTTGGAACTTCCTTGGAGGTACTGGCTTCCAAAGTGACCATGTACTAACTTGACTGTGCAGGAGGCAGCTTTCCATAGCCTGTCTGGACTGGGTCCCTTACACCCTGCTTGATATTCCCCTGTGCTCATCAGACGAGGATTGCTGCATATGGGACTTGAAAACTGGTATGAAACAATCTTCTCTCCCTTACTCTTCTCACGGCTCACAGTGTTGGATATGCCTTTTACCAGCCCTGTTATGGTCTAACCTGTTTATTAGCGTTTGAAAGTCTCTGCAAACCTTTAGTTGAGACTTGCTAAAGTAAGAGCCAAAATCCCTGCAGCTCTTCCCACCCATGGAGAGTACTCAAACATCATGGTTTCCCCACAGGGGCGCTGGGCATGTACTAACTGGAATGTCGCTACAACTGACAGTGCTGAGCATCATCCCTCCAGCAGGACTGCTTGTGCTTGAACCCAAAGCAACTGCAAAACCCACAGACATGCTGGGTCTGAACAGAGAATGCATTTAAACCCATAAAGGATTCAAATTAGAGGCTGCTGAGAAAAGGTGAAGCAATGGAAATGGGTTGTCTGAGAAAGGATTTCTGAGATGAGATGAAAAAGGGTAGGAAAATTAGTTCCTAATCCAGGTGAAGGGGCAGAGGAAAAAAGCTGGGGGTGGGGGGCAAAGGAGGAATTGAGATTGGCTGGCAAAGAAACTGATCGTGTCAGAGAACATTCTACAAGATTTCAATTAATCTTAGCTTGACATCATGAATTCTGTAATCAGGTCTAAAGTGCCTTACACTGAAGCACTTACAGGTCAATGCCTTTGCCAGCAAGCTCTTTGCTCCCTGTAAAGCAGAACAATAAAAATATATCACATCTTGCTGATATAATGAAATTAATAATTTAAAATAGCATCACAGCAATGGTCAGAAAATACATAAAACTCAAGTTAATAATGCAGTACTTTCATCAGATAAAACTTGATAGTGTGCATTAGACAAAGCACTGACCCACATCACTTGAGTAGGGTGAAATGATTTTACTGAAGTTCTTTATCAATTTATGTGTGTTGGGCACTGCATAAGTGGATGCTCTCAGAAAAGTGACAGGTTGTGTGTCATTTTCTCATAATACAGACACGTCTCAAATTGATATCAGGAAACCAAGGAAAATATTTAGTGTCAGATAAGCAAGGAAGTACTTTAAAAAAAATCTATGTAAGTCATAGTCGATACATATTTTGGTAGAAAGCTATGGGGCAGGGACTTCAGCTATTGTGTCAGAATGAAGATGCAAAACCAAATCAGGTTTCTGCGCAGTCAACTGGCAAATCTTATTTGACTGATTGGCTACTGCCACCAGGTGGCTTGTTACAGGCATTGACTGAAAACTGTAAAATGCTTACTTCTAGGTTAACAAATATTTTCATTTAAATACGGTTCCAAGTCTAAATTTTATGTGTGACACAAAAAAAATCTAAAATTAATATGATTAGTAAAGAATCAAAAAATGCATACAGTAGAAGGACATTTCTGAACATAAAGGGAACACTTTAATCTAATTTGTAAATTAACAGTAAGTTGGCAAACCAGGTAAGTATGAAACAGTGCCAAAGCTCAAGGGAAACTAAATTATTAATTATGGAGAAAAAAAATCTCATCCCATTATGACTTTATCACAATTTATTTCCTTTTAGATGGTCAGGATTGTTTCAATGACTCAACATTCTCCTCTCTTTGGGAGGAAAAAACCCCACCATACACAAACTGATTTGGTAGGAAGAATTCTTCATATCTAAGATAACAATATTTTCATTAATTCCATAATAAATCTTTAACTAAGACAATAATGCTGAAAAATGTGGAAAGCTTGAAAAATCTTGAAATGCATGGTTTTGTATGTGTAGTTTACACAAGAGAGAGGTGAGTAAATATTGGTGCCAGGACTGTTACCTTCAGAGAAAGCCTAGTATCCAGCATGTATTTAGCCAACTCCAATGCACTTTTTCAAACATATTTCAGTATTTCAAAATAGGTAATGCTAGTAACAAAAAATTCTTTGATCCAGTTGTCCATCATCAAAACAATCTGGTAGGGATGCAGCTCTTTGCGCATCACTCAATTTGAACTCCAGTGATGTTTTATGGTAATAACCTTGCGAGTAACATAAAGCTCAATGCACATATATGAAACTTGAGCAAGGTCTGACCTAAAATGCCACAGTTTTGCTGAATAGTTAGCTTAATACCTAAGAGCAAAGTTGATTAGAAGGACTCACATGGTAATATGGGTTCTCTTCAATGGCTTATTGTTTTCCATATAGCTTTGGGCTTAAAAAATAGAATAGCTATCAGTATATAAACCCTGGACTGCACAATAGTTAATTTCCAAAATTATATATGTTTACTTAATTGCTTTCTTGGTTCTTAAGCAAGAGAAATTCCCCTTTATATACTTGCAATGAAGTCTCCTCTACAAAATTCCTGTTGCTTTCAAAATTATAAGCTTACACTGACTTCCTTAAGTGCCTATAATAAACCATGCAAAAAATCTCGTCAGCTTCTTTTCATGTTAGATGTTGTTCCATTCGTTTGCCACTTGACGTCCTCATCCTCTGACACAGGTCAATAGTAGGTTACACAGCTTTATCTCTTCAGGCTTGCAGGAAGGTTCAAACCCACCCCCAGCCCTCTATGTCTCTATCTCATTTGGTTAAGGTAGAAAATCTGCTTTAGAATAAATACAGAATTGTCATGAACACACCAACAACAGTTGCAGTACACTTTACAAAGAAGATGTAGCTGTGGACTTTTTATACTTCATATACCCTAATGCATTCTGTTTACTTTATACTGGTTATGACACTTAATAAATTAGCAAGCAGTACCCTTCCATAGAAACATTTTCATTAAGGCTGCAGAACTATTGATATTTCTGTTTTTTTTAAGGAGACTGGGATGTTTGAAAAGAGCCCTTCCAGACAGATTGATGATTGCCCATGCAGCAGTATGGGGACTTGTACCCAGTAGTTACAGAGTTGGTTTTTCTTCTCCCTGGTTCTCTTGGTGTTATCTTGGTTTTCTTGCTTTACAGCTCTTTAGCAATAGCTAACATCTTTTGAAATAAGGGAAGCTATACAATGATAAGCAAAACAGTATTCCCTCCCTTACCTCTTTACTTTTCACATAAAAATGATTTTTTTCTTCTTAAACTCTGATTACCATTTCTAACAGAATTGTAGCTTGCGTTTTCATCTCTCCTCATGAGTCTTAGTGAGGAAATTACTTCCATATATACTTATATATATTAGAATGTTTCAGACATATGAACCCCATTCTGTCAATGAGCCAAGACCTTAAAATAATATCTTAAAATATTTGTATATTAATTGCACTATACTCTGTGAAAGTTATGAACCTAAATATTGTCAAGAATACTGGTCTCTCTGGTCACCAGTTTTCTTACTGTAAATATATTTATGTTATTATTTGTCTTACTAATAATGTATCTGTATTGGTTAAAAACACACAGGCACATAATAAAGCATGTACGTGCCTGCAATTCTATCAAACTCTTTCATATATGGGAACTTTATGAATGTAGTTGGAAACAGAATTATTTTTTCCCCCAGCTAGGGGGAAATAGACATATTTCACTTTAAGCTATTGCTTATGCATTATGTTTCTTCAGTTACTGAATGAGATCTCAGCTTCCCAGTAACTCCCATGAGCAAGATAATAAAATTAACAGTCAAATAATTTTTCTGAATAGGCAAAGTAATGCCTTACTGTTTTTCATGTTAAATATATATTTTCAATATGTTACCGCAGGGTACCTCTAAAGGCTAATGCTGCTTTTATGGAAACTGAGGAAAGAGTGAGCATTAACAGCATTTCCTAGTCTATGACAGATAGTTATTATAGAAAAGTAATAACTATTTATAGAAATAATAGTTATTATTTTTTTAGAAAATATTACCAAATTAATAGTACTAAGATCTCTAGAACTGCTCTGAAGTACTAGTAAGCAACTGAATCACTATAGCTCTCCAGTAAAGGTGTTTTTTAACACAAACACAATATTTCTATGATGTGGGAGGGCAAAATTATTGTTGGACTTACAAGTAATTGTCTTTTGGTGTCACTTCGTGAGCAATTGAGAACTTGGATTTAAACAATACAGAAGTCAGAGAAGCCTGAGTAAGCAATTGCAGTTTCTGCCAGCAAAGCCCCAGTTACAGCCAGTATTTATTTGCTTTCTTGATAAGAAAGGCCTGACTTTGCAAGCCTGTAGATGTGACCACCTTTCGTTCCACGGATAGCGCCGCTAATGAGCTCTGTAAGCTTTGACAAGGGCGATCTCTCAGTAAAACTCTAGCTGTTAACCCAGGACGGCCATGCAGACCGCCGGCGTTGGGAGGCCGCACAGAAATGAGATGTGTGAACACCTGGCGGGGCCCCGGCGGTGGGGCTCCCGGCTCCGCAGGCAGGTGCGCCGCTCCCGGGGCGGGCACACGGAGCGTTCGCGGCCCCGCCCCGAGCCCCGCCCGGGCCGCGCCCTCCGCTCCCCGCGTGCGGCCGCCCCCGCCGGCAGAAAAGCGCCGCGGCCGCGGGGGAGCCGGGGCTGAAGGAGCGGCTGCCTGGCTCGGCTGCCCTGCTCCCCTCGCCCTTTTCCGCTGCAGCGGTGCTCCCCGGGGCAAGGGCGTGCGGGGCTGAGGAGCTGCTGTAGCCTTTGTAGTCGTGCTTTGGTTAAACTGATGCCAGTGAGTGGTCGAAGTGGGTACTACAAGCTTTTTGGAAAGTGCATTTGCTTAATACAGCATCTGCAGCAGGTATGAATCAAAGTCTGGTGGCGTTTTTAGAGCACCGTGTAGATGCTGCCTTCCATGCAAGATTTCTGAATTGCTTTAGAGAAAACTCCTAAATCTGTGTGCCTTGATGAGTCAAGGTAAGCTATGGCTTATTTTATCTGGAAGCCGTGCCACCCACGTTCCTCTGGTATTTTTTTGCTTCTTGTTGTGAGACTATTAGTTTCTTATTTTGTTTCTTTTTAACGTGCATAGGAGACGGCTGTATGATAACTGTGACAGTAAATGTGCTCATGCTATAGTTGAAGTTACTTGTTGGCATAACAAACTACATCTTTTTAGATGAGTCTCTTTTGGGCTCTTCATACAGATAAAAGTTTGTAAGGTTGGGGCCATGAAGATTCTATGCAGAGCAGATGCCCAAGTAAAATCATTAAAGCAAACAAATGAACAGGCAAAATCCTTGACTCCTGTTCATTCTCAGTGAGATATATGGAAAAAAGAGGTTACCATATTTTAAAATTTTTTTATTCTTCTTCTAAAAGAAGGTGCCTCTTTGATAGGGAGTTAATATATAATGAGCTTTAAAATCATGTTGCAAATTTATGTCAGCCAGTACTTGGATGAAGAAGGTATCAAAAGTTGGTTGTAGGTTCCCCCTGCCTGCCCTTAACTTCACCAGAAGATAATTAAGTAATTACTTGGTATGAAACTCTTTGAGGTCTGGGGAAGTGTCTGAAAAAGCAAAGGAAGCTGCAGGGTCATTATCTCATTATGGCTTCGTACATTTCAGCTCAAGTGTGGGGAAGCTGTGTAAAATATGTGCCTGAAGTAAAGATTCTCTTATAAACCTTACCTTCTTGTGTGTGTGTACTGCTTCTTTTTCAGACAAGCTTCCTGAGTATGGTAAAGATGCAAACCAAATAGAAGATATTACAAAGTCATATAAATTGTTTTATTACAAGTAGAGAGCCAATGGCAGTTTTACTCAGGCTTTGTCACTGAAACAGAAGGACTGTCTGTATGGTAAGTACCTACACTCAAACTGTTACAAAAAATAATTTTGAAACATATATGCCCTTGAAATTCTCTTTCTTAAAAAGAACACAATGCTGAGGTGTGTATTTTTTGTGTGCCTGGGGTGTGTGTGTGTGTTTATATTTTAAAAGTAATGACTTATTATGAATATGTTTTCTGTCCTTGCTCAATCCAGCTGTCTTGATATGACCACCTTTAACTAGGCAGAAGAGGACAACCCAACCTCTTTTTATGAATTGAGAGGGAGGATGACTCTTGGACAGCAACACGGTCTTCTTTCCCTTTTCAGGGGTCTATTTCCAAAGGAATGTGTCATAAACCCCTTATATTAATATAGCTTATTCCCCTTTGGGTGGTTCTTTCCTTTTTTGTTTCGCCCTCTTGTCTGATGGTGCTCAGGAGAAATTTCTGTCAATGGTAGTTTTGTATCTTTGAGCTGGCAGTTTGCCTTGACTGTTGTCTCATCTCTTCCTCCTCTCTGAAGTTAGTTTTAGATTTCACACTGGGCAGCTAATGAAATTAAACAGCTGAAAGAAGGTAAGTTCTATGAAGAGATTGTGAGTTGGAGTGTGAGCATTGTGCTTATGAGCTATTAGGCTACCAGGGCTACCTGCAAGTACTGTAGAGTTGTTTTCAGCACAGGAAGGAGTAACTTACTGCTCTTCCTTTATCCAAATCTTTTCTCAGATTTTGGTGGTTTTTTTTTTTAATTCTATTAATCTCTACTTAATCTTTTTCTTCTTTTGAGTCAGTTGAATCTGACAAGAATGTCTCGTTTCCTTTACATTCCTACCACATCCTTTGCTACTTAAAGCAGAATACTACCCTACTCTTTGTCTTGTCTCTGTGATATGCAGCCTTATCTCTTCTTGTTTTGAAATTTTCTCTGGTACATAAAATCGTACTAAACCTTCATCTTTAGCTTTCTATATGCATCTTTAACTTATGTATAAAAAATCAATTAGAAGGAAATACTTGAACTAGTAGTTGAAGATATGATCATGTTATCTTGAATATTTGGGAGGAGTTGAGTGTTGAGAGAGACTAGAATTTTCTAGTTCTTGAAACCTAACTGTTTAACACACTGTTACCTCTTCTATTTAGTGGTGTAAAGTTACTGAGGAGCCCCTATGTTGAAGTACAAATATAGCATTGCCTTGGAAATTGTGGATTTCCATGTATGAGAACTTTGGAAGAATTCATGTTGATGACTCCTGTTGTGTAAGATAATGATGTGCCTTGTCTTCATTTGGCTGCTTTTTAGGTGTTGAGAGTTCAGTCTGAAATGGCTCTGTGTGTTTCTTATCTTCATGTCCATCCATGCTGCCAGGGAACTTCATAACCTGATACATCTTATCACTTGTTGCAAAATGGGCATGGCCCTTCCAGAAGGCAGACCAACTTGCCTGGTCTGTGTTCCACCAGAGCTGATAACTCACTTTGTGTGCCTAAGGACTGAAAGAAAGTTTCTCTCTGTTCTCCTGGCCTTTTGGATGTGGAAACATTTTCTTTTGTTGGCTAAGGTGTTCTGTAATAGAGCTGTAAGCCCTGCATGCTACTGGAGCAGCAAAACAATTGCCACAGCTTTTATGAAAATAGTATTGTGGTGGGGCAAAACAGTGGATGATGAAAGCTGAGGTTAGGGGTTCATATAACTGTTTTAGGATCTGGAGTCCTTCTATCCCTTGTCTTTCATGCATGCTGTTCCCTTGACAAGAGTGTGACCAGCCAAATCCAGTGTTTGACTAATTGTCTAGAGGTTAGACGAAGACCCAAAAATATCCAAATATCCAAAAGGAAGAGTTCAAAGAAGAAATCTTGGGCTTGTCTGCAGCAGACATACATATTTCTTTATCTAAATCTTCATACCACATTCTAACTCTTGCTTGTATAAATTTTATTTCTGACATTTGGCAACTTCAGTTTCCCTGCAGAAAGAAGAACTTGTTACTGGGGAATTATTTGTCATATGTGAGGAAATAGACACGGGTTGTGGAAACAAAAGGCAGTCTGTAATGATGCAAAATTTGAAGCTATGATTAATAAAAATGGGCTTGATACTAGCTGTGTAGTTCCTCAATACTGTTGACCTTTATATATCTGTGAAGCATGTTTTAAGATCCATCTTTTGTGTGCAGATGTTTAAGGAACTTGAAAGAGGGATTGACGAAAGACTTTTTTTTAAAGTGCTGTCAAAATGCATGAAGGGAAATAATCCATCTAGTGGATGGAGGGATCCATTGACAGCCTGTAGATGGTCTGAAATATGGTATCTGAACATTCTAATGATGTCTGGCAGTTATCAGGAGCAGAAGTTATTTAGAAGCTGGGAGTGGTGTCTTGTCATGAATGCTTTTTTTTGAACATGGTTTTGTGTTCTACCATTCAACTGATTCCTAAAGAGGAGTGGTGACCTGTAATGTAAATATTTGTGTTTAATTTCCTGTAAATTTTATTTTGTACAGATGGAGCTGCCTGGGTTTGCTGTTGCTGTTTGGATGTTTGTTTGTCTCTACGCCTCTGTGGTTGGCTATCCAAATGGAAAAGTAAGGGAAGCCTGTACTAGCATGGTACCCTGTCATGGTGGCTCTCCTCAGCTGTCACCTGAGCACACCATTACAGTGAATGGGACTGAATTTAAACCAGGGGACAACATAGAAGGTACTGTGTCAGTTACAGCTGAAGAGTTTAATTTATTCTTTGTATTATAGTATGTCTTTCCTCAGTTTTCTATGTTGGATTTATCTAAGCAGTTGAATCTTGTTTAGATAATCCATTAACCATCATTCAGTACTTGTAAAATGAGTGTCTGGTAGTCATTGTTGAAATACTTCCTTCTTCCTCTGGAGTAGAGGTAAACTTCCTTATTCTTCTTCTTGCTTTAGTTCATCTGTCTGGACCAGATTTTGAAGGATTTTTCATCCAAGCCCGGGATGCAAAACACCTGGATAGCTCTGCAGTTGGATCTTTTGTGCTAGCTGACCGGAGACATTCTCAGCTGCTGACATGTGGTCGTACCAAGGTAGAGTCTAGTGCTTCACAATTATTTAGCGGGCACTGAGGGCCTTGTTCTGTCTCCTTATCCTCTTGTTGTCAAAAAGTGGAGCATTTCCTTATGAAGAAAATCTTGCCATTTCTTTATAAATGCTGCAGGGACTTCTAGCTCATTGCTGGAATCTTCTGGATTGAAAGTCCTTCCTTTTAGTCTTGAAGTTTGTTAGTGTGACTAAGTTGCTGTGCTGTACCTCACCTGAACTGATCATGACTGGGGAATAGCCATTTGCACTGGGGTAGTGCAGTGAAACTGCAGTGTCTCTGTAAGATTTAGCTGCAGCCTTTGCTGACTGTGTTAAGTAACAAAATGTTTATCCACTGTGTAATTCTTGATAATGTGTTTTCAGAATTCAGCTGTCAGTCACACAAGTAAAGCAAAAAAGAAAGACATAAAAGTTTATTGGATTGCTCCTGAAGATGCTCCAAAACATGTACAGTTTCTGTAAGTAAACCTAGTATAGATTCTAATTTATTAAAACGCAGACAAGGTAAACCTGTACCATTGTCTGTCAAATATTGTCCAGCAACTGAAAAGCCCTTGGGTCCAATGACCTGAAAAGTCAACACCCCTTACTTGCTGCAGAGTCTGTGTTAATGCAGATACTTTTTTAGGAAGAGCTTGAAGGTGATTTTTTCCTTTCCTCTTTCTTTTCTTCTCCCAGGGAGTGTATAAGGGGATTTGAAGATTGGTTTCTTTAGTCTTTCTAGCTACCTTCTCACTTCTCATACTTGCAATATACACTTAAGAATCTTTCTCTTTGCTGTACCTAACGAAATGATATGTATACCCTCCTGTTACACTACTAGCTTTTTCTGAACTACAGGATAAAATCAATTTAGCTCTTCTCTGAAGTTCTAATCTATGCCATAGGCATGAAAGTTTCTTATGTTCACTGCAGCATGTGGTATTATGTTTAAATTTTTTTTTCTAAGATTTAAGATACTTTGATACTTCAATACCTAAAGTGGTAGAGGTCTTCATAGAGATGAGGGTTTTACAAATAATTTCTGTGAACTATAGATTATTTTCCTTTTCTTTTTTTTTTTTTTAACTAGCAGCCAACTATAAATATATACAGTAATGACTCTGTGTGTTGTGTGTTTTAAGAGCTACAGTTGTGAAGAAATACAGGATTTTCTGGGTAAAAATTCCGGGTCCCATTGTTTCTCAGCCTGATGTGCTGTCCCAAACACCACCTTTGCATGCAACATCAGAGGCTATGTCAACTTCCCACCCAGTTTCCTACATATCAAAGCCAGTAAGTAATGAAAAAGCTAAATCAGGCTATCTTTAATGCTTGTGGTGAATGGAATTTAATGAGATGACATTGATACAGCCTATTAACAGAAAAGGAGAGATGGTGGATGAGTAACTTTGATATCTAAGGCTGAGAACATGACAGCTACCTTTAGGTGATTTGCCTGAACTTTGCAGGGTCAAATGTTCTCATGCTGCACACAGGTGAGAAGATTAACAGAAAGTTTAGAAATCAACGATCAGAAAATGTTATGCATACTTCTCATGAGAGATGGGAAAAGACTTCATCTGGTCTTGACTAATAACTTCCTATTTAGCAATTGCAGGCTCAGATGCTTTCCTTTCTGAGTTCATCTGTGTTATTGACTTTTGTGGCTGAGTCTTGGATTGATCAAGCATTGCTATTTGATCTAGGATAACTGTGGCTTATTTTCACAATAGGTATCAGTGGAGTTTCTACTTTAAAAAGCAAGCATAAAGCTGTAATGCCCTTATTTTCTTTCTCATCTTAGAGCTGATGCTACCTCTCTAATTATTAGACCAGAGCAAGTTTTTGGTTTTTTTTTCCCTGTAGTTCTTGCTGACTTTTCAAAGTTATTATATTGTAATGTCTTTAAAGTGAAAATTCAACTAAAATTTATCTTGGAATTCACCATCATTTTACTTAGTAGTCCTAGGGTCATTGTAGACATGGATTAAGAGATTGATGTGTAGACACAGATGATGCTGTTCCTTGTATGCTTTTATCTACCATGGGTAAAAAGGAGGAAGAGAATGGAAACTCTCGTTGCTCACAGTTTGTTTGTTTGCTTAATTGTTTAGTTTAGTGCATCAGGTTGTGGAATTATGAAGTTCTGCATTAGGAACCCTACAAACTGTGATCCTGGGAGTGCTTCATGTTTTTTTCTATCCTTCCAACAAGAGGGGAGTTCCGTTTTTATTGAAATGAGCGGTCCAAGTGAAGGATATTTAGCATTTGCGTTTTCCCATGACCAGTGGATGGTGAGTGTTTTATTTTATTTTCCATAGTTGCTTTTGTGATGTCAGTAAAGTTTGAATGGAAATACATATGGAAAATGGAAATACTGTCAGATGTCACATAAAGTGTGACTTTCCCATAGTGCTAAAACACAGGTTGTTTCTTATAGGTGACTATTCACTTTTAGCTCAGGACTGAATAACTGCAGTAGAATTTCCCTATAGATATCTCTTATGGTAGAATTCAGCCTGTCTGAAATTCCTGGTTAAATCAATCTCTACCTATCCAAAAAAATCTTACCTCTCTGAAACTGAGTTGTTCAGAAAACCATTTGCATTTGATCCTTGAATGTTACTCCTATACAAACAGTCTTAAAAATGCTGAGAGATACTTCTTTCTGACTTATGTTAAATTGAAGGGATGATAATGTTGACAAATGCGTAATACATAAGCTGCTTGTTGCACAAAGGAGATGCTGTTTGTTTATCTCCCTAGTGCAGGAACACTTGGTTCTTAACAATCCTTTTTTTTTTTACAGCTGTGCAGGAAAAAATCTTGTAACTGAAGTGGATTTTTAGATTGCTCCAACATCCATCTGTCTTGTCTAGTTAATTTGATAAATTTTAAATAATTAAAGAAGCTTCTGATAATATGGTTGTTATTCTGGGAGGGGAGTGTGAATCATAATGCATGTTTCTGTGTGTTGTCTTTGACTTAATGTGGTTCCTTAGTAATAGTACTGATGTGCTTGGAAAATGGGGAATAACAGCTTGATAACTACAAAAATCTCTCTGCAGGGTGGTGATGATGCTTATCTGTGTGTTAATGTGGATCACCGCGTTCATGTGAGCACTGCTCATCTGAAGGAGCGAAGTCATCCTCTCTTAGATTCAGAGGTGTGTTTTTAAAACAACTCAGACACTTCCACAGATGTAGCTTTGAAGTAAGGTATGCTGCTGCTTTGTGCTTTTGATTTGCACAGCAGGTGTAAATACTGAGGTGGATCCATAATTCTCTAAGGTGAGATTGGTTGGGCTCTTACTTCCTAGTAAGTGTTAACTTTTGAAGTCTAAATTTAATTTGTAAAGCTAGTCATATGATGGGAGCTTAGTCTTTTTAGAAGCTTTGTCCCTGTTACTAAAGTCTGTCCCTTTGCTAGAACTGCAGCTGCAACTGGTATGTCCTGAGTTAAACATTGCTGTGGGCTGTAAAAGTTAGTGATAAGTTCAAACCCTAAGTTCCTATGTTGACTTACTGACAAACCTCTTGTGTGCCAATTCAGAAAGGATCCCCTTTCCCTGGATAATTTGCATTTTTTCTTTATGTATCAGTGACACCCTTGTCTTTTGCAGGGTTAATTTTAAGCCAATTATTCAGCCAATCTGAAAACACTGGGTATTAATATCTCCCATTTTACAGAATGCCCTTGAAGATGTGTCATGGAGGCTTGCAGATGGTCTTCTTCAATGTTCTTTCAGAAGGAGGATTCATCTCCCTGCTTATAAAGGGAGATTTAATCTGGATACCAGTTACTACATCTTTCTGGCAGATGGGGAAGCTAGTGAAGGTAAACTTGACTTACATATGGTTGCTTTTCTTTTAACAGCTCCAAATGAGTTAGTAACCCTTCTGTAAGATATGGCTTAGATGAGAATTGGTGTCTGAACTAAGGTTTCAAAGCTTGAGGCCTTTAATTCAATCAACTTTACTGCTTCTCTGCATCATGGGTTTCCTTGTGGAAGTTATTGTAGATTTACTCATATATGTGTTGTATTTTCTGTAGCTGGGTGAGTTGTGTTTTGCACATTAAGTGCGCAGGATGGCTTAGATGATGTTAGGTTCTTACCATATTGTGTGTTAGCTTGTATGATTATGAACCGTGGTCACAACAGGGCTTGAATTCATGAATGAGGAATGGGCACACAACTGCAGTGGCTTCATTAGCAAGAAATAAATCACTTTGTCACTGCCCAGGTGGACTCATATACAAACACCGCCGTCAGCCCCTGGTCACCAATGGACTGTACAATGTCACAGGCCTGCCTCAGGATATCGGAGGCTCCCGGGCCCCGCGGCTCATCAAGGCTCATGGTAAGCTGCAGTTTCTAGTTTTGTCTCCCAGTTCTAGAGTTGCTGGGACTGGAGGGTTATATTGCAGGGTTAGTCCATCTTGTGTTTCTGGCATTTGTGTTGTACATTCTGTTGGCTAGCAAGATCTCATACACTGGTGGCAGAGCGAAGTTCCTGATTTTTTTTTGTCTCAAGAACAGTGTTGGAAAATTCTCTTTGCCTAGGAAGATGAACCCACCATTGCCTTTTCCCTTAAATTTGAAACTGAGACTTATTTCTTTCTCTCTACTTCAAGTTGTTGTATTTGAATTTTTGGTTCAGTTCTATTTGAAATGAGAAACCACTCAACTGGCAGTCTGGAGCCACTGAAGTTAATGGGAATTTTTTCTCCCACACTACTGGACTTCAGTACAGGTCCATGATTGAACTGCCACTCATTCTTTGTCACACAGATTGTAGCAATGTCATCTTTCATCCTCTGATATGAGTTGGTGATAGAATGGTTTCTCTCACCAGTGTGTACAAAGTGAATTAGCATGTGTGAAATGTGCAGTAGCCACAGCTGCTCTGTTGTGTTGTGTAACACAACAGAGGGGAAAAGTATGATTATCTTTTACATGCATGTTTCTGTTCTCTAGCAAGATAAAGGCTATAAAGCTGTAGCCTGAACCAGGTGATATGTTTCTAATTATTGGTAAATTCTGTGTGCATATGGACTAAGTAATTACATAGTCTTGGAAGTTGTATTCATGTGCACTTAAGTTACCTATAATTTACCTTGTTGGGTTGTTTGTTTGTTTTTTCTATTTCCAGGAGCGCTAATGTTTGTTGCTTGGATTACCACAGTTAGTATTGGTGTCATTGTTGCACGATTCTTCAAACCTGTCTGGTCTCACTCATTCCTATTTGGAAAGGAGTTGTGGTTTCAGGTGGGCAAAATTCCAGCTGTGTTTTCTAGCATTATTGCAAGCAGCATTATAAACCTACTAGATCCAAGGAATAGACTAAACATGGTATAATCTTATAAAGTAGAATAATTAAAAATCAGAAGTTCACCTACTTTACTAGTAAATGTTACGTCTAAAGTGGGGATTAAGGATATCTTTTAACTGTAGGTCTCCTTAATGTCTTTTAATGATGTGTTAATTGTTGAGTTTCTAAAAGCAAACTTAACTTTTCTAGGTGCATCGTATGCTTATGTTGACCACTGTCATGCTTACAAGCATTTCTTTTGTGTTGCCTTTTGTATACCGAGGAGGCTGGAGCCAAGTAAGCGTGTCTATTTTGTCTTGTTTGTTAGCTGAAAGGTAAAGGTGGGACTAAAAGAATGAGGAAGTCCACTGCCAGCTATTATGACTATTTCTAACCAATTTTCTGTGAAAGCTTTTCTTAAGTAGGCTGATTACAAATTCTGTCAGCCCAGAAGAGGAATTTTGTCTCCTTTAAAGTACAGCTGAAAAATTTTGGTGTTTTCCTTCCTTCCTCTTTCGCCTAAATAACTTCTTTGCTCGCAGTTTCTTTAAGTACTATTTTGGTCTTACTGTTTCCTTAAAGAATGTGATCTTGGGAGAGCAGTAAGGATGTGATGGCTGATATTAGCATGGTAAATCTGCTGGGAATGAGGATTTTTGAGAACTTAGACATAACAGTGAGTGATAAGCTTAGTCTGGAGCAGTGATTGTATACCTATTGCTGTCACCTGTATTCTGTTTGATGCAAGGCCACATCAGAAGTTGGAAAGTCTAGAGAGTATCAGAATTTGAGGTGGAAGAATATGGTCATCACAGGCATGAGCTAGGGAAATTGAATAAAATGTTGTTGGGTGAAAGAGAAGACCAGTGGTGGGATGAGGTATAAAATAGACCTGTCCTGGAGACACAGGATTGAGGTTGGAGAGCTTGGACTATGGTTTCTATAGTCATGTTAGTCTGCTCTTCAGCTGGTAGAATTTCTCAGTATAGCCAAAATGTAGGTCAAGCCCTGAGTGGACATACCAGTGTGTCTGCTACCAAGGCAAACAATCTCCATCTGGCTGCAGGGCAGTTTATTGTGTCCTGCTGCCTCTGCCAGTGCTGCTCCATTGTAACTTACTAATACAAGAAAAAATACAGTTTGCAGCTTTCTGGTGTCTTTTCTCTCTCTTTGTATAGATATGATATTTAAGAAAAATGTCCTCTGTTTAGCAAGCAGGTTTTCATCCTTATCTTGGCTGTGCAGTGATGGCTTTGACAATATTTCAACCACTTATGGCAGGTTTCAGACCATCTCGTCATGCACCAAGGTACAACTGACTCACTAAATTACAGCCACAGGAATTAAATGTGACTGCTTCTTTAAACATTCTTTTTACAAGGGAAAGTTTTTAGAGTTTGAAAGTAAAAGATGTTCTTTGATTTCTAACCCCTTTCCCCAATGGTGTAATCAATAAAAAGTGTTTTATTGTTTTGTAGGAGGCAACTGTTTAACTGGTTTCACTGGAGTACTGGTACAACAGCTAGAATATTAGCTGGTGAGTAGAAGTAACTAACTTCCATTTAACTGATTTAAAGAAGCTTTGCCTTTTGTCTGGGCTGTTGTTCATTTAAAACATCTATAAACATCCAGTCCAGGCATGTCTGAAGGTCCTTTTTCTTGGCCATCTTTTTTCGTGAGTTTTAAGGGACCATTGGATACAACTTAGGGAAAAAGTGACTTTAAAACCAAAGGAATTACTGACAAATCTAAAATTCCTCTGTAATGAGGACCTGTCCTTATATTCATAATTTCTTTTTGTCTTGGAAGATGTGAGAATAGTGTTCTTACCGTAGCATAGTTCAATGTTATTGAATGAGAGACAGAAATTTCACTTACAGATCCAGAAGCTGGGTTTAATTCTAATAATAGAGGCAAGCTTCCACAGCAACCTTAAGCACTAATATTGTGGTGGCTGGTGACTACAAAAAAAACCCAAAACAGCTCCCTATCCCCCCCCACAGAAAACCCTCAACAACCTTCAGCTGTGTGAACTCCTTTAATATTGTTCCTCAAGCAGTTTTAGGTAGTTCATGGGAAATCTATTTAAAAAGCATTTATAGAATTTTTAAAGCACACTGGCACCACATTCTTATTGGGTTTTTTATCTTATTTTTACTGAATAGTTGTGACTATGTTCTTGGGAATGGATCTGCCAGCACTTGACCTGCCAGGCCCATGGGACACTTATGCAATGATTGGCTTTGTAGCTTGGCATGTTGGTACTGATGTTCTTCTGGAAATACACAGCTACTGTCTTGTTCGTAAAGGTACACACCCGCAAACTCCTCCCATCTCCTTGCTTGCTGAGAATGAAACCAGTGTGGATGGAATTTCAGGAGGTATTCTTTGGCCTCTAACTTGGAAGGTGAAAGGGAGTAACTCTTTAGTAGTGTTGTATCTTCTGTAGACAAATGAATATGGAAGAAAACCAGTTTTTAAGACAAAAGTGTTCTAGAAGAGTGGGAGCCATTTTTGATAGTACCTTCTCAAACCACAATTCATAGGGGCCTAAAGTGTGCAGACTGAAATATGTAAATATTTTCTGAGACTTTATTAATTTTTGCCATAATTTTGATCCCGGGTGGGTGTGTTAAGTCCAGATTAATAAATGCAGATTTAATCTGCATTTAAGTGTTGACAAACTGCTGTTATTGCAGGAGCAAGCTTGAGTACTTGCTGTATTCATTGACTAGGGAAGGAATATGAAATCCTGACTCCAATATGTCTAGGGAAGAGATGGGTAGTAATTCATTAGAAATTGTTATCTTCACTGGCTGGTGTCACAGAGAGAAGGTGGCTGCACGTGTGAATGACCTGGGTCTAAGGCTTAGATGAGACAGCCGCAGAACTGAAGAAGTTTGATTAATTAAGAGTCTGTTTAAGGTGGCATGTGGAGAAGAAGTGATTATAAAAGATGTGAATTTAAATTTAACTGCAGTAATTACTTCCTAGAAATAGGAAAAATTAACCTGAAATGTTTGGTCAATGAGTGTTCTCATGTTGGCTAATGAAAATATTTCTTATGAAATCCAGTTATCTTAAAATATAAAAGGAAAAGGTGTTAGCTCAAAATTCAGTGTTTTGATTATTCAGTCTAGCAAAAGACAAAATTTTTTTTTACTTCATTGTTCAGAATTTACATTTTGTATGTCAGCACCAGTATAATTTTTCATTTGCTCTGTGAGCGTGATAGTAACAGGTCCTGAAATGTCAAATGAAACTCCCAAGTCCTTTTCAGATTTGATGCTGTGTAAGATTTAGTCACAGGATCAAGACTTCTGCAGTATAAAAATGAACCCCCCCTTCCTCTTAAGGACAGACTTGACTTCTGTTTTTCTTCCCATGAACAGTTGAAGTGATAGAGGATGACAGAGTACAGATATTGCAGTCACTCACATCTGCAGAAGCAGAGGTGAGTCACAATTTGCTAACTACTGTGAAATGGGACAATTCTTTGTTTAAACCAATAAAGAGACTGATTGTTCAATGACTTTTCTTCCCCTTGTCTTGCAGGGTCGTCTGTTTAAACAGACTGTGTTAACCATCTATGTCTGTGGAAATATAGTATTCCTTGTTGCCTTCCTGATAGCAATCAACCAAGTATGAAATGAGTATTTGAGAATTTTGTGACAAAATACAGTGCAGTTGAAAAATCTGCAAGGAATACTTTTTATTACAACTTTTTTCTCAACATGGTCCTGAAGATGTAATTGAAGAATAGTATGTGTATGTCATGCTGAGGGTTAGGGAGATCTGGAATTCAAATCTAGCAGGAAATCCTGCAGTCATATAAAGGCTGTCTTCTGATTGGACTTTTAATGGGAACCTTTGCCTGAGTAAGGAATGAAATCTCTATTTTTAAAACACACTAGTTAACTTGATTGAAGCTCATAGGTGAAAAGAAGACTGAGAAGATGTACCAAAAATGTTATTTGGGTAGTCATTTCCCTAAACCTTTTGTGAATGTTATTGGGGGAACTGCTAAGATATGACTGGTCTGGATTAATCTGTCCCCTTTACTGTGTTCTAATGTGTGATATGCCAGCTTTCTGCTCTTGACAGTTTTGTGCATAGAGAAACCCCCAACCAAACAAACCTCAAAACTTAGTGAAAGATTGTTGCAATTGCAGGTTGATGAATGAACTAAATAGATAAAAGTAAGATGCAGAAAGCACTGTCTGCTCTAAGAGAACTGCAGTACTTAGTAAAACCACCATTTGCCTTACTCAAAATACTGCTCTGTCTTCCAAATCATAAAGAGAAAACATGTTTGCAATATAAATGCATTAAAACCTATAGTAATTTATCTAAAACTCAAACCAGGAAGAACCTAGCTCTGTTTATGGATTTCTGTTTTACTGTCTTTGGTTGCTTGAGGCTTTTGAATTACTTAACTGTGTTAATAAGATGGATTTATGCCAACTGATGCTTTAATGGAAGGGAAAATACTTTCTCTGGAATGTTGCAGTTGTATTTGTGCTATTGAGAAAAACAAATTGGGAGCTAGGTTGACTTCAGGAAAAGCAGCTTCTGTTAATGTTAAGTGAGAGTCCTTTGAGCTGGCATATCTAGAAGACAGAACTATAAGAATTCTATAACAACTCTATTCTGAAAGAATATTGGAGGGCAATTTTTTAGTCAACAAAAGGTTTCTCCAAATATATGAACTAGATACAGAGACTAAAAAGGTTCTATATTGTTTCACATTTTTGGTTCATGGTTTGCCTAAGTATGGAAGGATACTCTTGAAATGGCATTTTGGAAATGAAACCTTAATATGCTTTGCAGTTGTATTTTGTGGCTCTGAACAGCTTGCTCCCACACATCTTCATTTTTCTTACTGAAAAGTATAGATTTTAGTTGTAGCAATTCAAGATATGTTTTTCATCTAGGCATACTAAGCTAGATGGGGAATTAAGATGTTGGGAGGATTGGATAGAAGAGTGAATAGTGAGGCCTGACTTGGTATAGACTTTTACAGCAACACCTCTACAAGTCTGGGCAGCTCTAAAATACTTGTAGGTGTGGGTCAGGTGGTAGTTCTGTGCAGTTGCTAAAGCTGTCTGGTTCTATCTCTTCCTCCACCTTCCCAAGTCCATAGTGCAGCCTGTTGCATGGGCAGGTAATACTCAGGAAGCTGCATGTTTGTTTGTAGTCAGTGATCTTTTTGGCTGCTCAGATACCTGATTTAGCCATAAGGGTGTTTATGGAGCTGGGATTAATCCCTTTGTCAGCAGCAGCTGACTGTCAGTGAGTCCAAGTTGAATCATCTCCCTTGGGAAAGTCATGTGCAGCCTGGGAGAGGGGGACTACAAAGACATGAGTCAAAACCCAAGCTGAAGGATGAGGAGCATGGGGCTAATTGGGTGGGTGTGAGGTTTTTTTAGAGAACTCTAATCTCAAAAAGCCTGGGAATCTCAGGCGCATCTACTGCTAAAGTTTCGTGGGACTCTTTCATCTACTGTGAATTTATAGAAGAAAAATCACCTAACCTAGGCATGATTGTTGGCTTTTTAAGTTAAGGGTAATGCCAAATTCTTTCTATAATAGCTGTACTGAGGGTTGTTTCATTTACATGTGACAATGAACATGGGTTTTAAAACATGAATGTAAATATCTCAATAAAAGTTCTTGTCCCTTTTAGTTATGTGAAAATGCTGTCAAAAGGAAACTAGAAGAGTCTTGCCTAGGAGCAAAATGCATTGTCAGTTTTTTGTAGATGTTGTTTTATGAATTACAGCTATGTAAATCCTTCCTGGAGAAACTATTATTGAAATTGAATGTTAAAATATTTTCACTTTTTAAAGCAGTTTCTTTTCCTCAAGAAAAAGAAAAGTTTCCTTGTTCCACATCTAATACAACTTTTAAATTGACAAAATTGTCAGTTGTTCTGGATAAATTTTTTCTTCCCACTGCTTGTGGTATTGTCTAGTTTCTTATGGGAACACTTATGTACAATATTGTAACTTAATTGATTGAAAGACTTGCTTATTCTACATAATTTCTGTTCACACTGCCACTCCTGCCCTTTTCCAGCATAATTAGTAAGAAGAAGTAATATGTCATTGTATTCCAATATCTTCCAGAGGTTTTTTTGTACTCTTTTGAAAAAAATCTGCAGAAGGGTTTGATATTGGCAGGAAAATAGATGACTGGTTGAAATTTGTGAAGTCTCACAAGTAGTTTACTGTCTTCATTATAGGTGCAGCCTCCAAATACTCGTCATCTGCTTTTGGCTTAGCTACAAATCATGTTCTTTGCCTGTGCTTTGAACAAAAATTACTTGCTGCAAATGTAATGGAGTTCACAGCTACTTTGTTTTGCTTTAAGTAATTTTTAGTTAGTTGACATTTCAGGCTGAAGCACGAAGCAGAAGAAGGTGTATTTAATTTCTCCTTCTTACACTGAGTGCTACACTGTTTTTTGTTTTGTCAAAAATCCCAAGATGGGGAGACGTCCAGTTCCGTGTAATAATGGCCATGTGGTTCCTTTACCCAGGGAAGGCAGAGGAGAGCTTGCCTGCTTTGTGTTCCATCAGTGCCTAACAAACACTATGTGGCGCCCTTGTTCAAATAACAGCACTTCTGCTTTGCTTGCTTGCTGTAACCTGTCTGTGAGAGGTTGACATGGAAAGGTTTTCCAAAACAGGAAGTGTTCCTAAATGAACTAATTGGAAAAATTTTCAAAAACTCAGTCTTTAAATTCAAACCATCTCATACAGATAGAAATTCTGGAATGGGTGTTTGCTTGCTATCTATTATTAAGCTTTTGTTTGAGCAGATGTGGATGGTTTTCTTTTGTCATGTGGGTATATCCTTGTCCAGACAACCAAAGATCAACAGCAGTTGCCAAGGAAAAACTGCAGTATTCTGCATCTCTATGCAGAAGTTAATACCTCGGTGGAGGCTGAGGTGCAGGCTGAAGCAAGAAGAGTCCAAGTGAATAGAAGGGTGGTTAACAGGGATGATCTCCTCGTAGGTCTGAGAAATTCTTTGCTCGCATAAATCTGATTCCGACCTCTCTAAGGGGTTTGTGTGAAAGAAGAAACTGTTGCACATACCTGAGTAAGTGGTACAGCAGAACTGGCACAGGACAAATTCTTCAGAATGTGCTTGGAGCCACCTGGTTTAGTTCTTACCTGACCTAGTTCAACCACTGTCTGGCTTCTGCTGGTCTTCCTTGTGCTGTGCAGAAGTGACTTCACATAATGTAAACCACAAAAGTGCATCACTCTGAACCAGCTGTTTATGACAATCATCCCACACAAAGGATACTTCAGCTTTGCTTCAGAGAGACTTTTGTCTTGCGGGGCCTTAAAAATCACTTGGCTTTAATGATAAATTAGTTTTGCATGGCATCTCTACTGCCATTTGAAGAGGTAATTTGCCACCTTGTATTTCTGTTCTTGTTGATACAGGATGCAGGAAAGCTCTGGGGCTGTAGCAATCAGATGATAAACATTCCTACTTTCCAGAAGCACAAAGCTTTCTAGTCTTTCCTTTAAACTTCTTTGACTAATATTGTGGTGATAGTTGCTCCCTTTTCTATATTATTAAGTTTAATAGTACAGGTTGTTGGGGGAGCAGAGGGTGAGTGTCTATAGCTATCTGCTTCTGTTACAAAAATTGTTTGTGACTACTTCCTATCACTCCCTTGCTCTCAGTTTTTGGTGTATCCTTAAGAGTTGAGGCTGAAGTCTTTGCTTTCACAACAGCAAATGACTGAAGAAGCATAAGGAAAAAAAAACACTACAAAACAACAAAAAACAAGAGGATAGACATAGAGGAAGTGTACTATAATAAAAATTTATTTGTTCTTATTTACTATTCCACTCTCCAGGTAACCATTTCTGACAAGTCTTACAATTTGAGATTGTTACCCACATCAGACTGGGAGCCACCAAATGTTTAGAGGCTACAAATCAGTCAATTACTACCATCGTGCCTCAGTATGAGGTAGTAACTTCAGTTTCCTGCTTTGAAAAGAATAGCACAAAAATTACAGTGTTTTTGGTTTTTTTTACTGGTGCATAATTAGAGTCAGCTATACCAGAATAACACAACATGAGCTTTATCTGTTTAGTGTTACAAATGAGGCTAAGACCTTGTGAATTAAAAGCTGTTGTACTGATTTGAGTATAAAGGTGTAGTGTGCTATGAGGCACATTTTCTCCCCGAGAACTATGTACTGGAAAATCTGACTTGGATGTGGTTTCTCCAGGTGTGGTTGAACCTGCTTTTAGGGCCCTTACCTCCTCTCCCGTGTGGAAAGAATTAACCTGTTTTTTTGGTGGGAGCCTTGAAACTTGCTGGAGAACTGTCCCCCAGCAGTGGCTGCACCAGATCTTTGTATTCAGCTGCAGAACAAGCTACTGGCAACTCAGCATTTCTGGTGGGAGGCTTGCCTGATTTTAGCTCCCCAGCCCACTGAAACCTAAACAGTATGGCCGTTGGAGTATTTTTCTTTTGCTGGGGGTTTGTTTGTTTGTTTGTTTTGGTTGTTTTTTGTTTGTTTTTTTTTTTTTTTTATGGACAGCACTGCCTGTCTGGCAACCAATTTCTTGGAAAAGAAGGAGCTTTCTCAGCAGGCTGGGAGGTGAAACCATGCTCAGGAGGTCAGGCTGTTCATGTTATGCACAGGGTTGATCTGTGAGGTTGTGGGTGGGCAACGTGTTTGTGGGATGTTGAATAGAGCAGGCTGTGGGGACGGCTACACTGTCATATGTAACATAGAAGGGTGAATGGACTGTGGAGATCTAGAAGGATGCTAAATATTGCAATATACTGGCTTAATTATTTTTTTCTTTGTTCTGCTGTCACTTAAAAAGGAATGCTTTGCATTTCATCCAAGGTAGTATAATAGGAAAGCATGTTTTATATTTACATGTCTTCCTGCTCCTCTCTCATATTTTGCTTTTTATTAACCAATGCTTTTACAAAAAGAATGCTGGAACAGCATTTTCAGTCAAAATCAGATAGATTGGCACACTTTAATGTGAAACAATGTCCCATGAAGTTCCATGGAGATAGGTGTTTATCTGCTCTGTGTATACAGCAACAGCATATTTCTGATTGTCAGCACAGGTATGCACATGTCTTCATACTTGTATATACACTGCATTTATGGCCTTAGGTAACTTCCCACTACTTTTAACAAAATCCAGGATGTGATATGTGTGCATGTGGCAGTTGGTCAAATCTGAAAGTCTGTTAAAGTCCATTGCATTATGCAGAGGGCAAAATAGCCCATGAAACAGAGTAGCAAAACAAGCATTATGATCCAGAAAAAATATGTGGAAGAAAGTCTTCTTAGCTTTATCTGCTTTGAGTGGTAATTTTTACTTCCATTTCATTACAGCTGTTAAAGGACTTTTTTCCCCAGCTTTGCCATTCTCATCCTCAGAGCTGCAAAAATAAACAAAGCCATTGCATTTTAAGTCTTTCTGATTCTGAAGCAAAATCTCCTTATTTAGAAAAATGAAGAATACACATACCTCCGGTGGTTAATCCAGCAGAATAAGCATTGTTTTAGTGTTATAGAAAGAAATCAGTAGAAGGTGTTAGTGCTGGTAATTTTGCAATAAAGTGAGTATATTTAGAAATTACTCCACAATTGCTATTTAAAAATTAGCACAGCTACTTTCTATTTTGTCTCTGTTACCTTCACTAACGCAAAGTTGGTTTTGCCCTTGACTGGATGCTGACAGATTAAAAGGACACATGAATAATTAAACAAACTCTTTGTTTAAACTAAACACCTCAATGGGAGCTGTAACTATTTGGAAACCTTTTCCTTTTCTATGATGCTCAGAGAAAACTTTGCTTTCTTCCCAGTGTTGTGAGTCAGAGTGGGAGTTAGTCATGTTCCTGATTTCATCTGATGCAGTAACAGCACCTGTATAAACATCAGTATGGCTATTGTCTGTTACTGGGTATAATGGGGGTAAGTTTGAAAGGGACAGCAAAAGGCCAATGATTTAATGTTAAGTTTATTTTTGGAACAGCAATATAATGCTGTTGTTTGATATGTAAAAGCCTCCCCCCAGCACATTGTTGAATAATCTCCATTACTCTGACCTGCTAGTTTGAAGAGTTACCAAAAATAGTGTCTCATTCCTGCCCCCTGCATATGTCTCTGTGCTGAGCTACAAGGGGTCAAAGCAGCTGTTTACTTGATTTACATGTGTCAGCAAGTGTCCAGCTCAAGTTATGTTTTGAATGCTGAAGTTGATGCAAATCATAGAAGCATCTGAGTGTAACTTTATATCTTAGAGCCACTGATGTTAACCTTACCCCTCACAAAGACACTGTGTACTTTTTACAGGCTGAGGAATTCAGAAGGATTCAGGCTCTGGTCATGGTTTGAGAACAGTCAGTTTGATGCCTCACTTCTAGCTCATAGTCTGTTTTTGTTCTTTTCTGTACATTACAGGAACACAAGGTGTGCGTGAATCTTCATTTAAAAGGATTTTCATATTTTACTTTCTTCAACACAAATGGAGCTGTCTCCACTGTGTTTTTTGAAGGTTGCAGTTTCCAGTGGTAGGAGAAAAAATAGCTCATCTAGACTAGCTAGCTGCCAAAAGCCTTGGACCTTCGTGTCCCATGAGAGCCTGTTCCACACTGTCAGTATGTTTTGCTGGCTTATTCAGCTTTAGTTTTGCATTTCCTTATTCATTTCACTATGTCTAGCCTTTGTTCCCTCCCAAGGGACTTTTCATTTCCCTAATGAGTATTACATCTTCAAAACATTTGCACTTGAATTATTTTGCTTGAATTTTGAAAAAGAAAAATAAGCCCTAATAATGCAAATAGAGGTGTACCAATTATAGAGTTGTCATCCTTTTCTCTGTATCTCTGCCCTCTGGTTTTCTGAGGGCAATACTTTGAGATATTGGTAAAGAAGGGAGCTTGTGGGAGAAGGAAAATCGCAGCTATGTGAAAAGGTATGTCCTACATCTTTGTAAGATTGTGGGCATGAAAAGCTTCTAATTTAATCTGATCGGTCTCTATATAGATTGGCACATGGAACAATGTCTCTGCCTCCTTGTCCTTGGCCATTGCTAACTGATTCAGTAACTTGTTCTGAAGGTTCATCTCTTTCCTAAAGAAAAATTGTTACATAAGGGGCCATTATGCTGGTCTGTCCTGTGCTTATTTGTTTTCCATTGTCTCTGAGCCCCCAGTGCTTGTTTAATGTTTAAATGCTGCAAGTGCTTCCCGAAGCTTTAGTTTCCAAGAGGATTTGTGTTTTGTTTTACTGTTCGCTGTTTTAGTTTAATTAAATGATGAGCTACCAAAAATAATTGACTCCACTTTTTCTCTAGTAGTGTTTAGGGTGAACCTGCTAGGGTGGGCATCAATGACTGCTTTGAAAACAATATATTTCTCTAAGAAAACAGCTCTGTATAATTACATTGTTCTAGATTGAGAGGCTTTCCTGGTTTTGTTTCTCATTTAGAAGTCTCAGTAGGATTATAGGGCTGCTTGGGAAAGATTGAGTCACATCCTGGCTTTTTCCACTGATCAAAAATGTCCCAGGGAGTGGCAATAAATAAGTGGAGGACTAAAGAAGACTATGGCTTAGCTCCAAATTCCTACTAGGCATGAAGATAGTCACTTGGAGGCAGTGCTGACTGGGGGAATTTTTGAGGCAATTGCCAAACTGCTTTTAATTTAGCTGGGATCCATTTTTCCCAATTGGCCATTTTCTTATTGGTGGAATAGTTGTAAGTGACCCTTCTCTGTTATCCGTATACTTATGTGATGTGGGAATTAAGGGGACCATCCCTAAAATATAATGGGCTGGAGCAGTTTCTGGAGTGGTTTATTTTACCTGTTCTAACTACGTGTGCTTCCTGTTGCTGATACAAAAGCTTCTGGCAGCAGCTCTTGGTGCTGGAGAACACAGGGAAGTACAGAGATGGCAGGATGGATGCTTGAGAAAAGCAAAGGTAATGGAGAAGTGTAGTGGCCTTATTGAAAGGATGGGCAGCACTGCTGGAATGTTTCTGGCTTTTGTGTGCATGACTCCACGATGTTGATACTCTTAAAAGCTGAGAGCCTTGCTTGCTAAACAGTTCTTCCCAATCACTGCCTACTGATGCAAAAAAACTTGGAAGTTCTTACATGATCCAAAGATCATCCTCTTTCCTGGCAGAATTCCTGGGCTGACAATTCAGCTTTAGCCAGAGTCTAAACTTACATTTTTGCTGCAAATTCTCTGGAGGAGAGAATGTGGAATCAGGACCCCTGATTTTCCTGTAATTCAACCAGAGTGTTCTTTCCTTCAGTTGGAATGTGACTAGTCTGCAATCTGCTGCTCTGTGAGTATACTTAAATGGAGTCTAATTGTATGTGTTAAAGTGCAACATGATCATAAAGAAGAGTTTTCTATGTTTCTGGAAGATTCTGCTATTGCTTTCAAACTTTCATTATAAAACTTTATGGTAAGAAATAGATACCATATGTATTTATAGAATATAAAAATTATTCAAAAATAACTCTGTGGACTACTGAACAAACAGTGTGAAGTGATGAAAACTGTTTCATTATCTTTCAGAAGCTATAAAAATGTCTAACTCGGGTTAATGGAAAAATGTTAGAACTTGCATAAACACTATCAAGACAATGTTGGCAATGTTGATTCCTTAAAAATACAAAGTAAAGCTGATTATTAAGCAGTCTTTCTTATTTAAGGAATAACTTGGATGGTCTGGGAAGTAGTTGGAATGCAGACAGGCAGAAAAACATGCCAGTGAGGGAGGAGCAATTGTTAAGTAGCAATGCTGTTAGTTACCTTCAAGAAATTAAAGCTAATTCTGCTAATTTTTGGTAGTATTAACGGAACTTGAAAGAGAACCACTTTTAATCTTTCAAGGTTATGGGAATGGCATTTCTGTAATAGTTTATTTGCCAAATTTTGATACGGTAACTAGTGCATTGCTGAAGACAAAATAATTCAACAGATCCAAAATGTAGATTGGTATTTGTTAACAAAGAAGAGCAAAAAAATTGTTATTAATAGCATATTAGTCTGAAACAATCCAAACAATACAAGAAGTGATACAGTTGCCAGCTGATAAGAGCAATATCAATTTGCTACATGAGCGAGCAGCAGTGACATGATTTTCCTTTTCTGTTACCTGTTAGTGAGGGATCTTCTGTACCATCTCCAGACATCTGGCTGTGAAGATGAGCATGGTGTGTTGGTGAGCTTAAGCGTTCCTCTTGTTCTTGCAGGGAGATGGAATTTTTGTGGGGTACCTTGTTCAGGCTTGCACCCAGACTGCTCACAGGGTTTGTCTGTTGGGCTTCTGTGGTTTTCCTGTTTGGTGGCTGATAAACTTGACTGTAATGGCCTATGGGATGATAGGCTGGTTTCTCAGATTTGCTGTCATCTTCATCATCGTCATCGATGATAACCAGTTCTGCACGGATGACCCCATCGTATGGGGACAGCTTCTGGTTTGCTTCTGTGTCGTCATCGTCAACACGCTGGTAACCCATGAACACCATTGTCACAGGCTCAGATTCATCCACGTAACAAGGTACAGCCTGCACAATGTTGTACCGAACATCTTCCTCATCCTGAGGTGCAGGGGATGCTGCATTAGCATGACAGGGATTAAAAAACCTTGTCTCACTGTGTTTTTCTGTTGTGTTCTGGTAAGGTTTAAATTCCTCATGTGCAGCATTTCTTTCTTCATTGTGAATCATTCTGTCGTCAGGATTAGTGTACACTTTCTTCTCTGTATGAGAAATTACTGGAGAGGGAGACTTTGGTTGTATTACCTTTGTAAGATCAAGGCCATTCTCTTTATTTTGCTGCATAAAGGGCTCTGTTTTGGAGGAGAACCCTGTCTGATGATTGCTAAATCCATTCATCTCTCTTTTATCAGTGCCTCCTGGTTTTGGTCCTGGGACTAATTTGTCTTTCTGAGGAGTAACTGGCCTGCAGAATTTGTTTGCAAAGACAGGTTCATGGTACTCTGTGGGAGACTGAGAATTTTTTTCAGTTGCCTGCCGCAGCAGGTCTTCCACTTCAACAGGAGCGAGTTCATCCATCCCATTTTGTGTTGTGGTCCCATTTGAGGACACTGCATAGACTGACTTCCTGCCATCATCATAGACTTTAATTCCTGTCTCTTTAAACTCCTTTGAGGGAAGAGGTATTGTTGATAACACTGTGTTTTCTCCAGTCTTCATGTCTTTTTCAACTTTAATTTCCATGGCAAACAAAGCTGTTGAAAGAAACAAGTGCTTAAACTGGTAATACAGTAGCTGCAAGAAATATAGGACTTCTAACAGTGATAGAGAACAACTGTCAGAATGAATTATTAAACGTGTGAAATTATCACATAACACAATCCGTATATTAGATTCTCATTTTGGATGTCCCCTTTTATCCAGTGGAAAAAAGTATTTTCATTCTGTGAGGAAGAATCAGCTGTTGAGACAGTTTTCATTACATGATAGACTGAGAAATCCAGATTTAACCTTGGCCCCTGGTGTTATGCTGGGCAATAGCAGCTGAAGAGCTCTGTGTGCTGCGATGCCAGAGAGTCTTGGGCACTCTGAAGGGTTAGGAGGCTTTGTAGTAGTTGGGAAATAGCCTGACTACTGCTGGCTACCCAACAGCTGTAAATGCAGACAGAAAATGAGAAATGAATGATATGAAGGGAGTCTGTACTTACTTATGACAGGCAGAAGAATGAAGTGCTGGAAAGAAGTGTCAGTGGTGAAAAAGAGTTGTTCTCAGTGGCACATACTTTACACCACTGTCTCACCTCTCAGTTTTGATGACCTAACTTGCAACAGAGCTTAAATGAGAACAAATGTCTCATATTTGTAATGTCTATTCTTGGTTAAAGTGTATTAGATTCAATATATAGGAAGTTCTTGTACGTATTGACACCTTCTGGAGTTACTAATAAGCAGTACCTTTTCTCTTTTCTTCATCATCCGTGTCAGCATGTGCTGTGCTTCTCAGTGCAGAAGGTCTGAAATACTTGGGAAGGTCAGGGATGCTGGCATATATGTAATCTGCTGCCTCTAAGTAAAGAAGATCCACAGATCCACAAAGCATTAGTATGTTTTAACTTACTTCTATAAGAACTTTTTAAAAAATATCCTTTGACTAAACGTACCTTTTTCAAATCCAGCTTTTTCAGTCTTCACAGACTAGGTGGGAAAGAGAACCATTAACAATGAATGTGATAGTCACTTTAAAGATGTTAGCTAGACAGTACTTTGGTTCCCCTGATAGTTTTAACCTTTTGTGTGCACAGCTTCATACAGAGGAGGGGCTAAAAGTGAAATATGCTCAGTTGAAGCAGAGAAATTTCGCTTTCTGAGAAAGTGAAATTTCTGTGGTCTTTTGCCACTATGTGATTCCAAGTCACACAGGGAAGGACAAAAATATTATGAAGAGTTAAACAGCGACTTAACCTCCCACTGTGGCCCAGCCTGGTTGGCGTCAAAGGTTTTTTTACAGGTCCTACTTTGGCTTTCCAGTTCTACTGATCTCCCTATGTAGCTTCAGAGAATGTGTGAGTGTATGTAATAACAGCTGGAGAACTGAAGTTTAGTTTCATCACTGTATTTTTTGAGATGGTTTAAGATGATTTAAAAATACTAAAATTACCTTTTGACAAAGACTAATAGCTGATAAGATTAAATCATGATCTCTGTCAGGGACTTGGTGGAGAGCATGATGCAGTTTAGCTGGGCACATCAGCTGAAGGAGCATGAATAGACCAGCCTCCGTACCTGGTTTGTAACTGCTGTGTCTGTCTCTGGCTGAGATGCAAAGCTGCTGGTGTCAGTGGCAGTGCTGTTTTTAGAGATGTGCTGTAGATGAGTAAAGATAGGAATTGCTCCCCCACCCCCATGAATAAGCAAATGGAGACATATGGGCCCTTAAACAATGTAACATCTTGACCCCTCCCATGTTTGAACTGTTGTCACTTCAGACAAAAGCTCATGACCACTCATGGGATCCAGCTAGTTCCCCTTTCCCTGGATATGATGATGATTGAGTAATAAATTCTATTTCTGGAATAATATAGCACTAACCTTTATTATGTCTTCTGTTGTTTTCTCAACAGACTTCAGTTTCTTTAAAATTGCTTCTTCCTTAGCTGAGACTTCCATTTCTTGTCTTTCCAGAGCCTCAATTTCCTTCTCCAGTCTGCAATCACAGTTGCATTTGATTTAATACCAGGCAGAGAGCAGCACTGTGGAGTTGATTCATTGGGAATATGGACATTAGTAGGGATGGTTCTACTTACCTTGACAAATTTTGCTCTTATATGAGATCAACTTATGGTTTCACACACATTGGGAAAAAGGTGTGAAATAGTATTTTCATTTGAAAAGAAAAAAACCCAACCCAACAATAAAAAGCCTTCCACATTTAAACATGAACTATTTTGCCAGTTAGGAGTTGGCTGATGGGTTAACTATTTTATTTTAAAAACCTTTGTTATGTGAAAGCAATATTGAGGCTCAGAAGTAAAAATTTCTTTTGGGCTATTGACACTTGCTGTAGGTTTGTATGTTACAGCTCCTTTCCCTGCCCTTCTTCTGTGGTAAGTCTCTGTATATGGTTTCTTGCATATTAAAGCTGAGTACAATGATCAAGCTGTCTTTTTTCCTGATCAGAGTTTTTGTTTTCTTAGTGTATCACAAAGACTTCTAGACAGACAAGTCCAAGATAAAAAATTGAATCTCTGTGTCAGAGAGGGAGAAAGCACACTGCTAAAGTAAAGCATCTTGGTCATTTTTTTTTTTCTGAGTAAGGCAGTGACTTAAGCAGGTGTCCTGTTTCCTATTTTTTATACTTTCTCATCAAGACTACTCTTTTCTTCATAAGTGCGTACTTGTTGGGTTTTAAATGGAATTTGCCTTACTAGCTGAGTAGTTGGGAAGTCAATTCTCCATGAAGATCTAGAATTCAACTCCAGATTTAACTCTGAACTAGGACTTGAACTGAATGTCTTATGCTGTAGGTTAATGCTGTATACCTTTAGTCTCATAGTTCTTTTTAAAAGAACTTCTTTTAACTTAAAAAAAAAAAAGAAATTCCAAAAGCTTCCATATTTGAGTGAAATATGCCTTCTGTTTTTTTAATCCATGCTGGAAATCAATGACTGTAGGCCTAAGGCAGCTGCAACTGATACCACCTTTTGCTGAGAGCAGTCAGAATAGTTACAACTGAGAGCAAGTTACAGACAGGGTTATAGAAATGTTGGCCTATAACCCAGAGGGAAAAAAGTGTTGGATTTTGGTATTTTGACTTTACTGTGTGCTAGGATTCACAATATTACACAGAGTCAGTCTGAATGATTAAAGTCTGCCATCCCTTTAAAATAATCAGCCTAGAAAAGCTGAATGCAGGTTGACAGATTAGCATTATTGATTTCCTTCTGTGTGGCTGAGGAATCTGAATTACCATTATGGCTCTTGCCCTATTTAAACTCAGATATGTAGAGCTACACTAACAGGGTGCTATGTGGACTTTTATCTGTTGGTGACAACATCTCTTTTATGATATACAAAGGTATCACAGACCTCAGAACAGATACAGGGAAAAAACCCTTCAGGATGAAAGTAAGAGCTAAAAAAAATATTTAAAAGCTGCTCACACTTTGGACCTGAGCTCTGCAAGATGGCCTTAGAACCCTGATCAAAGGTAGTGATTACAGTGCTAAAATTTTTTTAAATTTTACAAAGGGGATGAATATTTTTGGACAGCTATAAAAGAAAGTAATGACTATGTGCCAAATTTTTGCATTTCTTATGGAACAGTCTTTATTTAATATATTGAGATATTTTATTTTTATTTACATATTTATTCTTAGATGAGAGTTGATTACAATATTCTCATAATCTGAAAATCATTAAAAACTCACAGAAGCATAATCAGCTGAAAAATTATTCACTTATACTGTGGATTTATTTTAGTCTTGGCTCTAAACATTTCTAGACACACAGGTGTAAGAAGAGGAAGAAAACTCTTGGAGATACTTGAAAAATGGGAGGTGGGGAAAAAGAGAAAACACAACCCCAAATAAATCAAAGATTATAAACACCATGTATTTACCTGGGTGATCAAGAAACAAATTACAGTTTATATGTGCTCTTTCACCCATACCAACACCCACTTTATATGGTAATTAAGAGACCTGGTTTAATACTCAGTGGGTTTAGAGAGAAATTCTCATACCCGTGTAATGGGAATTGCATCTAGACTCTAAGTACCTCTTTTGCACTTATACTTGCAAAAAGATTTAATGGTTCAATTTCAGAGTGTGCACTCTGGAATTAGTGGAAAGAAAACTTCCAAGAGATGTGATTTTTATAGTTCAAAGAAATTGAAGCCCTTATAACATCATGCGGTTGCAAAGTTAGGCCAGGATCTTTCTGGTGTGTTTAAATGTTTACAAACTTCTAAGTCAATCACATTTGTATGAAGTTATATCACAGTTTGTCTTGAAAGGGTCTAGCAACTATTGTAGCAGCAATTATATGAAACTACCTTTTGTACAGTGCTGCATTTTTTTAGGAGAGAAATGGAAGTATGACACAACTGCTGTATTAAAGCAATCCTTTGAATATTTGTCCTCTTTTCAAATAGCACTGATTATTTGAGAGGGAGAAATAAGTAGTATAGAGGTGCGGATGAGAGTAGAAACCTTAGAAATCAAAACACTAATTGAAAGGTTTCTCTACCAAAGTAGCAGCTGAATTCAGATCTATGGAGATTGCCTGGATGCTGCTGGCCACCAGCTGATCTGCTGCAGTTGTCGTCACTGCCACCCCAGGAAAAAAATAAATGGCTTGAGAATGAAAAGCAGATAGGAAGATACCACCCTGAAGAATTCTAGACTGAGGGGGAAAAGGCAGTTTAGCAAGCTCTCACAGGTTTTGAGGTGAGTCAAATGCTTTAGCAGCTCTCTAGTATAGCCTTGAGTCTGCTTTCATGCATCACATTACAAGCAATTGCATAGACCTCAGTTGTTTTGCATTTTTAAATATGTTGTTTGGCAACTAATTCCATCAAGAATGAGTATTATTAGCTGAAGATTAAGTGAGAAAACAAGACTCTTAATTCTTCATTCAGCTTGTATCCTGACCCAGGATGTGCTCACTTGGTTCACTGAAGCTTCCAACATGTACAGAGGGTAAATGGGACAGATAGTGTAAATGCAATTTTTTTGGCTGTAACAGAAGCATTCAGCCATTTGCCTCCAAGGTGGCTCAGGCTGCTTGCTATTCACTTTTTTGTCATTGATACAAAGAATGGAACTTCTCCCTTTTATAAAAAAATGCTCAAATCTGAACTGATTAGCAGACGTAGCCCAACTCTATTTGACACTCAAGTAAAGAATGTTTCAATAAAAAGATCCCATTTAGGAAGGTGATGGCAAGGCCCTTGCCACTACTGTAAATAATCTGTCAACAATTGCAATTGTCCTCTCAGCAGAAAGAAATAAAAGTACTTGTCTATGGGTAATCAAAGAGTCTTTAAAGTGATTCATATTTTTTTTTTAACTGAAGACAAAACACACACAGAATAATCAACAGAGTGAACTGGATATCTCCAAATCAAGTGAGTTTTAATAGTCAGATGCTTAGAAGAAAGATTTCTACTGAGCCTCTCAGTTTATTATTTCTCATGTATGATGTGTGTACATGATCAGTTTAGCAATGTTTGATTTACAGGGCAGGTCAAAGGTCAGACAGGCTTTTGTTAGCTTTGGTGGTGTAGCAAAAGCACTGTGCAAGAACTGTATGATGGATATTTTATATTTATTAGTGGACTTTATTCCTAGGTTTCTGTATCACTGCTCGCTGGTTTGAAACTGGCCTGGGTGTGTATAAACAAGTTGTCATGTTACTTAGAAGGCAGTGTGGATGTGTTTTCTTGATGCCCTTGCTAAACGGCTATTAGGGAGTGGTAGGAAATTTAATTTATAGCAGAAGACCTGTGAATAAACCTTCTTAAGTTCTTAGCTCAGGCTTTGCTCATGGTCAACAGGACTTTGAATCTAATCTTTCCTCTCACTACTTAGAGAAGGGCTGAACTTCCAGTGGTCTGATGGGGAAGTGCTTGCTCGGCACCATTTACTTGTTGCTCCTTAGCCTATTCTAGCCCTAGATGCTGTTCTTTTCTGGCACTCACAGTGTCTTATGGGCCCCTCTTGCATGCCTTCAAAATGACAGCCTCTGGGATGCTTTCAGGGCTTGCTGGCTGCCTCCTACCACTGCAACAATGAACCCTACAGAGGTGTGTACCAAGATGTTCTGTAGAGAAAAGTGCTTTTGAGCAAGAAGTCAGCATAATTATAGGACAAACTAGCATGAGGCTGCTACCTGTCAGCCAAGAGAATTATTGTCTGTGTCAGAGATGGAGTGGAGGGAAGAGGATGGGACTTCACCAGAGTAAGTTAATTTTGGTGACAGTTTTGCCAGGAGAGTGTGTGTAGGAGGGCAGTGGAAGCAAAGTAGAAAGAAAAATGCTGTTGAATTGAAGTAGAGGAAGAAGCCTTGAAAAAGGATGAAGGAACTTTCCAGAATCTAAAGGAACAGGAACATTTCATCTTTTCTGTGGATGCTAAGGGTAGTACTAGTCAGTATGCCTGGACCCAGGGAAGGAGCTGACTGTGTGCACAGCTCCTGTGCACAGGTGAGAGGTATTTGAGAAGGGCTAACTGGAGCTAATAAGAACCTGGAACCATGTCCATGGTAAGAGTCTTTTATGAGACTGTCTCTGCAGTTAAAGGCTGGCCCTGTGTGATAGGGAAGCACTAGATGATGAGATTTGTACAAACATCTCTACTGAAAGGTAGAAAAAGACCTTTGCTATAGCAGGTTTCTGGGACTAAATTGAGTACAAAACACATAGAAAACTGAGGATAAGTGTTACTAATGGGACTAGGGAGCCTGTACTGTTATGAAGTGCTGTTATGGTGAAAGTTAGGTATTAAGGGCTGTGGCAGGACCTAGTGAAACTGGAGAACTTCGAAAATTTATTGTTATTTTGAAGTTCTGATTAAACAATTGCTGTCTTAGAGCAAGCCTCATATGTTGGGGCTTTCACCTACCAAATACAGCATGGAAAGGATATCTGGAATTAGAGAAACAAATACTCTGCAATATAGTTATTATGCAGTTTGTTACAATTTACAGTATGGAAAATTGCATTCTGTATTCTCTAATTCTGACTGACTAGAAAACAAGACAAGAATTGCTTTTCTCTGCGTGTGTTAGGCACTTGTTGATACTTTCATCTTTTACAAAATAAGGTAGGACTCGTAAGATAGGACCATTTTAACCCAGGCACAAGGGCCGGGGTACTTCCCTACCTGAAAATATCTTGTTCCAGCTCATGAGTCTGTTGTTGGTCCTCCTGATTCTGCTTTTGCATTTCTTCTTCTTCCTTTGGAGTCATAGAACTAAAGCCATCCAAGAGCCATTTTTCTCGCATGGCCTTTTTCTGATGGGGAAAAAATAGACAAGTAAATGCTAGAGTTAGGCTATTTAACCATTTGCTGTATTTGTCTTGATGCCACAGATGTGATCCACAGCATTGTGATCTATCCAGCATAAGGCAACCTGACCACGGTGAGTGCCACTGGAAGAGGAAAACAAATTTTTTGTGTTTTGAGATTGATTTAAAAGCAAAGTCTTTAGGAACAATGCCCCATTTTATTAGTTCATCCAACAAAAATGTAGAGTATGTCAGCTGCTATCCATGACAGATTAATATGGGTAAGTGGATCCAGTGGTTTGTGTGTCTTCAGTAAAGCAAACCAGTTGTACAACCACACATACAACAGACTCATGTGAAAGGCTCCAGTCAGAAGCACAACAGTTTTATTTCAGTAGCCCTAATTTCTGGGGTCCTGGCATTGCATGGCTTCTGGAAGGAGGTATAAAAGATGAGAAGTTGCTGTAAATAAGATTGTATGGGAGTAAGAGATCTCTAGGGAGTTAGGGATGCAACGGTACCCCTGGAAGTTAAAAGGATCTTGTGTACTTATGAGAGTGAACTCACATTTCAGCTGGTGAAGATGTGTGGGGTAAGAGAGGCAGTGGAAAGGTGGAGCATGGGCAGCTGGTGCCTGGTTAGGGTTTCAGCAGACCTGCTGTGTATTTAGAGCTGCTGTTGCAGGGGCAATCCAGAGCTTAGGTATTTAGGTCCTGACCTGGTTAGTGCCTGTGGAGTTCTTTCTGTGCAGTGGTGGCTTAGAAATGGATGTATTGTGTGTGCACAGGTAAGTGTATCTCTCACAGCTGTGTTTTCAAATTCTGAAAAATACCATTGTATGCATTGATTGCTTCCTACAGCTGCTTTACACTAGGGAAGGCAGTACCTGAAAGTCATCACAGATCTCAAAAATACTTCTGGTAAAATAAAAAATATTCTTGGAGATAAGTTCATATTTGCAGGCTGAAACTTGTAAACCATGCCAACTTCCTTGCACTCTTTTTACTCCTTTCAGTCTAACTCAAGGGTATAAATGCAGTTGCTGCCTTGGGGAAGGAGTTGGGACTCTTTAGAAGTACTCTTTCAACAGGCAAAAAAGGAGCACACATATAAAGTCTTTAATTAACCATGAATGTCCCAGTTATAATTTAGATTCCTTGAGCTGTCTAATTTCCATATTAAGTTTTTGGTTTTCTCCCCCCATACAGTTTTGTTAATTGCAGGATGTGGATGCAGATTATGTTGAATTTTGACTACTGCTGGCTTGAAGCAGTGTTCCCAGCACGGCTGCATTAACCTCGGTGCTGCTTGCAGGGTCTGTTGGAATCCCTGCCTGCATCCTGTGTTGAGTCACTTCAACTGTTTCCTGCACTTTTCTATTTATTGTGCACTTTCTATGAGGTTATTACTGAGGCCCAGCTGGCAGAGGAATATATATATGGGACCTTATTGCAGTCAAAAGTAATTTTCCACTTGACATACAATGTCATAGAAAGTGTGCCTAAAACAGGCTTGCTGAGAAGTCTGGGCACTCTGTGGTGGTTTTAATTTTTTTTACTTGAGGGATGTAAGAGCAATGTTTACAGTTGTCTTTGCCTGCAAGACAGTATTCTGTCTCTCTCAACACTGGATCCTAGGAAATCTTGGTAAACACTGGTTGCTCAAAACTGTTCTGAGCCTTGACTCTCTGTAGAATCACTTTGCAGCACTTCCTTCTAGTTGTTTTTTAGGCTCTAATGAAATAAATGCAGATTTTAATAGGATATTTTTACATTATCTGGTGGATGCAGGTAGCCTGGTGTTGGCACAAACACCAGATCTTATTGACCACTAAATACTGTATTCTAAAGCTGGAGGACACATAGTTATTAATTTCCTTTCTATCAAGCTGTTTAGATTTTAATGAGAAGTAGAGCCTCTAGAAAATGAGGTTTTCATCTTGGCTGGAACAGTGTTCGTCTAGCACTTCTGTCTCCAAAAATAAATTGATAATTCCTTGTAAGATTTAGAGTGGGGCTGGCACTGTAGACCTCAGAAACAAATACCATATATTAAAATCAACAAAAGCTTCTGTCTGTATAGGGTTATGCCCAAGAGAGCAAACTCCCTAAATACAAGCATAACACAATAGTGTTATTTTTGCATGTTTCTTGAGCAGTTTGCTGCTACTCCCAAATAAATGCTATATAATCTTTTTTATTTCATTAGCCATTTTTGAAAGAATGACACACTGTGTAGTTTGGAAACAGCCTTTGAAAAAAAGAGGGTTTCAGATCTGCTCCATCCAGGCAGCAGCACTAGCCAGTGCGGGAGCAGCTGCTTTGGGCCTGACAGGTTTTTCACTGGAAGGAGGAGGTGTGTGATAAGCACCTACAAGGTAGCACTAATGGAGTTCAGGCATGTTAGAAGCCTGAAAATTAATAAACTAAACTGTGAAAGCTCTTAGAAAGTACATGCAAATCAGTACTGACTGCACTTTTCAAACAATTCTGTCTGGTCCTTTCCCTTGTTGCTTCCAGGTAGAAGGAAGGATTAGTTGTTGGAGCATCTAGAAATACTGGATAAATTTTCTTCTGTACCCACACTAGCAGCCCCCAATACCCCTTGCAGTTCTGTAAAGCCCTGTCCACACAGGTGTATTTGCTTGCATGCCTTCACTTCCTTTGAGAGTAGTGCACATGTAGGGAATTAATGTTCCTTCTTCACTTGTACCAAATAACTAAGATCTGTCATGATACCTCATGTGTACTTCTAGTAAAAAATTTACTTGGGGGCAGCAAAGTAATTGGGAAACTAGAGCAGGGATTCCTATTTGCAAAAAGGAAGCTAAAACTTCCTTTTTTAGTCAACAAGCAGAAAACATACCAAAAAAAGCTCCAATAAAAACAAACAACCACAAACCAAACCAACAACCTTCTGATAAACCTATTGCTAAGGGTTATAAATAGGAAGGACAAAATGAGGAACAGGATAGTGTTATCCATCTAGCAAGAACATCTCTGGCACTGAGATTTACTAACCTGCAATAGTTTCCTAGGGGACAGGTGTGAGTGTGTTAATAGATCATGGAGCACTGGATTTCACCATGCACATAACTGGTATGTGTATAAATGGGTAGAATCAGACTGAATCCCTAGGAAAATGACCCCTTAATAAAATTTACTGCAGTGTTTAAATGTTTTAGAAGTCTAAATCTGTTTTAAAGCAATTCATGCACTGGATCTTTTTGTTGTTTGACTCCGTTGAAATACCTGAATTAGTCTGAAGCAAGAATGTTCATCAAGGGACAAAACTTCTGGGGTATAAAGCAAAAGCTGTTCATGTACTAATGTGTTTGATATTAGGTGCCTGTCTTATTCCTGAGCTGGAAGAAGTAGTCTACATTCTGTGTGCTCCAAATAACTAATGATATGTATGTATATATACTGCATACGTGTGTATGTAAGTATATATTTAAAGTATATATTTAAATGTATGCTTGATTCTTCTTTTCCAAGTGAATAATTTCTTCAACAGATCCTTGCTTTGCTTTGTATATGCAAGAGGACTGATTTAATTTAAAAGCTTTTCTGTATGATTTCTCATACAACAGACAGAGAAATCACATACTCTGTTCTCTTCTAAAGTAAAACCATTTCAGTAGTACTTTTCCAGGAGTGTTTTAGCCCCTCTAAAAACTCCATAAAATTTCTTGAGAATAAGTGTAAGGTTGGTTTTTGCTTTCTTAACTTTTAAAACTCCACTGGACCTATTAATTTTAGCTATGAACATGTACTAAGTCTGTAAGGAAACTTCCCTAGGGCTCTGTCTGCACACAGCAGTAGTGAGGATTAGCTGGTTGTCTACAACAGATCAGTTTATCCCTCTGTAAAGAAGGGCAAAAGAGTCATCTGGATTTATAGACATGGAAACTTGAAATAAAACTTTCAGTACTCGATGTGGCCATGTACCATGATGGAGGAGTCACATGTTTGCTACTCAAAGGTTACGGGACTTGGAAGGGATATTCCCCTCCCTTTTAGACAGGGTGTTCCACAGATGGCCAAGCCTGTCCTTGGAGTAACTAGCTTCCAATAAAACCTGGGCATAGCTCTTTGTTGGCTTGCCTGGCTCAGTGCACTAGTTATCATGGCTTTTCATTTTTTTGGCTTGACACAAAAAAAAAAAAAAAAAAGGATGGAGGAAGCTCAGGATCTGGTGGCTGTTTTGAAGATGCTTCTCTCTGTTTTAAATATGCTTCTCTCACAATTGCTGGAGGAGACACGCCACACTCCTGGTGTTTAGATTCAATATATCTCACTCGAGACTGTTTATCTGCTCACATAATGAAAAGAGTATGTAAAATATCAAGTCTTGCATATTTCTAGAAGCATAGATTTAGTCTCATCTCTCTAAATGACATGGAGTGCCAAACTGCTATAAACATTTTAAGAATAGTGGTGTTGGGTTGAAATCAGTGCAATTTCAGTCCTCTACAGAGATGGATCTTTACGTTTCTTATACCTTTGGACTTTGTAATCCTGAGTTTACCAGGCCATATTTGAGAACAATATTTTTAGCATTTATACTTTTTTTTTAATATACAAAGAAACTGCATTATTTTACTAAAGAATAATTAAACAAGCTGACAAAAGCATACAGCCAAATAAATATTGTGCTTTTATTCTAGGAAAAAAATGCAGTTAGACCTCATTATTGTGCTGCACCCTGTACCAAGTGGGATTGCTGTTGTGGGATTAGGGAGTGAACACACCCAGTCTGAAATGTGAGGCTTAATTTTCATCTGTGAGTTTTTCCTGGTTATGATCTCATTTTATGCCATGTAAGTGATCAAGTAACATTAGCTCCCCAGTGTAATTTTTTTCAAAGAGTGATGCTTATTAAAGTCAAATGGAGTCCTGGCAGGACTCCACAGAGCTGTGAAAATTTGACAGTAAAAGCACGACTTAAATGCATGAAGATTTGCATTCCAAAATCCCCAACCTTTATTCATGCTGTATGACTTGAGGCTATCTTTAGTTACATAAATCTAACACTTTACTTACCTTCAAATGCTGGTGTTTCATTTTTTCCTCTTCTACTTTTAGACGTTTCTGTGTAATTTCTTCTTGCAGTTTTCTTTTGTCCTACAAATTAAGAGCAATAAAACTTTGTTTAGAGAAATTACTTGTTTATAAAATTATTATGTGAGTGTTGTTCAGTAGGGTGAAATCAATCCATGCAAATAAAGCTTTATTATGAAGCTTATGTGGTGCTTAGGCAGTGCATAATTCTTTGCAGCAATAACTTGGTCCTACACAGGTATGGTTTCCACTGGTCTCCAAAGTACACTTAAATGTGTTAATGACCACAGAGGAGAGATGATGTAAAATAAAACTTGTTTACTCTTGGGAAGGGTAGAGGGGAAAAAACAGGAAGAAATTACAGTTGAACAAAATTGTACATGCAGAGTGAGACTAAAAGTTGGGTCCTGACCAAAATTCCTAGGGCAGCCCACGCATCATTTAGGAGAGGAAGGAGTCTGCATGGTCTGCACTGAGCAGCTGTGATACATCACTGGATGAAATGGGCTGTCAGTGAATCCAACACTGAGTTTATGTATCCTGTGGCTAATAGCTGAAATAAACAGGAATAAACAAAGACTTAGAATTTTTTTTTGTTAGTCAAATAATGGTGAAGATGAGAAAATAGGAGTGTAATATACTTCATATATGGTTTTTTCTCAAATAAAAAGAAAATTTTTGCTTGTGCTCAGACTGTTTTTGTGGCAGCTGATCTTTAGAAGGACAAACCTCGTGTTGTACTGGTCTATCCCAGTGCCACCTTAATTCTTTTTATTACAGATTAGAGAGAAAAGGAAATGGGTGAACAATGTCTGAATACTGGCAATGTTGAGCCTCTCCTGTTTTTGGATAGTGCTGTCACATGGAGTAACCTTGTGGCTCCTCTGTGTGAGGCCAAACACTGATTTAGTACCTTGTGTCCTCAGCAGCCAGGGGGAAGGAAATCGTGCCAAAGGAAAGTAACTTTAATAAGGTATATTAATAGACTATTGTCTTGGTCATCCTTAATGCTATAAAATTCTGTTGTTGGGCATGGCGCCTTGCCATGTGCCAATCAAGAAACATTTGTTCTTGTTTCTTGATACATTTTGGGGAAGTAAATGGAATCTTCTGTTGTCCTGTGGAGAAATGTTTGTTGACTGGAGGCTAATCCTTCTTTCCTTTCAATTAAAATTAGAACAGCCTGGCTCTGTTAAAAAGGTGGTAGCTTTTTAATACAGAGTCTGTTTTTAGGAAGGGGTTAACTTCTTCACAAACAGAGGAAGAGCCTCGCCCTTTCAGCCCACCTGTGGAACCAGCTGTGTGTAAGGGCTGGAGAAAGTCAGTAAGGAAGTGCTGGATGTAAGGCTGGGAGGTGTTCTCCACAATTTCCCTGGGATCTGAGATTTGGAAACAGGAAAAGCCATGGTGTGCTTGGCTGAATCACTTCACTGTTACTGGAAATGAGAAATTAGCAGTGGGACCACAGGCTCTGAGGATGCTTTTCTGAAGGATAGGATAGGAAGTAGAAGAAGCCACCAAGCTTTATGGGGACCAAGGGCAGGATGCAGGCTGGCCAGGCACTACTGATACTGTGCTGGGATTTCACAGGTGAGCATTGACACTGATGTCCTGCAGTCTGCAAAGTATAGCAGTTATTTATAAACCCTTTACAAGTTTTCCTTGATGGTGTTAGTCTGCCTTTTTAATACTCCAAACAGAACAGGTGGAGCTCTTTCCTCAAAATCCATGCTATTTTTATCTCTGCAGTGGTTTTGTTTTTTGCCAATGCTCTTTAATATAATCCACCAAGTTACAGATTTAGGATCACTACAATATGTAATTTTTCTGCAATGACTCTTGTGTGAGCCTTTGGATTTTTCTTACCCAGACCTGATTTTAAAGACTAAGTATCTGGTCTCTGATCTTCACACTTTTCCTTACTTAGGAAATAGTTCTATACCCTCATGGTTTAAATGGCCTTTAAATAACCCATCATTAGATGAGCAGTGTGATAAAATATTGGGTTTACAGATTATTACAATTCTTAAGGAAAACTCTTTTTGTCTTTACTAATATTCTGGATAAGGTTCTTAGCCAGAGAATGAACTTTTACTTGGTTTATACTATTAAAAATATTTTAAGTCAATTTGCATATTCTTTTTTTACCAGTGGTGATGTAATAAGAGTTTGGGCAGTCTGAAATGAGTATTTGTACATAAACTACTCTGCAGAAAGAAACCTGAGTATAAAGGCATAAATTAGTGTATTTTAAACTAACTGTATAATAAGGAACCTGTTCAGTAAAGAAAATTTTGCCTTTTTTTCCAGAAGTCCATATTTCTTTTATCTCCAATGTTTTTTCTCTACGTTTTCTTCTTGTATTCTCTGGTGTTCTAGCATGCTTTAATTTTACTGGTAGGTATTAAATATCTGTTATACAGTTATCCAGATTGAATCAGCTGAAATAGATTGTCTTTTATATGTCTAGTCTATATAGTTTAGTCTAATTCCAGAAGCTAAGAAGTATGAGGAATCTTTTTGAACCTTATGTGCCAAAATAACTTTAAAAATCTGTTAGAACACTTTCTACCATGCATTCTGCTGTGCTTTGTCTGCACATCATGTCTTGCTTTAGGAAGCTTTGACTGTACATCTAATGGAATAAATGTTTATTCCTGGATAGCTAAGGGAGCCATGATTCTATTGAACCTCATACTCTGCCCCTGCAGATGATCATGTTGCTGGCAGAAGTCCTTGAAGTCCAGAAGTCCTCTCTTACTATGCTCTGGTTAATGTGAGCAGGATTTGCTTTTCATGATAGAGCATCTTCAGCCATTCATTTCTGTTGTGCATCCATGCAAGGTAAGACTGGTGTTAATTTTCACTCCTCCTGAAACATGTGGGACTCTTTCCTGACTATTGTGCACAGAAATGAATTGTGTTCTAGACTGGATCTGTCTGAAAGAAAGGCAATGGCATCCACAGAGCAGTGTCTTGTGAAATATCTAGTCTGCCAAGTCCATTAGTTTGTGTCATTGTTCTACAGTGGGGCCAAAGATGGTGATCTTGGTTCCCTGGCAAATGCTACATGCTGTCAAATTCATGGAGCACCTAATATTTTAACTAATGTATTTTTATTTTCTTGTTATTTTCCAGTTGTTAAAACCCATTAAGCATCAAAGGTATTAAAGCTTTCATATCTTAAGGTATGAAAGTCTTTCTAACAAAATGAAGATATTTTATTTTTTGCTTTCTATTCTAGATACACCAGCAGCAGGTGGTAGCTACATAACAAAGGAAAAGTTTCCTTTTCAGAGCTGTGGGAGCATCAAAACATTTAATAACAGCAACATCATGAGCAAAAACAATAGTAATGTTTTCCTTTTTGTTTGCTATAGGGAGAAAAGATTTGCAAAAGGCTTTGAAAACTCCTACTGGTTGTGTTGCTATCAAGGAGACAGGTATTTAACAACAGAAACCAATAAGTTTCAGTGCAGGTGCAGTTGTTGACTGCTGGAGTGCCCCTTGCTATCCTGTTAGATCCTGTACAGCAAACATCTGGAAGGTAGCACTTGAAATTCCCAGGTACTTGAGCCAGTATCCCCCCAGAGCCATGGAGGAGCTTGCAATTGTAACTGCAGGGTGTTTTTTTCCCTGGAAAACTCTTTCTGCAGGTTGGTAGGGCTGATAACTTCACTTTAATCAGGCTACTTCATTTCTGCAGTTGGAACACTCCACTTGTTTCAACTCAATGCTCTGGATTGATGAAAGCAGAGAGCACATTGCTCCTTTACACATCAAGTGTAATAAGTTAAGTCATAGACAGAACCCAAAAATTATTTCCTATTTCTTCTAATGCAAGACACTGGAAGCTGCCCCAGTTTCTTTAAAGCAAACTGCTTCAGTATTCATTTGGAAGCAAAACTGCAGCTGGAGGATGCCAGCCTCAGTATGTTCATCGGAGCCCTCATCAGCCAAGAATGCTGCCCCATTCCTGCCCCTGCATCCCAGGGAGCACAAAACACTGTGAGGCCTGGACTTCTCTGGAGTGCCAGAGCTGTTGTTATCTTTTGAGCCCATGCACTAGAGACAAAGTCCAGGTTATGACCCTGGTTCAGGCAGCATTGCAGTTAAACAAACAAATGTACTCTAAACCCTCTAAAACATTTCAAATTACCTTTTTGTGGGCTTCTGTCAGGTCTCAAGTAAATACAGTAAATGGTCCTGTTGGCTCTTATCAAGTGCCATAATTAAAACTCAACTGAATTAAAACCCAACCTGTTAGATTCCCATAGATTTCCAGTTATGCCTTCTTACATTTATTTTGATTCCAGTAAGGTATTCTTTAATTCTGCCCACCATTTATTGTGCTAGTTGTGTTTCACAACTAATCTGTCATGTTAGGAGTGGGACAAATACCTTTGTTTCTATTATTTATTATTAACTAAGAGAGTGAATGATCCTTCTGGAGGTTTCCTTTCGTCTCAGAGGGCCAAATGTTGTTTCACTTTAAGTCTTTTGTAACTGAGTAAGTTCAGTTGGAGATCAAATCAGAGGAGGATTTGGCTTCAGCCAATTTTCATAACATCGAATTTTATTACTTTTAAAATAGTTTAGTTGTTCCTTTTGCACACTAGAAATCATCACTCAGATTTCCTTTTAGAAGAGAAACTGAAAATGTTTTCTAATGTCTCCAGCATAAACTTCACTGACTCTGTCCTCTGAAAACTGACAGGAGGAATTTGCTTAATCCAAGCTTGTCCTTTTTTACTTTTCAGACAGCAATACTTATGAGAGATCGTTAATAATTCAGAACTTGTATTTAATTCCACAGTACAAATGAAAAATCTCTAATCTCACATTGTGAAATATAAAAATTGATTTGTTCTGGAATTCTCTAGCTGCCTTCTGACCTTCAGGCAAACATTCTGTAATGTGTGTTTTACACTGTCCAGTAGTGATTTGCACACATACTTTCACTGCTTTGAATTTAATTTTAAGGTGCAATACAACCAATACAACCCATAATAAAGTCAGTGCAGTCATCTCAGCTGTCTTAAAGCAATATCCTATAACAGTTTCAAGCAGACTAAGTCTTTTCTGTCCTGAGCTAAATCACTATTCAGCAAACACACAGCAGCTAGTTTCTTATATTACTTCTAAGCCTTTTTTTTTTTTTTTAATAGTGAATTATAACCATGAGCACTTACTGTTATGGCCTGGAATCTTTCTTTCAGCAATTCGGCTTCCTCCATTCTACAAATCAAAAACAGACAAGTAGTGAAGGCAAACAGAATGAGACCATAAGCAAAAAACCTCCTGGTGGGGCTACAAAAAAAAAAAAAAAAAAGAAAAAGCCGAGGTGAATTGATCCAATTCCAGAGCAGAAAGAGGCAGAATTTTGACTTGTCAGAAGAGTCCGTGAACAGATGAGCAGATCAGTCCAGACAGACACATGTAATGAGGGTGTGGAGAAGAGGCAGACAGGGAGAGTGCTGGCATGAGTTGACTGACAAGTTGGAACAGTGGAGCACAAGCTCTTTTCCTTCAGGAGCTGCCAACTCTTTGTTTTAATGTGCTCGGTTAGCGTGCCACTGCTTCTTTAACTGTTAAATGCCCAAAACAGACTCTTACAGGACCACAGTTGAAGTAAACTTTTATTATGTTCCTATTTATCTTTCCTTTCTTTTTCTATACTACTGGTGATAAACAGATATTTTAAACTTATTACATTTATTTAAACTGAGAAAGTTTATAATTTAAATTATTTATCTTATTTCACCAGTATGTTTTAACCTGTTGTAATATTAGCATTGTAGATGGCATGGAGTTTTTTGAGATAGCTGTTTCAATTTAGTTTTGTAGATGAAATTTTTAGAAAAGCTCTATTCATAGCTGGAAGAGTTTTAGAACTGCTAACCTCAAGTAAGATAAACTTTAAGCAGTCAGGTCTTTCATTAAATGCAAGTGTTAATCTGTGCAATTACTGGTCAGCTATCTGGGACTCAGGGGAAGCTTTGTCTAAGTAAGGATTTCAGGATCATCACTGCAGTGTTACCGAGATGAATCTAAAATGCTGGTGGCTCTCAGGCTGGATTTTCAGTCAGTTGACTTCCTGCAGATTTCTGCTGAAAACAGCATTCTGTGCCTTAAGGGATGGTGCACATTTTGACCTTTCCATTTACCTGAGAGTCGGCTGTCCAAAATCAATCTAGGAAACTTGCAGAACAAGTGGAACTGCCTTAGTCAAATCCAGTTGTGGAAAGAATTCTAAGCAAATCAAACAGCATAAAAGTGTAATGTGAATCTGGAATCCCTTTGTTACCTTCAGTATCACGTAACTTAAGTCTTTGTAAGGACACCAGCAGAAGAGTCAGTCAGCATGTTTGGGTTTTTCCTGCTAATTCACTGACATGACTCAACTCAGCAAGATTTGGTGACAGGTTTATTTTACATGTTGGTACAGTGACCTGAAGCTGAATGGCAAATCAAGCTCATTATTAGCAAATTATAAGATGCTACAGAATTGAACATTGATGGTGAAATTGCAGTCTTATAATTCAGTAGAAACCAATATTTAATTTCAATTTCCTCCCTTCTAGTATGTCATCATTCCTCTGTATACATGACCAGATTTCCCCCTTCTGCATGGGGGATTAAGGATTCATTAATGTTTTCTTTATACTCTGATCCACCCTGAGGTTTTGTTCAAACTTGCAAAGACCCCATTTTTAATCTCCAGTGAAGAGTTAATTTCTATTTTTAAAATATTAATATATGCTTTGTTTGTTCAGCATCTAAAATTTTAAAAATTACAATATTAAAGCAAATGCAAAGTTCAAAGGCAAATATATTGAGGTGTATAAAGAGACAGATTACATGGGAGTTGAAATAAGTTTGGTTTATGGATAAGAGAATAAATTCAACCACCTCGTGAAAATAAATATATTGTTGCTGCAGAAGCCAATAGAGAGAGTTTTCCTGTTTAAGCTTTCATAAGTTAGTATAGCCTGCCTTACCAAACACTGAAAAAATCCAAAACCAACTTATTTTACCTTTGTCTTCTGTGAAGTTCATCTTAAATTTTAGGTGTGTAGGTGGACTTCAGAATGTTTAAAAATATTTAAAGCAGCAATGGATTACATCAGAATTAAGGATGCTTGTTTTGGGCCAGAATCCGTACTGTGAAATAAATGGGATCTACACTCTGTGGGTGGAGGAATTAGATCTGTATTTCAAGATCAAATTAAAATCAATGTGTTTGCATTGCTTAGAATTTTTATGATCTAAAGTATTGTCCTAAATTTATGCTTGAAAATTATGTGTTTTTTAAAACCCTACTTGTGGATATTATATAGTTATAGACTGGAAAAGCATTTGACATGTGTTTCCTTAATCTAAACCAGTAAGTTGAGGTAACTTACCTGAAGAAAGTTTCTAGAATGTTACTTCTTTTTTTAGGTGACCATTATTAGGAAAATATTTAAAACCCCCTTGAAATATTTTCAATTGTTTGAATCATATATATCCCCTTGTTAGGCAGGATTTGTTGTTCAGTCAATAGGTTGTTTTCCATTTATCTTAATCCTATTCTAAATGGGATTTATGTGCAAGAGAAGAAATGGACCAGCTGTCATTTTGTCTGCCTGGTAAGCCTGCCTTACCAGTAGGAGTATCCATGGAGTAAAGGTTAGAGCAGTGAATGTGAACAGCTGTGTTTTCAGCCCACAGGATTCTTGGACCAAGGTTTCTCAGAACCTGTCTGCCAGGAACATATCCAGAGGAAACTATCTACCTATTTACCTGCAACTTTACGAAAAAGTTCATTTTTCTTTTGGTAGAATAGATTCCTTAAGTGATGCAGAAAATGTTTGTGTATCATATAATGAGTCATACAGATTGGATTTTTTTGACTTCACTTATTTCTTTGTTCATTTCCCTTTTGCACTCTGTACCTAATTTAGGAATAATAATGCAAATTTACAGCACAAGGTGAGAGAGTTCCATTATGAAGTCTTACAGAAAAGGGGGTGCTAATTTAGAAGAATGCAATATCATGAACCAAAATCTAGAAGGAGCATAGAAGCACTTTCACAGCTGAAAATGCAAGTTCTGTTGTTCATTTCTGTAGCAATGTCTGAATCTTGGAACGGTCTTGGTAACTGTACTGGCTTTCCCTGGCCATACTCTACATACAATATCAGCCTCAGTTCTACTCTTGCTCATTGTACTGGGATTTCTTTTGAAACACATAACTAGCCTAAGGTACAGTGAGATATAGATTATTGTGGTAGCAAAAAATTGCCTCTGAGAAGAAATGTTGCATTAAAGCTAAGGAGAAAGAAGCTTTCACTTGTCAAAAAGTGAGTGGAAATTGGTTAGTCGATTAGTGAAGTGAATGGGGTTGATTAGATCATTATCAGCTGAAAACATAGCCTACACTTTCTGGAAAGAGTGGTTACTGAGATCATTAATTCACATTTTGTTCATCTCAACTAGTTTGATAATTTTGCTTTGTGATGAGCTGCCTTTGGTAAATGTGTTTGAAACACAAAACCAGTGTTTTGGACTCCGTACAGAAATGAATTCTATATTCTTACCGTGAGCACTGTACTGCCCCTGTGCATTTGTCTACATGTAGCCTTGACTCTGACAGCAGGTATAGGGAGGAGATAAATTTCATTGAAGGTTTCTCAATAGAAATGTTTACTGCAGCCATCCTGTCAATTGGCCCAGAAGTCTGTTATTGGGGGCACCTCAGCTGATTAAGAGACAGATCCTTCTCCAGCTAGAACCACAGTTTTGCATCTTACAGGTGGAAAATAAACCAAGAAATAGAAATTTGAAAATCTAAATAAGGTTCAGATCCCTCCATCAAATTATATATTTGAAATTATTAAAAAATATATAAATTTTAGGATCTTAGAGAAAGTTTATAACAAAACATCTGCCAGCTCTCAGAGGGATTAAATTTTGCTTTGAAGGCCAATTTTGGATAAGTAATGCCCTGCTAGGCAGGTCTTTGAACATAATTAATTTCTTGGGTCCTCTCACTGAAACAAAGCAATATCCAAATATCTCAGATTTATACAGTTTTATGAAGCTAAATTCTACCTCATTTACTTGTTTGAGTAGATACACACCCTAAATCTCTGGGAGGAAAAGCCTTGGACTATTATGTTTCAGTTGGTACAACTCCCTTCCTGTTGCTATTCATAACTATAAATATATTACTTCTTTAAACTCAAACTAAAAACCCAGCTATTTCTCATTATCATCAGGTTTCTTTAACACATTGATTTTTAATTTTTTGGTACATCTGCTGCTCAGATTTTGGTACATCTTTTTCAATGCTATGGAGAGGTTTTAGAATGCAGCACAGGCTTAGGTGCCCCTTCTGTGGTAGGGGTCTATCATATGTTGCTAAGACCCAGTTAAACCCAGATAAAAGTGCTATTGTGATAAATATGGATCATCCCACCCCTATTTTCTAAAATTACACAGTGAACTTTATTGAAGTATACTGATTATTTTTTAATCAGTTAACAATGTTTTGTGTAGCATTTCTCATATTCCCAGACTTGTCTGTTCTTAGTCTTGCGTATTTTATGAACCTCTGGATGTGGGAGGCTTTCCAAAACCTCTTTAACACTCTGTTGTGTCTCATCTAAAAATCCCACTTCAGTGAATAGTTTAAGTGTAAATTACTGTGATGATATCAAATGTGAGACTCTTAATAAAATGTGTTCAGGTGCCCAGGTAAGTGATAGGTCTGTGTTTGTTTTGTGGTCATTTGGGGAGTTTTTTCAGGTTTTTTTTGTTTGTTTGTTTTGTTTTTAAATGTAAACTGAAACAAGCCCACAGAATCTGAAATACTCAGGATGGGTGCCTTACACATGTTGTGGAATGCATTGCTCACAACCTAGCATTTTCCAACTGCTGCAGATATGCACTTCTAAGAATAGGGCAGAGTTTTAAATCCTACCCAGCCAACTGCGTGGGGAATTTTTAGCAGGGCCCTAAGAGCCATCTTTAGTTATTGCATAGTTTGGTTATGTTTTATTAAGTGAAAACAAACCACCCTGTAGCCAGGGCCAAATCCTGCAAAAAAGTAATGAAGCAAGTACTGTGCTGTCCATAATAAGGAAACTACATCTCAAATTCTTCTGATTCTTATTTTATGAGGAGAGCACAACGAGGACAGTTGTGGCGTTTGGATGTAAGAGACTTCAGTAGGACGGCAGAGCAAAATTAGGGCCTTGCACACGTATATTTGTGAATGCTTAGTGCCAGGTGTACCTGTGTCCCAGTACAGAGTGCTGCTGCTGAAAGCCTTAAAAGTACAGACAATTTGGTCTAGAAGATGAGCTGATGTAGGAGTTCCTGATGAGAAAAGCTTTTTCTGCAGCTGGAGCTGGGGAGGATGGGGTGTAGAAGAGGCAGGGACAAGACTGGAGGTGGTGAAGGCATTGAGCAGCCGTGTGGGTGACGTCAGCGGGCTCCCTTCTCCCGAGGCATGGGCAGAGCTCTCACGCTGCTCCTTTGAGAAGCTGCCTGACGAGTCTGTGCCTGTAGCACTGGAGCTTAGACTTCTGCAAGATGGGATGAACCTTATCTGATAGCTCCCAGCAGAGCAAAGAGTTACTGCTTTCTCCTCCCACACTTCCAGCCACATTTTCCTGTCACTTCCCTTCATCTGTGAAGCAATTATATTTGCTAATCTGTCAGGAAAGTAATTAAAAAGAAAACTTGAAAACAAACCTAAATCTCCAAATCCATGAGTATCCACTATGTCAGTGAGCTGAATAGGCTCAATAGGAGATGACAGGAATAGTAGTATTAGGGATAAGAAGAACTCTAGTTCTGATCAGGAGACAAGAAGCAAGAGAAGAAAGATGTAGGAAATGCGACTTCTGGCAGCAGAGAGATGATCTCAGCCACCTTGCAGGCCTCAGGCTTACCTCACTGAGTGGTCCAGGGACCATGAGAGACCTCATATTGACACGTATGATAAGCATGTATGCTTAGCTATTTATCTGAAGCTTGAAACTGCTGTGAAAACATGATGACTTCAGACTCTGGCAATCCTTCCTGTGCTTCCAGATATTAAGTGTCCTCCGCTGTGGGTGGGCAAAAAATATCCCACATACAATTTGTTTTGCGTAAGCCTTTCCAAGTACTAGTGGAAAAAAAACCCCATAAGATTATGTAAAACTTTATTGTTAGCCAAGGTGATAAGATTGTTTATGTCAGGTGATGAGTGTTGCAGATACAGGCCTAGTTTCTTCAGTGAAGGCCTGTTGTTTTTTGCTGAGGAGTTTGTGATTTGGAAGCAGCAAGTGAGGAAAAACTCTCAGCTTGCCAGTCACTCGGACTGTTCATGTCAGCTGTCCCCTGCTCGTTGCCAGTGCCAGGGAGGTCACCTCAATAACACGGGGCTCTGGCAGCTGCCGCCGGCTGTGCCGGGTGCCAGGCGGGGCAGCGCGAGCAGCTGAACCAAGGAGTCATCCGGATGCCTGTGACACTATGTCACCAACTCTTCTTTTTCAACAGATCCAAATATTTCACTGCTGCTTCACACAGCACTGTACATTTACTTAACCCTTTATCTTAGAGCGGTGTTATTAACTAGGAGCAAAAAATGTGGTATAATGCAGTTTCCTTATTTTTCGTGGAAGTTTTGTTTTGATTATCAGGACTTCAGACCTGTTTCATAGCTACATTTTCTAATCAGAAAGATATTATTGTCCTTATTTTCACCTGAATCTGAAGTAGATCCTCTTAGTGATAGTCTGCTCTTTGCTTGGTATTTGCTCCTGGTGAAATTTTGTAAGAAGTTTGAACTGATACACTGGCTCTGTGGAGCTGAAGGAAGACATCCTGCTTCTGTCTCCATGTACCATATTCCCACAGGTAACGTGGCTGTCTGCTCATTGAATCTGCTCACTAAGCTGGCTGAGATCTAACCAAGCTAAAAGGTGGTTATTGCTATGCTGATGAGTCAGATCATTGCCCAGGGAAGCCTGATGAGTGCCAAAATGTGGTAGAGAGAGGATAGAAGGTGAAACTGTGGCTACTGGAAAATGCAGAGGAGGAAAGAGCAGTGGTAGAGGAGGGACAAGTGGGAAGAAAGGGAAAGTGCTAAACTGTTAGATAAAATAAGCTGTTAAATGTAAATTTACCTTTACAGACTATGTAACACAAGGTGTGGAAGCTTTCTTTTTTTCCTTTTCTTCCCCCCTGGAGGTGAATAGGCCTTTGAAACACTTTCATCAGATCAAAGGTCTTATTACCATTCATGAATGCAAAGAATAATCTGGTTGCATGAAAGAATATTTTGGGGTCTATAAAAGTTCTTTTCTAGTCATATCTTCTTAAGATGTGAATGGGCTTCTTACCCAGTGACTTAAGGAGAGCCAAGCTAATCTGCATGTGATGGCACTGCTTCATTAGATACAATTTCTGAAGAGAGTCTTTGCTAATTTCTCTGCAGCCTGGCAAGTAGGACCTGTAGTTGGTTTGGAGATCCATTATGGTCTTTACAGATTTCTCACTGTCCAAATGCACTTGGAGACTGATGGCCTGCAGAGGCTGGAGTTCAATACTATTTTAATAACCTATTTCAACAAAATCTTTGCAGATTTGGAAATGCCATTGTGTATAGCCTGTAGGTGAAATTACTATTTGAAAAGGGTTTGATGCATTGTGTTAATCTGGAAAAGGGGCTTGTCAGGTAATTTCTCATTTCACTGACTATTGTAATAGCCTGCTGCCAAATGGATCTAGCTGTATTGTCAGACATACAGCTAATGCAGCTACAAGACATTAAGAAACATATTCTTGGGGTTTGAATTAGAAATTTAATCCCCATTTCAGAGCTGTGTAAGTGTCTTGTACTGGCCCTAATGGGGTTTTCCAGAGCTGATCTCACACTGGAGCTATGTGCTGCCATATGCAAATTAGCAATTAGAATTGGTAATGTTGGTAGTGGAATGGGTCTCTTTGGTGGCTCCCATTAGGGGCTTCCAAGTAACTCTTCCTCCAAATCCTTATTCCTTTCACTGCAACCTTTTTCTTAATTGCCTTACTACTATGATATCTTCAGCAGAACTGACTGCAATACCTCAGGTCCTGGCTGGTCCTGCAATACCTCTGGCTTGTACGTTTTCCAAACTGATAGTGCCTGCTTTCCAAAAAACCTTGTGAGAGCCTCAACCCCTTCCACCTCCTCCTGCTTCAGCGAGACATTATCCTAATCCTCAGTCTTTCTCCTATCCTACATTAATCCCATAAACCCTGAGCAAATCTGCCTACCTCTGTCAGTATTTGATGAAGAAGGTCCAGGGCACAGCTCCCAGTGTGCACCATCTGCAATGATAGGCTGCAAAAAACTGACCACAGCTTGAATCTCCCCATTTAATTGTCCCTAACAAGCAGTTATGAAATCCACAGAGCAGCTTTAAGTGCTCTAAGATGTTCTGAAAATGTCTTTTTACATACTGGTCCTTTTGGTTTTGTTGTATATAATGCTTGTAGTGTAGAGCTGTCTTTGAGTTAGTGAAATTTAAATGCCAGTTGTGAAAACAACATGCCTAATAGAAGAAGTGATGTATAGGTCAGACTTTGAAGGATCATGAGCATGACTCAAGTAAGTGGGATTCTGTCCTGGTTACATGGAGATTTCAATCAGAAAAATATCTTGACTGTTGATTCTTCTTGTTTCTCTTGCAGAAAATTACTTTAAATTCTCTAACTAACTTTTTCTTGAATGTACTTACTCACTTGTGATTTTCGAATTCTTGGAGGTAGAAGCTGCCTGTAGTAGAGCTTGTCAAAAACATTTTATATGAAAAGGCCAGAAGCTAACACAAACCCTCCTGTGCTAAAACAACATCTTGGAATTTTTTTTATGTTCCACAACCCCCCCCCCCCCCCCCTTTTAAAGCTATTTGCATCTTGTCAACGAATTCTAAAATAGTTAGATCCTACAATTTATTTTCATATGTTATCATTTTTGTTATCTTTTCTAAATCTACTTTTGACCTTAATTTCTTTATTTTTCTTGAACATTTTATTTGTTAGCCAAAAACTTTTGCCTGATTTGCAGGAACACTCCTAGCTACTGAGAACAATGTCTGATCTCTCTAATTTTCAGTTTATTAGCTAGATACTCTTAACTTCAGAAAAAAAGGTGAAATAGGAATTAGTTTAATACTTTGGTTTGTACAACTTTGATTATTTAATTATTTTGTCATTTAATAATTCAAAATAATTGGATCCTCCTGGGCAATAGAAAGGTTTACAATAATTTATGGACAAGGCACTCTCTCTTTCCATGTGTATGTGGGATGATTAATAAAGTTTCAGATCTGTCATGCATTCTGGAATGACAGGTTAAATTAGTAGCATGCCTGGGTTAATTTCAGCACTTCAGAACTTTACAGAGGGTCTCTAATGGCTTCTGCCTCCAATCTGTTTAATGACAGGAGTAAGATTTGCTAAAAAAGGCTTTAGGGCTTTATTTCAAACCCTGGTTCACAAGGCTCATATCAATAACAAAGCCTTTTGTAGGACTAGCTGAAGATTTCTATTTTCCTTTGCACTTCTGCCATCAAGAAGGCTCTTCCTTAGCAGTGTTTTGTATTTTTTCACTGACAATAATGTCTGAACATGGCAAATGGACTTTTGCTGTGGCCCTCTGCAATACAGAAATAACAAACTGCTCCATATGTGTTTTGTAGCTGTAAGAAAGTGAATCTTATTTCTTTTTGTTAAAGCTCATATGTGTAAGAATACTATCAAAAGCAGGGCTTTGTGTTTAGGGAGGATGAAATTCCTCAGATTAAGGCATGCCCTGACACCTCAAGATTCTGAGGAGAGTTTGGGAGTCATACTGAATCATCAGATGAACATTAACTCTGATAGCAAACCTGTAGCTAGAATGGCTAATGTTCTAAAGAGTTTGAGAGTTCCTCTGAGTTAGGGATGAGTGCAACAGTTGTGGGAAATAGATTGTCCACTTTTGCTGGAAATATTTCAAGAGGGATGCTGAAATCTGACTAGAATGTTAGGAGAAGAATAATAGAAGAATTTAATAGAAAGTATGTTCTACAAAACTAGTATAACTCATTAAATAGGAAGTTAATTGGCTCTTCAGAAAAACACAGTTTCTTACTGGTGGAAATTTGGCAGTAAAAGGCAAAATGATAACAAAATGTAGTGATTGGATGTTGGAAGGTGAAATTATTGCATGGGAGAAGAGATTTTTAAGGGGGACAATAATTACAGGGCAGTGACAAAAGCAAAGCAATGAAACCTTTCACAAAACCTGAGAACATTCTTAGCATGCTCAGGAAAGTGACTAGTTAGATGATACAAAAATGGCTAACAAGTTAAGGGCAACTTAAAAAGATTTCTTATTGATATTTTTTTCAATTTCCTTCTGATTTTCACATTTCCTGAAGAAATGCTTAAAAATTTTAACAGTTCAGAATTTGCTATTTGTCCTGGATAGATGGTTATTTTGGCTGTCAGTATTATAATATCATCTTCAGTCCTACTGTACCAGTTACAGAATGTATTTATAAGACACATGGCAGTTGCTGCTGGAGCCACTTGCTTGCAGCCTTCCTTTTGGAACTTTGTACATTTTAATCAGTAACCTTTTATAACCCAGAACCAGTGATTTTCAAATAGGGACTGAATTTGCTATTCTTTTTGGTGTCATGAATCAAGAAATGTGAGTATAAAGATGCTGTCTTTTCATGAGCCAAGGAGAATTGTGAATGAATCTGTGTAAGTCAGGAAAATCAGCCCTGCTTCTCTGTGTATTTCCTGCTTCCCATCTGACAGATGGGCAGGGTGGTACTTTCCTAGCTCACAGAGAATTGTGCCATTGTTGAATGTGGACTGTTCCTTGCACAGCCATTTAGATGATGTTTGAATTTGGAGTGTACCTAAAATGATGGTTGGTCATTGGTAGAATAAATGTACGGAAAAAATCGCTTTAAACAGCTTTTGATTTCTAGATTTCCATGCAAAATAACAATTGCAACCAGCCATGGTAATAATGGAATACTGCCTAAACTGTGCTACCAAAATTCAGGCCAGCCTAGACCAGAAGAGAATGGAAGCATCTGCTTGATTTTTGTTGAAAACCCTGGAACTCATAAGTGAGCGCTCACCATGAAGTATAAGCTGCCTCTGTTTTAAAGGATGTCACTGTTCTAATTTGTTTCAGTTGCAATAGGCTTCTGTGCCTTATTGGTCTCCAGAACTTTACCTTTTAACAAATTATTTCGGATGGCATGGACCCAGCAGCAGGCTAATGCAGTCATCATTAGCAAATGTGCTTTGCCCTTGAACAGTCTCCTATGCTAATCATTTTATGCCAGCACCATCCTTTTTCAGGAGTAGCTGCCCTTGCTAAAAGCAGCCTGGCCCTGTCCATTTGCCAGGGGGAGGTCCTGTCATGTGCTTTAGTCCCCCTCAAAAAAGGTCTCTGTGTATGGCTTGGCTGATTTCTCAGTTCATTGCATGCTGACACTGAGTGTAGCAGGCTGGCTATCTTCACAGAGTGCTATAGTTCAGCTGATCTTAGAGGTATTTTCCAACCCTAATGACTCTGTGATCTCATCTGCTGCCTTTTCTAAATGAGCAACCAGACTGATGTCATGCATTAACAGATGACAGTGCTGGGTTTGGTGATGAGGTCTGCATATTACTAAAATGTGTATCTAGGAATGCAAAATCCATAAATATTCTTCTTATGTGTATCTCTATAAATTAACTGCTCCTTCACTCAGATATTTGGCCACTGACAGAGTGCAGTCTGTGCAGTCTTTTATCACCAGTGTTGCATACTCTGGTCCAGTCATGCTGGGGGCTTTACAAACATTTGCGCAGTGGTGCCAGAGGTGAGCTTATAAACTAAGAAATGAAAGGGGTCTTCACAAAAGTCTTAGCTTTGAATTTGTGATGCCTTGTGTGTGCCACCTTTTCTGATAATGTTAGAGACCTTATCAATACCAGGCAAAATGTGCTGTTAGAAAACATTTAATGTACTTTAAATAACATAACATGATTCAATGTTTACTGTGGCCAAAGCTGATGTAAAACTAGCTGGAATTACTTAGCCTCCTACTCCCTTAACTTCAGCTCTAACTAGATAACTCCTTTTCTAACTCAGCTGTCTGTATTTATTGATGGCAATAGCCTAGCTTAGGGTGTTTATGGTGTTTATTCCTAACAATACCTTCCAGTTTGGGGTAGATACAGAACATTTCACTGCCTGAGAGGTTACAAAATTTAATAGGAAGGGTAAAGCATAGTGTGTCATGGTCCCAAACACACAAAACATGAGAATAAACTGATATTTCTAATGAATGGTCGTAGGTAGCAGGACACTTCTCTGGGCATTAGTACTAACACTGAGCAAGATGAGGGGAGAATTAGCCTCAGAAAGTGTATTTTAGACTAGAAAAAGAAAAAAAATTAGGAAAGCATACAGGAAGCCTGTTACTTGCTGTTGATTTGGTTTCATTTTATTTGTGGTACTATTTCATGTCAATGGCTAACTTATAGGTGCTCCTTTACACCTCTGGACACATTCAAATAGACCATGCTTGAACTTCTGGAAGATATTTACTTGTAATTGGAACCTCAACAGCACAAAAACCAGGGTTCCCTATCATGAGGTTCAGAGATCATGATGAACACTAGGAAAAAGTTAACTGATACACGAGAAAGTAAGTTGCTGAAGAAGCAGTTTCATGATCTATAGTTTGGCCTTTTGTCTGGCCTTCATCAGGTACATAATAACAAAGCTTGAAAGCTCTTTGATCAGCAGTTCAGCTCCCACACTGGGAATGAGGCAGGGCTTGCTCAGCTGATACCTCATTCTGACAAAGAAACTGAGTTACAGGAGGGACATAGAGCGGGAGTTGGTGGGGCATCAGTGAAAACAGTAGTAAACTTCTATCAACCATTGTTTGCAGGAGAAGTAAGAGCATGGACAGGTTAACCAACAGCAATCCAGTATTACTTGTTCAGCTGCAGCAAAGGAAGCACTTTGAGAAAAGGAAATGCAGAAACTGGTGCTCCTCCTGGGATGGACCTGCTGGGGCTTGTAGAGCTTGGCTGGCTGTGGTGGGTGGGGATATCCTAGACATGTTCTGTCAGACCCTGGCATCTTCACTGCCTATGAAAGAGGGCTGTGTTGTGTTCTGACAGGTAAATATGGGATGACACAGTAGCTGTGTGGAAACAACATAGTGACACAATCATCAGACCACATGAAACTCATGGAGAGCAGAAGGACACTGCTTGAGATGGTGTCTAATGTAAGAGTGATGTGATAATGGTTCTTTCTGAGGGTACCAGCAGCCCCCTTTGCTTTCTATACTGGATTGAGCTAATGTTGCCAGGGAAGTGTCTGCGGGTGCTTTACACCATTACTCTGTGAGCCATGTGGGTACTAGCACACACTTCATAGGGACTGATTGTGATCCTTCCAGCCTGCAGCATGGAGAAATTGTTATTAACAACTGAATGTGTCTAGGACTTAAATATATGGAACCTGAAACTTATGAAACAATTTATAGTGCCTGATCCTCTGTGTCTGTTCACCAGTTTCCATTTAGTCAAAGTCCCCTAAAACTTATGTGAAACCTTCAATTTTCTGTCAACAATGCACAGAATCAGGTCTGTTTGTGAGCAGCTTTGGGGACTGTCAAGCAGCATAATGTTCCAAAGAGCTTTTGTCCTCTGAGTTACAGCATAATGTTTGCTCCTGGGGTTTGGGGGGGGGGGGGGGGGGGGGGGGAGTAGTTTTTTTTTATTTATTTGTAGAGATCAAATTTATTAAAGAAGGTTCTGGCTGTGCAATGTAATTTCTTTATAGCATCCGCTGGGACATTGCAAGCTTGGGTTGTTGGAGGGGCCAGCCAAAGGGTTTAGCACCTCATCTGCACTGAGGTAATTAACCAAAGGACCATTACTCTTGTAGTGCTCAAAATTGCCTGGAAAGCTAGAAGTAATTTTCAGTGGTTTGCTTAAGGTAGTTTTTGGCTCATTCATAGACTCCTGGGGGTAGTTTTCTAAAACAATGTTCATTGTGACATTGTGAGTATCTTTGTAGAGACACATACAAATACAATCTTTACTCCCCTAGCATTGACTTTGTAAGGAACATTGTTATTGTCTTTTATTTTGAGAATTGTTCTAGAGTTATGCTGGGAGTAATAACCTGGATTGAGCCTTGGAAGCCCCTGAAAAGATCTGAGTAGATCGAAATTAATCTCTTCTTTATGGAATTCTTACTTCAAGAAGGCAATTTCTGTGTATTTTGTGAACATCTTGAAAAGAAATTGTTTATTTTAAAAATTATATTCTTGAACATCAAGCAAAAATGCCACTTAGGGAATGGACTCTCTCCATCTCCATTCTCAGTTTTGCACGGATCTCAATGTAAATACCAAAACAGCAGTCATCCATTATTAGTTTAAGCATCTCTGAATCCTAATTCTTAAATAGAGTAACACGTTGATAGAGTTTAGTTACATTTCACTATGCAAAACAGTGCCTTGAAATATGAGGATTAATTAGAAAAAAAGTCTCATCTTGTTGTAAGGAAATTTGCTGACTCTTTTTGGGACTCAATTGAGCAATCCCAGGGCATGGTAATCTCTTCGATGCAGAGCTGAGGAGGTAAAGAGCACCTAGAAATGATGTATTTGTTGTTCAAAACATATAATTACAAAATCTGCCTGGACAGATTCACATTCATGTTTGTTGCCTGACAGCTAAGTATTAAGTCTATAGAGGACTATTTGGGCAGGGGGCAAATACACAAAGCAAACTGCATTGATGTGCTTCAGTATATTGAATTACCCTGCAGTGCAATTGGTAGTTTCTGCCAAAAAGCTCTTTTGAGAACATAAATCTTTGATTTCTAGTGGCAGCAGCAGCATTGACAAATGACAGTCAAGACACACATCATCCTGGGTATTATGTAGTCAGCTGGGAGCTCTATCCTTGCTGTATGAGGGAGAAAGGAAATAAGATTACCTTGGCATTTCCTGAACCTTTTGGGTTTTGTTTCTGGCTAGTCAGCCATAACCAAAACAAACAGGGCAAAATTAATTCTTTGGGTACCTTTGAAGTCAGAGGAGTTATAACTGTACTAAGTCCCAAGCTTCTTAGTATAAAGACTGTGCTGAGTCTCACAGGAGAATCCCCTTTTCAGAGCCTTTCTCTAATGGTTGCAGTGTTTAGCATGGCTTTTCATTTTTTATGATGAGTCATGCTGCTGCCAGTTCAAAAGCTGCATTTGCAAAGACAGGGTTTTGCCTTTTCTCAGTTTTCACTGAAACATGAAAAAAAATCTCATGAAACAATTAAGAATCATGCCTTGGCCCATCAGTATGCTGTGGGAAAATGAGGAGATGGGTCAGCTAGGGTAAAAGGCATTTCTGTGACTATGTTTTATTTCTACCATTGCATTTAAAGGTCTCTTGATGCCCAAAAGATTTCATAGGATTCCTTTTACTATTTGATTCCTGTGCCTTTACCTCATCCTCTCTGCTGTGTGTAAAAAGTCATGGTAGGCTTGGTGTCTTTACAGTCTTTCACCTAGGTTGCAGTCAAGGCTACTAGCAGAGAAAAATATTTGCTCTTCTTTCCCCTAACTCTTAATGTAGGGACTTATTTTATCTATATCTTAAGCTGATACAAAAAGTAGTGAAAGTTTTTTGCATAAACATTTGTGTGATCCCACTAGGAAGAGCAATACCCATGCTCAGATTTTTTCCCACTAGCTGCCTTGTGATGGTTTTTTTTTTTTTTTCTTGGGCAATTGTTTTTTCTGTACCTGATAATCCCCATGGTAGTCTTCTCCAATACCCCAAGTTTAGCATCATGTTATAATGATTTCAACAGCACTGACTCACATCTCTTGCAACCTAGAGCAAATTGCAAATACTTGACATTCCAGTTTATGTAGCAGACAAATACTTGCCTTCAAGTACTTGCTTCTGGGAGGCCATGACAGTGAAACTAACTTGTGGACAAGCCCAGGCTTGGAGACAAATGCTTGTTGATTTTTCTAATTTATTCTTGCTCATGTAACATCTGCTGTATTTTTCAGTTTACTGTTTGCTCAGCTAGCACTGCCAACATTGGCTGTTTCCAGATTAATGGAAACTTTCTTCTGAGTGAAGCAAGTTGTAAAGTCATCTGTTTGAAAATGGAAAACATCTATAATCTTTACATACAAAGATCTTACCATAAATATAGAAACAAAGCACTGTTTGTGCCCAGACCTCAAATACATCTTTGAAATATCTGTGAGCTGGAAAAATGTTTGGCAATGTGAAGGAAGATGAGTGCTTTAAACATCTCAGTATGAAATGGAAAAGGTTTTTTATTTTATTTTGCTTTTGAGCTCTTTATTCCCACAGGATGGCCTGTTAAAAAAGGAAATGTGGCCAACAGGAAAAAAGGCATTTAAGTATAAGCATAACTGTAGCTTTAATTGTTGGCTTGGTCTTATCATATTTTAGATAGAGGAATTGAAGGTGAATGGATTCACACCCAAATTCCATTGTAGTCATCAGCATAAACTTTAGAACTGGGGTCAAGGGCCACTTGTCCACCTCCATGTACAACTGTTAAAGTGCAAGGATCTCTGAGCCTTTGTCCTGATGTTGGTTGATCCTGTTCTATAATGGGAGTGGGTCAGGTATTATGGATGCAGCCCAAGTGACAGAGATGTCTGTAACCTACTTAAGAAAAGTCTTGTGTAATTTTTCTGACAGGGATTCAGGATTCTACAAATCTGGCCTTTTTTGTTCTCAAGGCAACATTTTCAGGCCTCCCAAAAAAGCACAAGTGTTTATTCCTTTTCTGCAATTTGCAGCCAGAGTTGCACAGAATTTTGTTCAGGGTAGAAGATGCTGCTATCTTGAGTTGTTTCTCAGATTCACTGACTATATGGAATAACTGTATAGTTAAGGCAGTTTTGCACATTTAAAAATAGAATTGCACAAATGAAGCTATAAGTAAAAGGGCATGTAAAAAATATTCCAACTTTCTGTAACAAGATTTAGACAGACCAGATTTCATTGTTAAATATTAAGATATTGTGATCACCCTGCCTTAAAAACAGATTATGAAAAGGGAATGGATTTTTCACTGAATAGTAATTCCATTTATCTATATATATTACAGAGGGAGCCATGTTTTTCTGTAGCTTTTATGTAGCATTTGCCAGAAAAGTACAAGTAAAAATACCAGCAAAAATCCTGTTCCATATAAGTTTATTTGCATATGTATATAGACTATGTGATTGCTAGAAATGGTTGCTTTGTAGGAATAGTGTGTGACAAGTCACCCATCTCTTGATGTCTGGACCCCAGCAGACATTTGAGAAAGAACTTCCAGTAGCTTCTATGAGTTTGTTTTCATAAGAACATTCATTGGCAGGCCTGTCAAGTGTTTGCTGTGTCAATGATCTCTCCAAAGTCTTTATTATATGTGTTAATTGCTTGAAAATTATTATGGTATGCTCATTTCAGGGACTATATTGTAGACTGAAAGTAAATGCAGTGTTATAAAGTAAACCTGGCAAAAATTGACCTCCTCTTCCCTAATTTTATTTGTTCACAGGTCTATGTTGGCTATTTCAATCAATGCCTGGCTCATCAAAAGTAGAAAATTACATATGAATTTGAGAATTAAGATATCAGCCTAGCACCACTGAGTTGATTTATACCTCAATGAATCCATAATGAAATATTTTAACTTGTTTGCACTGCTTGACACTCTTTAAATATTAGACTAATATTATTACCATCTACTAAGCATGAGTCCTTCCCAAGCTGGGAATATTCCTTATCAAATGTGAGTAATCTTTCCACTGAAATCTCTCTCAGGCAGCAACTGGAGTGGGAGTCTCCCTAGCTAATGGCTAATAGATAAGTGCTGCTCACTGGCAGCTTCCCTTTCATCCTCACTGCCTCACTGCCATCAGCCTCTAGGAGACCTGGCTCTTGGAACCTCCTTAGTAATCAGTATGGACAAAGGTACTACAAGGTGTGCAGGAGTTAAAAGGAATAGGAGAAGTGTGTTGGCTGTAGCATAAGCAGAGGAATACTTTCTAAAGTTATAATAAGTGAAGGTTTGGTGCTCCATTTGGAAAACTATAGGTAGGAAAAAACCCTATAGCCACACCTTTGTGGCATTTGCTAGGAGTCACATTGTCCTTTGGCATGTATGAAAATGCATAATACTGGAGAATCTGCCACTGTATTTCCATTGCAGATTGTGAAATCCCACTGGAATTTCAAAACTTCAAGTGTCTTTAAACAAATAGAAGCATCTCTCTTAAGTCCTGATCATGTTCAGTGAGTACCAGTTTACTCTGATTCAAGTGCTTTCATAAAGTCACTCTGTTTTGTTACAAAAATACCACCTGGAAGCAGCTGGAAAGGTGCTGAGCTATGATCACCACTGCTGAGTCCAGCTCTGTAGCACTGCTGGAAGTTGTGTGCACTGGCAGACCACAGTGGAACAGGCTGTTACTGCTGTCACTCTGAGTCAGTCCAGACTTCCCCTCAATACCCAGCCTTCCCCCCCTCCCCTGATCCCTTTTACTTTCAGACTTTCATGGCAAGATTATTATGCCTTTTCTTTCCTGCTCCCAAGTGCTCAAATCAGTGAGTTCATCCAGGCTCCTGGTGCACTGTGTGCACACAAACCTTGCTATCAGTTACAGAGCTGGTCGTGACTGATTTGTGCAAGTCCCAGGCTGAAGGTGACACAGACAGTGCCAGGCAATCACAGGGCTGCTGTTTGCCCTCTGCCTTTTGCTCTGCAGAGCCATGTTCTGTCACTTCTGACACAGTCCCACTAGGAATTTTTTAAAAATATTTTTTCTGATGCAAACTAGGAAAAGAATAGCCCTATAGCACTGAAAATTTGGAAAACATTTGTGTTTGTCTAGGTCATGGATTTCTGAGAGGAATTTACCATGAGATTTAGCCAACAAAAGCACACAAATACTGAGACAACTTTATATGTCCTTTCCTCAGGAAAAAAAGGCTATGGGAATAATTGGCCACTTGTTGGACTAAAGTTGTCAGAATTTGATTTCAGCATTCTCTGTGAATCATTTCATGATTCACAGGTTGAATGTACTGAAGGTTGGATGTGCTGTAATTTTTATAGTAAGTGATATTTTTAAAACCATAGACAATAAAAGTCTTCACTAGATTACCCTGCATCTGTTTAATACGTCTCGCAGGAACCTATTGAGATAGGTATCCTGAAATTAAATTAATTTCATGCCAATATTTTTTAGAAATTTCTGGAAAATACCATTCCACCAATTCCATGTGACAGCTTCACCATAAAAATAGGGTAGATTTCAGAGTTCAGCAAGTGCCCTAGAATTCATACCACGTTGATAAGCTTTGATTGTCCTTTCCCTTCCGTGTGTCCTTTCACACAGTGTGTTTGGGTACCTGGTGTAGGCATCAATATTTCTGTTGTGATGTGCGTGGAGAGTTGATTGACAGTGGAACTGAGATTCTACATTCCTAGGCAATTTGCACAAGAACACTTTAATTTGATTTGTAACTTTACACATAAAAGGAAGAAACCCCTATTTTATGTTATATGTATGATTTAAATGAAATAATGAACACCAACTGCTATAGTGAAAGTATGGGAGAAACTTGGTAATTTCTCAACCAGTTCCTAATTCATCTGCTTGTTTTCCTAAAACAGACAAATATCTCTACCAAAACAGATCCAAAACAATGAATGTCCAAGGCTATAATTTACCACAAGCAGGCAAAAATCACTGTGGTTAATTTTCTTCTCTGAGACTTAAATCTGAAATGAATATTCTGCATATCACTGTTAAAGCAGGGTGTGACAGAAAGGTAAAGGTCAAGGGAAATGTCTCCATGCAAAAGAAAAACTGTCTGTGCAGGCATCTACATATAGGTTGGGGGTTAGGGAGGGGAGGGGCAAAATACAACAGAGAAAATTGAGATTGTCCTTTCATTTCAATCTGAGGATATAATTTAGAGAGGCAAGTAGGAGAAGATTAAAATTACCTTTTTTCAGCAACTTAAAGAGAAGGTTAAGGTGTTAGAGTACTTGAAAGGTGAAATAACCAATTTTGAGAGTGAGAAAAGCTGAGCAGGAATTGTAATTTACAGAGGTTAGGCACTGAGAAGTTAGGTCAGACAAAAATCTTCATGAGAATGTGACTTCTGATAATGGAATCATCACATGAGACAGCAGGAAACTCAGTGTGTGTGGGGGGGTGTGTTTAATGCAGTCCATTGCTGGATATAGCTCTGAGGCCTGAAGAATGTGCACAGAACAAAGCAGAAGTAGTATTTGTTGATACATTTGTTACACATAAATATATTTGTTACTCGGTGATGGCTCCCCTCACAGTGGTTTGTGATGCCTTTCCTGATCATACAGAATGTTTAAACAACGAGAACTAGCGAACTAGACTTGCATATTAAAATAAATTATTCTAGTTTTGTCAGTGAAAAAGTCTGATTTAAATTAAGGCCAAACCACAGAATCTGTGTATTTATGTAAATTGGAATTATTGCTATGCATTGCTGCTTTTCTGATAACCAAATCAGCACAGTGATTTGGTCACTGTATTTTTCTGTATTCAAAGTCACTCTCTAATACTATATAATGTCACAGAAGCAGATTTAGAACAATTAGATTAAATCCACCTACATTTCAAAAACACTATCTTCTTCTCCATCTTCTCTTTCTGCCCTCTCTCACCATTTTCCCCTTGTCTCTCAAGAATAGCTCCAGTCACAGGCACACATATATTTTAAGATTTGTGTAGCTCTACCTTTGAAATAGGTACTCATCCATTGTGAGCTGGCACAAATGCATTGAAGTTATAGTGCATTCATACAAATCGTTCTCTCTCCTTTCCTCCCACATCTGAAAGCACAAGAACTCATACTCCAGATCCATATCAGAACTGTAGATGTATAAACTAGGAGTTTTTTTTAGCAAATAAGAAAAGCAGAATGAAGAGCAGGATGAAAATACAATGTAAAGACAGATTTTGATAGACACATTTCTTAAGAGATTTTTAAGAAATAGTGACCTTACCTTTTTTGTGGTTGTTCAGAAACCAAAGTTTGAGACTGCATTTTGATGTCACATTTATCACCACCACTTTGCAATTGACAAGAAGGTAGAGGACTGGAAGCAGCAAAGTCTGAGATTATAGATCCTTTTGATGCTGTGTTATTGTGCTTTCTTCATGCCCATATCTATCCAGATAAAGTTTTTTTGGGGGCTAAGATAAACAGATGGAAACAGATATTTTAGAAATGTCCATGGTGGGCTAAGGAGTACTTGCTAAAGACTTTTCCTCTGATAAATCAGTTGTCATTGAAGGGACCTACTTGTCTTGTATGTCAGTTAAAATCTAGTAAATTTTTAACCTGCTAACTAAGAGACCTGGGGCTGTGTGATTTATAAATGGGTGTATCCCTCACTTTGGCATTTATTGTGGCCCTTTGTTCTGGACATATCCCAGCTAAATTAGCAGGTGAGGTAAAGGCTGTGATTTACTGTAATTTTTGAACAGATAAAAATGCTGGGCAGATGCTAAAGGTTGTTTTTAAAAAAAAACAAACTATAAACTTTCATATGATGAACTGTTTCAAATGAAATTGTTTCTTGACAGTACTCAGGAAAAACCACAACAAATGTATTCTAAAATGGAGCTTCTGTGATCAGGGAATTTTCTTAGAGATCCAATGAGAATGCTATATTGGATATGTAATCAATACATGTTTTGTTTCATGCAAAATTGCTTTGAAAGCAATAATTTCATGCCACCTGTTGGATTCTCCTGTGTCAATTTTCACAACACCTTGATTTATCCATTTAGTTGTCTGGGAAGAATGAGAGGGAAAATGGCTCTGTTTTTTGGCAGGATGCCCTCTGAGCCATATCTCAAACTCTGCTGGATTCAACATACACTTCAATAACAGAGAATATCTCCATCAAATCTTCAGGAGACTTAACCAAAGGAATATTCATTTTGAATTGTTCAAGCTGTATATGAGACAAATTGAATAATCTGGAAAAGCTGCTTTTCTAAACAGATACGTCAGGACCAAAGAGCTAAGGAAGCAGGGAGATAGTGAACAGGTCAGAAATGTGAGGGGTCATAGCCCCTTTGCAGTTGTGGTTTCAGGGACTGGGAAATCTCTGAACTGTAACAGAAAGGTGTGGTCTTTTTAATTCTTTCCTTTTTGGCAATGTGGGATCTCTTTGCTTTGTGGGAATATTCAAAGGCCAGCTGGGATATTGTTATATGTTCTGTAATATGAGTCAGAGTAGGTTGGCACAGGCCTTGGTTAGCACAGAACACCAGCTGTGTGGCAATCGGTGGCCAGGTCCGTGCGGCGTGGCTGGTCCCAGCTGTGTTCTGCAGCAGAGTGCCCCAGTTCCCAGGGGTTCTCCTGCTGGCTGAGGTTACCAGCTCAAAGTAAGGTCTGCTCCTCCTGATAGGGAGATCTACTGACTTCTGACACTCACTAGTCACAGAATTTGGCCTCCTACCAGCAGAGAATGAAGGCTGGTGAACTCTGTACCACCAGCCTTCATGGTACCACCTCCTAGCTTTCCTCCTTGACTTCTTCCCATCCTTTGGGTAGGTAAGCATAAGAGAAGTGGAAAATATGGTTTTGTAGGTGTCCTTTCTTCACTTGGCCTGGTAGAACTCCTACAGATCCTTTTATTCTCCTCTCTGTGTTGCCCTAGTTTTTTATTTTCTCCAGGAAAAGATAAGAAAAATACATTAAATACTAGTAAGGAAATAATTTTAAAGGAGGTTTAGAGACTAATCTTTAACGGCACTGAGTATCAACTCCTTTAGTCAAAATTTGCATCTTTAGGTTCCATAGGAACCCAGATGCTGTGATTATAGGGAAATTTCCTTTAGAAGGAGCTCTGTGCACGAGAGTCCTGCCAGCTGTCAGCAGTGTGTGTGTGTCTGTCTGTCTGTCTGTCTGTCTGTCTGTCTGTCTGTATGTGCGCGGTGCGGGCAGCGATGCTGCAGCCGCTGCCGAGCTCCCTGGGCTCTGGCGCGGCCAGCTCTCCCTCTGGCGGCCGCTGCATCTCATTTGGGAATATTTCTCTCTGGAATTGTTTTTTTAGATGATCTCTAAAAATACACACGTGGAATTGGTTTTTTTTTTTTTTTTGCTACAAGCCTATCAGCATACTTTAAAAGGGGTAAGAAGTTAAAGAATGATATAATGATATAATCTTTATGCATCCCTTATACATGCATTTTTAATAAAGACTTACTGTGTGCCATGTTCAGGTGTTACAAAAGTTTAATTCTGGTCTGCTGTGAATGGTTTGGTCAATTTTGAGTTAAAAAAAAGCAAAAAAAAAGCCTGAATGACGACATTAAAACCAGGATGAGAAGGTAATGAACTTACAGAAATACTGAGAAAAGACTGGAGTGGAGATGGACTTGCCAGACTCTGATAGAGAAAATTTAATTCCATAAGATAAATCTTTTTTGTTTATTCATGAAAGCATCCTCTGCATCTATGTGGTGCAGAAGGCAGGCTCATGCAGTCAGTGCTCTACAAATCTATGCACACACGTGCATTAAGGACCACTGACCACTTTGGCTTTATGTTATACTGAGGCCTTTGTCTTGACATAGTCGTGTCTGTAGCTTAAAATTAATATTATTTGCTGGACTACAGAAATTTTGTTTGTCTTAAGTGGTGATTTTTGTTCCCAGAACTGCTACACAGTATTATAGATGTCATTGTACTTTCTTGATTACTTTCTTTTGACTCTTGCTATTATTGAATTTTAACCCAAAACCACTTCAAAACCAAAGAGCACCTTTTCCTCCTCTGTTATGGTATCATCCTTTTCACTGTTGTTCAGTTTAACCCGAACAGAAAACAACTGAACCATTCAGGGCAGCTAATGATTTATGCTTTTATTTTTTGTTCTACTGGCCAGGTCTGAGAGGCAGAAGCAAAGTGTGTGAAGTCTCAATTTTTATATGTAGTTCTCATGCAGTGCCACCTAAATCAGTCAAGAACTGTACATATTTAGACTTCTTTAATTTGGGTAAAAAGATGGAGAAGCTCAAGTTCACAGCTTGACTTGAAGTTTCTACAGATTTACAAGTATTACCCATGGTCACTAAGAACTGAGCAACTGCAGGGGATAAAAATTGTGTTTCATTTGGCACCAGATCACCATTGACATTAGTAATTTTGAAATTCCTTAATTAAGAAAGAAATTCTTAAGTGCGTTGTAAACATTTCCAGATAAATAAATATTTGCTATTGTCTTCTAGCCCTTCACAGGGTGCTGAGAATAGATTGTTTTGGAGTTTTGTTACTATATTTAATTTCTGTCTGAATAAAAATAATTTTATTTCCATTGAAGCATATTGAGATATCTTTAATTTTGTGTGATTAGATTAAAAAGAAAAAAAAAAAAGCTGAGAGTGAGAGTGTCAAAGATCTTAAGCCTGTAAAAATCCTGATTTTTCTTCTGTCACCTGAATGCCACTGGAGAAGCATCCAAGACACTAGAGGAGACACTGCTTGGTGCTTAGCTCTGTGGCTTATGTGGCTTATGTTGCATAGATGCTCTCATTTGATTGAAATGTAAAAGCAATTTTTACTCTTAAAGGGAGTAAAATTACCTTGAATTGCTCCCTTCCATTATCTTTGATTTTTTTAAAAAATTGCCTGCCTATCTGTTTGGCTTTTACATAGCATCACTTTACTTTGGAAGATGCATCCTGATTCCACTTCCAGGGATGCATGTCTGAGCATAGTACAAAATAATTTTCCCTTCTGTATATTGTGCTGTTAGGATCTCATGCAGAAGAATTTATAGTGCATCTGGATTAGTAGTTTAGTTCAGATCGGGAATGTGCTTCTGAAGCTAATCTGCTTGTCCCTGCTAAATGTGCTTTGATTCATACCATGGAGCAGTCTTGGGGTGCTTTATTGGAACTCTTTCAGATTAAACTGAAAGGACACTGTTTTCCAAGAGCATTTTCAATGCTCACTGGCTGCATTCAATCCCTAGTGAGACCAGATTTTTCTTTTTTGAGATAAACCCTAATGAAATATTCATGGTAGCATGTCAGGTCATCAGCACCCTCTCATTGCCCAGCTCTGTTTCCAGTGACCCCCAGTCCTTGCTGATGTGGACATGGACTCTGGCTGCTTATGGCTCCTTTTAGCAGAGGTGGACTCTGACTCTTTGGCCTTGTGGAAATGTCTCTTAACAATCACTCTTTTGTGGGGCCACACACCCAATTGCACTTCTCCATGTTAGGAGGGAAGAAGGAAGGAAATCAATTCTTTGCCAGAGCCCAGTGTGAGATTTTACTGTGCATGTGTCAAATCGTTCAGGGCTGAGGTTCTGCTTTGCTTCAACTGGACAAGCTGGAATCAGCTGCGGTTGGGTTCAAATTATGCCCAGAATCAGAGCATTCCCCAGGTACTTTCTGGAACTCAGCTTCAGGTTTGGCCCATCTACATCAGTAGGGGAGAGGAAAGAGACACAAAGGGAGATTTGCTAGTGACAAAATAAATCATCCTCTTTTTATGTCATTTAAATAACTGGTTCTGGAGTCTTCTCGGACAGATTCCCACTTCCATATTCCTTCTTGCCTTTCCAAAAACCTTCTCCAAAAAAGAAGAGATAGAGGCTGAATTTCAGATACCACGTTTCTTCATGTAGTCTGTTTTTGATAAAGCTTGACTCTAGTGAGACAAAAAGAAAAGTATATTTCAGTAATGAAGTAATGCAGCCCCAATGGAATGCTTCTGGACTGACAGGAACCTAATGGCAGGGCAGTAGCAAATTTCTGGATTTTAATGAGATAAAAAAATGCTGCCCTTTATATGATGCTGTTAACAGGCTGAGCTTGACTAAATTAGAACAGAAGTTTGCAGACTGATATAGGTTATGCTGTGGAAAACACTAAGCTCTACACAAATAATGTCAAGATTTTAGGTATAAATCATAGCCACACATTAGGAAATTGAATAGTTGACACTTCCTCAAGTCTGGTTTTGGTGTAGGTATTCTGTGTGTGTTGTTTTTTTTTGTTGGTTGCTGGGTTTGTTTGGGCCTGTCTATCCTGTGTGCTGTCTGTGTCCCCCTCTCACCTTCCCACCTTTTCCCCTCCTCTTTTTTCCTGCTCTGTAGCAGTTCTCTGCAGATTGCAATGAACTCTAGAATAAAAGTGCATTACAATTCAAATCTGAATAGATTGAGATCAAATATCCTCATTTAATGGGAGTACCTTATGCCTCAGAGTACAGCTCAGAGAAGTTTTGAATTGATCCTGGTTTTCTAAATTTTGTCATGATTCAGCACTTGTTGTTTTAAACTATGTTTGAAGCTAGCACTCATTAATATATCTGAGGTCAATGTATCTCTAGAAATACCTAAGAAAAGGAAGTGATAAGAAAATTATCCTCTTTAAGATTTTAGGTAATTATTCTATAGAATTAGGATAATCTCTGGTTAAAGTACTCTCCAGTTACAACTTCAGTCCAAGCAAGCGGCTTGAACTGAGCTCACAAAATACTTGACATGCTTCAGATATGAAACATGCTGGCAACTTTTGTTTCTCATTGGAGCTCCTAAGCAGGAAATAAGTTTCACAGAGATGCTATTGTAGCAGTGTGTTAGTAACTTGTCTTTGCAGTCGAATGAAGCCTTGAAGAATTTGGAATAAAACTCAGCTGTCTTAATGAAACAACATTTTAAAAATGGTAGATGTTCCCATGCATAAATATCTGGGCTCTTTAACTGACAGCTATTAAATACTGAGGTTATAATGGCTGAGTTAGCAGCCTCAGCTGCTGGCTGGCATTCAATATCACCAATATTTTTCTCACTTAGCTATAAAAATGGGGGTGGGAGAAGGGAGAGAGCCTTGATCCAGTTTTTACTAGTGGGAAGGTGCTCAAGATGCAAATGAAAAATTCTCCTATCCCTTCTTTCAATATGTACAGCAAGTGTATTCAGCCTGTCCTTGCCTTCCTCTGTAAAAAGGTATTTGTTATTTGAGACTGAGCTGTGCAGATTTCTGTGCTTCTCAGTGGTTGTGCTACAATATAAAGATCATAGATCTCATTCCCCTGTAAGGACGCTTCTTTCCTTCTGCAGCAGAAACTCATTAATTTTAATATACACCAGTGAAGCAGCTGAGTGGGCTTTGAGGTCTCCTTCATAGCAGCATGTTCTGTTGCTTCTGCACCACTGAGTTCATTATTGTTTTATTAATAAGGCAAGGAGGAATGCAGTGTGTACAGTCCTAATGCTGTCTTGCTCAGATATCACAGGGCATCAGCATTCTTCAGAAACATGGAGAGCCTGCTTGAAAATTGAAATGAAACATTCTTTGTTTTGTTCAATCGCTGAGTGGGGAACATGGGGCACATATTTCTATGTGATTTGCTTCTTTATTTTCTTCTTATTCTACAGTTACACAGGTCGAAGGCTATGAAAACTGGTGGTGTAAGAAATAAATACAAATTTATATAGGGCCAATATAGGGCTTGTCTGCACTTCTTCTACCAGCAGCTGTATAAAAGGTGTTTCCTCAAGGCTCTAATATTTAACTGTGCTGAGTACTTTTAGAGGTACTTATTTACTTTCTGTGCTGCTTCATTAGAATTGATACTTCTTTTAAAACTTGGGAGCCCAGTTCCACTTCTGGCAGTTCCCAAGTGGGTCTGAAAGTCTCAGCCCAGTTCAGCCAGGATGCATAAGGAGACATTCATCCAGTATTCAGAGCAGTGAAGATTTTTTAAGGGAGGCATGTAGTGGTGTTCAAGACCTGTATGTATTGGCTGAGGTCCAATTCAGATTTGAATTCAGAATGGAGATTTCATACAGCTGTCCAGCCACTTTGTACCACTTCTGTTCTGTCATTGCAAAAATAAATAGCAAATACAGAATCTGTAAGTTTCAGCACACTGTCATTTGAAGTTAGTACTCAGGCAAAATAAGTGGTCACTTCTGCAAATCCAAATATTAGGCATGTTTCCACTTTGTTCATTAAGGAAGTGTCTATTTAATGTTGGTGTTAATTCTTTAAATTTTCTCAGGACTTGGATATGGAAATTAAAATCAAGTAGAAATATTTATTGTTTCTGAGACCAAGTTTCCCATCTTCTTTTCTCTTTTTAGGTTCATCTCTCCTTAGAGTCCCTATGTAAATATGCCCTTTTTTTTTCTGGTTTGCCCCAAGACTTGTTCATTCGAATTTATAGGCCTCAAAGTCTCCTTTGTATGCAGTAATTATCATACCTGAAAAATGTGCATCACAAGCTCCACCAGAGCCTTATTTAACTTCCCTCTCCTGTTTCAGGAAAAAGAATGAAGGAAAACATATTGGAATGTCTCCCCATGCTGCTCTCTCCCTGTGGTGATTGATTAGTGTCCTGTCAAGAACTGCTTGCCTTGATTGATGTGTGCTGTGATAGAGGGATGTGCAGTGCTTGCTTGTTTGCAGTTCCATGTCAGACAGAAATGTTCTTTGCAGCATCCTTCTGTTTTGCTCTTGGAGCTGGGGTGTAGCTGGGCAGCAGAGAGGCAACCTTGCTCTCCTGTCCTTGTTACCTACAGAACAGGTTAGGTAAATCCTTTAACAGGAAGACAAAGCAGCTGAGCATGTTTGGCTAGGCAGGCTTTTGCCTGGCATGCACAGAGACAGAGGGCTTCTGTGAAGATCAGAGTAGACAAAAAGCCAAGCCTTGGAAATGCTCCAGGAGAAGCCTTTCCTCAGAACCCAGAGTGGTATGCTGCAATCTAAAGATGAAGCAAGATTTATTGTATATATTTTTCTTCCCTGTGTCTGTATTAGTGCCAATGCTTTCACAGTTCCCTCAGAGTTTTACCTGCCATCAGAAATCCAGAGTTTAGCCAGATGAATGTTTCTGAGTCTTCCGCAGTGCTCTGCTGCCAGATGTATGAGAAGGAGGTGAAGGTTGTGATGTCTTGGAAGTGTGGATCCATCTAAGCCCATTGGAAAGCTTCTGTTACTTTTTATCATTGCCCCATCAGGCAGAAGATAAGATTTGCCTTGGAGGTAGTAAACAACCTGTTTATATATAAGTAAATCACTGGGATAGTTGGTAACACCCTTTACTGTGGGAGGAGAGGTGTTTTCCATGACCAAATGTCTGTATTCCCTGAGTTGGAAAGGCATAGTCAAGATGTGGTGGCTGGCAGGCTAGAAGTAACTGGCTAGCTATCAAGAAATCTCTGCTAGGTGATTGAAGAGATTTAGAATCAGAATGGTATGTTGGAGTATGAACAGACACATAAATTAATATCCTCCCTCCATCCTGAGTACTCAGTTAGGCAAAGGCAGCTGCATGCCCAGCCCAGAGTCTGGGTAAATGTTCTGGCAGGGGGAGCTGCAGAGAGATGTTTGCTGCTTGAGAAAAGGTAAATTCTTACTCCAAGAGATGGTCATGAAAAGCATTGAAGATTCTTACCCAAAGAGAAATTCAGGCCTGGAGATAACTGAGATTTAGAAAATGTCAGATATTATGAAAAGAGCCAGATGATGGCAGCATAGAATGCAACAGAAATCTGTAGAAATTCCTGGGTTAAGTAGCATGAGACCTGCCCTTGAAAACTGAGTCAGGGATCAACCTTTTCATCTAATCCTCCACTTCAACAATAGCTTTTGAAATACAGGTTTATAGTTCTGGAAAAAAGAAAAGAAAACAGTGATTTTTTTCCCATGTGATTGTGTTGATCTTTCAAAAGCTAAGCAATAAATCAGCTCAGAAATCTTTTCTATGTGGCATGACAGATAAACAGTTCAGCTTCACCCTTTCATACCCTGAAGTCTTGTATTCTGTCCTTAGCTGCATAAATTCTTCTAGCAAGTCCTACCCTTCACTTTCTTAATTTCTTGTCATCAAGATTTTTCTATAGTTACTGAAGTCTCCAAAGGAGAATTCAGAATATATCTCTAGATATAACAGGAAATATAAATCATGTGCATATTTTTTTTTCAAGAAAAAAGCTTAAAAAACATGTGAATCAAAGATAATTGACTTGGGAATCTAAGAAGCTAATGTCTTTTTTTTTTGTTGTGTGACAGAAAAGTGCTGTCTGTATGGCAAAATATCAGCCTGCTAATTCCTGGAGCACTGTTTAGTGGTATTGGCAAAGGTCAAGTTGATCACTGGGCAGGGACTGGTTTCTCCAGATCTACTGGTCATGGAAGAAGGGAGTTGGGATTTTAGCTCTTCAGAATTGCTTGTGCAGAAATATCCATGCAGTCCTGGGGAAGCCAGCATGTGGCAGAGCACTCCAGGACACGCACTGTTAGGAGGCAGGAAGTGAAGACAGTGAAGCAACACGAAGTCACAGCACATTCACAGCTGTTGTGAATATGACTCATGCCCATGTTGATACCATTTAGAAGTGAGATTGCACCTCTGTTTCTTGGTAATTCTCAATTTTGGGAGAATTTCCACAAGCCAAACTGCTCAAGCAATTTTATTTTAATGTTTATTGAAAATGTTTATTGAAAATGTTTGCATCACAAACTTATAGAAATAGTTTCCTGGATAACCAGAAGATAAATGGATGTAATGCACTTAAACATTGACTGCTTTTTTTGACAACAGAGAAAAATGAATTAATGCTTGTTACATCTGCAGACTCCTCAGTCTCCTTGGGATTTAATTAGAAATTTCAAGGATGTGAGTACTTTACAATGCTGAACATTTACAGAAAGAAGAGTTACTGAAAAGAGGAATGGAGACTGTAGCAGCTTCTGGGTGGAATGGGAGTGCAATAGATTTGAAGTTCAGCTGATTAGTGGAATGGCAAACTCTCACTGCTGCTGTGACAAGCTCTTGCTCTACAGATCTCAGTTCTGTACCTTTGACCCTTGGCTCTGAGCAGAACTGGCTCTCTTGCTTGTACTTACCTCTGCCATCTAGAAAGGAGGATAGTCTTCTTTGGAAAGTGAGGGTTTTCAAGCCCTGTTTCACTGGGCTACTTTGAAAAGCACAAAGAACAATAATGTTTATCCTTGTATTCGTGAAAATACCCTCCTTGGGACTGCATTAATTGTGAGTTTCTACCCCAGCACTTGCAAAAGACAAGATTCTTGCTTATTCTGGTTCTATTAGTTGGATAGTAAATAAGAAAATTTGAGCTAGGAAAAAAAAAAGAAAAAAAAAAAGAAAGTTGACTCTCATTTCTGTTCCTGAGGTATCTTACAAATAATAGAAGTCTGATGGATTGCTCTGGCTGGTAAAAGCAAATTCAAATAATTCAGTAGCACCAGTAAGGAATTTCTAGAATTCCTGTAAACAGAGAAGTGACACACTTCTAGTCTATGGGGAATAAAACAGGAAGGAGAAAATAATGAAGAAAAAAAAAGAAGAAACAAGGTACCTGCTGCTACTTACTGTCCAATGCATACTAAAATCCTTGCCAAGAGAGACAAATTGCCTAATACCCACACAGTCCTGTGAAGATCTAAAGTACAGTAAGTGTTATTATCACCACTTTTACTACAGCTAAGAACTGAGATTGCTCTTCTAAATGGATATACTGAGTTTGATCTTTAAAACATTGTATTAAAAAAGGCCTGCATGAAATTTTTCTGAAAAGGAATGAATGATATGGTACATTTATCAACACAGTAATACAGCATTTGCAATTAGATCCTCAGCTTTATATGGGCATGGAAAAAAGGAATTTCTGAGTCAGCATGTGATGCCATTAAACATATTTAAGGGTAGTTTAATGATAGCCTTTTCACATCCTTTTAGTGCACATGACTATACAAATAAAAAGAAGGAAATTGCTCCTGGGGGTAGGAGCGCACTGTGCTCATGTTATTCCACACCTCTGACTGAAAGTAGTGCCATCAGGAGGGTGAACAAAGCATGACCATGAAAATGGGCATCATAATTGTCGAGTGATACTGCTAGTGCCCATTTTTCAGGAATGCTAAGTGGTTGCATGTCAGGGGTAAGCGCACAGAACTTCCACATGTGGCTGTGCTGTTCCCCCTCAGAGATCTGCAATTCTTATAATGAAATCTTTGGTGTCTTTCCTAACCTATAATTTTCAAGTACTGGTGTGTCTGCAGTACAGTTTCTCTCTGCTGTTATTCCTTTGAAGGAATATCTGGACAATGGATCTTGGCACAGTCAATTTTCAGAGATTGAACAGCTTCAAGAAAACTCTTTACTCCTAATTAGCAGCTAGTTTAATACACAGAAGTTTTGCAGCTGTTCCATGCTATACTTAAAATCATTGCACTCATGGTTACAAAACGCTGCAATGCTGGAATCAGGAAAGACCAGCTGGTCATTTACTAAAGAATTGTCCTTATCTTTTCTGGGACAGGAAGAACCACTATGGCTGGGTTATGAGGATAAATGTGATATTAAGAGTGCTGGGACTTTGTGTGACTAGGCCTGGATTACTATGGATGGGCAGAAGTTCTTAGAAAATCAAAAGATAGGACCTGGAAGCTGAACTTTCTGGATTCTTTGAAAATTCTTGTTCCAAAAGTCTCTTTACATAAAAATATATTTCCGATTTAATTTTAAGTGCAGTGAATGATTTTGTTGTAAATTGTTCTGGGAGGTCTATAAATATACAATATAAATTATATTGTATGTCTACTTAATTTGATTTGTTGAGCAGCATTTAGAATTGCCCTCCTACAGCAGACAAATATAATATGAATAAATCTACAGCACATTAGGCAGATTTGGGACTGAAACAAGGTTCAACCTGGAAGTAAGGTTGGAAGAAGGTAACATTTTCAAATAATAAACCTCACAAAGGAATTTGACATAGTTTCATTTGAAAATTATGACTGTTTTCTTTGCTGACCCTGATTCATGTTGCAATCTATCATATTTTCTATCTCCTACTTCATCTTCCCCAACATGGATAGAAAGAAAATGGTATTGTCTTTGAAACAATTGTTTTCTCTTGATTATTCTTGCTTCAGTAGTGACATTCATGACAGTATTGGAAAATGTCCAGAGCCTCCCACACTCCCACCTTTAACAAATACAAAAATTAGTATAACTTTTCTTGGCCACATTACCTACTGAGACACTGAGATTAAGATGAGGTATACACATTTATTGTGCATATGTACAGTGAATATCTGCAAAACTGAAATGAAATTATCCACTTAGTATTGTTCTGTTTTTAATGTCTATATTTGTAGATAATTTTATCAGAGTTGCACTTACCAAAAGGAATAAACTACTTCTCATAAATTACTACTTCACATATAGGGTGAAACTGTGCAGATTGCAACTGATTTTTAAATAGAACTTGTCCACCTGTGCTCCTCTCACAATTTCAGTTTGCTGTGACTATATTTTTCACAACTAATTAGAAATAGTTTTATAGCATTACTGTGTGCTCTTATGTATGTCCAGGTTTTACCCCAGAGATATTTGTGTTTCAGTTCTGAGTGAAAGTCAGTAGGTGATTTGCAAGGTCCTTTGTAATATTTGTTGATAAAAGGTGCTATGTAAATTATCTTTACTACCATATGGCCTCTTCATGTTTCCAGTTCAAATCCACAGGGATAAATCTCTCAGCAACATCAACAGAAGCACATCTGGTCTACACATACAGTCTATGACAGAGTATTCTTTTGGTTTGATTAGTCTTTCTATGCAAGTTCAAATGTATTGGAGATAAGAAGAAGAAACAAAGCTACTCAAAAATGAAACACACTCTACAATGTGTTTGAGCTATGCCAAACACTATTCTCAGTAGAGACTAGCATTACAGATTTTAAAGGGACTTGGTGAGAGGAAAAATTGCTTGTAAGGGCACAGCTCACAAACAATCTGGACTTTCAGGTCAGTAGTTTACTGCAGAAATGCTCCAGACATTGCATATTAAAGACAACATTATATATTTTACAAAGTTCTCCTTTTCCCCTGCTGCTGACCACTGGTGCACTGATACAAAAGTATGTGATGACTGTTGGTACAGTTATGTTGTGTGATGCTTTCAGATGAGGGAAACAAGTACTTACCCATGGGATATGCTGATTATCATGCCTGCAATGCAGGCAGAGTTTTCTTCTACTGCTTACAGAAAAGCATGCCAAACTTGTGTCAGTGATTCTTTCCATTGAGCCTCTTGCATTCTGAAAACATTTTCAAGATAAAAATGACAATGCCAGTGAGAATGAACCTTGACAGCAGTATAATGAAATGTGTGGGAGGCTACACTCAATCTGCAGACTGAAAGAAAATTTTATTCCACCTCCAGTCCTGCAAGATGTGGTATTGGACCAAGGACTTTCAGGACAAGTAGCAACAGCACACAGTCTAATCCACACACAGAGAGAATAATCCCTTCTGGTGCATGCAATATTAATACTCCAGGGCTTTCTCCATCTGTTGTCATGTATGCTTAAAGTGTACCTCTTTGGGGCAGGAAGTCACATTATTGTTTCATGTATTTACTTGTGCTAGCACAGTCAGGCACTCTTAGGGGGATATAATCACTACTGTAGTACAGTTTTTTTTTTTCTCTTGAAGAACTCACAGGAATGAAGGAATGATATTACCCCAAGGCAGAAGAGTTGGACTTGATGGACCTTTCCAATTTAGCATATTCTGTGATTCAGTATAAATTACTTCCTAAAAATAGGTCTGTTTTTTGTAACTGAATGCAAATATAAAAGTTATCTCATTACTTTACTTTAATGAAGATCCAGATTTTCATGCAATATAAATTGTATAAATCTACTGAAAAATGTAAAAGAGCAGCAGAAGAGACTTTCTTTCAGTACTGGTGGGAAGATAAAAGCAATAATTATGGTATATGTGGTGAAGGTAGGAAAAGGAAACTGGGCTTCCTAACAGCTGTTGGCTCTGAGAGGATATGCCACACATGATTTATAAAGCATGATTTCTCCTGTAAAACCCAGGCAAAAACTCCTAAATCAGCTCTTTAACCCTGAGTACTAAGAAGCTGGACTGTAACTCTACAGCCACGTTAAGAGGAGCATTCCTATTTGTAACCCTGCTGCAGTAAAGAGGCAACTCTCATGATTATATTGCTGTGGGTTTATAGTGCTTCATGCAATTTTTTTGTAAGTTATAATAAGTTATTAATGAGTAATAGGAATTAGGAGAAGGGTGATGAACTTTAAGTGGCTTCAAGTAAAAAAGGGATGCTTGTCAATTTTGAAGAAATTCTGTGAGTTTCTAAATATAAAATTAGAAAATTTAATGCCCCTTTATAGACTATACATGTTAATTATATTAAAAATGTAGCAAGAATAAAAAGTAGTTACACAAAAGGAGGATTTTGTCTCTATATAGCAACTTCTAGAAGAAAATTAGATCCAAGGCTGCCTCTTTTTTCCCCTCTTAGTATACTGAGTACCCTCAACAATTAATTCCAAGCTGTTGCTTTTTAGTTTATGAATAGGTCACAGATAAGAAATAGATTAGACTCCTGTTTGCATATTCACTTATCCTTTATTGTCCTGCTAGGCTGCACTTTCTCAAGTGAGTGGTGAGCATTTTTCCAGCAGTGTGTGCTGGAAAAGCAGAGGTAAGGACTGTCCAGCTGGTTTGCTGCTCTGTTGAAGTATGTTTGTGTTTGGCTGATCTGAGAGGAGAATTACATTTCTCATCAGGGAAGCTAAGATGTGTGCTTGTGTCTTTTGGGTGATGAACATACATTTCAAACATATCCCATTAAAATATTCCCTCCTGGGATAAAAGTGCTTTTGCAGAGAGAGACTGCTCAAAAGAGATAGGAAATTGGAAAATGGACATTTCTTCTAGGAAAACATTCAAGTGATTTTTTTTGTCTTTTAAGATTTTTTTCATCCTGAATTAAGATAAAAAGCAAGAGTTCACAGTTTCTCTTGGGGTAAAAACTCTGTTTTAGGAGAACCAGATTGGAAATGTTGGTGCTTCTTTAGCTGCTAACAGGCAATGCAGCTGTCACCTGGGAATGGTTTTAATTCTCAAATTCCATTAATTTCTTTCATGCAAGTACTTTTGAGCTGCTGGTATATTTCTTTCATAGTAATTTTGACCAGCTCAAATAGTCAGGGTGGGATGTAATTACAAATGTGAGTGAAAGACTGCAATGACTCATTTAACTACAGAGTAGTCAATTTCAACTTGCTTGAACTGTGAGGGATCGAGGAAATTTCAGAAAATTCCCCCCGCAAAAAAAAAAAAAAAAAAAGCAAACCCTTTGCGAGTGGGGAAAACTGGCACTTCTCATCGAGGAAAACCAGAAAAGTTTTGTCATTCTTGAGCGATGCACGTTTCACGTTGACAGATGTCCGCAAGCGCCCGGGGTGCTGTGCTGGTCTGTGCTGTGCTATGTTGTGTTGTGCTGGTCTATGCTGTGCTGCGCTGTGCTGGTCTGTGCTGTGCTGTGCTGGCTTGTGCTGTGCTGTGCTGTGCTGGTTTGTGCTGTGCTGTTCTGTGTTGTGCTGGTCTGTGCTGTGTGTGCTGTGCTGTGCTATGTTGTGTTGTGCTGGTTTGTGCTGTGCTGCGCTGTGTTGTGCTGTGCTGGCCTGGTCTCTGCTGTGCCGTGCGTGCTGTGTGTTCTGTGCTGTCTGTGCTGTTCTGTACTGTCTGTTCTGTGCTGTCTGTGCTGTTCTGTACTGTCTGTGGTGTGCTATCTGTGCTGTGTGTGCTGTGCTGTGTGTGCTGGTCTGTGCTGTGTGTGCTGTGCTGTGTTGTGCTGTGCTGTGCTGGTCTGTGCTGTGCCGTGTGTGCTGTGTGTTCTGTGCTGTCTGTGCTGTTCTGTACTGTCTGTTCTGTGCTGTCTGTGCTGTTCTGTACTGTCTGTGGTGTGCTATCTGTGCTGTGTGTGCTGTGCTGTACCGGGCTGTGCTGTGCTCTCCTACCTTCACCCGCTGAGGGCGGCCGCCCTGAGGGGAGGCCGGGCCTGCCCGCAGCACCCACAGCCGGGCCGCTGAGCCCTCGGGGAACGCTCGTGGGCCCTAAGAAAAGGGGAAAGGCCGCAAAGGAGCTGAGCAGCGAGGAGAAAAGTGTTAAAAACAGCCTTGTGACCCTTGGGGTCAGGGCAGGAGGGGAGGAGGAGGCAATCCGAGCCCCGGAGCGGAGATTCGTGAATTGGACGGGAGCTCCATAACGCAGCCAAGCAAGGTCCCTCAAGTCTCTCCGATGTGAGGTGATGCAAATTTCCTTCTAGAGCTAGCTTGTTACAAGCCATGGCAAAAAAATATCTCAGGCATGGGAAAGCACATGTCCTTCTTTTCATATGTGTGTTTGTATTTTAAATCTTCTGAAACAAACAAAAAGGTGTGGTTGCCTAGGAGACAGAAAATATACAAGTATATTTCATTGTTGAACTGGGTCATTCACTTTCTGGTCATAATTCTTAAAGCACGGGGAGTCTGACAAGATAGTCATCATCCACACTAGGCATTGCCACAAAATCTCTACAAGGAGTTTTTCCATAAGGTGAATTCACTTCCAGGCAGGCTACAGGGAGTGAGAGCCCAGTCACAGACCACAGGCTGCAGGGAAATTACTAAGCAGGGCCCAGCGCTACAAGTGCTTTCCCAGCGCTAGAAACTTTCCTTAGAAGCTGCAGTTTCTGGTCACTGGCCTGAGTACAGATAGCCCTCAGCCTCCTTTTATCCTGTTTGCTTTTCCAAAGGCAGTGCCATATTTAATTAGCTACAGTTTGTCTATTTTTATACTGAAAACAAATATTTGCAATTTACATTGTGTACAGCATGTTAGATCTGATCCAGCCTAAGAGAATGTCAATGCAAATGGTCTTTATAAATTTCCACATGCAGCTCCTGCAGAATTTAACATGAGCTGGGCCCTGAGGGGTCTTTTCTGCAGAGGGACAGACCTGTGCTGTCTCTAGCTTGCTTCAGGAAGCTTGCTCCAACTTTCCAGGCTGTTTGTCAGTCAGCAGGGTTTGACTATCTGCCTCTTCCCTGACCATGTCAAGTAAACTACTTATGAAGTGGATGGCCCAAACAAAAAACTTTTAAGCATGGTAGTGTCTTCAAAGTATCACAAAATAATAAGCTACTTTCTCACCTTGCAAATCTTCCTACTTATTTCCTGTATGCAGTTACAATATTAAAATCAATGTTATTATTCACCTGAGTGTGTGCTGTTTGACATAAACAGGGATTGCAGAATCAGGTCCTCATCTGAATTATTGAGAGTATAAATTGTATAAGTCAGGGACTAAATCAATTACAGTCACTGGAGATGAACCAAAATCCTTTCTGTTTTTCAATGTATAAAGAGGTCTTTTTTTTTTCTTTAATTATATTTTACAGCTCTTTCTTGTACCCTTGACAATTTAACTGAACTTACCCGAACTGAGATCTCATTAGATTTTAATTTTGTGGTGAGAGTATAATTAAGATAAGCCATCAAATCACCCTAAAAACACAATCCTTTTTACCGCAGTACTTGGAGTTCATCAAGACATATAGTCCCTAAATGTTGCACCACAAATTAGTCTGGGTTGGATGCTTAAGTAGAGAAAAGGTTTTGCTGTGATAATACACAGTCATAAGAAATTGTTCTTCAAACATTTTGGTTTTATACTGCAGCTGGCAGTTCATGTTCATCTGTAACCTACCATTTCATACTGGGTTTTTGATCAGTCAGGGACATGATGTAGTCCTGTGTCGCATAACCTGAGGCATTTTCACACGCCTCTGCAGGGTAGACTAGTTGATTGCAACTTGTAAATTCACCACTTAGGCAAACTGTTATGTAATTGCAGGAAGATGTCTAATCTCCCTTTGCCCTAAGCTGTCACACATGGCTGGGTTCTCGGTGGCTGCAAAACAGTTATTGAAGGCAGTGGAAATTGTGCTGCTCTACCAGCTGAGAACCCAGGCCAAAATACATGTGGGAATCATAAAACCTCTGCTATGGTTTCTGATATTTTCTGCTATGATGTTTTGTCCTTCTATATGCCTTTACAGTAGCTTCTGATTTGTATTGTCTGGGTGCAAACAGGATTGAGCTTTTCTATCAGCTTGCGTGTATAGACACATGTTCAAAAGTAATTCCTGCTCCCTGTAGTAGGAAACCAAGGAAAGGTGTAAGAATCCCTTTGTTTTTTGGCAGATATACCTGAAGAAAGTGGGGTGGGCAGGGTTCTGGCTGCTGCTGAGACTGATCTGGTTTATCAGGATGCCAGTGGTGGCTGCCAGCGGAAGCGCTGGGGGATGAATGGACTCCAGTGTCACACCCCAGCCAAACAGTGTTACCTCAGTGGCTCAGGTGTGCACAGAGACTGCAGTGCTGCTGTTTTCACTGTCAGTTCAGTGAACTGAGTGGGGCTGAAGGATTTTACCCCCCTTCACTACAGCCTTGGTGTAGACAGGAGCAGAATGTGCTGCCTACAACCGTTAGTGTCTGTAGAACCTGGAGTTTGGGACAACAGGCACCTGAAAGGCCAGTGTGTGACCTGGCTACCTGGAGGACTTTAAGAGTATACAGAGGTGTTTTGAGCTTAAATGAGATGAAGAAATTGAGGGTGCAACACAGGTGTGTCAAAAATGGCTGACAAGGTTAAGACTGGCATTTACTTGCACTGATAGTGTCTTAGTTTGCTACTCTTAGAGGATATCATTCAGTGAGAGTAAAATTGCAGCAGTTAAATGAATGGCGAGTGTTAACACTTTTAAGGCCCTTTATTCTGCTTACATCTGCTTTTATTCAGCTTTTTTCTTCTCACCTGTTAGATCTAAAGTATTTTTTTGACTACTGAGCAGTAACCCAATGCAAGTCTGTGCTATCATTTTGTTGATCCTTCTAGAAATAAAAGAAAGGAGAATTTATGTAATCTTTAAGTAAAGTAACTTTCACACTGTAGATTTTGCTGTATCTTGAGCTTCTACTAAAATAGCACTGAGTAATAAGCACTGTAGGTTTATAAATATATATATAAAATTTTCTATACATTCTTATTTAATTATAAGTATTAAATATCTATCTGGAATAGAAAGGATATTTATTGCAATGTGAATATTGTGCAGGTAATTTTTTTAAGTTTTAGAAAAAGCAATTATTTTATTTATTTGGATAAAGCAATTATTTTATTAGATAATATTCTTGCTTTATTTCCTTTAGTATTCAATTAAATAATTCGTATGTTAATTGACACACATTCTTTGTCACAAAAAGCAATGTAAGAAATGCAGTATAGTTTGGGGTTGCGTTGTAGAAATGTCTCTGTGAAACCAATAGACCCGCGGCCTGTGCTCCCACCAGGGGGCAGGGCGAGACAAAAATTAAGGAGTGTCAAGGGGACAACCCAACATCCTGCTCCTTATCCCCCCAGCGTCAATTTTTGCAAAGGCACAAGCTCTGCAGCTGTATGACTATCTAAGTGAAAGCATTCTAGTTTTTGGTTTGCCTTTTTTTTTGTTGTTGTTGTTTGTTTTATGTAAACAGTGCTTGGCTTCTGCTTTAATGAACATACACGTCACTGCTTCTGAGGTACTGTATGCCCTCAGAAACAGAACTCCTACAGTGTATTTGCAGAAGCACTTTTTAACAATATAGAGCTATATAATAAATCTGTTTGTTTCACATCTGGTAAAAAAAAGTTGTTTTTTAAATCTCCTCTGTGGTGTTTTAGCTATCATTTTTCTTAAAAAAAAAATTGGAAGATAGACTCTGCAATTCAAGGCTGTAGCATTGTATTGTTCATTGTAAAAACAACATAGGAGGAGCCTGAGGCTTAACATATGCCCAGTTACAGGAGAAATCTGACATTGTAAGTGCTTCTTGTGTCTAGGAATAATGCAGAAGGCAGCCTACTTTCTAACATATTGCAGTGACCCACTTGTGCTCTGATGGGAGGAGATCACTGACTGAAGGCTGTTTAGCCCAACCATGTCATGCTTAGCTATGAGGAGCAAAACCCAGTGCAAAAACTAGGTTTGTTCATGGATGTGGAAGTGCTTGTAATGAATTCTGTTCATAATTAATTATAGCCTAATCCCGGATGATTCGAGTACTCATCTCAGAGCAAGAAGGTGGTGAGAGACTTTTTAGTAATTACACCACAAAATTTAATATCTGGTAAAGGTGAGAATCATCTGAGACTAGAAATGTGTCATCTAGTTACCAGGCAATTCCACACCCACAGCTGAGATGAGAAACCTGTAGCCGGTACCTGTGGGTTACCAAGAGTCACGATTTTACATGTATATTACCAGAGGTACAAATTGTGGTGCACCAGCAGCTATGTGGAGAGGAAGTGAGTTTTCATTCCTCCTAGCTTTGGCAGTGAAAAAGCAACTTAAAATTAACAATACACTTAGCTTTGCTGAGGGAAAGGCTGAAGGAATGTGTTTTAGCAGTTACCAGCAAAGCAGCGCCTCCTTTGTTTAAGAGAAAGAGATTTTCTTTATGACAAGTAATTAAAGACTCAAATAACTTGAGTATCTCTGGAGGTTTTGTTTTTCATTTAAACTTTATGCTTCAGTGTTGCATTTGGCTTGAGAGATAAGTTATTCAGGTAGGTCAGCTGTGTCAAGCAGGTACTTAGAATAAATGCAAACAGATGTGGAAAGCCTGAATGCTTAGAGGGGTAATTAACTGCATGGAGGCTGATATATGCTATTTCTTACCTATCACTTCTGAACTGAAACTGTGAATCTCAGCACTGTGCTCTGCCCTGTCAAAACCTAAACAACAGCTTTGGGTGCTGGTGGGTTGTATTGATGAAAGTTTTTACAGGAAGTGACCGCAGTGCAGGAGTCAAGTAGCACCTCTGTCACAATGACAAGTTTGTAATCATCTCCAGTTCTCTTCCAAAGCTGTGGTAATCACATATCCTCTGAACAGAGAGAGACGTAATTCCCTCCCAGGATTTTCCTGGGAAGCTGTGAGAAAGCTCAGAGAAAATGAGAAACAATTCTTATCTCCCCTTGTGTTGTACACATGTGGAATGTGTTATGGAGATTGTTTACCAAAGGGTGGTTTCTTAAGTGGACACTGCTGATGGTGTTTTGGATTCGTTGACCAATTAGATCCACGTGTGTGTCGTGACTGTCTGGCAAGGGTGATGGGTTTTTCTTAATAGTATAGTGTAGTAAGAATAAAGCAATTGATCAGCCTTCTGCATTCATGGAATCAATGTTCATTATTCCCTGGTGGGATCTGCTGCTACAATGCAAAAATGCCAGAGACTTTGAGTATGTTTCTTCTATATATCCTTGGGATGTTTTTCTCATTTCATAACTCAGAACTATAGGAAAAAAAAATTAAAAGTCCAGAGCCTGGAATGCTTCATAATTTGTGCTTTTAAGTGTACACAGACTCACAAAGTCATGCAGGCTGAGTAGGACCCAGCATCCAGCCCAACCCACTTCTCAGAACATAATCTATACTGAGTTCAAAGTAGGTTCCTCAGGTTTTTGAGGTCTCCAAAGTTCTGGAGACTTCTTGGGCTTCCTGGACAACCCAGCTCCAAAAATACCTGTAACACAGCTAAGAATAACTATTTAAATTTATTGTTGCACTCAATGGCTGTTATTTTTATACTGAAAATAAAAAAAAAAACAGGGCCTGAATTACTCTTTCTCCTTAGGTGCTTGTGTTTGAGTTTTGATTTGATGCTTTGACTCACTTCCTTCATCCCCTAAGCTACAGGCAGTTTGCACAAGCTCGGGCAAAGGAGAGAAATTTTCAGTTTCTTCTTGTAACTCTAGAGTGATCTTGGAGTTAAGAGGCTCTTATATTTTGGGACTAGTCATCTGCAGCTTCAGTGGACAAAGAAACCAGTATAGGCTGGTTTTGCGAGGAGGGCCTAAAGCCTTGGTATTCCTGTGGCCAACAGGAGAAAGAGGGAGTACTGCACACCTCCAACATAAAGGGACTCTCATGACCTGGAGGATATTTGGTACATTTCCAGAATTTGGTACATTTCCAGATTATCCTTACTACGTGCCCATGTTGAGCATCGCTTTTCATGGTTTGGAAGCTAGCTGATTCTCACTGTTTAGGAATTGGCATCAAGGCCTGAAGAGCAGATATGCACTTGGCAAGACTGTGGTGCATTCCATTGTGTTCAGTTCCTGCCTTTGTGGTCTGATGTGGCTGTGTCAGAGCCCATCATCTGTGATTTCACATATATCTACTACTTCTCAGCTTCATCAAGGTGTGAATTACAGAACTCTTCATTAAATACCTAATGATATTGCCATACACCTCTTCATTCCTTATGACTTAAGGATAATGCTTTCCTTTTGTGAAAAAAGTGCAATGTGGATGCACTATACGGTTTCCTTGGGACAAAGGGGAGTACAGGATATAAAAATACTCCATAGATGCATACATATTGTGGAGTAGGAATCTCCTTTATTTTTTTCCTCCTTTATCTTTCATTTCTTTTATAACTTTAGTTTTGTGTGTAACAAATTTTATAGAATAAATGTATTTAATATTGGTTTAACTGAGAAAATGTAGAGGATAAAATAAAAGACATAAATCCAACAGAAAGGCTATAGATATCTTCTTGGCTTGCAGATATCTTCTTCAGTGCTGTTTCCATGGAAATTATTTATAGTGCCTGGAGGGAGTGAAGTGCGGGTCACAGATCTGCAGAGCTACAGTAGGCTTTCAGCCCAGTTAGGCAGAAGCTGACAACAACAAATGGGCAAGTCTTTGAATGGAGCTCTTCTGCTTTCAGAGGAAAATGTAATCTCTTATAAAAATGTGGCTTTGAGAGAAAAATATTAATCTCTATGGCAGTTTGGGGTGAAATTGGAACCAAGAGCTGTCGGTTTTCATTATGAAAACAGCTTCAAACTCTCTTCTTCACTTTCCCCTCCCCCCATCGCTTGAAGTCATTAAGGGCTTCATCACATTTATTAGAGCAGAATTCTAAGAACCATTTCAGATTACCACTGTGTATTCCAGTTTGGCTAAATATTTTACTTATTGAAAATCTACCTGGGATATGCTCAAACAATAGACAAATTTGGTAAATGATGAGGATATTGCCACTCGTCAAAGAGCATATTCTGCATTTTATTTGCATAAAATACATTTTGTATAAAATAATAAACCTATATGGAGCATTTTATATATTGTATTTATGTATATTGCACATATATGTACTTTTCTTCTCAAAGACTTACAAAAATACAGTTATATAACAATTTATGTGACAGCCTTTTGTAGAAATTAATGCTTTGTACAAAGATTTTTTAAAGAAGGGTATGCAGATATATGGACTGCAGTTTGAATTAAGACTATCACTCTTGTTTTGTCACAGATTATTTGGCAGTATTCTCTTTAAGAATTTTGAAACCAAAATAAATTTGTTACCCTCTTAATTAACTATTTTTTTCTTTTATTAAGTTAGTAATTTGCTTCTTCATCTCTTTCTTCCTAATGTATTAGAGAACAAGGAACATTCCCTATGCTCTTAAAGATTTGGATATGCCTAGGCTCTCTGTGAAACAGACACTGTGTAAATAGCTACAGAATAAGAGTGTGTGACCAGGGACTGTTTTTTCCATTTTCCTAGAGAAATGAAGGATGATCAATATACAAGCAAGTCACTTCAGAATGACTTCATCTATATTCCAGGAAAAGAATAAATTCAGGAGGAAGGTAGTGAAATGGAATGTCCTGATAATTATTTTTTTAGGATGGTAAATATTTGCACTGTGAATGTTACTGTTTCTCACTTGACTGTGCTCTCATTCACATTTGAACTCCTCTATATACTGTTGTACACTGTTTCCAGTAGTTCCTTCAAAATACAAATGACTGAATATTGGTGATCACAGTGGAGTGTTTAAGTAACAACTCTACAGATATGAATCAAATTCAAATTGGTTTAGCTGCAAACCCTGATTTTAGTGCTTCAAACTCTATTTTAGTGTCTGTAAGGGTCTATCTACTGTAGTGTGATACAGTGTAACTTCATAGCCAAATGAACTGGGAAAGTCAGGAGATAATGAAGGTATTGAAGCAGGCCGTGTCTGCTGGTTATATCAAAGAAGTAACTTCTGTGATATCCTATATGCAGCGAGAGGACTCATTACTGCAGCTGAATCACAGAATGTGTATGAATGGAAGGGACCACAGTCCACCCTCCCTGCTCCGAGTGATCCTAGAGCACCTGGCACAGGGCTGTCACACAATTCTGGAATGTCTCCAGGCAGGGTGACTCCACACCCCCCTCTGGTCAGTCGGTTCCAGTGTATGGTGTCAGCTGCACAGTAAAGAAGTTCTTCCTCATGTTCAGGTGGAACTCCCTGTGCATCTGTTCCTGCCCATTGCCTTTTGTCCTACTGCTCTGCACCGCTGAGCAGAGCCTGGTCCATCCTCTGACACCTCCCTGCAGATTGATATTGATGTGATGAGGTCTCCTCTCAGTCATCTCTTCCTGGCTGAACAGCCCCAGCTCCCTCAGCCTTTCCTGGTCAAATGTTCCAGTCCCTTTTTTGTCTTTGTCAACCTCTGCCAGACCCACTCCAGGAGCTCCCTGTCTGTTTTGTACTGAGGAGCCCAGAACTTGTCATAGCTCTCCAGATGTGCCTCACTGGGGCTGAGTAGTGGGGTAGGATCACTTCTCTCAACTTGGGGCAATGCCCCTCCTGACTGTCACAGCATAATATGAACTCACGTAGTTTGTATGTCTCTCCTCAGCTCCTCAGAAGGAAAAGAATGGATTGAAGTTCAGTTTCTATACCAGTGTTGTGACAAGGTCTCTCTAATCCCCTCCCCACTTTGCAATATTTGTTAACTTTCTTTTCATTTGGTAGATACTCTTTAAATTAGCACACAGTGTTTCTAACAGGTCAGTTAGGTAGGCCACCTGACCACTCAGGTGTAAAAATCTTAGCGGTTTCTGCTGACTGGAGGTTAAATATTAGCCACAACCTAGAAATTCAGTACTCACCTCATTAATCCATTTGAAACCATCTGTCATAAAAAGTTGCAATATGTGACACCACTTTTTTCGCCCTCTGGCATCTGCCAATTGCTTTTAATCTCAGGAAAATGTGTTGTTAAATTCAGTAATTTTGTAGCCATGCTTTTGTCAGTTTAGATATCTTGGCTGATAGTTATTAAAATTGCTTTCATAAAGTAGCTCAATTTGAAATCTCTTCTCTATGACAGTAAACAATTCTTCCTTGGTGTCATTTTTTCTTGTTGGGATGGACTGTTCTGAACAACAGTAGGCACAAAGCTGTTGTCCCTAAGAGATGCTCTGGGGGGGAAAAAAAAGAGCAAAACAAACCCAGCCCATATGGTGCCTTCCTGTGCAAAACATGTTCAGATTCCCACAGTGGTATGGAGTAGGTATGGAAAAAAAAATACCTTAAATATGCTGGAACAATCCCATGCATTGGGTTCCCTTGTGGTCCATTCCTACAGGCATGGATGGGGTGCAGTAAAACAGTAGGAGTTGTGAACCTTTCCTAACGTGCATGGTGAAAGGAGGATTGGGTACTGAAGTACATTCTGTAGTACTGGGGAGAGTAAATCTCTATCTGCTTCCAGGATATAATGTTGTTACAGACTGAATGCCAGCCTTTATGTCTCTAATTGTGGTCAGAAATTCAGCAGCTGATCGTTTTTTTTTACCTATGGTGGTGTTACGAAGATGTAGAATACTTAACTCTCAAAGACTTACTTTTACATTGGTGGAAATAACTGCAGTGAGGAAAGCACTGATACACCATCAAGGCTGCCTGAACAGGGCACACTTAGGCATCACAATACTCCTTGATATGCAGTAGCCTGCTTAGATCCATACTGATCCTTCTGCATAGCTATTAAAATAGTCTTTATTTTTCACCACAATGGGCAAGATGGACTCCTTCACTATTTGAGACATGTTCCTTTGTTACTCTTTCTCATTGTGTGTTGGAGCTCCTTTTTGGTAAGGGAAGGCTTAAGACAATGGCAACCTTCTGAGAAATATTTTTTTAGAGAGCATTAATCAACAGTATTGGTTTTGCTGCAGGTCTTTTATATAGCCTTTTCCAGCACTGCAAAAAAAAAACCTTTATTTTCTTTTGTAAATGGAAAAAGAAAAATATTATTTTTGTTTATATTTTGCCCTCAAATTCCCATGCATATAATTGCAGTAGTAGTTTCCTAATTTCTTGCTTTTTTTTTTGATCTACAAACATCCTGAATATATGCAATCAGAACCCACACTATATCTCACTGTAACTCCAAAATATAATTTCATAGAAATGAAGCAATATTTTAATCCTATGAGATACTTCTATTTTGATGGGATCCCTATTCTTTCAGTTGTATAGCAACTGTATTTGTGTTTAAGTGTAATAATACTGTAGTAAAGCTGAGTGGTTTCACCTCCATTGTCAGGATAATGTTTTGCCATAGTACATCTTATTTATCTTACACTTTGCTAAGGAGTAGTTTTTATTTGGTAATTGATTAACAAACAGGTGTCTTGGTTTAGTAGCCATTGTCTGCTCTTCATTGGGGCTGAGAGAAATTTCCTGCTAGACATGGGTACACTGCTGAGCTGCACAGTGAGAAGGGCAAGTACTGATAAAAAATTTGCAATGAATTGTTTTTGGTTTGTTTTTTTTTTTCTGTCTGAGGTGATAATTGAAGCTTAGCAGTAAAAAAGACCAGATTGACAGTGATTAGTGCAAATTCTCACAGAAACCTATACTCGCTTCAGAAAATTTTACTAGTCTAAATAACTTTCTTGGCTTTTATTTTCCATTGCATCAGATTAATATCTTTATTCTATTTCACGAAACTGAAATACGTACAAAAAAGTAAACAGTTTCTTTTCAGCCAATGACTAGCCATGTTCTTATCAGCCAAGCAAAATACTACCCATTTATGCTTCTATACTTAGTTTTGCACACTACTTCCCTTTCTAAAAATTATTTTTATTTAGGCAAGCAGGCAGAGTGAGTGTTCTGAAATACATCTAACAGACATTACTTTATAAATTAATTTAACACAGTTGTCCCAAATTTTTAAGGACTCTAAGATGGACGTCTCTGATGAAATATTCAGGAGAGATTTGTTGCTCAGTGAAGTTCTCTACTAGTCATTACTGTGTGGTAGCTCTACTGAGACATAAAATATACGATATATGAGATTTTCACTTCAGCTTCACTACTCTTTCTCTAGAGCTTATTTCACACCAGCTTGTGCAGAACCATTTTGAATAAATACCTACTCCTGTGTTTGCATAGCCAATCCATATGAGCATGAATGAGAAGAAATTATTTTTTTTCTGCTGGTTACTGAACTTGTGAGGAGTACTTGTTTCTATCATAATTATTTTCTTTTTTTTTTTTTTGTCTCTCTAGGATTTTAAAGTATTAGTTCAGCAGCTTGTACACATGAGCAAGATGATTTATAGTGTGCACTCTGAATAATTCTGGGCAAATAAATATTCAGATGTCTTTGCAGAAAGGTGTGTCTGAGAGGAAGAGCCAGGTGTAATCCAAAGTGACCACAGGGTATGCAGTTACATGGATGTGTCAGTTGCCTGTTGTCCAATTGGCACACAAAACTTAAATTTTCTATTACAGGTCCAGGATAATTATGCAGCTTCCTGACATGAATGGACTTGGTCAGTCCCAAAGGAGAGCATGTTTGCTGTTGAAATCAAATGCAGTCAGTTGCTCTTGGATTCTGTTATTTTAGGCCGTCACTGAATGCATGGGAGAGAAATTGTCGATAAATCATATAGCTGCCTTCATCTCAGGTCTGTAATAGCAATTACACATGGAAGTACATGAAGCAGAATGATTAATTTTTCTTGTTATGACTCAAACTTCACTCTGAACTTGTGCTGGGGATCGTTTTCCATGAGCTATCTGCAAATGGGAGTCTGGTAAGTAGTTATTTGGGCTGGGATGGCAAAAGTGACCAGCTGTGATGCTAAATGGTAGCATTCCTTTGAGTGATGTTGGCTCTGCAGGCTGGTGTGTCTTAGTTGTGCTGGTATGGTGACCTAGCTAAGATCAGGAGGATTTTTTGCCTTTTGAATGACAGTAGAATATTTCAATTGGAGAGGACCTATAATTAGGATCTTATCTAAATGCCTAGCCAGCTGAGGGCTGACCCAGGGTCAGAGCTTGTTATTAAGGGCATTGTCCAAATTCTTAGATGTTGACAGGCTTGGGGCAGCAACCACCTCTCTAGGGAAACTGAGCCAGTGCAAGACCACCCTTTCAGTAAAAAATGCTCCTTAATGTCCAGTCTAAACCTTCCCTGGCGCAGCTTTTAACCATTGCCATGTGTTCTATGACTGAATACCAGGGAGAAGAGATCAGCACATTCCCCTTCACTTCCCCTCCTCAGGAAGCCATATAGGGCAATGAGGTCACCCCTCAGCCTCCTTTTCTCCAAACTAGACAAACCCAAAGTCCTTTGCTGCTCTCATAGAATGTTCCCCCTTTCCCTTTGTTGCCCTCCTCTGGATGTATTTGAGCACCTTCACATCTTCCTGAAATGGTGGAGCCCAGAGCTGCACACAGAACTCCAGGTGAGTTGGTACCAAAGCTAAATACAGTTGGAGAATGGCCTCTCAACAAACTGAATTGTGTATGGAGAAGAAAACTTTGATTACATCTTTACAACTGCAAAGGAAGGACCTTGCCACTATAGCATCTTATTGCAATGGTTAAGTTACAGGCATATCTAGTCAAACCTCAAGGCCTGGTTAGATATCAGCTCAGACCAGGTTGCTCAGGGCTTTGCTCAGTCCTGAAAACTTCCATGGAGGGAGACGGCACTGAATCCCTGGGGTACCTGCTTTATTACCTGATGGCTTTACAGAGGGAAAGTCCTTCCTCACAACCAGCCTGAACCTCTCTTGTTTCAGTTTATCCCCACCACCTCACACTCTCCTGCTATGCACCAGTGTAAAAGTCCTGGCTCTGTCTCCTCCAGGATCTGCTTGCTGGCCCTGGCAGTTTGCCAGGGAACTGGCAAAGATGTTTGAAGCACTGTTTGTTTATTTCACCTGTGTCTCTCCTGAATGTTACATAGGATGTGAAACAGCATTTGCATTGAAACATCCCTGAGTATTTTTATTTTTAAATCTCAAGCTTTCATAAATTCAGATTTTATGGTAGAAATAAGCATGCAGTATTTTTTTTCTTCCAAGCTCCTGAATGTCTGTGAAAGAAATGAGAAAGAAACAGGGAAAAAACCCAAACCACAACAAACAAGCAAAACCGAACAAAACCAAAACAAATCAAAAGTTAAAAGCTAAGTTTTTATTTTTCTTGGATTTTTAATTCCATTCACACTAACATTCAGTCTGGATGTGAAGTGTACATGAGAGGATGTTGGTAAAATGCTTCTCATAACAGAGGTGTTGTGTTCACAACCAATGAAGTCTTAACATTTCTGCTTCACATTGGATGTACCTGAATATAAGACTTTAAAATTAGGATCTCAAGTAGAGCAAAGTTAGGATTGTTTTGTAGTTATTTCCATTTTAACTCTCTAGATCTGTTTGTTCATCAGTAAAAAATATACAGTCAAATAAGGAATAACACTAATTCCGGTGTTGAAGTTTTTATATCTTTGTTTATAAAGACTGGTAGTGAAAGCAGAGTGAGAGAAATTATTTTATGTCACACACCAGTGGCTGACTTCCTACATCTGTTATTAATGAATTGCAACTGTTTATATCAGTACTGGGTGTGGTATCATGAGTTTTTGAATTTATCTAGTAAATTCAGTATCTGTTGGATGAGTGCGGTATATAGCTTAACATTAACTAAATGAAGATATGAAACTGTGGGAAAGTAAAATAGTGACATATATACACCCTACTCTGATACATTTTAATGTGGATTTGAGCCTTAGATCTTAAGCTTACCCTGCTGCAGAATCTGGCTGATTTGCTCACAACCTTCCCCCCCCACCAAAGTGATACGTGCCCTGTGACCATGTTTACTCAAGAATGTTGAAGTGTGTGCAATAAGTGCAGTAGTCTTTGAACATTTGTGAGTTCAGTGAAAAAACCCTAAAACCCCGAAGTAGAACATTTAAAAAAGATGAACAAATTGTTTTCACACAAGAGCACAGCAGGTGCCTCTCTGTCCACATCTACTAATTCAAATGTTCATGCATGTTTCTGAACACAAAGAACAAGCTGGGCCATCTTTGATTATTTGATTTGTACACAGAAGTTACTCATTGTATACACACACCAAAACACTGGAGCAATGCAAACAAAGAAGATGTGTATCAAACAGCCCTCACCCTCTTAATCATTTCAGTGGAAGTAAAAATGGGGGGCTGAAAGATGGTCTCACTTCTTAGCAGCTGGGCGTAGACCTGGATGCTGATTGTTTAGATGTCCTTGAATGGAGATTTTCCTTCCAGTCTTCAGCTGGCTGCAATTATATTTCTATCATCTTTATTTTTAATATATGCTGATTTTTGATTTTTTAAAAATCTTACTAAATATGAAAGCAGAGGCAAGGAAAAACATCTGCTGTAGAAAATATTCTGAATCACAGTTTAGAGAGCTTATGAATACTGTAGGCTTAACACTTGCACAAAACTGTGTGGGTGGCACACTGTCAAGTGCAGACAGTGGTGGGAGACTCCAGTATGGGAATCTTTTTTTAATGGTTGTGAAAAGATCAAAGAAAAATTATTTGGAGGAAAAAGGCTTGATTTGGAGGGAGAAAATATCATGTGGGACACAAATTAAATTACTGTATGGATTTGGACAGATATGACATGATTAAAAATCCATGGAGTTAATCCACCAAATTTTTAATAGAGCTCATTACCATCATGTGGGAAAATTCCTGCTGAGAACTTTGGGCTGATTAAGTATTAACCTATGGATAGCAGGGATTTGGCTTTTATTTCTAAAATCTATATTTCTCCTGCTATTCAATTAACTAGGAAGGATTAAAAAATTCAGCCATGCTTTTTCTTCACTAATGAACCTACATGCCTATATGAACCTACATGTTTTTGGATGCTGTTGTCATTTTCAGCTCTTTCATTAGTGCCTCTACCTGGCTTTAACGTTGCTATGTCTACCAGCTGGGGCTCTAGCTGGGGCTCAGGATATAACAGAAAGTGAGAAATGGATGATTGGGCTGAACAAAATAAATATGAGTCTGACAGAATGTAGAAGATTGTACTTGTTACCAGAACATTCTTCTGATTTCCAATATAAATGCCAGCTAATATGTGTGTTCCATAGACCTGCCTGCCAAATATGTTGGACTTGGAAAAGAAATTTTCCTGCCAGTTACTGTATACTTAGCCTGCCTGTCATTATCTCTCTCAGCTTGTTTTTTCCTCCAGTGATTGTGCATTTTACAGAAGTACAAAAGACAAGCAATTTAAAAGGCTTTTTGTGTATAAGATACTCTACAGGCAGCTTACCTGCAGGAAATGAAGTGATTTTGTGTGACAATTTTCTTCCCTGCATATAACATTTATGCCACAAAAGTCATGATTGTGGAGATAGAGTTCTTATCTATTTTATTCGCTCTAATTAATTAGAGCGAATAAAAGCATAATTTTGTATATGGTTTAAAGAAAGCCAAGCAATTTTTTAATAAAAACTGTTTCTTTGCAGCAGGGCAGGAAATTGTTTTTTTCTATCCCTATAAATATTCACTATTTAAATATCTTCTTTCCCATAATGAAATATGGGCCCTTTAAAGCATTAATGAACTTATATTGTGGAAAAATGCAGTCAGGGAACTTGAAACATCTAATTGAAATGACTTTGAAATACTGAATTTATTTCTTATCCTCATTTTATATGCTAAGTTTATATGTACAGACATAAAAGAAATTCTAACAAAAAATAGTATTTTCTGTGTTTCAAAAAAGTAGCATAAACTGTTTGGATACCCATAGATATTTTTCCACTTCACTTAATCAAAAAATCAGTTATTGTTTCTTTGTCACATAATGTTGTAGCTTTGAAAATGCCATATTTTTAATTGAAAATATCTAGTCAAACACTTCTCATCTTCCTGCACTACAGACTTCACTTTTATATCCATTTCTGAGCCAATCAATGCTAGATTTGTTTACTGCCATTTAATTAAAAAAATAAAAAGGAGACAATACAGGACCTTTACCACATCTTGAATGATTTCAGGAATCTGAGCAGACCCACTATTTTATTGATCTTTGCAGCAGTTTAGTCACCAAAATATGATTATGAAAACTTCTGTCAAAGCTTTCACATTGACACAGTGCTGAACTATCTTGGACAGATTGTGTCTATGCTGAATACAAAAAACATTTGATGTATTCAAAATAATATAGGGATGATAGGTAATATTCTCTTCAGCAGACAGCAGGGGTGGCCCTACATGCCATGATTTTGCTCATATGAGTAAATGTCCTCTAAAACAACTACTGAGGCACTTCAGTTGCAATGCTAGATGTGTCTCCAGGTCAGCAACGTCCATGATCAGAGCGCCTCATCAGACACACCAGCAAACAGGGGCTGAGCAACAAGGGGATGTCACCTAATGGAATTGCTGGCTGGGCTCTTGGATCTCCACAGACTTCTGGCTTTGTTCAAGGGGAGAGAGATACTGTCCCATCTATCATGTTTGAGGCAGGGGCTCAGGGGCTGAGAATTCCCCACTGTAAAAACTTGCATTTTCCTGTCAGCTGAGAAAGTGTAGGGTGATCTAGTAGAGATAGGACTCCACAGGTGAAATGCACCTGTATGGATTAGCAAGCATCCTGCAGCACGAGACCCTGAGAGCCTTGGGGGCCTTGGCAGCAGGTCACAGGAGAGCAGGGCCATGTGACAGTCCCATGCATGTGAGGTACAACCTGACTGCACTAAGCAGGCAACTTGGGCAGTACAGGAGCAGTTCCTCTTGGCTTTCACTGTAGCTGTTTGTTAGATTAACTACTGCTGTATCTCTTATCTGAGGCACAGACTGGGTCCTGGAGACCTTTGACATGTACCATGAGGTAACCCTTTTTCTCATGATACTGCCTGCAGTGTTTTCTTCTAGGTAACTGCTGGAATTGCTAGTTTAGTTTTTAGATCCTTCCTCGTGGAAACAAAAGAGACAGAATTATAGATGTATTCTTTGTGTGTATTGCATACTAGATACTGTGGCCTGCAAGTCACCTACTCATGGAAGGCCATGCACAAATCAGCTCTAAAGTCTCTGCTAGTTTAATTCAAAAAGTCCATCAGCTGTATAATTTTTTCATCACTTGTTTTCAAATTATGGTACTTCTAAGAAAAGTGAAGCTTCTGATTCTTGCTTAAGCGTTGACTTGAGCACTTAAACATTTTATAGGGGATTGGTTGTGTGAAGTAGGACAGGAAAGCGTGAAATATACCAAATGTGTTCTGCTTCAGAAATTTTTTATGTTTCTGAGGTTCAGTGCTCAGTTTATGTGGCAATGCTGAGTTCTGGCAGTCTCCTCCAGACTCATTTCTCACAGCTCCCTTGGGCACTATGCCATGCTAATGCTGCATTGGTTGTGACAAGGAGATGATTTCTTCAAGAAGTGCTTTTTTGTCTTTGTGGAATAACAGAAGTTATTGTAGATCAGCAATTCACCAGGCTCCATTGACTGTGAATAGGGTATCTAATTTTCAATAGGGTATCTTCAAAATTGACTAAACTAGTATAAGACCTTAAAGGATCCCGGACAGACTGATGTCAAATTTTCTGCCAAAGAATGCTATTAAATCAAAGTTTTGCTGTTTCACATCATAACATGGTTAATGTTTTATAGATGTGATGATTCCTGATCTCCAAGTGGATTAAATTTGTGTCATGGACACCATGGATCAGAAATGTTCCTCCTGGCTTGGAATTAAAACATTAAGGAGAGGATTTAATGTAAATCCTCACTTAAGGGTGTTAAAGATTAAAGTGACTTTTTATTAGCATAAATCTCTCAGTCCCAGTTCCCTGGACCCTCACAGCCGCCCCATAGGTACCTTCTTCCAAGAAACAGCACAGAGAGATTTGCTTAATTCATCAGAACTTGTTGGGAAGGCTGACTGTGAAAAGAAAATCTGCCATGACTTTAGGCTATGTGGTTCCTTGAGCAGGGAATTAGAACCATTGTGCATTTGCTAAGTGCTAGGAAGGTGCTGTAATACTTAAATATTGTAAAATAATTCTAATCTTTCTTTGTTTGATCTTTCCCAAATCATATAATCCTTTTTTTGTTGTTCTTTAGCTGAAGTTCTTTATTATTGAAATTAATGCAAATTCAGGTATCTAAAAAATAACTAAGTATTATTCAATGCTTTTCATAAAATTCAATAGAAGATGTAAGCAACCAGTGCTTTTGAAAATGAAATTATGCTTCATGAGAATTGGTAGCTAAAATGTAATATCTTTAGTTGCACCATGAATCCAAGCTGTATATTTAAATAGAGGCTGGGTGTCTGTGTGGCATTTGTGCTTTACAATTTTGGCCTCACAGCCAAAAACCTGGGTCTGAAAATGTGGAGAGTGTTCTTGTCTGGGAAACTAGGCTCAGCTTAGAAGCCCACTTCCAGATATTTAACTATGTTATCAGAGCTTTGGTACAAAGTTGTATCAGTATTAAAACAACATTAATGAGACTGAAATGTAAAAGAATATTATCATTCCACCCCACAGAGAAGTGTAGTATAGTCATGGCCATCTTATGGCAAGGTAGTACGCTGAAATAGGAGTGTCATTGCTACAATCCCATTTATGGTTAGTTTAAATGTGCATTTATTCCTGACTTAAGGCACCAAGGGTAATATACACCCACCCCCCACCCCCCCCAGAGCATTTGCTAGTATTTGCAGAAGCCTCAAATATTATTTTCAATTATAGACTAAAAGAGAGTAATGGTTTTTCTTTTATTCTGATCAAAATCAGCATCTCTGTATTAGCTTATGTATCCTAGTATGTATTAGATGTATCTGTTAATGAAAAATAAGGCTTCAGGACTTTTAGCTGGCCTAAATGTTGTGGATTTTCATCTTTCTGATATATCTAAATTGCCCTCTCCACTTTTTACTTATATTACTTATAACATTCTTTACATATGTAGCTGGTGAAACTCTGTTGAAAGATAGCAGTGGTAAGTGAAATCATTGATAGATTGGTGGCTTTTTAGGGCAGTATTTTTTTCCTAGAGAAGTGAGATTAAAACCTTGGCTTTTAAGTGCCCAAGTACTCTCTTCAACCTTGCACCTAAGACTGGGCTTATCTTATTCATTATGTTAATGCTCCTGCTTCTTCTAAAAATAAATGTTATTAAAGTCACGATCAGAATTTTTATTCCCTTCACAGAGAGAATTTTGGAGTTGCTCCATCCATTGTGCTAAAGAGAGTGTTATACATCCCAAACACAATTATATTTTAGGATCTGGTACTTTGTCTGTGACAACTAGATGGAGGACAGCACACATTCTTAGTTTAGAAATTTTTAAAATTTTATTAGGAGGATCCTGTGCCCTTTGGCTCCTGCTGGAGGCCTCCTGTTAGTTCTTTTGTGGGCAGAGAACCAGAGCAAAACCACTGTAGCTTAATACTGATGTTGAATAGCTTGGCTGTTAATTACATGTACCTTTTCACAGTGACTTTGATGGAAATAATCAAGGTTCTTTAGACAGGCCAACCTCATAAAATATTACTTTAGGTCTGATCACTCCTGTGGTTGTGGAGAAGGAAAAACACATTTCAGGCTCACAAAAGCAGAAGAGAAAATGTCGGTTTTCTTGGAGTTCTGGCTTTTCAAATGAATTTGAGAAAAGTTGTGTACTGTAAAGAATTCTGTTTTAATTGGCTCTAAACATTAAGGGTTTCTTAAAATTATGTTTCCTTCTCTGTAAGACATTTTAACAACACCAAATGATTTTAAAAAATAATAATTTTAGGCTCTGTCATTATGGATGGGTGGATGGATGACTATCTGTCATTGCCTATGACAGGCACCTACTCTTACCGAGCTGTCAGCCTTGTGCTTTTAGATTATTGTTTGCAGGAAAGACTGCAGTTGTTAGTGAGCTCCTACTGTGGAAGGCTGAAGAGAAGGTATCAAAGATCTCTATCAGCAAAGCTCAGGTTTCATATGACAGGGTACTAAAGAACTGTGTGCTCAAAGTACTGGACACAATTTTGAATGCTAATTTTTGGAGAGGAATATCAAAGTACTGAAAGCTTTGGTGTTCCCACAGACTTTGCATCTGGTTTCCTAACATGTAATTTTTGCAGTCATTTGTGAAAATTTTATACAAAATCTGTGTTAGTTAGTTGCTGGCTTTTGTGGAAGCCACAAAAGCCAGTGAAAGGACCTGTACAAATTGTAGGAAAAAGGAGAATCACTTACCTAGCTGTTTAGAGTCTGTGCATTTTAATTATTATTACTTCCTCGTTTTGGCAATACACGGAACACTGGTGGCATAGAAAGTTATAATTGGATTTTTTTTAAATGTAAATCACCTTACAGCTGAATGTCGGTTATCAGCAGCTAAATCCTGTGCAGTATGGTTTCTTGTCAACTGTGTAAATTCTTAATTTTAGATGACATACTGTAGCTTAATGACCACATGTGATTAACTCTCATGCTCTGACAAAGGAGAGTGGACAACAGACTGTAGCAGTTCAAAATGCTCAAATCACACCTGCACTTTCATTTTTCAAGGCAAAAATCAGCAGGGAGAGGTGTCTAAATGATGTGCAATACTCTTCTGGTCCTGATTTTCCATGCTGCTGTAATTGAAGATACTCAAGAGTTTTACTACTGATGGAAGAAAATTCTATCTATGAATCATTTTCTGGTTTATGCCTGACTACCTCAGTATATATTTTCACAGCATCCTGTTTATACCTGTATGTGGGCCCTAGCCTGTCCTTCGTGATTGAGATCCATGGAAATATATTATGGAATCTATGTGAGCTTCTGGAAGTGCTTAAACAGCTTTATAAATTGCATTTCATGCATAAATTACCCGTCTGGTCTGCCAGAGAAATATCTCACCTTACTGCATGGTTTATTTAGATCTAAACAGAATATGTGTTATTCTAACTGTAAAGGAGGAACACAAGAAATTACCCCAAGAAAATGATAAAAAAGTTTTCAGTGAACCTCCCCCTCTTCCCCACCTGCAATATATTAAAATTGTTGTCTTGGGAGTTTTTTGTTATACATAATGTTGGTGACCAGCATGAGTTAAAATTTATTAAATTTTTTTTGCAAAAGAAAGAAGTGTTTAGAATAGTTTTGTCTGAAGTTTTGAGTGAATTGAGTGTGACATTAACTGTTGGAAAGCAAGACGAAATGTAGTATGCTGAAGAGAAAGAGGCAGAGTTCTTTATTTTCACATTATGGTGTGGGAATATTTTGCTAGGAAGTGGGAACCCCAAATCATGGCTGGTTCCTTGTCTTGAATGACAACCCATCTAAAAACAGTGTTCTGGAAATTATGGTTCTGACTCCTGTAATCAGCATTACCAGCATAAGCAAGGGGTTAGGATGAACCTAGTGGCCATGAAGATGGAATAGACGGACAGAGAAGTAAAAGAAGTCCAGGACAGAAACCTTTTCAGCAGTTGTATGAGGCTGATGTCTTACTTTGGTTTTTCTGTTATGTAGAGGACAAAGCAAATGTGATTTCAATCAATCCATTGTGAAAACACAAAGTATTTTTATCATTATTGAATTACAGTTAGAAACCACTTTAATCATAACTAAGATCAATTAAAAGATGATAAATGTTGAGTTTTATAGTTATAACTGCAGAAATTAGTCTTATGACAGATGTGACTTTAAGGTACAAACCTAAGATGAAAATACTAAGAGTCTCATTAAATTGTTGCCATGTGCCATCAATTCTGAAACATCTTCAAAAATTAAAAGGAAGAAAGAGGGCATAAATAACATTGGTGCAGGACATGTTGCCCCACTGAAGTCAGTATTCTGCACTGACAATAGCTAATAGTGATTATGTCAGCTAGAGCAAGGTAGAAGGTTACTAGAAGGTTACTTCTGTAAGAACACTAAATCTGCGTATCTTTGTATGTTCTCTTTGTAACACTTTTTTTTGTTTGTTTTGTTTGTTTCATTTTCTTTATACAAAGATCCCTACAGGGTTGCTGCAAATACATTCGGAAATTCCTGCTTTTAGCAGTCTTGGATCTGAGCAGGAGTCTGGAGGATTTTGTGTCCATTACCTTCCCTACCTTCCATCCAATTTTAAGGATCTGTGGGTAACCCCGAAAACCTATTTTCCTTTTCTGTCCTCTCCCCTTATTTCTAGTTTTTTTTTTTCATTAGGGATGTCAAAAAGGTTAAAGCTGAATCTGTAGGTTGTCCTGCATTGTGGTTGGTATAAGGCCTGTGCTGGGCATGCACCACATCCTCCTAATGGTGAATTCACATGCATCCCCCCACAGTGCAGTCTGTGTTAATCTCTGTTACTAAGTGTAATTTTGTTGACACATTGTCATGAACAATGAAGGTATTAGTTGGTTTATTTTAGAAGGATGTTTGGAACAAGTGATATGTGCTATAAATCTGTGATTAGGACAGTTTTTGAGATTTTCAGGCACATTAATGTTTTCCTAATAGAACTGATAGGATTCCTGTCAAATCTGTCTAATTTAGAAAAAATTCCCTAATAGAGAAATACTAGACAAGATTTAGAAAGATTTGTTTTGTTTTTGTAGCAAAAATTGCTCTGTTTCTTCAATATGTATAAGTTTTATATGTTTACAATTCTAGAAATGGACAGATTATATTTGCTTTTAATCTAGTTTATGCTTTGATCATTTTTTGTCTTTTAAACAGTAACTGGTTGAAGTAATTTTCTTGTAAATCCTTAACTTTTCAGGCACTCAGCTGCTTTTAATATTGTGTTGCTGCTTCAAATGAGTCATAAAAGTCACCCTTTCAGTGTTTTGTATTTCCCAACTTGCCTTTTAGAGGCTTTCTGCAGGAGAATCTGTAAACAAGGTCTCATCTAGAAATATAAAAGGGAAGTTAACATTAATATTTTGATGTAAACCTAAAGGAGTCTGCATTTTTAGCCATTAGGAAACAAGCAGAAATAAAATGTCTGCTTTGCTGCTTTTGCTAGTTTCTTTCTTTTGGGTGCCTCGCAATTGCACTTTGAAGTGGAAGTTATTGCAAGAGTAACAAGATTCATCAGATTTATCACAAAATGTCTGTATGAATTTGTGAATCTGGAACTGACATGGATGTAAAGAACAAAACCAGAAATATGGCTTTATGCCATACTTGTCTATGGAGAGGTATGATGAGACATTTAAGGACAGCTGTTTTATGAAGCCTTAATGTATTCATAGCGGCAGCTGCAGTTTTCTTAGAGGAGAATAGCAAGAATGGATGAGCAGCAGAGCTGTATGCTTTAAAGAAGAAAGGTTTTATCCATGACCAAATTGTAGATGATAATAAATTGCATAAAAAACGTAAGAAATTTGCAGAGCAAATGTTTTTGTGAGAGTTCAAATCAGATACTTGTTAAAGTATCTGGTTTAGGAAATCACAGTCCTTTAACATGGCTGCACTAAACCCAGTTTGCAACAGGCCACAAAGGTGTTGTTTGAGAACCCTCTGAACCATGAACTGTCAAGCAGTTGAGATTTTTCTTACATCATTGTATTGATATTTCTGCTTGGTCTTCCATATCCTGAGATATTTTTCTCCATCAAGCCATTCTAGTACTGATTCTTGTAGCAATTTTTATTTTCCCTTTGAAGTTCCAGTCAGTCCTGATTATAAGATATGCAAGCACACAGGACTATTTAAAATAAATTATTATCAAAGAACTAGAGGGATGTCAGGAAATCTGAATATGATACATTAGATGTGTGTGAAGTGTACCAGCCATAGCTGATGGCAAGGATTAGAGTTTCATAGGCTTTGTTTTAGTGAGTTACAAGATTGAGAATGCTGAGGAGTGGTGGTGAGTCCTGGATTTACAGGAATGCTGAGTCGTGTCTGTCTCTCGTAATAGGCAGCTGGTAATCACAAACACTGGGGGTGCTTTATTGCCAGGCTTACATTTCAATCAAAGCATCCAGAAAAAAATGTTGGTACAGTTGTAGGAGGGTACATTTTATTTGCTGTTTTTGTATTGTGCTGTTTGTAACTCAGAAATCCTTGGTGATATAATTATTTCAGTCTGCAGGTGGATGTGCAGCCATCTGTCTGTCCTGCCACCAGCCAGGTTACTGCTACAGTGCTACCTAGAAAGCATTTTTCAGTGAGAAACCAGTGCCCTTCTCAAAAGAAATCAGCTCTTTTTCCTCAGATTTTGTGAACATACAAGAGATATTTTCATCATCAGGTGAGCTCCTTGGCAGAGGCAAAGCTACTCCAACTCTGACTGTACTTTTGCTTTGATCTCAGCCAGAAATCTGCTTTTATCAGGTTCAGTAAGCCTTCTTTTGCCACTATACTGCACTGTAGGATTTAAAAAAAAACATTTGGAGAATAAAACCTGGGTATCATGGGATTTTCTCCTTTTTCTGATAAGCCACCTTTCCAGAGTGGAATCTGGACAGCTGCTGCCATTTGGGTTCGTTGACATATTCAGTAGCTGTACTTGCATTTAGTGTAGTAAAAGTCTGCAAGATGCTTGAACATCATTTAAACTGAGCTCAGGTTTGAAATAATGGAGATTATATATATAAAATAATACCTAAAAATAATAATACATGAGTAACAAGAAAGGTAGCAAATATGTGAACTCTAAACTACAATTGGGAATGTATGCATTTTGAATCAATTCTTCTCTGACCATTGTTTTTCTAAGAAGTTTTTACTAGAGAAATTAACTCCGTTCTTACTGAAGCAACAAATGAGCTGTTAATGGAATCATTCAAGCCAGAGGTTTGCTGTTTTAGTCCTGATGCCATTCCAAGGGAACTTTTTAAGGTAAATGTTGCTATTCTGTGCTCTACAGCATGATAGTAGACCGCCTACTTCAACAAAATGCTTCAGAATAACTCTCAAGATTAATTCTGTTTATGTCTTATAAATAAAACATAGAAGTGTCACTGCTATACTCATTCACATGTCAAAAACATCAAAACCAAAGGTGTGCATTTTCTTTTTTAATATGCCTTGAAGTGAAGATGGCATATTAACTTTCCTTGTGACAATGGCAGACCTTGGTGTCTGCCATCAAGGCCACTCTTTCCTTGGCTTCAGCATATAAGTTAAAGTACAGAAGTCACTTGAAAGAAAGGTAATGTGGTGGACCTATGTTGTTCAGCTGAAATCTGAACCAAGAACGAAAAATGAGTAAAATGAATAGCCATTAAAAATCACTGATTATCACCTATATTGTGAGACTGTCCCATTTCAGAAAAAAAAGCATGAATAATATTTTAGATAAAATAATGCTCAGCTGCCAGGTAGTTGCTTTGGTGAGAATTAATCTTTTGCTCTTTTGAAGGAGGATGTAAACATTAAGATTTTTTTAGTTGAGGAGCAATAATACAAGCAGGGAGCCTTCCTGCCATCACTGGGTAAGAATGGATATTGTGGGAGAGATGTATTATACCAATACCAGTGTGAAGTTGTGGGTGAAGTGAGGAAATAAGCTCGAGTTTGGTGATAAAATTAACTAATGTAGGATGGAGATGTCAAGTCTGGAGTCATTGTACTTCTCTGTAAATAATTTAGTCCTGAAGTAATGTCTTCTGTCTGAAAATAGCTATTTGGCCATTTTATAGCAGTAGACTAACGTTTTCAGAAATAGAGAACTTTGGAGTGGTAGGTGACTCTATGCTCCTTACGAATGTGTATGTCTGCTGAAATTAGACTATCTAGACTCTTAATGAAATGTATCTTGAATAATTTTCCACCTTTTACTTTCTCTCAAAAGAGTTTAAAAACATAAGATGGAAGAGTTGCTGTGATAGAACAGATGAAGTTTTAGTTATGTAAAGCTGACTCAAGTTACGAGCTCTTATGCTGAGGAAGGAATCATGGCAGTACAGGCTGGGGACCCCTTGTAGGCTACTGGTGCCCAATTGTTGAGTCTTGCTCACCACACACACAGAGCCCTGCATGAGGACATTCACACCATTGAAAAAAAATTCTAGGAGTCTTATATTGGTTGTGGTTTATAACCAGAGATGTTATAAGCTTTATTTTATCAGAATAAAGCTTTTGCTGTTGAAGGACTGCTTTACTTTTGATTTATTTTCTTCAGTGTAATTTGATCCTGTTCTCATTTTATTTCAGTGGCTTTAGATCAGGCCGTATCACTAATTTCAGTTCCATTCGGTTTCCCTGGTAACATTTTATTTTTAGCATCATTATGCTTCAGAGATCTGTCATGGAGGGTTCATTTTAATTTTATTTTATATGTTTCATTTCATGGCAAAATGGTAAAGCCCCTAAACCCTAGTCTGTTCCACAAAATGTCTATAAATATAGAAAAAAAAAGTGACCATCTTATATGGTTAAAATTTTTATTACTTTGCAGCTACCTCTCCCCATGGATCCTGTGGAAGATTTTCAGGATGCAGGCTGTTAGATATTCATGCATTTTTAAATCTTTTGAAAATCATTACCCCTTTCTGCACTAGAGATGTGTTATTCTGATTTTTCAGATCTACAACCACAGCAGGCCCCAAACTCTCAGCAGCACAGTGATTATAAAATAATTGGTCTGGCTGAAAAGGAGGAATACTTCTCTCAATCCTCTTCAGTACTAGTCACCTCCTCTGCAAATTGTCTGGACAGAAGTAAAGGAGCTGTGGAGATTGTATCTGTTTCCACTTCTAGGTTCTGTTTAATGCCATGTACTCATATAGCCACCCGAGTGCCTTGCCTAGAAATTTCTTCAGTCTCTGTTAGGAATGTGACTGGCTGACATTCTTGGTTTGGAGTCTCCAGTAATGATTGCATAACAGGATTATAGTTGGAGGTTTCAGGGTTCTTTTTTCCTTTTTCCTTCAACATTACTTGCTTGTCCTTTTGACAAAAAATGACTCTGACTTAAAGAACAAATGTAGCAGTTGGTAAGAAATTATGTATACTCATTTAAGTAACTAATGTTTATTCCTTTTAACCCTACCTGAGACACTGGCCAACCACCTTGACAAAAAGCATTGCTTGAGAACTTAGGCTGAATTTCGTGGGAATGAAAATAACTCTGCTAAACATTAATTGAGTGAAAAATTATTAAAACCACACAAATTATTAAAGCAAACTACAACACTCTCAGTGCAATATCAATATGATCTACAGAATTCAGTGATACTACTTCACTGGAAAATAAAAAAAAAGTAAAGTAGTATTTTAAAACTGTCAGTGTTTTTCACAGTAGTTTGGATTTAGAGTGCTATTAGCCCATTAACAGATCAAGGACTTTCTGTCTTTTACTCAAGCTGCATAGGAAAGATGATCTGTGAGAATTTATCAGCAGATAAATAATTATGTATCCTCTTATAGAAGCTCCCATTTAATTGTCAAGCAAGTTCTCTCCTAGGGATGGATTATAATATGAACACTCCATGGAGTGATGAAAGCCTTCCCATACCTCAGGCTTTGTAATTTCCTTTTAGCTGAAATAATTTCCATAATAAGACATAGGGTCTAAAAAGCTTTAATGAAGGTCCTGTGCAATTCAGAAGATGCCTTGGTTACAAGCAGATGCCTCTATTTTCTGGCAATCCTGAAATCAGGGCTCTTCTAGAAATGAAAAAGAACCCAAAATTTTCACAGTTGCTAGGGAAAAGGGGAGAGAGAAATAATCCTTCTCTTCCTTAAAGGAATGGCCAGTTCATGTCATAAAGTGTGTCATTCTCAGTATTTTTAGCTCTGTATCTTCATCTGTCCAAACAATCTTGACAATCTGATCTAAAATAGTCTGTCAGGACTTAGATGTTAATTGGGCCAATAAGATCTCATCACTATCTCTTGAGAGATGAGGTAAAACAATGACAAAGTTGCCAGTTATGGCTTTTGGCTCATCCCAGCTGCCATGCCTATGGGTAGTGCTAATGGCAGTTGATGGATTCCTTCCTGCCAGATTTGCTTGTTTTCTTCACACAGACACATTTTTTCACCTCTTGCAGTGAGCAGGAGTGAAAGGCTTTTTAAAGAAGGAATTACTGGAGTTTACATAGTCCAAACGCTCATAAAAATTGCCTGTCAGTCAATTGAATTTGATAGGCAGGAAAGACAGAATGGTGAGAAATAGGGTTAGGACATTTGTGAGGTTCCAGCTAGAACATTTCTCAGTTCACAGTTTTCAATTTTTACACTAAGGGGAGAGCTGAAGTGCTGCTGTCTTTGTTTGTTGGTGTGGGTTAATAATTAGCATCAAATGCTTGATTTGATGACTTTGTTATTGCTGATTATTTGATCTGTTTTGGAAGACATTCCTGTTTTGAAAGCTAAGTGCGATGGTGTGGGAATTGGAAGCATACACAGTACCATAACTCATTGGCTTCCCCTCCTGTTCATATTCTGTCCATATTCTTGTCCATGCTAGTGAATCATTGACCCTGCTGCTATAAAGCTGATTCTCCAGCTTTATCATTTCCCAGGCTCTTTACTGCTAACAATTTTCAAAACCCAAAGCCTCACACAGGCTACTTATGCTGGACCAAAGACAGGCAGGGCTGAACTCAGCCCATTTGAATCCACATTCTACAATAAGAATTCTACACAATCATACTAAGGATAGTGCAATGGGTTTATTACTGGCAGTTATCAACTAATTCTGGCAATTTCAAGGGAATATTTCTTTCTATTTTAAAAAATTGTTTAGAAAATAATTTCATCTGCCTATCAATGTATCCATGTGTAGGCCGTATTTTGCCATTATGATTGCTTATCTGGGCAGAGCTGTAAGTTGTAGCAACAGCTGGAAGATTTCCTGCTAGTTTTCAAACACACAAGGTTATTTAATCTTCACAGTTTACATTTCCTCAAGATTGATTTGGTTCCAGTGGACTTCAGATGCTGAAAAGACTGAGTGATTATGGTAGCTAACACACAGAGTTCCAGAAATTTTTAACATTCACTTTGACAGCTAAAGTGTGGAGGGATAGAATGTAAGAAAATAAAGATAGTGCAGAAGGGAATCTCACACCTGAGGAGCTGCAGCTGTACTAACTACAAAGATTAGGAACAGGCCTGCCCTTAACAACCCTCAGCTGTGTCCAATAAGAAGACAAGTCCTACAAAAGAGTGGGTTAGGTGGTTGAGGGGAGAGTTGGAGTTTGTTGGCTGAGCTGTGGAGGGAGATGGAGTTTGTGGGCTGGGCTGTAAAGAAGAAGGAGTCAGTGCTGTGATGAGCTGCCCATGAGAAATCACCAAGAAGTTATAGAACCTTTGCAATAAGATGGCAACACTAAAGGATCTTGTTTATTGTAACTGACTCTTCACTATCCCAAGAACCACTAGGTTTTATTTTTTTTTAAGGTGATGTACATCCTAGTTTGAAAAGAAGCAGCACACAAGATGCAAATCTTCTGTCCTTTTCTCTCATCTTCTTAGTAAGCACTCATTACTCTGATATATACTAAGCACTCTCAAGGAGTAAAAACAAGGCCAACCTGAATAGAAGTGTTTTTTTCTTAAGGCTCCTTTCAGGCACTTGTAGTAGAGGACATAGACTTGAACTTTGTGTTTAGTAGAGACAACATAATCAACTAGATGCTCAGTGAAACTTCTAAAATACATATTTGGAAAGCATATGCTAAAAAGACATAAAGCACTTTCAACACTTAAATGTTTAAGTGAGAGATCTGTGATGTTCATATCCAGAAGCTTCTGCTTTCATAGGTTGCTCTATGGTATTGGCACCAGAGACATATAAATATTGCAAATATATGAATTTCTGGATTCATAGCACCTCAATTCAATTGAATTTCCACTTCTGGAAAAAATGAAGGATCTATTAATTAATGCAGGAAACAATTACTGCAGTTTGCATAAGGTCAATTCATACTTTTTAGTAGAAAGCAGCATTACTGTGCAAGCTGCTGCCACAGAGTACCATTATGCAGTGAAAACCATGTAGGAGTGCATTTAAATGGAGCACTTTATTTTTGTCTCACGGAAGAGAGAAAAATCTGAATAAATTTCCAACATACAAATTTTTTCCTATTTAGATGATGACATCAGAATTCAACCAGGAACTGGCAGCACTCAGTAAAAATTAATACAGCTGCAGGAGACTATGGCATCTACCAAATGTCATCCTTGTGCCCTAAATGTAATACACATAACAGATATTACATCTCTGCCTGTAATTTATTATATGACTACTTTGTTTTATGTAGTCCTATCTTTTAAGAAGTGAGAATCATGTGGACTCAGAACTTAATTTATCAGTGCTAAACTCTCTTTGGATAATCCAAAGCTCCATGTTGCCATAATTTAAAAGCAGAAATACATTTTCACTTTTCTAGAGAATTATGAATAATGAGATACTGACTACAGAGAAATACATTTCAGCTGTTGTCATTATATTTTTTTTCTAAAAGTAAACTTTAAAATCCTGTTTCTGCAGTGATTTAGAGAGCAGCTTATTTTTATTTGTTAAAAATGCTCATTGATTCCACATAAAGCAGTTGCACTGTAGGTGAAACGGGCTTGGTTAAGTCTCTACAAGGCTGGAGCAAGACTGGGTGTAATAGAAGATGGAATGGGCACTCTTGTAGTGGATGGTTCTGGCAGTTGGATTCCTTATGAAAAAGAAAGTATCATCAACTGGAATGGGAGGGATGGATTTAGAAATATAGAATTTCAGCTTCATTTGTTAGCAAATAGGAACAAACACTGCAATAGGAAAGCACTCTATAACTGCTGTAGGAGCAATGTCTGGATAAGAAATGAACAATCAGGCACTATAGCTTTTTTCATTTTTCTGAGAATGCAAAGCACTATGAACACCACATTAAAGCTTCTGAATTATATTTATCCCTTAATTTTTTAGTTTTTCATCTCCAGTTTTCCACTAGCTATTAAGTCCTGGTAGAAACTATGCTAAGCCTGTGCAGCCACATTATGTTATAAAAAATAACTGATCATCATTTATCTGTTTCAGGTTTTAAATTCTGATTGAACAAAGCAAGTTAGACGCAGTCCCTGGTATACTGCTGATCCATGGTTTTTCCTCAGTGTAGCAGTGATGCAGCACATCTAGCAGCTACTTCTGTTTCTATGGCAGCAGATCTCTTGCTGTGTCTCTCTACAGGTTTTCCTTTATAACAACAGACTGTTTATGCAGTCTAACATGGTTTTATGGCATACAACTGATCCTGTCCAACTCACCAGTCTTGCTGCAACTCCACTCAGTGAGCTTCACTGGTAATATGCTCCTTCAGAGGTTCTCAAGTATTTGGTTGTGTTAGCTGCATGTCCAGTGCTAGTTTAGCTACTCTTGTTGTAATCTTCAAAAATTTTGATCTTGAGTATCATAAAGTATCCATGTAGTTTCTGTATCACTTGACAGGTTAAGATCTACTCTCACCAGTTCCTCTGGTCCCTCACTCTTGTCAATGACAAGAGCTCAGGGCTTTATAAACTGGGCACATTTTGTATATGAGGAAAATAATTGTGCTGCAGTGACCCAGTCTTCATTTATTTGATGAATAAGTGAAGAGGAATTAAGAAAGCACTGATTGTACTAATTAGCTGCCTATACTGCTTGATAAAAATCACATGCAAAATTTAAAATTATGATTTTATTCTTTCAGTGCTGCTTACTCCTCCCTTTTGTATAGCATCTTCAACTTGCACAAAGGCCCAGGCACACTTGGGAAAGCTTCTCAGAGTCAGTTTGCTGTGCTGCCATGCATTGCATGCTACTCTCTGTGGTTCTTAATTAGGCCATTGGCAATGTCAGTGCATGTCTCAGCTACAGCTGTGTCTTCCACCCCAGGCACCTGGGCCCTGCTGTTGCTGTTTCAGGGTGTCTCAAGACAGGCTTGGAGACAGTCTTTGCTGTTTGCTTACCATGGCACCTGTGTGCCTTCTAGGTAAGACTGCTTGTCAGAGTGTGCTGTGACATCTAAGGACTTTCACTTCCTTTGCTAACAAAGGGTGTATGACACCTGCTGACTCCTGCATCCTAACTTCTTCCACTGAGGAGAGCCTGTCCTCTCAGGTTTGCCCCTGACGTATGCCCTGTTCTCATTCACAAATCCAAGGCTGTCCTCACCATGTCTGGCAGCACTACCCAAAACTAACAAGGTGGCTTAGGGGAATTAGGGGCTTAGCAATGTAGCAGGTGCTGCAGAATGATTGAGCAGGCACATCCTCACATGGCTTGAAGATCCCAATTCACTTAGAGTTTTTTTGTAAAATGTTTTTAGGTTAGAGAAAAGCTTGTTTGGACACAGTTCCTTATAAATTCTTACCACTGTGCAAAGTCTCAAGGCTTCTCACTGATGAGCACTTTTACACATCATGAGATACCTAATGAAAAATAAATTAATTAATTTGGGGGGAGTGAGACTTTGCTTCACCACAGAGATAAACAAACATCAATGAGGAATTTTATCTTTATTTCATGATGTTAGCACAATAAACTCACACAGTAGCATTGATCTGTACTTATTTAACAAAATACATTTATAGCAATTTACAAATTATTTTCCATTTGAAAACATGGCATAACATTTTATTAAACACAATACTTTATATAGAGAATTCTCATTAAAAACATATTTTATTTTTAAGTATTTTCTTTTCTCAGTAAAGCACAGCCTAACAAAGAAAATCGTGCCTGTTAGCAAGTAAGAAAATCAGAACACTAAGAAGATGTCACCTGTCAATTGATTTGATTAATTTTAAATTAAGGTACCAGTGGAATGTAAACAAAGAGTAATTTTACAAAAGGCTCCTTATCAAATATACATGCAGAGGTCTGAGTTCCAATGTATATATTATTACATTTCTGCTCTCTAACGTAATATAATTTGATAAGCCATTATTAAAAACAGTAGCCTTTGGCACTTTGAGTAAAAAAGAATATATCAATATTTATGTATAGAACATAATTTCAATGATTACACAAGAACTTTAAAATCTTTTCTTAAGAAATAGGAAACTTTAGGAAAAATATCACACTGCACTTGAAATAGTGCAGCAAGTTTTAGTGTAATAAAAGCAACATATATGCCAATATATATCTGACTAAAACCAAGGAATAAAGAACAAACGCTCCCACTAGGAATCCTGCTGTTTCCAAAACAGCTAAATTGCCAGAGGGAACGTTTTCTAATCTTTGCTTTATTGCCATTATTCTCCATTTCAATTTTCCTTTATTTCCAGGTTCATCTACTTACGTTCTTTTCCCCTGCACTTACAAACTAACAAATGATTGCATCTTATTTCCCTGCACTGATAGGCCAACAGTGTTTGTGTCTCACCCATTCCTTTAAAGCTAATCCTACCTCCTTTACCCTGTACCTAGACTAAACTAAAGCCAAAGGGTTTTGTCCATGACAGTCCAAGTGTTTTTAATTCCTAGGAATCTTGTACAAAATTTCATATTAAACACCAAGGACTAAAGATACATCCTCTTGAAAAGAAAAAACAAATCCTTACTTGTAAATACTAGCATCTGAACTTATTTCTAAAAAAATTTTTTTTTTCTCCTGGTATCGATGATTATTTTTCCCAGCTGATGTGCCTTAAAATGTGTCTTCAACATACAGTGCCTTTAACATACACAATATGCTGCAACCCTACTGGGTAGCTTCTTACATGCAACCTGCAGAATACTCTCTCCCAATCATCCTAAGTGTGATGGGGTCATCTTGTATCAATAACAGAAAGAGTGTGGTGATTTCCTTAAGGACTGACACTCTTCCACAGCACTGGGTGATGGGCAGGTGAGGGAAGCACAGCTTGGCACAGTTGGCATGACAGCAAGCATTCAGCTAAGCCTGGAGCACCTGTAAAACTGGGAAGTACACATAAAGCTTTCCATTGACTCACAAACACCATCCTCATACTTGTGAAATTACTTAGGTTTGGGGTTGGGTTTGGGATTTTATTTTGGTTTGGAGGTCTTTTTTTTTGGGTTTTTGTTTTGTTGTTTGGTTTTATGTTGTTGTTGGGTTTTTTTGGTTTTTTTTTGGTCTATGTTTGTGTTGTGCTGTTTATCTTCTTGAATAGGATGATTCTTCCTTCTACCTCCTACTTGCCTGGGGTAGAGTGGGCTTTTCCTTAGAGTTCTGTGGGGTAGGGTCTGTAGACATGTTCTGACTATAGAGAATGTATCTGGTTCTCTGATGCCCTAAATGAGAAGAGGACTTAGACCAAAACACTTCTCTCAAGAAGCCAGATAACAGACCTGACCTTCTTATTCAGGGAGAGGACTGCTAAGCCATTCCCTTCCCCTGCTAGCAGGGAAGCTGCCAGGTGTCAGAGTAGCTCTCAGGTAGAAATAGAAGAGAATGAAGAGCTGCAGTGGGTGAGCACTGCCCCTGGCTTCCTTCAGGGTTTAAGTCAGAGCCAAATGAAATGAGGCATTTCTTCTAGCAGGCCCATTATAGGACATACTATGCTTATTCCTTTCAGAGCTTATACTTCCAACAATTTTTGGCAATGGAGGTTTTTAGCAGGCAAGTTTTTTCATTATATCCAAAGCTCAGTTTACTAAAATAATTCATGTTTTCTCAGGTGCAGAGACCTTTCATAATCTTATGTGGCAGTGGTGGGAAAAATACCATGCTTAAGAAGGCTCTGGAGGGTGTCTCAAGGGAGGTAAACTGTAGTAGTGGCACAATGCAACACTTGTTCAGTGATTCTGTAATACCAAGGCATTCCATTCTTTAAAGTGAAGCACAAATCCCCTGTGTGATGGTGATTGGGGTGAAACTTGTGATTGTTCTCGTGGCATACTAAGCAAGTGAGGTGGATGACTGCTTCTAAGTGTGAGCTATGATATTAATTCCTCTCTCCTTGGAAGCTGGTCAGGAAAGTTGCCATCTATTTTTATTTACTCATGGCTCACCTTTCATATTTGCACATCTTGCAGTTATTGGTTTCCTGCATTATTTGTTTAAAAACTAATAGAAAAATGGAAGGGTCGCTGAAGGACAGAATAAGAAGTCTAAAAATGTAAAATCTGAATCACTTGTAGTACTTGATAAGACCCCTTAAAAATGTAATTTAAAACAATTCTACGAGTTAGCCCACTAAGAAGCAGCCTCTTCATTAGTAGCACCTGTTCTTAAACAAAAGTTGAGCAGTAGCAGCAAAACTATTCAAAATAGATAGTAATTCCATTCTAATGGAAAGTCACCCACACATTTTTTGTTGCAGTAGACATCTTAAAGAACTACATAAAACCTTTGCAATCTTTGAATGTGACAGATCCACTATAACAAAGCTGTAAATATTTCCTACGCTAAATGAATGCAGCCAGCATCATCATAGTATTAGCAATATTACTTGTAAAGTAACTGCACATCAATATGTCATGTTTGCAGAGTCTAATAATTATGCAATTTTTCAAAACATGTAAAGTTATCATCAGCACCATCCCGTATTAAAGATTTGGTGCAAATTCTGCAAAGGTGAATATATACCACTGATACAGCCTTTGCTGTGTAAAAGTCAGTCAATTTTGGACACAAATATAAAATAAAAAGTTGGCACATTCAGGAAATACAGTGTCTGTGTTCAAGACCATTCTTTTAATTGACATCATCACCCTCAGATAAATGTTTTGAATCTGAAGAAACAAGTTGCATGAAAATGTTTCACATTAGTTCTGGCATTGTGCTTTTCCCCTCACCACATGCTTTTCACAGGCTCATGCCCATTGCACATCAGCAATGCAGGGCTGCTGGTCAATAATTTGGCACATAAAGGTAAATGTCAGCTCAAAATAAAGGGAGCAGAACCTGTGTCAAGACATGTTTACTTTGTGGTGACATGGACCAGCTGATATGTCTCCTCTCAGTCCTTGTATGCTCGTGTAGGGGATGTGCCTTTATAGAAGATGTTTCTGGTGTTCTCTGGACTGCTCCCTCTCTCAGGGATTAAAATGATGTTACCTTTTCTTCGAAGTGTTGAGTCCCGGCTAGAAGAAATGGACAGAGTCTCTGAGCCAATCTCACTTCCCTCCACTGGAGTGACTCTTATCGTAGTGATTCCATGATGGTGATGCTCAGTGTTATCTATGTTGCTTCTTTTCCTGTCACCTGACCCATAACTGTCTTTTAAGGAGTCACAGCTCTCAGAGTCTCTGTTAAGGTCATTTAGCTCATATGTTTGACGAAGAGTGACTTTTTCAGGACCTTTCCATTTCCAAGACCCGCTTCCTTCACCTTCTGATGGCATCTGAATTACAGGTCTGTTATTTTCTGGATGGGCCTCAACTCTAACAATGCTACTTGGCTCATGGTCTGTCAAGGTTTTGTATCTGATGGCTCCTGTACAGGTCACTGTGCTTCCCTCCGAACTCTTTGGACTGCCCTGAAGCACTCCTTGCTGCTTAGACATGGCTATAACTTGCATGATTCTTGGCTGGCTATTGCTCCTGCATGCAACACTCTTCTCAGCAGCTTTCAGCCATTTAGCTCTAGCTGAACTAGTTTTGGGTGATGTGTTCATGTTCTCCTGAGTCTCTTCAGGAATGTGTACCAGCTGGGATGAGCCAGGACGGGACTGAATAGAGACCCTTGGCCCACCAGTAAGACCTGAGTTGTTACAACCTGGAACATTGCCAGGTTGAATTTTCAGGTATTGGCTAGTTGGGCCATGATGATCACCATTTACACCCACTCTGGAGGGTTCTGAGCTTGACCTCATTTCAATAGCCCTTGGTGGTGACTGGCCAGATTCAGTCTCTATCACTTGCAGGGACAACTTTCGACTTTCATTCTTGTTCTTCCACTGGGACAGCAGCTGTTTGGAACGGGCAGAATCCATTGATGCGTGTATTGTTGCATTGCGTCTTGCTGGATCTTCCAGGGATGGTGTATTGACTCTTGGCAAAGTGTTGCTGAAAGTAACCATGTTTTCCTTTCCCATTGGGCTTCGTGGTGTTATTATTTCTACATCAGCATTTGCTCTCTTGAGATTGGTCAGAGAGCCTGAATCTCTGTGGTTTCTATTCAGGATACTTTCTGTACGGTGAGAGACAATGCCATCACTGCTGCTGCCATTTTTACCTGGCAGGATTCTGTTGGCATCTTGACTGAGGTCTGTCAAGGACCTTAGAGGTTCTCTGTGAAAATTTGGGTGAAACACATTCTCGTCACTTGGTAAGAAGTTCCCCACAGCATAGATGCCCTGATATTTGGACAGAAGCATCATTAGTCGGTTAAGAAAGTTAAAAAGGACACATTTTAAGGTACTGTAATTGCATTCTTTTGCTTTTCAATAGAATTCAGTGACATAATTACTCCAGCTAAACTGACAGGTACGCAAGTAAGCATACTAGTTTATTTCCTCACTAGTATAGCCTTAGCCCAGACTCTGTCCTCAATCTGGTTCCTCTAGGTACGTGTGAAGTAGTCTCACTAGGGCATATTATTCATGGCAATAAATAGTAAGGATTTAGCCTACATGAGCTTTCTTCTTTTTATCAAGCTACAGATACAGAAATAATGTTTTGTTAGAAAAATAGTAAAATAGATGTTTGCAGTCTCTTAGGCAAAGCTATTTTACAACTATACTACCATTTACCCTGGTTTACTGAATCTTGTTACAGCTTGAGTTGTTCTCTGCCGTCTGCAGATTCTTTTTACTGCACAATAACCATGTAATACAATATCTACATCATAGAAAAAATTATCAAATTTAAATCACTTGCTTTCCAAGCTGTGCAGAACTTTAATAAGATTTACTTCTAAAACATTTTCCTAATCAGTAGACTCCCTCTAAAGTGCTGTCATTTAAAAAAGACTCCACTGAGGGTATTCTGTGAGAGGGTCAAATATCTGACTTAGTCACTTGAATTACTTGTCCTTATAGTCCTTTCAGAATTATTTGTAGTTTCACATTTCTCCTCCCCATCCTCCTATTGGTGTGTAGTTTTGAGGGCAGATTTACTGAGCACTGGGTATCCAGGAAAACATACTCTCTGCTGTATGATCTCATACAACAAAGTATACTTGTTTGTATATTTCAAACCTGGGGACAGCAGCTCCATTTAGGTAGAACTACAACAGAGAGTCATTTGACATAATATCCTCAACAGAGTGCCTTTCTGCTCACAGTGCAATCACAGAGGCTGACTTTAGTAGCTCATGGGGTTTCTGTTATTATTCTGACTGTTGTTTCTTCTGCCACTGTGAAAGCCGTTTTTCCCTGGTCACCTTTGCAGACCATCTGCAGGTATGTCAGGTTATGTTATCACAGGAAAAAGGGGGTCAGGAAATGAACTTATTTTAGTATTATAGTAAAATTCATCATTGACTTCCTGGGGGTAAAACCATTCCACTGCCTGTTAAGACTCTTCTGTTCACCTGCCTACACTCAAGCAGTGGTGTCAGCAGAAGCTCTGATTGCTCCCAGGCACCTGCGCTGCTCTCTGAGCAGCCAGGGCAGCAAATTCCTGCTGGAGACATACTGAGAGCAGCAAGCAAAAACAAGTGCTTGATGAGCTTCCTACTGACAGATATGACCTACATGCTTCCTTACAGGACCCTTCCAAGGTGCTCCATCTCTTTTGACACAGTACAAACGAAAAGCATAGGAATAACCTGATTTGAGCATCCTTTTCCCCCTGCATGGTTTCCCTAAGAACTTCAAACAATGACAACTGTATAATATTGCCATTAATTTCCTGCAGATTCAGCAATTCACTCAGATAAGTTGCTCATATGAATTCAATAATTTTTTGAGATCATAAAGCAGACACTGTCAGTATCGACTCAGGTCAGCAACAAATACCAATTAATCAAATATTTTTCTTGTGTTATGCTTTTAAGTGTGGATTAGAAAAGATGAGTATTTTTAAGTATTTAATAAAGCACATAAAGTTAGAACCATTTCTGTATACAATGCCAGATGATTATATTCTGCTTTATGCACTTTTATGGAACTTTACATTGAAATACTTGTTTGCTTTTTCCTTTTTGCTTTTAAAGTCATTATCCCTAATTCATCATCTTCAACACATATTGACTTAATTTATACTTATGGCATGTGAGCACGATGGAAATTTTTCATAAAAATAACCAGTACTCTTATTCCAGCCTTATAAGTTTAATTTTTTAAAACTTAACCATGACTATTATATTTACCAAATAGAGAGCAATTCCTCCTCCTATGAGAAAGCCACAGTAAACATCAACTGGATGGTTCTTATACTGGGTGATACGAGTCAGACCACATATAATTCCACAGATGATAAAGGCAAAGACCAAGAGTGGTTTAAGAAGTTTTGAGGAGTCTGTTAATGTAGAATTGAAGTACATCTTGAAAAAGAAAGAAATAAAGAAGCAGTTGAAGAAACTTAAATATGCCTAAGAGGATTCTAATGTTCAGTGTTTCTTTTATATACAGATCACTAGTACACAGTAACATTACAAGTAATCCATTTAATTTTACTTTACAGCCCTGTTAAAATTTGCTCAGTTTCTGCAGAAAGATCTGAAGTCACAAGGAATGGATTTCCAGAAACATAGGCGGTGTTGCTAATTGACATCAATTAGGATAAGTATTTGATGCCTCAGTACTGTTCCCAATCAGCACCTAAATGTTCTATAAATGTGACTAAGGAGCCACTACTTTTGAAATACAGAAGCCAGATGTTGTGCCAGATGAACGCAGTAACCTGTTCCAACAAAAGCTGTTACCAGATGCTTTAGAGAGCCACTTCTCAACTGAGGGCCATAAAATCAGGGAGGTTACAAAAATTAAGTGGAGGCGGTTCATCAGTTTTATTCCAAATTCTGGCCTTTTTCTGGGCAGAATAAATACTGGCAAGCTCCCAGTACATGCACAATGCTATTATCTAATGTCATTAGCTGGTTGCTACAGTTGTTTTCCTCTGACTTTTACAGCACAAGTGATGGAATTGCTTTTTAAACTTCAAGTAAGTTGTCTATAGTACAGACATTGTGGGCCATACTGAAGAAATGTTACTGCTCAGAAGTGCAAAATCATTTGTGATTGCTGCAGCAAGCCCCATAATTCTCTGCTAGTGACTGATGGGTTTTATTCACTTTCTTTGCAGTAACACCTTGAAGGCCTCTGGGAGTGATTGTGCCATTTCATCCATGCTGCAAATCTCTGGAGGTGAAATCAAACTACATCACATCAATATATGGCCCTTAATGCCTCAAGTTTAAAAGCAGCAAATCAAATGAAGACAGCAACAAAGAAAAGGCAGCATACATAAGAGTTAATTTGACTGGTAAGTTAAAATATCACTCTTTAAGACACATAAAAACTGCATTTTTTATGAGGGTAATATGAGGCATTAAACCTACTTTAACATAACACTTTTTTTTGCTTCTTAACAAAGAATATGAAGCAGTTGAATCTTTTCCTTATTCTTTAATAGCTACAATAAGACCAGCTTTATTAGTAGTTTTATTTTGCTTTCAGATTAGTAGGATAAAAACATCCATCTATCTAGAATATCCAGGCAACACATAATTTTACAATATGACTTTTGTCTTGTATAAATGAGACTGAACAGAGTTGGTTACTCACCGAAATGTACACTGCTGCAAAGGCTGCCAGGGTGGCATGTTGAGAAGGGAATGACTTTCTGCCAAGGAAGGACACTCAAATTATACTTCTCAGTTCAAATGCACAGTGCTAGTGCTCATTGAATAAAATGCTGGGTGGTACAGCCATCTTATACTTCCTAAGCAATATGCGATCTATTGATAGCATTTGTCATTGGGCGACATTTTTCTCAGAGAGAGGCAGACTACATCTTTATTTGCTATGTCTATAGGCTAATTAAAAAAACAAATCAGCACTTTACATGATGACAGAACCTAATGGAGCACAACAATATTGGGAGGGTATTTTAAGAATTACTGGGCCCCTTCCTGATGGCTAGAGAAAGTAAATAAATGAAAACATGTCCAAACTCTGAGACAGTAGGCAATATCAGGTCTGCTCTTGATATTGCTGAGGGCCTTCTGCTCCCATTGAAAACCTGGAGACTTGAATGATGTGGACTGGACCATTTCAATTCTCTAAAAATAACTAAAGAAAAGTGATATGAATGCGAAGGAGGTTTTTACACAGTAGAGAGAGAAAAAAGCTGGGTTTGAATTCAGTAATTCCTATTCTGCAGTGGACATGTAGATCACAGAAGCCCTAAAAAAAGTCGATGACCTCTGAGCTCTAGGAATGAGTCAGATACAGTGAGGATTTCTCTCTTTACAATGGCATAGGTATGTAATGTAACATGCTGCATGTCTTGGAGAAGAAGAGCATGTCTACCTTGCAGTCACAACAGCAAGTTTCGCCTGAGAAAGCTCAGCTTGGGATAAATACTTCAGCTATAATTTGGCTTCACGGATGGGTCTTGCCACCCTGACTGGGCTCCAGTACAGTCAATTTCCTAGCAACACCTGAGTGAGCTAGTTTAAAATAGCAGAGACTGAAACACAGTTCTTTAACTTCAGACAGACATTTGTTCTGCAAAGCAGCAGTCTGCTTTTTAAATTTCTTTCCTATGCATTTTGCCTTGTCTGTTCTGTATAATTAATTGGCAGTTAAAAATGTGCAGGTAGTTCACTGTGAATGCCACTCTGCTGACCTGAATTTGAGCCTATGGCTCCAGCAGATTCATGACTCTGGCCAAGATGAAATCTGCATGGCTCCTTTTGCATTTCTAAAAACAGACCTAAATTCTTCTTCATCTTATTTTATTTTTAACCTCCCTGAACAAATCTTTCACAAATAGTATTCCTGCAGAACAAGCTCAGGTTTGAGGACTGGGGAATAAAGACATGAAAAAAAAATAAGGTAAATGTTTATAATAGCTAATCAACTTCTTTACCTTTGCAGGCTTTAATGAAATAGAAAGCTATTTAGTGTCTCTGTGGAGCTAATGTGTATTTTTGAGTCCTATGAACTTTTCTAGCACTTAACCTTAATTTGATGGCATTTTAATAGTATAGAAGGTGTGTCACAATGGCACAGTCAATTTTCTCTTTATTCTCTTTTCTGTTCACATGCTTTCAGGGCAAACAGACTAAATGCACTCTCAGTTCTCTCTAATGGTGTCCCTGCTTTTGTTCCTCTATTTGTTATCTTTTAATCTCAAATGGAAATAACTCCAGCTAAAAATATGTAGCCTTTTTGTATGTATTGAAAAGGTGAACAAAGGTCTCAAAGAAAACATGTCCTGAACTTGGATGACAGTGAGTGTATCACTCTAAATGCTCATGCATGAGGATGTGTAGTGGGGGAACAAAAATGAGAGTCCTACTGAGAGAGAGAGAGAGTCACACTGAGTCAGAACATCAGAGATGACAGAGGACAGAAACCTCACTAGAGAGCTCAACAAAAGCGATTGAAAAGGCTCTGTGAAGATAATAGAGGAAAAGATGGACAAAAGGAACCATTGGATATTTTGGGACGTTGCAGAAAAATGATTTGATGTAATCAATTGGATAATTGTGTGCTCCTCTCTATGCTTTTCATACAGCAGCCCAGAGGCAAATTTCTGGAGCCAAAGTTTCTGGGAAGTACAAATCAAAAATGAAGGCCATTAGCAAACTCAGAACAAGTTCCTTCCAAACTGAAATAATTGAAGTCAAATTAACCTCCTGTACTGTAGAAGTTATACCATAGTTTCTACATAGGTGACTGAAGGAATTAGGAAGTGCTACTGAAGAACCAGTAGCAAGTGCTGCTTGCTGTTAAAGGTCAGACTGGCATAGGGAAATAACAAAATAATAAAGAAAAAAATGCAATAAAATTGAATTAAGGAGAAATTGTGGGTGGTGCCAGAATATTATAGATAGCCAAATATATCCTCTGTGATGGGAATAACTTTGAGATATCAATACATGGTTGTTTTTCTAGGGGAACGGAAACACCCAAAACCTGATTGCTTAGTCTTAATATATTTCAACTAATTTCACTGTTTTTTTAGAAGTGATGGTATTTAAACTTAGGAGTGATTGGTGATTTTGGAATGTCTACAGGCAGTCAATTCAAAGCAGTAGACATCATATTTGAGATAATGAAATTAATGAGATGTAATTGTGAAAATTTTTCTGCCTGGTCCTATGTAATCATGTCCTGATTTCCCTGGGACCCCATGCAGTTGTAAGACACTGCTTGCAAGCATCAGGCTCCACTGGCAATATCCCAGTAACAGCAAATGGTTGTGAGGAAAGAGATAAAAAAACAGTTAGAAATACCATGCAAGAAAAGACAGGTTTGGGAACACACAGCTTTGTACTATTGTGGTATTTCCTTTAAAAAAGATTTTTTTTCATTGCCATTTATATAAAAAAATAATTTGAGAACCAGCAAACAAACTTGTCCAACAACTCCCAAACACCCAAGCTGTAATGTATATTATACAGAGGTCTCAGAACAAACACTTGGGAGACTTCTTCCACTGCCTGTTACAGGGAACTTACTCTGTTCCTATACAACTTCCAAAAGCAGTAGAAGCTATACATAGTGACAAATTTATAAGAAATTGCCTCCTCTGAGGGGGCAGAACAGCTGCTGATGACTGTGCTTTGGAACCTGACAAGGTCTTCCAAAGCCCACTGCTAGACAAATACCTTTATGGAGAAAATTGAACATCATTAAAAAGACATTTATGCATTCACATTTAACTTATACAGACTTTAACTAGGGAAAAAAATTTTGAAACTGGGACAGAAAATAAACAATAAAATGAATACTTAAAAATGTACACAATGAAGAATAGAACCAACCTTCCAGCGTTGATAATATTGAGATCAGCTCCTGAGCAAATATCTTCTACAACATATGAATTCTCTGAGCAAGATACGTTTAAGGATGTATAGTTCGGCTTGCAAACAGTCAGGAAATAAGGGGCCTGATATCCTGTTGATAGCTGTATAATATCAGTAACAAGAGCAGTTGCACAAAGACCAAATACATGAACACCTAGGAAAGAAATCAACAGAGCTTGTTAATTTTATTATATGCATTAATTAGGTGGATTAATAGTGCAAACTACATTCAACAGAGCTCTGATGGCTTTTGTTATTGGACTTGAGGGAATTTAAATGCAGAATAAGAGAATTTAAATGCAGAACAAAAGCTTATTGCAAAGTTGAATTCTTTAATATAAAATTAGGCTAGTTTATGCTTGTTTTCTTCCTGTTGATACTTAAAATTTTGTTTTAATGTTCTGATGTCCTCCAACATCTTTTTATCAAAGAGCGCTACACTGGAGCTGCTTCAGTTTGGAAAGAATTTTTCTGAATTGACTAAAGAGTAGCCAACTATTTGAGGAAAGCATATGTGCTTATCCAGTCCTTGGGAGTTTCCCACTGGAAGACAGGTTTTTAGGAGTATGGACAACCGCCCATTAGATCATCGCTCTGAAGACCTGTTCTCTTTTTGCTACCACAGAATCACCAGCTGGTGATAACTTTGGCTATCTTCACACCTCTGATGTTTCTTGAGTATTGTGTCCTTGTCACTAATCCAAATATTTAAGTCTATTTCAGAAGGGATCAATGCTTAAGACTGATTAATAATTCACAAGACAATTGAAGTAATATAATTGCTTTACTGAACATTTTCAACTGCTCTTATCCTAAAGATTTACCTATAATTCCCTACTTTTATTCATAGAGATAAATTTACTTTTCATCCTAAAATTGTAAGAATGTTAAAGCCATTAAAATATGAAAAAAACCTTCAAATTCAGAGTGGGAATTTGGGATGAAATTCATGTGTCTTTGTTTCCTTGGTGATACCAAACAGGAGAATTGGATGTGGGGTATGTTTTCAGTCCTCCTTGCTCATGGTGTAATCCACAAAGCCTCTGCTTTCCTCCTCACTGCTGCTCTTATGAAGCTTTACTGGTCATAGATTGCATAACCTCACTTGTCACTACCTCCTTGTTTGCCAAACTAATAAAACCCAGAGAACAGTTGTTCTACCAGGTTTTCAGTCTGCTGTCCTGCTGGTTGTCTTTTCCTAGGCTGCCTTCTCTAATGAAAGATTTCTGAAACAGAGGAAACCTTTTCTTTAGCCACTCATTGGGAGAGGAAAGTAACTGTAAGAAGGGGATCAAAGCCCAGTTGCCTTTCAAATTGGACTTTTTTATAAATGACAATTAAAACAAAGAAAAATGAAAGAATTTGACATGTTCCTCCATCATTTAAGTTGCCAGATTCTAGCCCTTTTTGAGAGGCAGATAAACACATTCCAGAAAAAGAATGTCAAACCTACTGTGAGTTTCTGACAAGTTTTCACTGTCATGCTGAATACTGTGACAGGTGGGTTGAATCCTTATGATGTACTGAAGACAGGCAGGGGAAGCTATACACTGAAATCATTAAAAAGCAGCCAGCTCAAGGTGGGCAGGGAAGGAAAAAAATTACTATTTTAGAAATACTGACAATAGTACAGGAGAGGAAAGGGGAAATGGAAAGTGTAGATGCTGCATTACTGAGTATGGGGCTGCTCTGTTGCAGCCTGAGTTTCTTCCCATGTTTTCTAGCAGAAGATCTATGCTAGTGACAGCTCTGCACTGTTCTAAAAGGCTGTGTCAGAGAAGCAAACCTGCATGGTGAAAACTGAATGTATGTGGAAAGTTCTTTTTTGGGAGTAACAATTGAAACCCACCAACAAATCTGACAGCTCTTCTAAGAAAAGAATTGAAGTTGCATCCTCCTGCATTAATATTGGCCTCTGTTCCAATCCCATTTCTTCTTTTGGACAGGCAACAGTAGAGAATTCCTTCTCCTATCATTATCTGCAATGACAAAGGAGCCATTAAATTGAATGCAGCACTTACTCAGAAGATCCTGATTGAATTTAAAGGGCTGTAATATAACTGTAACAAAACCAATGTCATCCACTGACATGCACTCAACCTTAAAAGATTTATATCAATATGTAAACATAAAGTAATGCAACTTAGCCTGAATGAGGGCAGACAAGAAGATGGCCCTGAAATTAAATGCAAATGGCATATAGTATTTAGTGCTCAGTGGTATCCAGGCCTTGATCTACAGCTGAAACTTGATGCTTCCACATTAAAAAGCAGTAATTATAAAATATTGCCTCTAAAATAATCCAGAGCCACTGCAATATCTTAGTGCTCCTGAAGTGGTTTTAGCATTCAGTCTTGGCCACAGGCCTAGCAATCCTGAGCAGCTTCTAATTATGTGACAGCCTGTTCTTCTGTATTTGTTTAATTTGGCTTGGGTTTTAGCCTGATCCACAGCAGTAGAAAAAGGGTAGAAAAGTCCTTACGGTCCCTTGCGACAGACCAAGCAAAACAGATTATGACCAAAACCCTAGACAAGAGTTTATAAAAGGAAGAATATAAATAAAAAATGGTGTCACTTGCTGGAAAATACAGACACATTTATACATTTTCAGCCTCAGATTTTATTGTTTTCCTTGTTCAGTAGTGCGACTATTTTGAATTCTGTGCAGGATTTGTACAGAGTTCAGAGTAAGGGTTGGACTGAAATATTGCAATTAATGAGGCAGTTCTCACCAGCAAAAGCAGAGTCACTTTGCCTATCCACCGCATTGAATACTAATCCATGAAATGTACAAAGCTTATAATGCAATGAGACGCCAAAGCATCTGAATTATGCTGAATCTGCTGTAATTGCTGGTGGTATTTGTCTGTAGTAACACCTCCACCCTAGGAAAAGGCAGGTAAAGTGGAAAAGCTTCGTCTAACTCTTTAGTAGCTAAAGTTTTAATAAATTGAAATTTCTTGACCAGGAAGATCAAAGTAGTGAAGGTTCTCCTACAACATGGAAAAACCAGCAGTAAAGGAATTCTAATTAGCTGAGAACTATGGCCACTATTATCTGTCTATATTTGATCAAGTTATTGCTGAAGCTTCCCCGAGAAACCAGTAGTATTCCAAACTTAAAACTCAGAAAAACTGTAATAGTTTTTAGCCAAGTTCTAGGGAATGTCTGGTACAGGGAAAACACCAGACAGATGGATTAGCTTGTGTGATAGAGCAAAAAACAACAAGGCCCATGTCAAGGAAAATTCAGAGGCTGGCATTTCCAGAGGGAAAAAACTCCCAGAGTAGAATGGGCAGTAGGAATGAAACTGCCAGCAGTGAATTTCTCTCCTTGAGAACTGATTTCCCAAATCAATGTGATCTGATGTCCTAGTGATCTCTGTTGGAAGGACGTTACTTCTCAACAGGTTTTTAGTCAATGGCTGATAAGAGTGTGAATCTTCACCAATACAATTAAATAACTGGTCCTAACATTTCTGAATGGGTAACTAGAGAGAAAATCTATCAGAGGATCAGATTCAGAGATCTTTGAAGCAAACTGAAATCATGCTGCAATCCAGGCGTATCTATGGTCCAGACATAAAATATCTATCTTGATAATTTCTTCAAGTCCAGGTGTTCCACACGGAAGTCTCCTGCAGTTTTTGAATACATACACAAAATTTCATCTATGCCACAAGCTAAAAGACATATGTTAATAATACAGGTAGCTATTTTCTGTAACCCTTCAGGGCTACAGGACAGACCTGTTTAAATGCATTTTGTGCTTACTAACAATGAGAAAAAAAAGCCCAAAGAGGAAAACTAAAATGCAAAGCCCCAAAGCCTAGCAGATTCCTGTGTAATAGTGGCTTGGGAAAATAAGTCATAAAATGTTAGATTTTTTGTATTAAAAAATTACTCTAAAGTGAATAGATTTATATGTGTTCTCCAGTCTTGGGAAAAGTATTATATTAACAAAAATAATATAGAAAAAAATCCTATTCTAATATTTATATAAGGTTTTAAAGAGGGATTGATACTGGAATTTGCTTGTCTTGCTCCCCATGCACACTTTTTTCTCTTTTTTTTCTTATATATACACAGTTTGATAATATTTAAAATGTGGCTTAATCACACCTGTATTTTATTGAGTCTTGATGACGTTCTGTCTCATACTGCAGTAAGTCCCTGAAGTGTGGACAGAGGCCAGGACATGCAACATTACTGGAGATCCTCAATTCCTCACACAGCTCATGCTTGCTTTTCTATCTTTTACAGGTTTTATAAAGTGTGTAATCAATTTAAATATTTATGAAAACTAACTTACAAAATGCTAAACTCTACAAATATGTCAATGGCACAATTGTAATCTATTTACACTGAAATTCACTGGCCTATTTTTCCAATGAAAAGGGAAGGATTGGAGAGAAATGTCTCCTAGTTCCTTAATTCCAAAGTTGTATCAAATAATAAGGAGTCAATGCCTTTGGCGCAACTGAAGGAGGTTGTGTATTTTGCACTGTCATTGCCCAGCCTCTAACTAACACAGGTATCACATTCGTGCTCACACCAATACAAATGAACAACACCTTCCTAAGTCTTGCAGCTTTTAGCTAGTTGTACTTTGAAGCTTTGGGATTCACTTTCTTTATCAAACTTTCTTTTTTATAGGCATGCTCAAGTATGGGTTTGAGTTTCTCACATGGTATGCTTCTGATTAATTTTCTGTATTGCTGGTAGAATGATTCAAGCAAGAATAACATTTTCTATTGCAAAATTCCATGCAATGATGAAAGAAGTGAGTTATAATCAAAACGCTTAACAAATAATATATAATTAAAAAGGCATCTTCTATCCCGATTTAAGGTGTTTGATATTACCTAGGCTTAGCAGAAACTCTCTCAAGTAAAAGCCAGGTTTTCCCATCTACTGTGACCCAAGTAAGCCTAGATACTTTTCTTCCATAGGTCTTTCAGAAAAGTCCAGTTTGTTCTCAGCAGAAACACTTAAGAAACCCAGTCAAACCCCAGTACTAATGTTTTGCTTTTATCACAGTATTTGGTGCAAAAATCATTTGCACCAGAATCACTGAGAGTCTTAGCTCCCAGTTCCTAAATGTACAATTTTTAGCCTGCTGGCTGTGCAAAATCCTTCAAAAATGGTTTCTAAAGCAACAGAAATCAAAAGCAGTAAGAACTGTTCAGTTAAAAAAAAAAGACAAATAAAGAAAAATCATTTTGGAAAGCAAAGAGAGAACAGCACTTGATAATTTTTATACAGGCATCACATTTTATAGATTTTATAACTGTAAATTGAATAGTATAATAAAAAGAATTAACTGATTGAAGCTAAGGAAATTAAGAGGAGCTAGAAGCAGAGTTACATTTGCAGCTGGCCTTCGAGAAGTACCTAACTGACATGCATAGCCATTGCTGTCAGGGGAAAGAAGAGATCCTTTCAAAAGGTTGATCATGTTTTTTAGGCTCATAGATTCACCCACTCAAGGTGAATTTGTCTCTCCATTTGCCAGACAGGAGTGGTGTGAGAAATAAAGCTCCTATCTGAACTACTAAAATCAGACAAAATGAATTTATATATATAAAGACAATTTCTACTTTTATTTTATGTAAAATACTGACCCAGCTGCTCATTTTGACAGGATATTTCTGTTCTGTTGAAATCATCTCCTCCCTTTGGGTGAATGATTAAACCAGCCCACTTTTGCCTGTTCTTAATGACTAACTTATAATTTAGAGGTGTTTCAGTGCTTTTTTGGAAAATGTAATTGAGTTCACTGACAAGACTGATATACCTTCTCTCTGAATAAAGCTAGTTCTAACAAAAGTGGCAAGTTCAGGGCTGTGAAAGGCTGCATTCAAAAAAAAAAGTCTTGCATTTTTGATGATTTTTGGTATAGCTGAAATTATGGAGATGTCCTGTCTGGAAAAGTTCAAATATTTGTACAATGTAAAAGAATGATTCAAGCTATTCTCATCCAACTGTAGATGCTGTTTCTTAACATTAAAGCCTACCATGAAGACAGTGAGAGTAGATGAAGTGCTACAGGGAACATTATAAGGAATGTATCTCCTTTTGTTACAGAAGAATGAAACATGAATTTAAAATCCTAAGGAAACTAACCTGCATGACACTCTACAGCCTAACTGAAACCAAAGGAGCTATTTTCTCTATGCCAACTGAAACTCTGTTCAAAATCTTTACTAAATGACATTAGCACTTCATACTTACCGTAATTGATGGTCCAGCAAAAACCAGACTAAGCAACATCAAGAAGGGAACAGACTCTTGTGTAGGTTCAATGTATGGCATACTCAGACTCTTGTCATAGCAATTAAATCCAGAGTGAACTGGCTTGAAGACATCAGTAAGTTCAAGAAAATAGAGGCTAACAACAGAAGATGCCAGTATGGGCAACTAGAAGAGAAGAAAGCAACAAATTACTGTTTGGAAATGAAATAGCAATGCTTTTGCAAAGACAACATAGTCTGTTAATAAATCTCTTTGATGTTTGTTGTTTATAGCTCACTGCTCCTTGTCATGCCTCTTTTACTATCTCTAAATAATTAATTCTCTGGAGATATGGTACTGTTCCGTTGATATCAATAACCCTGCTGTCTACCAAGCTAGTCAAAACACCCAGTCCAATCTTTAGCACATATAATTTAGCCTTTTCATCTCTGAATCATTAATAGAAAAATTTTGATTTATTTTTTTTTAGGAAAGTATCAGGACTGCAGTCTCCCATGTGGGGCCTCAGCACTCTGCTGTTCATCAATCACCCTTTTTGGTCCTTTAGCAACTCTCTGTCATGTATGACAGTCTTTACATCAAAGCCATTTTGCATTAAGTTTCAAAGTAATGGTTAATGAAAACCAGTATCCATCCAGTCCTTCCCAAGAATCTAAATGTGTGATAATGCACATCCATTTCACAATTCTACCAAAAAAGCAATTAACTTTAGCAAGATTCAGTCTGTTTAGAACCTTGATGACTATGGTTCACAATTCTTTTATCCTTTAGCTATTTAGTTATCTAACCCTTTGCAATTACTTCCACTAATTTATTAAGAGCAGAGTTGGCCCTTCTTGGAGCCCAAATTCACCTCTGCTTACCATGAGCTCCTTAAAGCACAGGATCAACCACTAAATCTCTGTGGAAGGAAGTAATTTAACAGAAGATATAAGGAACTTTAAAGTTGTTGGTTTATAAGTGAACAAAGAGAGCAGCCTTGCTGCCCTGGCACTCAGAGGTGACCAGCAGGATGTGATTACTCTCTGCATCCTCCAAAGTAAGCACTCAGAAACACTTTTTATTTATTGTTTTCCAGAGTCCTTCACGAACAAGGCAATATTAGAACAACTTTCTGCTCTGCCACTGAGATGCAAGGAGTCCTTCTGGTGTCTGTACTGCAATGAAGGTACCTATGGTTAACAGCACCTGAGATTAGAAGAAACAGCAATTATCCTAAAAGAATTTTGAGCATACTTAAATTATATTACTTTTGCAATGCCCAGTTCAAATTTACAAATACAACTGATTGTTTAAAATTATTGTCATTCACCCCATTCTAAAATGCAATATGAAAGCTGAGGTAAAATGGGACCCATATGCATTTGGGGAAAATTATGAATAAAATCTGCTCTGCATGGCAGAGGGGCAATGGTTTCTTGCATTAACATGCAATTTTCAGGTTTTTAAGTATTGAACTTATAAAATTCAGGCTCTTTTTGCATAAAATGTAATTCTGGATGATTAAAGAAGGAGGGCTCCAGCTAAATTTAATTGAAACATCTTTTAATATGAGTTTTTTTTTAAAAAAGAACAGCTTATCTTTGATTTGCTGATTTGAAAAGGGTGAATTTTGTCTTCAAAGTTTCCAAGCAAAATCTGAAGAGGGTGGTGAATGGAAGAATGTTGCTTGTCTGGTTATATCTGTGTTCACCTTAATTGCCTTGTAATACATATAATCCTCACTTTGTGCTGGATGCAGCCTGATTGACCATATGCAAACATTCATGATCTGTCAGCATGGGCTAGACTGCTTCCAGTCATTACACAGATTTGCAGGATGAAATAGGCCTTCCCTGGTATCTTCATACTTTGGGAATAATTTAGATTGTTGTGGAACTGGGTGCCCTTCTCTCAATACCTGCCTGCTCAGAGACCCTGCTGATTGGGATAAGGGGCCTCTGGACCCAAAGGCTGCCACAGTGTACCCTGTCCTGGTGTGCAGAGAGCTTGCACTAACTCTGTGCTGCTCTTGCTAGGACACTGAAATTCTGCACAGCATTTGAGCTCTCAACTCCCCTTCTGCACTACATTTAACTCTTGAAACATTTGCACCGTCCTTTATTAATAGCTATTTGAAAGTCATACTTAATGACTTAGTCAGGGTCCAGGTCCCATTGGGCAAAGCACCTTGCTACAGGACACAAACTTATTCCAGTGGGCTAAATGGACAAAACAAGCAGATGCCTATTGTCCCTTCTTTTGAGAAATTATGCCCTTTTATCAAGATGTCCCCAAAGGTTAATTTCCCAGAACAGAAACACAGGGCAGGCCCACTCATGGAACACCTTGCAATCAGAGTTTCATCTTCAGTATTTTTCCATTTCTCCAATATCAGGAAGGGAAAATCTCTCCTTGAACAATATTTTATGCAAACTCTACTTGGATCACAGTATTTTTTGGCAGGCAACTGTTTTAAATGGCAGTATTCAACTATCAAAAATAGTCAATATTTGAAGTGGTATTTTATTGTGGAACACTAAAATAAAAGGTAGTGAATAACTTTTTCTTTAAACTACTGTATGTAAGCTGTGACTCTATTATTAATTTAAAAATCAAGGAATTTAAGGAATTGCATTTTACTGTCTTATGACTTCAGTACAGGACTCCCATATTATTTCTGACCGTAATTATCTGTTCTGCTAAAGAAAATATATCATTCTAAAGGATTATGAACCTCTGACATAATTGCTTACAATACCAATGATTAAGTCTGCAGTCAATTTGCTATATACAGTATGTCATATCCCAAAGAACATTTTTCTTCCCATCTTTTTAAAAATACAAATATAAAATATGTCTTCTACAAGTCTCACATTTATAAAAAGGAAAAGGCAAATGTTTCTAAAGTCTTCTAAACAGTATAAGTGACTATTTAATATATGAATATTTATGGAGTGTTCTGCTTAAGGCAGCAGCATTTCTGTAATTATAGACTTCGGCGCCCAACACCTTGAAAATGTCAAATATAATTAGGTGGTAGAATGTGTATTGTTTTAATTACAAAATGGAATAAGAATTTTCCTGTGCCTAATTAGAATAATAAAACCCCCAACGTCAATTCTTGACTAATCCTGACTAATAAGTCTTTATACTCTTACTTTCTTGGATGGATAATGGAGAAAGATCCCTGTTTAGCTTTTAATTTAGACCTGTAAATTTGAAGTTTAACCCAAATGGTCAAACCCTGTTCAGCTTAGAGCCTTAAAGTCACAAGGATAATCAGCATAGCTACTGAAAAAGTTTGATTTGTGGTCTATTTATTTTTTAAAAAGAGGTTTACTGTCTTTTCCCTCCTTGCTATTTTCTTGAACTGTAAGTTAAAAGCCTTCATTAAACGACAGAACTTTGCTATTAATAATAGTTAACGTTATTAATATTTTAAAAGCTTTTACTGTATTGAGTGAGAAATAGTCCAAGCATCAGAAAAAATGTTCTCTGTTCCCAAGAGTTCAACAAGGATGTAAATACCCAGAGATGTTGTAAGGAGAAAACTTCCTGTGTTACATAGTGCAGCACAAACCAAAGCAGCATTCAGCAGCACAACAACTTCTCTGAACTGATGGGGCATGTAACAAATCTTCCTTCTGGCCAAGCGCCACAGGACAGCTATCACAATGATAGATCACAGAAGTCTGAATGAAGAGTGGGAGGTCAAGGCTTAGTAGGGAAGTCCTGTTGGAGTGGATAGAACCTGAGAATCCCTGGCTTCTATAAATTCTCTAAAATTGTATGCTGCTAGTTTTATATTTTACTCTCATATTTGTCAGCACTTAACAAAGCAAAAAGTCCCTATTTATCTTCAGGAAAATAGCATCTTAAAATTCATGGCTTTGTGAGAATTCAGCTATGGAATGTCATGTACTCAGATGTCTGAACCTGTTTTGTAGGTTGCAGTTATGTGACTTTTGCTTTGCTAAATTGCACTGTCTGGGTGTTTCCTCTTACCATGAGCTCATACCCAGATCCCACGGTGATGCTGCTGTATATTAAGTAGGCAGAAAAGTGAGAAGCAGCATGGATGTAACTTTCAGAGAAAGTCAAGGCATGATTTGCCAGATGCAGACTAAAGATGGTATGACTAGACCAGCTGTCGAAAGAAAGGATTATGGAATGTCTAATACACTGTCTGGATATTTTGTATTTTGTAAATAATTCTTAGACTTGGATGGCCAGGAACTTCTAAGATTCTTAGGTTGTTCTGCAACCCTTCCACAGCAAGCAACAGGCCTCTGAGTATGGGAGCTGCCTCCTGATGTTTCTCTAGTTTTCTGGGAAGTGGGAATCTTTGTAAGCAATCAAGTAAATAAACAGGATTGCCTCAAAGAGATAATAAATGAATGCCACTGGTTTCCCAGCATGAAAAAATATCAGCCAAGTCTTTCAGAGAAGGATGGTCTAATTAATAACTATGTTTAGTTCCCATGACAAGGTTATGCATTGTGGAAGATTCTATTAAATTTATCATAAATGTCGATCCTTGTGCCAAGGAATTCATGGTCTAAATGACAAGGCACAACAGATGGATGAGACAAGAAAGAGGGCTGTAGTGGGTTGGAGGAGACAAGGTGTTCCTTAGCCAACTACTAACAGCAACTGCAGCTTTCAGCCACCCTGGCTGCTGTCCTGTGGTACCTTGCTGTGAGATTCACAGTGACAGGAGCAGAGAATGGAAAGAGGATAGAGGTTTCTCTTATCCTGACAGGGGTGAATACTGAGATCATTACTGTGATTGAACACCTTCCAGAATAGCTCACTATTAAGAAATGGCATCAGCCAAATTCTGCCATTTTCTCATTTTTGAGAACCTATGTCTCTCTGAAGAGAGAGCACCAAGCATGGGATGCATATAGAGCAGGGGACTGGCTTGACAGAAAAGTGAGATTTTTCAATTTATTTTTATGCTCTAAATTTAATTCTTAAATGTTGCAGGCTTATAAAAGAAAGCACTCTGTCTTTTTGGAAATTTAAGGCTTCCATCTGTATAAAGGCTTTTTTGCTTTCCTGCCTGAACTTAAGTTTCTGCTGCTCCTTGTCCCTTTTCTGGATGCAAGTTTCAGCTGGCCAAAAGCTAGAAGGAATTAGTCTTTTCTCTAAACTACTTGTGCTTCACCACTGTCTAACTTTTGTGGAAACTGTATACAGATACATGATATAATGGTCTTTCTTCTCCTAGACGGAATGCTATTTGATTTAATTTCAACTTAAAGCTGAATTTCAAATCCCAGATGTCTTTGAAATCTATTATAATTACCATTTTGGAAAATTAAGTTATATATATTTCCAGCATTGGTTTTAGAATTTAACTTAATTGTTTTGTGACTGCCAATTACAGTCTAGCTTTGGAAATACAACAGCTATCTTCATGTAATTTCAAATTTTCCTTATCTTTTACCAGATCTTGAAAGAAAGGTCTCAGTAGGTGTAAACCTAAAACAGAGCTGATATATCAGTGATACAGTTTCTATTTATTTCAGAAATCTCAGTCATGCTGAATGCACAGTAACTCTAAAAGTGCTTTTTTCTTTTTCTTTTTTTTTCTAAATATATGTGAAGAAGCAATTATAGGGGGAGAAACCAACAAAATAAAAATTGTTTATCAAAAATATTTTTTGGGGAGGAATAATCTATAAATATTTTACAAATTTTCTACTTTATATATTTATATATATATTCTATTAAATATGTGTGTTTAAAATAAATTTTCAGGCAGAAATTTAAAATTCAAAACCACCAGTAATGCATTTCTTTTCAGTGTGACTTCAAACATAATTGATGACTCCTTATCTTAATTGTTATTGTTTGATTACATAAATTATAATTACAATAAATGAATAATTGTTATAATCAATTAATAACTATATACAATGAGATTTAGGATATTACATGTACTGTTGATTACAAAATTTATGCTTCTGCTGCAATGTAATGGTAAATCAAGAACAGCAGTACTTCAACAAAAGGCAGTTGTTTTTAGGTCTGTGTCACCAAATTTCAGCTAGAAGTTTCTTCAAAAGCCCCATGTCTAAGGGACAAAGCTACCAGTCCCTACACACTGCTACAATTTATTGTACTCTCTAAAGCATGATGATTTCCCTACATACAAAAAAAAAATAATCCTGTAGGTGCCAGCCCTTCTCCAGTAGCTTCCTCCCATGCTGTTTAGCCACTCTGAACTCCCTACAGACTGAACTTTTAAGTGACAGGACCATCAGACAAGACAGCATATTTGTAATAGCTCAGCTTCTGGGCATGTTAAGGTTCCACAATATGCTGGTTTTTATTAACTTTGGCTTCAGAGTAATAGATTTTTAACAATTATAAAAGAAGATCACAGATGGTAGAATTATACATTTTTGGAAGATGCAGTAATTCAGAAAATGTATCTCCCTTAATTTCTAACCTATTCAGGCCTTTTTTCACTACTGGAAGTATTAGGTCAAGAGGATGTTGCTGGACTGAAAAGGAAGCAGGGCCTTCTTTCACTGAGATCTTCTCAAACTCTACACTTGCCAAGTGTTGGAGGATAGAATATAAGAAAATAAAGACAGTGTAGAAAGTAATCTTACCCCTAAGGAGTTGCAGCTGGGCCAATTATCAAAGATTAGGAACAGGCCTGACTTTAACAGGCCACAGCTGTAACCAATGAGACGAAGATGCTATAAAAGAGTGGGGTAGCTGGGTGAGAAGGGAACTGGAGTCAGTTACTGCTTTGTGGAGAAGAAAGTCAGAGTCAGTGCTCTGAGGAGCCTCCCATGAGAAACACCAGGAAGGCATGGAACTTTTGTGATAAGGAGACAACAGTATGGAAGCCCTGCAATAAGATGACAGCAGCCAAGCACGTACCCAAAACCAGAAGGGACATCTAGCTTGTGGCATTTGCATTTGTTTCCCAAAGACAGCCTTGGCACAGGTGTGATGCCTCCCTTTTCATTCCTCTTTTATGGGCATCTCCTGCTAAAACTGGTGTTGTTTAGGCTGTACAACTCTTCTACAAGCACAGAAGTGACAGAGAAAATGCAACATTGATGACTTGGCCGATGAATTATACAGCTGCTCTGAATGCATAGCAGCCTCCTCAGGTCTTGGATAGCCCCCTAATATTTTGGGGACATTGGTCTGTAATGCAGCTTTATAAACATGTGACATCTATCTTCTGAGAGTCAGCTACATGACTAGGTCAGCTCAATGAGCAGAGAACTAAATGTATTTCTCCTTCTCCTCCTCTCACACATGGTTGACTCTTTTGAAAGAAAAAGATGTGTTTGGAAAATATTATGCTTCTTTGACAGTAGCAAAGGGATAATTTCATCTTCTGCCATTGGGGATCTTTGTTGGGTGCAGCCCCCTGTTAATTTAAGTATAACAGAAAACCAATTAGAGAGGACTACACTGTGCCTCCAAAGCACAGCATTACAGTTAAATTTTTACATTAGATCCGAACATCCTATTCTTAGGAAAAAAGATTTATTCCTACAGCCTATTCTCTCTCTTATTCTAATCACCGCACTCCACTGATGATTTTTTTTTTTTTTTTTTTTTTTTTTTTTTTGTCTTTCGCAGTCACACCTATACATGAATTGTGGGTCATTGAAATTTAAATACTGTGGGTCATGCATGGCTGAACAGCTGAAAAGCATTCCAGATGTGACTAAGAAGTGCTACTGAGTTTCAAATGATGTTTCAAGCCCAGCTCTCTCTGCGTACATGAGAAAAAAAAAGGAAGTAAAGCATCTTTTACTGAGACATGGTGGCCATGCTCTACATGCACTTATTTCAGTGGGGTCTCATGACCTCCTGAGCTCTGCAGCTTGGACTTCTACAATGATAACAGATCTTTGTGCTTTCTGCTGGTGAGAATTCCGACCCCTTTGGGGAACAAGGAAAATAAGTGGTCTTCTACCACTGGAAGAAGTGTTTCCAAACTGACTAAGGCCTGGCTGAGCTCTGGAAAATGTAGAAAAAGAAGCTATATCCATATGCATTCATAACACAGAGTCTAGAAGACAACCTAAGGAAGAAAATTCAACTGTACAAGGGACAATGCCTAAAATATCTCCAGTTTAGTCCCTGGAAGTTACACAACCAGCAGATGAAGGCTTTGCTACAGCAACACAATTTAGCTGGAGAATAAATGCATTGAGTTATGCAGATTGACAACACCTTGACCTTTTGCATTTCCACATACTAGGCACTGGATGAAGCCATAATGCCACTGAAGTCAAAGGCAAAATTTATGCAACTTCCATGAGACCAGGATTTAAACCAGGAGCTTTTGAAATGGGAGAGCATGAGTAAAGAGAGTCTATTTCCTTCACTGAGAGAAATCTATCTGTCCTGACTCCAAAGTGTGACCATTCTGCCAGGAATGGAAACTACGTAACTCTGGAAGTTTTTCAGATTGATATTAAAATTCAAGACATCAATATTTTTTCTCTAAGTGAATACAATAATGATATTCTCTGAATATGCTGAAAACAAAGTCAGTTAACAAAACCCAAAACTTATTCCAGGAATACTCATTTTCAAGATCTCCCAGAGGTATGTAGACTTTTTACCATGAAAAGTAATTCCCACTAGGCCAGAGGGACTATGAATTTTCATGGAAAGCTTTGTCTTTCTCAGCTATGTAAATGAAATTCAGATAACCCATAGAGTCAGTCTACAGAACCCTAAAACGCTTTAAGCACAATTAGGAATAAAAGAGGCCTAACTGCCTGACAGTGATGATTACCATGCCCTTCAGGTAAGTGTGCATAAGGCAATCTAAAATTATTCAGCTCTCAGGAGTGTGTTCTAATCAGAGGTTCTGCTAAGCAGAACTATTACCAGTCCTTTAAAATAACCTCTAAAACATTCCTGTGAGACATAGGATAAGGCATCAAGATACTTTATGAATCATGAAATTTGAAAACATGTAATTGAATATGTGTTGAGATTTACTTCCTAACATTTATTTGCCTCTAACATTTATTTGCTTTTAGAGAATGACCCATTCTGCATTTTTCAGAAGCTGTCTCTTCATTTTCTTTCCATTTCCCTGTCTTTCAAAGCTCTACCCTGATTCTCCTTTTGCTTTTCCTGTGTAAATGAAGAATAGCTCTAATGATCTTAAGAGGAGCATGTTAGTTTTATGTTTTAACTCTTTAGTTGGAAACACCTGCTGGTTTGAATTATCCATCAGTTCATAGAATATGACTTGGAAGGGACACACAAAGACCACTGAAGTCCAGCTCCTGGCCTTGCACAGGACCATCCCCTAGAGTCACACCATGTGCTTGACACCGCTGTCCAAACACTTCTTGAACTCTGTCAGGCTGGTGCTGTGACCACTGCCCTGGGGAGCCTGTTCCAGTGCTCAACCACTCTCTGGGTGAAGAATCTTTGTGTAATATCCAACCTAAACCTCCCTTGACACAATTTCCTGTCATTCCCTTGGGTCCTGTTGCTTGTCACCAGAGAGGAGAGATTGGTACCTGCTCCTTATCTTTTCCCTTGTGAGGAAACTGTAGACAGCTGTGAGGTCTCATCTCAGTCTCCTTTTCTTCAGGTCAGCTGGCCTGCCTACATTCTGTGTAATCATATTTTTATCTAAGCCTGATAGTCACTGCCACTAAACACATCTGTTTACTGGAGTTAATCTCATTCATAACACATTCTTAAGGATCTGAACAGTTGAAACCCCTTCGTGTCAGAACTGTGTTTGTGTGTTGCTGTTTCCAAGTTCAGCATGCCTGCATTATAATGGTTGTTACATGTATTATTTCACTCATTTCACTCTTTAAAATATATTTCACTTGTATAACATGAATACATCCCTTTCCTGCCATGTTGAAAAAAAATTTAACTTTCAACTCAACATCTTTTTTTTCCCAAGTCTATGTTTTTGTCTAGCATTCAAGAGGAAAAAAACAAGCACATTTTTAGAAATGTATTTTATAAAAAATGTGGTTTTCCCTGGGCCTAGACCTCCTAAATAGGTCTTGCTGGAAAATGGATGTCAGCAGGCCCTACTTTTCTTGTTTGAAGATGGAAACTTAGTGGGCTGTGGGGGTTTTTTTTGTTGCAGTTCAGAGTGGGAAGGCACTGTCTTCTATGAACAGGAGAGGAAAGATAGAAGTGGATGAGTGCCAAAAGAAAAAAAAACATAAAAGAATTGACAGTATTCAAAGGCAAGAGGTTGAAAGCCTGTTTTTTACCATCCATTTATTAAAGTAAAAGCTTTAAAATTCAGAAAGCCTTATTTATAGTAGGTAAGTTTTGGGTCTAAGTAGTTGGCTGTTGCTGGATTGCACTAGGACCTTACCTCCTGCTTACAAAGGAAATCCTTATTACATGGTAATGCCTGTCAACCACACTGGGTGACTCCTCAATCCCTTACACTTGCAAACTTCTCATTGCAATTAAATGATCTCTGAATAAATCCCTCTTTATGGAGTACAACTTAATCTGGTTCTGTTTGAGCCAATCACAACAGGAGATTTTAAGTCATGTCCTTTCCCTGATGCTGCTGAAGTGCTGGCAATTTGCTGTGCTCCAAAGCTTCAGAAAGGCATTCTTGTTAGTCTGATTAGAACTGGTGCACATGCGTCAAACACCGAGTGGGCGTTCACAGGGAACACCGGCTACATGCTCCTTTCAAGAACGACATGAATTGTTGTTACCCTTTCACCCAAGTGATTTGAGTCCTCAGCTGAAAAAGGGGAAATGGTTTCAAATCCTCATGCTATGTAATGGGACAGGGCTGATAACTCACAAAAAGTTTCCTAATTAAACGTTTAGGTTCAGATGTATTGCAGTTGGTTTTTTTTTCTCTTGATGTTGCTTTTACTTTTCAGTTCAAGAAGGGCTGTAAGTCTGCAGTTCAGTAATCAGAAATTACTCCTGGTGGGGAAGGGCTCACACAGGCTCTTGGCTGCTCCTTTGACTGAATAAGATAGAAGTCTTAAAGGCTCATTAGGAGACCTTTCTGTTAATTGAGGGCTTTGACTCCCTCAGAGCAACTGGGTGTTGAAAAGATCTCTACCTGTTTTTAAATGAAGCTTGGAATGACTTGCTGAGGGACCTAACAGTCTAGACTTGAGTGGAGAACTTGCCTGCCTCATGTGGGAGCTGTAAGCAGAGCTCAGTGTAGGTTCTTTGCTGCTCACAGAATCCTTTACCTTATTCCTTGTAACAGCTGCAGGGAGCTCCTAGAGAAAGTATACGTATGCAATCAGTATTACATAAGGCAACTCTTAAGAGCAGCAAGCACACACTTTGTGCTGTTGCTCTGCTGCTCTGCATTTCATCCCATCTTGCTGCAGGCCAAAGCACAGCACAAGTTCTGTTGTGTCTTGCAGGACCTCTACATCATTTCCAGCATTAGTCTTCCTCAGGCTGAGGTACAGCAATCTTCCCTCCTCTCTGGATTCCCAAAGCAGCAAAGAGTGCACAGCGTGAAGAAGCCCCTCACCTTTTCTTAGGGGCTTCTCCAAGCTTGACCTCTGCCTCCTGTGCCAAGCCAATATAAGATACATGGCACAGCAAGTGCCTTCCTCAAAGGGCTTTTCTTGAGCAGGCCTAATCACATGGATAGGATGAGCTTGATGCTTCCACATAACCAGACTCTGTTAAACTTTCCAGTTGGTGCAGCTTAGTGTTAGCTGCTGACCATATCCAGGTGCTTACAGAACAGAAACATCCCACTGTTACCTAAAATTCTGTCTGAACCCAACCCTCTTCTACCTTCTAGAGAGCCTCCAAAGCTCTTCAAGAGCATTTGAGAGAAAATGTATTTTGTTTTATATTTCACCCTATGTTTACATTTTCATATTTTTATATATTAAGTATGCCAGGTATAGTTAACTTACACTGCATTTTACCATTAAGTTCTTCACATTATTTTCACAATCTGTTTCCTACCTTAGGTACCTCAAAGTGCCTCAGGCTCTCTTCCCTGTAAGGTCACATGAAACACTTCACTCAACCCATAAAACATTTGTACCTTCCTCTTTCTGCTGTACCATTAAACAAATCCACATCACAACTGTTTCTTTAAGCTTAAACTGTGTCTACTCATGATCTTCCAGAAGTACCTAAGTGACTGTAGTTTCCAGGGAGGCTAAGTGCCTCCAAGTGACACACCAAGCAGCCAGTGTCTCTGCAACTCCACCTGCTACCAGCCGAGCAGCCATAGCAGGTTTTGCCCTAGAAGATGTGCCGAGAACCTTGTTCTGTTTTCCAAGCAGACATTTTTAGCTCTGATAGAGAAAACACATACTTCAGGGGTCAGCAAAAATATATCACTGATTACCAATTTAAGAACATTTCTATTTTTCTAAGCGTTCCCTTATGAACGTGATATTTATTCTATCAAAGCAATGCGAGAGGCGTTTGCCTGGAAGTCAGCCCTTCTTGAAACATGTCTTCCTCCCGAGAGGTTCCTGTGCACATAGTCCGATTTATTTGAGGAACCCTTTGACGTTCCGAGTAATTCTCAGAAATAATTCCTGCTCCAAAAGGCTCGAAAGATGAGATTAATTTATGCCTGCTCCTTTTGGGGAGCTTCGATGCTGATTCCGGCGAGACAAAGCATCACGTAAGGGTTTTGCATCAGACGGTGCGGAGAGAGCACCGAGGCGAGCTCGCTCCCCGCGGGCGCACCGCCTTCCCCGCGGATCGGCTCCGCGCCGCTCCCCGCGCCCGCGGCCAGTCCCCGGCCAGCCCGCTCGGCGTAGCGCCCACTCACCTCCACGAAGTAGAAGCAGGGCAGGAGGGTGACGCTGTCCTTGGTCACTTGGCCCTTCTGCCGCTCCTTCGCGGACATGCTGGCGGGGCTGCGGGCGGCGGCCCCGCGGCCAAGCGCTGCCCCGGCCGCTCGCAGCCGCCCGGCCGCCGCGGCTCTCCTCCGCCGCCGCCGCCGCCGTGCCGAGCGCTGCGCCGTGCGCGGGGCTGACGTCAGGAGCCGGCTCGGCGGGCGGGGGGTCCCGGCCAGCTTAACTCCTTCGCGCCGGGCGGGGACCGGGGACCGGGGAGCGCCGGGCGGTGCGCCCGCACCGCGGGGATGCTCTGGCTGCGGCGGGAGAGCTGTGCGCACACGTACGGGTTCGAGAGACCTGAACGGGATCCCTGAGGGCATCAGGGGGTTCGGGATGCTCCTTGAGGAGTCTGCGGCGTTTATCTTGTTTCTGGGAAATATTTTTTCTGAAACAGAGCAGTAGAACGTTCCAGGGAATAGCATTCCTATACAACCAATGTTCTTTTCTTGCAGGTGTATTCTTTTTGAAATCAAGATGTTAATAACAGCTCACCTCAGTCTTAGTGCCAGTCAGGGGGAGTAGTGTGACTGGGACTGAGCCAAACTGAGCTCTTCAACCCCATGTGCAGTACTGAGGCATGTGATTTCTCTGATCTGTCAAGTATCTGGTGCAGTTCCTGCTACAGTCTTGAAGAGAACGGAATTAACCCGAGCAATTGTTTCCATGGTGAAATGTGCTAAGATCCTATTTATGGATCAAAGTTTGCAGCCTTTTCTCAGGCAAGCTCCTGTTGATGTCAGTGAGAGGTACCCTGGATAAGGCCTGCAGGAATTCTCTGTGAAAAATAGCATTTACATTCTTTGTAGCACATTAATAAGGTCTGCAAAAGTTGTCTCATGCCTATAAGCTCATTCCTGCATTGTGATGTTCAGCTTTAATGTACGAGAAGTGTGACTCAAGCAGTCGTTGTTTATTTCCTGTCTTTCTCCTTTTGAGGGAAAATGGGAATTTACTTGCTGTTTTTGTTCAGATGGTTGCTAGTATTTTGGCTGCTATGGCAATGAAGGTGAAGATTCTCATCAGCCCCTTTTCTTTTCTAGCTGTTCTCTTTTCATTTATCTAGAGTGGATATGCCAATCCATGCTCTGCACTGAGTAGACAAGCTTCATGAGAGGGTAAAATCAAAAATGTACTTCATGCCTGCAGGCAGGTATGGAAGGCAAATCTGTAGTCTGACTCCAAATCATTGAAAAAGACTTCTCAGAGCTGCAGCACACGTTGCCATACCAACACATATTCTTAACCCTGTTAGGAAAGATTTACAGGGTTTCTGCTGGCTCAGGAGTCAGGGCAATTGTTGGTAGCCTTGTAAAAGGCAGGTCAGGGGCCCCCAGGTAGTGAAGGTAGCCAGAGGGGTTACTGGGAACAGAAGATCTGTGAGCAGAGGAGATTTGTTCCTGTCTATCAGCACTGAATTCCAGGAAATTACTAAGAGTGCTGTGGGGATATCCAGTAGTGGTTCATACCTATCAGTACAAATCTAGCCTTTAAATAGAAGTAGTCACTTTTTGTTAATTTTCCTGGTGGTTTATCCCAAGTAAAACAGCAAGAGTTGAGGAGCTGTTGTAAGATTTTTTTCTTTCCAAATATGTAACTATTATTGAGGAGAGTGGGTCATGAGTGCTACCACTTAATAGCATTTACTGTATCAGCCTCGATTGTTGTGAAATCATTAATCTGGCTTGAAAATAATCAGCATACTCTAATAAAAATTATTCAAGACTACCTTTTCTGCCTATTTCACACAAAATTGCTTTATTCTGAAAGAATTGGTATCAGGTGCTTCTCTGGTAAAATGAATGAACAAGCTCACATTACAATGTAACTTTAGAAACTGGAAAAATTCCTCCTATAAGTTATATTTTAACATTGGACTGCCTAAGTAAGAGTGCATTTATGATAGGTACAGTGAAACAAAAGGTAGTAGCCAGCCTCTATTCTATAAACTCACTATAAATATGTGTCTGATGGGAAGGATACTGTGCAAGCTGGGTGACTGCTGTAAGGGCAGGAAGAGTTGTGCTAATCCTCTGTGTTTGATTGTGATAGAGCTAGGAGTGGGGTTACATATGAGTTAGCTAAAGTGGTTGCTTTTTGTCAGTGACATAGCTTGCCACAGAATCACAGAACATGTTGAGTTGGAAGGGACCCATCAAGACCAACTCCTGGCCCTGCAAAAGACCATCTCCAAGAGTCACACCATGTGCCCAAGAGCATTGTCCAAATGCTTCTTGAACTCTGTCAGGTGCTGTGAGCACTTCCCTTGGTCAGTCAAGGAAGAAGAGCCTGCCTCCTGATATGCACAGTGACCCAGTTCCAGCTTTCATCTTTAACGGGCCCTTAACTAACAATCCTTTGGCTAATTACCCTGTAGGGTTCTGAGTCCACCTGCTTCTCCACTACACTGGAGGTTCAAGACTCCCAAAAGTCTTGAGACTGTAGTGTCTCTGAAAATAATCAATCTCTTGCTCATTCACTCAAATATTGAGTAGCCTGTCCACTTCTTCCTATAGCTTCTTCACCTGGTGACACAGCTCCTCACCCATAGCACACCTTCTGCAAAAGAACAGTTTGTCTTCCCCAGCCTCACAAAGAGGCATCAGGCACTCTTGGAAACCTGGACAGCTACATCTACTGTCAGCGTGCTCTGGCACAGCTGGCTCAGTGACTCTTGCAGCTACATGGGATTCTAGTCAAACAGAGGAGAAGGCTCATCAGTGCCTACATCCCAGCGTGGGACAGGTCTGTCTTGCACTCATCTAAAGGTGACATTGATGGGCAAGCATGGACATGTCTAGAGTGCATTTCCCACCCTTCTCTCTGGGTTTTCACTTAGGTCTTCACTAGGGACTCAGCTAGAACAATCACTTTCTCAGGAATAAGTAACCAAGGTACAGCTAAGGTGCCAGTTCACCATTTCAGCCTTGGTGTGCAGCCAGCAGCGGATTCCTAGATGCCAATAGGGTTGGCAATAAATTTACTAATAAATTGATACTGAATTAAACTCATTTCCCCAAGTCTAGTCTGTTTTGCCCAAGACAGTAACTAGTGAGTGATCTCTCTCTGTTCTTGTCTTGACCCATAAGCCTTTTCTCATATTTTCTGTCCCCTCTCAGGCTGAGGAGGGGAGTGATAGAGAGGCTTTGGTAGACACCTGGTGTTTGTCCAAGGGCAGTCCACCACAATGAGTGTCTCATCCATATGATCTCCTAAAGGAAATGTGTTGGTGGTAACTAATTCAGAAACACCTCCGGTCCATTGCAATCATGATCGTCTTACAAGAAAGTGTGGTGATGTGTGACTTATGAATGCATCTATGTGCTGGATAGTCATATTTACAGAGTCTGCACCATTCCTGACAGCTTTTCTACCCACCTTCAAGCAAACTCAGAGAAGTGTCATAGAACATTTTGCACAAAGCATAAAATTGTTTGTTTATGCTTTGCTTCAGCAAAACCAATCAAGTTCATAAAAACATTTAAAGGAGTTGGGGAGCTAAAGGATGAAATTCATAGATGTGAACTATAGGCCTCTTCTGACTCATCTAGAATAAGTTTTTAGGAATGATTTATTTTTCTGTCAACAAAAAGACAACTTGGCAATCAGTAGGTGCCTGTGGTGACTGCAAGCTGATTTTTTAGAGCTCAGTTTGACCCAAGACCTTGGCCCCCTACAGAATCATTGTTGGTGAAGCTTCTTTAGGTGAAGAAAGCACCTTTCTTTGTGCTTCTCAGGCCGACAGTAGCTGCCACAGTTATTAGAAACCTGATTTTCCAGTACAATCTAGTGGGTTGGCAAAGTTGCGCTGCATTAAATGTGACTGCAGGTCATTGTCTCTGCCCAGGTCCTCTTCCCTCTGCAGCAGTCTGCCTTTGCTCCTAGGATTTGGTACGTGCTGGACACAGGCAATGGCTGTGGTTTCACTGCTTCCATGGCAACAGAAAGCACACTGCAGAAGCAGGGACCACTGTTACATCACTGAATAAACCCACTTGCAAAAACAGTATGAAATAATATGACAAAGATTTAGAGGAGCCGGTCAGTCTATGGCTGAGCAGATTACCTGGTCAGAGAGTGGCTCTGGGGGTTTGTAGCAAGCAGAAATTTGGCCAGAGGCTGCAGCAGCAGCTGCAGTTGCAGTTACCATTGCTTAGTAGCCTAAGGAAACCTGCTTCTTTCTGGTCACCACGCAATTTCCCCACAGAAAGGCCACTTCTGAGGTTGTGTGCATGTATCAGGGTTAAATCATATTATATAGATAGGTTTTTTCCTTTGGCCCACTGAATGCAGAATAGATGATGTGAACTCAGCATATTAAGAGAGTAATCCTCTCTTGAGAAATGGTGGCATATGGGAGCTGGGTTTTGCTGTGTGGAACTGACAGATGTTTTTGTTCTGATTTGCTTGACATATCAGAATTCAAAAATGCAGCAGTGTGTGTGTTTGTACATACATTCTTCTTTCCTTCCCCAAACTCCCAGTCCCTCAGGAAAATCTGTTTGGGGGAATTCTTGTGTGTGTTGAATTCACATGGTATTCCATAGGTTAATCTGCCCTGAGGAAGTGAGGGGATGTTGCTTGTTTTAGTCAGTCATTTAAAAGATTGTTCTGGTCATAAAACAGATAAATTTTTATGAATATTTGACGAACAGGGGTTCTAATCTTTGGTGCAACTACCTCAGTATAGTCTGTTATTTGGAGGAAAAATACTGCTGGTTCCCAGACAACGTGGCAGCATCTTTTCCAGCATCTAAACAAGGCACCTTTCATATGAATCTGATAAATGCTAGGAAAGGAAAAAAAATACAGGATATAGCAAAATTTGATAGGTGAATGATATCAAGGGAATGCCCTTAATTATCAACATTTGCATTAGCTGTCTTGAAGTGCAGGATTTTTTTTTCCTTGCTTTTTCATGTTAGGGCAAAATTTTCCCCTTTGACCCATCTGTAGACCCCATGTTGGCAGCACATAGCACTCTTGGATAGATGGCATGTGACAGCACAGGGAGATTCACAGTGGAACAAGTTCAAAACATACAAGAGATGCACAGTGCAGATGGGAGAGTTAAATTCTGCTTTGAAGTTGTAATTGCAACAAGCAATTGTTTCTCAGCTATGCTTAATAATCTCCTGTTGTTGTAAAGCTCTGTCTTCTAATGTCTTTTCCTTGGCTGCTAGATATAGGTCACAGCTTTAAAGTAGCAGATGACTCTGACTGATTCCTGGCTTTCCTGCTGCCTTTTACACTGTAGTGTTTGGTTTGAAAAATGAATTTTCCATATTTTGCATGAGTCAAGCTAGAATCATTTTTCTGAATCTGTGGCTTTAAATACTATTTATGAACATATCTACATAGTATTTTGCAGACTTACATTCCTGTGCTTTCTGGCCTTAGGCAAGTTATATGTTGCAAGGCATGTGGCTGCAGAAGTGTAATGCTAGACTGTGGTTTGTATTAACTGCTTCCACTTAAGTCAGATTTAGGAACAGGCTGAGTGGTTATGTGGCTTTTTAGTGAAGGTGCCTTGTGGCTGGCTGATATCTGTGCTCACTATGGACTGTGCCCCGTGTGTGTTTATTTCTATGCTGATAATGGTGGATCTTTACCTGCACACATCTGTATTTAAGATCTTAGTTACTAGCATGAAGGCTTGAAAATGTCGGAATGTGAAAATCCCAGCCCATTTCTGGAATATCAATGCCTCTTTAAAGCAACTTCGTTTAGATATCAATAAAAAACAAATCTGGATTATTGTGCAGTGACCTGTCACAAATCTTTTGCTTGAATCTGGGCAAGTTATCACCAGCTAATTAGATATCAGCCATTTGGTGGATGAGCTCAGGCAGAGAGAGGTTGAGTGAGAAACTATAGTCATGTAATTAACAGTAGAACCCATTTGTCTAAATGGAAATGCTGGAGTTCCAGCAGAAATTCTCTTTGCCCTGCAGTCTATATGAAATACCATGTCTGAAAAGGACCGGTACACTTGTTTGACATTTTCAGGACTACAATAAGCTGTTGATATTTATTAGTCCATCCCTTTCTAACCACTGCACATATTTGCTTCCCAACATAGTTTTGTCACATCCAAGACTCTGATGTCATGTTTTTTTCAGCTTAAATAAACAACTTCTCAAAATAGAGATTTTTTAATGAAAAATGCATGTTTCAAATTCCTTGAGAATGGCAAACTTGAGAATGGCATGTATGACTTTGAGAAGGAAATTTAACAAAATGGTCTTTTTCATAGGAGGTAGCAGAAAAATATCTACAGTACCAAAACTTGTATTTTTCAGAGTCCTCTTAGATGCTCCAAAGAGACAAAAATCTTTTAATTTTACAATATTGAAGTCCAGTATTAGCTTCCATAGGAGTACATCAATTATTTTGAAAGTCTGTAATCATAGTGCTGTTCGTTGTCAAGGACACAAATGAGGTAGCCTCACAACTGAAGAAAACTGCTGCCCCACACTATTAAATATTAATTTTCACTGTTAATTAGTAAAACCAAGGCATAAAAGCTTACCCTATGTGTATACACATGCACATAAATATGGGGTTTTGTATTTACAAAGTCTTAAAGTGAAGTGACAATTGAGCGAAATCAATTGCAGCTTAAAAGGACTGCAATTCCACAATAGCACTCAGTATATATCAGGATTAATATTTATACTGTATAGCACCAGAAAACTCTGACAGAACTAACAGAAAGGAGAAAACCATGAAATACTTATTTCATTATTTGTATAACATTTTCCTTGAAAAAAATCAACATTATTAGGCAGCAGAAAAACTCATTGTCAGTCAATGTTGAATAAATGCAGAAACATCATGGTGCAGGAATCAGTCTATCATTGTTAGAATAAAAGTGAATAAAAACCTGATTTATGAATAAGTTGAGTAGAAATGCCTGGATTATAAAAAATAGTTGAAGATTCCCAGCAACAGTGTTCTTTATAAAATTAGCACTTGGGCAAAAATATAATAGGTTATACAATGATTTTGTGCTTTGGTTCTGTAGTGTGAGAATGAAGAGCTGTCAGGTGGCTTTCAGCCTCTTTGTGATCGTGCCTAGAAGGCTGTTAAAATCAGCCATTGCTGAATTAAATGTGGAAAAGTCTGTTAAAAATAGAAATGTAGATGTGAACAGTCAACAAGCGTTCACCATAGAAGTATCTTGCTAAAGTTCAGAGTTGTGATGGCGACTGTAGTAATAAGATATCGTGTAAGGGAGTGATTTTCCTGGTGCAGTTCTTCATCTCTCCTGATTGGAATACCTCAAACACCTTCCAGCCATTATGAATTCTCACTGAGTTTTGAAAATTGTAACTATTAGGTGTAACTTGCAGAAAAAAATTGAGATATGTGGAAGATGTAAGATGATTTTGCAACAGTGCAAGCAGAAGTGGGTGCTTGAGCTGTGTGCAGGTCATGGCATAGTGTGGCAGTAAGTTCTTGTTTTGTGTAGCTGCTCAAGTAAACACAAACAGTAGGATTAAAAAAAATGGGGAAAAACAGGGAACAAGACATATCTGATGGCTTAATGAGTGCTTTTAGCTTCAAGTTCTTCCATTCAGCATCTGGCTTTCCCTGGGTGGTTGCTCCTAAATTCGACACATTTGACACTATAGAAAGAAAATGGTACAAAATCTTAGGAAATTAGGGCTCAAAGTGTTACCTAAGATAAACCAAAGTAGCTCAAGTGTACTTTGACTTTGCTGCCTGAACAACAGGCTGTGGAAGCATTCAGGAGCACCAAATATTATAGTAAGCATAGCTCCTGCAGGCCTCTGCCCTGTGGACTGGCTGGTGGAGAATTCTGCTGGCCTTATATTTCTGCATTGTGTCCCTCAACATAGTGAAATGCCTCCAAGAGGAGATCTGACATCTTTATGGCTTCTGAATTATCAGTGTAAGAATCCCCCAAATGAGGGACTAAAGCTTTGCTCATATAACTTAGAGGAATTAGTTTTTATCATTAATTTTGTAGATGTATAGAGAGAAGCTGTGTAGCCAAATTCAGTAAAATTCAGTTGCCATTTTCAGGGAGTTCCACCCTGAGGGGATGCTTTTTGAAGAAGATGGTGAGATCTACAAAAGGAGAGAAGCTCCTTTTCAGTGCTGTGGGAGTAAATGGCTTTTATGGACAGACAAGCAGCTATCAGTTAACTGAGGCGCAAGGAGCAGTGCATTGCCTGAGGCAACAGATCATTGTAGGTAGGCTAAGGGAGCCCTTAGTCATTTGCTTTGGTAAAAACTGTATTGAGCTAAAACAGTAACTTCATCCAAACACTTTCAAATCCATGAAAAATAAGGCATTCCTTCCTGGAGATATTACTTTAAAAGGCCCACACCATTTTACATACTAGGATTTCAAATTGCAGCTTAATTAGAGACCAGAAATTCATTAAAATCTCTTTTCCTATTGTAGACAAAGGGATGTCACTCTGACCATTTTTCAACAGTACCCCTGAATTGCACTGAAATAGAATTATTGATAGCTTTAATCTAACTCAAATTAAAAAGCAAACTGTTGAATGTTCAAAGACCAAAAACTTTACAAAAATGTTATTAATTCCAAATTAATACAAGCACACAACAGTGTAGTTTTCTTCATCTTTCCCGGGAGTTCATTTATGTTGATTGAAGGATTTATTTGTTTGGAGTTTAAATGTCTTTGATAGCAGAATATCAATGTAAGTACTTATTTGGTAGAATTTTCCTGTGTTTTTCATTACTATTATTTGCCTTCCTGCTCTGGTAGAATGCTTTCCAGATACAAATTCTACTGATAAATTGGGAATTGTGACCAGTGACAAATTACATGTCTAAACCCAAGGAAAATAAATGAAGGAGGTGGTATTTTTGTAACTGCTTAACACTTGATTTTACCATTCTTTGAATGGGCTTATCTGTCTCTTTAATGGCAATAATTTATTTCGACTATTTTTTCTACATTTTTACTGCTTTGGTAACACAAAAGTTTTTCATTTTGTTGTAAAATTCTACATTTAATTGATAATAATTAAATAAGAGTGTGGGAATACTTCCTTTCATTCACATTGGAATTTAGTTCAGGGAGTCTGATCTGCTGTTAAAAGCTCCTAATGTTGTAAATTTCACTATAGTAGAAGTAGGGCAAGTAATCCACAACACTTTCTTGTTTATGTGCATTGACGAATATGTAGATAAACCCTGTCATCATCTTTGTTACCAGAAGAAAATTGTTTATGACTCCTGGATATCATCAGCTAGTTTATTTATAGCACAAGAGCAAAATTAAAAGCAATGAATGCCCCTATCATCTAAATTAAACAGGTTAAAATGCTACATTTTAAATCATTCTGATGTCAAGATTGTGATCATTGTTAAGAGGATGGAAAGTATTAACATTTTCCCAGGACTTAAAGTGTATCTATTCATCTGTTAATGGATTGGTGACTGGAATAATAAGTATTGATTTGTCTTGGGATATAGATGTGAGGTTTGGAGATTTGATGTGACATTGCAGAAGCAGGCATTGCTGCCCATAATATGGATTACATATTTCAGTAATTCAGTTCTTGCCACACAATTTTGTATGTTCGCATTTTATTTTATGCTCTCTAGTTGCTTGTGCATCTCTTGTTCATATTTCTTTCACATATTTTCCCCATTTTCCTTGCCATTTCACCATCCCAGTTCTATCACTCAATTTTCTATAAACCTTTTCTTATCTTCTACCTTGATGTCTTGTTTGCTCCCTCCTCTACAGTTTCTTACTTCTCTGGCCTCCTCCCCATCCTCCCTTCTTTATAATTTTCTGTCATCCAGCTCTTCCAGTCTTCCATTTTAATGTTTTCACCCTCTTCTGTTTATCTTTGGCATATCTGTTTCCAAACTCTCTGTGCCTTACTCCATAGTGCTCCAATTCTTTCTTTTTCCCTATCACCCTGTCTCCTCTGTGCTGGCAGCCAACCAGCCCTGCTGAGGGCAGAAGTTATTTGAGACAGAAAGCAGAAACCAGGAGACTGAGCCTGGAAGTGAAGAGCAATATGACACCCTTCTCTTTACTTAGGCCCATGCCCTGTGCTTACCATACCCTTCAAAATATTACCTGTACCCAGGTCACCGCTCTCCAGTGGCACTGTCCCCTGTTCACTGTCAGAAGTGATGCTGAGGAGCTGTCCAAGGTACGGCTGGTAGTTCCATCTGTCTTTTTCCATCCTGTTTTGTCCTGTCCTTCTATCTCTTTGTTCTTCAGCATTTTAGCATGGAGCTTTCCAAAAAGATGACTGAAGATGTATCCAGGAAGCCTCTCTTTCTCTCATCCTAGTAACTCCACTGCTGTCTGTGGGGTGGTATCTCTTATCTGTGCCCAGCTAACAGAGTCCAGGATAGCAATCTCAAGGTGCTGGAGTCAGTAGGATGTTGCAGTGCAGGCAGCTCAAGCACCACTTAGCTGGGTAACATAAGTGGAACACAATGGAAAGCTGTATCTCCTATTGCAAAGTTTGGCAGAAGAAACATGCAGTTTATGCATGGAGATGGAATTCCAAACAGATCACCAGTGTCCTGCTTCCCTAATCCCTTGCCTAGTTAGATTTCTCAGATATGCAGATACGTTGTTCTACATCAAATTCATACCATCAAATTTCATTGTTTTTCAGTGCTGAGAAAAAATTTAAAATGTGCATTTAAAATGTGCTTCTGTGCATTGTTATCAGTATTGTGAACTTTTCCAGTCTGTTGACCCAACCTTTCATTTAGAATATATGTAATGGATATCTGGTGTATCAAAGATGTGGTGAGAGATATTGACAGGTTCAGGGGATCAGCCTTCACCTCTCCTTGTTCAAAACAATTATTTGTTTTCATGGGCATTCTCAATTAAGTGATCTCAATATTTTCATCATCTGTTTGATGAAGTAACTTCTCTACACAGAGGACTGGGTAAATTTTGTCTGGTTTTCAGTTTGCTTAATTTGTACATTTGAGAATTCCTTGTGTGTATTTAGTTTGTTCCTCAAGAGGTTCAGTTTCCCACTCATTTATGTGACTCTTTCCAGAAGTGATATACCCAAAACCTAGAAAAATAGGATTATAAACTCACCTTCTACAAAGAAGAATGGTGGCATTGGCACAGAATATAAAAAGTTGTTGTTTCTGTCATTAACTTTTTTCTACCCTTTTTTTTTTTGTCTCTCATAAGCTCTCTGTGCTGAGGCTTATGCCTTTGTAAAATGGAGATAATATCCTTTGCAGTGTTAGGAGATGGTATGAATGTTATGTAAATTATAATTAATTCAGTACTGTGAGGCCATTAGAAGAAAGTCTGTTGTTATTGTGAGTTACTGTAACTCTAAAGCTACTCAGTTGGGTACAATTTCAACCAACATTGACCAAGTCCTCTTCCCAGAGGAGCTAAGGGACTCCTCTACTGTGCCTAGAATTTTTAGGATCTGGTGTGGTAACAAGAGGTTCAGCTCCTTCTCTGTATTATCTCTTCCAGTCACACTGGCACTGAATGACAACCCAGCAATTCTTAGCTCCTGCTGTGTCTCCAGATGATTTTCCAAATAATATATGAAGTTCTTCTAGGAAACAGTGAACTTAAGGTTGTGACTTTCAATGGGTATTTTCCATGGCTAGTGTTTTTTTTTAAGGCAATGACACATTTTTAATGACACAATGGGATGATTTTTCATGTAGAAATTTCACAAAACAAGAAATAGGAGTTATTATTAGCACTGTTCTATGAATTATCTCATAGATTTCCCCTTTAAATGTAACACATAAGATTATTATATTTATGTATTAATTAGTCATCTTTTACTATACTTAAATTCTCAAGTACTTTTTCCCTCTATATATTCCGAATCTCTAAGCAATCTTTTAAAATGTTAAATAGGAAAGTTAAAAAATAAGGGTTAACAAAGCAATTCTGAGGTTTTTTTTAATATGGATCAACTATTTTTCCAATTTTTCCTGTTATGAAAATAGAGTGGACCAGTAGTGTTAGAAGTGTAATGATCAAATGTCTTGGATATCAGTTCTGAGTAAGATCAGCTTTTTCGTTTTGGAAAACTGTTGAATATGGGAGAAATGGAAGCTGATTCTTAAGCAATGGTATAAAAAATAATTATAGTCACTTGCGATTTATAAAAGACTATTCCTAAAAACATACCTCTGGCATGTAAGAAGAGAATTTTCTCAGGTTAAGTGTAGTATTCCTCTGTGGGTTTTTACTTCAGGAGTTGTGTGGACTCTAGGGATAGGAGAGAGGACAATCCCCACATGGCTCTGTAGATGAAAGTTGCATTGATTTAAAGCTCACCCCTGCTACCACAAGATCTATAGAGAATAGGTTACTTTATAAGAAAAATAAAAGAGAGCATTTTTTTCTGAGTTATTTGCTACTAGTTAATCCACCCCAAGAGAGAAGAATTTCAGTAAGATACAGAGCAGAGAGGTGAAGATTACACCTGATATAATGGGACATGCATTAATATTGCATTAAATGCAAAAATTAATAGGAAATATTCATAGCTGTTCCTCATCTTTGACCTTTTCTACCTCCTCAACCTACTCCAAGTCCTGGGAGTGAACTGTTACTTTAAGTGCTATTTTTATCTGGAATGGATTTTTCAGTAATCAGTATGTCAGGACAAGATCATTTCCCTCAAGAGTTTCTCTGTAAAAATTGTTGAAAACCAGCAGCAGTCATTTCCCCTCACTTCCAGTCTCGAGTGCTTAACCTCGGATGGAAGAATCCTGCTGAGGTCTTTGCTCCAGTGAATCCTCACCTGCAATTAAATGCTGCAGATGGCATTAGTTACTCACTTACACTTGATAACATCAATGCCTTCAAAGGATACAGACCTGCCCCATCCATGTGTGTGCTGTGCTGGTTTGTGAGAGAGCTGTTGATGAGAACTGGGCCTAAGCAACCTGTTCTGTACGAGTACAGCCAGGGTGTGTGTGGAGATGTTGGTTATTGCTCAGTTCAGATGATAGGAGTTTCACTGGAATGCCTAAGGGAAACCTTTGCATCTTCAGTTAGTAATTCTGCCCACAAACTTTTCAGGCAATTATGCTCTATTTAGTGCCTGGGACACTAATGGTATTTAGTAAAACAGCCACAATCCCTTCAAAATATGGTGCTTAGTAAGGAATGGTGCTGAACAAGAGCAAATCAACAAAAATGTGTGTTTGGTTCCTTCGTGTTTTCTTAGGAGATGCAAAGAAGTAAAGGAAATAATTTTGTGACTATTGTTAATGGAAAGTGCTCAATATTTCAATACAGGTAATCCACCATGTAAAACCTGACTATTTTATGATCACTTTTTAGATTAGTACTGTATTACATTTAAAAGGAAAATATCTGGACCCAGTTGAAGGTGTTGACTTCAGTCAAACTGTATTTTAAAGTATTTCATGAGGAACTGCACTCCTTTGTCTTTATAAAGAAATATCTTACTGAAATAAATCCATGGTCCCTTTCTAGGCTGAAAGAAAGAGTAAATGGGAAAAAATATGTTAAATCATACGTCCATAAAGCTCACATTTATTTGATATACATAGAGGACAGATTCGTGTAGAACTGCTTGAGATTTTTTTAAGATGTCTTTTGACTCTTCCTTTCTGAAATTTGGATTCAGTTTTCAAAGCATTAGACTTTGCTATAATGATATTGATATTTCCTGCCCCACTGGTATTGCTTACATCACTTCAGTACCATATAATGTTGGATCATTACTGTAAAACATATTTTTAAGCAGAAAGAAGGACTCAAGAAGGCATAGCCAGGAGAAAATGATTCTGTCTTCTTGAATGAAGGGAAATGTTATCACAGATCAGACTACACATGCATAATGTATGTATTTTTCCTTCTATGTTCTCTCAATCAGGTCTGATTATGAAGGGAAACTAAAAAAATAACGGACAACTGGAAATTGCTAGACTATCTTGGTTTAGAATCCTTTGATTATTATTGAATGAATTAGTTATGGCATCAGGGGTAGAAGAGCTGCATTCTGAACCAGAAAATAGCCTGATTCTGCCTTCATTTTTATTTTAAGCCGATGAAAATAGCACATGACTGAAGTCAATGCATCTAATGAATCTTTCAAAATACCTTCCTGGCAGGAAATACTCAAAACATAACCACCTTGTGAGCAAAAACCACTAGAACCAAATATTGCTTCCTGGTGTTTCAGAGCAGCTCCTTTCATTTCCAGTAGGATTTAGGAACACATTCTAGTGCTTTGTTTTTATGTCTCTTCAGACTATACATTACAGAAAGAAAAGGTTACCAGTTCAGCAAATTTGTACAGCTCCACTGAGTAAAGGAGCTGACTTAGTATGGTTAAAATACAGAAGAACATTTGGAACATTTTATAAGAATAAAATACTCATTCCCTTACAATATGTGTTTTAGTATTTACTGTATATTTTAGGTCATATTAATTTAAAAATCTGAAATAGACAAAGGACCCTATAAGGTCATATTTCTCTGAATGTCCTGTGTACTTGCCCCATACGTGAGATCTGGGAAAACTGGGACAATTGCTCTGAAGATGGAGCATCAAAGGGAATCTTTGCTTTGAAATATATAAAGTTGTCTTCATCTTCCTCTGTCAGGATTTTCCGTCTCCTACTTGAAAAGGCAAGACTATCTTGGCACCTATAATGCAAAATTCTCAGGGATATGTGTTGTGATGAAAATACATAAGGTAGCCGGGAGAATAACGGCATTTTAGCACTTATATAAATCCTATAATGCTGGAAAGAAAACTGGTCATTATGGAGCGTTTGATGGTCAATTGATATTTTTTTAATGCTATCAGCTCAGCAGTGCAGTGATCCATGTTTAATGAAAGTAGCTGTGCAAGGAAAAAAGGACTCCTGCTAAAGCTGTATTGAACATTTTTCACAGAAGAAAAGAGGGGTTATTTTTCTACCTCCCCAGTGAGATGGGTATTGCAAAGTTCTTGGATGTCTCATGAGCACTGCTCTGTTCTCCCATTCTTTGTCCAACACTACTCTCCCTTAGTGCTGTATTCTTCCATTCCACAGGGAAGCCGCAGATATCTGGGCCAGATATTTGGGCACAGATTAATTCTGCCCAAGTTGAGGTACTCAGTGCCCAAGTTTTCCACATAATCAATGGAAGGAGTGGATGTGTTCTGTGAGACAGAGGCATCTCCAGAGATCAATTCAGGTTTTAGGAGGACCTAATCTACTCCCTGACTGTAGTTCACAGTTCTGTTGACTTTTGACTTTTCAAGTTATAGTTGGAAATCCTCAGCTGACATATTTCAGTTAAATAAGTAAATTTGGACAAACCCAGGCCTTGGTATGTGTTTTATCCCCCAGTTTATGCCAGGGAAAATCTGTCTCTTAGAGTGTCAGGATTAATTTGAAAAGAATGCATCCCACATATATGGCACTGAACTAACATCCACTGAGAGTTGCAGTCTTTAGAATGTATCTTCAATTAATGTCATGTCAAATTATGTTTGTGGTGGAAACACAGGAAATATGAAATCACAAGCTCATAGTTCACTGAGTAGAGTCCTCCTTGTTACAGCAGCTTGTGTTGTGTAAAGGTTTATCTGCCCTGCAATTGTGAAAGCACACCAGGCAGCACTGACTCCATGGCTCTTTGCCCCACCATAACTGCTGCATTCAGCTCAGTGCAGAGACCTTCTTCTTCCTTGTTCCAAAATGGATCCTTTTGTTGCCCACAGATTTCACAGGGACAAAAGATGTGATAGATCTGTGGGGGTTAAACTTCTTGTTCTTTCTGGGTAACAGCTGGTCATTTTAACTGCAGTCCCAGGTACAGACTGCATTGTATGATGCAGTTTCAGTGCAGAGCTACATTTGCTCTGAAACATCTAATAAACTGTTACATTTATTTCTATGTAATAGGATAATGGACCCCTTAAAAATTACTGACTTGGACCTGCTAGTTTTCTACTCCAAAAGGAGAAGAAAAATTTGACTTCCATTACCACAGAAACAAAGCTAACCAAAGAGGAAAATCTGCATGATATGGCACTGGGTGTTTTTAGCACCTCTCATCCTTAGCTCTAAAATGAACTCTGAAATGCTAATTTTCCACTTCAGATTGCTGGTGGTGTAATTAAAATAGACATTTTTATTAGGATTACATACTCCTTCTTTTTACAGTGCTATGATATTTTAATATATTTTAGTCTTAAGTCCTAAATGTACTAATGTACTACCTTGTGAAAAGCTGTTATAGCTATATTCACTCAAAGTCTCATTTGTGCATTCAAATACAAATATATAAATATAAATATAAATGTATATACTGTTTTCATGGCCTACTTCAGATATCTCTATTAACAAAAAACAGTCAGAGAAGAATAGGGCGACACATTTTAAGAATGGTATGTTTCAAACCTTCCTGCTTTAGTTTATATAGATTTCTTGAAATAAATTGAACTTTCAGCCAAAGATCAAAGAACCATTGTTTATAGAAATACACAAAAATTCCAACATTCGCTTCAATTCACTTTTGCTTCAATGCTGCATTTACTTTGTTCTAATCTTTCAAATTCAGCAGGAAAATAAATGTACAAATCTCTCCTGTGTGTAGTCCAAAGAGAAGGGATGGTAATCACCCCAGGCATTGCAGGGATATGTTCCATGGACACTGCCTTGGGAAAGCCTGCTATTTGTAGCCTGCTCAGAATTGTGTGCCTGCAGTTACAGTTGTGACATTGGGGCATCTTCTGCCTACAAATGGCTCTTCACAGCACCCACACACCCACAGCACTCTCCACCAGTGGTCTGTCACATTACTGAGGACATTAGAGCAATTTTCTTTCCCTTTGGATTTTTTAACTTCTGAATAAATCATTTGCTACATGTGTCACTGAACATCATGAGGAGTAAAATCTCCCTATTTTGAACAATATCTCTGCTAGAGAAAACCTTCATCTTCGGGGTACGAGTCATAAATTGAGAGTTTCTCAGTGTGATTTCAGCCTTGCTGAATGTGTATTGAAGGTTGGAGGCTTGTTTATGCCATGAATACTGAAGAATAAAAATATTAGGAATATCTGCTATCCCATATGCAGAATTCTCTAAATTTGCATAAAGCTGAAAATGTTTATTTTTCAAGTGGACAATCTCATAGAGAAACAGCATAAAGATCTTAAAGAAAAGCAAAAATATGTGAAATTCAGTGGGAATATCATTGCTGTTCTAGAGCAAATACTACAAAACTGTACAAAATGTGTTAGTATACACTAAATTCAATGACATTTCCTCATGGGGGATCAATATACTATCAGAGTCCTTGGGGTCTTCTTTACAGTTACAGCTACAGACAGCTTTCAGTTCAGATAAAGTGATGTCAGCCTCTGCAACTGCTGCATCTCAGCTGTGCACACTGCATGTGAAGGTTACCCACCTATGTATTTCACACTCCTTTGTAACTTTGCCCAGTTTCCTGTGTATCAATCCATATTCATATTGATGCACTTGCAATTAGACTGCTTGTTGGAGCCCTGAGAATGAACACGTTATTGTATAAGGGGAAGTGAGGGAAAGGATGTACATTTGTCCTCTATTGTACAATTAGCCTCTACTGTACAATTTAGGACCTGAAAACAATCAATGGGTGTGCCACTAACTGGATAAATAGCACTGGACACAGAGAAAAATTGCTCTTTTTTTAGTATCTAACAATGACTAATAAAAAAGAAATAATTATTGTTTGTATTGCCCTCTAGGGAGCATATATTGCTGGGCACAATATAAAGCGTGGAGTCTAGCTGAATATCCTTGTGAAGAGGGTTTAATTCAGAATTTAGCTGATCTACTTGCAGTGGCACACTTCTGTAACAACTGTACTGCAATGAAGAGAGTAATCCCAGCACAGACTCAAAATCAGGCCAGTCAGATTGCTTCTGTATTTCATGTTAGGCTCAATTAAGTAGGTGTTTCAAAACGTTTTTGAGGTGGTGTTATCAACAACCGCAAAGATAGTACCGCTCTTCAGTACTAAGGCTCATTTTTGTCTGCATTCAGCTCCTTCGTTGTTTTTCTATAGCCTAAAAAGCACTCAGTAAAGGAGAAGATGGAAGCAGAGACTGACATCCAGGCATGTTTTTTAAGAGCGTCTTTAATAAGGGAGAGAACAAGTATTTCACTCCGTTCACTCAAGCAGAACGAGTTATGATATGTTGCTAATGCAGAATGCACGGGCACATGAACCCAAGCATGCTTCCTGCCCTACTGTCTGCTCGTATCTGTGTGGTGGATTTTGCACAAAAACAAAAAGCACATGAGCCATTTTATTTCAGCTTTGCAGCTCCTCGTGCAGGAGCATCACAGATCTTTTTTTTTTTTTTTTCTGCTAGGAAAAAGATGATCTCCATACAACTGTATGAAGAAAAAGCACGCAGCTTATTTATTCATTCAAGTCCACAAATAGCTTAACCCTGGAGTGCAGCCAGGTCTGTGTTGGCCGTGCCCGGCCAGCCCGAGCGGTGTCCCCGGGCCGTGTGCGGCTGCGGGGCTGGAGCCCTCTGCCGGGCGCGGTGCTGCCTGTCCTGTCCGGCTCTGCTCCCCTCCTCCTCCTCCTCCTCCTCACCCCTTTTCACGGTGCAAGAACGTGCCCGCAGTGTTTTTATCCCTCTTCCCCACTGTTGGGCAGGGGGATCCGTGCGCGGGGCGGGCTGAGGGCGAGGCTGAGCAAAGGGAGCCCGGACAGGGCTGCCCGAGGCGCCGTGGGCCCAGGCTGGGGCTGGGGGTGAGCATGGGTGGGGAACATTGCCTGGGACACAGCAAGGGTGACACCAAGGTGGCCCACGTCCACTTCTAGCCCTGGCAGACAAACATCAATTCTGCTACGGGAGGTAGAAGTCTGCGGCCTTTTGAGCATAATTGATTAGAAAAATCAATCACCAGTGATTTGCATTTCTCCTTACTTAGCTGTGAGGGACTGTCAGTCATGTGTGCATAATCCTGTTTCAGTTGGCACCAACAATTCCTGCTGGGATTTTCCACTGCATCGACACAGTGCATTCAGAAGTGACTATGCATCAAACTTGCTCGGTCAAAAAACAGACTCAAATATTTGGCTTTTTTTCTTCTTTTCATTTTCCCAGTAAGTTCATGTAATGTAGAAGCAGTCACATGTTATTAGAGCCTTTCATGCTTATCCCATTATTCCTCTTACTCCTGGCAGCAGCTGTGTGTGGGCAGATGGCCACACCATGCTGCTCATCCTCCTGACTCTCCCCAGGCCAGTGCTCTGCCATGCTCTGCCTTTTCCTTTCATTGACTTTTTAAAGTACTTTGGGCACCTTATTTTCCTACAACACAAGCATTTAATTTCATTAAAAGCACGTAAGGTAGTTTGTTTACATGAATGCCAAATGCATATGGATACTTCCTAAAGACTCTTGTTACTTTGTCCTAGGTTCTATTAACGTTGATTTAACAGGCATAACAAGCAACTGATGTTGCTAAGGATGGCAATAATTTTTAATATTTTTAATTACCTAAAATTATCTATCCTCTGGAAGAAATGAACCAGAGATTGAAATATGCAGTGAAACATTTTTAATGCATTGGGGAATTGAATATATTATAAGAACTCACATAGATGAAGTGCTGATTAGTATTTAGGAAGACTAATTATAGCTAAAGATTGCTCTGCAGAGCAGAGGTTGATATGCAGCCTTGCTGTGTCTTCAGAAATCTTAGAGTGCAGGACATACCACAGACTACCTTTTTTAAATCTGGTACACATGTATTTTTACAGCTTAAAAAAACACTTTTTGTATGCAGTGAGCGAGGGATTGCTATGTAAATAAGTAGCCAAAGCATCACAGAGCTGTAGCAAAACCGGATACAACTTCTCTGGAAAAATGGAGTCTGATTTCTAAGGGTGTTCATCTAACAGGATGAAACTGTGCAAAGCTTGCAGGATGTAAACAGGAATGTTTCTGCTGATTTCAAGCGCTTTGTGAGTGGGGAATAAAGTGTATCAGAAGGGAATATATGGGGTGTTTTTTAAAAAAATCTGTATTCTTATAGTTTTTTCAAGTAGATTTTCCTACTAATGTACAATTCCAAGCTCACAAAGGATTTTTGGATTTTGACAGAAGATGCTTTCTGCAGTAGAGCTGTTCAATTCTATATATGATGCTTTTTCATACTGAACTTTACATATATTTGCATGCACTATAGCACCAAGAATGTCTAAGCCTTGGGGCATAAATAGATCAACTACTCAGAAGAGGAAGAAGTTTTTCCTTCTACAAAACAATACATTATTGGAGTTAAATATTTTCTGGAGCAACAGTGGTGGTTCAGAAAAGTTACAAAGCTAGATATGTTTTAGTCATTTCATACTTAGTTCTAAATTGCTGTTGACAGCTAAAATGGAAAGAAATGTTGCAAATGTTGATGCACAAAATAGTTTCTTCCTTTACACAAAATGTTCCACTGAAGACAGTTGGATAAATCTCTGAAGTATTACGATTTGGTTCAGAATATTAGTTTTATAAAAATGTAGGATACTAAATAAGTGTTCAGTAATATATATCAGTAAAAGATGGTAAGCATATTTCATTTTCCGGCCACCAAAAATTCCCTTTCATAAAGCCTTTTTCTCTGAAAATAGAAAAGGAAACAGCAAATCCAGTAAATACCTCAGTGGCCAAAGCATTTCTGCTGAAGTCCCTGGTTTATATTGATATAGTGCTAGATGGGTATAATGCCCTTCTGCCTAACACAGTCCCTCCCTCACTCCAAGCTAGATAGCCAGCATGGGATCCAATGAGACAGTTTAAAAAGGAAGAGCTGAAACAGCCAATAAAGTGACCAAAAATCAGCCAAATGGACATACTCCTTCTGGTGAGGATTTTATTTTTGTCTGGTTAGTAGGATAACCAAACCAGATGTAGAATTTCCAGAGTTCTAGAATATAATGCTTCCCAGATTGCAGCAGGTGAAGTGAGAATTTTATTTGTGTCTTGGGCGAATATTAAAACAACTACTTTTCTGTCTTTCTGCACATTAAGACCAAAATTCCAATTGATTTCAACAACAAAAGCAAGGTCATTAGTCCTTTCTTTCTAAGAATGACAAAAAGAAATTAAAACCTGCCCTTATCAAGAACCATTAACTTCTCTTCCAGAACCTTTCAAATATCACAATTCAAGTTGTCCTTCAATTGTCAGTGCCAGAATTCAGTGTGAGGTAGTCACTGACTGTTCTATTATTACTACTGCTGCCTACCTTGATAAAAGTCTACTCATAATACACTTTTTTTTAAAGATGTGCAGTAAGATGTTAATTTGCCTTTCCATCTATCTCTTCTGTTTTTGTTGCAATAGCTTCTGGATCTCAGGAAGAGACACTATACTAATGCTATTTAAAACAAAACTAGAAAATAATTCTGACTGTAGCAGTGGGGTGCATTTTCACTCTTTTTTATTATGTGGCATTTAGCATTTATTCATTTTGTTTAGGGAAGTTAGCTACAAACCAAGTAAAAATATAACTCATAGCTGTAGCTAAACTGAAGATGGATCATGGCTATACCCATAGTTTTCAACTCTGTGTGTGTGAAATTATGAGCTGTATGCTTAATTGTGTAGAAGTCATTTTAGGCTGCATCCTCTTTGCCCACAGAGTGGTTCTCCCAGAGTATGCTAAAGCTTTCAGTGGTTCATTCAAATGAATAGATGTCATTGCACAATTTCAAGTACTGCCATTGTCCCAGTAGTCTTAGCTGCCTACAAGCCTTGTATTTTCTAGTGAGTGACTTGAGGTAAGAACAGTTACATGGACATTTTCTGATCTCACAACAAAGACCCAGCAGGCAGTTGTGGTGATCACATGATTTTGACACTAGTAGTTCTAGTGAGAACTGCTTTTACACACTGATTTGCTTCCCTAGATTCTGCTTCATCCACAGTAGCCCTCCTTATTTCTTTAGTATCTGTCACATCTTTAATTGTGAAATGTCATTTCCCTTTATTTACATTTATGTCCCTTTTTGGATGACCAAGTTCTTTTGGATGCTGGTATCCTTGTCACAACTACTACTTCAACAAGCTTTCCCTCTAGAGGTTCTTTTCCTTTACGCAAATACTTTTCAGGTGTTGCCTACTGTTGGGGTTTTTTAAACTACTTTATCTTAAAAGTCAGATTTTAGCAGCTGTGTCACTGCCTCTCTCATGATACTACTTAATATTATCTTCTGTGCCTGTTTAAAATCCCTTCCTTAAAATGTCTCTCATCATAAAAAAGTCCTCTATTGAGTGACCAAGCAACTTAAACCCTGCCTTCTAAGATTAGACATTGAGTCACCTCGCAGTTTATTTAATACCATATTTCATGTATGTTCCTTCTCTGGGGTCTGGAAGAATTCTATTAAAGACAAGAGAAGGCAATCTTTCCTGGCTGGTAGCTCTTTGATCCTGTTCTTGATGAAACTTTGCAGGGACATTTATCAGCATGAAGTAGGATTAATGATTGCTTCTTTTCTCCCATGATAACTTTTTGTAGCTCAGGACAAGTATTCTTTGCTCCTGCCACACCATCTTTGCTTTCCTCCAGATCAGCTTTGCTGACTTGCTCATGGACTCTTCAATGAAAATCCCCAATCATTCACACATACCTGGTTTTCATGCTGTAAATCTGCTTCTCCCCTTATCCTCTCTCTGCTATTTCTTTATCAGTAATTTTTGTCCTTTTCCTGTCTCTTTTATGATTTTCTGTTTAAGGCAATTCAATGTCATCATGACCCTGCTTATTTTCATTGCCCCTTGCTCTTATGGAGCTAGTTGCTCTTCTTTGCCTCTTGGTGTGCCTGCCAGTTTCTGCTTTTTATTTCTGCACCTTGATAGCACAGTGAGCTGTCTTTTCTCTATCTTGTGTTCATCACATGAATGGCTCCTTTTCTTTTCCATGTCTCTGTGTTTCAGATCATCACTTTCTTCAGGCATCTACAGTTCTTGAATCTTCCATGATGTGTTGTCATTTCTCCTCCTTCATGTCCTTAAATTCCCTTTAAATACTTGATTCTATGTACCCATGGCAACAGCCACTTCAGATCCTGTGACCAAAGCAAGCACTGAATTAATTCTGCAGTGCTTTTCTTGTTTACCACATCACATAAAAATGGGAGAGCTGATTTTTCTTATCTGATGACTCAACTCTCCAGTAGAACTGATGTTTAAGCCCTTTTCTTCAGAGCTGAGTGAACAACTCCCAAGGAACAAGTAATTCAGTGAAAGTAACCTTTTTTTTTCTTTTTTTTCTAGTTACCATGAAACAGAATCTACTGGAGTTTTACAAAGAGTAAATACTGAATGTTATTTAGGGTGTTGAGCTTTGGAATATTCTCCCACAAATCTTTAGAGGAGAAAGTCAGCGATGGGCACCACATACCTGGTATAGTGAGGGAGGAAATAGGAGAGACCAACTTGGTCAGCAGCCATCTGTCACTCCCACAGACACTGTCTTGTGAATGAGTGACTGAACACATGTGAAACAATGCAGTAGGTTCAGTCTGAGGGGATGGCTTTGCAAATCCTTGGCAAATGCTAGAAGGAAGCTGCAAGCATCCCTCAGTCATAAGGACAGATGGATAAGCTCATCACAGCACACTGAAGAATAGAGAGCACTGAGTAACATGTTAGAGCTGCACAGCTGTTACACACATCATGTGAACGTTATCAATGGGAAAATCAGCAGTGAAATGCAGAAGTGGCTGTGATAGAAGGATGCTTAATTAAGCAGGGGTGTAGGTGTATACAGAGTTGATTGAACTTGTGAGATAACTTTCTGGTGTGGTTTCTCATGGCAATAGTACTAGAAAGAACCTGCTTATCTGATTATACAGATTTTGAAGACTAGTTCTTTTAGCAGAAGACTCTCCTGTAAATAAGATACATCTTGACCATCTGTTGCCAGATGGAAGTGTTCTACTTCTGAATCATTGGCTGCAGTGACATATTCAGACAATGAATCTTTCATGGTTAGATACAAAGTGCAAACACATATTGAGGTTCTATTTTCTGTTTACTTGGCCTAAAGTTATAGTATGTCTATATACTCCTGTGAACATGCTGTTAGATAGTTGATAGAAAATCCAGCAGTCCACACCCACCCTTAGTGATGTATCAAAGTTCCTTGAATAAAAAGTATATAATTTATCACCAAAGGATGTAAAGACAACATAGAGGCCCTATTTCACTTTTATTTTGATATCTGTAAATTGGTTTGAGGAGTCTGAATGATTCAGTATATGTGATGGCCAGTGTAGGCAGTGCTTTGGTGTTCAGGCAGGCCCAGAATACAGCTCATCAACTCATATACCTTCACTTACAGGTCTGTACTTAAACCTCCCTGGTGAAAACAAAATTGCATTCTTCCTTTTTTTCCTGTAACTTATTTTCTGTGATGTTTTGGGGATTTTTTTTTTTGTTTATTTTTAGTGAACAGAGAGCAGAAACTGGGAAGTTTACAGTTATCCAGTAAAATTTTAAATTATTGCTGTTTTAATGAAATATAAAGAGGATTATCATGGTTAAGTTCTTTGAAGCTTAATTGTGACTTTTTGCACACATTATTATGCACAAATTAGGTTTTATGCAGAAGTTGAGAACTGTCAGTGAATTTTATTACAGCAGAAATAATGCCAGGTTTTAGTCTTAGATTAGCTGAGTCTAATTGGCCTGAAGGAAATAGAATGAAAAAGTAGAATCTGAAGAAATAGCATATAGAGATTTATACATGCCAGCCTCCATCAAGTTCTTTTAAATGGGAAATAATTGATAAATTATTATGCAGCAGTGTCATAGAGACTCTCATACTGCTGACATTGTGCACCACTTTGATCTTGAAAAAGAAGAATGACAGCTGCTCCCATCTGCAGTAGTATCACATCTTGTTGGCAATACAGAATTTGCTTAGATAGTCACATGAGGAAAGTACTTAATGTATTTTAGGATAGAGTTGAATGAAAAACAGCAGCTAAAGACTGGGAAGAAAACCATTGCAGTGTATTCATCCCAGCTTCCCAAAAACCACCACCAGAAATTCTGCAGATCAGCAGTTCAAGACAACTGGAGATCAGCTATTCTCAAGCACTAATTACTTTTGATATACATGTGATTGTGGTGCCTCTATGCTTCTTCTTTGTACTTTTGCTTAACACTAGTGGAATTGACTTTTTCTGAAAAAAAAATTTGGAAATAGTGTTTCACAGGCTGACATATGAGCTAACTTTTAATTAATACAAGGTGGAATTGATCCTTGCAACAAAACCAGTAATGTGTGATATTTATGTCCACTTGTAACTAATCAAAATTACTCAAAATTTGAATATTTGGCAATTAAGAGATTAAAAATTAGGAGAGAAATTTCAATACTGAGTAAATTTAGGGAAACCACAGTATGGCCTCACTTTGCTAGTTTTGTTCTAATAATACTGTTGATGAGACAGAAAAAGTACATTAATCAACTGGATAAGTTTTGGCAGCAGCTGTCTGACATCTGGTTCCAGATGATGACAGGCAGGTCAGGTCAATGTCCATTACTGACAGTGGGCCAGCTCAACATCCACTACACTGTTGGGTAGTGGCTGTGACTGATTAATCCTGGGGTTGAGATAAGGAATGCTCAAACTGGAAAGAACAGAGAAAGTGTGCCTGGCCAGAAGGCACTTCAGTGACTCTAAACACTCAGCTGGGCCCTGCGTGAGGCAGTGAACTGTGGGACAGAAGATTCTTATCAAATGTAGGTACAACCATGGATACATCCATCAAGCCTGACTCACCCACCACCTCCGCAGCACTCCAGCCATGCCTGTGAGGAACTCTTGGCAGCAGTAATTCTAGTGTCATCAGTGTGTAATTAAAACAAATCCCTTGAAATGTTCATGTTTCATTTGTGAACTATTTGTTCAGAGCTTTTAGGACTGAAGACTTGGTTTCATTGGGTTTAAAACCCAACATAAATACCCCATTGCATGGCTGGTGTCATTCATACCTCCCTGGCCATTGCTAGTGCACAGAGATCTGCAGCTGATTTGGCCTTGCTTTGTAAATCCTCTCCTGACTGGAGAGCAAGCTGCAGATTAAGACATAGCATTCCACATATTTGAATATTTTTATTCTAAATCAGAGAGCAAAATGAAGACAAAAAGCCATTCCAAGATCTATATTATTCCAGACAGTTACACTGCACTAGCTATTCTAGTGAATTTCTGCAGAGATTCCCAGTCAGCTGCCTGTGTGGGAAGGTGTCTGTGTAGATGCCTTCTGAGTGGCAAGGGCTTCCTGTTATTATGGTAGAGAGTTGCTGTCACATCTGTGGTGGATGGGATTTTATCTCAGCCCCAGAATTTTGCTCTTTCACTCCAGTGGGCTCTTTTTTTATGCACAAAGCTATAGGATTAAGATTTGCCTCAATTTCACAACTGGAGTAATTTTGTGGAATTCTTTTATTGGTTAATCCCGAATTAATTTTCCTGCTTGCAAAACAAGTGCATTCTTCCCTCATCTTAACAGAAAAATGACCTTGTTATTTCTGATACTGCAGCTTGTTGGGCAAAACTTAATCCTGTCGCTACAAACATAATCCCATGAATCCTCTTCTTGCTGATAACACTTTTTACTGTCTGAACTCCTGTGGGAGCTTTTGATTTGTTTGACAGGCTTCCAGGTCCTTCTCATGTTAATCTTCAGATAATGAGTAATCTAAGAAAGAGATGGATAGAGTTTCTCTAGTTCCTAGCTTTCAGTTTTCATGGTAATAAGAGTGTCACTCCATGCTGTTACAACTGTTTTGCAGGTTTTGAAAAACTAATTTTATTTAATTTCAAGACAGGAGAGCACAGTTTAGCTCTCGGTATCATCACAAATTATACACTCATCAGAAGGTCAGCAAAGAATGAAGAAACAAAACATTTCTGCAACATACATGAAAGCCGCTGGGGAAAATACTCTGTTGGTATATATTGCACTGCTTCCAATCTGCTGGTGACATTTTCCCCCAATTTTCATTTACCCTTGACATAGATGTTGCTGTGTGTTGGCAATCACTGACAGCCTGGCAGATGTTACAGGGACCTTGTTGCCTGTGTATTAATACACTTGTGAGGTGGAAGGTTATTTCAAGGAAATGGCAAAGAGAGTAAATGCCCTGGGCTTCAGAGGGAAAGAGCATCTGAGTTCATTACTAAGGCTCACCAGTTAGTGGCACTCATGAATTTTCAGGTAGCAAAAGCAGCCAAGTGTGTCATTCCCTGCTCTAATCAGGGTGATTTGCAACTGTTCTCTCTCATGTGTCTCTCAGCTGACAGCAGCCTATTCTTGCACATTTTGTATATCATTGCTTTCACACTTTACTTTTGAAAATACGTTAAATGATGATTCTATCTGTATGATCTTCATCCAAGTTATCTTAAATACTAATTCTCCCCCAGCATCTTTACCATCAGTATGTGCTGTGTTTCTTCTGTTTCTTTTTCCTGTTATGTATATAGAGATAAGCTCTCTCTCCTATTGGAGAGAAATGCCTCTCATGTGTTTCTCTGGCAGATCTAAAGCCTGAAGGGATCATCATTCTTAAGTTTTCATTTTACAGTATTTTTGTAAGAGAAAAGCAATTTGGAAATGTCACATATTTGGCTGAGAAAAAACTCCCTAGCATTTTACATTATAGACACTAGTGTACAAAATTCTCTGTTTTATCAGTCCTATCTGCAGACGAGTTCTTTGATATTCTGTAGTTTGGTTTGATATTCAGGTTACATTACATACATTACATACAACAGACTCATCTCTGTTCTGTCAGTTATTCAAAGAATGCCTTTGCTGTTCACAGAGTTAGCTTCCCACTGCTCTGTCTGTCCTCTGTCCTTACACCCTGGGATCAAAACTAATATGCATGTCAGAAAAAAGAGACTTTTAGTTACTGCAGCACCAAGCTTAAAATGTAAGAGAAATCCTCTTGGAGAAAGAGAAATCAAAGTGTGAATATGCGGAATAACTTGATGAACTCTGTTCCTCCAAAGATTGTTCTGAATATACATTTCAGTATGTCCACCATGGAAATGGTTCAGGTTATTACAGTATTTTTCTCTGACCGTTTTTTTCAGCCTTAGCAAAGCTACAAAATCAGCCAAGGCTGATTTTTGTCAGCTTTATCATGTAAGATTTCTTTCTGATATAAAAATGAACACTTGTTGTCTGTGAAAGCCTGAGTAGTGTTTGAAAAAGCATCTGTCCCTGTGCATGTGCATGGAACTGAGAGGTGACTGGAACACAGATGAAAATCAAAAGGAAGATCTTCACTAACAGCAGTTTTCATAAGTAGAGTATCCATTTCTGTAAAAATTAACTTTACAATTTTTTCTCACCCCAATGACATTCAGCAGGAGCAAGAGGCATGAAGTGTTAAGTAGTAAGTCTGAAACTCCTCGGGTATGCACAGCAATCTAATTCTTGTGTCACTGGGTGTCAGGGCCATGCCTTTGTGCTCACCAATCTGCCACCACTGGCTGCTGCAGCACCTCTCAATCCAGCCAGCTGCAGAGACAAAATCGTGGACAATTTAAACAATGAGCTGACATGAGATAAAGTGGTTGGGTGAATTCTTAGCCACCTTCACAGCTAAGTGGTTGGCTAATTAGTACAGGAACTATCTTGGTGGGAATTTTGGACTGTCCTGAAGGTTTCCCCAGGTAGCTCCTGCTATGCCCACAACAATTTATGTGTTTCAATGTGTTGATCTGGGCAGGAAACTACTTCAGAACTAAGGATATTTTAGTTATTTTTTCTGGCTGTGAAATGCAGTATTAAATAAATCCCTTGAAGTCATATTCAAACTATTAGCACAAATACTTCCTCCTCTGTTTCCTAGTAAATTGGAAGTGATTAAAATCTAGGCATCTTTTTGCATTGAAAGTTGCTCAAAGTTCCCCAGAGCTCATTGCTGATGTTACATCCTAAGAGGATGTCTCTTTGTGCATCTGAAGTACCTGAGTCTGTAGATATGCCTAGAAATTGGCCATAAAATTGACTCCTAGACCCTACATGGAGCAGTGACTAATTTTTTGTAAACATATTCTGCTGTTGTGGCCCTGGTCTTGCTGCCCAATTCCCACCCCCCCTTACAGGAGCTGAGAGTTGGTTGTTTAGGGCTTACAGTCATAGTACCAGGTTGATGGTTGGACTTGATGTCTTAAAAATCTCTTCTAAACTTAATGATTCTATGGTTCTATGAAAACCCTGCCCTAGAAACACTAGTGCAATTGTCTCATGTTGAGGAGAGGTATAAATTGAGTGAGTTTTCATCCAAATGGCATCAGAAACACTGAGAGCAGGTTTGCATCAGCTGTACTAAGTGAGGATGTTCAGCCTACAGTTGCCAAGTGTGAAGCTCACCCTTGGCTCCCATGCTGCTGTTCAGAGCTGCTGCTGCTCAGCCAAATGCTCTTGTCCAGAGCTCCTCCTGGAGGTGTGTGCTTGCTGTCTCTTCCCAAACCAGCAGAGCTGGGAATACGATGCTCCAGCCTGGCAGCGAGGCAGATGGGTGATGATGTGTGCCAGGGGTAGGCTTGTCTGGAGAGGGATCCTGTAGGTTGTTGTTAGGCATGCCCCCAGAACAGCAGCTCGAGGGAGACAGGCTGCCTAGGGCATACAGCAGGGTACTGCCAGAGAAAATGTTTCATAGGCTGCCTAGTAACTACTTACAGAAAAAGACTTCATAGCACTAAAACAGAGCTAGTTCCTTATCAAGAGATATTTATAGGGATGCTTGTAACATTTCAGCTATGCTCTCACAGATGGCTTCTTGATGTCTCATTCAGGCTCACTCATCTCTCTCCAAACTCATTGCAGCAACCTCTGGAAAGGCATTGCATATATTATGTGTGTTTATCCTGTGTAAAGTGTTCCAGGCTCTGACCAGTGCCTACCTCAAAGCTATGGAAAAAAAAATCTGGGATACATCTCAGGCTTTAGAGTTCATCCCCATTTGAGTGCACTGAGAGCTTTTGACACGGGCCAACACGCATCTGCAATACTTACACAACATTAACAAGAACACATTGCTCCTTTGATGCTATTCTGGAGAAGATGGATCTTAGACCCTTTTTATTCTTGAGCTAATGGCTGAAGAGCTGACACATATTGGTCCTTAATTCTCAGAGCTTGTTCCCTTTTCTTCAATGTATTGTTAGCACTTAATCAATAATAAATAAGTGCTATGTTGGTGTCTCTTTAATGAACTGAGCCTATAGTCCCAATGTGCAGTAGCTGTGCATGCACATCTCCATGTGCAGTATTAATGGTTGTGTTATGTAACTGTATAATGGAGTGTCAAGGAGTCTCTGGGACTCTTGCCTGAGAGAGGATTTGAAAGGAATATGAACAGCAGAGTTTGGCCCTGGATTCATAAAAGTGAATTGATCAGCAGTAGACCAGCATTTTCTATTTACTTGATAAGTAAGTTCAGCCTCTAACAATCTGAGAGAAATTTCAAGAACGTATGCCATATTTGCTTGCTTATGAAGCACTTTTTTTTCATTGCTTTGGATAAACACAGGCTGAATGCAGATAATCACAGCTGTGTTTTACAGCACCAAAGACAGGGCTAAAAATGACCTGAGTGACAGGGTCACAGCTAAAATTCTCCCAGCTCCCAGTGAGACTTGTCTGGTACATGCCTAAGTCTCACAGAATTGAGCAATCGCTCTGCTTCACACTACTGACTTCCTCATGAGAGGAGGGATGCACAATGTCAGGCTCCTCCAGCCACCTTCATGAGGGGAGCACAGCATCAGAGATGGTCAGTGCATTGCTGGGAGCCAAGCTGTACACACAGAGCATTTTGGTTTTTTGATATTGCTGGGAAGCATCTGCTTTCTCTTCTGTTTAGCCTGCTGACTCCTGGGCTGCTGAGCCCCAAGCCCTGTGTGAAATATGCACATGCACAGGCAGGGCATGAGAGGGAGAAAGAGTCAGCTGCAGTTTACTAAAGCATCAGAGGTGGAAAAGGAATCAAAGATGAATTTGGGAGGCCATGGAAGAGAGAGAAGGAGACCCAAGATGCTGAAAAATGTGCTACATGCAAGAAATGGAATGAGGGAAAGGGAGTATGTGGAAAGATTAAAGATTAACTGGAGGGAGAACACAAGGACGTCAGAAGGAGAGAGCATAACAAATGGGTGAATAGTGAGAGATAAATGAAGAATAGTGAGGGGAACAGCTGGGAAAAAGGGAAGAGAGCTAATGGACTATTTCAGTATCTTTTGGGAAGAGCCTAGAGGGAAGCTTTTAAAGCAGAGTTTTAAAAATTAAATAATCAGAGAAATAGTGGTTATATTGGTTATACAGGGTGTTTTTAAGAAAGAAGAGAGCAATCTAGAGGGACTACCCAGCATTTAGAAGTTTTCTAATTCTTGAAGATTCTAACTTCTCCAGAGATTTTAGTCAATTTACTATATCAGTCATGGGCTGTTTCCTAGTACCACTACATTACATCCACAGTACTTTTTTCTATAGCAGAGATTAGCAGTGAAGGTTTTTCTTTCAGGCAGTTATTGTTTTTTTTTTTAGTTTTAAGTTTAACAACAGATCCTAATTTTTTTGCAAGGGAATAGGAAAGTTTTTGTAGGTGCAGTGGTGAGAATAAGGATTCTGTGGATCCTTAAGAACCAAAGATCCACTGTACTGAGGCTTGGCACTTCCTTTTAGTTCTGTGTTCCTATGCTTCTGTTGAAATGTGATAGATTAAAATTTAAATTTTGAAAACCTTTAAGCTTCAATTAATGCCTCTTCACCAAAGTCCTCTCATTTAAACTTTAAGAACATGTTAAGTTCCTTTGAAGTCAATAGAATTAGAAAAGCTCTGCCAGAAAGAGATAAAGGATTTGTTTTGTTGATGTATGCAGCATATAATTAGTAACCTTTTAAGTATAAATCTTAGTATAGATACCATTATTTGGAACAAAAATGGCTGTAATCTATGTAAAAAACTAGTCAAATCTAAACTAACTTGAAGGTCTTTCAAACTGGAGTAAAGACGTGCACATGAATAGTCCTCTTTCCTGATGTAATGCTCAGCACTCCTTATTTTGGTACAAACTTGTGTTTTACACAGGCCTTTTTTTTCTAGTTTGCTGTCTGCACATTATTATAAACAAGGCCAGCTTCTGACAGATGGATACAATATCCTGTGTTTCCTTCCCAGGTGAACATGATTTCGAGCAGCAGGCGTCAGTCTCAGAGAAGCCACGTGATGCTGCCATGCTCCATATTAGTTGAGGTAGGTAAATATAGTAGATACATTTCTAAGTTCTTGGGTGTGTTTTTTAATAAAACACTTTCAGCGACTATCGATATGTTTATGGGCTGCTCTTTGCTAGCAGTCACTTGTGGCAGCTGGGAACACAATTCCTGTCCCTATAATATTCTTTCATGAGAGGGAATGGAGTCCCTATGTCTGCAATTAAATTTTAAGTGATTGTGATGTTCTGAAGAGCCAGAATACAGGGAAGTACAATACCTCTGACCTGGACCCATAACTTTGGTGATTAAATCTTAATAATACTCTTTAAGTCTGCAATTATTTTTGTTCTTAAGCCACTTTACATTTGAGAGTTGCATATGTTGTGGAGTCCAATAAAACGTTGCTATGAAGGAGAATGTAACTCTCCATAGCCAGGTTCTACAGGGTAACTCAGTTTAGAATAGTTGAGCTTATTTATATTGGCAGAGGTTTTGTTCTTGTTTATTTTAAGCCATTTCTATGTCCAAAACATTTGGATCACACAAAAATTCCAGCAATATTTTTCGTATCCTTTAGTGCATGCTAATTATAAAGAAAAATACTGATGGTTCTTCTCAGGTTGCCAGCTGACTTGGTTTGAGGGAGCCTGAGGGGAATGATTAAGCTGTATTTTCAGCACAGTCTTTCCTGACTTGCATGTGCACACTGGTATCATTGGGTTCTGTGGACTGCAGATGAAGGTGGAACCTCTTCAGATAAACCTCTCTTAGGCTGAGTGAGAGTGGGGCATTTGCATTCAATTTTCTGCTCAGCCCCAGACTCGTGCACCATCCTGAACACCCTCTTGGGCCTCTCTGCCGAGGCAATTAGATATTATCCCTGCATTTCAGACCATCAGCTGTTCTAGAGATTTCAGGGGTGCTTAGTGCTAGACAAGCACCACTTGAGAAGTAAAACTTGAGAGTGAGTAAAACTTGTAAAGTAAAACTTGAGAAGTTTTAAGATTTCCCCATGAATCTAATTCCTAGACTCTGCATTTGTACCTGTCTCTTTACCTCATACTGGTAAGTGCTTTGGTTCCCATGGGATGCACAGATCCTTCTGTGATACATTTAGAGTTATCTGATAAATGGAGAGTGGGGGATGTCATAAATTGAGGGAGAATATAGCAGCATGTCAAGCGGAAGTTTTTTATGTTGCAAACATCATGACTTAAATGACCTTTTCTGGAGAAATTCTCATCCTCAATAGAGTCATGGAGCCTTTTTGCCTTTTGAATTAAGGTGTTCAATGTTTTTTTATCAGCACATTCTGGAAGTTATTTCTGTGTGGATAGAAAATTGCTTCATTGTCTGGCATTATTTCTGTCACATAATTTCAGCAAGTTTTGTAACTTGGCAATTTATATTCACTGTTTTCAAGTGATGTTTGTGATCCATGGTGACACAAATCACTGCAGATCCACTGGCTTTTCTTGCTTGTGCGATGTCACACTGAGACAACAGCAAGACTCATGGGCTCTGTGTCATCATATCTAATGGCATTAGGGGATCAAAAACTCTGATGATGTCATGATGAGTTTTGAACTAGGATGTGAATTGCTTAGGCAGTCTTTGTCATTACATTTGTCCAGGATGTTATAGAGATCATCTTACAAGACAGCTCTTGTGACTGACTATCATCTTAACGCCATTCCATAAACAGGAGGAAAAAAAAAATCACTGATTGCTTTAAAATCTTGCTGAATTTGGTGTATCAATTGTCTGTCAAGGAGCATGGAAGGAAACTGTGCCAGAGTTTCCCATTCAAGCAGATTCTTCTTTTCTTTTGTGAACATAGCCAAGTTTACCACCCAGATTCTGATCTTTGTGAAACTTATTGCCATGTATTGATAAGCCTACATTTACCGTGTTGGTCCTCTAAGGGACTTTTGGATTGAAATTACCTTTCATGGAAGCAGTTCCTTCACAATTCTTTTCAGTTGCAAATTTCTATTATTCATTTTAGAAATGCTTTACAATGAAAAATATATGTGCTATAATACAGATCTGTCCTGTCACTGCTAGAAAGGAATAGCCTGCTGCTAGAAACAGGGGAGGCTCTGGTTATCTGTGTAGTATTTAGCTTTCAAGAAATGCAACATATTTTATTTGACATGCCCTGAGAAATTAAACTTCCAGCCATATCTAACAGGATGATAAACATTCAAAGAGAAGAGGATTTCAACATTAATCATTCACTGAGAGCAATGCAACTGAGAGAGACCAAGCTGATGCTAATGAAAAGCACTAATGGCGCTAATGAAAGTTTTCAATGTCTTCTACGGATAAGGCAGGCATTGGAAAGCTTCTGCTGCTTTGAAATGGATAAAGCACAGTAATTCAATAAATGTTCTTTATTTGTGGTCTTCCCAATCAATTTCTGAGCTTACTTTTTATAAGTAACATAACACCTTAGTAAGCATTTGCACCTTAGCAGGCTGCTTAAGACTTGTATAACAGAGACCCAGAATTCTGAAATGTTCTGTGTTCAAGAGCTGTGTTGGTCACCCCAGGCAGTTCAGGAAGAGCCACCTCCCCCTCTCTGCTGATCCTCCCCTGCTGGCACTGACTCATTGGGGTAACCTATACAAGAAGCAGGTACCATCTCCCCTGCTTTTCACAGTGCCTCTTTTATTTATAAGAAATAGATCAAAGCACAAAAAGGCAAGAAGAGAAAGTGTCAAGGACAGTAGGATCCGAGTCAGCTATGCTCTGATGGAAACTAATTCATGAATGTTTTTTTTTCTGGAATTGTCTCAAAGCCTGAACATGTTCCCAAGCTTTTGCTCTTCTCTGTAATGCAATAACTTTTTCAGCCTTCAAAAATGCAGGGAGAAGAAAATCCCTGGTACCCAGTGGATACACTGTGGTTCACCGTTCCTGCTCTTCTATAGAAGGGAGGGCACAATGATTTGTGTACCTGTAGGACATGAATATGTAGTTGAACTTTCCTTTCTCTGGGGGTTATTTTTGTATGTATTAGTATGCTTAGAGATATTTTTAGACAGTGAAAGTCTTTTCTAAGAACTTGTATAGCATAACTACCCCAATTAGTCTAAAAGCTTTATTACTCTATAGTTCTTAAAAACATCCTCACTGCTGGCATTTTTCTTGAAAACTGAAATGAAAAGATCATGTAGAAGTATCTATTCATTGCATAAAACTAGTGAGATTCAGTTACCAGTGCAGAATTAAATTGCTGTGCCTCAACAGCAGTGAAAAGATCTCCATCCGAGATTTTTTTCTATCTCTGGGGTAGATTATATGATAAAATCTGCTCTACATTCCTATTTACATTATCCTTATTTCTGGAGCTGCTAGTTGCAATGTTATTGTAAATTGAGATATTGAGTGCATGATTAAAACCTGTCTGGATGATATGCATTGTTTAAAGTTGTATATAATACAACATAGCTGGCTTTCCCTAAGCTTAGTGTTGACTTGGGCTGAGTAATTAATGTCAAGGTCAGCTAGGAAAAATCTGATATTTTTCTCATTTCTATGGGTTTATTTTTCTTTTTTTTTTTTTTTTGTTTTTGCTAGCTGAAAGTTTAATTGCTCTAATGGAATTAAATACTGAACATTAGGATACCTAATAAGCTAAATAATTTGCTTAAATCCAATTTGGATGCTGTCTAGTCACAGTAGAAGCAGCATTCAGCATGTTAGGTATTGGGATTGCTATATGAAGAAAATTTTAAAGCCATAAAAATTATGTGTCCTAAGGTAGTTGTATCTTTTTAGCAACTGTCCACTCAATTTCCCAAAGGTTAATTTTCATGCCAGCTTAGGGAAAATGGGATTCTGCAGCCCTTATGTTCCGTTCTCAGGTTTCCTACTGATTTTAATTTCTCTAAATCAGCAGAATTCCTATAGGAGGGGGCAGAAAGACCAAACACTAATAATATTTTAATGCCTTTCTCTTTCAGAGCTAGCTGTACTACATTTACAGCTTTACCACATAGCAGTCTCTTCAAAAGAAATGAGCCTTATTTGCCTCTAAAAATGATAGTTTCTGGCAACATGAAAAGTGTAAAAACTGCATGATGCTTTAAGGGCAAAAAAGAAGTCATTAGGCAGTCGTAACAAAAATGATATCTGAATTTTAGTTCTGGTATTGTTTAATCTTTGCCTAAAATAAATCCTGAAGACATTTCATGTTCCTTGGTTCTGTCCCAGTGATTCAGCTTTCTTCCCCCCCTATCACCTGCCAGGCCTGTGCAGAGCCAGGCAGCCTGTGCAGACCCAAACTCTCCTCACACTGTCCTGCTGCCCCATTGGTCATCAGCTGCCTGCATGAGCTGTTGAGCTGCTACCTTTTAATACTTCTGCTCTGGCAGGAGCCTCCAGAATCCCCCACTTACTGTATTTCCCCACAAGAAACCTGTAATTTCAGCTGCTGTTGTTCTTGCCAACTTTGCAAATGTACCCTTGCACAAATCCCTTGCTGTCCACCTTTCTTTTTCTAATAATTTTTCCCACATGATCACTTGCCATTTCTTTCTTTTAGTCAGTTGTCTGTAGTTAAGCTGGCCAGCTGGATGAATACGACACTGAATGAGGACGGATTTTCAGCAGTAGTGATAAAAGTGAAGAGCTGTGTATTAACCAAGCAAGCATATATTTTGTTACATAATAATTTGACAGTGTTCCCTGTTAAATCAGTGGTAGACATAGTCTAATCTAATTATTTTCTTTTCCTTTAGCCTAACAATTTGTTAAACAGAATATTTTTAAATGAGGAGAGCAATCTTATGTGAGTTAATTTAACAGGGCTTGAAAGCTTTGGCTATTAATAATTCACAGTGCTAAGTTGCCACAAAGAATCTTCAAAAGCTGGTTTAACTTATTATTTTATTATTATTATTACATCTCTTTAGTTTTCCAACTGTTACTTTCAGTTCAAGCTTCACTTCTGAAAGCTGCAAAGGCTGTTGCCTTCTCTCAGAAGTGACTTCCTGAGGCTTTAGTTACTTCTTTGCTGCCTTCATTAGTCTTTTGCTAATGCTTGACAGCTTGACAATACAGTTTTTGCCCAGAAGGTAATTATGATGAGAAATTATAATTAGGTCAAAGGCATAATCTCTTAGATTATTTTTTAAGAACGAATTCTGTATTATGTAGCACCTTACTGGAGCACATACATACATATAAATATATAGATATATACACACAGAGTACTGTCTCTTTAGAAAGTGGAAAATTAAGAGATATCTTCCTTGCTACCACTTTAGGTAAGTGGATGGGCAGCTTCAATTTGTATCAATTAAGCAATTTAGAGGAAATATGATTTTATTCTTAGATATGAATTACAATAATCAAGTGAATTGCAATAATTTCTGTGAACCACCATTAGAACAGATTGTAACAATTAAGATAAAGACAGCAAATCGCTGGGTTGGAATAAATCAAATGTAATTCCCAGAACCACAGAAAAATTTAGGTTCAAAGCAGGGCTGACCTCACTTTTTGGTAAGGTTCCTCGGAACCTTGTAAATGAAGTTTTGAATATATCTGCAAGGAAAGAAACACCTTGATAGGAGGAAAGTATCTGAATAATGATTGATGGAAATGAATGCTTCCTGCAGGAACTGTTTTGTAGGAGTCCAGTCATTTGGAGAAACACACAACTTTCAGTGTGAGCATGCCTATGCCTTAAAAATGTTTGTCTTTTTAGTCCTGCTCTGAGCTTAGCCTTGTAGCCAAAAGGATAGTGTAGAGGGGATATCTGCGGAAGGTGGGAGTTTCTTAAAGTGCAGAGGTGTCTGTCCTGCAGGGAGTACGAAAAGTCTGGCTTTAGGAAACAAACTGGTGCAGGAAATTCCTGTGAGGTGTATCCTCAGTGGCCTGGTGATGGTGTCACTCATGGCAGAATCCCAGGGCTTATAAATGCTTTGTGTCTTTGTAGCTGACTTTTGTCACTTGGGTTTTCCACTTTCTTGAGTTTTCTGGCTTTGCTGCATCCTCATGAACAAGCTACAAAAGAAAGGGCATTTTTCAGAGGCACATGTATGAAAACATGAATGTAGCATGAATGTCTTGTGAATGGCTTGTTGTCAAATGAAATGTATGATACACATTTCTTGTATCTCCAAGGATCATTAATGTGGAGTGATACCAAAGAGCAAGTCTGATGAGTATGATGAACTGGATGTAAGAATTTTTAATATTTAAATTTTTCAAAGTAATCTAAGAAAATGATTAGCACTATATCTAGTTTTCTTCCACAATTACCTGGTAGCAATGGATACTGTTTGTAATTCTGTTTGCTAATTTCTGTGGGCTTGGGTTTTTTTTTCCTTTTCTCCATTGAACTGCTGCCTATATATCCTGAACTCTTTCTATGCTTTTGATTGTAATTTTATGAAGTAACAGATAATGTCCAACCCAGGAATGGGATTTCAGGTGTAATGCTAATGAGAAATGTCTGGTATAATTTGTAAGAACATAAGTCTTTCTACGGTACAACTGTGTGTGAGCTTACCCAGCAGAAACAGTTACAGAGGAAGTGTGGGACTCCTGCCAGCATGAGCTGCATACATTAAACTACAGCCAGAGCTGGAAGCATTCTGTGACTTTGGTGCATAATTTATAGTATTAGTCCATTCGTCCTTCCCTTCTGAAAGAAAGCCAATAAGTGGGTTAATTTAATCTTATGTCCAGCTTTGTGCTTAAAAGTGAAGTCTTGTGTACCTTCCCTGTCCAGGATACAACTGCTAGGGGCCAAGCTGGGGTAAGGAAAGAGGGAACTCTGCAAGTTTTACTCTGAAACTGCCACTGGGGAATCATCAGACATGAAAGGAAGACCTCACAGTTCCATGCAGAGTCACATGCCAAAGTGACAGTCTAATTTCTCTGTGCACTTTCGGATGGTTTTATGGCTCCACTCCTTAGTATCACAAAATATTTTATTCTCCAGTCCTGGAATTAGCAAAGAATAATGACAGCAAGAATGCAGAGATAAAAATTAGTCATAATTCTGTTAAAGTGTGGAACTTCAAAATGAGAGGGTGGGTTCATCCAGGTATAGACCAGCAATGCTGGCCACTAAAGCAGCCAGCCTGTGAGTAGACAAGCACTGATTCATCGCACAAGTTTTCCTGCATATGAACAAGGTCTCCTTCAGTTAAAACAGAAGTTCATCTCCATCTCTCTGGTAACTTTAGCTGTTGTTCATAGATCCTTGAGCAATGTCTCTATAGTATCTGTAAAAACACTGGGGACTTCTAGGGTCCATTTCCTATAGGCAGTTGAACTGGGGGTGAGAGCATAAGGTACCCCAAAAAGGTCTTGATGAGGTCACCATTTCCTTCCTTCACAGTTCTGGATTTTCAGCTTGATGAGAGCTTTATGCTGACAACATAGAACCCTGAGGAGTGGGCAAACATTTACTTTCAGTGTGTCCCCTTAATGGCAGTACAGAATCCTTAGTCAATAAATTATCTTAATTAGTCTGACTATTTATAATAAAAATGTAAAAAGAAGAAAGCAAACTACAGTGCAGAAAACTGTCATATTCAAATGAGTGAAATTAATTCAGTAATATGTAAAGAGAATTTTTGAACTGGTCTGTAGAACCTTCAGGCATTGTTCAAATGTCTGAACTAATTTTAGTTTATGTACAAAACCAGCTGTACTAATACATACAGTGTCCTACACAGGGTAGGTCTGTGTGATTTTTCTTTTTCCCCACTTGAATACTGCACCATGAATAGGCTAGTGCTATGTCAAATACTGTGTGGTAATCTGCTATGTCAATCTTTCAAGGGATCATTAATTACCTCGGGAGGTGGCTTTTTTCATTACAAGAAATTACAAGAATTCTGGGTGAATGAGATGAGGTAGCTTATTTACATATTCTGAGGCTAGTCATATGATTTTTATTGAGCCAATTATGCCAAAGATTGGCAAGTTTACAGTCAGTTTGTATAGCATTGCAGTTACCAAAAATGTGTCTATCAATGAAAATAAATTTGTAGCTGTGGTTGTAATTTTCTGAGTGGTAGGCTTTTTCCTAAATTTATCTTAGGAAAGATTAAACAATTATTATTTGAGCTTTCAAGTACCAGTGATTTATTTAATTTAACACTGACAAAAATTGTGTCTGTGGGTTTTTTTTAATTATAAATAGTGGTAGATATGCTAACACAGGCTTTAATTCTGAGAATGTACAGGCCTTAGGTACATGGTATCCCACTGGTATCCCAAGACTCTCTTACAACCTATGAAGAACTATACTTCTTAATTTGAATACAAAAAGCAGTTTTAAAAAGATTAATTATATTACTGACTAGGCAACTAATGTGCCGTGACTGCTGCTCATTATATCAAACTCAATCATTTCATTGCTGCCTTGTCTTCCTCCTCATGTTTCATCTCCATCTGCTCACTCTCTCACATTACTTGCACTGCATCATATGAGGTACTCAAGCTTACTGGGCAAAATATTGTCTTCTATGAAAAATATGGTCCAGGTCTACATAATACTGCAATATAAATACAATAGTAATGCTTATACTGCTACTAATTTGACCATTTTTCTCCTATTTGAGTCTTGGAAACTATAATTCCTATTTTGGAGCTAGTTTGTCTATGTGTCAGTGAAAATTAAGAGTAGAATTGATGACATCTCACTACAGATCTTTAAAAGAAGGGCGCTAGTCTAAGCTAGTCATCAAAGCTGGTGTCATTACTCTTACAAGTAGTATCATAAGAGGCTGGTATTTCTTAGGATGTAATGAATGACATTTTCAGAAGATGATTCATACTGCCCTAATGTAGTAGAGCTTAGTCACCTAATGGAGTTGTCTCTGTAAACTGCATGCTAAGACCATAGGAAAAACTTAAATATGGTGCCTAACTTGTTTGAATCATACTGCAAGTGTTCTGGGCGAGCCCCCATTTTCTGATACTGGGATGATGCTGCTCCAGCTCCTAGGAATTTTTTTCATCTTGCATTATCATGGTCCTACAAGCATAAATTTTAGCAGTAAATGTCCTGGGTTTTAGGACTTAGATCACAGCATATCATTAAACAACTTACTGTATCAATTAAAATGTGAGTTGTCCTGTTAGTTGTCTCCTAAAAATATCTGTAGAGATTTTTTTTGTTCATTCTGTCTTTTCCCTACTGCTGTGCCATCAACACAGATGTAATATTCCTCTAAGAAAGGGCTGGGTTAGTGTTTCAGTGTAGCAGTGTGGAGATCTAACAGTGAAAGTCATGGGGCTTCAAGCATCTGACACTCTGATAAAGCATGAAAGAGGTAAGCAGGAAAGATAAAAATAGTGGGATGATTTGATATCAATTCTTATTTTCCTTCCTTTTGAGAAAGCTTTGTTGCATTGGCTCTGTTTCTTTAACGCCATTTGCCAGAGCAATGTTTTATAGAAAATACAATAAGCAGTGGTGATGTAAGCACATGAAAGGTTAGTGAATTTGGTTTGGAGTTGGAAACACCTCTTTGTAATAAAGGTCATGATTTCAAAATATTGCAAACTAGTGTGTCTAAGGTTTCTCTTTGTCTGCCCTGCTCTACGTTGTGTCTCCTGGGCTGAAAATTCACTTAAAATTTGGTAGCAAATGAAAAGAACAAGATAAACCTATAAGGAACATCAGGGGAACTCTTGCTCTGAAATCAGTGGCACTATTCCCAAGGAAGTTAATTTCCAGACAAGTCTGTCACCTACCTGAGTTTCAGCTGACAATTTAATGTATGAATAGCCTTCTGAAACAAAAATTGTGGGTTCTGGGCTTTCTTTTCTCTGCCATTCTTCTGTCGTGCATATCACCGTGGTTGCAGAATATATTTAGCTGGTTGCATTAGTCACTGGGGATTGTGTTCTTATGCTTCTATATGTTTGATTTAATATATGCTTGCATATTCAACTGTGCAGACAATAAACATCATGTTCATTGTAATAAAAAGCTATCTCTGCTTATACTGGATCACCTAACTGTGGTACATTAGTACATTTATAAACAGAAGTTTATAAATGGTTTGTGATAGCAAAATGCAGGACTATTTTATCAGCTGGTTTCTGGAAAAAGATTGATTTTCCTCCATGCAAATATTTGAAAGATATATGCCACCAGCATTTCTATGGGACATGCACTCAAACAGAACTGAAGAGCTGAGTCTTGTGCTAACTGCAGTCCAAATGTTGACTTTTGTCTTTGGATCAGGCCATACATCCTAACAATGAGGGTGTCTCTATGCAATTTCTGGGATTACGATTTTTATGTGTATGGTAATGTGTATTAGACTGTGCTAAAGAAATGGGGAAAATAGAATTTGTGCTAGGCAGAATTCACCACAAGATGTCTCATGTCTCACTACAGATTTTTCACAAAGGTAGGGAGCTATCCAGCTAAGTCTGGTGAGTGCAGTGCGAATTACACGATTTAGATTCTTCTGGAGAGTGTGTTAAAAGCACATAAAAATAGACTGGATGTGGAATCCAGACGTGATGAGTGTGTTCTTCAAGGACTGATTAAAAATAAATGCACGGAGACTAACATCACTGAATATTGAAAAAATTCTCAAGAAAGGGAGGAAAATGAACAGTTAAAGCCAAAGTACAGCACGAGAAGGATGATTACTCATTACAAAACAGCAGGGTGATCTAATCTCATTTGTTATTTTTTACCACCTTTACTATGTAAGATAAGTGGACTCTGGCTGAAGTCTCCATTAAGAGTGGTTTTCAACCCTGCAACATTTGAGGTGGGGTGTGTACCTTTAAGTAGCTGTTTTATCTGCTGGCTCTGGGGATCCAGACTAGAGCCCACACATGCGTGATTCTGTACAAGCCTTGGGCACAGCTGTCTATTCTTGTGTGTATTGCTGTATATGTATTTTTAAATAGAACTCTTTTGTGTTCCTATGAGTATGACTTCTCTCAGCACTGGTGCAGACTCTTCTCTTACTCTAGGATGTTACTTGAGTGAGGATAGATTCAAGGCCAGCTACCAATTTTCTTTATGGCTGTTAAAGAAAAGCTTTAAGTGTTAATTGTTTTCATAGCTATCCATATACAAAAGTCGACTTTAATTCCCAGTTTTGGAAGGACTGGGGGATCAGGCTGGGTAGTTGTGGGACTGTAGGGAACTTCTACTGTGGCAAGAAATGAGCCAGAGGACAAGCTGATTGTGTAAGTCAAATGTATTTCACATATCTGATCACCCAAACAAGCAGATATGCTCACGATAAATGCTATGTGTTGACAAGTTTTTTAATATAAATAAATACACTAAACTTATTGGGTTGGGGGTATGTTAAGGCATCTAATTCTAAACTTTATGATGGACTCTTTTGTTAACATGTAACTACAATGTATCTCCAAAACTGCTACCATAAAACTGCCTGGCAAGCCATAGAGGAAAAGTGAAGAATGATTTTCTTGTCAAATCACAGAATCACACAAGAATACATGGAGGTGTTTAAGGAAAGACTGGATGTGGGAGTTAGTGCCATGGTTTAGTTGACGTGGTGGTGTTAGACCATAGGTTGGATTCAATGATCTCAGAGGTCCTTCCCAACCTAACTGATGCTGCGCTTCTGTGATTCCATGTTGACATCTTTCCCAACCCGGCCAATGGTGACGATCGGTGTGCGTGCCCGGGCCGTGGCTGTTGGCAGTGCCGGGGCCGCTTCCCGCCGGCTCCGTGAGGGAACGGGCCGGGTCGGGAGGGCGCGCACTGCGGGAGCCGCCCGGCCCTGTGCACGCCCGTCGTACAGGTGTGCGTGTCGGCGCAGGGAAGGACCCGCGATGGCCCCATCTCCGCAGGAGGCGGGGGAGAAAGAGCGGAGGGTTCCCTTACTAATCCCGGCCGTGGGGCTGTGCCGCGGGAGCCGCCTGGGGGTCGAGCAATTGCCTTCCCCGCCCGGTCCGGTGCGGCCGCTGCTCCCGGGGCGGGGCGGGGCGGGGCGGGGCTGGGCTGGGCTGGGCTGGGCTGGGCTGGGCTGGGCCGGGCCGCCCCTGCCGCCGCCACGCTCCGCCCGCCCGCCGCACGAGCCGGTGCCCGCGCTGGAGCCGCTGCCGGAGCGGCGGGCCGGGCCCCCGCTGCCCTGCCCCGCTGTCCTCCCCTGCCCGGGCCGCGCTCCCCGCCGGGCTGACCGCGCTCCCGGGCGCCGCTGAGCCGTCCCCGCCCGCGGTGGATGCCGCCGGGGAGCGGGCGGAGCGCGCCGCCGGGGAGAGGGGCTGCCGCGGCCGCCGGAGCCCACGTACATGCGAGTGCCCTCTCCGCTCACCAGCATGCTTTACTTCCAGATGGTGATCATGGCAGGGACCGTGATGCTGGCTTACTACTTCGAGTACACGGACACCTTCACCGTCAACGTGCAAGGCTTCTTCTGCTACGAGGGCGCGTACCGCAAGCCCTACCCGGGCCCGGAGGACCGCAGCGCCGTGCCGCCGGTGCTCCTCTACTCGCTGACCGCAGGCGTGCCCGTGCTGGTGGTAAGCAGGGGCCGCCCGTGCCGCGCTCCGGCGACTTGTTGGGCTGGACCGGGCCGGGGCGGGCGGGCCGCGGGTCCCGGCCGGAGCGGTGCCGCCGGCGGGCGGCTGCGGGCCGGGCCCGGCGGGCAGGGACCCTCCGCGCTCCCGGGACTGCGGCCCGGCCCCGGCGCCCGGCGGGCAGCGCTGCCGCCCCCAGCTGCTGCCCCACCGTGCCCACCGCGCCTCTCAAGTTTATTTTTAGCAGCGGTTTATGTAACTGCCAGTGCCTCTATTTCCAGCCCCGTGCGACTCCTTTTGGTAAAAAATTATCTTTTCGTTTTCGAAACGCGCGTCGCTCGTAGATATATGAGCAACCTGAGGAAAACCCGGTTTACAGCAACCACTTACTGATGTGTCATCCGGTTCTAATTAGAAAATCCCTCTGTCAGTTTTGTTTTCTAAAACTCAACTGGTACGTGCAAGGAGCAGGGAGCAGTTTTACTTGATTTAGTTGTCTCCATATGTCACAGTTACTGATGTGTGTGCAAACGAAACCTTTGTCTCTAATTGAACATGATCTGCCGTCAATCAGTTTTAAACAGGTGTGGCTAAAAAGTGATTTATTTAATCGATTTTCTATGGGGATCTTTTTTCGGGAAATAGCTCAGAGAAAGCTTTTTGGAAAAGCAGTGAGATTCCTTTCAAGCTGTTGAAGGTACTCTGTGTTGTCAGATAACGAGGATATTAACATCATTCAGTGATCCCTCACCATACTGAGGAGGAAAGGCCTAGAGAGGAACATTTGACTATTGAGAATGGATTATATATAGACTTACCAGGTGCATGTACAGTTACACATACAGAAAGCCCTTGTAAAGAGTGGACTAATCAACTGTAAGCATTAGAATAATAAAAGAATGCAATAAGAAGAGGCCTTTTGAGATAGCAATTATTTTTTATTGCAATAATTCTTTTTCAGGAAAATATAACAAAATAGGAGTAGAAAAGGCCTCATCAGGGTAAGGCTATGGTAATCCCAGATGCAATTTCTGCTTTTGAAGCATCATGAAATTTCAGATGGTATCAAATATAAAACCTTATGGTCAGTATCAGCCTTGGTATTGAGACTTGCTTCCCTTTTTAATTTTTTTTTCTCCCAAGGGATTAAATCTCTTCATTTGGCAAAACATGTTGTGTAGCATTTTGGCTTTGTTGAGTTCTTTTGATGTGAGCATCAATTATTTGACCACTTTTACCTGTTTGTTCTTTTAAACCCCTAAATACTGTTGAGGTTCAGAAAGGGAATTTTGCTGGGTTTTTTTCTGGTGATGTTTCTTGGTGTGTGATGTTTGTTTTGCTTTTAATTCTATTTCTTTTGTTTGCTTCAGGAAGTTATAAAGATTATGTCAGGTATTCATGTTGAGCATCTCTTTTTCCTGTTATGTGTCAGCAAGATGGATTGGTAGTTTCCATTCATTTCCTGGGTGCTAGATGACTACGTCAGAACAATCTCCATGACATTTTGGGTTGGCAGTCTTGTAATTAGCCTTGCTAAAAAGCTAATAATAGAATTTAATGATACTTAACTGTGTTTCATCTTCCAGTTACCAGTCTTTTAGGCAGATGACATGCTTTGGGATGTCAGGGCATGGAATACCACATTGTAGATGCCTGTGTTTCAGTTTTAAAAAAAGTATTTTTATTTCATTTTATTAAACAAAAAATTCAGCTCCTGGAAGTCTCATGTATTCAACAGCATTAAGTCTTATAATTAACTTTACTAAATAGATGGATTTTTCACTTTTTGCATAGAGTTTTGTTCTGATTTGCCTTGAGCAATCCTCATGGACTTAGTGTTTTCCCAGGATGGCACTTACTCAGTTGTGCAGAACGTGTACATTGCATTTCCTTGTTCCTTTCAATGAAAGGAGTGGTGAAAGTAAGATTTCTTCACCAAAAGAACTTGTATGTTTTCAGTTGTCGTAGGTTTCAGAGATTAGGTTCTCTTCTATTTCATTTGTTTCTTGCTGTGACATTTTGGACGGGCATGTTCTGTGTAATTTTGTTTCTGTAGATGAAATATAAAAATGAATCATATAACATAGCCCTATTTTGGTCTGTAAAGTCTACGTGCAAATGTAGGCTAGTGAAGGAAATAGATTTCTATGAATGCAGTTTCAGGGTTTTTTTCTGTCCTTGAATATAGGATATTAAATAATATAATTTATGATTTTTTAAATCCTTTTTTTCCTGCTTGTTTGGTGTATGGGGTTAATGCTTTTTCTGGAGTTTTGAGGTAGAGCAACAGAATCTTTACCTTGGTGTTCACAGCAACTGAGGTTTTCTTAAGTGATTGGATTTGTTTAATTGGAGCCATAGAGTGCTTCAGGTTATCTTAATGTGACTCACTTAATGGCTCCATTGCATTGAGCTTGAATGAAGTAGCTCCAAAATCGTAAAAAAAAAGAGTTTTTCTGATGATTTTCCTTTCTCCATGCCTGCTAGTAGAAAACTAAAAAAGTAAAAGTACCAGTAGCAGGATCTGTCTTGATGAGCATATCATCAGCAGTGGTCTCTGGCTGCTGTGAGGCTGTCATGTGTCTGCTCATCCAAAACCACATCAGACATGTCTGTGCCACATCAGACATGCTGCAGCAGCCCTGAGTGTCAGGCCACGGGGTTGAGCTGTGTGTCGGCTCAAAGGGCAGCCACAGGCATATCCAGAGACCTAAATAACAACCTGTGTCATCTGACAGGGATGTGCTGTGAGAGCTGTGTTCATCCTGGAAATTCTCTGGTTGGTCTTTGAAATGCTGCTTCCTGCCTGTATGTTCCTACAGCCCTGGTGTAGCATGGCTGCCAGGCTTTCATTCCTGAGTCAGTCTGCCTTCTCAGCCCATCTGCCCCCATGGCATCCAGGGACAGATGCAGCTGGCTGGCAAGGCACAGGTGCTCAGGAGTGTGATCTGAGAACTGCAGTCCCGGGGCAGAAGCAGAGACTGCTTGCTCTACTGGAATGCTTGACTTTTTAATGTGGTTTTGGCTTTTTTGTTTGGGTTTTTTTGTGTGGGTTTTTTTTTTTTTTGTTTGTTTGTTTCCTTGTTTTGTTGGGTTTTGGTTTTGTTTGTTTGTTTTGATTTTAGTTTGTTATTGTTGTTGAGGATTTTCTTTGGGGTTTTTTTTGGTTTTGTGGTGGCTTTTTTTTAAATTTTTGAGTCAAGTGCTCTTGGGAAAGGGAAACTGACTGAAGGAAAGAAGTCTTGTGTATGTACAGTCTTTGGTCAAGTAATTGCCAAATATTTAGTCAGCTGTGACTTGGTGGGCAGCTGGACTAGACGATTATTGTAGGTCTCTCCCAGCTGAACTATTCTATTCTAAATATCTCATGGGTTGTGTAGGATCTAGTAGGGAGTTGAAGGAGTCACTTTGGCTGTAACAAATTTATTGTCTGCTAAGATGTCTCTGTTTAAAGCCCCTGCCGCTTCAGAGTTGCCTGGAGAAGCTGTGGCAGCTGGCGGGTTCAAGGTCAGGCTGGGTGGGCTTTGAGTAGCCTGGCCTATGGAAGGTGTCCCTGCCAATGGTGGGTGGGCTGGAACTAGATGAGCTTTAAGATCCCCTCTGACCCAAACCATTCATGTGGTTCACAGATACTGCAGCAGCTGTAGGAAACTTGTAGAGGAATCCAGCAACCTTGCTGTAGGATGAGAAGAGCTGCTCTTCTTTTTTTTTTTTTTTTTTCCCAGCTGGTTTCTAGCTTTTATGTAGGTTCCATGACATGAAGGTACATTATAATGTTGGTTTTCTCTGGGTTATCTCTAGAGGGTGTAGGCACTGTTTCTTATCTCCCAAATCAATTTTGAGTTCTTCCACTGGAGAATTTTGAGGGTTCAAGCAGTTGCTTTTCTTAAGTCTGTTTTTAAAAAAGTGCTGAAAACAACTGCAGCTTAAAATATATGGTCCCTTCCACTATTAGACTTTTATTTGTTGAAGATCTCCTAGGTCATACTTTTGGGTGCTGGTAATGACTTGAATGAGTAGATGTGTTTGCATAAGGAGCATTACGCAGACAAGCAGTAAAATAATTTTAAAATGGTGGAAATTGCAATCAGAAGAGTGGAAAAGCCCTAAGTATTATATTCCATGAGGGAAGACTCTGAGACTTTGGCAGAGGCAGTGCCCCTGTGGGCTCCCTTTTTCCCCTTTGTGAATCAGATTTGGAAGAGTACTCCAGGCTCTGTGTTCCTATCTTTTTACTAAAGATAGCACTAATACCCTGAAATCTCTGGTATACTGAGGAATTCTCAATACATGTTTGTTTTTTTTTTCTTTTTTCTTAATCTTAAAGTCAAATGTGAAGGTGACAGGAAATAGGTTCCTGATTTGAGTCTATTCAAATATGTAATAAGCGTAGAACTGCTAGTTGAGGGCTCAGTGCTATTTAAGCCATTTCCCAATGTGCCAGTTCTTGCTCAGTGGGCTGGTTGCTTTTTTAAACTTGTTATGACAGATGTAGCTTGGGAAATCCACGTCAGTCTAATCCTTTAGCTTCCAGTAGAGATGTTTTCTGGAACAGTGAGGCTAGTGTCTCATGTTTTCAGAATCTATAGAGTGATCAGTTCTGCATTGTTTCTTTCTGGAAGATATTAATAATTTTGACCTCTTTAAAATACTGTGAAGTGTACTCAAGGATTCTTTTATTCCACATGCTAATATGGATTATTTAAAATGTCAAAACTGTTTAAACAATAAATGGTATAAAATGTGATGTATTAGACCTAAGATGTATGCTGACTGCCATATAAAAGCCAGGAGGAGATACTGGCATATTTTCATTAACACATGTAAACAGTTCAGTTATGCAAATGGTGTTTGTTTTTATTTCCAAGTAACAAATATATGATTACGGTACATATCCATAAAATATACACTTGTGTTTGCTTAGGTGAGTTCCTAGCATATTTGTTTCTCTGCAAACCAATTAAAGACTAATTTGTTTTAGGATAATACTTCTCATGTCATCACTGAAAAAAATATTTGCCATTTAGACATGAAGTATTGCATTCTCTTTTTTTTTTTTTTTAATTTTTTAAGTGGACTGGAGGAATCTCTAGATTTGGCACATACCAAACAAGGAATGGATGTCAAAAACGAGACCTTCTGCCTTGAGCTTAGCTTTAGTCAGTAACTTTTTACTTTTAGGAGGAAATTTTGAATCCTGGCAAAAGAAAGACTGTAAAGTGAAAGATGCAATCTAATTGTTCTTGTATCAAATTTACTGTACCCCAATACTTCAGAAAAAACAAGATCATTCTGTGAAAATTGAAAAAGAGAAGCTACCTTTTGAAGTATGTGCACAGTTTTCCTAAGTCTGCTTTCTTCTTCATTGTCTTTGCTATCTTAATAGATAGCTCCAGGTCTGAGTAGCTCAAGAGCAGTTGAAGAATATGCAGAGACCTGAAGGAGATGCACCACTTGGTTCCAGCACACAGATCTAGATGATGTGACTGAACACCTCCCGTCTCAGTCTTCCTTTCTGAACCTACTTGTGCCTGTTTTCCTTCTGACATCTGTGATTTTATGTGCTGTGGCATCAGGGACTGATCAGATTTTATCAGGCTGAGTTCTCAAAATGGTCCTGGCAGAGAAGCTTTTAGTTAACCTGTAGTTCACTGAAACTATTCTACTAGTGTGTAACTTAGTGCCATATGTGAAAAAGGGTTCTAGATTGTGATAGCTGAGACATCAAACTACTCAGTTGTCTGTTATAATGCAAGGAAATGCATAATCTAGAATTGAAGTCCTGAAAATATTTTCTGTGAATTTGCTGTGCCTCGTGCCTGAGCTGTTTCTTCATTCCTCATCTTAGTCAGAAAAAGCCACTACCTTCACAAATGTTCCTTCAATCAACTTTAGCCTGATTATTTTTCTACTTCATGGTTGGTACCAAATCACTTTGGCTTCTATGGACACCTTGATAGTATTGGAAAAAAACTAAAGCGGCACTGCATCCAGCTCTGGGGCCCACAGCATAAGAGTAACGTGGACCTGCTGGAGGGAATCCAGAGAAGGATCACAGAGGAGGTCAAGGGGCTGGAACATGTCTCCTGTGAACACAGCGTGGGAGAGCTGAGGTTGTTCAGCTTGGAGAAGAGGAGGCTTTGGAAGGACCTTAGAACATTTTCCACTGCACAAAGGGGGCCTACAGGAAAGCTGCAGAGAGACTTTTTACAAGGGTTCATAGTTGCAGGACAAGGGTTTAGAGTGAAAGGGCGTGGATTTAGAATAGATGTTAGGAAGAAATTCTTCACTTTGAGGGTGGTCTGACACTGGAACAGCTTGCCCAGGAAAACTGTGGATTCTCCATCCTAAAATTGCTCAAGGCCAGGTTGGATGGGACTTTGAGCAACCTGGTTGAAGGATTGGGAGACCGATGATCTTTAAGGGTTCCTTCCAACTGAGGCCATCCTATGATGCTCCTGGTCTGCTACTTGAAGAAGTAGTGACCTCTGTGTATCCTGAAGGCGATTAAAGTGTTCTGTCATTTCTTCCAGAAAAGAATCAAGGAAGCTTGATAAATAATGCAAGGATGAACAGTTGCCAGCAGCTGAGTTGCAGAGCAAAAAATCCCAAAGGGTATGTAGGAAGGTATTCAAGTTTCCAGTTTTATGTACAACTTACTGAAAAAGTTAAGGAATTGCGCAGCAAGGCATACAATCTATCCTAGTGCTCTTTTTCTGGGAACAGTGAACTTTTATTATGATATTTGAACATCTTGTGGTGCTGTTTTTGATAAGACAGTGATAGAGCAACAGAAGATTGAAGTTTTACATCCTGACTCATATGAATTGGGTAGACTAAGCAGCCTCTGAAATCAAATGGAAAATGGTTTTGAGAAAATAATTAGCTAATCAAAGAAAATAATTCCAGGATTATTGAAATAGGTTATATATTAAAAAGCTAAAGCTTTTTAGTCTTATGTGCCTTTCTCTTGCTGGCACATTTTTCAGCTGTTAAAACTTTACATTAATAAGGAATTTCCAGTAAACTTTGTTTACTCTGTGATCACATTGTTCTTGCAGGGCTCATTTGGTCCCTGTCATCATAGTCCTGTTTCAACCTGTGTACATGGCTGCAGCTTCTTTCCTTGATAGGTTTCTTCTTCCCACGTGTTTGTAGGAAAGATATAAAACCTGCTGCCTTTTTTTTTTGTTTTGTTTTTTGAAATATGCAAGTGCTGGGGACTTCAGGTAGCCACTTTTTTTTGGGAGGAGGAATGCCCTTGTCTGGAATGCAGGAGAAGTTTAAAGCTAAGGGACATTTATTTCATGCTCTTCCTTTGTGAATGGATAATTGCTTTGCAACTCAACTTAAGAATAAAAAAATAAATCACGCTGTTAGGTCTGCAGTAACTTTGTGTACCAGATGTGGCCTGTTGGGACACGTAGCAAGACAAATACATGATTTGATAGTCTGATGCTGGTTTTATCTCAGCATTAAACCACTAATCCAACAGAGCTATAACCTGGAGGAGCAATTAAAAATTCAGAACCACTGTATGTTTGCTTGGGAATTCTTCTTTATCTGTCTGTCTTCCTGTTGTGCTGTGATGGCTTACATGAGTGGTGCCTGCAGAAGTTATGTTTGTACTTGCACTGGAATGTATTTCTGCTGTGCTTAGTATGCATGTGATTTACAAACACCAACAATATCGAGGCCATATGCTTCATCCTTTGATGGTTTCTCTGGAAGTAAAGTGGCAAGCAGATGTGAACAAGGCAGACAGGCTTCTGTTTGCAACAGATGAATGCCTGCTTGTCCTACAAATGATGCACTTAACCATAAGTGAGAAATTGTTAATCCAACTAATCCTGAGCGATTAAGGAGTTTGTATCGTTGTTTATATTCTAAAATAGTAGGCTTGAAGTAATAATCAGTTTTTCAGCTAAACAACGCTTGCTCATTGTACATCATGCAGGATTGAGGAGATGGGTGTCCATATGATACATAATAAATGACAGCCAAAGTGGAATTGTAAGTAGCTTTAGCTGTGTTTTTCAGCCTTAAAAGCAGAGTGATGTTTAAAAAGCTTTATATGCTCTTGTAGCATCTCTCGGATACACTGAAGTGCATGATGGCCCAGCTTTCATCATGCATGGTTTTTTATTTAGCACAGATGTGGTAACCTCACAGATTGCAAGTAAAAAGTCCAGCTGAAGTGGATATACCATATCTCTGGCACTCAGGAAGTTGTACATGAGACATACTGCTTTAAGGAGGAATATCTATGGAAAACAAAGTCCTTGGTAATTGCACATAGTACAGTGACTAGGAAAGAAGTTCTAGCACTTGCTATCTCTGATGGGCAAACTGCCTTTACTAAGAGCACTTCTATTTACCTGTGGATCAGAATATATTTATTTTCTATGTAAAATGCCAATAAACCTGCAATAGAAAAATGACTGTATGTATTAAGGCTTTTTAGACTCTATTAGTGTAAAAAATTGTTCAGTACTGATTCAAAACTAAGTCTTAATTCTGGATGCCACTTCCTGGAGTATGAGGCACCATAAAAAAATCTTCCTGGTTATACAATTTGAAAAATTGAGTTGTGGATTCCACTTTTGGCTGCCAGTCTGAACAACATATTGTCTGTAGTTCTTTGTGAATTGTGTAAATGTATCATAAATATCCATTGCCTGATTACTATACATTGTATATTTATATGGAAATTTCATTGACCATGAGTACTTGCTAATGCACAGCCAATTATAAATGTAAAATAGCTATGTTTTAAAAATGTTATTTTTCTTTCTCTGCTGTTATTTCTTCTTGCCTCTCATCCATGTCAGGTTAAAGAGTATGTATGGAGGCATTCATAGTTTTTAGTTTTCTAAATAATAATTAAGAAAAAAGAGCTACCAAGGACAGAAGTCAGCCTAACAGTATTCTGCTATCCAGAGTTTTTTTTCCTTTCTCTATACAGCATGTTGAAACACCTGTTGGTTTAGGTTGTTAGGTTTCATGCTGTCTCTAAAAAGGATTAGTCATACATTTTATTTTTTATTGTTCAAATTTTGAGTAATATTTTGGGGATTTCTTCAATCAATATATAGTTTGGCTCTTTATAAATCAAGTATTGAATATTAGAATCAGTAAGTGGAACTCAGCTTCCCAGTATAGTTATTTTGGGTAGTAATAGGGATTTCTGTGACCTGTCTATAGCAATTTAGGGCTCAGACATGACTGAATTAATTCTGCTTAAAGATTTCTTAATCACGAGCCAGCTGAGCAGTAACCAACGACATGAATTTGCAGCCTGTGGGGAGCATGAGGTGAAGTATTTGAGCTTGACCTGCTTTAATCAAGACTTAGCCCAGGATGTGTTAATTTTTTGGTTTTTACAGAGTGTGTCCACAGGCTGTCCATGACAGGGCTGTGCTGAGCAGGGGGAACCTCACAGGTGTGATGGCTCATGGCTGAGCCTGACTGACCACAAGGGCAGGTCAGTGCAGGAGTTCAGCTCTGTGCAGAGCCATGTGTGGACATGCCCAGGCTTTGGCACATATTAAAAGTACTTTGATCATACTTAGATAGAGTGAGCTGGGTGTCCAGAGCCTCTCCACTGCTCAGGTTCTGCTTTTCCCGTTCCTGTGAGGAGAGCCCTTGGCCCTGTTGGGTGTATCAAGGCTCTGCCATGATGGCCGGCCTGAGGCTGCTGCCATCATGCATTCAGAGTCTGAATGCATTCCATCATGCACAGACATGAGTCTGAGCGTCCGAGGGCTCAGGGGAGGGCTGGGGAGCTCGCATTAGGCTGTAGGCCATGAGCATGTTCCATGTCAATGGTGTGGGGACATTCCAGCTGTTGGGATGGGCCCCTTTGCCAAGTGTTCACGCTTGACTGAAGTTAGCGCTTCAGTCGGCCACGGGGGCTCTTTCCAGAGCACTTAGCAAAGGCAGATGAGATTTGTAGGCAGATTGACCTTGGGCCATGTGAGTGGTTTGGGGACATCTGCAGCTGGCAGAATGAATGTACAGAGCTGGGCTGTGAGCTCTGTCAGGCTTTGCCTTGGTAAAGGGATCAGGATGGACACTAGCCATTAATGCCTTGCTGTCAAATGGTAGTTGTGAAATTAGGCTTCTCTGTAAAGCACTAGGAGATTTTGCATGAACAGTTATACCAGAGCTAGATTGTTAATTTGTTATCTTGGTATTGTTAACGAATTGTCTTGATCTTGGTATTGATGGAGTTTAATCACATGCGTCAGTGCTATTTGAAATCACAAGGCTTTCCTGAGATGGGGTGCTGTGTGAGAATGAGTTTGGCGCTAATAGAATCTTTTTCTGGAACCACATTCATTTTAGTAGTCAGTATTGCATCTTTACTCAGTATTTCTTTTGTTTCTGAATTGTGATTATTGTGTGATTAGGAGTAGATGGAAATCATAGAGCAGAGACTATTTCTTTAAAAAACTAAGTATATCTACATATGCAAGTGTGTATGCATATGTAGATATACTTAGTACTTATGCACACAAATATATTGCCAGAAAAAGTCATGTTTACATGGTTGACTTGTATCCATAGTTTAGTTCACATGTACTTTTAACCTTGAATACCAATGGCAAAAATGTAATGCCTCAAAGAATTTATTCATTTACACCAGAATACTTAAATTGTTATCATTGAACGTGTGCTAGCACCTTTCAGCATACTTTGAACTTCTCTTTGTAGTAATTTAAATTGCTCCAGTAATGATTGCATCCAAGACTGGCTAAAAAAGCATGTGTTTGTACATTTACATAACAGTATGTATTTTATATAATGTCCTTTATTCCCTTCACAGAAAAGACCAAAAAACCAGCTATTATAAAGTCTGCCTTGAAGACAGTCAGTGTCAGAGCTTCACAAGATCTAAAAATTTTAAATAGACTCATTCATCCTTAAAACACTTCTCTCACCACTTGAGCTTTTTTCAAGATACTTGATAAAGCCAGCAGCATATTCAGTATTATTTTACAGATCTGTGCAAAGGAGATGATCCTTGTTAGGGTAAACCATCATGCACTATTTCATGAGTGGAAAGAGATACAGTCACATATTGAAGAAGAGTAGCTGGGTTTACTTCAGGCAATAGACTTCGCAATTAGTTTTGAGAATAGCATTGCATGCCTTAAAGAGCTGTTTTTATGCTCTGCTGTCTTCACAGCAAAGTATACAATCTCCCCTCTGTCTTGTAGGCATTTCCTGTACTAGGAAATTTTTGCTGAAATTTCCCACTCGTGCTACTCCTGTTTCAGCTCATTGGCTGCTGTGCCAATGAGGGCACTTGGGACTTCCTCTTAATTCAAGCACTGCATTGTGTAAACTTCTAAACAGGGTCAGACAACATAGTGTTGCCAGCTGCACATCTGCAGCCATCTGGATTTGTGGCAGGAGCAGTAAAATAGACATTGTGTAGCAGAGTTGAAAGAGTGACAAAAGTGGTGCAAATCATATTTGCAGAAAACCCACCATAAAGAAAATCCACCATATTTGATCTACAGAATATACGGTATCATTATTGAAAAGGTCCTTCTACTTGTGTATTTATCAGATAAAGATAAATGGGATATGCTAGTGCTGTGCAATGTTTTGTGAGAAAGCTTGCTGGTTCATTCATTCTCATTGCATTGTTGACCAGGGTTAAGTAATTCTTAAAGCTTCTAGTTCTCATAAACAGGCCTCTACCCCCACTTGTATGACATCATTGAGATTCTGTTTCTTATAAACATCACTTCAGTATCTTCATTTATTATAATAGCATTCTTAAGGAGAAATAATTGCACACTGTGAAATTACAGCTTTCAGTTCTGAGGGAGGAGATGCAGGGGGAATGATCACCAATTGTTTTGTGTATGGGCTTGCTAGTTGGTTGAAGTGAGGCTAGAAGAGGCACTTCTGACCCCTTTTGGGTCCTTTCTCCTTGACCAGCATCTCTAGTGACTGTTCTGGGAATAACATCATGAGTTTGCCTGGTGAGTGAAGCTTGAAAAGTTAACTTCTGTAGAGTCAGTCTCTTTGTGTTACTCAAGTGTCAGTGCAAGGTGCTGTCTCTACTTTTCTCTACTTGAAAGCTTCTATTTGGTCACTTCTTTCCTGGCTCTCAGAGGCACAAGAAGTGTGGATTAATACTGTCAGGGTTTGTTACTGAGTAATTTTACTGCTGGTTTTATGCTGAATGCACATATTATGCACAAGTAACCCTCATGTGAGACAGCTCAGAATGTTTTAGTTTTAGACCAAGTGCTTCTATGCATGGGCTTTTAAAGTATTTTAAATTTATTTTTAATGACAGCTGGATTCTTTGCAGTAATGCTTACAATATAAAGACATAAAGTATATTAGAAGAATGACTTAAAAGTTAATATGTTCAGGAGTGGGCATTGTATTTTTTGACTTACCTTTCTGATTTTTCTGACCTGTTAAATTTCTTCCTCAAATATTTTGTACTGCTTCTCTATAAAATTGGATTGTCTTCTTAGTTTTATTGTTCTCTTGGGACAGTATTCATATCTAAGATCTATTTCCAGACTTTGGATGAGGTATTGCTCTTAACCTAGAGTGCCATGGTTTTCAACTAATCCAGCTCCTGTTGAAGTTAGTGAGCTTAGTACCTTGGATTTCAACTAAAAGAGGTTCACCACCTTAATGTATTTAATTTGTTGGCAATTGTACTGTAGCCTAAGGTAATGGTAAGGAAGAGGTGCTTACACAGAAGCCGTTATTAGTAGGAGTGGAGCTACTTATGTGATTACAAAGAGAGCTATGTTATTTTGGAAGTGTTTTTAAATAAAAAGCTTAGAATTATTTTATTGAGCTGTACTTAAATTTATCATTATGAATCAAATACTAGTTGATAATAATAAACATAAGTAATAAACTAGTTATGTGTATGTTTTGTAGACATACATATTTTGCCACAAAAATCCAGAAAACAATTTTTGTGGAATCTTACGGGTATTAATCTTATGTACAGCATATTTTTCTTGTAGCTCTGTTGAAACACAGGGTACTTACACTGTTCCAGTGTTTGGTCCTCCATTTTCCATTGTTTGATGAAAATGGCAATTCAGTGAAAGTGGCTTTCCTTGAGCTGATCTCTGGAATAATATATTTGCAAAACATTGCTGGCCTTGAGTAGAAGTGAGCTATAAGTAAGACAGTGGGAATAGCGACAAATACAGATATTCTCCTTCTTCTAAGCCTCTGAGAGCAGTTGGCTACAGTCATATACTGACTGTAAAACCACTACTTTGTGACTGGAATCTTTAAGAGATGCCTTTTATGTAATCAGATTTTATTCAAACAGGGATGAAAGGCCGTTTATGCTGAATTTTGCAATTGAATGTTCATCCTGAGTAGAAAAGCGCAGTTGCATAGATCAACTAAGGCTTAAAATACAGTGTAACATTGCTGTTGGAAATGGTCACTGGTATGGGTGTCAGATGCATTGGTATTGTGTTTATCAAGGAATCATGTTTTCAATATGCACAGGAGGGTTAGAACACCAGTGTGCCTCAGCACATAGAACAATGTACAGTTCTCTTGGCCAGTGAAGAAACAAAGAGGTTCACCAAGGCCAGGTCATAAAGAACCACAGTGTTCTCCACATGTGTCACTCGAAGTCCAGTGGAAGACTTCCTTGATACAGCTGAGTGCAAAGATGAATATATATGAAGTTCATCTTCTAAATAAGATAAATTATAGAGCTTTGAGCATTTCATTTTTCCTTCACAAATACCCCACAGCATTTTAAACATTGAAGTTAAGTCCTTGAGAAAACTGAAAAATTTTGATGTAGAATTATTTTTCAAACTCCTTAATGAAATTATTATATTTAACAACGACATTTTCATGTATCCATCAGCAATTGGGAGACTAAAATCAGTTGATATCTGAATGATACCTGGTCATATTACAACTCATTTTCCTAAGGAGGTGTGTTTGTGAAGTGTGGAGTTCAGAAACTTTACATAATGGCATCCTTGGTTTTTGTAAAAAGAAAATGAGAAAAATTTAAAAACTGTAAGAATTTCCTATGATAACCTTATCTGGAGTATTAGAGCCTAAAGTAACTTCACAGTTTGAGATGTGAATTTATGCCTTTAGAAGGCAGTTTTGAATTAATTTTTCGCTCTTCCCTTCACCATTTACTAGGGTTTTTTTTAGATGTAGAGCTTTTCTCTAGATTAACATTTTCTCTGTTTTTTTTGATTTTCTTTTTTTTAAATTAGAAAAGCTTGATGCATGGGCAAGAATTCTCATGAATGTCTCTTGTCTACTACCTATTGCAATGTGTTCAGCAAGAATACTCATGTCAGTATGGTAAAGCTGCCAGCATTTGGATAGTTTTAGAGCCAGGTGCCAGACGCTTACTTGGCCCTCAGACTGCCACACTGGTGTTCCTGAGCGTGTTCCTCATGTCCTGGCCATTTCGAATCGCCTGGAGAGCTGCAGCGCAGAGCAGCTGCGTGTTCTTCATCTCACAGTGGTACGAGAGGTTCAGCAGCCGTGAGCAGGAGCTGCAGTGGCAAACGCAGAGGGTGGAGAGGGCAGAATGCAGAGCTCGGTGTGGAGGGCAGGCAGGAGCTGCAATGGCAAACGCAGCAGGTGGAGCAGGCTGAATGCAGAGCTCGGTGTGCAGGGCAGGTTCAGCAGAGAGGAGCTGAACATAGAGCTCAGTGTGGAGGGCAGCCCAGCAGGGCACACCGCCTGGGCTGTGTGCTCAGTGCTCAATCCCCGAGCACCGAGTGCCATGCAAGGCCCTGCTCTCATGTGCCACCAGTTCTGGCCCTCTGGTGATGGCACAAGGCTTTCTCTTAGTTACTCTGGGAACTGCAGGACCTGGTAACTGTTTCTCTAAATGACCTTTTACATGAACGACCTTTGCTCCGGCATTGTGCGATTTCAGCCCTGGTGTTGCTGTGCAGGGGCTTTGCCCATCGGACACCACAGATGGGATCCAGAGGAGATGCCATTGGCACACATGATCAGTTGCTCAGTTAAGGAAAAAAGGAAGCTGTTAGGAGACTCTGTACTTCAAAATATTTCATTTTTTTCCTCTCATGTGGTAATGAATGAAGATAATTCAGTGAATGATGAAGTTGTCCATGTCTTTGTGATTATGTTCTCATGGGGTTCATTTCTGGCTTTCTGCTTATAAATGCTTGGCTACCATGTGCCTCTTGCTTTCAAATACCAGTAAAGTCTTTGTGAAGAGAGCAGCCTTTACCATTATTACATACTGAGTATATCTACAATGTATTAAAAAGGGAAATAAAGAATATTTGTTCCTATCAAAAGCAACATTACTGTTTAGTACCATATGGCCTTACTCCACACTACAGAGAACTAAATAATGCTAATAATATTTCACTATTAGATATGTAATCTTTTACTGTTATTTTTATTTTGTAAGTGGACATGACCAAATATATTGAATTTTAGTATTTTTCTCAAAAATATAGGGAGTACATATTTAAAACAAAATTTATAGGTTCAAAAAGGCTGAGTATTTTTTTCGAAATCTTTTTTTAGAAAAGCAGTTTTCTTTTTTGCATCTTTTCTATTGACCTTCAGAAGCTGCTATGCAGTAGGGTCCTATATCCTCATGTTAAATGCAAGAGAGGATATATTCTATTTAATCAATACCACACAGATTTATCTAGGATTTATTTTTTCATTTTCTGCAGAACTACTGGTCATTTGTTACTATAGAAAATGTACTTCTCTGAAAATTGACCAGGGCATTTGCTGTCAGTTTAAGCAAGCAAGAAGCAATGAGGACAAGAAAAACACAAAGAAAATGGCCTCAAGGGGAAGCTCTGCATAATAAGCTTGAAATTGCTACTGCTGGAAATACTGTTGCTGCTTTTCCTGCCAGGGCTGTCACCTCGCTCAACAATTTTAGCTTCAAGTGCAGAGCAGAGCTTTACTTTGAGCATCACTAAAGGCCAAGGTTTATGCTGCTGGATTTCCCAAACTGAGGCCACTGTGCTCATTGGTACATGGATGGCATTTTTAAAGAGAAAATAGGCCAGGAGTAGCCCATGGTCTCAAAAGTTAAAAAGACAAGGTAAAGAGCAGGAATAACAAAGCATATAGAAGCCATATTTTTAGAAGAGATCTACATCACACTAAGTGGGAACTCATAAGTTAAATGAATAGGGAAGCCACGCAATTTAATTGATAACAATTTTCCTAGAGATATGTAAATCATTCCCAAGATTTAGCTCCATTTCCTTCTTGCCTGATGAGGAAGAGCAAGGAAATTGATTCTAGAGAGAAAAGCAGAGCTATGGATTGCCTGAGATGCTCATTCCTCCAAGGTTGTTTCTTGAAGATGGTCTCATAGAAGCCTTGGTTACTGTTCCAAGTCATGCCTAAATGGGAGAAACACAATGAATGAAACAAAGTCAGAAGAGAAACTACAATGCACAGTATTGTAAAATGTTCTTAACTTGATGAGTTGAGCACATGGATGAATATTTAGTGGTCTTTTTAATGCAGTAACCACTTTTCAGTGTTACTCATCTATCTAAGTGGTTGCTGTAGTTACAGCATAACCCTGAGAATCAGCAGAGAGGGAATCGTGTATTCTGTGATATTCCCTAGCCTGTGTGAAATATTTCTTGAACATTTGTGTAGGCTAAAGTAGGTGCTGGAAAGGTCTGTGACTGTATATACAGAAATTTAATCCCAAATAGAGATTATCAACCTTACATTTCAGGATTTATCTTGTTTAAACATATTCATGTACCTTCAGGTATCTTGTAATGCAAGAAAATATTAAAGTCTCACTTAAGTCCTGGGACTTTATAGGGAGTAATGTGAAATATATGAAAATGGAGGTCACAAAGTAAACCTCATATTATTTTAAGTGCAGATTTATGGTCATTTATTAATATAGGTGCTGGCTGTTGTAAAGCATAGGAGACACTAGGGGAGGTTTGTTTATGGAGTCAGTTTACTGGAAAATAACAATGTCAGAGCTGCTCTAGCTCTAATATTTGGAATGAGTCAGGCTTGACATTTCAAGTTGAAAAGAAAGCAGAATTTAGAACCAAGTTAAGAATATACTGGATGGAAGGACAAATTAGATTTTTAAATTGACATGCAGTGCTAAAACTAGGCACAGCTTGCCTGGATTCAGAAAAATGACTAATACAGAGAAAACCTGGACTTGGGAGGAGGGAATCAGTGTAGGGAATGTGTGCAAAATGCTATAAGAATCCTGAGAAGAAAAGAAGGAAAGGGACAGGTATTAGATGGTTGGCAATAAATGCAAAAAATGTATTAATGGTATAGACACACCATGAAAATCAATCAGCTAATATATTAATATGGAGTTAAAGAGGTGAAACAAGAAGAAATATTAATTTTAGATCACATCCCTCTCAGATTCTGTTCCTGGCTGTCAAATGGATTGTCACATCACAGACAGGATATGATTACCATGGAGATGATTTCAAGAATTTCTGTAATTTAATTTATGCTGGGTTAATATTTTTATATGCTTCCGTAAGAGTAAATGATCATCCTTGTCTTGCTCCTTGTTGTAACACTTATGTACACTGTTTTTATCTAAGGATTCTGCACGTTGTTTATACATATGTCCTTGAGAATACTGGAGAGCCTGCACTTGGTACTGTTAGACTTCAGATGAAAATTGTTCTTTTCCTTGTAATTTATATGATGTAGCTGTAAATCAAAATGGAAAGATGGCCTTAGGAAGGATGGCCTCCTCTGCTTTTAAAAACTGTTAAAATATCTACAAGCTAAGAATTTTAATACATACCTTTGGGAAATTTGTACAGTGATCTGAAGTGGTATGACCCTGGTAGAATAAGGTAAAATGTGTTTCTAATATCCTTTTTTTTTCATTGCAATAGTATTTCTGTAGCTGAACTTGTGTAGTTTTGTCCAGACGTTTATGTTGTCAGAACATTCAGATTCTCCATTGCAATCTTTCACTGCTAGTTTTGGAATATTCAAAAAACTTTTTGACCCAAGACTTAGAGAAGAAGTACACAAATAATTCTGTTAAAGAAAATGTCACTTGTTGGCTGGTTACAACTGGCATATGCAGTGGAAGGGGTAATGGTGGTTCCTGTGCCAGCAGGAATACAGAAATTGCTCTTTCCAGGAATATACCAGGCATGCAAATTGCTGTAAAGTGCAGGGGGGATATTGCTCTCCTTTTCCTCTGCCCTGTAGAGCTGATTATTGCCAGTGATGCTGGAGAGAAGAAGGGGAAGGAATTGCACTGGGAAGAATTTCTCCTGCGATTTATTGAGATTGAAAAGGATTTTTCTTCCATTTCTGAAACATCAATAGGCTGATTATTGAGATGAGCAGTGCTTGTGCTGAAGGATGGAGGAAGAACAGCTTTAGCTGAGCTGCCAGTAGAGAAAAATAAAGAAGCTGTATTTATTGCCAAATTCTAGAAGGATTCTCTTGAAGCAAATCCACGGAAGCAGAGAGATGAATGCCTTGTGTGCTCAATGACTCTTAGTGCTACTGAGAGCAGGGCACTGGGCCTTCTGTAGCAGAAGTTTTGTCTTTAGCTAAACTCCACATCCTTCTGACCCTTGCACCTACGTGCCCACCTTTGGAGTATTCTTGTTCAGCTAAGAACTTGAATGCTGCTATTCTTGGAACAGACGGGTTTCTTCATACAGGTCACCATCAAAGACCCGAAATGTAACAGGGAAAATCTCTTGGCAGCAGCAAAGATCTAGATGCAGCTGATGAAGATATTGCTGGAAGTGAGAATCTCCTTTCCTATAACTGAGCATGCCGTTCTCTCTTTAGTAAACGCCAGCTTCCCTACCAGGCAAGAAGACAACCTTTATTCTTAGATCAGCAGATTCAGTCTCTGCTCAGAGCTGGAGAGTTGAGCTTGCTGGCACTCTGAGTGTTCTTGCAAAAGGTTCAGCACTGTATCTCACAGATGCTTCCTTTGTGCTGAATTCTGCTCTTTCCTGAAGTTTCAAAATCTGTGAAAATTTTACTGCAATCTATTGAGTTTGGCAGAAAGATTCTGCCTTTAATTCTGACTCTATTCAGGTTGCCTAGTCCTTGAGAAGAAAGAAAAGCATACTGTGACTCACATTAAAAGTATTAGTGTTTCTGTTCTCACCTTTATGAATCACATTAAAACTGATATTTTTGGGATTTTTTTTTTCATGAGAGCTATAGGGATCACTGGGTTGAATTCTCCTCATAATTTGGATGATCTTGAATTCAAGGTTGAATTATTTTTCATGTATACTGATCATTTACTAATTATAGTTGAAGAAATTCTACTTCACTGGGCTGGAAATTTGCTTGCATCACTACAGATAGAGGATATTTGTTAGTTCAGGTATTGAAATTTCTCTTTTATCTAAAAATCCCACTAGGATCTGAAGCCAGTCTAAAGTAATAGATAATGACTGTTTTGGTTACAAATTAAATTTTGCTTTTTACATACTTGCCTCCAGACTTACTTTTGTTACTTGTTCCACATTATTTATAAGTAGCACTTTCCTCCACAATTTAGCCCAAGGGTATCTGCAGAATCTACAAACAGCTAAGTAATGTCATTAATTGCATCCTTCTTGTTGACGTGCAAATGTGCACGTGAGCCAGTGCCCACAGATTATTTTATTTGTTTTGTAGAACTGTTCAGACCTATTGTGATATATGAAAATATTTATATTTTCCTGTTAGGGCAAAGGTTTAGAAAAACCTCAGCAATTAATCAGATTGATGGCATTATTGGTTGTATTTGTGGAGTATTAAGATTTCACTTTGGTAGTCTTCATTCTAGTTGATCCAAGTGTGATGTACCTGTCAGTAAGCTTTAAGTTTGTCATGTAGAGGAGTGGAAGGGCCTTGCCTGTGAGTCCCACAGTGAATCAGGGTTAGAATCCAGTGGTCAGTATTTGACCCTTCTGCTCTGCTTTTAAATTATCCCTGCCATAAAGCTTCGTATTGTATATCTGCTTAAAGTCTTGGCTTTGGCTATCGAGTCTCAATCCATAATTGTAGTGAACAAATCAAAGGTCATGCTTTGTTGTACAGGTAAATACATAACCTAGAGAAGATATTTTATATTCAAAATACATTTTATCTCATTTGGTGATTTTTATGGGTTTTTGCCAACCATAATGTGAATGATATATAGACGTGAGAACTTTATTTTGGTGGAGTGAATATGAAACAGGCCATTCTTAATGTTATAACATCAGTGGTCACGCTTTGTCCTTCATTGAGGAACAGAGCTAAAGCCAGACTTGATAAATTTAGCCAGCAAAATGTGAATCAAACCCTGTTAAGTACTTCCTGGCAAACCAAAGCTCTGATGTGAACAGGAGTTCTGTTATCATTTTTTTTCCCCCTTTCTCTCTATCATAGTCCAAAATTTAAAGCTCAACCCTGCAAAGTACTGGGTGTCAGTGAATGCCATGTGGGGAATGAAAGGTTCAGCATCTTGCAGGATTAGGCCTTTACTGTGGTCCAGATCTTGTGCATTATGTGATCTGTTGTTCTTGAACTAATAGATCTTTCTCTTTCCCCTCATCCTGAAAACTAGGTTATGTTATGTTGACTACAAATCCTGGTTGTAATAATTTATTCTCTTTTAAGGCAAATAAAGTAAAGCAAGCCATAAGGCATGTTTCCCTCATAAGAAGATTAATGTACAGAACTTGATTCACTTATGCTGCCTTTTGTGTACTGGTTTGGTCTTGTTCCTTTCAGATGAGATGTCTGTCTCTAATATTAGTGTATTTTACTTGCTGTAATCTGATGCACCATTTCTCTCCCCTTTTTTCTCCTCCCCTAAGATTATCGTTGGAGAAACTGCAGTCTTTTGTCTACAGTTAGCTACAAAGGATTTTGAAAACCAAGAGAAAACAATATTAACTGGAGACTGTTGTTACATAAATCCACTGGTGCGCAGGACCATCCGATTCCTTGGTATGAGCAAAATTACTGCTTTCATTTTCTGAATGGTGAGAGTGATCAGTTATGTCTTAATTTTGACCTGGAGAAAATATTCAGATAACTGTATAATATTTCATGTGTAGTCTTAACTCAGGTGCAATTTTCCTTTTAGGTAGCAAATGAAGCTTTTTGGAAGTTTGGATTAAAAAACAGTTGCAGAAACAGTAGTAAAAGTAGAAAGAATGAGACCAGCAGGGGGGAAAAACAACCAGCAGGCCTGAAGTGGGGTGAAGTAGAGAAAGGTGGTATCCTTGTGCCATATCTATAGCTAATAGTAAACACAAACACACCCCAAAGTTGAGGACATTGGGATATAAATGTGTGTTTGAAGCCAAGCCAATTTAGCTGTTTTCTTAGCCTGGATATTGTATAATATCTCAGTCTCTAGCAGAAAACTGTGCAAAATCCATGCTACACTGGTTTTAGCTGAAACTCCCCCATTGACTTAGTAGCTGTGAGATATCATCTTTTCTATTTAGTTCATTCTAAATATGTTTGGAGGGAGAAGTCCCACCATTCAAAATGTATATTGGACATTTCCAGATGCTGCTCCTTAATACACATAGGGATGCCATAGCAGGGCTCAGTTCTGCTGTTTGCTTCTCTCTCATGACTGGATCTGAAGGAAACAGCTGGAGGAATGAAGCCCTGGGGCAGCCAATCCTGCTGTATGTCCCAGTATCAGGGGGAGGGCGGATATGTGCAGCTGTGTCTGTATTTGCAGTGTCCATGTAACAACTGTGCCTGCCTGCCCAGAGTGTGATTGCTCCCTGTAAGGAGACTGTCTTGTATAGGTCTGGAGGAGGTGCAGAGTGGTGATGATGAGGAGCTCCTCCCACTCCACTTCCTTTCTGTGTAATCAGTGCCTGAGTTTTCTTCCCACGAAGTGGTCCCTTCTTTCATCACAGAAGCAAAAAAAAATTTGGTAGGGGTGGCAAGAGTGGACAGAAACTCTCTGCTGTTGCAGCAGATGAAGCACTGCTGTCCATTATGCTCCCCCAGAGTGATGTATCCAGCTGTGTTGTGCAGTGCACACCTACAGCACTGGCTGAAAGGCCCTTCTGTGAAGTGACATGGCCAGGCACAATGTGCTGCTCACCAGAGTCCAGCATCTTGGGAGGAAGTAGCATTAGTGTGACATTGCTGACTGGCCAGGATCCCAGAAATCAGCCTTGGTCCTCTAGCTTTGCTAAGAAAAATCCTGACCTTTATAACTGTATGTTTTCTATGGAATTATGTCTGCTATGGTGTTAATCCTTTAAAGTCCTCATAGTGCCCCATGAAACTGGGATTTTCCAGAGCTCACCCTATATTCCCAGTGAATTGGAGTATGGGAAAGGTAAGGTGATTTGCCCGTAGAAATACAGGGGGAAATCTATTGCTCAGGTGGAATTGGAACAAGCATCCACTGCCTTTGCCTGCTGGTCAGGCTGCTGTGTTTGCATGTTCTTCCAGAGCTCATTTTCTATTTACAAAAGGATAGAGAGGGACCTCAGAATGGCAGAAATCTGTTTTAAGTAATTAGATACATGCATTTACATTCTAATGAATGAGTACATGTGCTTAATGCTTTGCTAATATGTCTGATTTAAAAAACTCTTTAGCATAAGTAGTTCCTCAAATATGTAAGTCTTTAGCTCGCTGTGTTGATACTGTGATTAATATGCCATGCATAGAGATTTACCCAGTAGCAGGCAGATGAAGACAACTGGTGCATGGCAATATTGAATTATTCAGTACCTTAGATTCTTTACAGCTGCAAGGGAAAAAAAAAGTTTTCCCAGTGTGTGTTATGACTTCACAAGTTACTTCTCCGTCAGGATCTGACCTTGGTTTTCAAGCAGATTTATTGGGTGAAGAATTTCCCTCTGTCACTTCTGTTTAGAGAACATGGGCAAAAGTTAGGTACCAGTAAAGCCAGCTACCCCAAAGAGGGGATATGCATGGCTGTGGGGCCTAGGAAAGCAGGCTACTTGCACAAGGGGTGAGTGTTCCCTTGAAAGGTGGGAAAGCCATCAGGTGTGTGGGTACATTGCAGTGTTGCTGCTGCAGTTTTGTAGTTTGGAAAATACCATCTCTTTAGGGTACAGTACATGGAGGATTTTTCATGTTCTTGAATGGAAGAAGCTGGTCTATTGCTGTGATGAATACTCTGAATTGTTGGGTAATTTAACTCTTTGTTTCCCTCTTTAGGAATTTATGCATTTGGACTGTTTGCTACGGACATCTTTGTAAATGCTGGACAAGTAGTAACAGGGAATCTTGCACCCCATTTTCTTGCACTTTGTAAACCCAACTACACAGCACTTGGATGTAAACAGTACACCCAATTCATCAGTAGCGTACATGCCTGTACTGGAAATCCAGACCTTATCATGAAAGCCAGAAAGACTTTCCCATCCAAAGAAGCAGCACTAAGCATATATGCAGCTATGTATCTGGCTGTAAGTATATTACATTATTTAATATCACTATATTTTTGAGAGCAAATTGCTGGCACTGTGAGGGGGAGGAGGGAAGAATGGGCAGAAGAAAAGGCCCAAATTTGGCCGATATACTGCATGCAAACCTTCCGTGAGTAACTGTGAGAATGATTCATTTGGCTTAATTCTGACAAGGTGTAGTGGTTTCTGAGCCTTGAAAGCCAAGACAATGCTAAGAGAGGTCAAGTTGTCCATAAAGGTTATAATCTATGGATGTAGGATACAGAGTTCCTTGGTTTACTTTTCCCCCATTTCCAGGGTATGTGGGACAATCCTTCACTGGGTGCTAAGGAGTAAGGGAAGGGGTTTCCTCTGACTGGTAGTGGCAGCTCTCTGTGTTTTAACCCAGCGCGGATCAGTAGAATCACACATGGCCTTGTTCTTTGGTGAGGTGAAACAGAAGGGTGAGCTACATGTATGTCTGATCTCTGCATGTTTCTCAATATCCCTGAGTCTCTTTTGGTACCAGAATTTGTATTTGTAGGTACCTCATACAATGTTATTTTGGCTCTTATTATGCAATAATGTGGGCTATAAGACAATCCACCCTTTTTTCCCCTCTCTCCTCTCTTTTACAGGGAGGGAGGAACAGCACTGGGGTAAAACCTGGTGTTGACTGCCTGGATCAGAGCTATTGTATAGGTTGTGGAGAGGAAGAGTCACTGTTTAGTCTCACTCAAGTAACTGTGGCTTAGTTTGGAGTGCATATCATTCTAGTCTTAAGCAGGAGCAAGCACATCTTGTTCCTTTGCTGGGGACAAGTTCTCCCCAGCACTTGCCTATGGGAGTGTCTTACCTGACTTGTGCTGGTATCACAGCCCTCTGCAGCCCTTTGGATGAGCCCAGGGCTGCCTTCACAGGGCCAGTGGGAAATGAGGCAGGTGTGTGGAGCTTTGTGGTCATGGCAGGAGTCAGCCCTTGTGTTCCCTCAGTGTTTGAGCAGTGGCCTGCCCATAGGTGTGTGTGTGTATGTATGCACATGTAGGTATACATGTGTGTGAGTGTGTATTGCTCTTGAGCATATACCAACTGAGCCAATATTTAATTCCTGACTGATCTGGAAGCTGATACTTCACATGGCAAAGATCTCAGCCTCAATGTGTCAACTCAGTGCTTCTACACAGGGTTTTAGAACCGGTTGCTTAAAATCTGCAGCACTGATGGTAACATTTAACAGGTTCCTTGTGAGCAATGTCTGTTTAAGAGATGTTGATCATCACTTAGCACAGGCAAGTGTTTGCAAATAAGAGATGAACAATAACATTTTATTCTAACTTGAGGCAAGTATAAGTCTTCTACTAGTAATGTCTTTATTTGGGGAGATATCTAAGGATGAAACACTCTAAATTTGATGCAAGCTATTTTAAAAAATACTCAGAATTTTTTGTTTTAATTACTCCTATATTTCTCATCCATCTGTAAAGTTGGATTTCTGTTGTTGCCAAGAGTCAGAGTAACTAGGAAACCAGCTATTCAGCTACTGCAAAGCAGAAAGTAAAATAGTACTAATACATTTTTAAAACAAAAAGCAGACATCAGTAAGGTTTAATACCTAATATAAATGGCTTTTGACATGAGCTGGAATACTTTATGCAAACCTTGTCTGTGGTCAATATACAGTTAGCAATATAAAAAATTAAATCTGCTAGGATCCATTTCATTACTATTTGCTCTTTCAGTAACTATAGAAATGAATAGATCCTGTGTCATTACTCTACTCCTGCATGGTGCTTGACGCTGCTATCATTTAACTACAGCATTATTAACTACTGTCAGGATTCTGAGTTCCTGTAGTAGATCCTTGTACAATATTGTCAGGTTCGGTTTTTTGGGTTTTTTTTTTTCCTTAAATCCTAAGCATGACTGAAGCTAAAAGTACTGTTTGTTATATACACTCCAAGGGAAAAAAATTTCAATGTTCCAATATTTGGGGTCATGTCCTTACACTGCCATGATGTTTATCAGGATAGTTGGCCCTAAATTACAATTTTCTCATCACTGTTCACTGGAGTAGAAGATTTATAACAGTAGCCTAGTCTTTCTATGAGCCATGCCACAGCAGTTATTGAGAGCATGGGCATAAAGACCTCCATATATTACTCACTTTTTCATTAGCATATAATCTTTGGTACAATATGTGCATTCCTTTTGGTTAGCAGAAATTTTGGAGTGAGGGAGAGATTGTTATGAAATCATCCCTGGTTGTTTCAGCCAGCTGGGCACAAAACAAAACCAGCCTAAAGGAAAAAAAAAACACACAAGAGCTGGCCCAAGGGTCCTTGCTCTCCAAGGTGGTGAAGTAAATGCTTTTAGACTTTTGTGATTTCACCAATCAGCCAATTTAGAAACAAAGCCTATGCTTTATCTAATAATTCCCCTATCCTGTTCCATTTAAGTGCAGCCACATCGTTATCACCCAGCATCTGTGCATATTGTCTTGTTAACAATAGCTTCTTTTTTCTAAGTTCTGAGTCTTCCATTTTTCCCCTTTTCCCCTTTTGAGAGTGGGTGGCTGCTATGGTAACTCAGAATTCCCTTGAAAGTACAGTCGTTTTCAAACAGTTGTTGTGCTAGTATTTAGAGCTTTGTAATGTTTGCCTCCATTACTTCCAGTGTCTATCAAGAGAGATTTAGCAATGGAAATATTGAATGGCAGTGCTGTGGTTAGGTGTTTTCTCTAGCCTGCTCCAAACACAGATGCATTGCCTTTCTTCTTCAGACTTTCAGGTTTATTCTTTCCAGTGTACCAGTGTTTTCAAAATGAACTACTGTAAATCTGTTCTGAAACTCTATTTAAACAGGCTAGTGCCTGTTTTTTTCCTTATGTGTCTGCGCTGATCTCACTGGAGATATTTTGTTTGGTTTTGGTTGAGTTGGGTTAGTAAGTTGACTGTATCTACTTCCATTTCTTACCAGCCTTGCAATTCACCCTTTCTCAAATGAAACAATATTTGCTATGTAGGCAAACATTGCAGCTTTATTAAACAGCATATAATTGTATAAGACACATTTTGAGATACATAAGCTGACGTAGCCTGGACAATTAGAGGTAAGTTTTGAAGCAGCCAAGTGTGCACATACTTGGGGTGTTTTCCACAAATGAGACACAGGAAGTAGAAGTCATGAGTCTTTTTTTGTTAGGATTTCAAAGTGGTATATGAAGATTTAGTCAACCTAATCCCATGGATTTAAATTTAAGATTTGTGACTAACAGTTATCCTTTGGTACTGCAGACCTAGGGGATTTGTCATGGCTGGCTGTAGTTTAGGAGAAATTTTAATTCTATGAAGTTTTGCCCTTTTTTTTGTTGTTCTTATTGCATTGCAGCTGGGTAGGGTAGTGTTTGAACTTTGTGTTACTGCACACATTTCAGGCTTGCTTTGGGTTTGTAATGATAGAGGAAAAGGCTTCATGTCTTGATGGTTGATGCAGCCCTTAAGTCTGTAGGCAGCTTTTGTTGCTTTGTACTGTGAACCCTTGGCCTCAACTTTTACTTCAGACAGGACTAGCAGATTGTAAAGCCTACAAATATTTTTTTTCTTCTCTGCAGAGCTTTTAGTTGGGCCATGATTATGTTTTCTGCAATGCTCTTGCTCCTGGCATTTTGCTGCATTGATTTTGCTCTTCAGTGTGTTTAAGTCACTGGGAAAAGACAAGAAGACAGTCTGGGTAACAGTGCTGGCAGCATGGTGACATTCTCCTCAGTGACACTCCTTCATCCAGTTGTAGGTGTAGGTGTAGTCTCACCTGTCCTTTGTCTTAAAGTGCCTGTTAGATTCCAGCTAAATGGGCAGCTGGTGAAGAAGGTGATAGGCTTCTCAGACAGACTTAAGGGAGTGTTCCAGAGGAAAAGGACTAGCAGAACCACCTCACTGAATTGACTTTGTTGTCCATTTTTTGTTAGAAAATTAAAGGATTCTTCTGGCTTCCGTTCAGGAACAGTGCTAGGAATGTGGAATTTCTTTTCAGTATCTGGTGCTGCAAGTATCCCTTAATACTGATAATAAAACATATGTCATGCACTTCACAAATTGAGTGCATTGGCTTCTTTCAGACCAAATAATAAAGCAATATTACCATTTGATCCAGGAATTTCTCTAAAGACCTGTATAAATTTCATGTCAGTCAGCTCTTCATTACAATTCAGATCCTCAAGAAAACAGCCTTTGTAATAGATGTCTTTTGGTCTTGGTACAGAGAAAGATGTTTCTTACCTTCTCCAGTAGTTTTACAGTTACAGCTTTGGGGAGCTTATGGTGGGAAAATTAATAGTAAGATCCAGAATTCTGGAGCTTTCTTTTCCTTTTACCAAGCCAGCCCCTGACTTTGAAAGCTAATTTTGGTCTAACATCATAAATAGTTAGATCAAAACATATAGAGGAAGCTGGAGGAGGCTTCAGAAACACTAAAAGAAGCCTTCAGTGCACAGTTGCAGAAGGACCCAGATGATTTGAGAATATGACTTTGGTTTGCTCTAGAAATAGTTTGACCCATTAATTATTACCAAAGGAAGCTGAAAAGATTTTGGATTTTCAAATTGAATTCTAACTAAACACTGAACTTGTTTATAGACTACAGCAGCCCACTATTTTTTCAGCTTTTTGATATGAATATCTCTTTTCTTGTAGGTCTGATGAATATTGAAAATTACTTGGGTGGAACATTTATAACATTAGTTATATTACTTAAATAGTTCAAGAGAATTTCTTTAATTCTAGCCCATTGTAAAAGCAAACAAAAACATGAGATAATTTATGTTTGAAGTGCTGCCTGGGATGGGTGCCTGTGCAATGACTTCTTCCTGTTATTCTTGTTGCCTTATGAGTCATTATTCACTGCCCACTGATGGTCTGGTCTTTGTCAGTCTCCCAGGCCATCTAAATCAGGGAGAAATGAAATAGCAGATGCAGAAGAGATCTTCTTACCTGCATCCCCTGGCACCAGGCTGATGAGATCAGCAGGGAAAATTATCTTCCCTCCTGGCTGGAGCACCCAGCCTGATGTGTAGCTCCAATGTAACTAAAATGGGATTGTGAGACCTGTTGTACCTGTGCTTGTGTGCATAGATGTTGGTGTGGGTGGGCCTAAAGATAGCTGAAAGATGCCTAGAAAGAGCTTGCAGCAGAGCCCAGGAATCCACTTTGTCCAGCACTTCGCATACAGCTCCTGTTCTTTTCTTAACTTGTTTTGGAATTATTTTATTTGTACTGGATTTAAGACAAGCTTCACATGAGGCTTGCAGCCTGACACTTTTGAAGTACTTTCCCAGTACAAGCTAAATGCCAAGGCTATGATTGTTCCTTACACTGGCCTGAGCCAGTCACATCGAAACTTCACAGGTAGCTTGCTTTGTCTTTGGTGGGGATGGTGATAATTTCTTTCAAATTCAGTTTTTCAAACCTGCTTCAGTTAAAGGTTTTCTTTCATTTTGTGAGGTTCTCTTACAGCTTCACTTCCAGTATCTTGAAGACTGAAGGTCAAATGTTTGTGTTTCTCTGAAAATACAGTAAATATTGTTATATTGTGCAATCAGATAACAGTCCACCTCCTTACATGACTCTCTGCCTGTGTCTGCTTATTGACAGCTCTAGATCTTTTAATACTAAAATCTTATTTCAGGAAAAAGGAACAGCGATAACAGAAGTTCTTTGAGAGAAGATTCACTTCAGTTCTGATGTTGCAGGAGAATGTGCAGCCTGCTATATTAATTCTAACTTCTGATCAATCCTTGACCTTACATACAAAATCTCTGCTGCTGGTCTTGCTGTTGACTTCTGTAAAAGTTTTCTTTCATTACAAAATTCCTCCCCCAATTTTTGTTCTTAAAAGGAATGGAGATGAAGTTGTTCAGTAAACATCTTTAGCCCTGTAAAAAGTTATACTGTCATTCATTCCTACTAATGTTTTAAATTATTGAGCTGTTTCCCTTTGTTGATACTGCATTTATTATTTATTAAAAGTGAGTGAAACATTCTGTCATCTTTTCAGGTTGTTTATTCTTTGTCAATTACTGAGTGTGGTGGTTTATAGTTTTTCCAGCAGAATCAAGAAGAAAAAGGCTGCTTAATTGTATTTTATCCTTAGTGTAAACCAGGTAGTTGATTGTTAATATGTTATACTAGAGCTGCAAGGGGCCAAGTTTAAAAACGGGTACCTGTGAATCCTGTCTTGAAGGAGGCTATATTTGCTATATAGAGTTCTGTAAATACAAACTTTTTGTCTCACTCTTTCAGGAAAGTTTGGCCTGCTTTTATTGATTCTCTTGTATTATAATATAATGTTCCTTACATGACTAGTACCTGTTCTTTAAAGAAAACATAGATGTGGTACCTATGCTGGCAGAACCCTCAGGTTATTTTGAATAATGAGCTGGGCATGGCAAACATGACTGCTCATGGAAGGAGGGGACTTAGCAAATGGAGGTCTCTGCTCATGTGAGGCACAGCATGAATCTGTGGTTGTTTTTCCTCAGTGCTTTGAGTAGGGATTTGAGTGACATGCTTGGTTGTAAGAACATTCAGAGAATTTTATGCAGAACATTTTTTGGGTTCAGCTTTGTATTAAAAATGTTGAAATTTGATTGAAGTACTGCAGAATCAAGTGTTTGTACTCTAATGTGTTTTGTTTTATTAAAAATTGAGATAGTCTTCTTGGGCAATGACCAGTTGTTATAGATAATTGAAATATGTTGCCATGACCTGCCTTAAGCAAGTTTTTCCTTCTCAGTAGTCATTTCAATTTAATATAACACAATACAGAATTAAATGCAGGGTAGCTTCCTGCTAACTCCCCTGTGTCAACTTCACCCAAGCTGTATTTAAAATTTGATTTTCTTATTGTGTATTAAAAATAATCCAGTGTTTTCCCTAGCACCAGCTGTCCTGACACGTAGTGTGACTGTGGATAATGGTGGTAGTATCCAGTAGAACAGTGAGACTCGCTAAAATAGATGGTTGCTGAATTAATTCAGTGTGCAGTACTCTGTCTATAGATTGGAGAAACCAGTGGGGCTAAAAAGCTGAATATTAAAATTGCAGTTCTCTTATCACCTTCACACGTTCTGAGTAGCTCACTGCAGACAGCCTGCAAAAGCACAAGGGGCTAAGGTAAAAGAATAATCAGCAAAAAATATAAACTGTTTTTGAAATGGTCTAGGAGGAAGAGAGAACGTGGCTTGAAGATAAACCCCAAAACTCTTTTTTCCAAACTGTTGCTTTGTCTAATTAGTGGAAATCTTTCTACTAGTTTCCTGTTCATTATATAAAGTACACTGAAGGTTTATGTGTTGCACTTCTCTGATGTTATTTTAAGATCAAGCTTTGTTTCATCCTCTAAGCCATGGATCTTTCTCTGGTGTTTTGAACAAAATTACTCTTAGATGTTGCTCGTTTTAGACAAGCACTGACCACTACTTCTTCACTTAATTTATTGTGACTATAACCACACTTTCTAAACTGCTTCTTGGCTGGATTATTGCAGCACTTTGTAAACTGATTCCCTGGTAAATTCCACCAAAGTTTCAGACAGTACAAAAAAATCCCCAAACAAACCCAAAGGACTGCCCATTTGTTGGCCAGAGAAGTTGTACTGTTCTTCAATGCGGACTCATCTGTTTTCCTTCATCACTTTCCAAAGTGAAGGCATTGCAAATTTGGAATTGCCAGTGAAATCCCGTAGGAAATACTCACATTCTTCTGCTCAAAAACTTAAATCCTGTTTAAAATTTGAAGATTTAGTGTTTCAGTGGTTTAAGTACAGAAACATCTTCTGCAGAGAGCAGAAACTTTTTTGTCAAAAATCTTATTAGCTGAAGTAAAGTTTTTTTTTGAGGATGGAGAGGAGGGGTGTTGCAAGTGGTCTCAATGCTAAGATTCAAGAGAATGGAAAGTCAAATATTTGGTATTAATTTATTCCATTGGCTCCCCCCCCCCCCCCCCACCCCCCCCTTCCCCCCCCTCTCCACCCCCACCCCCCCCCCCCGCCTTCAGAGACTGTTATCAGGCACTGCCTTTAATTCAGTAGTATTGCACAGGGAGAATTAGACTGCAGCAGGACAAACGGACTTCTCAGTCTGATGCCTAAAACCTGCAGCATTTAGATTGGTTTGTGTGAAGCACAGGGTTGTATTAGTTCAGCACTGGTTGAAACTATTATTATATTCACTGGTTGAAACAATATTTATGAAAGTAGATGCTGGTATTTAGTTCAATTTTCACTGCTCTTTAACACTTTTTTTACCTTTTCACTGCTTTTTGACAAATCACTAATTAGTCATGTAAAGAAGTGTGGTGTATAAGGAAGAAAGGCTTTTGCTAACAAAAACAAGGTCTTTATGTATTCCCTTTCTTACTCTGCCTGGGAGCTTGTCATAGTACTAGTAGTACTTCAGGGTAAATATTTTTTCTGTTACTGTCAACACTGCCCAGTGAAAAATCAGTCTCCTTACTTCTATGCATTAATAAGTAATAGAATGAGAGTAATCAGATAGGATTGTCCAATTTGTCTGACTTTCTGTAGGCTTTTCAGGTTCATATAAAATGCAGTTTTGCTGTATGCTCTGATTCTTTTTCTATATCCTTAGGAAAAGGGTGTGATGACTTTATCTACTACTCTATCTCCTAGTTTCTTTACACCCTCCCCCACTCTGGAAAAAAAGCACCAAATGCACATAGTCTATTCAAATAAAATATAAAGCTTTTATTCACCAATTAGTGGGAGACATCCATCAGTCTTACACTTTCTTCCTTTCTGATTTTCAGATGTATATCACCAACACAGTGAAAGCCAGAGGAACAAGGCTTGCAAAACCTGTTCTGTGTTTGGGTTTAATGTGCTTGGCCTTCCTTACTGGAATCAACAGAGTAGCAGAGTATCGAAATCACTGGTCAGATGTAATAGCAGGATTTGTAATTGGAATATCTATAGCAGTATTTTTGGTAAGTGTGTGTCTGTGTCACTTCTGTTTGAAAAAAAATCAATGTGTAAGTTTGTATCTCTGAAAAAGCCTTCAGATAACTAAATAACAAAAGACATGTTTCTTAGTTTTTTTAATTGGTCATCAGTTTCCTTAGTAGTATTTACATACACTCAGATATGTGAAGTCAAAAAAGGACTGATCCAGTTATCTCTTTTGACTTCCATATAAATCAGATTGTAATATTTCAAACAGTAATTTATGCAGCAAGGCTCACATGCAGGAAGCATATATTCCTCAGAATAACACATAGTTATGATTTCATGGATAAAGTATTAAATTCGATATAGTGGTACCCACACTGATCAGAGAATAGGTAGCATTTGTTTTTCTGGCTTTACAATAACTCTAATGAATTGATTTCATAGTGTTAGTGTTTCATAGATTCGGGTTTATGTTGAAATTTCATATTATTCTGTATCAGAAAATCTTTGTTTAGCCTTTTCCTTTTCTGGAGCTGTGTTCCAGAGCCAGATAGTTAATTGCAGTTGCCAATGACTACTGTCTGTGTCAGAAAACTATTTCTAATCTATTAATCACCTTCACTAATATCAGCAGTGCAAGACTATAGAATAGAACAGTCACTGCTGTTTAATGCCTGTAGGTTTGTCTGCCTGGCAGCTTGTAATATTACTAAATACACCTTTGATGGTTTTCCCCATGAAAACTCTTTTGAGCTTGACTCTTGGATCACAGGGTCTTGGTCTCAAGATCTTGGATCTGAAAGCATGGCTTGGCTGAGAATCCTCCCAGGGTTCCCACTCCTCTAGACATGCAAGGGTAGCTGCAAGTCTCCTTTAAAATACATCAGCTTGCATTTCCAAATGTTCCCTTCCACACAAGGGTCCAGTAGCATGACATCGAATTTAGTTGTGTTTTGAAGAAAATGCAGTTGGCAAACATTACTGCTCAGCTGAGTGTTGTAATTAGTAGAAGCACAAACTGTTACACATCACATTACGAGTCCCTGTGTGAGAGTGTGCCGCCCTGAGCAGATTTGAAGTTACATTCAGACTTGGGCATGGTCCTTGCCTTCTTATTCCCTTTCTTACTCTTCATTTGAGAAAGTCTTTGCTGATCAAAACTGAAATGGCACTGCTTCCCAGGAGTTAAAGGTTAATGCCATGTGATGCTGCAAGACATCTCTTCATGAGATTGATAATAATTGGTGTTCTATTGTGCAGCTTCAGTAATGAATTTCTTTTAGATAGGATGTTTCTTTGGTTCTCAAATGATGCATGTACCAATAAATCACTTGAAAGTCGTTTGTCTTGAAATATTAATTAAGAATTTTCTGTAAAACATGAACTTCACATTTCAGTGTTTCTACTGTAAAGCTGTGACTAAAGCTGGTGTCATTTCTGCCTAATGATAATTGTCAGGATCAAAGCTTGAAAAAATGAGTTGCTCCTTAGGTATTCTGTTTATCTTCAAATCCCTTCTAGGTTGTTTGTGTGGTAAATAACTTCAGAGGACGTCAGCCAGAACATCAACATTCTCATCTGGATAATCTGACCCAGATGCCCATGATCAGCATACCCAGAGTAGAAAGCCCTTTAGAAAAGGTAATGTCTGACTTTTAAAAAATTAATTAAGTAAAACATAGCTTTCCTGGAAGGATGATCCCAAACTATCCTGACAAGAGTGCCAAGGTAATCAGATTTAAAATAAAGAAACATGTCAGTGAAAGAGAAAGAAGGAAGGAACTAAATTCAGTGACACCCCTTGGGAGATTGTTCATGTTGTCATTTCAGTGCCATAGCTGCTGCCGAGCCCATGGAGTCAGGCTGAGTAGATCTGAGACCCTCTCCCCTTGTGTTCCTCAAGTAAATGTGATTAATACTCTGCCTGATAGCCCACAGAACATAGAAAGTTGTTAGAATGCTTAGAAAGAAGGTCTAACCCCTGGCCCAGGGGGCTTTGCAATTCAGGTACAAGTGGCATTTATCCTGTTTGTGTGTGGTATGTCCTGAGCCTGGTGTAGAGCATGGGATGCTGTCCCTTCTGGGTCACCTGTGGGGCTTCTGTCATCAGACACGTGCTAGCCCCAGGACAGGGCACACACTTGGAAGTCAGAGGAGCAATGGGCCATACAATAACTGCACTAACCCCATGATCTCTGGTCAGAGCACATGGGATTTTAGACTAGAACATTCTAGTGAGAGTCTCCTGGGTATGCCAAGGCTTTTTGCTTGAATATTGCAATAAAATTTATTTGAGTTTACTGTGGTAACCATTTATATTTTTTGAAGGTGGTATTGTACTATGTGTTGATTGTCTGACTAATTTTATGAGCAAAAAACTACTGAAATAGGTAGCATAATAAAGTACAGAAAATATTTTAGACAGTTTTACCAAGGGGAAACTTTGAACTAATAATGCAAAGTTTAAAGGAAGGTTTACTTTTTCTAATGACTGTATCTGTCATAATTCATTAAAATCTATAGAGTTATTCCCATATTTAAAGATAGTAAACAATTCTACACTGGGTAGGGCACCAAAAGTATTTTTCTGTGGTATTATTTTAATTCCAGATAAATTCTGATAATTTTTTTTCTTGTTCAACATAAGAAAGGTTTCCCAATCAGTCTTACTCACTTGAATGTGGTGGAAGTTGTTCTTTAGTAAGAATTGCTGCTAGTCCTGGGTTTTTTATTCTTTTCCTTGCAGGGAAAGAAGATTTCTTTTTAGAATGGTCTAACATGCCTTTTTTGAACCAAATATGTCTAAGCTACTTCTGCTGATAGCTTGTCGTAAGGAGGTCAGAGTCTCATTTGCTTGAACAAGTATTTAGATGATGAATGTGTATCTTCAAAATAATCCATTCAGTAAACTTTCTGTAAAATGTCAAAACAAAACAAGCTGTCAGCTGTCCTGGAACATACCACATTAATAAGAACATGTTTTATTTACATGCTAGGCTCTCATGCAATAGAAGCCATTTCTGTGGCTCAAAAGCCATCATAGGTAATACATATATGTTCTCTGGACATTGACCTTTTTTTTTTTCCTGGGGATAAAGACTTCATGTTGACTTCATGCTTCTACCTGGTTTGGGAACCTCTCACTTACGATCAACAATGTTCTTTTCCTGAGACTTGGCCTAGTTTGAGATGCTGTGGGGAAAGCAATGGGAGAGTGTGGGAGGGTGGTGGCAAGAGTAGTGTTTGCTCTGCTGGAGGATAACCACTGCCGTTTGTGAGCTGCCCAGGACTCCATTACATGAATGAGCTTCTTTCCTTCTGAACCCATAGTCTTATGGCAGTAGCTGTTTGCTGTCATGCAGCTTCTCTCTAGAGATTAGTTTTAATTAAACTGGGGACCGACCACAAAGTGATACTACTTGCTGAGGTCCCATCTTTGTGTTGCAAAGCCTTTCTCCTTTTCAGACAGAGAGGATGGGATGCAAGGACAATAAGTTGAAGACTTTGCTAATTGCTTGGAAATGCTTTCTTCTGTTTTCACTTCCAGAAAGTTTAAAATTGAACTAGCAAATAATTGATGAAGAAGTTACTTACATATGACTGCTTTAGGTTTTGAGTTTCTATGGATATTTTTACCTTTTTTAATGCAATTTTTTTGTTTAATCTAAAGTTTTAGATAGAAGACAGATCTTGTTAAATAAAAGGAATTAAGAACAGTACTTCAGGGAACTAAGGTCTAAATTAAGTTAGGTATTCTCAATTAACTACCATTGCTACAAGAATTCTTGAATAAGTCTTTGCTTTTTAGCTCCATTCTTACTTTACATCATTTGTTCTCCCCAGGAGGGAGAGTGATGCTAAATAATTTGTGTTCTATTTGCCTCTTCCTCCTTTAGACGCATGAGTTACTTTTCACTACATTTCAGTGAGGACTATTCCAGTTCAATATTCTAAATGCTCATAGACTTACATTTTTCTTATTTTAAAACTTTCTTCCTTATTTTCAGTTCTGCAAGTTTCTGTACCAATATTGAAGACAGGATACTGTCAGAAATTAGCTACAGGGAGTAGCACAAATCCTAACTGTCTGGAGTTATCACAGGCTGAGGCAGTGCAAGCTGGAAGCAATGCGGCTATGTGACTGGTACTAAAAACCAGTAACTATATAGGTATCTGTGATCAAGCAATTAAAAACTTCTGCCTTAAAAGAATGATTTCATTAGAAATGCCTGCCAGACAGGACCCCACTTATTGCTATTTTGTAATAAATTCACCTGTAAATGAGTAAGCACATGATACATCATACAGCCCTGGAAGCATATTACTTTGCCCTTTCCAGGTCTGCTACTTGCTATTCCACTGCTTTCTCCATGGAGAACAAATGCTCCTGGCATGCTCACTGTGCTGCCACTGTCTGAGTTCTGATGGAGGTCTAGCTACATTTGAAGTGCACTTAAATAGGCATAAGTTCTTGTGATACTCTGAATTGAGCTGCTGCTGCTGCTTGGTGACAAGGTTAGATCACTGTTTGCATGGCACTTCTGTTGCACTGTGGTGCATGCAGATGATTTAGCTGTTCTGCACAGGTGCCCATGCAGTCAAATAAGCTGTAGTTACAGTGTCTCCTTGAGTGATCCTTGCCAGAGCCTGCTCAGCAGTGCAGACAGTGCTTTTACCTTAAGTATAATCATCCTCACAATTAATGAAAAGAATGAAAGCCAAGAAACCTCATCACTCACCCATCTGCTTCCTTTTCTCTTCTGTCTCTGACCTTCTCTCTTACAAGACAGTTGGTGTTTCAGTTATCTGGCAGTCTCCTACAGAGAAGATCATCCTACCACAGTCAAGACTAGAGAGTTCTGTTCTTTTTCAGGAATTACTGAGAAATTGGGATATTTTGGGTAGTACCTGGAAGAGTTTGGAGGTTCAGCTTTATCCAAGTGCAGTCACAAATTATGTTTCCTGTTTCAGGAGAAACTGACTTTTTTCATGCAAAAGTCACCTGAAACTGGCAAGGGCTTACAGAGATCTCCTACCCATCATGTAGTAGCTTATGACTCTGCTAGTCTTATTTATTTTTTATAAGTATTCTAGCTTTGAAAAAATCAAATACAAATACAACAAGGAGCATTTCAGGGCTAATGGAGGCAGTAGATAGAATACTGAGATAGAAGGTTTCAGAAGGAAGTGTTGGGTTAGGAGATGCACCATGGTTCATCTCCTCTGAGATGAGATAAGTACTGTGTGTGATTATCAGTGCTTTCTGTAGCTATTCGATACTATTTGCACTGTACTTATTTGCACAGTGAGTTCTTGGCAATGTTGTCTTTGATAGCTAAACTGCATTTATTCCCCAAGGTTCTGCTTGGCATTCCTTCATACTGCTACTTCTGTCAGCAGTGCCCAAACCTTCCCAAGCACAGTCGCTGTTCCTTGTTCAATGAAATTTCTTATACTGCCCTGTAGGACTGACTATCCAGCATGACTGAACTCAAAAGAGAGAGATTACATGCTCTCTTCTTCCATCAATTCCAACTTTTAATGGTCATAAGGATTTGGAATTCCTCTTGCAATGTGTGACCTTCTTGTTGCCCATCAGTTTTTAGTGACTGTCAGGGTTAACTGTCTAAGAATTCTTCTTGAGTTTGACACAGTAATTATTGTTCTATTGTGTATGTGCCAAAGATAATGATGGTGATAAAACATTCTAGCAATAGTAAGTGTAGATATTGCAATGAATTCTGCTAGTGTTTTTAAGACTGGGAAAGATTTCCTCTTCAGAATTTCAGGAGTATTTTTTTTCTATTTCCTCCGTCTTGATTACTCACAAGACCCAGAACAGCTTCTTCACAATGTCAGAGAATTTTAGTTCTCAATGTTACCGCTTTTTTCTTCGTCTTAGGCATGTTGGTACCAAGCCTTCAAATGTTATGTGCCCTGGTGTGCACGCAGCACCATGCCTTAGGGAGCCTGGCCTGCTGCCTGCAGCCCTCCAGGGGAGATCACCTCTCACTGAGCTCACAGCTAAAAGCAAAACACAAAAATGCTTTAGCTCATCATACTGTGGGCAGATGTGGGAGAGGGTTGTGTCCATTTCTGTTGCTTCAAAATATTTTAATTGAGAGGTCTCCAAATACTGTAGTACTTGATGTCCAAAAGCATTCATGGGTGTCCATACTTGTTTCTCCAGGATGGTTTGATGAGAGCCCATGTGCTTACATCAGTTTATAGGCAGTTGTTGGCATAATCATTCTCTCTTGATAATACAGTCTATTAAAAAACATTGCTTCACACACATACCACAAACACATACCCAGGACAGTCAGCTCATAAAAAATCATAAGCAGTTTTGTTTCAATGTCAAAGATTTGAATTTGTATTCATGTCGTACTCTTCTGCTGAAATCTGCTTCTGGAGGATTGTACAAGAATTATTTCTGATTGAATGCAAACGGTGATCACTACATCTAATGCTCAGATAAACTAATACTTAAACATGGGAAGTGGAACAATATATTCAGTGTGACCTCCTCCAATGTGCACGTTGTAGGTGTTAGAGAATCAAGGCGTTAGCCACAGCCAAGAAGATGCTTTGCAAGGAGCCTCCCTCAAAGCGCGCATCCTTAGGCTGTTCTCGTGGCTGTGGGGGCCGGAGCACGGCGAGCCCCTTGCTCTAAGGCAATAAGGCAATAACACCCCTTGCTCTAAGGCAATAAGGCAATAACACCCCTTGCTCTAAGGCAATAAGGCAATAACACCCCTTGCTCTAAGGCAATAAGGCAACTATAACGTATGTGCGCGGCAGCGCAGCGCACTGCCACAGCACCTGGCACTGCCCTGCCCTGCCTGCCTTCTGTGCAGGCTGCGGGGCACTAACACCTGCTCCAAAACTCACTGCCCCAGTAAAAGCAGATAATACACTCTGCTGACTCAGAGAGCTGCATGATAACATTATTATTATTATTGCTTGATCAATTATCATTTGCCTAAGGTACTACAGTAGTATTTTTCTATTTAATGAACTCTACTGTGGGAAAAATTACAAACAATTTTACAAAGTCCTCTTTTCAAAAAGGGAAGAATCTTCTTTTTAGGATGATGACTATTTTTGAATGTTTCTAAGTGTATTGATAAGAACAAAGTAAAAAAAAAAAAACCAAACTGCAAATCACAAAAAGTTTAATGTATTTTTTCAATGCTTTGACATTATAGCATTGCTTATCAACAGAAATTGATTAAAACTTGACAGAAGCTATACAGTTGTGGATCATTTTCCCCAGAAACCTGCACTCAAGGCTTAGCCCTTGGCTTTACCTTTTTTGTTAGTGGTGTGAGAGTGCAGTTATGATGCATGCTTTGCTCACCAGCCTGGTACTGTCCTCTTAGAATGGATGGTAAAAATGCTGGTCTGCCTGCCTGTGAGACTGCTGCCATTGAGCAGACCCTCAGCATTTCTGATTCTTCTGGGAACTTTAGGGAAAAAAATTCCCATGGAATTGGAGAAGCTGAGGTCTCATGCATGGTTTTTTGCTTGTCTTCCTGCATCTGTGTGAATCTGTTTGCTGACAGTAGTTAGTATCTCACTCTGACCCTTGTCACAGCAAATCTAAGCAGAATTAAAAGAGTTGAAATTTATTTCTTTCAGAGGGATGCTGTTTGTTTGGGTTTTTTCTCCAGAGTGTCAGGAAGGCTTATTTGTAGTTTTGCCTGAGATGGTGGCATGAAAAAGCACAAGTAACCAGACAGCTGCATGAATCTATATCAGTGATTCTTGCCCTCAGCAAGTGATTAGTTTTGACCTAGTTATGCATCACCCTGCTGAGTCCATTGCATTGGAAATTAATTGACAGGCCTTCAGTAGGGTCCAAATCAATAGGTCCATGATCAGCAGCTTAGCAGTTCTCTTTGAGGGCTTATTGAGGAAGGAGGATTTTCTTCTGTGTTATTATATCCCATGCTCTGCATGCCTTCCCAGGATGGTGACCTGCTCATTTTGGAAGTACAGCTGGCAGGAGTGTGAACCACATTTTCCTTTCCCTAAATAATCATTATCCACTCTTGAATTAATGCCACATGAAAGAGCATTTAGTTCTCTGCATCACAGACAAATGTGTGTCACTTAGAGACAGGGATGGCACATAGCAGGACTTGAAAGAATTGATTGAAATAAAGAGAAATTCTTTTTTTACCTCCAATTCCTCATTTTTAAACCATCTTATGAAAAAAGTGAATTATTTTAGACTGAGGATAGTTTAAGTTGACAGGATGACTTCTGAGATCTAAATAAAGAAAATAAATACTATGAAGAAAATGTCATCATAGCCTCACAGCAACTCCAGAGTCATTGAGTTTGCCCACTGTATTGTATACTCAAAACAGAATTTGGCCAGCCAAATAAAATGGAGTTGATTCTTTTTTTCTAATTTAGGAAGTCTAATTTTGCATTTTTTTCTGCAGAATAAAAATCTGCAACCAATAACATTTATTACTATTTTTTTACTGAAAATGTTTTCATAGAAAGTTGTACTTTTTTTTTTCTAATGCTTTTTTAAAAATCTGGCCATGGTTTAATAATTGTTGTTTATTTAAAATACATAAATTCTGGTTTAGGGAAGAATGTACATAAGATGCTTGCTGTTAAGTGTTAAGTCGTATTCTTTTCTGAAAGCTGTCATGAAATACAGCAAGAACATTGCTACAACTAAAATGCATTTTGCAGGGGAGGTGGAATGGAGCTTCTCCCCCTGGACTCAGTACAGTTATGGCACAGTGAGAGAGGGAGCAAAGCTGCCAGCCTGGCTGGGAAATGGGGGCATAAGGGGCAGCTCTCCAAACAAAGCATTTCTAATTTCCTCTCTATAATGTGAAAAAGCAAAGATATCTGCCCATCTCCCCCTGCTCAGACTGATAGACAAATATTCAGGCAGTTTAAAGAAGAACTTAAAAATAGAAGCTTACATGCTGGACATTTTTTCTCTCTAGCATTTTTTATGGTGGTAAGAGATTTTGTGAAAGACTTCCCTTAAGCAAAAAATGGGAGGGCCCACACTCCCCAGGTTCTCCACATTCCCCTCTTCTTCAGCTCACATCTCCTCTGTTCTGAGTTAAATCTGCCCCAGGAGGCAAAGCGATGAAAAAAAATTTGCAGTGCTTTGCTTGGTTTTACCCTCTGTGAATTTTTTGCTTGGGAACAAACACATGGCTTAACATCAAGGTTCCCTTTACTAATTTCACCATTTGATGTTTTGTGAAAAATGGTGGCAGTGAAGGGTGCAGTGTGCCCAAAGGGAAATACACTTCCTCTGGATCCTGCACTTCACTCTATGGTTGCTTTCCCCTTCAGGTGTTTGCAGAGTCACTTGCTTAGGTTTGAGTATGAAGAAGTAGCCAAACTCCTTGGTATGCTGCAGGGTTCTAGAATTGCACGTAGAATGTTTGTGTTTCAATACACATCTCAGCGTTCCTAAGAATTGTCCCACTGAAGGAAAGAGGAAAATGTTCTTAGGCTGCAACTGGACACTGGTGATTCTGACAAAAAATTTGTATATGAGTTCTTAACTGCCAAATGCCACTTGATTTCAAGCATTTTGTGACTTGATTCAGTGCCATTGAGCTCATGGAGAGAATGTAATCTTTACAATTTTAATATTAATTTTTTATTTACACTGAAATAGAGTATTATAATCTGTCAGAAACTGTCATTTTAATTTCTAGGAATTTTGTTTTCAATTATGAATAACATAGCAATAAAAGTACAGCTAACTCAATTATTCACATGTAATTTAAAATTTAACTTAATTTAAAACAAAAGCCATCTGAAATTAAAATATAATAGAACCATCACATGTAATTACTTTGTTCATCATACTTCCCTATTCAGTCTTTCAGCAGTTAAGAATTGCTATGGGAGTGAGTGAGAGCACTGCAGTGAAAATCAGTTTTATTTACATCATCCTTCAATAGTCTCTAAGTACAAGGCTGCCCTTCAAACACAGGAGGCAAAAGTTTTCACAATGGTGACTGCTGTCTGTCTGTGTGGTTTTGTGGCTTTTATCTGTTTGTTTTTCCTTTGACTTGTAGAACCACATCACGGCCTTTGCAGAAGTCACATGATGTTGATGCTGATGTATATTCACTCCACTGGACTTCATCTCTTTTCACAGCCCACACATGATATCTGCAGTGTATCAAAAATAAGAAATTTTTAGAAGTCCTATTTCTGACTTGATTTTTACATCACTAAAATGATACCAACATTTTGAAGAATTCTTAAATATTAGAACGTCACTTTACTTTCTAGCAAAAATATTAACTGTTTACTTTTATGATGGAATGGGACAAACTGAGCACTAATTATCTGACATTACCCTCTATCTTGGCTTCTCATTGTTTTCAATGGTTCATGTACCTATTCCTACAGCACTTTGTATTTTGATTTAACTTGGATTTTTAAAATCTACATTTTTAATTCAGCATGAACTTGTTTTCATTTGAGGCAATTTCAGTGTATAAAACTAGGCAAATATTATGTTCTATATGAAAATGCTGTTTGCACATTGTATTACGCCGTATTCCATGTAAGATATCATTCAAACAGTATGTTATATGTAAGACTGGTGCTTCTGCTTTTGAAGAGAAAAAAATGCCAATTTTTACTGTAATAAGTATTGTATCATAATTAAAAGTTTATTTATTTGGATATTTTCCTGACATAATTGTAGTTGAATTGTTGTTTTGTAGTTCTTGAATGTCTTGGATGACATATATGTATCTAGGTTAAAAGAAGTGAGAATAATTTAGAGAGTTTGATCTTTGATATATTCTTTATTACTAATGATATCCCATGAAAGGTTAAGGGCTCTGTTCTTAGCTTAGCATATCTGATGGGAAGCTGTGCTATTCATAAATCATTTAAACAAATTACTCAAGGCAGCCTGCATCTTCTCATGATTGTTGTACTCCCTGATACTATGCTGGGAGAATGGGTGCTAAGATAAGAAGAGGGTCACCAGCTTAGTAAGAAAAGTTCATCTGAGTTTCTGCTCTCCATTTTCATGGAAAACTCATGGAAAAACCAAAATGGCTCAATTAATTATTTTTTTCAGCCTAAGTGACCAGGACAGGCAGACTTTCTCTCTACAAAGCTTTTTAGCTCTGTGTCTGAGGCTCATATTCTTAAAAATAAAAAAAGAAAAAAAGTCCTCTGCCAGCTTGCATGGTGTTGACAAACTGATTTTTCTTCAACATCAGCCAATGTTACCATATCTCTGTTATTGCTGTCAGTATTCAGATTAAGACCCCCCCCCTTTAGAAGAGTCTTGCTGACTATTCATAGTGCAGTTGTCCTATAAAAATTGAGCACCAAATAGATCTGAATATTGTAAATACTGAAGATGTTCTTAACAGGTGCCAGACAGTGTCCCTCTGGCTAGAGCTGATAAAATGCTATCACTATAGAACTGTTGAGAATACTATTGGTCAGCAGGCTGTTGAGTATTTTAGGCCTTAAATTTTCCAGAGTTCAGTGTATTTCCTGTGCATTAATCATTGTTAGAGTACGTTTGAAATACAAGGATGTAGAATCAGGTATATTTTTTCTATGATGAATTTTAATGCATTCTCACATAGTCATCAGGTAATGCCTGCATTTACTTTATGTTTTAACGTATGCTTTCACTAAAATACAACTACCTAAAGAGTGCTTGGCAAACAGGGCAAGGCCAAGTCATCTGTGAGTGCAGTAGAGCATATGCCACAAAGTCATTGTGCTAAGCTGAGAATTAAGAGATTGAAGAAATATATCTGTGGGGAGAAAAGATCTAGAATAGAGTCCTTAGCTACAGCTAGGTTATTTAGGTGATTGAAAATCCACCTTTATTAGACTGTCAACTGTGTTTACAAAATTGTAGTAGATCCAAAGTTTGTATCACCGTGTTAAACTCACCCTGCTCTTAGTCTAGCTAGTTAGGTTCCAAGGTACTAATGATTTCTCTGTGTGCAGATTTAAATGAAATGTTCACTCATTTTTGCATGGTAGCAAATCCGCATTTTTTATATCTGATTTATAAGATTACCAAGAGATTCTTTTATGTTAAAAGAGATGACTCTTTTTCAGTGTACTGTATATCATCAGCTTGTAACTGGTCTCTTTCTCAGGATCTTTCCCAGTCAAATATTTGGGTTAAAATTATCATACTATCTCTGTGAACCAGCAGTGAGAAAACAAAAAGAGAGACACTCTGCTGTATAATGTATTTTTAAATAAAATAATTTTTCATTCATATGTAGTGTATTTTTTTAAGTGTCTGCTTTACATATATTTTGGTTGATGATGTGCATGTAATGAAATTGTGATTTTATGTGAATTGCATTTGATGCCATATACTCACTATTAACCAGGAATCCCCACAGTTAAGGGCCTACCCTTAGAAGTAGTTCTGGTGACCTTGAAAACCTTGAGAGGAAGAGCTGTGTTGCAGAGTCCACAGCCTGTTGGGAAAGGACTCTCCCCTGAATGTAGACCAGCCAAGCTCCAGACACTGCTCTGACTGATTTTCAGAAGTTGCCCTCCCACATCTGTAGCTCTCCACTGCCCTGAAGTTTGGGCGTTAGCTCTTCCATTCTGAACTCCAAAAAGCTTTGAGTAGGAACAGTTTGCCAAAACAAAAGTAGGCTGGCACTTTGGTACTAAAATGGCTTTTTGGTGATTGCTTTTAAAAAACTCCCAGTGATGAGCAAGCATCATTCCTTATTCAGGGAATATTCTGGTACAGAGTGGTTCATGCTGGAAACTGGTTGAACCCTTTCAGTGGTTTTGAATGCAATTGATCTTATTATTCTTGTGGACCTTTTCTGTGTGTACTTCAGTGAAACAGCTCTGCTTCATTTATAAATGACATGTTTGAGAAGCATCCCTAATGTTATATGCTGCTGTGTTCCTAAAAATGGAATTTCTAAGGCATATGGGGACACCAGCTGGGCTCCTATCCATACCATTTTAGATTCTCTTATATGGATTCTGCTGTTGGTGTATAATCAGGAACTGCATAAGACATACAGTGATAGCATCCAGGCTCACATTTCTTCAGGTTTTGAAAACATTCATTTTAACAATATGTATTAAAAAAGGATAATGTTGGTATTTTTTAGCTGCAATTTTCTTTGCTGTTTGCTGTGGCCTTCTAATTTTGTTGTGCCCAAGATCACAGTAAGTGCAACAGTCCATCTGCACATTATGTTAGCAGGGAGCTTTTTATATTCTTCTGAAGTCTAATTTTGGTATTTCTTAGGCTTGCCATCAGAAAGGAGAGTGCATTACATTTTAGGAGTAGATAAACTGATTTTGTTTTGATCAAACACATCTCTGTCCATCTGCATAGCCTCAGCCTTGGGGACACTCAGGAGCATTTGCAGGAGGAAGGGCGAGCACACCTCCAGACCTCTCAGCCCTGCAGCACCTCCCTCCAGTCACATCAGGAGCATTTTTACCCAGCTCTGCCTCTGACAGCTGCCTCAACCCCAACATACTGGATTTTCCTGCTGTACACTAGCATGAACAGTTTTTTTCTCCTCAGGCACCTATGAGAGACTGGACAGATCATGAAGTGCACTACAAGCATGACTGCAGCTGGAGCCAGCAGCTGCCTGGTTCTCACTTGGACAAGTGGAAAGCTAAAGGAGAACCTAGTAGGGCTTCAGCATTTGGCCTTCTCCTCCACTTTCTCTAGGGCTTTTGGTTTTCAGGGATTTCTGCAAAGGAAAGCAAAGCAAGTATTTACAGTCTGCCACTTGAACTTCTGCTGCATGCCTAGGGTTGTGAAAGCTTTACACCTTACACCAATAGTGCTATTGGCCAAGAGGGACTTTCCAGTGTAAGTGTTGCCTTTTTGTCATCCTCTCCTGTGTGAAAATGGCTGATAAAGCTTCTTAGAGTTTCTAGGTTTGACCTGATGTTTGGGGAAGAAGACACTGTGAACACCCCAGAAAGACCCTGCCAGGGTGGGAATTGAAGCACTCGTGTGACTGTGGTAAGCCTGGTTTTTGCTGAGCACTTTCCAAGTTGCCAGACCAAGGTATGATTAACAGATTTGTTGCTCATAGTAAGCTGCGTGTATTTGCCTTATCATGAAGCCTCAGTCCCCTTCCAACACAGAGGATTAGGTAGTTGGTTCCATGGTCAATACTGGAGCTTGTTCTTTCTCTGTAGAGAATCCTAGGAACTACAGCATATCCTGCATGAAACTTGTCCCCTGTGTCTGCTGATGCTCTCCTAGTCAAGCTGGAGGTAAGTGGGGTATCATTAAACCTTCTATGGGGCTTAGCTTCCACTTGGCTGTAACTGTGGGTGCACAGTTTGTGGTAATTGGGAGGGGCTGTGGCCCAGCCTCCTCCCTAATGGGCTGCAGCTGTGAGAAGCAGGTGAGCAGCACTGACAGCAACGAGCCATGGGGTGCCCAGGGGCCCTGACCAACCACCAAAGGGAGCAGAGGGCACACAGGTGCAATGCATCAACAGGAGGTGATAAAAGGCTGGGACAAAGAACAAGAAGGGCAGAACTTGCAGCTTCCTGAAGTGATCTGATGTTACTCTTTATGGGCAGATGCCTGAAGCCTTCTGATGAGGTAAGGTGTTACTCTGTAATGGGGTGAAGCTTTCTGAAATTGTTTGGTGTTACTCTGTGTGTTTTGGCTGTCTGAACTGTGACACAGGCTGTGGTGTGTGCTGCAACATGTAACTATCCTGTGCTGCAGGCGGTTGGAGATCGCTGGAGCTGGCAGCACTGTAACTGGCTGTGCCTGGGCTCCAGCTGCATGTTTTCTGAGAACTGACAGCCAGTTCACTGCCTGTTTTGTCCTTGAACTCCATTTCTTCTGTTCCAGTTGTCAGCTCTTGATGCTGTGTTCTGCTGTGAGATGTGATATTCATGAGGCAGAAGGGGAGCATGGCTGTGTTCATCAGGAGAAGGTTTTAGATGCTCTTTCATGCCTTCTACCCTGGTCTGTTGTCACTGGCTATGTAAAACATTTGGAAGGTTAATCTAGTTTAAGTAGGATAGTTTAATTCTGAACAAAAGTTTGTACCCAGAGGTTTTATTTGATTCTAACTAATCCACAGCAAATTTCTAGCTAGTTCAGATAAACTGTCCTGAATTGTCTCTTGTGTGGACAAGTCCCAAGCCTTTCTCTTTTTTTTCCCCAGAGTAGATCTACTGTCTTAATATTTTCCCCTAGTGACTACAGCCAGAACAGTGTGCAGCAGTCAGCTTCCTAAAGAATTACTGAATCCATCCTCTAAAACGGGGGTGTAGAAGCCCCCCAGTAAAAGCTTGGGTTGCCAAAACCAAATTCTTGGCACCAGTGTTCTAATCTGACAATGTACACAACAAAATAAATAAACAAAAATAAGAAACCGAATCCTTTTTCTGACAAATTTCTTCCTACATACCAAAATTAAACCTAAACACGTACATTCTGCAGGTACAGGGAACTTGTAGTCTTGATGGCAATCTTTAATGCTACCAAGCTGTGAATTCCTAGGATTGCTCTGAAGTAAGCAAATAATCCTAAAAAAAGGAGTGAACATGTCTACAACTGTAAAAGAAAAACTAGAGGGATCATATTTCTATATTTTTGAAATATGTTTTTTTCACAGTAGAAGAAAAATGCTACTTTTAGTCTGCTGTTTCTGCTAAGAAATCATCTGCTGTTTCATATTCTTTTGCTACTGTTGCTTAAGGAAATGCAGCTACTGTTCTTTCCTTAGCAACCTCTATTTATAAAATAGCAACTGACAAAGATATTCTAGTCAAATATTCTAAAAATAAGTCTGATGTGATGAGAATAAAGTGCTCATTTAGCAAAATAAAAGAAAATGTCCATTCATTCTCTTTAAAGACAGGGACTGGAAGCTAATCTTAGTAGAAAACTCGAGAAAGAAGATAAAGACCCTTGTCTTTTGGCAACAGTTTGCAGTGTTACCAAGACAAGGTGATAGATCTTCTTTGATTAATACCTTTTTTTTTTTTTTTTTGTCCCCTGAGAATTTAGAGAAAACATTGTAAGGATGTTGGCTTAGATTATATAATCTTAAAAAGAAAAACATAGAATGCCATTGGTTGTGTATTTTGTGGAGTCCCTCTCAAAGCCAGTGAACACCAGCCCAGTAGAGGAGGAATAGAAAGACTAAACAAACTATTCTTGTCAGTTGGAGGGTGAGAGATTTCCCACGCTGTGTCTTTTCAGGAAAAAAACCAAATGAGTAGGGAGACTTGATATCAGCTGATTATGTGACAGAATTCTGTCATCCTGGGTCTCCTGTGGGAATGCTGCCTGCTTATAGTGTATATGTTTCATTCAATTAACATTTTGCTTAGAGGAACAGATAATTGTGGGATGTTTGAAGCTTAGTTCTTTGTCAGATTAAGAGAAGTTGGTATTCCCATGGCATTGGACCCTGTGCTGCTGGCTTTTATTTTCTGCCTGATGATCTGGCTTCTCTCCAGATTGAAGGTAAAAGGCTGCATACTGCATTTTAATAAAATGAATAAAATGGACTTTTTCTTCAGGAATCTGGTTACCTGTATATAGAGCTTAAGATCTCTTTCATGGATGTAATATCTTCTGAATTTTGGGATTGTAAATTCACTTCTACCTGTATATTGCTGTAGACATGACAGTAAAAGCTATTTATAGTTGAGAAGAAGAGTCAGCTTTGCGGGCTCAGTGGAAGAGCTACAGATCTTAAGCAGTGTGGTGGAAGATATCACAGACATAGACGTGCTCACCTGGGAGTCTCTTGATCACACATGTTTGATTTTCAGATGTCCCACTCACTGCACTGTGGTTGTGGTTTCAATTCCAAGGAAGGTTTTTGAGAAGCATACACATTAACACAAAAGAGAACAGTACGATGGCTTTCTTCTTTATCCTCATTAGCTTTTAACATACCTGCATTACTGCCTTTTACTACATGGCTCTGTGCCTAGTGTTCACTTCCTGAATCTGCTTCTGGCATTTTTATTTGTCAGTAGATGTCACATACAGCTGTGTCACATTGTGTAATAACCAGCAGGTGTATTTGACTTAGGCCTTTGCCAACATAAAATTGCTTTTTCAGATGCAGGTATGAATATAAAAACAGAAAAATGTGGTGTGGTACGGATTGTTTTAATGGGAGTAGAGCAACAGCAGAAAATGAGATGGTTTCAGAAGAAAAATGAAGGGTGGTGATGAAAATTTGATAATAAATGTGAGAATTTCAGCTGAAGAGAACTCTGAATACAAGTGAGATTGCAAAGGATACAACTTGCAGTGACTCTATAGACAGTGAATAAGAATTCCCTACACAGCTGGTAAAGAAAATAGATCATACTAAATTAATTCCTGACGCTGCAGATCCCACTGAGAGTGGTCTGACAGTCATGTTGATAGGCACAAATATGGCCTGAATTTGTGACGAGTCAAAAATTGTTGGGAAAGCTAGGGTGTTCAGGACTGTGTGGATCATACCTTCTGCAATATAACAGGAATGAAAATTGATCAAGGAAGGCCTAGATATAGTGCTCTTGTTGATTCTGGTTTGTTTAACTCCAGGTGGGAGTTGGAGGGGAGGATGCTTGTTTTGTATCTTTTTGTTGTTTGCAATTTGGATAGCCACGTTGTATCCTCCTGCTTTGAAAGGCAACCCATACCCCACCCCTGGTGTTTGAATTGGACCTCAGATGCGGCCCACCTGCTGCACATCCAGCTTTACCTCCTCTCCTGTGCACCTCTCCTGCACATCTCCTATGCTCTTGCCATGACTCCAGCCTGTGCCTACAGGCCATCAGCAGAGCTCTTGCATTAGCTTTGAGGAGGACTTGGGAGAGCTGCACCTTCCCCTCTCACTGCTGATCTGTAGCCAGAGTTGAGATACACAGCCCTGCTTCAAATGCCCTCAGCAGGACAGTGTGCTGTGGGAAGCCATGCTGTGGTGTCAGCTGCTGCGGAGTTTTTGCACATTTGTATTTTTACACTGGTATTGTTCTTCCTTACACTCTTGGTTGCTGAGAGGCTGCAAGCTCATATAGTCAGTGGTTAGCCCTGGAATATGGGAAGGCTCTTTCACTTGCCAGATTGAGACTAGAATTATGATGAGAATTTATCAGCTGTGGCTCCCAGAAACTTACAGATGTCCTGGCATAGCCCTTTTCCTGGACAGTATGTTATCAGAATAGGCTTTCAGTTTTCCTTACTCCTGGAGTATGAGATAGATGTGATTTCTATTCATTCTCTGTAACAGATGACATCTTGTTTTTCATATGCCAATTTCTTGTTCTTGTTTAGTTTTTGAACTTATTCACTCTTCCACGTTGTTGTTTATTGCTGTTATTTCCAGATGGCAGCATACATTAACCTGACATAAAAAAAATTTCCATTTCCTTTCAATGCCATTTCTCTCTGCTGAGATTTACACTTCACCAGTGTTTAAGCATTTCATCTTTGTCATTGTTTGATGTTGGTTTGCAGTTTATAATTTCTTAGAATGTATCAGAGACAAATACATATCTTTGTTTTCAATGCCTGGGCTCCCAGTGGCAGTGATGGAACTGAAATTCTGCCAGGTGCTGTATTGTTGCTTGAAAGTGCTGGTTGCAGTGCAGAGGTACAGGCAAGGATAAATGTGACACTTCCCATCAGCAGGGAGAGACCTTCTGGCCTGGGCAGCAGTGTCCTCATGGCTCTTTGGTTTCATTGCTCAGCACAGTATGTGCAAACCTGGAACAGTGGCTGTAGCACAGGGATGCTCCAGCGAGTGTGTAAGCTTGAGGAGCAGCCAGGATATATGCATGTCTTTTATTCTGCTGAAGGCTTGAAATTTGAGATTTCTGTGAAAGGGGGAAGGCATGAAAATGAAATTAATTAAATAAAAAGGAGCAATAAATTGATCTAAATATTTAAAGAGATGTTTAGATATTAAGATTCTGAAGGGAGGGGAAATTGCTTGCTGAATCCTGGTTCCAGCTGGGAGAGTGTTAATTTTCTGCCTAGTAACTGTGTTTTGGATTTAGTATGAGAATACTGCTGCTGACACACTGGTGTTTAGTTAGGTGTGTTAGAAGCACAGCTGGTACAGCTGACCCCAGCTGGCCAGAGGGACATTCCCACCATGGAATGTCATGCTCAGTAAATAAACTGGGGGGAGTTGGCCAAGAGTTGCTGATCACTGCGTGGGGATGGGCTGGGCATTGGTCACACAGTGGTGAACTGAACAGTTCTGTTGTGTTTCTTTTTGTTTAGTCCTCTCTTTTTTCATCTCCGTTATTCTTTTTGTTGTTATTATGTGTTTTGGGGGGTTTGGGGTGGGGGGTGTTTTTGGGCTTTTAATTAATTGACATCAATTTTAATAATTAAGTTCTTATGCCAGCCCACAGTTTTTATCTTCTTCTGATTCCCCTCCCCAGCTCACTAGGGAAGGCAGAGTGGATGAATGGGTCAGGGGTAGTCACTTGATGGCTGGGTTAAACCATGATAAGCACATCAGATGAAAAATTACCAAAAAATCTCTGCCAAAAAGGGAGTTTTCCAGCTATTTTACTGATGAAACAATGTAAGCTCAGAAAAATGCAAATAGATTTCTGCCTTTTCTGTGAGACTGAGCCTTTTGCTGTGCCATCCTATGCAGGAAATTGCAGTATATGATCAGTGCACAAAAGTATAAATTGACTGTATTTATAGATTATAGTTATGTAACAAGGGTTTGTTTTCTGACCCGCTGTTTCCTGAATGGAGCTCATCATGATCACTATGAGCAATCAAGTGGAGTTTTGCTGAATATGGTTTAGCAGGACCTCCTGATAGCAGCTAGATAAAAACCAGCTTAGCAGCTGGGGTTGATGACTACTGAATCCATCCTTCTCCGATTTCCCTTGTCATGTACCCATGCTCCTACAACAAGTTATAACCAAATCACTCAGTTTATGACCTGACCAATAGGAATTTTGACTGTTGATAATAGCACTACTTCTAATTACAGCAGTGATTGGAGGCTTCTAGACAAACTGACAATTTGGGTGCAGTTTGACTTTAGCTATCAGAGTTCTGATGTTTCTTGCTGCTCATTTATTTCTGAAGAGGTCTAGAATAAAGATCTGTCAGGCAGAGAATGAGGGAACATCAGGAAAAAGTTGAACAGCCATGTGGGTGTATTTTGAGTAATAACATAGGGCTCTATTTATTGGATAAGGTTTAAGGGACTCTGTAGCCATGAGAAGGTGTCACAGGAGGATTCGCACTCATCATCTGTTGAGGCATTTGCTTGCTGTGGAATCTAAAAGCAATATCATGGTTTTATTTTCATCCTAGCATAGTCATCTGCTCCTTGCCACACCTGCCCAGCCCACAAATATTTCTGAAGCACTTAGGAGACTCCAGGGAAGTAAAGTTCCATTTGAAGGAACTGAGGAATTTTTTTCTCTCTGTAATAGTTGTCTTCTGCATCTTTTTAGTAGCTGCCCTCAGAGTTAGCCTAATGAACCCAGGACTGAGAAGTGGAAATGAGAGATCCTGCCAATGGAAAATCTTGGTTTGAGTTGGCAGATGAGTAAACCATTAAAAATTGGAGGCAGACAGTAAAATTACAGGATATACATTGAATTTTCCTGAAAATTTAAAAATTATGCATTTCTCCTTTCTGTTCATTTACTGGATACTCTTATGACAAAGACTAAACATAGACCACGTAAAGCTGTATTTCCTCAAAACAAAAATACCATTTAAGAATTGTTTTATTTTCCTGTGTTCTGATTTCTTTCACCTAACACAATCCTAAAACAGTTGAAAAAACCCTGAAATATATGCTTGCTTATAATGCTTAAACAGATACTTAAAACGAGCAGGGCATTTTGGTTGGTCAGATATGGACCCACGTAAGCAGAACACGCTACGGTTTGACTTGTTTTTCAGCAAAACCAGCTAGTTTGATCCTTATGCATTAGTTCTGATAGCAAAGGACCTGGTCCTTTGGCTGGTCTCCCCTGACTCTCATTAAAAACTGCTTGTTGCCTTGGGGACTATACTCTGTAAACTTGCCCTTTTCAGCAGCAAAGAAGCAGCTGTTAGAAATGAGCACTGCTCTTGCTTCTGTTTCTCTCTCCTGCTCTCCATGTCCCCCCAGTTAGTAAGAAAGAAGCAGGGTGCTGCAGACAACAGTGAAAAGGTCTGAGCCCATCTCTCTCTTCCTCTATTTTTCAAAAATTGTTTTAAAGGTCACCTTAGTTGCATATATGATTGTAGCTGTCTTATTTCCTTTGCTGAATGGAGATTAGCCTGATTTGTCATCCAAGATCTTAGTCATTTGAATGAGAAAATCTGTAGTACATTTTGTATTCTGGCTAAGCTCCAGATATATTCTGCCTTACTTCCTTTACTCAGTGCCACCAACAGACTGATAGTTCTGGCTTCCTGTACTTCAGTTTGATATGGTGTTGTTGTCCACCACAAAACCCACCAGTTCTAGGTGGTCACTGGGAGAATGGTAGTGGCTGGAAAGGCAGGCCCTTGGCCAGCCACACAGCGCCCAGCAGTGCAGTGCTGCCTGATGGTCTGGCCTCACTAGCTTAGGGGACATTGTTGCCAAGGTCCCTAGCAAGCTTTCACAAGGATGACAGGTGCATAAAATGTGCAAAAACCAGTCCAGACTGGTTTTTGAGAATGCAATTTGCCTCATGTTTACCTTGTTTGGAAAGAGTTTCATAAATCAGGAAGAAGAACTGTAAGAGAAATATTACAAGGAAAGCTCTGTCTGTGGGCAGGAAAACACGAAAGTTAATTTTGAAAGGCATCAATAGTTTACTAGGTTTCATATTTGCATATTCTGTAGCCCATTCAGTGATGCCTCTCAGGGTTTGGCTGAAGTCTGTGGCATAGATTAGTGGCTGAGATTTCTCACACCTTGGTATCTGTCATACTGTAGAAAATAGAATTAACTGAAGAACAGTGAGGTGAATACATGAAATGTTATTATGAAGTGTGAAAGAACATGGGGATAGATGGGGAATTCAGAGTTTGAAATATGGAAAATGTGCTTAAAACAGGACATTCAGTCTGGAAAGCAGTGCATATAAGAATGAGATGCCTTTGAATGATGTGCTTTGAAAGTCATTCTTCACAGAGAAATCACATTCTGATTTGTGTTTTGTATGGTGTTTTTTTTATTTATTTTGTAAACTCCAGAAGGTGCTCTAAGTGCTTACAAGAAGTTACCTTACTTCTAAAAGTGCTTTATTTTATTTATATAGCTATTTTTATACCAGTAGATCTCTTTTTGATTACTGTAAGCTTGAATTTAGGTCTGAACAGATGGTAGTAGAGCTAGCTTAGGTGAGTTACAGCTGCCTGTTGGTAACACTTTTCATTTTTTCTGTCTTTGGACCAAAGGTTTTCTAATGCATTTTAACTTTGAAAAGCTAGCCTTTTTTCTAAGGTATTAACTGCCTGTATCTACTTGAATGTGCTTATGTCTGGTTGAAGCAGTCTAATATTAGGATAAAAACTTGGGTTTGGGCTCAATGTGCTGGCAGTTATGAGCTGATGCTGGAATGATCCTACAAGGGTCAGCTTGAAAAGCTTCATTTTTTTTGGCTTTATGCAGTGAAGTATGATTGCATAGGATGCTAAGCTGTGGAAATACATTTCTATGGGACAGACATAGTGAAGGGCTTCCAGACATGCTGAGGAGCTCAGCTTGAGGTTTTGGATTTCTCTCAAACTCTTGATAAGCTCATTGGCCACAGCCAGCAGGAACTGAAAGCAGTGAGTGCCTCATCACTTAGCTAGTGGGGACAGAGGTGACCCAAACAGTCCGTGCAGAACAGATTAGCCTGGAAAGATTCCCAGGAATGGAAAGTATAAAAGCAGAGATTATACCTCCTTCCAGCCGGGTGGTGGAGGAGGCAGGCCTTGAATGCCTCCTTCTAGCATGTGCTCTAAGGACAGACATGGCAAGAAGTGCTCTCCTGCTTGGAGTAGCCTTGCTTCTCCATCTGAGGTGTTTGTGCTGGCCAGTGTCAGGACTGCCCAGCCAGCTCCTGCTAGGCTATAAAATAGTCTGCAGAGGGCTGTTTCTTTAGGCCAGGAACAGGTGCTTATATACCATAGCTGAGGGATTTGCTAAAGAGGCTGTAGAAATCAAATGTCAAATGCTTTAGTTTCTGATGGGAGTTCAGAAGATTTTGTGTGCCTATTAAAAGCACAGTTTGTGCTATTCATTTGAGAATTAGAAGTGGCAGATTCACGGGTTCTGAAGAGCCCTTTCTTGAAATCATAGTCTGTGGATTTTTAAAAGCTCTTACATTCCATAGTGGAATATTGCTTGAAGGAAAGAAATCTTTGTTTTGACTCTAGTGTGCATTAGGAGATTTCCCATGCTTACAGGAAAGAGCTTTGCAATGTTCTATTCAGGAAATCTAGTTCTGCTGTACTTAGCACAAGCAATTTAGTAGTATTTCTGCCCCTGCTTGGCTTTGAATAAACCAGAAAGAAATCAACACAAGGCCTAATTTTTCAGTATCTCTGATGTTGACTTCAAACTTCCAGTTTAGATGAATATCTCTTGGAAGGAGAAGAGGAGAAGAAAAAGTTTGGGGAGCTGAGTTTGTTTTATGTCATGTAGGCTGAGGGTTGGGGAGCTGAGTTGGGTTTTTTTGATATGTAGGCTGGAGGTTGAAGGTTTGGAGTTTTTAACCTCTGGGCAAGTCACTGGGAGGCAAAAGCCTGTGCCTTATCCCACAGCTACTGAGCAGGCATCTGAGAGGAACTACTGGAGGATGGCTGACCCATGAGAGGATGGAGAGCCCTTCCTGCTGTGATTGCTCACGTGTCACAGCATGGATTATCATTCATGTTTTCCCAGTGTCAGTTGTTTCTCTTGGTGGTCAAACAAAGCAATGGCTCCTACAGGCAGGGATGGTGATTTTCAGGGCCAGATGGATAACCCTTGTGAAGCTGCAGAAAAGGAAATATTATACCTGCTCTGTGGATGTTGACCATCCCTATCAGTTTCCCTTGCATCCTCAGTGGTTGTCACAAACTATTAGGATCCAGTCACTGAAACTGTTTTTCCACTATTTAAAAAATACATACTTACATGTATTTTGTTAAATGAGGTCCATAGCAGTGGTTCTTGAGAACCATGTTTTGGTCCTGGGCAAATTAATCAAAATACCAACTATAGAATAAACAAATAAGAAATGAAAATGCAATGAAGTATTAGCTTTGTGAAAGCACCAATGATTCCATTGTAATAAGTTTATCTTGGTGGCTGCATGCAGTCCTCTAATGGAAAAAAAGTATTAAATTGTGTTTATGACATATTATGGCATTTCCAGCATTTCATTGCATAATAATATTCCCATGTTAGAGAAAAATGTGTCCTTGCATTTAAGCATGAGAATGTTTCTCTGATGTTCGAGAGTTCATTTTAAAATGAAATTTTAGTCCTTACTACCATTAATTTATAGAGCCTAGCAGGACTTTATTAAAAATACTTTCTAATGTATTTGTGATAATTTATGCTTCTTTGTCCAAACAATTGAACATGCAATTTAATTTAGAGAAGCCTGTGATGATTAAGATATGAAAAAAACCAAATCATGCAAAACCCGAGTTTCTTCTGTAATGAAATTAATATAATGAAATTTGTTCTGAGATTAAGGGTAGATCCTGTATCTATATCTCATTTTTATAATTTTTTCAGGTAATGAGTTAAACTCAATAAACTTTATTAAAATATTTTAACTTTATAGAGTTTTTCTGGTTATAATTTTCTTGATTTTGTGCAACCAACCCACAGTGTTGTAATAATACATGATATTTTCATTTCATTTGGTAATGTGCACATGTTTAAAATAATGGAAGAACAGTTCTCCAGGACTCATCTATGATTCACTGAAGTGCTGCACAGTGTACTTGCAATTTATTTCTAATATCATCTGCAGCTGTTATAATGGTGCATTGTACATTTGCAGGCTGAGATGACTTGGAAATAACAACAAGATTTAAAATATTTTCAAGTAGTAAATAAGCAAAGAATTAAGTTCTTCATGCACTTTACTGCAGGTGCTTTTACAGTTACTTCAAAACACCTCAGGACCTACCTGGTAGTTTATAGGTAATAATATCCAATTAAACTATATAATTGTCCTCCACACATCACCTCCCTGAAACATTCTTGTAGACGGGGAGCCAAACAGAGCATGCAGAGGTTTTTTTGTTGATTCAGTGTCAATAAATTGTCTGGTACTGGATTGCTGCCAACTGAGTAATTTTTGGTTTTTTTTTCCTTTTTCTTCCTTTTCCCCTTCAGGAGTTAGAAAACAATTTATTTTTTAAGGGGACTGGGAGTAGAAATAGCTCTATATGCTAGCAATGATATAGGAAAATTGCCCTTACTCAATCATGCAGCTTGCACAATTCTTACAGGTATTTCCAACATATTAGTGAGTATTTATTTTAATGGTGATTGCTGACACTTGTAAGAACTGTGAGCTGTTCGTAACCACTTGCAATTCTGTCCACAGTATACCTTCTGTGCGTGTGGGTGTTACCACTGACTTATTTTTAATTCTACAAATGTCATTGTGGGCTTCTGAGAGCTAATTTTTCTACCCTAGTGATTTGCTGTGCCTCCTCTCTGCTCTTGCTGGGTTGGGAAGCAGACATGTGCCACGACTCAAGCTGTCACCCATCCGCTGTCCCCTTGTCCTGCCGCAGCAGTGCAAGGAGTGCCCGCTGTTCAGGGGACACCCTCCCGCTGCTCCTCGGGGCTTGGGGCACTCCTGGCACTTCCCAAGGAGAAGTTTCTGTTTCAGTAGGAACTGTGGCCTCCACAGTGTTCATTAGACATTTTATTGGGAAGATCTGAAATACTCTGTTGCAGAAATCACCTGCTGCTGTGGGTAAGAATGGTTCAGAAAAGTTTCTGATTGAAAGTTAAGGTTTCTGGACTTGAAACTGGGTTCTTTGTAGCTGCCAATCCCCGATGTGCACATTTTGGGACAAAAATCTTTGTGCTCTAAGGCTTTTCTCACTAGGGACTTACCTTGATGTTTAGCTAGTACTTACAATTTAAACTGTCCTGATTAGAAGTGAGAAAATCAGGAATGTGGCATTGTTTCTGCTTTCTGCCTGACTAAATATACAGAGGCTTTATTAAAGCAGACCTGTGGTGTAAGCTGTTTTGTTAAAGTGGGTTTTGTCAGTAATAAAATCCAAGGTGAAGTCACTTCAGTAGGGGCAATAATACTGCAAGTTTGGCAAAGATGATTTGTGCAGACAGAAAATAGTGTGTGGATCATAAACAGCTAAGGAGAATCACATAAGTCATGGTAGGGCATAATGTAATGCACTATAATTTCTTACATGTTGTTTTCTTTGCCTGCCGGAATTCCTTCTAATATTAAAAACTATGGAAAACTTTTTTTTGTTTCCCCAAGAGTAATGTGAACAGCATGGAATAATAAAGACATGATAATACAGAGAATAGACATTATTTATTGCAGTGCTAAATAAAGATAAATGAATCATTGTGCAGATTATGAGAACATGAATGACTGAAAAGCAGTGTATAGAGACTGTGGTGCACTTAGTGCAAGTGTGGTTTCAGGGCTAGAGCTGTTTAGCTGTAGCCAGAAATCAGGTGTAATGTTGAAGTTTTGGGGTGTTTTAGTTTAAGTTGTATAACACTTACACTTGCTTCATTTACACTTGTGGAAGGAACCTGGATTGATTTTTATATTGATTAGCCGTTTACTCAGGGGTTTTGACTGCACCAGGCTGATGCTTTTCCAATATTTCCTACATTAAAAGTAATAAACTGCAGTAAATCTGATTACCCCCAGACTTAGCTCTTTGAGAATCAGTAGTATTTTAATAAATTAAATATATTTTTATCTCTTCCACTGGCATTTTTGTTTGAGAAGACACAGCTGTCTGAACACACTGTGAACTGAGCAGATCTGACTGTAAGATTTTAAGCTTATTGTATATCATATAGTTTGCCCCAATATGCAATGAGATGATGTTTTGGGGCAGACTATTGAATTCCTGTGGGTTATCATCTGGATGTGGTTAATCACGTACACAGTTGTAAGCTTAAGGTATTCTCTTCCTTTTGGCAAAGATTCATCAGTACATGAAATTGTAGAGAGCACCCTGGATTTTCTTACATTAAATTTCCTTCCTTACTGCATTTCAAAAAAACCCTCTTCACTTGTATTTCCTTTTGTAATTCTCTTTGCCATAGGAATAGTAGTGTGTTCAGAGGCAGTCATTTAATTGTGATAACATGACAAGTGTAATATTTTTTTCTTGTGAGCAGATCAGTCTGTTTCTCTTAGGTTTTCAAGGAATTACCTTCCTGTAACAAATGCTACAGGCTGCAGAATCCTTAATGTTAGATGTTGCTTTAAGAGGTGGGCAGCCAGTGAATTTTAACAGTGATAACAATGTGAAAAAATCAGTAGTATTCTGAACAAAATCTAAATTCACAAAAGGCCTATTTTACAGTTTGATTTTCATCCTTAACTGCTTGATTTACTGTCTATTTAATGGGAAATCCATCATCTTCTCAAAGAGCAAGGACTGTAAATTTTGAGACAGGGTAAAAAAGGAAACCACATCATCCAGAGAAATAATGAACATGAACCTCTGCTTTGAATTCAGCTCAATGAAGCTCAATTCAGGCGAAACTATAGAGCTGCAGCTGGCACCTTGTAACACTTAAGCAGTCAGTTCAATTTATCCTCAATGTCCACAATGCAGTTATAAACTTTCTTTAGAGCTTCATTTCTCTTCAGTGCCTGCCCCTGGATTTAGACCTTTTGCAGACTTCCCAGTTTCCCTGGGTGTGTGGAAAGTTCAATAGCAAACCTGCAAACATCCCGCGTATTCAGCTCTCTGCAGCTGTGCAAACAGCACAATGAATTTCCAATACTCTGCCTTAAACATGCTCATGGATAATTGAACTTCAAAGTAACAGCTCTGCTAATTCTTTTATGAAGATGCAAATTACTAGTGTGACTTCTCACCAGATTGGGGACTTATTGGAACAATCAGTCTGATCTAAATCCTCCCCGAGGCATGAGCACAGTGGGGGTATTTCTGCAAGTCTAATCCATACTTTGCTCACTGGCAGGGTGCAAAACTAATAGTAGCCTGGAGTAAGCAAAGTTTTCATGTTTAAATCCCAATACTTGAGTTACCTCCTCTAATAATCTACATTATTCTGGTATTATGTGCAGGGATCAGGCATCAAGATAAAAGTTTATACAAGAAAAAGAAACCAAGGTCTTTACAAAGAGTTAGAATGGAAAGATAGAGTATTTAATAAATTCAATTTTTTCTTTCAGCAAAACTGCTTAATGGTTGCTAAAATATGTGACATATTTGGCTCCAGTATATATATTTTCTGGTATATTTTTTAAAATTATCCTTAACTTGATAAATGCTTGGCATCTTCTCCTCTGACCATTGCCATTGTACTGCCAGCTTTCAAATGAAAGGTTGAAAAATACATTATGTTCCTCAAAGGCAGCCAATGCAATTTACCATCTTGCTTTCCAGTTCACAGATATGAAAGTTTAACTTCTAGCAATTGGGAAGTCCAAGCCTAATTAATTCAATATAGAAAATTAGGTCCCAAGAGGAATAAATAGCTTTGGTTATGCCTTTACAATTATGCCTGTCTCCACACATGCACCTAAAAACAGCTGAAGTAATGTTTTTTTTTAAAGCAAGATATTGTGAATACTTGTAAATAAGTGTAAATTTTAAGTTTGAAATGCAATTTAAATTTCCCTGGAAGATCACATAAAAACTTATTGCCTAGATTTCCAAGTAGCTGCTTATTCGCGATACGAGGAGAAAATCTTTTTTTCAGTGATAAGGATCTGTGGGCTGAAATTTTGCACTTTTCAAGGTCTTTCCATCTGAAATGCATGTGTGTGTGTAGAGGGAACTGTCTGTTCTCCAGTCTGAAACATGGCTGGGTTTTTTACATGCTTTGACAAGTTGGGAATTTCTCAAAGGGAATTACATAGAGGACAGCTGTGCCAGTTTTGGGTGGGGTAGTTAGTTTCCTTCACAGTAACACTGCTCTGGGGCTGTGTTTTGGATTTGTGCTGAAAACAGTGTTGATAAAACAGGGGTGTTTTAGCTATTGATGCAGCACTTACACAGCATTCAAGGCCATTTCTGTTCCTCACCTCACCAGTGAGGAGACTGGGGGCACACAAGGAGTTGGGAGAGGACACAGCCTGGACAGGTGATCCCAGCTGACCCAAGGGATATCCCAGACCGTATGGAGTCATGCTCAGCACGTGAAGCTCAGGGAAAGAGAAGGAAGGAGGGGACATTGAGGGTCATGATATTTTGTCTTCTCAACTCACCATTATGTGAGTGATGGAGCACTGCTTACCTGGAGATGGCTGAACACCTGCCTGCCCACGGGAAGTACTGAATGAATTCCTTGTTTTGCTTTGCTTGCCTGCATGTGTAGCTTTTGGTTTATTTATAAAACTGTTTTTATCTCAACCCATGAGTTTTCTCACTTTTACTCCTCTGATCTTCTACGCCATCCACCAGGGAGTAGTGAGTGCCCCTCTGTGCAGTGCTTAGTTGTCATCTAGGGTAAAACTACAACAGCCCTTTTTGGTGCTCACTGTGGGGCTCAAAGGGTTTGAAATCATGACAGGTTTGATTAGAATGTGCTAGATAGAATTTACAGCTGTTACTGTAGCTTGGCTAATCACTGTCAGGCTCCTGTGCTTGCCATGGGGCTCACTGGCCTCACTGTGCATTAGAGCCTAGGGCTCATCAGCGGCTGCTTTGTGCCTTGGCTGCAGCTGCAGCCTGCGCTGCTCATCCCCTCACCCTGGGACATTCTGATCCCAGCACTGGCCATGGCCTGGGCTGGCACCTGAGGGACTGCTGTGCCTGGCTAAATTCAAGCCAGAGCAGGGGGCAGGGGAGGAGCTCATTGCAACATTAAACCTGATGGTCTCGTCCAAAGGAACTGGGAGTGGACATTGTCACGGAAATACCTTTAACTTGTTGAATTGCATTTTATGGAATTACTCTAGCCACCTGAACCAAAGGAGGACAAGCCTTACATGAAGCAGTCCAAGTGCTTAGTTGCCATCTGGGGTTAAGCCATGAAAATCTTGAAGGGTAAAGAATGGAATGAGAATTTTAGTTCATGGGGTGGATGTGGCAACAGAAGTACTCCTGGCAGCTCATTGGTTTGTACATTACTTTCACTAATACTGGGGCAGTAACAGATTGTCCTGTATAGTACCATTGTCCCCCTTGACAGTCAGTCAGATTTTACCAAGGAGAAAAAATCTCTTCTCCCTGTGCAGTACCAGTTCTGTGCATTAGAGCTGGAGTGCCACTGAGCAGGTACAGACAGCAGGAGTTGGACAAGTAGTATGTACCATTTACTTATTTATTCATTATCTCTTTTTTTTTTTCCTCCTCAATACTCTGTGACTTGAGACTCTTTACATTTTTTATTTTACCTCCTTGTGCTCCATTTCCCAATCTTTTTTTTCTCTAATGTTATTTCTTCTGGGAATTTTTTTTCCTGTTCATTTTTTTCACATTTTTGAAGCAAAAAATGCATCTGAGATGCTTTGAGTTCAAAGAGAACTTTAAAACACTCAGTCTTTAAGGGACTTCTGGGCTGATGTTGATTCACTTCTTTCTTTGGTGAGGAGGATGGGGGTTGGCCCAGAGCATCTGGCTGGTCAGACGACCTTGGCAAGCAGGGCAGGAGCTGTCCCCAGCAAAAACTAGAACGACATAGGAGCAGCCTGGTGGGAGCTGCTCACTGGAGTTAAAAAAGGCACCCCAACCTCGTAACTAACCACTGCCACCATTCCTCTGCCTCGCTGATGGAAACAAAACTACTTAAAACATAATCTGAAATTTTCCCAAGCCTGGATAGTTGGTAGGTGAACAAGATAAATCTGTGAGTGATGGAAAGCCCAGTAAGAGGCATGTTCTTGTAGTGTCTTACTAGCAAGCAGCACAGAGGTGAGTGATGGTGATCTTCAAAAGCTGTATGGAAACCATGGTGCAGCTTCCCTGGTAAGGCAGTGCCATGAAAACCATTCATGTGAGCTAGGGAGAGGGAAATCAAGATATGGTGATTCCCAGTGCACTCCCCAGGAGCTGGCACAGGGGCAGGAGCATGCAAACACACGTGTTCTTGCACCTTTCTAGGAGTTTACCATGCCACCAAATTATCCTCTTAATAGAAGGGAAATGCTAAAGTGAGTGCAGTCATGTGCAAGCATCCCTGAAAGACATGGCCTGCTGGCACTTCTTTAAATCTGGCATTTAAAATTGCTCAGACAGATGGAATGAAAGTATGTAATAAAATGTGACATTTTATTTTATCATCTACATTTGTTAAGTGAATTCTTCTGATCTTTCCCACTTCTAGCAGCACTGACTGTGAGTCAGATTCTGACAATTTGTAGTTTGCAAAAACCAACTCCAGGGGTCAGGCAGAAAAACAATAAGTAATAATTAAAGGATTCACATTCATCCACAGAATTTGGTTATGGTGTGTGACAGCTCAGCCTAACAGAAAAAAAGACACTATTCCAAAAAGTCACAGCTTTTTAGGCCATGATTTGCAGAATACTTCTCTGTGCCATTTGTCTACTTTTTGGTCCTCTTGTATATATATATTTCTGAATATCAAGGTTTTACTAGGAATTCAGAAGAAAAAAAATATTTGTTTTCCTCTGTCTTCTAAGTTAGTTGCACTTGTTTGCTCTGGTGTGTAACACAGTACCTTCCCCTGCTCCTCTTCAAAGCACAGCTCCCTTAGATCCATGTCCTCTCCCTCTCGGTGCTTCTCTCCCTGCTGCCCTGGACACACTCCAGAGCCTCTGCAGAGCACAGGTACAGCTGGCAGCTCTCAGACTGCAGCAGATTGCCACACACATTTCACTTCCAATTTTGTTGCTCAAGAGGAGCAAACCCTGAGGGTCAGCACTTTCAGCTTAGCATTGCTAATGAAAGCAGGAGGTGGAAAACTGACATGAGCACAGACCGAGCCCTGATGCTTGGAAAGATTGCCCCCATCCCTCCTTTTATGATTTGGTCAGGGACCTCAGCAGCCATTACATCACTTAATGTTCATTTACTGCTACATTGGGAATATTAAGCAGTAAATGATTGAAATTTAATTTGCAATTAAATTAAAAACAGCCTTCTCACTACAAGAGAAATGTCATTGAGAACTAACTTAGTGTCTGACAGTATTTTGCAAACAGCTTTACTGTAGCTTATATGTAACACTTTTATAGGGCCTAACCCTGACTTTGCAATGAGTACTTGCTTCTGCTACAAAGGCAAATAGCCTGCACCCTTGGACACAGCAAAAATACCTGTGCAGAGGTAAATATTAATTCCACTGTAGCAGCAAGTAGGAGTTCCAACTTCAGGGCAGAAACTGCTGTGTTCATGCTTTCTCAACAAAACTGAAACATATCTGGGTCTTGAAAGGTGACAATCTAAGGATTTCAGTATTTACATAGGTGCCTACACAAATGCCTGGAAACAACCATAAACTACTAAAACTTGTCACTTTTTTATTTCTGGCACCAATTTTTCCATCAAGAAGCCAAAGTTGCCAAGAAAGTATTGTCACCTGCTTATGAGTTGTAGAAATGTGACCTCCTGATCCCACCAGGTTTCAAACTCCTGGAAGCTCAGCCCCTCACTCCCCAAAGTGTGGTATTCCTCATCCATGTAAACAGAGAGAGGTCAGAACACTCAGGCTGCCACTGGTGGCTGAAAAATACATGGCTGAATATAAAGGAAGCCTCTGGTGTGCATGTCTTCAGTCCAGGGTCAGTGCTGCAAGGGAAACCCCAGCGCTGTTGTTGCTCTTGGTATCTGTGCTTTCTCTGGCTATGCAGAATCATAGAGCCATAGAATGGTTTGGGTTGGAAGAAATCTTACAGATCATCTAGTTCCAGCTCCCCTGCATGGGCAGGGATGCCTTCCACCTGACCATGGTTCACATCCAGCCTGGCCTAGAACACTTCCAGGAATGGGGCATCCACAACTTTGGGCAACCTCTTCCAGGCCCTCACCACCCTCACAGAGAAGAATATAAATCATACATACTTTTAAGAAATTTGTAATTGATACTGTTTGATGGTGCTGAGGAGCAAAGGCAGTAAGTGAACGAAGAGAGCATATCAGCCCACTGACTCTCATATCCTTCCTTTCCAAGCAGTCTAAAAATACTCACTTATTTGGTGGGTATTTTATTCTAGACCAGAATTTGTGACGTGACCCTTGGAGGAGCATTTTCAAGAAGCCACTTGCAAGTGGGGACATTTTCAGCAAGTGCACCAAACACCACATAGGAAGGAGAGCTTCCATCAGGGGATGGTTGGATGAAGTTGAGGTTTTGCCACTTGGGTTTTTGGTTGCACCTCTGAACAATACACAAGCCAAAAATTATTTGCAAAAATTATTCAGTGACACATTTCAAATAATGAATATTTCAAGTGAATTATTATGGGCCATACTTGAATAGGAAAAGAAGCAAAATAGTTGATGAATTATTCATGCAGCTTTAGCACTGATGTAATAAATATTACATGGTGTCAGAGGGAAATGAAGAATTTTGAAATGAAGGAAGAAATTAACTATGAAGAAAAAGCACCTGAAAATTGGAGAAGGTGTGGAGAAGGTGAATACAATGATTTGAGATATGTGAATAATAATGAAGAGACTTAAGAGGGGGAAATAAAAAGGGTGACAACTCTGAGTCACTTCAAGAGGCAAAATACTCTTCCACTTTAGTTCTTTACAGAGAATATACAAACTTCCCAAACCTCCTTCAGCTCTGTCTAAAAACAAAATGAGGGAAACAAAAGAAGACCCCCTAGAGTCAGCCAGGTGGGAACATATCTAGATCTGGCTAAGGGAGTTACATGATCAGAGGTACTGATTTACAAAAGGGCTGTAATGCAGAAAAATACCATTTTTAATATCAAACAATGTCTTTTTTTATTTTGCAAAGTGACTTCTCAACAGCTTAATACTGAAGTAGGAGAACAGCACTGTGTATTTCTTAAGGGCAGAATCCATAAGGCTTTTATCGTGCTTTGGGTACACATTCAGCAGCTTTAGCTGCTGTGCCACTGATCACGTCTGAATGGTCAGTCAAATCTGCTTTGACATACTGTGTCAAGGAGCAACAGCGTTAATTCCAGGTCTGCTCTTCTGCTCAGATGTAGTGTGTACAGATTCTCATTAGTCTTATCAGTTGACTCTTCATTTAAATAATATTAAAAACCCCCCATTTTTAAAATCCTATTTTTATGTGAGAGAGGAATTTAACCTTCTTTTTCTTCCAAATGTTTTCCTGTTGACCTCTCTTTTACAACAGTAAATAGAAAATAGAAGAGAAGAAAGAAGCTTAAAAAACCCATCATATTCCAAACAGATTTTGAAACTAACTTTTTTTCTAAAGTAGAAATGGGGGCACGTTGCACATTTTTTCCCTATTGACAATGGACTTGGTCTTCTTTTAACCTCAGGAGTAACATATTAAGATGAAATGTTTTACGTTCATCATTTCCCTAAATGTCTCATTTACAAAATCTGTCATGGGCACACCAGTCGCCTCCTCATTGGACATTTACCAGCCTTGGCATATCAATCCATCTCTTGCACATCTGCTCAGAAATGTAATTAGTTATACCCATATGCTGCAGAAGTACATGATCAAACTTAGGAAACAGAAAAGGCCGAGAGACTTGACAGCCCTTCTCCTTCCTACTACGTGTATTTTGTTGAAGATTTAGGAAACTGAGAGGCTTTTCTTGCCCTCTGCCACAAGGTGGGGATATCACTCTGGAAGCAACTTCCAGAGATAAGGCAAAGTACTGTATATTTTTTCCTAGTAGTGATCACCTTGGGACAGTAATTTATGGTTTAAAAAGACATACTATTCCCCAAACAGGCACACCTTCTTTCCCTGGTCATTAAAATATTATGAACATATCCTTGCAAAGAAATTTTAGATGGACAGGGAGCCTCATCGGAAGTTTTGACATGGGAGTCCAAGATGAGAAGCTCTTGCTACAGCAAATGACACTCTCATGTAGCGAGTATGGGAACTCTCAGCTTGCTGATCAGCTTTTTGTCAACTCTGCTCAAGTTTGTTGGCAAGTGCCAAAGGAGAGAGGGACTTAAAATCCAAAATGGAGCTCTGCCTCAGCAACCAAAAGTTGATTCAATGGCACCTTTGTGCCACAGGCTTGTGGATACAACCATTCCATGTTCACCAATGCTCAGCACCAGCAGAGGGCTGGTGTAACTCCCTTGGACTTTGTTCAGGTTCCTTTTTTTCACTAGTCAGTAGTAATTCTCTTTCTACAGATACTGAACAGAGCTGTTACAATTGTGATTTATCCATTGATCCCAGCTTCTTTGAAGTTCACCCCAAAAAATGAAATATACTCTGGACAGTTCCATCTCCATGACATGGGATTTGCAGCTTTTCTCAAAATCTGTTGTAATGAAACATTAGTTAAGTTTTTCACTGATAGTGCATTATCAACCTCGATGGCATGTTTAAAACCCAAGATTACACTTCAATTCTCAAGAGATCTGAGCTTTCAACAAGACCTCACAGTGTGGATCAGAAGCCACTGGCCGCTAGTTAAATAATACAGAACAAAACAAATTCCGTAAAGGTTGAATTCTGTAAACTCTGTTTTCATGTTTCTTACTGAAATCCAAAACAATGTGTCACTGTTCACTACATTAACGAAGTCATGGTGATGTGGCATTACAGAAACAACATTTTAAGTTCATTTCTGACATACTGCATTTAGCTGTGTATGTTGTTTCATGGCTCTGCATTTTTCTTTAAAAAAAAACCCAAACCCACTTTCAAATTATTAGCATTCTTTTACTTCAGTAGGGGGTTCAAAATCAAAGCTGTTGCACCTCCGGCCTCCACCTTTTCTTTTAGGATTAACTGGGAAAAAATAAAAACTTTCATAATTACAGAGATTTAGCTTTCTTTATAAACTTGCTATTTTAAGATCTGTTTACAAGCTGACAATATGAAACATCATTCAAAAACAGTGTGAATTGATTACATTCTTCTGAAGAACATGTAGCAGTAGAATATGCATTTGTAGCTGTTTTCTACAGCCCTATAATTAAGATTTTATTGCTTCCTTTCTAAACATGTTGCCACTGCTGGAGAACAGCTGAGATAATTCAAATGAAACAATGGAAAATGCTGCCCCCTCCCTCAAAAAATCACCTTCCAACCTTTTACAAAAAGGTGGCAGAAAGACTGTGGTCATTGCCAAATATAGGAGTAAGTCAAGATAGTGATTCTAGTTTTCTTCTCCTGCTTCTTTTCAATGAGAAAATTCTCCCCAAATACTATTAATCATTTGAATGTTGATCAGTTGGGAGACAGTCTTTGGTCTCTTCATTAATTTCCATGGATCCTGGATCACAGCACGGTGATGGTGTGGTCAGCAATCATATTGGGAATATTCAGGTGTCTCAGAATGAATGAACAAACCCAAAAAACCAAGAAGCACCATATAAATACATTTGAATGCTTGGAATTACTCAAAGATTCATTTCTGCTCTGATCTTACATTTTTTAAAACTAAAATTAATACCAATAAATTGTTAAAATAGCTGCACCACAAATAATGAATTATAATATTCTAATATCTGGATTTGTGTTATTGGAGAGGGACTCCAAAGAATAATCTTCAAAACTCTGCAGTGTATTTGTTCTGAATAAATACTTTTGAAAAATGAGATGACATATTACAAAGCAGAGATGAAAAAGTACTTTTTTTCCATAAAGGTCTTTCAGAATACAAATGCTTCTAAGGGCAAATGAACACATATAGCAATAGCATTGATGAAGCTCATCAATGCTATTGCAGCTTTGTCAAATTGCAGATGATTTTCCAGGCATGGAAGCCAGAATTCCCATGGCAACCCTCAAAAACTTCACATACACATTCATTGTAGGTAGCAACCCATATAATGTAGGAACGTTTCAAGTTAAGTGTTAAAAACTAAGCTAAATATAATTTAAAGCATGAAAGCAAATATCCTTCTAATTGTATCCAAGTTATTCTTTTCCTTCCGTCCTATTTTCTGCTTTCCTATATTCTGAAATCTATGTCTAGATTGCAATCCAAGTGACTGATGCCAGTTATCTTTGTACCACTCCCAGAATCTGAGTAAGAGACAAAGTGCAGTTCCTCCTTTTGCTCCTCAGCATCTCTTGGCAGTGGGGTGGCCAGGAGAAAGGGATTGTCCTGCCCAGCGTGTGCCTGGCTGCCAGCTCTGCACACCCTGCTCTGTGCCACCTCCTCAGGCCAGGCACTGTGTGTGCACTCTGTCCTAGCATGGCTGTAAAAGTCCTTATTAAACCTGGGCCAGGTGCTCAGTGCATGGGCAGGAAACAGGGCCAGAAGTGGTTTCATGGAAAGGGGGAAAAAAGGGAATGTCTTCTGTTGGCATCTCTATATTATAACCAGATAGGTTTTTTTAGTTTGGTTCTAAGAACCTGGCTGAGACTGGCCAGGTTGAGCCAGTACTGCCATTCTGTATTAGACATTCTGCATTGGAATGATGATCATCTGTACTGAGTCTCTCTGCTTCAGCAGAAAGTCCCACATGAAGAAAAAGCTAATAGAAATAAAAGGTTCTAGGTGCAGCTTGTAGCAGAAGTGTATTTTTCATTTGCTGTAACTGTATGTGACAAAATGAGGCACAACTGTATTTGTAAAATATTTTAAAATTCTTTTAACAATTGTGTGTCACAGTGCACAGTCATCATCACAGATTAGAAATGAGTTGATTTTTCTGCTTTAGTGCCTCCCCTTTTATACTTCTCCATTAATTTTCTTTCCTATAACAAGATGGTAACAAAACAGGTGCAATCATAGGAATAAAGGAACATCTGCAATGCACCAATAAATATTGAACAACTTACTTTACAATGTTAAGCTGTCACAATTAAGTCATTTATAAAATTTGTCCTGTCAGTGAATGAACACATAGTGTCTGATGAGCTATCGTCATTTAGGTATTTTCTCTCAAACCAAATCACAAATCTTCTTGTAACCTTGCTTTAGATTTATCTCAGCTGAGTATCTGCCAGGTTGTTTTGTTTATTGCAAAAGGTATTGCTGGTGGATAAAAGCTGGAGAGGATGTACTGAATTCTTGTAATAATTTTTCTCTTAATAATATAATTACTGTCAGTGTCCACTTTATTTCATAGACTCATATATTTTCTAGGTTCAAAAGGACTCTCATGAATTTCCCTCTTCAACCTTTTATTAGGTAGAAATTTTGGACTCTTGTGCTGTGTTATTGAAGAATCAAGCAGTGAAAAGAGATGAAAAAGGAGTGATTCTGAAACTTCAGTGAGCTGCTGCTCCTTTACAGACCCTGCCAGCCTTAAGGACTCATGGCCACCTTTGTGGGGCCCAAGTAATTTTTACAGGCTCATGGGCAGGAGGTCCTGATGTTCACAGCAGCTCTGGCTTTGTCTTCTAACCTGACAAAAAATGCAGTGCCTGAGTGAAAAAACATTTCTCCACTTAGAAGTGAGGAGCTTTGTGACAGTTGTACATGTACAGAGCGTCTTGCTTAGCTCTCAGCTCTCACTTTACATATTATTTCTTTACTTCCTGGTGAAAGCTTTATTTATTATTTAAATTAACAAACTCCAGGGTACTAATTAAAAAAAAATCTTATTTGTTTTCATTTGTAAAAAGAGCCTGGTGAGATGCTTCACTTAAAAAAAAGGAAAAAATCATATTGTAACATTGCAACTACTTTTTTTTTTTTTTAAGGAAGTTATTTCAAAAAAGCAGTTCAGTTGCTCTTTAAGCTGCCATGGTGTTAAAACAATTATTTAAAAAACAGTCAATCTTCCCCACATCACATATTCACTGCTGCTTTGATTCCAAGGAAACTGTTTAGTTTGGTTTTAAGAGTTAATGGCTTTCTGGTAACTCTTGGTTAAATACTAGCAGACATAATAATGCTTATTTCTTAAGTAAACTTTTAAGCAATACAACTATCAAATGAATTATTCCTGCTGAACATTTACTGTCATGTCTCAATCTAGGTAAAACATTTTAAACTTCAAATATGACTTTCTGCCTGTAGGAAAATGAATACAATGTTTTTTGATATATTTTTTCCAACTATGTTTTGGACAAGGACATCCTCTTACTGTTCATTTCTTCAGCTGTGTACCTTACCTAAACCAGTATGTACCCTCATTTTTCAGGTCTCCAGAACCTCCCAAATCTGCTGAAAGTTTGTGTCCATCCCTTTCAGGTTCAGATGAGTTGTTGCCTCTGTGTTCCTCCCAGTGAGGCAGTGGCACCAACACTGGAGGCTGCATCCAAACACTGGTGCAGCTTGAAAATTGCAGCACAGTGGGTTTTGTGAAGAGTTCATGGTTCATCCTGTTGGCCAGCACTTCTTTCAATCACTCTGCATTCAATAAGGAGCCTCTGTGGGCTTGCATAGATAAGGCTTCTCTCTCTCCCCTGTTAGGTACCAGAGAAGGCTTTTGATCTTTTCTTTGTATGTGTTTTCAGTCTAATGAGAGAGAGATGCATTGTTTGCAGGCCCTAGATTGAACCACTGACATACACAGAGCATGAAAATCCAGTAAGAGGCAGACTGATTTTCAGTAATTAAATAGTTTAAGCACTTTCCAATCATAAGCCTAAGGAAGGCAAGACTCCACAAAAGAAAAATCTTTGGAAATAAGTCTAAATAGGCAATAGAGTTTCTAAAATTCTAAGTTTCAGAAGTATTTGTATGACACAAAAAGGACAATGTTTGATGTCAACAATAGACCTTATTGTTACATGATGCTAGAGCAACTAAAATATCAAGAACACATGGTCACAAAAAGGTCTCTATAAAACTGACTGCTAAAGTCTTTCCCACCTAAGTTATGGCCTAGCTAAGAGAAAAAGAAATAAAAAATACATCATGAACATAATGAACATTTTTACCTAGAATGCAAAATGTGCATTGGTGCTTCTGATTTCCAAATGTCTCAGGTAATAATGTTTTAGTCCAGCAGAATATACAGGTAAAATCAATGCAACACACATTGGCACTCCCTGTCTCAGCTAACCAGACATTGTATGTCCTTAAAGGTGCCTAAATTAGCAGCATGATAGTAATTTTTGGTTACACTCAAGTATTTCTAGCTTTCCAGTAAGCCTGTTCAAGCTCAATTCCTTGAACCTCTGCTTATCTGGTATTCAAAGTGTTACTGCTGTCTGTCTTGTTGCAATCCTGTTTATAGAACTGTACATTATATTGAAATTAGGAGCTAAAAACAGCAGGCTAAATTGAGTATTAATAAATGCAAATAAATGCTCACTGGGGAAAAGCCAATTCTCCTATATATACATGCTGATGGATATTAAATTATTCAGTAACCTTCAGAATAGCTCTGTGGACAGTTCTGTGGAATGGCACCTCAGCATGCACTGGTACTTCAAAAAATGAATTAGGAATATGATGACAAAAATCAAAGCATAATTATGACAACATGTACATTTCTGGTGTGTCTGCATTTTGAACACTGGTTGCAGCAGAACTAGAAAATACAGAGAAAAGCAGTAACAATGAGCACTGATGTGAAGTGCCTTTTGTACAATATGGTATTAAGCTATGGCTTTTCCTCTGGCAATACAGGCAGTACTTGGAAAAAATGCTAGAGTCTGTAAATTCTTGAGTGGCACAGGGAAGACAAATAGGAGAGAGTTGTTCATCTCTTCTCACAATTTAATAGGCAGAAGGTGTTACCTGAAGTTGTTGGGCAGCTGGTTTAGATCACAAAATTAATTGATTTTTCCTACATATTAAGTTGTGGAATTCATTGATAATCATCATGGTAAATCCTATGAGTTTAGATGAAAAAAAAATCAAAAAAGAAAGGGAAAGCCATGAAAGCCTTTAAGGCTTTTAAGCATATTGATAGAAGCTCTGATGTTAAAAAAAATCCTTAGGAAGGTACAGTGGGAAAAGAGCACAGTCCAGCCATGCTGTTCTTCCCTTCCTCCTGCAAGAATCCACTGCCAGCACGGCTGGAGAAAAGCCTGTGAGGCACAGCCCTTCAGCACTGCACTGCCCTGAGCACAGACTCACCTCTGCATGGGGACTTGTCCACTTTGGAGAGACTGATGCTCCCTGCAGGATTTCAGGGGCACCTTAACTGACACTTCACAGATGAAAAAAAGAGCTGAGCTTTCACTACTACTTCACGGGGGGCAGCATGAGAGGACTTTTCCTGGCATTGCTGAAAAGGTCATGCTGGTATTCCAGGTCTTACTTGCAATATGCATTTTTTAAGATCAGAGCCACAAAATCCTTGCCCAGCTTAGACAGCTCCACAGCCACCCAGGAGCAGCAGCCATGTGCTCTGGAATTGTCCCCTACAGCCACTAGGTGACTGACCAGAGCAAGCTCACAAAATGCCACCACAAAAGGTGCAGGTGATGGCTGAAGCCCTGCTCTTCTGCAAGGCCAGAGCCCTTATTCTTTCCATATAAAGCCTGTGGCTTGCTCAGACCTTAACCACCAGGGAGAACTGCAAAAACTGCAGCTGCAGACTGGAGGACCTTCTGGGTGGAATAATTCAGTGACTGAAGACTTTAATGCATATTGCATGAGTGAATCAGCTGATCATTTTAATGCAAACCTCTTATTTTCTTAGCCCCTCCTTTTCCAGACTGACTATCTAAAGAGGAAAGAAGTTGAGGATTACAGGAATGTCAGCCATGGAGGCAGGTTTAACCCTGCAAACTCCAAATGGAAGTTCTTGTGTTGGCAGGATCAGGGCTGTGACCAATGGTATCACTGTACAAACAGTGTTTCATGAACTGTCACTCTTTTCTTTATCCCTTAAAGAATGTCAAACTGAAGATGTCTAATAAACATGTAAATAATGCAAACTGAAAACTAAATTATCAATACTTTAAAGCAGCATTAATCTCACAGAACATGCCTGGCATCTTTATGTCCTATGTTGCCATTGTGCAACTAGAAAGAACTATTAAAATAATACTAAAGTACTAGTCCTTGAGGACTACATGACATAATTCTGTAAGTACAAGAAATTACTCAAGAAAGAGATCTAAGAAGCATGATAAAATACAAAAATACTTCTAAAAAGACATGGATACAGACTGATGACAAACTTTCCTTAGTCAACTTTTTATTAAAATGGAGCTATTTTTACATATTTAAAATACTTTATATCAAAATTACACAATATTTATGAAAACAATTGTATGCAAATGCATAAAAATATGTAAAATCAGAGCTAAGCAATATAAAGCAATATATAGCATGTTTCAAAATGTATTTCAGGACTAGAATACCTGAGTGTACAATAAGCTGGTTTCCTGCATTTCACTGATTTTAACAGTTAAATTTAATAATATATCTGATCTCATATAAAGCACTTTGGTTGGGAGAAACTGCATGTAAAAGGCAGAGATCAAGCAGAGATATTACTCAAGGCCTTTCTTCAGAATCTTCATCCACACGAAGATCCACTGTTTGAGATGCTAGGAAGGACTCCCACGTAGCAAGGCACTTAAAAAAACCAAACACATACATGTGAGTACAGCAGAGAGATTTCTGTGAACTGTTAGCCAAGGAGAAAAAGAATAAAAAAAATAGCAGAATACACACACATTGTCACAAGCTGCTTTTGTAGGACCATGGTAAGAGCAAAATACGGTTTCCTAGGCAGCTCAAAATGCAAAATGTTAGCTAACATGCTGAGTGAGCTGTAAAGGTCAATTTTACATAATGACAGGCACACACTGTGAGCACTGTAATTGTATGTTGTAGCATGGAAGATGCTAACATTAATTATGCTCTTCTTTAATCTCTTCCTTTAGTTACAGGCAAAGATCTCTTCCAAATAGAAAGCACATTGTCAGGCACTGTTCCCTTGTAATCTCTGTGGATTCCTAATGTATACCCAATTTTCCTTCCAAGTTAAATTAAACCTTTTTTTTTTCTAAATAAGGAGAGAATTCATTTTTCCCCAGAGTAATGGGAAAGAAATAGAACCAGAAAGGCAGAGGCTGGGAATAGGGAAATTGTTATCCTTATAAGTGGTATTTCTTGGCTTATGGAAAAATGTATTTACAATTGTAAAAACTATTTTTTTTATCTGAAGCATCAATTCTGCAGGCAGTAAAATGAAAAAAAAAAAAGGAAAACCAACAAAACAACAAAAGCCCCCAATTACTTTGGTTCAATTTAGCTTAAATGAGTGTTGGCAGCTTGGCAAGCCATTCTAAATCATAAGTTATTGTTGAGAGCCATGGCAAGGCTGTCAGAAGGTAACCTGCAGTGAGTTGAAGCTTGTTACCCAAAGCACCAGGCTTCTACTATTTCAAGTCTGTCAGTAGAACAGGACAGGCAAATTGCTGCAGTAATTTCCTTGTTCTCATGCTATTGAAAAAAAGCCCTTGAAATGGAAACGTTCTTAAAAAATTTTGACTTATACATTCATACCTATTGTTCTTGACAATGCAGCTGATTTACTACTTTGTCTACACAGGTTTTTTTCCATGAAGAATCTTTATTATGCACCATAAATAAGTCTATTGAAATCTCGCAGGAAATATATATTAAAACCTGGACAGCACATTCCATTTACCTGAACTTTGAATTAAATCAGTACCCTGAAAACAGTGTTATTTCCTAACTGAAATCTTTTGCCATCAACTATTCAAGCCACAGCAACCTGCTAAGCCCAGCTCATTGAAACACCTTGTATCAATCAGTCATTGCTTAGGAGACATGAAAATAACCCTGCTTGAACTTGCAGCCACCTAATTTCATTAGGTATTTCTTGTGAATGACTTCCAAACTCTGCCATGAAATATGGAGATTTACTCATACTACACTGAAGAGCCAGGTCCTGGTATAACTGCATGTCTGTGTGTAAGCAGATGAGTGGGAGGATCTGATAAGGTTAAATATAAGCTCGAAGAGAAAAACAAAGAATACACACAGGATGACTGGAGCTGGGGGAATCCATGATGATTCAAGGATACAGAACCAGGGATACCCATAAAATTAAGGGCGACAAAAGTAACAAGAAAAAGGAAAAAAAAAAGCAGTAGCTTTGTCTCTAACGACGTAAGAAAGTAGAACAAGTGGGTCTGCAAGAAAATGAGAGCAGTTACAACAGCCAACAGAACTAAACAATCACAAAGAAAAAGCATGAGCTTATTTTTGCACAGGTTTTTGGCTATTATCAGGCATGAGATCATTCCTGTTATTCACATTTTTTCCCCTAGACTATGGATACCATGAATTTACTGCCCCAGTCTTTCTCTTCAGATCTTCCTGACAAAAGCCCTAAGTAACTTCTGCTGCTCTTGCACACAACAACATTATGCAACTGTTTAGAGTGTATCTAAGGTTTGAATTACTGTGAAAAGAGAGGACTAACAGGATAAGATCCATGTGGAAATCTGCTTTTTTCATTGACTTTTTGGAGAAATTTTATTTTGAAATGGTACACCAGGGAGAAACAGTAAAGATACTGCCAGCCTGAACAGGACAAGTGTTGAAAACTGATTTCTGATTTAAAAGGTCTTTCTGACCTTATGTATAAAGCCTTAAAGTTTGATCATTAGATTCTCCCCTATTTCATGTGACACTGTGGCAGCTGAGTCTATCTGAGAGGCTTGAGCTGGAATGTGGCCTCTTGGTTTGGAAATGTCAGTGAGGCAGCTGCTAGCAATGTGTCTTCACTGTAGCACTCAAACTCCTCAATTTCTGTTTGTTAGAGCCCAGCCTGGGTCACCATCCTAGAAAGCTGCAAGGCACAGCTGTTTTTCTAAGCTTTTTCTAGGTGTGGTACAAGAAAACATCACTTTTTCTTGAAGTCTTTCATTGGCAGTGACAGATTTTTTTTTCTGAACCACAGTTTAACTGAATTACCACATAAGTCCAAGTTTTGTTATTCCATAATTTCAGCAATGTGAATTAAAATACATGTATCAGCATTGGCTGCAATGTAAAAATGGCTTTGTGTTATCTTTGCAACACTGAGCCAAGCTGCACATGTTAAAATGCAATCATAATGCATTGCTTAACCAGATAGATATGATCTACTCAAGTCTGTCCAGACAAAGATGTAAAGCATTTTTTCCCACAAGTTATTCAGCTTATAATTTATCCCTGTTTATATAACCAAAACACATTTTTCAAAATGTAAGAGCAATGGTGGCTCATTTCACTGTCAGACATCACAGTGCTCCTACAGCTGACAAATTTTATAATTAACCACACCAAAACAAAACTAGGTCCCTGTGCCTTAGGCTCAAGCTTTTCACATTGTGAAGCATAAACTGCATAAATGACATTTTGTTACTTCAACATTATTACCAAATGATTTTACTCCATTCTCTTGGGAGGTTGAAAATGGAGATCAAAATAGAGGATCAGCCAGTTTTCACAAAGGAGACAGAAATGAAAAAAAAAACCAAAAAATCCAAACAGAGGAAATTAAATGTGTTTGCACAGGACTGAAATTCATAATCCAATTACTTGTAAAAGCTCAGTGGAAAACATAAAAAAGCCTAAATACACAAAATGAAATAGCAAGAACTTAAATAAGGCTACTTTACCTAAAATATTCTGATTACTACTGGAGGACACATATCTATTCTGCAAGATCATTCTTAGAAAAAACAGCAAAACGTTTTTCATACAGTATAATTGCATTTATAATGAAAAAGGAGATATAAAAATTGAACATGTAGTAAGGATGCTAGCAGAAGCAGTGTGTCACATGCCGTGTGTGTTTCTGTTCCAGTTCCCAGTTATCCATGGCTGATACCTTAAAAATAGCAATTATGATGCAATTTTTTGGAGTAGAATGTCAAAATGAAGTCCTGTTTGTATCTGAAAGTATTTTCATGATTTCTGTGTGCAGGGGAACAAAAACTAGACCGAAGAGAAAAACAGTAGTTCTCACTCCAAAAACCATCTTCCTGGAATTGCTTTAAGAAAAGTTTAAAGGCTGAAGTCAATGAAGGTTCAAAGATGGATCTGCCTTTGAAGCAACAGGGACAAACAGGCTCAGATGAGGAAGCTTTTGAAATTCTCGTGAAGTTTGGCAGCTGAACTCCCAGGCATGGCTAAGGTAGGACAGGAGCAGGAGCAGCCAACTTCCTGCTACACAACCAAATGCCTGCTTAAATGCATCACTACAGAGGCCTCCAGGGCAAATAAAAAATCTCATCTATTTTTCTACAGCTTTTACAAGACCAAGAGGTACATAAGGGTTTGGAGTTAGAGGGAAGTTGCTGTAATGGGGAACAAGTATTGCTTTGCCCTAATGAATCTTTTGGATCAGTTTATGCCCGTACAACAATGTAGGTCACAGAAATATACTGAATCGTGCTTGAAACACTTAAGAAAATCAGGAAATTATTTATTTTTTTGAAAAATAGTAAGGTGTGCCAATACCAACAAGAATCTGACTGTATCAAAGGTAACTAATTATCTGATTAAGACGCAGGGATTAATTTCCCATGCAATAAATAAAATAAAATGCTATGCTTTAAAACAAAGGTTCATCCATGCTCAAGAGAAAACACATTCTTTCAATGCCAAAACTGTCATCCCATTTTAGGAAAAAACACCACTCTGTCTGCATTTCCTGGACTACCCAAATAGTAGTGGAAACCCAAACTGGTATATTTGCTGGATTTACAATGTATAACTAGTCTTTGGTTTGGGCTGTAACCTAGCCACTAATTCTGGTGGTTTTGCTAAAAAGAATAAGTTGACAAAATTCATTGGCTGCATATGTACTAGCTATACTAAACACATAAGAAAAAATGAAAAATTTAGCGTATGTTTACTTGGTTCTGCTCTTTGAAGCCTGAGTTCAACAGTGCCTGGTTTGGTTCTGCTAGTCTGCAGCAGCAACACTTCAAACCTGCCAGCTACGTAACCCTGCCAGCACCACCACTAATTCTGAATCCTGCTTTGGATTTAGTAATGCTGCACCTTTAGAATATCTATTTCTAAATTTTTGAAAATATTCATAGTGACACTCAGTTTCTCAGATGAAAGCTCCACCCTGTGGACAGTTTGTGATTCCAGCTGTTTGGCAGATACCTCTTCTGGACTAAGCTGTCAGACAATGGTGTCATGCCTAAGGCCTGATGAAAAGGAATAAAATAAATGGTACAGTATTATCACCTGCTGAATCAATGCTGTTTACTTCAGAAATAGGAGTAAATTGACGAACTTTTGAAAACTAAAACCTTTTCATTTTGTTTCAGAAAGTCCTCCTTATTCTAGCAATGTATTTACTGTCATTGTTAGCACAATATTATTTTGGATTCAAGATTTTGTGGAACACAGAGAGACTTAAGGATGTATTCAACTCTTTTACAGAGGAAAGGAGGTACAGAACCGTATGAACCACTGAGACCAGCTACAGGAATACCAAATGATTGGTCAGTCATGGTAATTCTTGGTTCCTAAATGATTTTAAATATATTATAACAAAGCTTGCACATTATCAATTGAAAGTTTTCATTTCCACAGGCCTGCACAGGAGCACCCTGTAAATCTGCAACACTGGGATTTTATTCACGTCTTTGTTACCACAGCATTGAGAGACACAAAACAGCTGTAGAAACAAAGGCACATTTCTTATTCAAGTTTAGTAAATGCAGATAGCCAGTGAACTGGAAGACTACAGGAATAACTTTTAAATTGTAAATCCGGAGAAACACGTTTAGAGGTAACACTTTAGAGTAACATTTAATTCATTGAACATTAATTCAGCTTAAGGAAGAGATAGTCTTTTATGCTAGCTAAGTGATGCCTGACAAGTTGACAGCACAATCCTTAGGAGGCAACTACAATTAAGGTAAAACCCAAACAAATATAAGGTCATATTCTTTGCCCATTGTGACAAAGATGACATGACATTTTGGAAATTCTAGTGTACTTTGACATGCTGCTGTGTTGTTTTTGACGACACTGGCCTGGGTTTATACAGTTTTGAAGGGCTGCATTCTCTACCGCAGCAGCCCTCAGAAAATACAAGATGCTTGTCTCTCAGTACTTTGTGGTTCCCAAAATTTAAGGGCTGCAGAGAATGACTGTGAACAGAAATGACTCCTTTAGTTGTGTGCCTGGGAAATGCAGTCAGCATGGGGAATAATGGGAAGCACAGTGAAATGCTGCTGTAGAGAAGAGAATGGGACACTGCTCGTGGAGAGGCACAGATAGTTTAACTGAGGGGTGGGGGAAGTTGTGGAAAGGATGAGAAGCAGGTAGTCACTAAGTTAGAAAGCAGGAGATGATTCCTCATAGGAGCTGGACAGAAGAACCGGGTGACTGAATCACATTCACAGCATCCATGGTGCCTGGGAAAATGCACAGATCATGCTTTGGGGCAGAGAAAAGGCAGGAAATAACGTGAGGGATGTTACAGCAAGAAAAGGCTTAGTAAGCATCAAATGGTGCATCAAAAGTCTGAATGAGTAACTTCAGACATGTGAAAGAATGCTAATGAAGCAAGTAATAACTGAACAAGTGAAAAACACTGTAAGAGACACTGCATTTGTGCATCAGTTTAATGAGTCAGACTCAAACTATTACATTTAAGGTTAGATTCTCTTTCCTACTAAAAGCATAAAAATAATATTCTGTTTCTCAGGTTTCTGAGATTGCCTTCCTGAAGTTTCACTCCCAAACAGCAGGAGCAGATGCCAGAGCTTCTTTTCCTGCTGCTTTCTGAAGTACTGAGTTGTAGTTTGAGATACACAGGCCTCTGACAGTAATCAGTAATCACTTCTCTAATAATTAACCATCACTGTTAACCACGGGTCTTAAATAAACAAATTTTAGGAGAAAACTCCCAAGCAAAATAATAACTTTATCAAGTTCTTTTGAATATCATGATTAGATAGTGATTTTCTGATAAAACCGAAAGAAATTGGTAAGCTCTTACTTTGCAAGCAAGGAGTGACAGATTTAGCCCAAAGTTACTTATTATTGCAACTGCTGTAGTAAGATAAGGTGCTTTTTCTAAAATGTAGATCTACAAAGATGTAACAGCAAAACCATTTAATGAAGATTTCATTATTCAAGAAAAGCACGAACAAAAGATTGTGCCTCAGTATAAACCAACTTGTCTGGTATTTCAGAGGCTATTTAAGAACCTCTGGAAATTACAGAGACAGCTGAATTATTTTCTACATTTTGCAGCTTAAGACCAGTAATTTAATGCACAATATGTGCTTTGGTGCTCTGGATTAAACTTCTAATTCAGCAAAAAAACATTTCTAGACAAGAAAAAGAACCAAACAATTATTTTTATATTTTAGCTAACCATTCACAAAGAAAATATTCTAATATATTCAGCATTGTTTTAACATACATATTGCTGCTATAGAAGTCAGAGACCATCAATAAATGAGGACAATGTTAGAGGAAGCCAAAAGCTTGCTGCCTGATTTCTGAAAATATTTTGATCTTAATATGTAACAACAGATTGTCAATGTCCATGCATTTCACAGACTGCATGTTAATTAATTAGACTTGATGATCAAGAGCTCTGTCTTTTCAATTATATTTTAACAAAATGATTTGTAAAATCAGAGTGCTGCCATTGGCTAATGTGCAATCCATAAAAGGCTCAGACTACAGGACTGAATTTGCAGATACCAAAATATATCTGTGAAAATGACTAATTTATGATTAATAGTTAGCTCAGTGCATTCCATTTTCTCCCCAAAAAGTAAGGAGAAATTATTTTAAAACCTTCAAGACATCTGGGATATTTTCAAAATGCGCATTTCAATCAACATTGTGTTCCCCATGAGGAAACTTCACAGAATGCTTAATGTATTCTGTTATATGTTTTCAAATTTTCCTTCCTAGCATATATTCTTGGAAATTCTTACCAAGAATATTACCTGAGGCATTTGAGCTGAAAATAAAAATCTGATGGAATCACATTTAAAGGTTTTCCTCATACAGGTCTGAGCCTTCCAGAGGGCTTCTTCATGTTCTCACAGCAAAATGTTTCCAAACTGAAATATAGCAGCTGACACTGAACCAAATATCATGTTCCAAGCTGTTGTGGTTAGTAAAACAAGAGTGCCCTCTGTCGATGATGAACTCAGGATCAACGACTTGGGCACAATAAAATATATTCTGTTTGAAATCTGTCAAATTAAGGAAAACTGCCCCACTATTCCCACAGAAACTGATTCCAAAGTTACCAAATGTTTGAACTAAAATGGAAAAATTCCTCTTTACCGAGAGCCCATGGACTTTCCCTCTGAAATAATGAAAAAATAACATTTTTGTGACAAAGAGTTTTACCTCTTCATAATAACGGAGATTATTCTCAGCCACATTTGTGAATGTTGATCTCATATCCCACTGCATGTTCTGCTTCCATCTGTCCCAATCCGCTTTCAGAGCATTATTGGCACGTTCAACTTTGTCTTCAAGTTTCCCAATCTCTTCTGAGAACTAAATATTAATTTTAAACATTAAAAAATATTAGGAAAATCACCATTTCCAAAATTATTTAAATCAATTGACTGTAGTGGAGACAAAGAGAACTGCAGAACCAAGGCTGGTATTTAACTTAGCAAAAAAAGTCTTTCCCCAAGGATAAATTTAAAATTAATTCTTAATTATTAATTCACTACAATTTCTGAAATATTAATAACAGAAAATATAGACCAGAATGAAAGTGTTCCTGGAGATATATTTTTTCACTGAGAGAGTTACAGACTCTGGCACCTCTTCACTAGCACTTGACATTAATGCATCAAAAAAGAAATATATAAAGGGCTTTACTGAAGGAGAATCAATTGTACAAATTAGATTTGGCGAGGAAAACTGAGAAAATCCTGTCAGAATCTTTGATAACAGGAGAACACAGAATGGGGAAAAGACAGCAGAAATCATAATCACAAACTTTCTGATTTCTTGCCTGTCACATTACCATCTTTTCTTGCGGAACTGTGTGTGACCATACGAGGGAAAAAGAAATACAGAAGCAGAGAAAGAAATTAAATGAAAGGACTTCTAAAGAGAAGAAACTCCTTCACAGCAATCCAGGACCCAAAACTTTGAGGGCTACTCTACAGAAATTACTTGCTTCTAATTCCTGTGGATGCACAAGCTAACTTGCCAGCTAAAATGGGAGTAAGTGGACAGCAGCTCTCTCTTGAATGAGTTTTTCTGCTCTTTGCAGTAATTTGGTTACCTATTGTCATTTACTCATCAGCTGTGTCTGTTCTGGCTGGCACCAGGTCACAGAACATCTCCTGTCACATCTCCCGTGGCTGCAGTGCAAAATCCCCTGCTGGGACTGCAGAACCACTGTCTGCAGCAGGAGGGAAGGCAGGCACAAACACCACCAAAATAAGGAACATCAAAAGCAGGAAAACTTAATTCCTGGAATTGCTTCCATTACAACTCAGGTTCATACATTTCTTCCTTGTCCTTATATTCTGCCATAAAGCAAATCGTTTCCTCCCCATACCACACCTGTGTAAAGTTGGATAGCTACTTTTCCTTTCTGCAGAGCTGGTGTTTTCATTGATAGGAAGATCAGGGTTCCAGGACTAACTTCCAGGATTTTAAAGGAATGCTTATGCTCCTGGTAGAACACAGAAACATCAGAACTCAGAGCAAGACATGGATGGAAAGCCTGGGTTCACAGCCTCCAGCTTGGACCACACTGGGGAGAACAGTGATTGAGTGCAACAGCAGTGATGCTGCCATCAGACACAAACTGAATCATCAAACACTGCCTTAAAGGGTCACAGAACCTGGATCCCATTCTGCTCTTAAAGAAGCCAAGAACTCCTTAGCTAGTAAAACTGAAAATTTCATCTGAATCGATGTTATCCAGTCAATAACAAACATTTTTAGTTAGATTTTATTTGATTTCCACACTGATTTGATTTGATTTCCACACTGATTTTCTTTGCCACACTTCTAGGTTAATGAAAAAAATATTTCTACTTTACTGAAAAGCCCAAGTTCAGTTATCTGGCCAAACCACTAATCAAGCTACAAGGATAATTTCAACTATTAACACTGCATTCAAAATGAAAAGGCTAATCCAAAGCTTAAATGTGGGGGGATTACCTTTAAGGGAATTACAGACAACTGGATTTGGTATTTTGATCATGTTCCATGCTAATTGCCTTTCCTTCAAATACCAAAAAATGGGTGTGCACAGAACACTGAAAATAATGACATTTTAAAGATGATTTAGAGTAGGAAAGGCAGTTGAATCCATTCTCTGCTTTTGCAAAAAAAAAAAAAAAAAAAAAAAAAAAAAGTTCCTATGTAGGAATACACTAGTAGGAATACACTAGTCTACACACATAAAGAACTCCTCTGACTTAGAAGTCCTGGCTGCAGCAGCTTCCCCTTACCTCGGTCTTTGCAACTTTATAAATTTAAGTTATTTTACAGTTTGTTTTTGTCTAGCCTTTCTAGGAACTACAAACTTCTTCCATACTGTAGTCAGAACATGATATGGACAGGTAGACTCTGTTATACAACTCTGCCTGGATATGCAGTTTAAACATCCCACTCTAAAGCCCCAAAGAAACCACATGTACCAAGGCAGGGGTTGGACTTATGGTCTAAAGGCAGCATCATGCCACATGTCACCATATCAAGTAGACACATTCAAGGTCTACTTCATCAAAACTGAAAAAACTCAACAATGCTACTCTCTTTAGCTGCCACGACAGCAGAAATTGAAGAAGAATGGCTTGGAGTTAACAAAAACCATCTAGTTTTTGTTAAGTCCAAACCAAACCACACCTAGTGTGTTCCTCATTTACAAGGTATAAATTGTTACAATTGATCCTGCAAATTAAACAGGACTCTGAATCCATTTTCTTACATGGATCTCACTGAGGCTGCCAGTGTGAGAAATGAAATCTCCCACCAGTGATGGCCAGAGGCCAGCACAACACTAATCAGACATGGGACCAGAGCTCAGGCATTGCTAGGGCAGAGTGCTGCTGGACACGGACTGTGTGACTGTAGCCAAGGAGACATGGCCCAATAGCCAAATTACAATTATGGTGACACAGTATTTTACACCATCTCACTAGGCAAAATAGCACAAATTTCTACCTGCTATGTGAATTAATCCTACAGCTTGGTGATACTAACCCCTTTTTAGCCTGGAGTTAAAACACAAAATATATTCAGAATGTAATAGATTCAGCATTTCATCTCTTTACTGCTCAGTTTCAAGCCTGAACACTAGAATCCTTAAGTTGGCATTTAATGCTTATCTTGCTCTGTCAGAGCACATTAATACCAACCTTTTTTCAGAATTTTTATCAGCCCTAGTGGCAAGACTAAAACTGTTTAAAATGCCCAAACCATAGAGGGATACACTAGCATTGCTGTGTAACCTTCAGGATGGAGTGAGGGAATCATGGAGCAGCATATCCCACTATCTTTCCAGCCACAGGTCAGGAGGTAAGAAATGTCTGGTTAAGCAGGAGGGTACCAAAGTTGGGCCCACTCTCTGTGTCAGAGCCTGCATCCAAAATCACAGTCTTCAAACCATCCATACCCTGAATAACTGCCTCCTTTGTGGACAAATTTTAGAATAGAAACCAAGGTTTTGGCTTTTGTAGCAGCACCAGAAGCAGCTGGTTTCTAACTAAGCTCAAGAAAACATTTTTTTCCCAGCCGATTAGCCTAATATCCCATAAGGTTTAATTTGCAATTTCATCTGCACTGACCTTAGGGATGTTTTACATTCTTCTGCTGTACAACCTCGTGTTTGTTAAATCATTTAATGTTTGCCACAACCAATGCTAAATATCTCACAGCCTTTTATCAGCTCTAATGACAGTCTGAGACTTCTTATCTGTGGTTGAAATGTACTTCAAATGAGATTAGGGGTCATGCCACTCATTGTCAGCAAAATTTCTGGCTACTAGATTGCACTGACAAGTTCAATCTGACATCTATGAGATCATTAGAAGCTACAGGAGTTCTGCTTAGGAATAGATATGTGCAAATATACCCAAACTTGGTGTCTGAGCCCTGTTCCAACAACATACCTGTGTTATGACCACCTTTATTACGAAATAAGTCTGGTTAGAAGTGGTAGAAAAATATTTCAACATGTAATAAAAATGAAAACATAGTAAAAAAATTACCAAGAAAATAGTTAAGTCACTTGAATGGTTAAAAATAGCCGCACACCATTCTCTGTTGCCAAACTATCCTTACTAGAAAAAGGCTTCAGCTTCTAATTAAGAAAAAGTCTTCAGGATACAGCTGCCACTCAATTAGACAACATAGGATTTTATTATCAGATTAGACTAACAGACATCTGTTTTACTGCTCTTCTGAGACTGCAAGAAGAACCAGACTCTCAAAAACAGGATTCTCTGAAATTAGTAAGAAATAGAGGGGTTGGAAAGATAAAGCAAAGATCTGAACACCTGGGGAATCAGAGTGTCCAAAGCCTTTACCAAACTGTAAATGCAGACATGGAAACATATACACAGTGAAAAAAATAAGTTTGGGCAAATTGATTTCAAAATCCTCCTGGAAGCAAGTACAAACATCTCATGATGGAGTGAACCATTGTCAGTATCAAATCAAAATGGTACAATCAGTACTATGCTAAAATAAAAATATCCCTTTTTTATTTGCAACAGTTCAGGAAAAGGGAGTGCAAGCACAGTGTCTGAGAGCTCCATCAAATTATAACAGGAAATGCATCCTGAAAAGAGAGTACGTCCTGCCAGGCTATGGTGTCTTTTCTGCAGTAAACAACAACGAGTCTGGCTGCTAAACAAGCTGTAAGGAGCTGAATTCATCTCTGAATGCACCTGCCATGGCTACCCAACTCCCAGCCTAGGGGGCTTCTTCAACTCACCATCCTCTGAGCATTTTATAAGAGCTTCAGGCTTTAAACTAAGAAAAAAGGTCAGGAGAAATAGCAAATAAAGTAGAAAAACAAAAACAAATTAGAGAACACAAATTTCTGCTTCAGGAAAAAAACCTCAAAACCAGAGATATTTACTTAATGTCCCACTGCAGTACACAGAGGCAAAGTGTTATATAATATACCATAGCCATTGTAGATATCAGAGTTCAGCAATATATTCTTATTTATTCATCTCAGTGCCAAAAAAATCAAATTAAAATATGCATTTCAAGTGCCAGAAACTTTCTAAACAGCTCATCTTTACAGGGAAACTAATTAGAACAAGCCCAATAAAAAGTATCTGAAATGTTAAAGATTTTCTCCTTTGATGTACTAAAATGGTATTAGTCATTTTTACATATTATTTACACTGTATAACACTTGGTGTTAATATTGTGCTAAAAGGAAATTATTTAGACTGGAGAGTTTTAACAATCAAAAATTTTAAAAATGCCAAGTCTCATCCCAGAGGTTGTTTTTAATTGGCTGCTGAGCCTTGCTGGTGGTTTTGGGGATGCCTGCCCCCATGGGGTACCAGTTAGAGTCTGACTTCACTAGAATGAAAGTAAGTTTCATGCTGGAAGCAAAAAAATATCCCTGGGCCCAACTAGAAAAAACAGAAACCTGTAAGAACAGAATGAAGAACATTTTACTTTAAATAAGTTTTGCTGATTCTAATCTCCTCCTCTACCTCTTCTACATCAATGAAGCAGCAGCTAGGAGAGCACTCAGCAACTGTTGCTTTCTTTTAACTCTAAGTGTGGAATAGAAAAGCTAAAAATAAGCTGTGGTTCAGTCTGTGTTGACAAAGGCCAGTGCTGCCCACCATGACCAGCAGCCCAGCTACTCCGTGCTGCTTCCTGCTGGTGATGGCCTTTGCCTGGCACAAGAGCTGCCAGAGGTGGGGACAGCCCCCAGTCCCAGCCCCTGGCCTCAGAGGACAGCGTCCTTCTGCCCCTCTCCTGCTGCTACAACACGGCCTGGAAGAGTCCAGCCTTCTGAAAACACTTACCAGATCCTTCTCTGTCTTTTTATTGGCTAAAGCATCAACTTTGGAATCCAGCTCGCCTTGAATTTGGTCTCTCCTTTTCAAAACACCCTTAGTAGGGAAGGGAAAAAAAAAATAAGTAAACTGAACCAAATTTTAGCTCTTTCAGAAAACCATCAAACAAGTTGGCTATTTGATAAACAAGACCTCAGAATGATACCATTTAATAATTTTGACATGGTATATGTTTTATCAAAAAAAAAAAATTAAAATAATGAAGACTTATTTTTCCATACCTGTATTTTATCTTACAGGTTTTTCAATAATCTTACTGAATCCAAAATCAGTGCCACAAGAATCTGCCATACACAACATCACTGCCAGTTGTATGAGCAGAACTGCTACAGCAGTTTTCTTGGTATCAGCTTAACTTAAAATATATTCATTTAAAAACAGCAACATGAGTTTGCCAAATCTCATGAACAGAAGTATCTTCTTTGAGTAAAATTTACAATATAAAGTAGAATGACTAGAAATAGTATACAAGGCATTATTGAAATTGTGACTTTAATGTTATTTTGTAAGTGCCAAATATAGTTCTGGCAAATCAGAAAAAAAAATCAGAAAAATCAGATAAAATTATCATAGGAATGAAAGCTTGTCTACCATTAATATATGTGCTTATTTCCAGCATATGTAATTTTTACCTCCTTTGAAACTATCTTATCAGGTATTGGGTTTTTAGCATAATGTCAAAAAATAATTAGAAAGGGGAAGCAATATTACTTGTTAAGGTATAAAACATGAACAGCATTTCCAATGTTCATTTGCTTTCTTGATGAAGCCTTACAAATGTCTCTTTGTCTTAGCTTTCTCATCTGTAAAAGCACACTCAGGTGTGCTTATCTTGCAGAAGTGTTGCAAGGCTTTAGTATTTTTGAAAAAAAATCAGAAGCAGGACATATATAATTATAAATCTCAAAACCTTCTTTTACATTACCTTGCCACAACTGGTTTTACTGCTTCTTCTGCAGAGATGTTCAGTATTCACCTCTAGCATAGGGCATGTTGAAACAGCACAGGGCACAAGCAGCTCTACCTTCTCTAGCTCTCTTTTTGACTGAGTTCTCTCTGAAATCTTGGCACTTTATCAAACATGATAGAATAATTTAAGAGCTTAATTTTCAAGTAGTTTTTCAATGTTTCTTTTTGAAGAGGTAATCACTATAAAAACCTGGTAAATCTGACTTTGGGTTTTTCTGAGCAATAGATCAGCAATACAGACGAATGCTCATCAATACCTTAGAATCTTTTGGTTAGATAAATACAGAAAATGTTTATCTGGAAGCACAGAAGCAAAAAAACCTGTCTGGAATAGCTTTTCTTCATAGTACAAATGTTTTCTCTTTTTTCCTATTTCTTTTGCCTCTTTTAAAACTTTTAATGACAGCTTGGCAACATTTATCACACATACACTTTAAATTACAAGACAAAACCAATGAACATTAAGGTGCTACATTGACAAGTGCTGACTTTTAATTGCAAACAAAGGCACTATACTTTTAAAACATCTTATTATACTTCTACAGGTTTTTGTACAATACTTCATGGTACCTCACCACAAAACCCATAAATAATTTTATGTGGACCCATAACTAATTCACGCTGTAATTTGTACCCTGAGGGACAGCAGATTTGTTCTGTGGGTCAGTTAGGAAGGGGTTGGTCCAGATGTAAATGTTTCAGTTATGAATCCAACTCTTTTCCTAGTTACAGGCTGGACTTTCAACAATGGAAAATACAAGGATTGTATTGTATTGATCACACCTTGTTCTGCACATTTGCATGTGATCTTGGCAGCACTGCACCAAGGTTCCTGTGATGAGGGGTTAAACACACCTCTGAAAGGCTTACTAGTGGGTGACTTCCATAGGGTATTTTTAGGTATTTCATTTAGGTGACTAGCATTTCCCTCTTCAAAGTGCAATAGGGAAATAAGCAGTAAGTAAAATAAAAAACAATGGTGCATGAAGGGAAAGGAACAGTTATGGAACAGGAATGAGCTACTGAAGGAAGACTTCTCCCCTGGACACGATCTCAGGGCAGCCTAATACTGTGTGGCAAGTGCTGCATCAAGAAAGCTACAAGCAGAAAAAAAATGCAGTGGGCAACAGTAAGGTGAGCAGGAGGAGCCAGGTAATCGTCCTGGGGCTTGTTCCTAGAAATCTTTCTGTGCTCTGCACAAAGCAAAATGTCTGAGAAAGGGTGAGGGTGAGTCAGGCTGCTAAATAGAAAGCAATGGGCGGGCAGCATCTCCTCAGTAGCATAAAGACTACAATTGCTTATGGGTAACAGAAATTCTGAGAAATAACATTGGAAGTGGGGGAGAAGATGACCTGCAATTGCTAGGACAGTAATCTCTTCGGATCTTTAAGCAAAGCAGTACCTACCTCCATTTACCATTAAATAATGAGGACTGTGAGATACAGGACATTTTGTACGGCCCCTTTTTCTGTGAAGCTTGTTTTAAAGACAGCAGTCATGGCAGCAGGAATTCCTAACTCTCAGCAGCTAAGCCTTACTGAGAAAGTGGCAATACCCTGCAGAATGCCACCAAAGGTTCAGTTAACTTGGGTCTTGCTCTACCCGTGGACTGTAAGACTCTTGCAGCCCCTACCCAGAAACCACTGCAGCAGGAGCTGGGTTCCCAGCAGTAACACAACAGATTCTGCAGCTGGCATTGCTCAAAGCCTAGACAAAGAGGGGTTTGTACACATGTTCTGCTTTCTGTAGGCAGCAAAGTGGGAATTATGACATACTGAATTCAGTTACTTTATTATGTTGATTATCCACCAGCACTGACTGTATCAACTCTGGAGTCTGATTTTTTACATCCTCTCCAAGCGTAAGCAAAATACATACATAAAGGGAACTGAGAGCAGTAGCTTATGGCAAAGACTAACACATGCTTATATAATGGTGCAGGGACTGGAAGTTCCCAGCTGTTCAGGAAAAAGAAAACATACTTAGGAAGAGCTCCTAGAAAGGGAAAAACCTCTCCACTCCTTTTCCCACACACAATCTGTTACTCAATGAGTTCATATTTTGGCAGTGTCAGGGAAGGTCTTTCTCAACTGCTGTTCCCAAACCCTCACTGCTACAATGCAGAGCTCACTGAAGATGATAAAACTAGACACCCTAGCACAATTACCCGTGGCTGCCTGCCAGGTACAACTATCAGACACTTCTTATTTGGAAGGGGCACCTCTTGTCTGATTAGCAAGAGAAACAGGACCAATCAGATTCCCCAATAATGGACAGGTATCATAAGCCATGCATGCTCTGTACTGAGTAAATACAGGGACATTTTCATCAGCTACAAATTCTATTCTGGACATGGTCACTGGACTAAGTCAAATTTTATACCGAGCCATAAGGAGTCCTTCAGGAAAGCTTACCATGAGAATTTCACTGTAGAGAACATACTCATGCAGCATGGGCAGCAGGTGCTCAGAGAGCCCTGCCATTCTCCTCTCCGTAGCCCTGCAGCAGCGGTCGATGCAGCCGGCCAGGCCCTTCAGGGAGTCGCCGATGGCTTCCTCCGACGCCGACCACAGCGTGTGGATGGGGCCGTACTCCTTCATTTCATTACAGTAGTCTTAAAGGAACAGATACACCTATTACTCTTCATTAACAGAGCTCTAAGGGATACTAAGTGCAACTCTGTATTTACTGGGAACCAAGCAAGAGACTGACGCTAATTTTAAATTTGCTCAAATGACCAAGATAAGTAAACTCCAGTTCACTGTTTATGAATAAACTAATCAATTAATGTATTGTATTTAAGTAGCTTTGAGAAATTTATCAGCAAAAGTGCCCCACACATTTCACAATGACACAAATATTCAGGCAGACCTGAAGAGCTGCATTCAGACACCAGTGACCTGCATTACCTTACACTGTCTCCATACAAAGCAACAGGAGCCATGGCAGCTGGTCTGACTTGATGACTTCTACTGCCCTGAATGCCTCTGCTTCTTGGTAACAGTAATGTTCCAAATACAGTCTCAGTTATTAAAACGAGAAGCTTTGTTATGTCCCAAAAGCTTCAGAAGAAGCACTGAAGTTCACTCCTGCTCGACAGGTATCTCCTTCAGTAGTTTTTATTAATTTAAATACAGAGATATCTTATTAATTACTTCTCTTATGTTTCTAGACCAAGTGATAATCCATAAACAGAGAAGGCCCACAAATCACTGTGCCATTTGGTAGGGCTAAACATGGGCAAGCTGCAGTTCACAGGAAGAGACTGTGAACACATTGGTCATGCATTGAAAATGCAATTTTGTCACTACTAAATTTATAATGAAAAAAAGTCCTAAGAAAGAAGAAAGCAGTTGTGTGGCATAAAGAGTATAATATTTACTTTGAGGTTATTTGGACAAAAAAAGCCATCTACAGAAGATGTAATCAAGAACCCCATGTTAAGGTAATGCAAGCAGGAATGTTCTCTGTATCACAGCTATCAACAATTCCTATTCGCAACATTGTAGCCCTGCACACAAGTTTTTCCCACAAGTGTTCTTCGGAAAATCTAGAAAGAAGATATAACCTACAACATTTGGGAGCATGTCAAAATTCTTAAGCTTTTCCAAGAAATATTTTGGCACTGATACCTTGAACCTACAGAGCTCAGACAGCTACTTTCACTGAAGGGAACAATGTCAATTGTTCCCTCCAGTGAAAGAGCTCCTACTTTTCATCAACTTGTATTTTTCTTTTATAACACTCTTTCAGTGAGGACACACTGAGATCTTCAGTGAAGACACACTGAGATCTGGTACTGCACAAGAAAGCTCTAGGACTCAGTTATTAACACAATGCAGCTCTTCAAATTATATTATATAGACAAGTAAATACTTTAAGTGCTGCCCAGTGGAAATGCTACTGAACAGGCAGTCTGAGATCAGGATCATCTCAAAATCTCAGGAAAGTCAGTAACTTAGCATTCCAACTAGATGTCTGAACTGCTCTTCCTTAAGGAAAAAATTCAGATTAACCCATCTTTCTTGAGAAACTCTAGTAGGCACAGCTTACCATGACAAAAATTATGGCCAACAGTAGAGCTATTAAAAATTAAAATCTACTTTGTCAATGGAAAAAAGGTGAAGAACAAAACTAAACAAAGTTTAGAGACCTAGAATCAAGACAGTCTCATGTCACTATGAGATGGCACAGAAAACTGTACATTCCCTTGAAAGTTAAAAACCAAAGGTCATGCAGCTTTCCAAAAAGCACATGTTAAAATATTCTTCTAAGTTCCTTATAAGTAGCTGAATGACATGTTAAAACTCTTCCTATTGAAAAATTATTCAAACTTGAAGGTCTGTCAAAAACATGACCAGAAAGAAAAACACAATAAAAACATCTCCCTTTTTCCTGGAAAGAGTATTTTGCCTGCCACAATGAAAACTAATTTACTTTTAAATTTCTTAAATCAGTAAAACTGATACATGTTTTCTACTTACCCCTTTCTTCCTTGTAAATCCTATGAGCTATTTTATCTAGTAAGTTTATTTTCTGACTAAATGTTTCCATGTAATTGTTCATTTCTGTAAACATTTCAGGACGATTCTTAACTGCTCCTCTTACTGAGGATGCTACAGCTCTGACGGTCTGTCCCATCCTGCTCAGCAAACCAGGACCTTGCTTCTTGTGCGAGGAGAGTTCCTAAAGACAGAACAAGCTCTCTTTACTCCAGGTACTTTTGTTAATTCTCTGAATATCATAAGTAAAAGCATGTTTTTCTGGTTTTTTTAACAAAACTACATACATAAACCTCTGTCTTTTTGGTGTATAAATATTATCATTATTAGACCAGTGTCAGAACCATCCCAGTCTTGTGCATGTATTAGCTAAGCCTTTTTGAGCAAACACGAGCATGCCATGTATGACAGTGTCGCAAGAATGGCTGAAGATGGCAGAGACCTTCACCCCTTTGCTCCTCAGGGTGAGTTAGCTAGTTTGCAATTTAGCTTTTAACAGGAAAGTAGAGGTAATGATTGAAGAAACAAGTCTTTGAGAAAAGCAGACAATGCTCCTACTAGGGGAAGTAATCCATCTATTTTTAAAACTCTTTTTATATGCTGCTAGAATAACCTTTGCTGAAATTCAGAAACAGGCTTTTCTGAGTACAAAACTCCAATTTGCAACTGGACACATTTTGCAACAATGCAACAGGAAAATCATGTATTTTTCTTTTATGAGATTAGTAAAAGGTAAAAAAAAAAAAGAAGAAAAAGACATTGCCATGCCAAAACAATAATTAACTAGTACCACCGTTTTTCTCATAATCTTGGAATCTTATATGTGTACCAAAAAATATTCAGAGTTGAAATACTATGAATTTGCCACAAAAATCCAAAATGCAGTAAAAAAAACAACTTTGGAAGGTACAGCACCATTTATGGTCATGATCACCAAAACCACAGAACCACATGATTACCAAAACCAACAGAAAAGATTATCTGTGGTTATGAATATTCCACAAATCCCTGCCTGCTTCTGCCACTTCTGTAACAAGCCATGGGATGACACTGCTGAATACTGAACCAGGGAGGCTCCTGATATACCCTACTCACACAACATGTGGCTTCACGTAACTGTAAATAACAACAAAGTCATTTTACCCAGGCTTGAGCAGTAAGAAAAATTTTGAAGTCCTCATTAAAAGTTAAAGTTGGATGATCAGCAATACGGTTCAAAATTTATGTAAAGCTTTTCTTCGAGGTCTCAATGAATTCATCACTAAATCGTTCCACCATTCCCTTCATTATGAATTTTTCAGGCAACGGCTAAGGAAAGAAAAAGAAGAAATATATTGTATAATTTGCATAATATTTGGAGTATTATAACAGCTCTTCTGCTTACTAGAAAACATAGGTATACCTTGTAAAATCCACTATGCAACAACCCAAAAGCTTTATAAAGTTATCAAATTCAACTAAGGTATACCATCTTTCTTGCAATATACAGTACAGAAGAACACAAGTACAATAAGGACATAAATTACTGCAAATTAACCTAAGAAATACCTTTATGTGATTTTTGTCACATATATATAAAGCTAAGGAAAATAGGTTGGCTTAATATTTGTGAAACTTCAGAAGCTGAAGAAAGACCTCTAACATCTCTGTATAAAACTGGAGCCATCTTATAAACAAAGAAAAATAACTTAAGTTTTAGCAAACAAACAGGAATGATCAGTGTTGGATGTGCTTCTTCAAGTTTGCTCTTCAACCAAAGGAAATCCTGGTATCGTCTTCGAACTTCATATTCACTGGAGTCAAATTCACCACGGGTTGTCTGAAAACCAAAAGAAAAAACAGGCTTAGGTTAGAATACCAGAAAAAAAAGTTTTAGATTTGGAGAAAACTGAATACTCGAGGGAATGCATACATTCTATTTGGTCTCTGTTACTGGTTTGCTGTTATGTTAAAGAGCAATGATCAACTCCTTGAAGAGTTAACACATCCCATTTCAGCAAGAAATCAAAGTTCTATTAGGGAAAAAAAAAAAGAACTAAGCTACACTTTGTACAGTGACATATAATGGTTATCTTACCACAATGTTTCTAAATTATTGCAATAATTACTTTAGTGTGGCATTTTTCTTTCAGCAATCACAGTTATGTTTGTTACTTTGGGTACTTCTCTTGAAGTGATTAGTAATCTACAAGTGAGGAAAGTCCTTTATAGCAGTCTGAACAAAGCCCAAAGAGCTGACACACGTTCTTGTGACATTACTCAATAATCCCCACATTCAAAACATGAAAACTTCAGCATATCACAGCAATAACACTTCCTGCATTGCTTAATGAATTTTGCAGCCTATCACTGATTCCAGTTTTGCAGACCCGTGTTAGAATTTGCCATCAAACATTTAATGCCTACAAAAAAATGCTTATTACAGATTAAAAAATTGCCAGACCCTGAGATATATTTTACCATTTTACCACTACTCTGTCTTCTGGAGGCAAGCCACAAAGAGACATGTTTTCATTAACATGTGCTTTTTAGCATTCTTTATTTCACAGAGATTTATAACGTGATGCAAGTAAATTCTAAAAACCTCAAAACATGCTTTTGGTAATCCAAACATTTTTGAGGGTTGAATAAAAATTTTTCAAGGTGTGTGGGAGGAATGCTATTACTTTATCATCAGCAACCAGCACTCCAAATTAAATTTGATAAGAAAGGATAGAAGAGATAAAAAAAGCAAGACCAATGCAACTTACAGCCCTTTCATACTTGCCTGAAGAAAAAAATGTTCTTTCGTCTACAGAAAGAGGCATAAAGTGAAAATTATTGCTAGCAACATAACAAAGATAGCTCTCTTCCTACTCATTAAATATTTTATGAGGAACTGATATATCTTATTTAAAGATGAATAATTCTCATTTGAAAATATGCTTTTAAATGAATATTTTAAAAAGAACTCAAAGTAAAATAAATTAACAGTGCAATTCTCAAAATGGAGCCAGCAGAATATTTACTGGTAATCTCAGAAGATCTGGCTGGTCTCACAAGGCTGACTTTCTTCCTTATTTTCTGTAAATAAGTTGCATTCAGGACAACTAAAAATACACTTAATTGTTTCCTAATATACTTTTTCATTAGAGAACTGTGGCACTTTCCCCAGAAATCACATGCAACTGTATATGGGAAGCAAACACCCATGGATGCAAATAGAAAAGAATGGAAATTAAAGACTGTAGGAGGTAATGTTTATGCAAAATGTAAGACTGGTAGCCTATAAGTTATCCAAAAGTCATCAATACTTGTGCTAATTCAGTGTCTTCAAAGCGGATCAGTCCTTTGGCTGTTTCCTGTTCCTGCTGAAGATCACAACAGAAAATGTTATTGCCTCACTGCACTCATTTTGCCATTGAAGAATTATTAATTACTTTCTCAACATAAAGAATCTAAGCATGTGTGTATACAGACTCACACTGATTTTTTTCCATTACACAGCGCAGTTTCATGCAGTTTTAGTTGTCTATAACTCCTGGCAAAATTAAAGTTTAAATTAAGCAATATGCCAGAGAATGGTGTGCAAGAAGAGTGAAAATGCCAGCTGCTATCAAAGCAAGCCATTAAATCACAAATAGATACTTACCTTTGTGACTACTCTGTATGTGATAAATGTTTCAATGGCTGTAATGTGGCTTTCAGGATCATCGACTGTAATGAAGAGATCTCTTAATTCTGGCCCATCTTCAAATTTATACTGGTTTATCATTGATGAGGGGGATATTGGCACTGAAGGACTGAATGAGTTTACCTCAGTCAGAGATGTATCCTACAGATAAGACATGAGGACATCCATATCAATAATCTTTGTATACAAACATGTCTCTGATGCTAAAATGGCAAGCTTTAAAATAATCTGATAGAACAGATAAAACTCGGAGCAAATGAAAGAATTATGTAGTACAGCAAATCTATTATCCTTTTCAGTATTTGCTTTGGTGAGGATGTAAGAAATGAGATTTATTCTAAAATGGATGAAAGAACAAAATACTACCATTTGAGAAAATGTTATGCATAGCTAGAAAGAATACTTGCCTATGAATAGTAAAATTGGTTATGAACCAAGCACCCATTAACTGTGTAGGGTACTTACCAGTTTTATTAAAATAGTTAGAAGACAGTTACTGAGGACTTATTATCTCTAATTACCTGAACAGGATGGATAAAAAAAATGATTCAAAAAAACAAGGCAAAATCCAAATCAGAATTTTTACTGGAAGCAGATATTTCAGTTTGCATTTATTTTATAATATTTGAAATGGAAAACAATTAAAAGTACATAAATTAATCTTTTTTTTTCTTAAGGAAAACAGTAAGTAAGGATGCAGTACAAATTTGCTCCTTAATGTCTAAAAAAAAGTCAAACCACTGTTTTGCTGAAGTGAAAAACCTCTTTTTGATACCACTGACCACTTCCACACAACTCAATAAGAATATGTCCCCATAGCAGCTGCTTCTGCTAGTACATTCAATAGTGCTCACTCAACTGCTGAGAAACAAGGTGGAAACTGGGAATGGGACAGAAATCTCATTTTCTTCCTTAGATACAAGAGATCTACTAATCTAGAATCTTGAAGGATACAGTCACCATGAAAATAAATTGAATTCACTAACTTCATAAAAGAGTGTAACAAATTAATGAAATTGAAAGAAATCATTATATTTTAAATATCAAATACTGTATGTGGCTTCTTTAATATATGCAATACAAAAAATCATCTTCAAAACAAACTTTAATCTATTTCCTACAAGTTTTCTAAAAGGGCTGTTAGACTACACCAAGTATGAGTAGCAAAGAATTGCCCTCTCCAATGCCTTGTTAACTATGGAGGAAGGAAAACAGGGATGCAGATAAAGAGAAAACTACTTAAATGCCAGGACTGGAATAGTGCAAGTCCACACTAATTGGAGTCACAGCATCATCCCAAGGCTGATCTCACAGGAATGAAGGGAACCCCACTTTAGTGCGGCTGAACTGTGTCAAGAGTTGATTCTGTCCTTTGAATTCAACTGGATCAAAACTTTCTAAACACCTTCTCTTGTTCTTTTTCTTTGGATTTATCAATCTACTCCCACAAATATGGAAGAGACATTTACACCAGGAATTATGCCCAGAAAGTGCTTAGGTACTAGCTCTCCTCCCCTCACTTACATGCAGTTCTTTGAACAGGGAGACAAAAGCAACACAGAAGACTGAAGACAACACTTTAAATATTACACAGTGGCTTCCTTGTATGCCTGTCAGTCATTTTACTTTTTCTCAGTGTTTCTCCACAACTTCTATACAGCCAGCACTATCCCAAGTTGTGCAGAATAAACAGAGCTGTCCCAGAGCCTGCTAGCACTGGCTGCCCGTGGTGTAGATGAGGAATGAGGACTGCTAGCTCCGAGCAGCCCATGCAATTCAAAGTGTTGAGGCAATGGGAAATTTCTACGGAAAGAAAAATGGATGTGAGCAAGTAAGGGACTTGAATGGCGATATAATTTGAGGAGGAATGACTCTGCAAAGCCTAAAATGGATCAAGGTAAATGTGTTTCATATTTCCTCATTTTACATGGAGCATTAATGTCATAATGTTTCCTTCCTTCTTCTAGGTTGCTACTAAAGATTGCTCTATTCATGCAGGTATGAAAGTATATGTTTATGTGGAAGGGCTTATGAATATGTGATTTGAGAAATACGGGCAACAAAAATCCACAGAATAAGCAAGTCTTTGGTTTTGTTTATTATAGCTCTAGTATTCACGTGCACAGGAATGAATGCACCTGAGTTTTAAAGAAGCATCTGTCTCTTTATCCTCATGATAGCTCAGGTTTACTTCCAGTAATTCTTGAAGTTCATGTGACCTAAGCCTGATGTCATCACAGAAACACATTTAAAAAAACTCATTATAATTTTCTATACAGCTGTAATTTTGTGGCTGGAACTATGTTTTTGTGTGCATACAGAGGAGGGCAGTAGTTTTGTAGCACAGGAAAAAAAGACAGCTCTCAGGTTGTGTAACCTTCTTCCTCCTCATCCATGCAAAGAACATCAAGGCCCTGTCCCAGAAAATGACATCCTCTCCCAGACCTCCCTCATCCCCACCTACCTGCAGTACCCCTTCTCTTTCCAAGCCCCTTCCCTCCTGACAGAGCAGTTGGCAGAGCTGTGTGTGCCAGTCCACAAACAGCTTCATGCCTTTTGATTTACTGGCCAGGAGACCAAAGCCACGGAAAATCAATGAGCTCCTCGCAGCATGAGGGCCTTTTTCTGTGTCTCCTTTCTCTAACACTTGCAGTTACCTATCTCAGTCTCACATTTGACTACAACTGGTCAGTAACACTCCAAAATACATAAGGGAAGAAAACACTCCTGCAGCCAGAGCAGCCTCAAAACAGGCTACACCCAGAGCTGAGACTGCAGCTATTTGGAGAAGACACGAAGCCTGGGGGTTTGTCTAAATAATGCTCCCTCCCACAGCATAGGTCCTTAAACTCAAGGTTACCTCTGTGCTCCATCCATCCATCCATCCATCCATCCATCCATCCATCCATCCATCCATCCATCCATCCATCCATCCATCCATCCAAGCATCCATTCCAGCAAGGATCCAGAGCTTGAGATAAAGGACATGGGGCATTCTTCGAAGAGCAAAGAGATTCAGGAGGACTGATTTATAAGTGCATTTTTTTGGCCAAGGAACTATTCTGTCTCAAATCCTTGATGAACTTGAAAAATCTTGAAGAAAAATTTGTTTCTATGCAATTTTGAAGTGGTATATACATGTTTTTCAGAAATATCATTAAGTTTTCTGTAATTATGAAATGCAGACAACCACTGTGAGACAGAGTTTGAAAGCAGAGGTGCTAAAGATTTTAAGTATTAACCAAACTGCTGACAGCTTTGTCAATGCTACATATCGGTTATCAAGGAATGCAAAAGATAACTGAATGGGTATTTGTGATACAGGCAGTACTCTATACTTTGAAGCTAAGGGAAGGAAGCAGGTTAAAAACATTCTATCTGTCTGACTCATAACTCAGCTCCCAGAATTTGTCTCTGCTGAAAAGAATTACAAACTTTTTCAGTGGCAGTGGAAACTAGGATAAAGTGAAATGCATATCACATCATGAAATGCTTTATCAGAGCTGCTGAAGATGCTGGTCTGTAATATTTGAGATATGTCAGAGGATACCAGGTCAATGGTTTATAACACTATCAGGTTAAATGTCTATGGATTTTCATAAAATAAGAGCCCAGTGTTTACATTGTGAGTAATAACTCAGGGTATTGAGGTTGACAATTTTTAAGAATCTAATTTTTCACCATTTTGTTGGCTGGCACATTGCACTGCCTAGACTGAGAAAGATGAAGCTGACAAGAGTTGCAGGCAGTGAGCTCTGCACGGCTGCTGCCGTCCCGCTTGGCCTGCAAAGGCTACACCACTGCCTTCCAGACACTGCATGAGGAACCCCATCAAGGTGCAATTTAAAACAAGGCAGTCCTGGAACACTATGTTATGGAAAAATTGTTTTTACAAAACTTAGTTGTAAGCTACATTTAGCCTGTCAGATTCCTCTGAATATATGGAAAATGAATAAATAGGGTCTAAAGCCCAACCAGCGTCACAGATCTTCATCAGCTCAAAAGATCAGATCTCAAATTGCACTTGAAAACAAACCATGAATTTCTGGTTGATATATACAACCACTACATGCAGGTATCATCCAAGCTTTGGAAGGAAAGCTGTATTTTTTATGTAATACGACAAATTTTCTTGTTTGCGGGAATAACTTATCATGAAGCATGCATTAACAGTAGTTAACATTTCATATATGTAAAAAATATTTGGCATGAATCCAGACAGAAATTTAAAGATTTCAATATTTGCTATAAAGTAGCAGTAACTTGTATCAACTCCACTTGTTTTTATTTCTTATTCCCAAGGAGAATTGCTCTTGATAAGGAAGCAGCATAAGCATCAATACACTGTGTTGATGAGCAGATACCTTCATGCAGAACCACCTAACTTCACTCATAGAAGGAAATGGATGCAAAGTGAGCATCAACAACTAAAATGTTATTTTAGCACTGCTTCTGCATGCAAGTTCAGTGAAATAATTTATTTTTTAAGTCAAATCAGGACTGGTGCTTTCCAAGAAAATATAATTCGGCCCGACCCTAGTTATGCTTCAGAAAAATACAGGTAACTTGGTGAAATTTAACCTAATCTCTTGCACGTTACAGACTATTAAATCACCTAAGAGTCCCTTCTGGCCTTAAAAGCCATGAGTTTCAAGAATTCTATTACAGTTTAAATATGTAGCAATACAGACATAAATTCTATTATAGAGTTTAAATACATAGCTCCTAAGAAGGAAGTCCTTATTCCAAGAGTAGGATTCATTCATACGCAACAGTGTTTCTCACCTACAGAAATATAAAAAACACACATTTACTCCCTGTGACAATCTGTCCTACTGAATAGAAATACATTGTCACTTCTTCAAATCGGAAATGTAACTGCTATTTCTCTCCCATGGCATACATCACAGCAGTTCACAAGTCTCAGATGGTGAAAGACACACTAGCCTCATACACATTTTTCCACCCTAGCTCTCTGTATGCACTTATATTTTAGATGCTGCCTTGATAAGGCAAATAGATCCATGGCATGCCCTCTTCTTTAACTACCGAGGAGACAAGAGGTAAGTCTTGTCTTCACCTGTACTAAATCAGTACCAAATGAGAAACGATACACACAGAAGCCATACCCCCTTCGCTGGTTTAATTAAAACCAGCAGTATCAGCCAGATGGGCACGCATGTACCTGGCTGTGTGCTCTCTAAACGTGGACAATGATACATTGTCAGTTACGTTCATTTTATTCTCCTCATCAAAATTCAGGTATTATCTTCTCAAATCTCCCATGTGAAGGTGTGAGACTTCATGTTTTACAAGAAAACTCAAACTGAAACTTGGAAACTTATTTACACTCAAACACAACTGCAATTACTAAACACGATGTTTATTTAATTTGCAGATACATATATGGCACCTGACGAACATAAGTGATGATAAGGGTACAGCGAGTCCAGGTTAGATGGCACATTTAAGGTAAGCGCAGTCACGACTCGTACTGCTGGTCCGAAGCAGGGACTCCGCGTTTCGTGCCCGAGAAGTCACCCGGGACTGCGGGCGCCGCCGAGCGCTGCCCGGGTCAGCCCCGCGCCCCCGGGCAGCCCGGCCCGTCACGGAGTCCCGGCGGCACCGGGGAGCGCCGTGCGTGTGAAGGGCGGGCAGAGGCCGCGATCGCCGCCCGGGGTGGAGCCGTCCCGTCCCATCCCGTCCCGTCCCATCGCGCCACCCCGGCTCGCCCGGCGCCCGCTGGGGCAAAGGACCGGCGAGCCCGCCCGGCCGCCCCCGGCGCGGAGGGTGCTGCCGTACCTTGCTGAATACCTCCAGGTCGTCTTCCTCATCATCCAGGGCCAGCACCTCGGCGGCGGCGAGCAGCGGCCCCCGGGCCGTGCCGAGGGCACCCGCAGCGAGATGCGAGTCGGCTCCGGGCCCTTCCCCGCCGGCGGGGAGCGCCGGCCCCGGTACCGGGCCCTCCGTCTCCATCCTGCCCTGCGAGCGCGGGCGGCGGCCCCGCCACAGCCGCTCCCTGCGGGACCGCAATTGGCGGCTCCCCCGCCCGCCCCTGGCCGCGGCCGGCCCGGGGGGCGCGCCCAGTGCGCAAGAGTGGAAGCGGCGGCAGGAGGGCCGCGCTGCCGGGCAGAGCTGGGAGGGAACGGGGTCGGGAGCTGTCGAGCCTGCCGGCAGGCCCGGACAGCGGGGACTGCGGCTGCGGCCTCTGCGGAGGCGGGACGGGGCGGCTCAACGCCCACAGGCGTGTTCGTGGCGGCGCGGGGGACGCCGCCCTGGCTGCCCCCGGGGCTGCCAGGGGACTGGGCGAGCCGCCCACGGGGTGCCGCTGGCCGCAGCCGCTGGAGAGTGTGTGTGTCCAGTGTCTCAGTCGGGAGAGCTCCGTGCGCTCCCAGGCAGCCAGCCGCTCTGTCCTCGGCAGCCCCCGAGCCCGGCAGGGGCGTACCCAGGCTTGCTTTCCTGCGCTCTCCGGGTTGGACTTTCTTCCCTCCTGGCTGGCACTGAGGTGCCGCCGCCGGGGCAGCAGGCAAAATCTACGCCTTGCTGCTTTGTCTCTTGCCTCTCGTACAGTTTCTCTTGAGTAGCCGCTCTGTCGCTCGTAGCTGGACCCCTTCGCCGTGAGGTCAGGCGTGTGTCCTGATGCTGAGGCCAGGGGCTCTTTGGTGTCAGAAATATGCTTGTGAGAACAAAGTGACGGCACGTTACATCAGAAAAGCAGCGGGGAGAGAGAGACCAAACATTTAAAAGCGCAAAGCTGTCCTTTTTTAAAAAAGTAAAACCATCGGAATTGTGGGATTTCGAAGTTGGCAGTATTGAACTGGGAGTAATGGCCGGCGCCGTTCGTTGCCGGAGCCAGGGCCGAGCAGGGAGGCGGCGGGCGGGAAAGGCAGCCCTGACCTGCCCTGGGCTTCCGCGCCTCCCTGGCACCGACCCTGCTGCGGGGCCGGGCCCGCGTTTGCTCCGTGCGGAACAGGGAACGTCTCCCCAGCCGCCGCCTGAAACAGCTGAAGTCAACTTTGTTGTTAATGTAAATTTCAGGAGTCGTGGGCGGGTTCTTAAACAGGCAGATACAACATTGTCTTTGTGTATCTTGATTCCCTTGCTGTCAAATTAGAAAAGGCAAACCCCGTAATCAAATGAAAGTATTTTGAAAAGTATTCCTTCGTGAAGCGCTGCAGGCACCTGATGAGGAAATACATTTGATATTTCACGGTTTTCGGCGAAGTCTTGAACCACAACTTGAAATAAAAGGATTAAAATAAAAACCACCAAATGTTCACTGAACTGTGCAAAGAGACAAAGACTACGTCTGCCTGATTAGAGAGTGTTTACTGAGACATTTTAATTTTTGTTTAAAAATACCCCAAGAGTCACGAGGAGCCGGGGGCAGCGGGCCGCTCCACGCCTCAGGTGCCAGCCGCGTTCGCTGCCGGGGTCTGTCCCGGAGCCGCCGGCAGAGGGAGGTGGGATGCGCCTGTCCTGGAGCCTCGCACACCCGCCGACGCCTGAGGAGCTTTCAGTAAGTGCAGATAAACAGTTCCTGTAGCATTAAAATAACAGCTGCCCCTGGTAGGGGATGCCCAGGCTTCTTTCCTTTCTGACCCTGTGTAGACTGTCCCTGCCCTGCTGCTTTTCGCTGTGCCTCAGCTCTGCGCCCCTGAGGGGCCCGGGGCTCTTCGGAGCGCTGCGTTCCTCGCAGCCTGCCAGGGGCCCTGGGCTGAGCGCTGCTCGCCTCCCGGTGCTGCAGGGGCCCTGCTGGGGCTCCTTGTGGTGCAGGTGCTTCTCGTCTGGTGTCAAAGCTCTGGCTCTTCCTACCTCTGTGTCTTTTACGGCTCCTTTCCAGTGTGGTCGCTGCTCCTGTCCCCTCTGATTACCTTCAGGTACCAAAGACTGATGGAAAGTGACTGTTACAATGTAAATTTTCTACTCTGTCTTTTGTCCATCAGCGAGAAGTGTAGCTAGTTTGTTTTCTGACTTTATCTATAGCTGATGGCTCATAGTTTCCAGTGGCTTTGCCCTTATTTCCACATGTTCTGCTAGAGGCCTGCGGGTTTTCTGAATAGAGTTAAGTACCTACAACCTGTATAATGCCCAAGTTTTTAATATGTCTATTTAAATTCAGATGATATGCTTATGATGCAATAATAAATGAAAACTCATGAAGAACCACAGTTTCAGACAATACACATCAGAGATGATAAATAAAGGACAGCCAGTCAAAGAAAGTATAAAACTGATATACTGTAGGCTTGAATAGTAAGGCTGTTGTCTGAATCATACTAATTTTCTGAAGTTTTACCGTGCTCTTGGAGTTTTTTATTTCTGAGAGAAATATTACAAGATGCTTTAATTGGATTTTTTCTTATTATAGCTTTTTATTCACTCATTAATCAAGCTTAAGAAGACATATTTTTAGATTCCTTGCTGGCAGTGCTTATTTTTCTGTGCTTTATATTTGAAATATCAATCTGTAAGGAAAAGGTATTCATTGTCCTTCACTCTAGAAAAATATGCATTGCATGTAACAGTCATTTGGAGGTTTAATCATCAAAAGGACCCCTGCTAAAACAAAATAGGAGATTGTTCTGTGATTACTTTCAGCTGCCCTCCCCACCCTCTATGCCAGTTGTCCCTAATTTCTGTTAAAAGGGCTGAGAGCTACACTTAGCAAAGGGGATTTGCAGATTGCTCTTTTATTTCAGAATTGCATTGCTGTAGATCTTGGTTTTTCTTCATTTCCATGTGGAGCCAACAGTCTCCATGTTTCCTGGGCACCAAGGATTTACACATTTTACTGCAGGTAATCTTTACTAACCTGTGGAATGAGATCTTAGCAATAATTAAGTCAATATATTAGATGTTATACCATGAATAATGTTGCCTCACTTATTTAAAGAAATAGGTATTGCACTGAAACAATACTTGACAATATTTTGCTGAAGAAATTGTAATGTTTTGCAAAATACGTTTTTTTTTTCTAAATTCCTATGCAATTTTCATGAAATACTCTAGCTTCCCAGGCCCTCCTACTCAGAAACACTAGGTGGAATATTTTCATATGTTGGGGTTGAGCTGCAGTCGCCTCCAAATTTTATTTATTCACTTAAGCCCAAAAAGCTATTTTGTATTACAAAAATGTCAATATTATTCCTACTTGCATTTTCGCTTTTTCTTTGGTAAGAGTGTTGATCTTAGCTAGTAATCCCTTCCAGAGTTGCTTTTCCTTGAACAAATTAAATTTACAAACACCGAAGCAGAACCAAGCTATTCCTTTGCTCTTATGTGCAGGCTGCATGTGATCCCTTTAGGCCACAATACCGCGTTGAATACTTAATGTTGACTTGTCAAGTTTCACCAACTGCACAGTGATATGGACAGGATTAAATCTTGTTTTATTTCACCATCTCCCTAGCCAGGCAGCAGCAGGGCATGGAGGGCTCCTGGTGTTTTACTCTGTTCCACCACTGCAGTGCAAATAAGCGTGTTAGTGAATCTGCTGACATTCAGCACCTTGACGCAAATGAGAACGTTTTTCTAGCTCTGAAATGGATTGTCAAGTAGCATTCTTGTCAGGGTTGTGTAGTGCATAAGCAGAAGTCATTATGTTTACACCCAGAAGATATTTTGATGGTGAATTAAGGGCTGACCTTCATATCATACCATTTATTAGAGCAAGCTTTTTAGTAAGCTCCATTTAATGGCTTAGAGTAAGGTTAACTATTTATGTTCCATGCCTGGACTCACAAGGAACTTGGAACATTAAAACTCTCTACATTGTGAGCTGCTTAGGTTTTCAGCTGCCTTTTGATTTGTGGTTGAAAGGTAATTGTTAAGTTATTATGTTGTTTTGTTGTTGTTAATTTAAATTTGGAAGATTCTTTAATTGGAATATTGTAAAATGATTCGTCTGTCAGATGGTGGATATCCTGCAAGCTTATTTGTTTCAGAGACTATCAGACTGTTTTTCCTTTCTGACTGCCCAAAGGAAATTACAATGTAGTGTACTCATAATCGCGTTATCTCTTTTATAGCTGCAGATGATTTTTATGGCATTGCAGCTGTACAAACCCCTGATCAATATCTGGAGATGTGCTATCCTTTTGAGTTATGTTACTGTCAAATTTTAGACATGAAAATATTCCAGGTGAAGCACTATTTGGTCTCATATATTTTACAATATCTAAAACCAGTGGTCAAGCTTCATTAGATATGAAAGCATAATTTTTTTTTGGGAGGGGGTGAGGGGGTGTTGTACTTTGCGTTGTTGTGAAATAGAGTCTATCTGAGTCTATGGTTTCCTGTTTTCAAATAAATGCTGCTGTCCTAGTTTTTTGAGGCACTGTATTTTTAGCAATCTTTACTGTATGGCATGAAATACTAGAGTATCTCCTAGTCAGAAAGTCTGCAAAAATATTCATACATTAAATACATATCAAGGCTTATTGAAGTAATTTGATACAGGAGTTGGAATTCTCTCTGGTTTTAATTTTTCTCATGCCTAGTTTGGAACTCTAGGTAAAGAGAAACAGATTAATACCGGACCTCAATTTTTCCATTTATCAATGACCAGGTGTAATCCTGCTTGTTAAATAAATCCAAAAAAATTGACAATGGTTGATATGAATGTTATTTGTTTACAAGTGTCTGTTTATAATCCATTTCAGTTGAAGAATTGTGTGTTTCAGCTGATACAGTGCAGTGGCTCTGAAAACACTGTGCAAACTGGTTATCATTTTTTGACCTTTAGGCACAGGTTTTGCCACCATTTCAAGGTTAATTAGCCCTTATAGAATTGCTTTGTAGGGATTTAGCAATCTTTAATGTTTGCACATGCTTTCAATGACCCTCAAAACTTTTTAGTAGGTGAGTCTAAGTGTGTTTGTAGTAGGTGAGAATGCTTAAACCAATACAGAAGACACATCATGGTTGAATTAACATTCCATATTCATGATGTTTTAATAGATTTATTTTTTAGATAGCAAATTTGTGTGCCTTTTGCCTTAGTTTATTACTACCAGGATGACTACTAAGAAAGTTTTATATAGGAGATTTTTTTTTTTTTTTGGTCCTCAAATTCACATCTGAACCATTGACATAGAATTTCAAACAGCATGCAACCTAATTAACAATTTTGTACTAATTGATAGAAAGTGACATGTATATTGGTATTTATAAAACGTGTACAAAATTCATATTGCAGTACACTGCTGGACAATCTCTCCCTTTTATCTGAGCTCTTCCAAAAAACTCTATAGTATAATACTAATTGTGAAGGACAGTGACTCAAGGTCATTCTTGCTAAAAGCTTCCACTTTTTGTTCTACAAAGATCAGAAAATTTTTAAAAAGCCCCATCATCATAATGCAGAAATAAAAGTATGATCATGTTACTAGATTATGACCCAGAGGAAAGAATGTGAACAGCATGGCTACAGAGAGGAATTTTAAGTGATGTATGTGAAACTGCCAAAATGAGAATTGCAGCTGAAGGAAGTGAGCCAGCAGTCTAACTACAATCAATATCCAGGTTAAGTAAACAATTACACTCTGCCAGAGCTGGAAGAAAATCCACGCAGCCTGACAGGGTACCTGAAGTGTCTTCAGGTATAAATTCTGAATTTACTTCTTGGATAGCGTTCTTGTCATGTGCACAGACTGTAACTGTTTGTTGGTTTTTTATTTTTTGTAATTTATAAGGAAAAACTGTTCTCACTGTATGAAGAGCTGTTTTTAGGTCCTGGCCAACAAATGATGCATTTTAGTTGATAGTGGAGGTTGTTTTAAAAGTCTGGAAACTGGTGCGACTCTGAAGTGACCAAAGAACAATATATCTTATCAGACAATCTGATTGGTCAGGGAAGCAGGCTTATGAATAATTTAAAAATACAAAGGAGTAATATTGGGGTCCTTTGTGAGCACTGGACTTACCCGACATAGAAGATGTCAAGTTTAAAATGGGAGCAGCTGTGTTCACACTATTAGAGGATAGTTTTCTTATCAAAGATTAATGTGTGGGAAAGCCCTTGTGGGAAAACGTGGCGGCTGGTCTAAGATTCTTCTTCCCTTTGACCTCCTCTTCCTCTCCTAACTTTATTTGCTATGAAATTGCTAAATAGCTCAAAATAGTTTCAACACCATTAAAAGAGATGCCTAAATCTGAAAAAAAAGCTGAGATAGATTTATAGAAGAATTAATGTTTTTTACACTGTGCCTTAGGTAAATCTCTTACCCTTTAGGTAAAGCTTCGCAGGAAATCTCAAAATTTTCCTGACAGGATACATACATATAAAACTGGCAGTATAGTAGACAACTGTTCTACTAATGTGCCCTAATTTTATATTTAACCCCCTCAAATATCTTCATGATTTAAAAAGATCTGTTTCTTCTGGTGGACAGTAAAGTGACAGAGTATTTCCCATTGCTCAGAACACATAAAAAGCAACAAAGCAGCTACTGTCTGCTCCTTTACCACTGCATGACAGGCTTGGGATTAGCTAAGGTTTGTGTGTATCTGGTGGGAATGCTATATAGCAAATGTGTGCATGAGCTCAAGAGCACAGGGGAGCAGACTTCAGTAATTTTGTAGATTGGAGTTTTTAAATTTCCTCTTAGCATATCTTAGTGTGTTTGCATTGTGTACAATTTTGGAGGCTCTGTGTCTTGAAAACTGAGAAGTATTTGTCTTCAGATACTAAGAACTATTGCCAAATTCTAGAAAAGAATAGCAGGGAAAACAAATTTCAAGACTTTATACCATGATGTAGTCCAAGAATAGAGTGACTTTGGACAGTGTGGTCAGACTGCAGCTGCAAGAGCTCTAGATCAGATGGGAAGGAAGTATTCCAGCAGATGTGATTTACAGTGGCAACACAAGCAGTCATTTGCTTCCTACAGTTTTCTCTTTTGTGAGAAAATGAAAGAGACCAGAATGGTCTGAGTCTTAGAGGGAAAACAATGGGATTAATTAGGTCATTATTACATCCAGCAGAATTTTCACTTAGGGATAATGTGTTAGCAAGGCACTGATGGTGTTGACCCTGTGGATTAGCAAGAGAACTTCTGTTTAAAATGAGGTTGGTGGATAGACTGTGGCATTGAAATATTGTGTTCTGGTGAGTTGCAGTGAGCTCTGTAGCTAGCATTGGTACTTGTTTACCACTGAGAGAAAGAAAAGCTGTTAGGCAAGATGAAACTGCAGGGGAGAGTAGGTGTACCTCCCCAGCTCCTAGGAATTAATCCCTATCATATTACATGAAAGCTTAAATACATTAAATTTCTCTTCCTTATTCATCTTTCTGATAAGCAATTGCTAGAAGGATGCTGTAGACTTCAAAAAGGAAGACTATAGGAAGGAATATATGAGAACTTAAGAGGCATTTTCCGCAATATTTACACTTTACCTGCTCCATACTCTGAAAAAGTTCAGAAACCAGAGAGGTCAGTTCCTTCTGCCATAAGTATGTAATTGTGCTTTTTTTTAATCCATTAAGCCAGGTTGCGTGCTATTTATGGCTTTGTTGAGCTTCTGAAGCATTAACAGAATAATATTTTCTTTTCTGTATGCCCTATCACTTAAGACAGCAAATGGCCATCTGCTAGATTGCATTTCTCAGCCTGTGGCCACATATACTATAATAGTTATTTTGGTGGTCTGTAAAAATTTCTCTTCAAACTGACTTAATGATTTATGCTACCAAATTGTTCACATTTCTAAACTGTATATGAAACTATTGAAACAGACTAGAATTTTAGATTTTTCTGTTCTCATGTGATACACATGAGGAAAAAAAGCAATGAACAGAGCACAACTTTTTGAAAGGGTAAATTTTCCATGTGCAACATCTCTGAAAGCATCTTTGGTTTTGCTCAAGAGACATTCCAGTTTAACCATTCTAGCACCTTTGAGACTATATCTTAGATGGGCAAACTCTTTTGAGGCCAGACTCAATAGCTGAGTGTAGGGGGAAGGGTCTCAGTGATAAACTCATCTGGTTTTGAACCAGCTGGGAATTACTCCAGCTCTTTAGAAGGCTGGAATACTTTAGGAGTGCCTTCATGTGAATTTGTATCTCTGTGTTTCAGAAAGCCCTTCAAGCCATCAGGAGGAATGATACAAGGCTTGGAAGACTTATATTTGTCTCCCACTCCACCAAAAATATCTCATATAATTTTCTATAAGCTGTATCTATTCTGTTTGAAGCCCTATGCTGATAAGGCAATACAGAAGTGTTTTGTATATAGTGCTGCAGCCATTCTTGCCTCCAGCTATTCCCTCTGTTAAAAAGTCATTGAGTAGATTGGAGCAAATCTCCTTTGCTATCTCTGTGCCTTTTGAGGGCTTTAGGAGCATCCCCCAAGAAGATTCCTAATTCCTGTGCTTTAGCAGAACCAATTCAGATTATTCACATGACAACAGATTAGCTGAAGTTTTCAATGAAAAGATGCTACTGGTTTTAGAATGCTGTAACTTTAATTTTACATGCACACTGGAACACAGAAACATGCCTGATAGGTGTAAGGAAAGGAGATGAAAGGAAACAATAAAAGCTAACATGGAAGTTATGAACTTAAACCCAGATGAAAAAAGGTTTCAACAATCCCATGTTTATGAAATTTATTTAAAAGTATAATCTAATTAATTAATCATTTTTTTGCTCTTTATTTTTAGTACAAAAAAGACAGGTAATGTAGTAACATGCAGATCAGCATGTTACTGGAGGAATGAGTCTCCAGTAAAAGTATGGCCTGAAATGCAAATGATTTTTAAACAAAATTATGTCTATTTAAAAAAATGAATCAGTCTGTTTTTAGGTAACCACAGTGCAGAGCAGAATGGATACAAATTCTCTGGTAGATAATGGTATGTACTGCTGCATACTGAAGAAGCTGGAAATAGGAAATAGCTTTGGTAATCTGCCTCTGGGGGCTGAGGTTGGCATGATGGACATAATGGGTCTAAAGCCAAGAAACAGGGTAAGACAGATTTTTGGACTGCCCAACTTACCTTCTGTTAAAAGAAAAAGTCAGTTCAAGTGTTTTCCAATGATGATGGAGCTGACAGTGAGCAGAAACAGTTCAAAAAGTGAGGGGTTGAGGCACTGAGATAGGCTTTAGTGGGTGTGGTGTGTTAGGTCAAAGGTTGGACTCGGTTATCTTGGAGGTTTTTTCCAACCTTAATGATTCTGTGTTAGATGGATTGCAGGCATGTAGTGGAACAACAGGTGAGAAATCTGGTGTGGTAATCACAAAAGGTAGAATTGCACGAATTCTTGTCAATAGCTCTAGTGTAGCTATGTCTTTTGAATCAAAAACCTCAAAATCAGAGAATGATAGCAAAAGTCTATTAGTTTTGTGAGTCTGTAGGATATTATAGGGTTGAATTTGCATACTAAAAGGGATCTTTTTAAAGCATTTTATGTTTTAACATTCTGTGCGTGGTTAAAGCTTTTAAGTACTACTAGGAGTTGTGACCAGATGGGTGGGCAGCCCTGCATATGGAAGTATTTAACATCTTCAGACTAGCTTGGAGAACAAATTCTGATAGTACTGGTTATTTCTGCTGATAATAGCTGACAGTTTTTTTCACTTCATCAATAAGGTTTCATTTGAGTAATGAAGATATTCTACATGAGCTAATGGAGGAATGTATGATGTGTGATTTGGATAAAATTAAATGACAAGAGGAAAAGAAATCTGTATGTAACTGAGGGTTTCAAAGCTCAGTACTCTACAGATGTGAATCAATCTACCAAAGACCTGAAACTTAAATATGGAAAATATCTGGAACTTTCTTATTTGAAAGCTTTAACACTCTCTGGCATTAATAGCTGGGAAAAAACAAAGCATTGTAGAAATAATGTAACTGGATCAATAGCCATATAATCAAAAGTAAATTAGCAGAATGTAAAAAGATTGGAGAAAGGACTGACAGGCATAGAAATGTATGCAAAAGAGTTAGAGAAGGATAGGAGTAAGGTGAATTAAAGTCAAGCAGAGCTAGACCTTGCACTGGATATTAAACATGATAAAATTAATCAGCCTTAAGCAAGCAGTTTTAGAAACAAACTCCTAAGAACAACATGTAGTCACTGTTCAGGGATTAAATGTATTGCCCTAAAAAAAATGAAATATTTTATTCTGTCTTCATTAGAGGCATTGGTGCTGATTGTGGTGAGAAATGGAGGTTACATAGTAGGAATTAGTCCACACTCTTGAAAACCATTGCAACTGAGATCCAAGCAGTTTGGTGGAGTGAAGGGTGGCGACCAACAGTTCCTTGGCCAGAAAGATACTGGCTCGTGAAGTCTCATATCTGACCATATGACAGCAAATACACAGTGATTAGGGAGCAGGAATTATGACCAATTGGTTATGGGTGCATTAGTCCTACCTTGAGGCTTGAGAACAACTTTTAAAGGAAATCCTTCCTGTATGTGCAAATAAATGCTTGACTGATTGCAGCTTTGGTTCTGGGCATGGGCTGTTGCAGGATGGCAGCGCTGCAGGCAGGGCACACACACACACCTCCTCAGACACCATGTGTTCTCAGGGGCCACGTTACCCCAGCTTTGGGCTGGGACACTTCTGAACAGTTTGGATCTTTAAGTAGCATTAGAACTTTTTTAAGTGTCTGAACATGGCTCCGTCTAGAAGTTATTCTTAATTCCTTGCCTGTAACTTAATTTTTGTGTGTACTGGGCAGATCAAGATTTGCATAAATATGAATTTCAGTTATAGGCTAAAATTGTCTCATACAATGCACCAAAACTTAATATAGGTGCAGAATAGAGATCCTGGAGTTTTTGTGAGATTCCCCTCCCACTGATTTATGGGTGCAGCAAACTCTGTGAAATGATCTTAACTTTCTTCTTGAGGATGAGAGAGATTGTGAAGAACACAATTGAGTCTACCAATATTTTCCCATAAGATTCAAGTCCAGTGGATGAATTACAAATTTTGTCCTGTAAGGTAAGGGCTTTAGACCTCTTACTAGCACTAGGCATAAATTGTGAATTGCAATCTGTTCAGAAAAATAAAATTTCTTTCTAAATTGTATTTAAGAGGTGAAAAGACCCACAGATCTATTGGTAAAAGATCTGTGGGTCTTTTCACCTCTTAAATACAATTTAGAAAGAAATTTAATTGGCCATCCTGACAAAGGAATTTTCTTCTTGACCATCAGAACCAACAGCATGGTTGACAAAAAGCATCCTAAATACCACATTTGCTCCACCATATCTACAGAGACTGTAAGAATAATAGGCTTAACCCAAATGTCAGTGATAAAGTCACATTTTGTGACCTGTGGTCTTCCCCACAGTTTAGGGCTGCCTGTCGAACTGAAGTTTGAGAAGTTCTTTCCAGAACTGAGATGAGCTGGTGGTGGGCATTTTTACATTAGGTAATTTTAGTATTAAAATTATTACTTAGAGTACTTATTCTCTATGAAAAGTGCTGGAAGAGGACTGTGTGATGAATAATAAGCTTAGGCAATGCTGATAAATTAAAAATAAAACCTGGCTTTAGAATTTGCTCAGAGGAGCTTGTTAATCTTTAAATTTTCCCAAAGTTAAATATGAAATTATTGGTAATGTCTGGCATTCTTTATAGGATTGTAATTCAGATACACTCACCAAAAGAGCTCACATCATTAGCAGGGTGATTGTGTCACCTTCTGTTGAAATATTCCACACCATTGGTGTTTCTTGGCAGACTGACATGTTTTCACTTGACATTGCTGTAACCTCTGGGAAAGGAAGCCCTACCTATCTGTGAATAATTCATTAGTGAGCCATCATACTGAAGTATTCCCTCCTTTTGAGGGAGCAGGGGAGGGATACCAAAGCTACTTACTTTTGGTTTGGTGTTTTTTGTTTGTTTGTTTGTTTGTTTTGTTTTGTTATTTTTTTTCCTTTTTTTAATGCTACATTTCAGTCTTAATCCTTCTGAAGTATTCTTCCATAGGCACCTTCTCTCCTAACATAGAGCTAACTCTCAGTTCTGATCCTTTGGTTAGTGAATTAATCCATATAATTTTTCCAAAGGGTTCTGGCTCAGAGCAGTGGAAGGCTGCTGATGCAGTATAACCTTTCTGATAGTGCTGGGTTGTCTGGAACTGGACAATAATGCCAGTAAAACAAACTGTCAGAAATTCAGCTAACAAGCATGGCTGGCTGTTTAGTAAAATGTGCTAAAATATGTTTGAAATGACTGTGTAGGCTTACATTGCCAGCAGTGAGCATGCAGGACACACAGTGCACTCCTGGCAGAGCCAGGGGAAGGAGCCCTTTTGTGTTTGACCACAGAATGGAGGGCTCAGTGTCCACAGGCGTGTTTAAAGCACTGGGGAAAATGTTTACATGGAGTTGGTTTATCTGTCTTTTGAAGTGTAAAAGTCTGTATCTTCACTTCACCTGGATAAATGGTCCTATTGCTAGCAATGATTTTAAGAAACAAGTTGAAACAGAAGACCCAGTAGAGCTTTTTAAAAAATTTATGTTAGGTAAGCCTTTTTTTAGGTAGCCTGTTTGAAGGTTCTACCAATGACTTTTTTTCCTAAAATTGTATCAGTAGCAAGTGTTCACTTTGTTCTTTACTTTTTCACTTGTAGTATGTATTTTTTCATGTCTGCTGGAAAAGCTTGACTCTCAGTTTAAAGCATGTTCTTGATAACAGACAGGCAAGGGCTGGATGAGCTGTTCTTCTATTCTTATGTGCAATATCTTGGGTATTTGAAGGGCTCTTTAGTGATCCCTTCCTCTAAGAAGCTCAAATAATTCCTGGTCTTTTATTAATCTGTCAGAGCAGGGGTTGCTTCTGAATTTATCTTAGTATTTCTGTCTGAAACAGCTGTGCAGCCTATGCTTCAAATTGCCAGCATTAAATCAACATAGTTTTCCTCCTCATTCTTCATCAATTTGTCATATAGATAAGCCCACTACCTGCACTAGCAATCTTCCATTATCCACTGTTCTTGCTGGTTTCTTCCATATACTCCCATCAACACCCACAGAGGCTTTTTACCCTCAGATATATTCTGTCTTTCTCTCTTTAGGTTTTTTAACTCCACTGCATAAGACAGTGTCTACAGATAGCTAATGACTCTAAAATTGAGCATGACATATGACTTATTTTGCCAGTGATATAGCTAGGTGATTTGGACTTTAATATCTTGAGATTGTATAAAGGAAATTAAAAAATTATAAAGCAGATAAAAAGAAAAAAATATCACAAGAAAAAGGCATCTTGATGGTTTTTGTTATTTATGTAAACTCAAACATCCAAATTTCTTTTCTAGTTACTAGAACTGTATGCACTGAAAATGTACACATTTGAGGAATATAAAAAGAATATACTGTATCCTCCATTCTGCACTGTGCAGAAAGTGTTCTTCATGATCAGATTTCTACCCCATGAAATTTAATCATCATTCAGATTCTTCTGGGTTTTTTCATATATTTGCCTGTCTTTAAATGTGCTTTTGTGACATCTGTATATGTAACCTCCATAACTAAGATGTGCTTATTTGCATTGTAAAAGAGTAAAGTGTTTCCAGTGCCAGTGTTATAATGAATACTATATTTAAAAGATCATGCCTCATTTTTCTGTGTGCTGTGTCGGCAGCAGTGTTGTAGTCTGTCCTGATATTTCACTGTATAAATTAGACAGCTAAGGAAGGGAGAAGGAGAGCAGCAGATACAGATTGAGTGACCTGTTCCATATCACAACACACGAGTTTGACAGCAGGAGAAGCAGATTCCTAGCCCAGCCTATTAAATAAGGAGTCATCAGAAATGTAGTCCTGATTATTAGGAAGAGGTGAGGAGTTTGGAATTGTCTTGAATTTTATTTTTGTCCTTTTTGTGCCTCTCTACCAAAATAGTTATAACTATATACAGTGGCTGTTGTAAACCTCTTTGCAATGTTTTCAGAAACTACTGCTTCCAATTGTCATTCTGTAATGTTTTTCTAAAATGGGAAAAAAAAATTAACTTTTTTCATAGAAAGAAAGAAAGGCATTTCAAAGGTTTCTGTTTTTCCTCCATTAGAGCTCAAGAACAAGTTGAAAAGGGGCATAAGTTTTTCAGTGTGTAACTTCCATGTATAAACATACTGGATGCTAAAAAAAGAACTGATAGACTTTATAAAAAGGAATAGATATATTTGCCTGGAGAAGGATTAGCAAAATAATCTAAACACCTGAAGAAATCAACAATTAAGAATAGAAAAAATGGAGACTCCTCTAAAAATTTTGGCAAGGTGTTTGCAAATAAATACTTTAAAGGAGGTGAATCCTGTTTCGAATCAGAGCAAAGCTGCTGGTTCCCTTTGCTTCCCTATGGCTGCTGCAGGTGCCCCAAGCTTTTTCCTCCAGAGCAGCTGTGCTCCACTGACACAAATGGCACTTCCTGGGGACTACATCTTTAGTTACTGGTGCATCATAATGTGCAATAGACTATTTCAGTCATGCTTTCAAATGGCTGCTAAAACACAGCACTGCATAAGCAAATCACAACTGCATGCTTGCAGATAGAGCTGCCAGTGACACAGCTACCTATGTGCTATTCCCTTCAAAGAGGAACTACTAGAGAAATTGTAGGGCAACAAGGAAATGTGTGAAAAAACCAGATGCTTTGTGATGTTGTCTTACTGCTGTCTGTCTTCCCATCTCCCTCCCAGCTTTCTGTTTCAGCTTATGATCTCCAAAATACTGAGTTTTCATAGCTCAACTTATTTTTTTGCCTCACGTCACAGAGAATGCCTAACAATGTCAAATATGGCAAAGCCAATTCAAAGTATGCCCATGTCTTCAAAAAGGTCCCCAGTTTTTACCTGCACAAGGTAAACATTTTGCTTGGGAGAGTGCAATATGATGTGCTTTAACAGGATGCTTTGCCTTTTCCCTAACAAAGGTCTCTTAATTTAGAATTTGTACGTTAAAGAGGGGAAAACCCAAGTGATGATTGTAAAGTTTACAGCCTATTCTGCAGGATAGAAATGAATAGGATAAAGAAAAAAGTTAAACAATGTTGAGGAATTGTAGCATAATGTTCCTTTCTCTTCCCTAGTATACCGCAGTAAATACTAAAAAGAATCACATTTAAGTTGTCTTTGGTGCAGCACGTGTTCCTGGCTTCTCAGGACCTCATCCAGGACATGCAGAATTTTTCTGCCAAGGATTTTGCATCTGTGGAGGTTCTTGATCTCAAAAGTGGTGCAGAAATCTTCACCTTGCTCTAAGGGCTTGTGGGTCAGGGTGGGATGCTGTTGTGTGTACGTACTGAGATACCCAGTAAAGAATAATGTACACTTCTTGGGGCAGGTAAAGAGGGATTTAAAAGTTCTTTTGGGTGCTTAGAAACTGAGCCCCACAACAGCCAGCAGCATCTGGTCCTAGGCTTTTTTATTTTCATAGCTTCATGCTTTGGTCATTAGCTTATTCTGCCCTTAAATACAGTTTGCAGCTTGTCAGGTTTTTCATTTGAGGAGTTAAGCTTGTCATCCTGGATCCATGAAGTTGTATCTATAATGTGAACAGGAGAATAGTAACTTCAAATGCCAGCATGTATTTCAGGCAGACCCTGTATACTCATAAAATGTTAGAATTTAGGGTCTTTCCAATGACAGCCATGACTGCTTTGTTTAATGTCAGGCTTCTGAAAGATCCTTTCCTAGCCCATGCTGTTTACCTATCTGTCCCTTAAAGAGAAAGGAGACACAGATCTTGAATTTCAGTTACTCTCTCCAGCTGGAAATGTAGTGTAGCACATTCTTTGCTGTATTTGTTACAGAGTATGTGGTACCTGCCTGAGTATACCAAAATCACATACTTGAATTGCTTTTTTTAAAAATTGTTCATGACATTTGCCCAATGACTTACACTCAAAGCTTATTTTTGCAACAGAATTTCAGTCTCATCTCGCATTCTCTACTATTTATTTTGTCATCAGAACTGTTAAAATTCATAATAAGTGATTTGGCACTCTGTTTATTTGTTAGGCAGTTTATTTGGGAACAATTATGGTTATCTCCTAGATATTTCCATCATGTTTTTTTGAAACACAGCATTTGGCTCTACAGTATTTGAAAAAATCAGTGATTGAAATCTGAACTGTATGCTACCATGATAGACAGTATATCCTGGTTTTGTTTTCTGCTTGGGGAGGAATCAGATTTCAGCTCAAATGGTCATGGTTGTCCCTCTGTGTTTTGTTTCTGGTAGGTTGTTCTACAAACCTGCAGATTAATGATACAGAACAAAAGCCTCCTGAATACATCCTAAATGTTTTCTTTCACATGTATATATTTTCTAGATATGTAGATTTGCCAGCATAGAATATTTTTAATTTCAAGGGTTTTAGTTGCCTTATAGTTTTGATAGGATTTTTGTGTGTCAGAAAAGAAATGTCTGTCTTTATCATCAGCTGATTTTCTGCAGTAGTTTAAGGCAATTATAAATATGTCTGGTAAAAATAGTCTCCTTTGATTCTTTAGTAGGTGTTGCTTAAATTAATCAGTTTCTTTATATACGTATGTGAATTCAAGGACTGAAGATCAATATGTTTGGGAAACTCAAGAGCTGCTGGAAAGGGAACAGTGGACAGTTAGATTCAGCATAAGTGAGACTATAGATGCAAACAACTACATTTAATATCGATAGCCGTACCTAATTTTCTTCTGATGATTTGTGTCATTTCAAAAACATGATTTTAAGGGTGAAGCTTTCTGTGGAGCTGTCAAAATTTTATATTTCACATTTCTGAAATAATCAAATTACATCTTCTTATACATAACTAGAGAGACTGAGGTGCTTTTCACATGCAGTATTGCACTTAGCACAAAAACAAATGCTAATGTGACTATCAGTACAGGACCAAACTTTATCTGAGATCTGGGGTGTTGCCATGGCAATTCCAATTGTTGGAAAAAAATTCTCTTTTGTGCTTCATTCTGACATTAGATTGCAAAATGATGATTATGAAGAAACATACAACCCAAAAGGGGGGGGGGGGGGGGATCTCTTCTTGAAGATATAAAACATACTTTCTATCACATTTACTTTTTCTGAAATACTGAGTGTGTGCCCAGATTGTTACAAGCTGTATATTTTGCAGATTCAGATATATTGTTATTTCTCAAGCTGCCATAATAATACTCAATGTTATTTCTCCCAAATGTAATAATCAACATAATAAGGAACACAGAGACATATATCCCATTTCCTATGCAAAATATCAGCTTCTAGTGTATGTTATACTGCTGATGTGGCCCTTTTGCTTTTAACAATACTGCCTATGTTAGTTGAAGCATATCTAAAATACAGACCTCACTTAAGTTATTATATAAATCAGCTCTATAATCTATGTATAATAGAATAGCTCATACTAGCCAATAGATCAGTCATTTCTGTTTAGTTATAAAATTGTTTTTCTACCAATATATCTCACTGTGAGAAAATTGATATGGCTATTACCTGTTCCTTGCTAAATCAATACACAACAAGCTTTAAATAAATCAATAAATAAATAAATACACACTCCTACACCACCTTCCAAAAAAAACCCCAACAGCCAAACAACAAAACCACACAATACTTCCTAAAAAGAAGCAAATTAAGGAGTACAGTTAAAATGTGGTTTGCACTGCAATTCATGCTGAAGTTTATTGTGCATTCTTTTATGTAGGAAATGTGTAAAATGGGAAACGTTTCCAGAAGAGAACTAATTCTTGCAATGCTGCATTGCTGCTTTATAAATAAATCATTGTCCTTTCTCTATTGATCACTGGAACAATCCAGTCGAAGAATGCTGACTTAGTGCAGCCCATTGCAGGATGGCTGGATTGAGAGGAAAAGCCGGGTAAGTGGGACCCAGCAGCAGGGAATTGGGAAAATCCCAGACTGGTTAGAGATCAGGTTTGGTGTGTGAAATCCTTCACTTGTCTTTTACCTCCAAAAAAACTGGACAAAGCAGCTGATTTCTACAAGATATTCTGTCTTTCCATAATGTCATTGATCAAGAGAAATTAAATATAAGATGATACTAGTTGTAATAAGTGGATGATGCTGAAAATCCGTGTTTAATGTGTTGTGATATATATTTTTTGAGAACGTACAAAAAAAAGACCTTCCAAATTTAATAAATTATCTCAATTATGATATTTATTTGTTAAGAAATAAGAGCTCAAATCTGCCAGGAATATGTTTGAGTTTATAGATTCTTGAAAATAGTACTTCATTCCTGTGAGTTGAGGTGGAATTTGAATTTTATTTGGTTATCACAGATAGCCAAGATCACAGCTTGCCCATCTGACAATTGAATGATGTCTGATGTTTCAAGACTTCTGGTATCAAGCCCCTAGGCTTATCTGGGAATAGGAGTAGCCTGTTACAATGAGGAGCTGAGAAATACTATTTGGGTTCACATGTCTGACCAATAAGATCAGTATTGGATCTCAGAGGCATATACTTTTTAAAACACGGCTTTCACAGATGCCTGTGGTTGTCATCTATAGCAAGAGTGTATACTCACAATGTTGTTATGCAGAACATACAGCTAGTTCTAGAATAAAAAGTTCTTATTTTTCATAAAATGAGATTTACTGGTAAATGCAGCACTCAGCTGATGGCAAGTTAGTCAGGGTCATAGTGATGCATTGCTTTTAGGGCACGTTGTCATCACATCATTTTTTTTCTGTTTCTCATTAATTACAGATACTTCCAGGATGCAGGTCTGTAAAATGTAATTGTTTATTCCACTGGGTGTTCTATCTCTAGCGCTGCAATCAGGGGCAGCACATGCTGCTGTATTCTCACCGGTGTGCTGTTGAGTGGCTAACAGGAAGCCAAGGGGCTTGTAGAAGGCTTTGCCGACTGCAGCCGAGGAGTGGGGCATGGAGCGGAGCAGCTCGATGCGGGGGCGGCTCTGGGCTGCGCGGTGCTGCCGGGGCGGCGGGGCTGCTCCTGCCGGCGCTGCCGGCTCTGGGGCCGCCGCACCCGCTCCCTGCCCAACGCCCAGCTGACGGCATCAATGCTCCCAACTTGAAAGATAAACCTGCACCAAATGGACTACAGGGAACAAAGCTGGAGGTACAGAAAGAGACTACATGTGTCGGTGTTGCTAGCATGGCAGAAAGCACCTGGCACAGCTCTAGTTTCCATTGGACCTGCAGTGGATGGGCTTTCCCTTTCCTCTCCCAGTGTCCAAGTATCAATCGGTTCGTGCCTTCTGCTAGGATGCTAAAAGGCCTGTAATTAACATGATCATAATAATACATGAAGCATTTGGTTATCTGAAGCAATGCGATCTATTAAACAAACAAAAAACCCGGTGGTGTTTATCATTACTCCTGCGTTTGACCGTGTCCCTGTTCCAGCTGGAGCAGAGCCTGGCCGCTGGCCACTAGATGCCACTGTTGTATAAGGACATGTGGGGCGAACTGCCTTAGACAATGAGTAATTTACTTAGAGAACATGTATGTGTATAATTAGGAGTCATCAATGTCTTTCTTTTAAAATAAAATAAGTTTACCATATCTAATTAGATATTTCTTATAAGATGGATTTCATTCTAATTGGGTAAAGCTATGCTACTGGTTTAAAATACAGCAAAGGATGTATTTGTATTCACTTTCACAGTTTCCGTATTTTTTTAGTCCTTGCAATAAATGGATCTGATTACACCTTTTAAATCGATGTTCCCTCAAACTGGTATGACATAAATGATTGTTCTGTCATTGTGATTTTACTGCCATTGTTTTCAGCATGTGAGGTTTTCTAGTGATATCTCTCTTAATCTCATTCTGTCTTTCCCTGTCCTCCTGATTGGGATCTTAGATCTGCATATTCTTTCTATCCAAACTGAAGTAATCCATTTAAAGAGCCAACAGTGGCCACCACGGATGACTCTGGCTTGACCATGACCGCACAGGCTTTCCAGCAGCAGTGAGCTCAGTAATCCACAGCTAATGAGCCAGAGCTCCAAAATGTCTGTTGTGCAAGGGGCTTCTTTAAAAGCTCAGATTTCCTGTAGCTGAATGTTGACAATGGAAGTCTAGATTTTTCAGATGTTGGACTGTGTCCAGCCTAGGTAAAATTCAAATTCAATGCTTTTTTTGCTGGGGAAAATGCATGCCTTAAAGCTTCAATATGAATTCAGAAGGCAGGGGCTAGGCAGTGTGACACCCAGTGTGGGTAAGTCTTGCACTCTTTCCCAAAGCAGTTTCATTAATGCCTGAATTCTCTTCACCAACCTGAGTTTTGGATTTTCCCACCAAAATTCTGTGTTGCATGCTAATGTCAGAACTTTGCTGGTTTTACAGTTCTTTCAGATCTGTGGAAGTTTTGGTGTTGGGTGATCTTCCTCAGATCAGCTCTAGTGTCACCAGGCTGCAACACTGACCACTTCCACCTTATGAGTGCTCCCATCAGCCTATTCCTGCCTGTCTGGCATGTGAGCCACTCCTGTGTTTCCCAATTATGACTAGAATTTGTCTATTCGATCTTGATGGCATCTTTCAAATTACTTTGAATTATCTCCTGAAAGAAGCTACTCCTGCAACAAAACAGTGGTGAAGTGATTTTAGAGTAATTTTCAGATTGTGGTTTATAACTGTGTTGTACCTCAGAAATAGCTTGTCCCAGTGGGCATGGCTTTCTCTGCTATCCCCATCTCTCATATATCAAATTATGGATTATTATACAAAAGTTGTATCTCTGTCTTATTTATTGAAGTGTTGGTTCACTAAATAAAGGATCTCAACAATGATTTGAGCTGGCTGAAAACATGCTTGAAATTTATGTATTTCAGTGAAAGGTTTTCAACAAGCTCTACTTCTGAAGCTAAAGTACTTCAATTCCCAATGACCAAATTCATTAAAATATAAATTAGCCTAAAGAAACATATGAATCACAATGGTATATTTGCATATCATCTATTTGGTGTGCCTATAACAGTTTCTTCATGTAGACTAACAGCTACTGCAATCTTCACAACCACAGAGTTGAATAAATGACTGTGGGGTGAATAAGAAAGCAAAGAGAACAAGGATGAAAATTCTTTCTGCTGAATGGGGAAGAATACTGCAGAATTCTGCAACTGAAATTAAAACCTGTGTTAAACCAGTTTCCTCCACTAAGACATGTCTTAGCTAATCAATTAGCATTGACTGTCTCAGTATTCTAATAATAGGAAAGGATTTAAGGAAATGTCATGTTTTGTTTGTATTTTCAGAAGTGTAGATAATTATTGCAGAAGAGTGAATATCCTCTAAGAAATAAAGGTGAAGAGGATGGAACGAGAATGTCTTGTCTCAGGGGAGTTAAATGATCCTCCTGCAGTAAGACCTTTGCATCCTCAAATGCAGCAACAGAAATTTCTCATAAAGTTTGACCTGTTGTTCTGTAAGTAATATATCCGAGACTCCAATACAGAGTATCTTGTCAGTTCCTTTTAATAAATGAAGCTGAACTGATACAGCAGCTTGGCTAGTTTCTCTGATCTGTACCAGTTCTCTGCTCTATGCCTTCACATGTATTTCCATGAATTGTTGATACACTTGGCCAGTGAATTTTCTGTGATTTCAAAGCTAAGCCTTTGCCTTGTATAAAACATGCCCAGAAGCTGGATTCTGAAGAAAATAAGTAGAAGAAAAAAATATTGATTTTAGATGTTAGGATAATCTAAGAAAAATGGTTCAAAAATAAAAGGGGAGGCGAACCCTGTTTTCTTGGTTTTTTTTTTTTTTTAGATTTGTCATTTGTTGCAAATAGTTCCCAGAAAATTATTTTGTAATGAAGTAATTAGCTCCATATAAATGCAAACAATAACTGCAAATATTGCATTTGTGGCATCCAGAAAGTGCCATGACATTCTTAAGAGATGTTGTTCTACATCTGTTCTTCATCTTTCCAGGAGAAAGGACGAAGAAAGGATTGGTTAGTCTTCAAGAATGATGGGCATCAGGTTCATTGCTGGATTTTCTGAAAAGGCTTATGTTTGATATCATAGAGCACAAACTCAATTAGCTCTAATGTAATTTGTTAGCTGTTGTGATGCAACTCAGTGTGTGTCATTGTGCATTGCTCTGATCAAGGAACATTAGGGAGACAGTCAAAAGAGCCAAATAGTCACAGATTTATGCCCTTTCTAGAAGAGACTAGGACATTTTGAATCCTATAGGAGAATAGACCTTTACACTTCTAACTTACCTAGAATATATTTGAAAGTATGACCTTTAATATAGTCCCATCTGTCTAAACAGCTTCAGGGTCATCCCAGCATTTCCAGATAAAATTGAAGACATATAAAATAAGGAACTGCTGAGTTTTCATCAAATTGAGAAAGAATAAATCATGTGAAAAAGAAAAAGTTTCATGACTAAAGCTTTTCAAACAATGCAATTCTACTGTATTATCATGTCCCACTAGTTCTTCAGTCACATGAGAACACAAAGCATGTAGGTAACCTAAGCATGACTGTTGCTGCTCTCTAGGAAAATTGTTCAATAATTCATTGATCTCCCTCTGCTTAGGTTTACTGCCTAAAATTTAATTCTGCTTTTTCTTGATATTGTCAAAATTTTTTGTAAGTGGAAGAATTTTTAATATTCAGCTTGGTAGCATTTGAAATCAGCTTGAAATAGAAAATTTTATGAGAGTTTTATAAACTTCATTTAAACTGAATTCTAGGAAATGTGGAAAAAAAGTATTGCAGATGAGTAATTCTTAAGGAATTGGGAGGAAGAGACACCATTATGTAAAGGAATGTTTAGTATCAAAGCATATAAATAGCTTTAGCTGACAGCAGAACAATAACTTCAAAAGTTAACAAATCATTCTCAAATTTTGATAGAAAAGGAAGCTAGAAAAGAAAGCTAGATTTATTCCATTCTGAAGATAAGAAAGGCTGTTTTAATTGTGATTTTTAAAGATTTTCAGACATGCTCAACTTTTGATTTCAGTGTTTTTAATCCTGATTTGCACTAATAAAAACTAGGTGCAAATGAGTGCTGATGAGTCTGTATTGAAGTTAAACGAATAGTTGAAAATGCCCATGAATATTCATTTAAATTCAAAAATTAACTCCAAATTGATCATGCCTATGACTTTGTGAATTTACTTTCTACAAGCATACATGCACTTGAAATTACCTTTCATGAATATTTGAAAAAGCAAATTTTCAATTAGATATTTCATATACTTGCAGAAAATAATTTTTCAGTGATATATTTAATTGTGAGATTTGGATTTTACATCATGCTGCCTGATATTTGTGATCTGTTCTGTGGGACTGCGTATTTAAAGGCCTCCAGGAAGGTTTTAGCTGGAGGGAACACTTTGGAAAACCTTTACCTTGTGAATTACAGGATTCATCAAGAAGCAGAAACAAATGAGAATAAACAATAAAATAAGAAACTCTGCAGATTTCCAATTTCCCATTGAGGATTTTTAAAAAAAATATATTGAACTTTGTACTTCAGCATGAAGTGAATCTTAGAGGCCAATTTCTCCTCATTTGTGCTGTCAGGCCATGATCATGGCCAAGTTCAGTGACTATGTCCAAGCAGAATAACTTTAAGGAAGTGGTTGTTTGGATTTTTAACCATTGAAGACAAGAGGCATGATAAATTGCAATGGCTGAAAGTTTGGGGTAGCTTAGAAAAAGTGGTATACATGCAATGACTGTCATTGGAGCTCCAACACGGGATGTGGGGTTTCAATTAGAAGCTGACTTCACAAAAGAAGTCCTAGATCTAATAAGTTGTTTGTATAGAACTGTTCTCATGGTGTATCCAGTTTAAACATTATCTAGAGCCCGGTGACTTGCAGGAAGAACTGAAGGTGAAAATAATATTCTTACTAAGGGACACAAGAGAAATTATAGTTTGGCAAGTCTTCCACATCAAGAGGAGAAACCAACACCAGCAAGTGAGATGAGAGGATGGGGTGTGGGCCTGCTTGGCACAGGCATTTTTGTGTTCCTAGGAACAAGGAGAAGCATGAAGGATGCTTGACCCCTCCATGGATGCAGTAGGATCAGTTCTGGCCGGAGCTGTGATGTGTGGGGAGGCTCAGAGGAGAAGCTGCTGGCAGCCTGCAGAGATGACCACGGGACCCCACGGGCCAGCCCAGGAAGGTGAGCTCACCCAGCTCAAACAAGGGGAAGGGGGAAGGGGCTGCTCAGGGGAAACAGCCTGATCAAGGATTGCACATGGCCTTAGCAGCCCCTGTGCTACCAATCTCACAGGGGAGGAGAGGTTCTCATTGATAACGGCAGTCTAGGAACGCAATTTTAAATTTCAGTTTCGTTTTTATTTTGTGAGTCCATCCATTGTTGTGCACGGGAGTGTAATCACTTATTTTGCTGGGCTAAATGTGTCCTGATTTCATCTTTCACCTTGGCAGCTGAACAGAGTATTCCCTATGGCTGATTCAAGGCACTTTCTTACTGGTGGAGCAAGGAAATAGACACACACAAGTATTCCCTCGGAGCAGAGGAGTGGTTTCCCACCTAGTTACTGGAGCCAGCTTAAGGGCAGGTAAGGCAGTGCTGGGTCAGTCTCCCTCATCAGGCACAGCCAGTGCCTCTAACAAGCAGCAGGGGACAGGGAGATTGTTTATGATGCGTAAGGTACCATAAGAGATACTATACAACTCAAAAGAAATTGAATCAGGTTCTGAAACTGAGACAACCAAATTTTTAAGCCTGACCAGCCTTGGCTTGTCAGGATAGTGAGTACCTTGAATTCCATGTTCAAATATTTTTCAAGCTAAAATACTGTTTATTGGAAGAAATTTGTGAGTAATTTAAAGCCAGGAATTATTTGGTGAAATTTCTTAGTGATTTTTAGATAATTTAAAAACAAGAAATGTAGGATGAATAAATTATTTTGTTATATTTCATCTTCATCTGTAGTTTGAATAGTGAGAGAGAATCTGGCCCCAGTGCCTAGAAGTCATACTCAAGGATTGGATTTCCTGTGTAAAAGCTATACAGTGTGATAACACAGTTGTACTGCATATTCAGTTTTGATATGTAACCTTTTAAATAAATTGGAATACTCTTTGTGCCTATACTGGCACACACACAGAGATCATAAACAATAATTTTGTAAAGGTCACTTCCTCACTAAGCGCTTGAGCTCATGGCAAGAGGAGCATAGGGCTATTAAAGGACCTTTAAGCTTCTATTTTTTGGTGTCTGTTAATATTTTTGCAGCTTTGAAGCTCTGTTTAATATAAAGGCTGTGTCCCGTGCCATGGGTCTGTCTGTGCAGGCCTGTGCAGTCAGACCCTGAGCTGCCTCCCCTGTGCATTTTAGCAGCAAATGCCTGCTGGCCACTGGATCTGGGGTTACTCACAGCCTGGAGCAGCATGCCCGAGGCTGGCAGCATTCTTCCTGCTGGGAATGAGGGGGAACACGGCAAGATCCAAATGGTGAAGGCTTTTGTGTCACTGGCACCTCAAGACAGCCAGGTATCAGGAACCTGGGCAATACATGAGTGCCAGCAGTGGCTGAGGGATCTGCACAAGGTGAGAGTTACCAGATGCTTGCCAAGTTCAGGTACATAGCACATTGCTCAGATTTTCCTGCTGCTGCCCTTCTAAGGTGCTAATGAAGTTGTTAGTTGAATAATTTTTTTTTGGTCTAGTGGAAATTCTCTTGGTCTTGCTTGTCTCTGGCAAAATACTTTGTCTCAGAGGAAATGCTTGGAAATTTATAGTCCATCCAACCAACATTAAAATCACGTATATCTGCTGGTCTTCAGAAACAAAAGCACATTTTGTTACAAACTCCCTTTATACTATACCTGTTGGACTGTTCTTTCCTGTGATTGACAACATGGCCTAAATCAATATCCTTTTATTTTCAGATCTCTATTATTTTGAAGAAATCCACATTTTTCCTGCTGACAGTGTAGGGAGAAGTTATTCCTCACTGTAGTGGCATCAGAGGATACCCTCAGGAGGGTAAGTGGAGTCTATCAGATGTCATTAAAACAGCCCCTAGTCTGAATGTGTGTGGTATTTTCTGGGGGCAGTAGAGCAGGAGGCTGAGATGGTGCATTTTAACTCTGAGATGTTTTCTTTCCACTGCTGCCTGCTGGTGTAAAGCCACTGTGACTCACAGAAGGAACAGGATGTTTGTAAGGATACTGGCCGTACACAGAGGGGTTGTAACTGGAAAAGACCACGGTGTACCTGGAGAAAAGATGCTTGATATTGCAGGCATGGCCTCTCTAGTGGGCAGATGTTGGTGCTGCTCACACAAGAGTGGCTCATGTGTCTGCTTGTGGGGACACTCCCACACCTGCTCTGGCACAGCTGGAATTGCCCCAGTCCCAGACACAGCACTATGCAAAGCCAGGGCCAGAGCTGGGGAACAGCCCAGGTACCCTTCCAGCTTCTGCTGCCACCATCCATGCTGCCGTGGTGTTTATTCAACATCTAGAATTTTGTTTAAAATTATTTCACTTCTGTCTCAGTGAGAAGCCCTTGAATGTATGATTCAAAGCTTTGATTTTCTCTTCTGTGGAAGACCTGTGCCTAGCACCTGTCTGCGATCTTGGGGAGGTTCCATGCGCTCATCAACAGAGTTATGTCAGCCTGAAAATTTAAATCACTCAGGTATCCTGGAAAATCTCTTCATTCATTCTGAGGGCAGGCTGATAAAAATCCATATTTCCTAGATTTAAAGTATCAATGTTGCTAGCTCCTTCTGCATTAATAGATTGTCTATTTTATGGGGTTCTTAATAAGTCACCTAAATTTTAATCAATTTGCATTAATGAATTTTAAGGAAGGTCATAACATTATAAAAGTATGTATTTGTACTTGTTCTACATCACTCTACAAACTGTAGCTGTTTTTTTCTCAAGCTGATAATTGTAGCTAGTAATTTTACTCCTTTGGCAGCATTTGTCTGACCTTCCCTACCTTCCCCCGCTCCCTGAATTGAAATGAATTTTTTGTAAGATACTACAAAATCTTCACCAAAAAGGGATGGAACTTCAATCTCATAATAAGAAATAAAAGAGGCAAATTTTCTTATTATTGATAAGCATAATTTGTAAATGAACCTGCTTTATGGAATAGTGAAAAGTGGTTGGAGCAGTTAAAAATGAATTGAATATGGAGAAAATAGATTCTTTATAAGAAGTAATATAAATTTGTAAATGCAGAATACAAAATTATTTATAGATGTTGAATGAACAAATTAATTTGGCTGACATTACCTTGCATTTACATAGAAACCATCTTTCACATTTTCCATGTAGACCATTTTCTATCTTCTGCTGTGACTGAGGGAAAAACAAAGCACATGAGTCCTTTAAGGCAAGAGGAAAACATCCCAAAAGTCATTTTAACTGATTCCAAGAGTTGTGCAGTGGGCAGAGATTCAGGGAATGACAAAGGCACATGCAGAGAGGGAGACAGCAATGCCAGGGAAACAGCTGGTGTCTGAAAAGCCCAGTTTGATGTTCCCCTTACTGATCTGCCTGGAGGCTGGGGTGGGGCCCTTTGCTGATCAGGCCAGGCTCCAGCCAGGATACTGCTGGGGAGAGTGGAACTCGTGGCTTGGGAGGCCCCTGCCAGCTGGGATTGAGTACTGCAAAACCAGGTCCTAACTCCACACTGCCATGGAGAACTGTAAAACCAGCTTCTTGCTTGACCACATGGACTCAGTGGGAGTGACTGTACCAAGGAAAGGTCTCTGGGGTGGGCTTGTTTCAGTTCTGCTAGCATGGTAGATATTGCTCCCAGACTACATGGATACATGTGGGCATGTCTGGGTACTCCTGGTTTTTCTATCACAAGACTTGAAAGCAAAGTTTTAATCCATGGGCCTTTGTTTCTCTAATTCTTTTTGATCACCCCAAAGCTGAACAGCTGGTGAAGGCCAAAGATATTGTTTAAGGCACCAGTGCTGCAAGCAAACCACAGCATGGTTCTGTTATGTCACATCATACCAGCATCCAGCACATTTCTTGTGCAGGAGGACGTAGATGAACATCTCAATAGATGCAGCTAAATTGCACAAGCAAAGTCCAGCTCCTGAGCCCCACGGAATGTCTGGGAACAGCCACAAGCTGGTTCAGAGGCCAGGAATGGTGACTGTCTGATTCCTCCTCTTCCCTCTGCATCCTTTCCCATCTTCTTGGTGAGAAGTACAAGAAACACCCATTTATTCTTCCTGGATCAAACTGCAGATAATCCATAATGAGACATGCTAGTATCCTTTCTTGCTACTCAGGCACATAAAACACTCAGCAAGTTGTTCCAGGCTTAAAAACTCACTGAGCTGAGCCTTGCATAGTGACATTGTGTGACCAAAAGCAAAGTGCAAAAATGTCTAAAATTCAGGACCTCAATTTGACTCAGTTTTGTTGGGACATTTCAGGCAGGATAATGACATATGAATCCAAAAGACAATTTTTGTATAAAAATAATAATAAATGTTTCCAATTTATTCCACAAGCATTTAAGAAAAAAAATTAACAACTATGCTGTCCTGTTCTGTTTCAACATTGAAAGTAGTAGCAAACTATTTGAAATTGACCATTCACAGTAACCTTGGCCACAGGAAGGAAATGATAATGTCAAGGTATTAGGAAGAGAGAAGCAAAAAAAATAGGTTGCCCGTTCTCCTTTCTTTCATCTCTTGCACAGTTTGGCAGAGAGTTCGGGAAGGGGCTTTTCGCCTCTTCAGGGAGAGACATAAACTTGGACCACACATTCTCAAACACTGCCAGCTTGTCATTCAGCTCATGCATTCAAGATGTTGCATATTAATAGCACTCCCTGATGACTGGTGGGTAGGGGTCTCTCCACCTATACAAAATAAGCCTCTTGGCACAACAAAGTACAAAAGAGGCCCATACAGGGAAAAAATGCACTTGAGAACTGGTTTGGAGAAACTCTGCACAGATGCTCATGTGCAGATGCATATTTCAGATGGTTTTTTCCTGATTAGCATGCAGCAAACTCACCTGTTTTGCTGCCTAAAGGAGTCACAGCAGACATGGAGGAACACCTGCGTAAGTTCAGTTCCGTCTCCCTGTGAATATGATTCCCACCCTTATTCTATTGCTGTTCTTTGAAACCACTGAGACCCTTTTCAATCCCCCTCTTGGACATGCCTAAGCCAGCAAACACAGAGAGGGACTTTGGGATGGAGACAAAGCACGAACAGTGCAGGGTGCTGCGTGTTGAGAAGGGAAGCAGGAATGAGTGGGCGGATTGGTCACACAGGTGCATTGGGGGATGCATTGGGGATGCTCAGACCAGATGGGTTCTGGCGTGGCTGAGATAGGAGGATGAGCTCCCAGGACCTGCACAAGAGCCTTGTGTTTGTCATCTGCGAATGATCTGACACTTGGCACGTACAGAGTTTCACCTGAGGTCTGGTCATGAGATTGAGGAGAATGAAGCAGGCTGTCTCCCCCTCCCCTGCAGTGTGCTGGTTACACGTGTCTGCCTTAATTCTCACACTGCGCTCTACAGGCAGATCCTACACACGCATGGGGAATGAATTTCCTTTGTGCTCTGCTCCATTGTAGTTTACTCCAATGCAGAAAGCACAGCTTAGTTCTAACCATGTGTTTTGTAAAAATGAGCCTCAGGAGGAGAAAGTGGGGAGAGAGTTGCTTATACATGTGTCGGTATCTGATGCAATCTGCAGTGTGAGCCACGTTTTTCTGGATATTTCAGCATACACTGAGAATGACACATGAGTAGTCCAAGCTATTTTCAGAACTGACAGTTTTCCTTTTCACTCCAACAATTGCTTCTTCAATACACTAGAGTATGCAAAGTGCTTCAATAAACTTTTAATTGGGAGTAGGAGTAACAGTGAAACTAAGGGAAAACTTTAGGCAAAACAAGCTGACCTCAGCTCATACCTGTTTTGTGGGTTTGTTGTTAACTTTTTTAAAGAGGCTGCACACCTTGGCATTTGTTGGTTTCTGGCAAGGCTTTTCAGAATAAGTCCTTTTCAGGAGTCCTGCAACAGCCTATGAATGGTTTTATGGTGTTCTTCACCTAGGCAAGATCCAGCAGAAATCTCTCTGATGGGAGCCACGGGCTAAAGGTGTCTGGATATATTTTGATCAAAGCTCTTAGGTATTTCTCTAAAACAAAATGTTCAAAATGTTTGGGATTTTCAGAAAATCTCCTCAGATCCTTTCAGCAGAAAACAGATTACAAGCAAAACTCTTCAGGTAAATGTGAGATGGATTTTGCTCTAATGGTTCTTTCATACTCTTTGCCTGAAGTTTACTGACTGACACCAAGAACGCAAATATGCCAGGGACAGGGTCTCTACTTCTTCTTAAGCTGTCAAAATCAGTTAGGGATCTGAGGCATGGTGGTGAATTTCCTAGGAACTTAATTTCTTTCTATTACCCTCCTGACAAAATTAACCAATCTCTTTGGAGCTTGCAAAAGTAAGGTGCATCCCACAGAGCTAATGCTGTGTGCACTACTTGTAGAAAGGTATGTTTAACAAAAGCTGCATTCTGGATGCACTCCAAATATCGTTACTATTGTTTAATTTCAGTTCCAGTTCAGCATATTTTTAAGATAGTTTCAAAGATAATAATCTCACCAGACAGATACAAAATACAAAACTGAAATTACATTGCTCAATTATTTTGTTTACTAGTGGTGTTAAACCACTGTTTTTGTCTGAATCATGCAGAAGAGCTGTGATTTTTTTTTACCTTTAAGCTCCTCTGAAAATACAGCTTTAGCATCAGTAGCTGTTTCTTTCCAGATTACGTTATATGAATGAGTTTGATAGGAGTCACCATGGTGAGGAAAGGATAATGGAATTTCAGGTAAGAGTTCTCCATAATGAATTCATTCCTTACAGCATGTTAACACCCACCCATGGAATTAGGGACCTTTGTAACACAATGCAACAATTTACTAGACATCACAAAACACCAATTATAGAATTGGACTGAAATGAGCTGCCAAATCCTCTGTTCCTGATAAAAGAAGGATAGGTATAGTCATGCCAGCACATTTTAACTCCTTCCTAAAAATTCACTTGGGTCCATTGTGAACATTCTCGGTGATACAGTAGATTGACTGCAGTGCTATGTGTATGACATGAAAGTAAAATGAAATAAAAATGAATAGGTCATGAACAGCAGTGAGTATGAACTCAGTTTGGATCATATTTATTTAAATAATTACAGCAGATTGTTAACTTTGAGAATCTCCTGATTTATGCAAGGGAAAATGAAAGAGAGTTGGCTTCTATATTGTATATTTAGCTTGATAAAAGGAAGCCAGTCTGCATGGAAGAAGTGTGCAATTGAAGTTCCTCAGCTGATATTTTATAAAAGCACAACTAAATGTCAGTACTTCACAAAGAACTCTTAAATCCTAAGACTGAATCTCGTCTGTTTTTACTGGTAGCAGAGTACCAAACTGTAAGCAGAACTGAGCAGGATCTGACTTTCCATCACAGACAGTTAATAATTAAATCAAACATTATATTCAACAATAGAACATATGCATCAGCTTCTTTCAAATTGCATTTCCTTCCTGTTAGATCCATTAGTGTAAACCAGACTGCCTTTAGAAAACCCCTTATTGCTGCTGTCTTTCAGCACAGTTCCTGAAATGGATAATGTGGTGCATATTATGGGCAATTACACAGAACTCCCTAGTGACAGGGTTTTAGAGTTTCAGAATAAAACAGCTGGAACTACAGGGCTGTAAACTAATCGGAAAAAGAGACAATAGTAGCACATCTAATGCACATTGTTAGAACATGGACAAAGACTAGATGTGAAATACTACATATCACTATACCTACTGTATTGCGCAGCATCTTCACTACAAAATCCTATTTAACTCTTGAAAGACAAGGTAGTAGCCAAAAGCCAAAGATTTTGTCATGAACAAGTGCATGCACAGCTCTATAATCTGAGCTAATTGGAAACATTAGAGGAAGAAGCCTTGATTGAGAGCCGTGGTTTTCTCTTAATGTCAGTGTAGTTTGAATCAAATCCAGAACTCTATTCAAAAATTATAATTTATTAATGAATGCATCATGAATATATACCTACATATGCTAAAAAACTATGTCTCCACCCCTCTTTTACTATTTCAATATACTGAGGATTTAGCATTTGTGTTGCAAAAATTGCATTTGCTCTTCAGTATATCTTGGATATTGCCACAATGCGTAGTGTTTGATCCTCCATCAGTTTAAATTGATGGCAAAGCTCCCATTAATTTTAGTAATACAGCAGTGGATTTTTAGAATAGCACATGCATCATTTAAAAGCACAATGACCATGATTACATGTGTAATCACAGTAATTGTGCACACAATTACTGGTTGGGTATCTAACTGCCTTTCAAAAATCAGTTGCTCTACTTGCGTGTATACTCACAGTAGTCACTTGTGAAAATGCAGTGCAGCCCAGAGCATCCCCACCTCTGTGCTTGCCCCTGAAATACTGCAGGTGAGGGCTTGTCTCTGGCAGTGGAGATGCAGGATAGAGAGGTGTGCTTACATTGCAGCGATTTTAACCATAAATAAGAAAGGGAGAGAAATAGCTGCAGTGTCTCTTTGGGAAAGTAAAAATGTAAAATTACTTCAACTAATTTTTCAAAAGGACAGAGACGGATTTGCACCAGCTCCTGTCTTGTGAGCCTCCTTATCAGCAGTGTCCAGCAGGCATGGGCATGTTAATGTTTTATAATGGTATGGCAAAATGATAAAATAATATATCAAACAACAGCGCCATACTAGAATATTACAAAAAAAAAAAAAAAACCCAAAAAAACCCAAATAAAACTACACTGAGTAAAATTTTGCACCTTAAAAATTCAGAAACAATTAAAGTTTCAACATAGTGCAGTGAGTTTCTTAGAATGCAGAACCCAAGAACCAAGTGTTGCGGCTCCCTCTAGTTTAAAAGGTGACTCCTTTTGCTCAGAAGGTTGGTTCCTATAGCTGCAGAGGTATAGAAAAACACATCCTTCCTAGACAGGGATAAGACTTCCAGATCCATCCTTTTGCTCAGTAAAATGGCAGCTGGAGAAAGTTTTACACAAGCCATTTTATCCAGTTGTGCCCCCCAGTCCTGGCTTCCCTCCTGCCCTGGGCCATGTTGAGGGCGCTTTCCTTTCCCAGTAACAGCTCTATGACCCCACAGCAGAGGGGAGGGATGGAGGAGCTGGCCAGGCTGGGCCTGTGCTTTTCCCAAGGGAAGGCTGGGCCATGAGCCCTATGAGGGAAAACAGGTGTCATTAACAGCCAGAAAGCACCCTCTTCCTGGGGAGGAATGGGCCTGATTCCAGGGGATGGGAGCACTGGAATTGCGTTGAATAAGTAGCTCAGCCTCTCCAGGAGCCCCCCTTGCTGTGCAGTGACAGCCTACAGTGCTCACTCCGAGGGACTGGGCAGGGCACGATCCCATGGCTTGTGAGAAAAGGTCCCCCAACAGCCCTGATCCTATGGGAGAGGCAACTGTCTTTCCAGACTGAAGACTCAAAAATTGGCAATGAATGAAAAATGAACTTTTTCTGAGGCTGCCAGTGCCTGGAGGAGGGCCGCTGGACTGAGAGGCCTTCAGCAGACTACATGTTGCATGTTTACTAAGGAGGAAACCTTGTAAAATGTGCTGGGGCAGATATAGTGGTTACAAATCCCATGTGCTGTCTAAATAAGATCTGAATACCAAATGTTGTAATGTTTGACAATATCTGGTTCTCGACTTACCTTGTTTAAGAGGTGGAAATTTTGAGGCTCATCCTCATATGTGGGATTTTAGTCCCATCAGAGTTTGGGTAGTTTGGTGCTGGGCTCTGGTGTGCTGGGAGAACAACAAATGTATTCTGTCAGGAAGAAGAGGGAACAGTGGTCAGATGCTTGAAAAATGTTTCTTCTGCTACTGGAAAGCTTCAGCACCTTTCCCTTCAACAGCATCAGCTTGTAGCTGAGCTCACTGCATGCATGGCTGTGCTCCCTGGATTCTCAGAGCCCCCGGCCACAGTGACTTGACATGTTTTCAGAATGTAAATGTAAGGTAATCCAGATGGCATGTCCTGTTGCCTCTGCACAAATGCCTGCTAAATAGTTTTTTAAAACTTTATTGAAGCACATTATTCCCTTCTTGATTCTCTACAACCATCCTGCTGATCATTGCAGCCGATTCTGTTCTTAATTTCATTACAATAAACGTGAAGTAACCTCATTGACATCCAATCAGAGGGAATTTCAGCTCTCTGCATTGCCTTGGGTCTACAGTCTTGTACACAGGAGCTGTTCAAGTAGACTGAATTCAGTACAGAGCATTAAACACCGTCACTTTTCTAATTAACATTAGAGAGCTATATGAAGCCTTGAAGCTATGAAATCCCTTCAGTCCTGCAGAAAACATTTCTTTATACAGATCTGAAGTGCTATTCGAACAAATTCACCCTAAAAGATGGAGAATTGCTGGGACATGAAGAACGGAAGGCTCTACGACTGTATATTGGAGAAAAGTTCCCTCAGAAGTGTGCATTTAGTCACCTTTGGTGACACATGCTGCCTTGCCTGCCACCTCTGCAAGTGTGGCCTCACTTTCACTGTTATTGCAACATGTGTCAAATGAAATGAAAACAGAGATTTGGGAAAGGATATAATTAACCTACTTGTAAACATTAACCTTAAATATCTTGCTAATTATCTCACTAATTTAATCACTGTAGATCTCAAACTTGTTTGTTAAATATTTAATTCTACAAATTGTTTTTGATACAGAGGTGTGGGGAGCTTTCTGTGAATGTAAGTTACTTTATAAAACTCTGTAAAACCATTGTTATGTTCACACTTCATTGAACAAACCCTGCTGTCAACAAGACTTTTAATGGAAATCACAAGCAACTGTGCCCTGAGGCAAAGAGATATAGTGCCCTATTATTTTAAAATCTAATGAACACATTGTGTGGAGTGTAGACCAGGGTAAATTTCTTCCTGCACATCTTCAGGTTTGATTTCATGGGAGTCTAGACTAGAAAGCTCTGGGTTTCCATGTTCCTTTGGTTGCAGTGAAGCAATACAACTATTTCTTATAGCTGTATCCTATTCACCTCTTTATGACTTGAATAACTCAGCAAGATTATGTCCTTGATTTTTGGCCCTTTTTATCAAGTCACTACCTTGTGCTACAAGGAACCTAAACGGTGTTTACATGCTCCGGTTACAGTGCCGCCCAAAGTGCCTCTAATTATTCCTAAGAGGAAGCTCTTGAATTTGGTAGTGTTTGTTGAGAAGCTGAAAGCTCTGTTTTTGTTCCTTCCTCCCTGATGGGAAGGGGGCCGTGCTTCTGCTGCCTCCTGCAGACAACCATGGCACATCCAAGCACTGCAAGGCAGGGCATGGGTGCTGGGATATCCTGGACGGAGTGGATGGCTAAGCCAGGACACACTCGGGACATCCTGGATGGAGCTGATGGCTAAACCAGGACACGCTGGGGACATCCTGGATGGAGCTGATGGCTAAGCCAGGACACACTGGGGACATCCTGGGTGGAGTGGATGGCTAAGCCAGGACACACTGGGGACATCCAGGATGGAGTGGATGGCTAAGCCAGGACACACTGGGGACATCCAGGATGGAGTGGATGGCTAAGCCAGGACACACTGGGGACATCCTGGATGGAGTGGATGGCTAAGCCAGGACACACTGGGGACATCCTGGACGGAGTGGATGGCTAAGCCAGGACACGCTGGGGACATCCAGGATGGAGTGGATGGCTAAGCCAAGACATGCTCTGGGGGCTAGAGGCACCCCAATCCTCTGTCCCATGGGAAGGCAGGGGCCCTCAGCTGTGCAGTGCCTCCCCTCAGACAGGAGCTTCAGCCAGCCCCGTATTCCAGGCTCGACCCCCATGGCAGCTCTTTGTCAGTGTTATTTTCTCCATTTTTGTTATATTTGTCTTCTTAATTGAGGAAGCAGGTGGAAGACTGGGACTTACATTGTGTTTTTGCACAGTAATTCTTACAATCAGAGAAGGTGCAAAGGTATGCTAAATTCAGGTGACAGCTCACAGCAGACCTGTGACAAGAGCTATTTAATAAATTAGGTGTCCATATAAATACCTATTTGGGACTATATTACTATCTTATCATATATTATTTAGAATTTCATCCTGATTGTCTGTGGTTATTTATTACACACTTATATACTGGTTAGTTCAATAAGAAAACAAATTTCTGTGAATTTAGCTGAAAAAAGCTTTGTTTCTTCCTGTTAGTTGTATGAAGTCTCATTCTTTCTATGCATTATCTCAATTTCTGGGCATTTTTTCCTTCATTTACTCCAAAAATTACTTCAGTACTAATGAATACTGAAAGACAGCCAAGACAGGATGAACTTTTGGACAATTTATGCAAACTTGACAGATGATAATGGATTTACTGTAAACATGTCAGGCACAAAACACTTGACTGCTTTTTAAATACAGTGATAATGGAAGAGATTTATAGATATTTTCAACTGTTCATTAAAGAGAAAAATATTTTGAAACTATAGGCTCTATCCTTTTATCCATTTTTGCCTTCCAGGCTGAGTTTGCAAACCTTTGATGTTTTCTTCACCAAAAAATAAAATTAGTTATGAATTTATTTCTTCCAAGTACTTTCACTTTTGTGTCATTTTACAGTTTTTATTACATTCCTGGCAGTCCAAATTATGGTGTTCAGAGAGCATTTAGAGTCCACAGCTCTAAGTTTTCTAAAAATAAAGACTAAGTTCACTTAATGATGCTTTCTGGCTACTGTCTTTTTTCTTCTCTAGTAATAAAAGGTTAATAAAATCACTAAATACTATAAGTGCCTGTTAGACCAACCAACCAATTAAAGGTTATTCTATTCTAAACGACTGGAAGCTACTTGAATTGATAAAAGTTAACATGAAATAGCTAGTACCTGTTGGATCAGGTTAACAAAAAGCAAAGTCCTAGACATGAAAATCATGTATAAATATGGTTCCTGTCATTGACCCAGGTATCAATTCTTACAGCCAGACAGGCAAGTTCTTAACTGTTTATTGTCAGAGTCTGCTTCTGTGCCCTTACAAATCAATAGTAAGCCTTACTTTCAACTTCAGTACAGCTGATGTTGGCAGTCAATGATTTTGCAAGATCAGTTCAAGATACTGGAATGGTTTCAGGGAATTACTGGATTCTTTCTTTCTAAAATAGTGTTAAACTCATAAGTAGGAATTTAAGGAATTTAAACGTGAAAATATATGCGCTTGCACTGCTTCTTAAAACTAGTGTATCTTGCCAAATCTCCTATCAAGTCAAAGCAGTGCACCAAAATGATAGCAGGAAGGATTGTGCACTGCTCATACATCTAATCCTCCATACTCAGTGCTGAGCATGCCCTCATTTTTTGAATAGATGGAGAAAGATGGAGAAAGAGTAGATTTGGGTGAAAAATAACAGTTTTCATTGCAACCTTAGAAGAATATTGGCAATTTTGTAACAGAATGATTTGAGTGTTCTGAGACCTTTCAAAGAAAGCAGGAAGCTTAATAAAGGCTTCGTTTTGGAAAAACATATATAGCTGAAAGTAGTATTTTACTAATTCTTATTGGAGGTGCATTTCCGGCTTTTGAAAATTAATTTAAGAGCCACAAACCAGCACACATTTATGAATAACATAATGCTGTTGGAGATAATGCAAATGTCTTTATAAATAACATAGCTTAAATAATTATTTTTAATGCCTCTTTTCTTTCCCTATATGTACAGGTCTGTGCTGGTCTGCATTAATTAAATATAGGTAGGTTTGTAAGGCCAGATCATCATTACTTCTGTGTCCCTGATTTAAATCTGCAGTAAAACATTTCTCCATTTAGTTTGGTGCTTTTGTGTCATATTTCATACACTAGTTGTCTCTTAATTAAATCCATGATAGCCCACCAACACAGACTATTAAAATAACTATACTTTGCACTTGACATATTTATGAGACAGATTCATAAGAGTATAGACTGATACTTGAACTACTCACTGAGAAATGCTAATAGGATTATGATGAAGGTAAGATTAGAACATTCGTCTCCTTTTCACTTCGCTCTTCTTTATAGGAATTTATTTTTATAACTGCAATTCACTATTTCTATTCCAGGCTCTTTGATGTTGTTGTATATACCAGCAGTTCTTTCTGTGACGATTTATTGTTGCAATGAAGAGTGGGAAACTGCTAATTTATATCACACCAGCAAAGTGCATAACTGTTGTGTTCCTTGAAGTATGAATGTTTGCAGATGTCTGTAAACCTTCACATGGGACTGACATGTTCAGGATAATACCTTTGGATATTACCTTTGGAACTGGGTGATGAACAATATGGATGATGGTGAAATGCCATGTTGTTTTACTTTTATTGTCTTACTCCTTCGTCCCTCCTGGTGGTGTAGAGCTGGCTGAGTCTGCTCCTGGAGGAGGGAGGAGACAATGGCATTGTGCCTGTGACCCGTCAGTGCCTGTCTCTGTGCCTGTGACCCGTCAGTGCCTGTTCCTGTGCCCGTGACCCCTCAGTGCCTGTTCCTGTGCCTGTGACCCCTCAGTGCCTGTCTCTGTGATCCCTCAGTGCCTGTTCCTGTCCCTGTGACCCCTCAGTGCCTGTTCCTGTCCCTGTGACCCCTCAGTGCCTGTCTCTGTGCCTGTGACCCCTCAGTGCCTGTTCCTGTGCCCGTGACCCCTCAGTGCCTGTCTGTGCCTGTGACCCCTCAGTGCCTGTCCCTGTGCCTGTGACCCCTCAGTGCCTGTCTGTGCCTGTGACCCCTCAGTGCCTGTCCCTGTGCCTGTGACCCCTCAGTGCCTGTCTCTGTGCCCGTGACCCCTCAGTGCCTGTCCCTGTCCCTGTGACCCCTCAGTGCCTGTTCCTGTCCCTGTGACCCCTCAGTGCCTTTCTCTCTGCCTGTGACCCCTCAGTGCCTGTTCCTGTCCCTGTGACCCCTCAGTGCCTGTTCCTGTCCCTGTGACCCCTCAGTGCCTGTCTCTGTGCCTGTGACCCCTCAGTGCCTGTTCCTGTGCCCGTGACCCCTCAGTGCCTGTCTGTGCCTGTGACCCCTCAGTGCCTGTCCCTGTGCCTGTGACCCCTCAGTGCCTGTCTCTGTGCCCGTGACCCCTCAGTGCCTGTCCCTGTCCCTGTGACCCCTCAGTGCCTGTCTCTGTGCCCGTAACCCCTCAGTGCCTGTCTCTGTGCCCGTGACCCCTCAGTGCCTGTCCCTGTCCCTGTGACCCCTCAGTGCCTGTCTCTGTGCCCGTAACCCCTCAGTGCCTGTCTCTGTGCCCGTGACCCCTCAGTGCCTGTCCCTGTGCCCGTGACCCCTCAGTGCCTGTCCCTGTGCCTGTGACCCCTCAGTGCCTGTCTGTGCCTGTGACCCCTCAGTGCCTGTCTGTGCCTGTGACCCCTCAGTGCCTGTTCCTGTGCCTGTGACCCCTCAGTGCCTGTTCCTGTGCCTGTGATCCCTCAGTGCCTGTTCCTGTGCCCGTGACCCCTCAGTGCCTGTTCCTGTTCCTGTGACCCCTCAGTGCCTGTCTGTGCCCGTGACCCCTCAGTGCCTGTTCCTGTGCCTGTGACCCCTCAGTGCCTGTTCCTGTGCCCGTGACCCCTCAGTGCCTGTTCCTGTTCCTGTGACCCCTCAGTGCCTGTCTGTGCCCGTGACCCCTCAGTGCCTGTTCCTGTGCCTGTGATCCCTCAGTGCCTGTTCCTGTTCCTGTGACCCCTCAGTGCCTGTTCCTGTTCCTGTGACCCCTCAGTGCCTGTCTGTGCCTGTGATCCCTCAGTGCCTGTGACCCCTCAGTGCCTGTTCCTGTGCCTGTGACCCCTCAGTGCCTGTCTCTGTGCCTGTGACCCCTCAGTGCCTGTGATCCCTTAGTGCCCGTGACCCCTCAGTGCCTGTCTCTGTGCCTGTGACCCCTCAGTGCCTGTTCCTGTGCCCGTGACACCTCAGTGCCTGTCTCTGTTCCTGTGACCCCTCAGTGCCTGTTCCTGTGCCTGTGATCCCTCAGTGCCTGTGACCCCTCAGTGCCTGTTCCTGTGCCTGTGACCCCTCAGTGCCTGTTCCTGTGCCTGTGATCCCTCAGTGCCTGTGACCCCTCAGTGCCTGTTCCTGTGCCTGTGATCCCTCAGTGCCCGTGACCCCTCAGTGCCTGTTCCTGTCCCTGTGACCCCTCAGTGCCTGTCCCTGTGACCCCTCAGTGCCTGTTCCTGTGCCTGTGACCCCTCAGTGCCTGTTCCTGTGCCCGTGACACCTCAGTGCCTGTTCCTGTGCCTGTGACCCCTCAGTGCCTGTCTGTGCCTGTGACCCCTCAGTGCCTGTTCCTGTGCCTGTGATCCCTCAGTGCCTGTTCCTGTGCCTGTGATCCCTCAGTGCTTGTGACCCCTCAGTGCCTGTTCCTGTGCCTGTGATCCCTCAGTGCCCGTGACCCCTCAGTGCCTGTTCCTGTGCCTGTGACCCCTCAGTGCCTGTTCCTGTGCCGGGCAGGCTGTGTCCTTCCCCATCCCTCAGCTGTGGCAGATGCAGTGGAGTGTCCTGAGCTGTGCAAGCTGCTCTGGGCAGCTGGACTGTCATTGCAGTGTTGGAAATGGCCTGGGTGTATGGCCTCAGTGGGTAAGGAAAACAGAAAAGCAAGCAAATCCACAAATCATATCACTTGAAAGGCTGTTGTACATGTGCTAAGATTCGATCATTCACCTGTATGGATATCTTGGAATTGCCTTCTTAGTATTATTTACAGACAGAGTTGCTGATATAATTTGTTTATTTTCTTAGTAATTTGGATGTGGAAAGTTCAAGGAACTCCATGTTTGAGAAAAATGTTGCTAGAAGTGAAAGTGCTGCTAAATGAAAATCATTGAAGATTTATATAATTTTTTAGGACTGTGATAGTCACATCTTAGAGACCTTTCCCCTCTATTTTTTTCACACATTCTTTCATCGAAGAGCTTCTGCTCATCATTGTGTTGGGGTCTAGGTGTGGGTACAAATGGAAAAGGCTCTAAATAATGCAGCTTGAAAGGAATGTATTTTACAAATGGAGCCTATAGAATGCCATGTCTACATGGTGTTCAGTTGTTCAGGAGGATAAATACATCACTGTGTTTCATCCTGGTATTCTCTGTGAATGCAAAGAAAACATCAAATGCTGGGATTTCATTTAGAAATAAATACAATATTAGGAAGTAAGAATAATAAAGTTATATTAAATATTTCATCCTCTACAGAAATAAACCAGCTACAGTTCAGGGAGCTTCACTAAACACATTAAATCTAATAAAATTGCCTACACGTACTCTTGACACTAGTAGTAATTAAAATAACTTGTTTCAAAAAACTGGTCCTATACATGAATACTTATTGGCAATTATTTCCAAGTTCTTCAAACCAAAGATAAAGTAATTTGATTCACACACAATGTTCTTGTAAACGTGGTTCATACTGGTTTTTATATGCAGCTTAGGACTGTTAATTGCCATTTTGAGCCTCACAGTAAAATAGAGTTCAATATGTCGCTTTTTCTGAAGTATTGAGAAATGTTTGAGAAATGCTTGTCTTAGTCTAATCAACTGTGAATAATTTATTTCTGAGTCCTACTTTTCAGTATAAATGGATCTGACTTTTCTCAGAGCTTCTCAAGTCTAATCAGCTTGTTACATTCATTTAATTAAGGAAATCTGTAGCGAACTGTGAAGTCTGGGTACCAACAGCCTTTTTTTGTTGTGCAAAATTGGTGTATTTTCATTGTGAATGTGATTGTGATTTTATATACTGACAGGTAGCCTCTACTAAAGAAATATGTTTTCCCCTACACATATGGGTCAATATGAATAGCATATGAACTGTTTTCTGAACCGCCTCTCTTGTAATGGACCCACCACCCAGCTTCCCAAATTCACACTGCAGTAGCTTTCAGGCAATTCTTATTTCTGGAAGGGTTATGAGTGTTCTTCCATGCCTCAAAAGGAAGGAAGATATAAGAGAGGTATAACATACAAGAGTGGGGATAAGAGACTGACTTTTTAGTCACACTTGAGGATTAAAGCACTGGCACAAGTTTATGGTCAGGATCTGCATGCCACAGAGTCACCCACAAAAGGATGAGCTAAGGTGCTGATTCAAAGTCCTGTTTGTGTTTCCCAGCCTTCCATAATTTGTTCTCATTTCTCTGAGAAATCAGCATTCTAGGAAGGGAACAGCTCATACAATAAAGGGCTTTGACATCCTATATGCATTTGTTTTAAAAAAGGCCCTATATTTATTTGCTAATAAATGTTGAGAAGTCCATCATTCCTTTCATATTTATGTGATATGAGGAATATTTTTTATTAGAAATATAGAGAGATGCTGTGGAGATTGACATATTATTTTTTTCTCCTTATCCTCAGACAAACTCTTCAGACTCAGACAAAAAAGTCCTCAACCCTGGTCTAAAACACTGTCCAGTGCTCATGGGTAATAAAATGAAAATCATCAAAACTGTCCTTGACAGGATGTTTCTTTCCATTAGTTGATTAAAATGGTTTATTGTTGCCTACAGCATTGTTACTTTAAATGTATTTTTTAACAAAGAGCAGATGTGGCCATGTCTTGCAGTTTCTCTTTCTCTGGTTTCTGATACAGAAGTGAATCACTACCTTGGCAGATCCTCCTGTGGAGAACGAGAGGGTAAGGTGAGGGGCTCAGCAATGGGCTGCAGTACCAGCTGTGGGGGGTTGAGCAACACTTCTGCAGAAAATTGGAGGCAAAACATGCAAACCTTGAGCAGCAAGTGCTTAGAGTAGAAGAAAACCCCAAAATCTGGAATTATCTGCCTGCCATTGCTGTGTGTTTGTTCTGACAAAGCAAGAAGTGGGTTTTGGCATTTTTTCTGTCTGACAACTCTAACGTTTCAGACAGAGTGTGGAAGTGGAGAGTAGCTGATCTTAAAACATTAAACAAGGTTGTACCCCCATGAACTCTCATCTATCCACTGCTGTTACAAAGAGAACTGAAAAAGTCCAAGTCTTTGAGATGTATGTTAAATTTCTTTGTTTCTTGTCCCCTGCATATTTGATGGGAGAGCTGAAATCTCAATACGAATCCTGTTTCCAAATCAAGGGGTCATTTCAAGCAATAGTTATAGAACAGGTACCTTTCCATTCCCTAGCAAAATTTTTCTAAGGCATGTTGTCATCTGATGATAATAGGATCTTTCACTAGCAAATCTCAGATTATTGGCCATATAAGGTCACATGGGCAATATAAGGTCACATTGACCATGTGACCTTATACTCAATAAATATTTATTTGAGAATCATAGGTTAATTAATTTCCATTGTTTCTGTTTTAATTCTATACATGCTTATACTATACAATTAGAGAAAAACACAGACAGCCACGAGTAAATGTTGCTCATACAAAATGCTTCTATTACCCTTTACTTTTAAAACCATTAATAGATTATTAGGAGATATAAACATTGGAGACCATGGATCATATTTGCATGTTAATCAAATCCATGAATTATACATCATTTTCTATGGAGAGTACTAGAAACAATATTCCTCCTTTCTAATAGCTATAAAAGCTGGAGGTTTCCTGGAGCACACATCACATCCCCTCTACAATACCTTCTAATAGAAAGAAAGAAATCCAGCTTTTCAAAGCAATCTCTTGCTAAATGAAATAGATTTGTTTGTGTTGCTTTGCAACACACAAGTGTGACAGTTCATTTTAAACAAAATAGTTTTAATAATGTCATTACTAATATCTCTTTGGTCATCTCTCTGAAAAATTGTGTTTTAATAGGAATGTTTCATTTTAATAAATGGCAGAAGAGGCAAGCTGCCCTGAGTCAGCAGGAAGTGGATATACACCAGAGAACAGGCTGATTGTGTTAGATTCATCCAGAACATTGAACAGCACACAGACAGTCCAAGAAAAAGCAACTGGCTGTATTCAAATGATTAGTCTTACTGCTATGCTGTAGCACAGATTCACACATTCTTCTATTATTCCTTGACCTTCTGCCAAAAACTCCCACTTCAAGTAATAATTAGAATTAGTGTTTCCAGTGCATGCTTCCATCTTCCTAACAAACAGTAATGAAATGTGGCTTTTACAAAATATGCAGTTAATTAAACTTTTTTTTTGAACATTGTTTGATTAATACAGTTCCCCTTGTGCTAGCTCCTCATTATGCCTGACTACCTGGGATTGGTGAATTGAAAGAAAAGCATCATCAATAGAATGAGTGAGATTTCAGAATTTTGCACTTTAAAATTGCTTGAGCTTTTAATTTTTTTTTTCTTTTTGTTTTGCTTAGGTCTTGGAATAAACTGAAAGGACAGCCTTTATTTGTAATCCTGTTTTTTTAAGTCGAGGACAGTATGTGTATTATATAACAACTCTACAAATACCCTCAGTGTGAATTTGAAGAACACATATATCAAGTGCTGCAACATAACAAGTGGATTTCTAGGCAAGCTTTTTGAAAAGGTGTCTCAGCACTGTATTGCTTAATAACACTATGCAAATAGATATTCTGATTTCATTTTTAAAAATATTATTTCATGCTTTTTAACTGTCTGCCTTAATTATCCAAATGCTGAACAAGTATAGTCTTTTGATTGATGAGAGTTCCACCCCTTTACCCACACCCCTGCAGATATGAGGCTACACAGTTTAGTACCATAAATCACTGTGATTGTAAAACTTAACTACTGTATGATCAGAGATCACATGCAGTGGTAGCCTGGATATGCATTCATCCTTCGTTATGAATGTTTGAGGGCTAAATTTATTCTGGATGTTTGGAGAAATATCTGTTTCTTCACTTAAGAAGCAATGCATTTTAAATAAGCAATTCTTGCAACAATTGGAAATAATCACAGAAGTCTTCTATTTGCAATCTTCATTAATGTGAGTTATTTCATCACTTTAGGAGAAATCTTTTCAGAGGAAAACAACAATTAAACCCCTCCCCCCAGGCTCTGACAGCTAAGGATCTATGGATCAGCCATTTTAGTAATTAACTACAATTCCTCTGATTTGTGAATTTCCAGATGATGAGGCAGGAAGCAAGTTACATCTTGGAGAAATTGCCCTCAGGAGAGAGGAAAAACTATTGCGAGGTTGACAGCACAACCTTGTACCGGCACAGTTTCCCTTCCCCAGTGGTTCAAGGAGTTCCAAGCACCCTCCTGTAAATCATCAGCTCACATCTATTTATTATCTTCCAGCCCAGTGCACAACACTATCTGTTACACACGGATACCAGCAATATTGCAAGGTGGACTCAAGGGATAAAAGACAGCAAACCCTGCACACCTCCTATGCCTGAGTCACACCCACTATAAAGCCAGGCTGTGTTCATAAAGTGCATGCTGTTGTCAGAAATGAAACAATATGAACTGTTCCAGTTCAGAGTAGAGTTTTTGTAGTGTTTCTCCAATATGCTTGATCTTATCATCTTGATGTCTTTGTGTTATTATACAGAGACAAAATTTATCTGCATAGTAATGGACAAAATGCCTATGAAAATATTGCTATTCATTCGATGATTGTTGTTATATTTGGACTAGGCGCCAGCCTCACTCTGTGATTCTTGTCCTGGAATATCAATAAATAAATCATAAAAGCCAATGCTTCAAATATTGAAAAATTCACACTTCAAACTGTGTTTTGAACTATACTGAGAGCAATGCCTCAGATTGTCCTTTTGCTTTATATGAACAGAGGAAATTCAAAGTAGGAGGAAGTCTCTCCCGGGATTTGGCATAGGGGAGTGCCACAAACCATCAGCCTTCCTGTCTCTGCTGTGCCAACGAAGCCTCTCCTGGGATGTACCATGAGATGCAGACAGTGTGTCTGGGGAGTTAATGTGGCTTCAGATGAAATTATCTCCTGCAGAATCCATCTTGCCTGTTGTTTGAGTGCATGCAAAGGAGCCAGGCAGTGGTGAGGAGACAAGCCACAGCCGGGCAGGTGAAGCCTCAGAGAAAAGTAGAAGCATCTTCCTACGACTCTGTGAAGTTCTTTGCACCACAGACTTATGCTGCTGGTGAAAATGGGACATCACGCCTCTTTTTTCTCCTTCTGTCTGGAGCCCAAATTTGGTAAGAGCAAACTCAGTCCCCACTCTGTTGCCCATTTCACTCCTCACTAGTAACAGATATCTAAATTCTATGGTGTGATTGACAGCATTAAGAGGAGAAATGAGGGCAAATGTCCTTCTGAAAAGTACACTCTAGTTCAAGCACAAGTGTTTGGGCTGATGCTCAAGTTGCAGAATGACTTTCCATGGTTTGCATTGTGCGGGGACCGCTAGGCAATTCTAATGGTTCTTTTGCTTTAAAAGCACTGAAATTAGCTGAAAGCTAGAAGTAGGAATGGTATTTTGTAGTAATTGTAAATGCAAAGCTAGACAAGCAGTGGAAGTCACTCAGGTACATCTGTTCAAAGGCCAGAAGAAAAAGCACTGCAGGTATTCAGTGCTTTATCTGATTAGAAAACAGCCTGGCACAGATGTGATTTCTGCTCCATATATCAAGCTATGGCAGGCTTTTGCTGCTTCATTATGAAAGCATGTGAAGTAAAATAGGTTTTGGAACATAAAAAATGACAAATTTGGAAAAATATCTATATGCCAGATGGGTGTAGGAAGAATCCTTGTGACAAATATATTATTAAGGGAATGTGCATAAGGAAAGAAACTGTGCCCAGTTCTTCCAGGGATGGACAGGCAGGAAGGTAGCGTCTCACTGTGTCTAATGTATTCTCATCTAATCTAAATCTAATTAATTATGTTGCATCGCTGACATACAATCTCGGCACTGCACACAACAATGGAAGGCTGCACCGGGGTTGCGGGAGGGCCGGCGGTGGCTCTGCCCTCGCTGCTTTTGTTCTCCCCGCTCGGGAGGGCAGGTCAGGGTGACGCCATCTCCGCCGGGGACGGCGAACGCCGCGGCCGGGCAGGGTGAGCTCATGCCGGCCCCGCCGCCCGGCCTGCCCGAGGCTGCTCTCGGAGCGCTCCCGCACAGCTTCTCCTCGTGTTCCGCGAAGAAACAGGAGCATTTTGGAGGGGCTGTCTCTCGGAGCCGAGTTGGGTGTCTCGGAGCTGGGTCCTGTGGCGCCCGGGAAGAGCTCCGTGCGCGGCTCCCGCTGCAGGAAGAGCTGCTCCAGCGGGAGCTCGCCCACCTGGGCTGCGCGGCTCGGAGCGCACGGCGTGTGGGGGACAGCTCAGCACTGCGAGGGCTGGGGACACACGGCGCAGAGAAAAGAGGCTGAGCTCCGGTGCCAGGAGCCTCCTGGGCAGGCAGCAGCTGGGGCCGTGCCACAGGCCGGCTGTGGGGCAGGACTGATGAACGGGGTCCCTGCAAACTTCAGCTTTGCAGTGTGGGGCCAGCAGGGGCCTCCAGCCCAGACGGGTGGGGCCAGGCACCGGCCTGTAGACCCTTGAGGAATCATCACTGCCTATTCTTGAAAGCAGGCAGGTCAGTGTTTCAGCTTCAGTGTAAATACCGCAGACAGACATGCACACTGGCCGGGCACTCCCGTCTGGGCGCTGACCAGCTCCGATGAGGGCTGAATAGCGGCCAGCGGAGCTGCAAGGAGGCGCTGCACGCCCTGAGGGGGGTCCAGCCCTCGGTTATTCCCGAAGGTGGGACACCTGGTCTGGGTTCAAGGTGCGAATGATCTGGCCATGATTAATGTGTCCAGAACTGAAACAGAAACGGAGGTGGGGAGGGTGGTACGGCAACTGTATCATTTGGCTTCACATAATTTGATTTTACTGATGCCTCATCCACTATCTGATTACTCTTTTCCTATTTAATCCCAGCCAAACCAGGAGGCTTTTGCTCACAGGCTTTTAGTACTATTTTATTTGGCAGTTATGGAATAAAAGAATTTTAGTATTGCCTTAGAATTTCTCCTGACATCTATCACAACCAATCCAGCTCATATGTGGGTGAACTGTGTTTTGATCCAATTATAAAATTCTATTGGAGTCTTGTTACATTCTTATCCCATGTGCATGTTGAAAAATTCAAGAGCAAAAGAAAATTCTACAAAATGTTTCTCATTTACTGTAGGCTTGGAGACACAAAACTGCATCACACAGTCATTTGTGGAGGCTAATAGCAAACTAGAAAAACAACGTATTCTTGAGGAAAAAACCCCACCCTGTTAATCAGCAGCAAGACTTAGAGGGAGAATAGTACAATCTGTGTATAGATATTACTGGCAATCGTCTTTTGGAGACACAGCCTTACTTTTGTTAATTGTAGCAATGAAAACTTTGTTGAGGTTCATCACAAAAGTTACAGTGAAAAAGGATCTGCCAGTCTGAAGACATTTCGGAGGGTGCGTAAAAATGACGAATTTGAAAGAACCCAGACACAAAATGACCCAGGTAACACATAGCTAATGTCCCAATGGATTGCAATGAAGATACTTTACATACTCTTAGCACCTCTATAGCAAAAATGCATTATTAAATCAACAGCCCATGCACTATTTGATTACCATGATGGAGAAGTTGATCTAGGATATTTCTGTCTCAACACTTTCACTGTTTTCAGGCGACAAAATATAATAAAAGGAATTAGGTGTCTTCTTGCTCATGGGCTATAGAAAGCCATGCAGAGGCGTAGCTTCACAGACAGAGTGCTGCTCCCAGGAGAGGAAATGCACTTGCTCCAAACCTTTCTGGCTCCATCCTGGTGGAGTCTCTCACACACCTACAATCTGAATCCCCATCTTAAAGCTGGGAGGTGCCAGGAGCAAGCCAGCAGCCTGAGCCAAGCAACAGTGGCAGGGCCAGGGCCAAGTCTGGAGCTCAGACTTCAGCTGGGAGCTGTTCAGCCACATGGAAAAGCCAACAGCTCTTTGCCTTTCCCAAATACTGCTTGGAATTCATCCCTTTCAGGTCTGTAGGGATCCTGTGGCTGCCCCCAGGAGCAGAGGCTGGGTGGCACTGCTGGGATGGACCTCTGTGCCTTGCCCTCTGTGTGAACCCAGGCCGCTGTGCTCCAAGGCAGCAGCAAGGCTGCGCTGGGCTGGGCAGGACACAGGGGGCCCTGCAGGGTGCTGGCCACAGGCACCAGCAGTGGTCACCAAAGCTGAGCCCAAAGCTGAGCTACGTGTAAGTATGAGGGGTGCACGTGTACCAGCAAACCATGTTAGGTCATTCCCAAGGCTGTCTGCTCTTGGATACATCAGTTTGGCCTCTCTGTGATTCCAGTAGCTTGATAGTTAGTCCCCTGTTGTAGCATTGTGTGTTGCGGGACGAGGCTACACCCTTTTCCTGATTTCTGGGTTGTTGGTCTCCCATTCTGGAGTGCTGTCTGTGTTTCTGTACCCCATGGGAGGCTGATAAATGTGGTACCTCTCCCCATGGCTTCCCCTGGTCACTTTGAGCCTCATCATTAAGCTCTGACACAAAAATCTGTTTAGTCACAGTGGCAGATTGCTTCCATGAAGCGCAGAAATGTAATTTGCCAGTACTTAAGCTACAATATTAAATACTAACATGAAGTTCCTTCCCCTTTTCAGTTCTTTATAGCAAAAAATACTTGGTGTGAAATCTTGTTTCTACAAGGGTCAGTGATAAAATCTGCAGCAGTGACAGAGCAGCTTCTGCCCTTCCTATGGTGAGTGGTTTTATTGGTTTTGCATTTAAAGCTGTTCCAATGCATCAGTGCTTTCATTGCCAGTCCACAGCACTCCTACACTTGCAGAGCTGGTGAAGAGGTCGTCTCTATATTCCCCTTGCCCTGGTCGTGTCCCTGCTGGGGTTTGTTCTGCAGTGGCAGTGGCCGGTGGTTCAGCTCTGAGGCAGAGCACACTCCAAGAGCAGCCGTAAGCCAACACGCCTCACCTCAGGCTCCAGCCCACTGTAGTTAATCATTAAATAATTCTCCTGGTGATGTTATCCAGTGCTGATAAATTACAGATTTCATTGTTTTGCCTGGAGCAGCTTTAAATTGTGTTAATTTCACCGAAGATTGACACTGGCTTTTGTTTCCTTTTGCTACTGTTTTGTCCTGCAAAGCGACACATACTACAGACTTCAGATCGCTCGTATAATTGGTACAATAGATTTTTTTCTTATATTTGGAGAAAATTTCAGTCAGAGCCTTTGAAATACCAGGAACTTTGAGATCAATAAAATACTAATGATAGTGTATTAGAAGAAGAATATTACCACAAATCAAATAGCTTTTAAAACAACCTTATTGTTGCCCATGTTTGTTTTACATGTGATCTCAGAATGATTTCTAATTTTATACAGCAGTGAATTTATTCCACCTACAATACACGTTTCTGACACAGGGTTTTCTCAAAAACTGAAGATAAAATACATTATACATCTTCCTGATGAGCAAACTCTCATCGGTCTGATTTTCTCCTTTGGCAAAGGAAAAAAATATCCCCAGGTAGTCCTGCTCTTTTCAGGCAGAAGAAAAAGGCTGTTTTAAGTTAGTGGGATCTTGATCTGTTCTTTGATGACAAATTCCACCTATTTTGGAACAATTAACATAACAGTTCAATGGGTGTTGAATAAAGCGTATGGAAAATTTTGGAGCTGTAATTTACAACTAAAAAAATTATATTAAATAACTTCGGTACCAGCAACAATGTGACACAATACAGTAGACTGTTGTGGTAAATAAGACAAGGTTTTGATTGTGCACTATTGTAACTCCCCAAGCAGAGTGTTGAGTTCAGCTAGGAAATATTGAATAAAACCTCATATCCCCTCTGAGGCTCCATATCACAGCTGGTATTTTTAATAGAGGTCTCTCTCAATATTTTCACTAGGGTACCTGGGGTTTGCTTTGGTGGGGTTTTGTTTCTGTTTTTTCTTTTTTTTAAGCACATGGCATATTGCAGTCTAACCCCCCACTTTGCTGTAAATGTGCATAGAAATTAATTGAACAATAAATTAAGTGTCAGGTGCCTCAAGGCACTGATAGGTATTAATGCCCCTGACCAGCCTCACCTGGGGCATCCCACCCCCTCCAGGGACTCAGGATTTAAGCTCAGCCCTTTGCATCCCCTGTTTCTTAGCAGTGCTGTAGGGCTGCTGGCCCCCAGCTCCCGGTCTGTGCACCCTGCTGCTGTGGCCTCTGGCCTGTGTGTGGGCCACCAGGCTTGGTGACAGAGCTGTCCTGTCAGGATGGACCTGGCTGGCAGTCTGCAGAGCATATTTGTCTTTCACCCTGACCTGCAGAATGTCCCTAAGCTTGGCCCCAGGTGATTGCTGTGAAGGTGCTTGATGTTGGGACTTGCGGTTGAAGCTGCCCTGCTCTCTTCACCAGCTGCTTTTTGACTGGTCCTGATCCTGTCCCACTGGGAGAAAACATGGTTAGTTGAGGTAAGTAAATACTTTAATGGAGTTCACTTAACCTGGAGGAGCCTATCCTGTCTCATGTCTTTATAATCTATTTCTTATCAGAAAGGCAAGATTTCTTAAGAGAATAAAAATGTAGCTAGATTTAATACCTTGGAGCAATTGTTCTGCAATAGCTTTTCAGGTCTAGTGTTCCAGACGTTTCCTCAGAGACACGGGGACAGGGGATGCAGCTGGTGGAAGCTGAGCTGCCGCAGCTGCAGCTGAGGTTGTGCTCTCCTCTGAGCTCCTGTGCAGCCAAAGGGTTTTTGTGCTTGCTCACCTGCCTCATCTTGTGTCAGCCTACTCTGTGCAAACCCAAGCTATTGTTTGAGAATTTTGTAAACCAAAACATAAGCCTCCTGGAATCCATGTGTTTTGTGCAGGCCATGGTAAAAGATTTCGGGTGGTGACAGTTGCGAGCTGGGAAGGAGCTGGAGGATTTGTCTTAGCTTGCCTTTTTTTGGGACAGAGTGTTAGACACTGCATTGATCCAAACTGCATGTATTGTTTCAAGAGAAGGACTACAGTTATTTGCAGCAGAATGAATCAAAATTCTCCAAGGTACCTCCTCAATAAACATCCAGCTCTTAAGAAATCTGGGGCACTCTTTCATACATTTAGCAGCATAACTTACTCACACATGTAGGCCATTTAAAGAAATGGGATAAATAAAGCACCTTATGTTGCATTTCTCCACCATTTAGAAAAAAAATATGGAAAAGAGTGTAACTTTGCCTGCATTTTTGTCCAACTCCATACAAGGCTTATCTGACCTCCAGGAGGACATAGGATAACTACCTACAGATTTCAGGCTTTGCACTCAGTTAAGCTACTGCTCAGTTTTCCTTGAAAAAACATGAAACATTCTCTATTTATTTTGCCAGATGCTGATAGGGCAAGTTTGAAGGAGAAGCAAGAGTGTGCTTCTCTGGGATAAGTGCAGGGTTCTCCTCCAGGATATCTACCAGTGTATTTGGATGTGTGTCTGTTTAAATGTAGTATTAGTGTGAAGGTACTAGAAGAATATGGGCTTCATCCCATAAAGTCCTAGACTGGAGCGCCTGCCAAATCAGATCCTTTACATGTGGGGTTTGATTGGCATAATCTCTGAATGTTTTTTGTTTCCAACTGCTCTACATAGATTAGCCTAGAAGATGAAAAAAACCTGTGGGTCCCTCCAAGTACTTGGGGTAATATATTCTCATTTTAAAGCTATGGTTGAATACATGGAGTAAGGGAAAGAAAGGCATGAAATCAATACTTCAGAAGCAAAGCAAAAAGTCACAATGTTTGTGTCATGGTATATCTGGGATTTTACCACCTGGAGAGGTTTGAGAAGCAGACCTTCCAAATAAAAATAGCAGAATAATAAAACAATAATAGTAAAAAGCAGTGGTGAGGTACTTCAAAAATCTACATTTTACAGAAGTGTAATCATGATTTAAAAATACAAAAACACTGTGACTCAAAAGAGGGAGAGCGTGGGTGTTTGCTGGGGATGAGTCAAAAGAGAAGAAATTTCAATTCCAGAAAGCAAATGCAAAAGATGAGGCTCTGTAAGTAGAGCCTGCAAAAAGGCAGACCAAATTTATGCATTTGTTCTGCATCCAGGGTTCACCTCCATGCTATGCAGAAGTCATTGATTAACTGACATTAGATTGAAATGGGGCAATTAGACAGAGTAAAATGTCTACAGCATAAATTATACAAGAAAAGTGTCTGAAGAGAGCCTCCCCTTTGTCTTTAAGACTTGCCAGCTGTTCCTTTTCTGCCTTGTGATTTTTACCTTTCCAGATAAGCATATTCCTTTCTGTAAATCAATCTGACAGAACAGAGCTAACTGTATATCACAGGCTACAGCTGGATGTCCAGATACATTTTTAATAGGTCAGCCAGTCCAGTGGCAAGACAGCACTGATTCATGTCAGCAGATGAGGAGGAAAATGATGCTGTGGAAGCACCTACAGCAGATACTGCCGCACACTTCCTTGGCCCTGATTACTTGAAACAGTTTGTCACATGCTTAAACTGAAACATGTGCTTTGGTCCTCTTTGTAGTCAGTGAATCAGGTGCTCAGTCTTCTACAGTATTGAAAATTAATTACAGGAGATGGAAATCCTGCTGTTTTCCAGTATAAATAATGGAAGTAAATCACTGATTCATTGAAAAAAGAAAGCTGAGGCAGTTCTGTGGCTATGCTGGCTCAGTGCTCTTTGCTTGTAACAGTGTGAAAATGTATTTAAATGCTTTTTTGCAACAGGAACAATGAAAAATGGGTGGGTTTTTTAGAAAGAGATTGCTTTAAGACTCTTCTTGTGGTTGTGGCTAACACAGTGTGATCAAAAAACACCTTAGCAGTGAATTCAGCTTGTTTGTAAAGGAAACCTGCTCTTTGCCATGGTCCTGGGGTTGTGTGAGTCTCCATGCCATGAGCATACTTTAGCTCTTGCTCTCATCCCACTGCCTGAAGAGCCATGGGCTGTCAATGGAGCTACCTGAACAAACCCCTCTACAGAAGCACAGAGTAGCTGGAGATGTATCCAAGCTGCCATTTTCAGCAGTTTTTACAGCCTGTATCCATTTACCAAGTCCAGACCTGATTGAATAGGAATGGTCACAGCTGTGGCAGCAGAATCACACTGGTATCTTTCATATCAGCACTGGACAGAGTCTAAGAGTGGGAGATGCGCTTGTTGAGGGTGTTTGATTTGGTCTCAGGGTTGTATTTTGCTTCTGAAGGGCTGCTCTGAGATCTGACAGGAGCAGGAAAGGCAGCCTGCCCTGATACACTGGGGACTGAGCTGGGCATCTTTACAGTGCAGTGTGCACTGAAAGCCTCTGAAGGACTACAGCGGGTTTGGCTTTTGTCCAGTATAAGGAAGGCAAGCCTTAGCATCCACCTGTTTGAACAACACAAGGAAAGACCACCTGGCTGTGCTATACAGTGACATGGACTGGGCATTGAGCATTTCCTGGTCTTCCCTTTACTCATGATAACAAGATTAATGCATGAGCTTTTCCACTGCAGAATAATGAGCAATTTGTAGTGTGGCCGCGTGAGATGAAGACCCAATCGCTTGTAAAGCCCAGTTACTGTTTACAAAATGGAGAAGGGGGAAATGGATATTTAAAATTGCTGTTGGCCTGTGCAAAGTGCTTCAGCAAGTAGTCCTGTGCTGTGTGCAAGATTTGACAGTGAGTTGGCCTGAACTGGTGGTACCTGCTGGATGACCTCTTCAGTTTTGCATTTAATGTTCAACATACTGTCCATGTAATTCAAGTGGTGTTTTCATCCATTCCTTTTCAGGCCTCTGTATAGAAAGGCAGACTTGCTATTTCTGTGTGGTTCTAGCATGGCACTGGTTCAGAGCCACACAAACCTGATGATATCTCCCCACTTACCTGCAGCAGTCAGTACCTGATTCCAGTTTTATCAGGACTGCCTCAAGCATAGGAATTCAATGAAAATCAGATATTTATCCTATTTGTTCAAGTTTAATGTGCCCAGCCAAGCAAAAAGGAAACCAGGTAAACATTTGGCTAAGTGGCATTTACATTATTTTTATGCTGGGCTTTATCTGACATGTCAGACACACACTTAGTATTTTATAAACATGTCTCCCAGCCTTCAAAAATGCAGATTTATGATTTTGAAAATATTTTACCGAAGCTGAGAGCATTTAGCTTTTCATAATTGGGTTGAAGGGTTGTATATATCTCATCCAGTCCAATCTGAAGAAAAAGTGAAGCATTTCCATTTTTCATGTATGGACCATGAAAAGGTGAAGGTTGACTCTAATGACAATATATAAAATGAGAGAGAAATGTAAACTAAGCCAGCCTCATGTGTGCTTGTTCGGTAATTTCTTGGTGGTAAGGAGTATTTATATAGCACTGAAGTTAAAATATCTGAATATCACAAAGCATGATGATTTTGTACAGTGAACTTTTATAACTCATATGAAATGAACCTGTCAGTCATCATTAATGGTCTGTGAAACCCTGTCCCAAGCTGGTGCCAAGTCATTCCCACAGAAACATTGTGATAAGCTCTGCAGTGTTCACAGTAAATCAGGGAGTTTCACAATGAGTTACATGATAAGCTTTGCAGGATTGCACAGTAAATCATTGTGTTGAACAATTACACAGTAAGCCTCCTTAGTTTTTTCTTTATGGGAGCGTCTGTCAGCAATGGATAAAAGTCAATATTCATATTTTTATGCCACTTCTACTGCCTATCTCAAATAAAATTTATGGACACTTCTTAAGGCTGGTGGTAAGACCACTCTGTTAGCCTTGTATGCCTGCACATATGTGATGTAGTTAATAGAGTCCTGGGGGACAGTGCACAAGGAGCCTAGAGAAGTCTAAAGGCATCACAGACTGACATGGTGATGGGAAAAGTACCCGTGGCTTTGAGTGGATCTATGCCAGTTTACACTAACTGAGCTGGCTTTTGTCTCAGCTCTCCAAGAAGATGTGTACTAGGATTTCCAATTTATGCAGGCATTCACATTTACTTTGCTCTACCTTGGTTCTCATTGTCTCATTCAATTTTTTTCAGTCAGCATTGCTATAAGCAGCATCTTTCCTCCTAAACTCTGTTTTATTGATTCTTGTGGTTTACAAGAAAATGGTCATTTCTCTCCCTACCAGCTCCTCTTATGTGATTTAACCTCTGCACCTCTTTGGTCGGTCCTATCCCAATTTATTTTTTACCCCCAAATTTCAGCTCTTCAGCTTCATCTGTCTCCAAGACATCTCCCATTGATGTGCCCTTGTCCTTCAACACTGCAGGCTGGAGCTTAGCTTCTTGCCTTTCCTCCCAGGCTAATGCCTGGTGCCCCTCCCTGCCTGTCTTCAGAGTTCAGGCTTGTCTTGTTTGCTTTGCTTTCATCTCCTCCTCCCTCCCATGTCTCGCTGCTTCCTAGAGACTTGCAGGGCCTAGTGCCAAGTGCTCCAAACATGCAGTTTGCATTCTTCTTTCTTGGCAGAGCCTCCTAAACTCCCACTACTCCACCCTTTGTGTGCCTCTTTACAAATGCACACCTTCTAATCTTCCAATCTTGACAAGATGAAACAATAATAAATTAATTTCCTGGTGCCGTTTCAGCATGGTTCCTTCAGGTGTACAAATTGTTGGCGTCAGATTGCAGGAAATATCTGCCTTTCAAAGAGCAAGGAGTTGTATTTGTATTAATGCTGCCTCAATGAAGCATCATGTACTGGAAAGGGCTATCATGTACCCCAGAACTGCAGGAGCCAAATCCCCATCTGCAGCACAGCAGAAAAGCTCCTGTGACAGCAGGGGCTGCAGCTCAGGTTTGTGCTGGCTGAAGGGCTGGCCTTGAGTGGGGACTGTGGAGTGCAAGGCAGGAAATAGTTGCTGATGCCCTTTTACCTCTTTTGGAAACCCACTGCAGACACAGAAAACCACAGGAGAGGATCTCACTGAAAAATAAGAAATCTTGACACAATGCTTTGTGGTTTTAGAATGACCCTTCACATTTGTTTTATTGATTAATATATTGTTAGAAAAATAAAAGATTTTGGTTCATGAGCTTAGAGCTGCTGCTGTCTTCTAAAATCCTGGCATGAGGCATTAACCCTGTAAGTGTCCATGAGATTTGCTAGTGGTAATCTGTCCTATATGGTGGTGAAGTCAGGAAGGAGCTCAAGTCTCTGCAAGCCAAGGTTTGTTGCAATCACTGAGAGTAAAGTTTGTGGTTTTTTGTCTGTTTGAAGTCACCTTATTTTTCTCTATAGGTATTTAGTTGAGGTGGTTGTGAGGTTAGGAAGAGGGAAGCAGAGGTGAGCAATATGGAACCCTTTCTAGTCTGTGTGCAAGGCAGATCATGTACAGCATACATTGCTAGTTTAAAAGCCCTCCAGAGGATGTCACAGGGCTCTGATGTAGTAAGATATGTGCAATATCAACACTTGCTGCCCTTATTTGAAATGTCATAAAATGGGATGTGTACACTTGGTGCACAAGGCTGTGCAGCCTCAAAGCAGCATGTGTAGGTAGTATATTACAGCTTTTTCTGTGTGGTGTGCATCTGTTGTGGCCAAACTACAGATTAAAACCTGTCTTGGAGGTACTGAAAATACTGACACGTGCTGTTGCATGAGCAGCCTCCAAACATGGCCCAGAAGATGGATGCTCCCCTTTTGTAGGGGAGCTGCCTTGTGCTGGGATGCAGGGAGCCTGCAGTTCAGGTTTGGGATAGGGATGTGTTTGTAGAACATGATGGGGGGAACCCAAAAAGGCTCTGGGAAAGCTGGAATGGGATGAGGCTGTCAGGACAACAATCAGACCTATATGTGACCCTCATATGTACAAGTGTAATGTATGTATTGGCACCAGCTTATTAAAGCTGATATTTAGGAGCCAAGAGATAAATTTACAAAAGGATTTCATACTTGGGAGCTGGGCCTTTGAAGCTGTTGTTCCTCTCTTTTATAAAAATCAGGAGGCATGCTGAAATTGCAAACTGCCTTGTCATCCCTGGAATCAAATCTTCAAATGAAGAGGAAATCTTTTCTTTTTCCTAGAAAAGATGCACTCACTGGGTCTTTTCAGATACCATTTCTATTTGTGACAGGAACTTTTTCAAGGAAATGAGCAGAAGGTAGAACAGCATGCTGCTTCTGATTGTACATTTCTTAATATGCTTTAGAAATATACACACTGGCAACATTTTTACAAGAAAATGCCTCATCTTTCATTAAAGAAGGACTTATAAAAAAGCCTTGACTTTTGTATGGCTGTGTATTTTATTAGGTATATTTCATACTTCTCTAACAACTCCTAAATGGCAAATAGTCCTGAGTAGTACTGGGAAAGCAATTTGCTTTAAATGGTTCATTTAGGCGAATTTAGCAATTTTATTTTGTATATAAACTGAACAGCTTTTCTTAGCTCAGCTTTTGCACTTACCAGAATACAGGTGTTTAGTTATTGACAGAGATGATGCAAAAATCTCTGTAAAGTAGCTTAACAAAACCAAAAATTCTTGCTGTTCAAATGTTATTTTTAATTACTCCAGATACAATACTTGGATATTACCATGAGCAGGTAGAATTAGATTGTTTAACACTAATGGGGAACACATCTGATTTCATCAGATTTCCTTTAAGCCATAGGAACTGTGTGTGCCAAAAGGCAACTCAGTGAGCACTAACTCCAAGATAGAACCAGAAATCAAGTTCTGAGTGTTTTTTATAAATGTTTTTCCCAAAAGTCATCTTGTAACTTTGATCCTCCTAACATGCTACTTCTAGCACAAATATCTTTGAAGCAAAACAGAAGCACAGAGCAAACAGCAAAGCCAAGCCCAAAAATATTCACATCAGCAAGCTTTGCAGTGAAATCATAGTGTATTCTCAAGCAATGATTTCTCTTGCTTACTCCTTATTACCCTTATTTACCCTTCCTTTATCCTGATGCTTGAATTAAATCAGTATTACAAGTGCTTTTCTTCTCTGAATGTCCTTTGATTTGACAGCCACATGGCCTCAGTGCCCTCCTTTGCCAAATATTGCCTTTTTGTAGACACAAGTTAATTCCTATCATATTGTGAGACAGGTTTGTGGACAGTGAAAGCCCAGCTTGCAAACTGCCTCGTTTCTTTCCAGCCCCTGAGGAATTCTGGATGTGTCAGTAAGAGCAGATAAAACTATCAGCATGTTCCTTCTGCTTTCTTCTAAAAATTTTTCTCAGCTGTATCCCAAAACATGAGGTGTTTGTTTTCTTTCTTTTTTTTTTTTTGCCCACTACTTGCCCCATCCACTTTCTTTCCATCTCCCCCATTTCCCACCTCCCCTGAAGGAATGCAGTGGCAATATATCTTCACTAAATCTCCTTGCTGGAAGGAAGTGCACTGTCACTCATGAGCCTTTACACCTGCCAGAGCTAATGAGCTACGTTTGACCCTCATCCTGATGGATTATTTAGAACTTCACACTCCTAGGAGAGTTGTAGTGTCCCAAAGGAGCAGCTGAGTGATACTACAAATATTTCTAGTAACAAAAGATTTAATATGCTTTATGTAACATAGATATTGTTGAATAGATCCTATTTCAGATCTAAAATGCTTTTTTTTCATTGACTATCATAATTCAAGTTTCAATAGCAGAAACATGATAATGGTATTTTTATTGATAGCTGATGCTTCAAAAGTTTATTTGGACCGATGGAGGTGATGCAGAAACAGCAGGTTTTAGCAAAGGTCCTTCTGCCTGGCCTGACCTGTGGTCCTGCACTTTGTTTTTGGTGTATGTCTTGTCCTCTTAATCACTGATGGCAGTGACTTACCTCCTGAGTGATGGATACTGAGCTGGGATCAGAACTGGGTCCTAAAACTCATTGTTTTGGTGACATAACTCAAAATTATGACAAATAGGAAAAGGAGATGGGTAGTTGCTCTAAAGACATTAAGTGATTAGTGATGGGTGAACATGATGTTTGTGGTCTGATAAGAAAAGCACTCAGAAAACTAAGAACACATTTTCCAAAGCTTGTCTCATGGGGAAGGGGGGTGATGAAAGGCTGGTGGTGCGCCCTTGAGACTTTCTCCATGTCCATCTGGATGTGTAGCAGAGAGGGGCAGTGCTGCCAGTGGCACTCTGCTGATGTGGGGCAGGTGTCCCCAAAGAGAGGGCAGGCTGGTGCTCACTGAATTGTTGGGGATTTTTCTTTTACCTCTGTGGAGAGACTGTTATTTTTTGAGGAATTTTCAGATTAATGTCTAGACAACCTAGAGAGCTTTTCAAAAGATCCACAAACCCTCTGAGCCAGTGTGTTGTATTTATCTCTTAAGGAACCTTGTCATTAGGCTCAAATTAAAAATGAGCTGTCAGTTTCTATTAATAATTAATGCCGAAATGTTAGCACTTTGAAAGACTGTTTCAAGTGTAACACATTCCATTTAATGCTGAACAGTTTTATATTTACAGTAATTCCACCTTTCATCCCTTAATGTCAACCTCTAAATCTTTAATGCTTTAATCACACTTCTTATTTTGATATCCCAAGTGAGCTGTTCTAACCTGTGTCCGCTCCCTTTCGATAAGGTGCACATTTTATACTGGAAGGTTAGTCAGCAGCAATTGTTAATTATTAAGGAAAACAAAATGCTATTGCTGGAAAATTATGTTTGTTCCCAGCTGTATGTGTTACCTTTAATCTGTACTGACAAGAAGCAAGAGGAATCATAAAATAATCAGAGGAGCCAGGAGAGGGGATTGTTTGTGAAGAATATTACCCAGCAGAAATGTAGACAGCCTTGATTTGATTCCATAAATGAACCTAATTACTGGGTAATGTATTTTTCTATGGAAATAACATATCTGTAAAATGCGTAGTTAAAGGAAGGCTCTGTGAATTTGAAAGCAGATGACTTTTGCTTTTGAGCTGTGATTCCTATAGTATATTCCTGGACAGCACTAACTCACTGAGAGCTTTGGTCTTGTGCATGGGCAACTGAAACATTGCTCATCCTGCAGCATCTGTCTGTAAGCCAAGTTCTTTATTTGCAGCCTTCCACTTATGAATAGGGGAAAATTCTGTAGAGAAACAGGCCACCTAAATGTGCTGTGAAGTTTTCTTTTTAGAATGCTTGTCTCCTGTAAATATCCAAGACATAATAAAGTAAATACTTGTCATTTTCTTAACTGCAAAGCAAATAAGGAATATTCTAGAGAACTAGAAAAGGCACTTACATTGCTTCCAAAGAAAGGAGACATTTTTGAACTTGTAGCTATAAAATATGTTCCAATTTGTTTCTGTTGCTCTTTCAGAAAAACTTCTTGAAGTGAGATGTAGCTATAGAGTGAAGGGTATTTGTGATCAAGTTTACATAATATTAATGGGTTATAGAACAATATTAAACTAATCACCTACTGCTTGATTACTGGGATCAATAGAATGAGACTCCACCTTGCATCTGGCAGATACACGTGCCATGTATAACATCTTGCTACCAATTTATGTTAGCAATTTGTTATTGTGTTTTCTGGGATAGATACTTAAGATTATTATCTATATCTTTTTCCACAAGTGCTATTGCATGGAGAAGGCAGGAAGGTGCTTCACTGTAGCAGAAACCTCAGCTTGGCCCTTCCTTTGCAGAGACTGAAAACAAGGTCTGGTGCTGGGAAGGGACCTGCTCTGGCCTTTGGGAGCTCCTATGGATGGGCCCCATAAGGCTGTCCTTGTGTGGACCGTGTTTTAATCATGTGTATCTATCTCTGGGAAGACAGTCATCCTCTCAATTTGAATGCTAATCATTTTTCTTTAATTATGTGTTATTTCTTTTATTCCCCTGCATCATGGGCTCCTTTTCCTTACCTTGTTTGTAGCCATATTTCTCACAGGTGTACATGAAAATCTCTCCATTGGTTTTGTGTTGGTAGCTGAGACTTCACACACATGTGCAACTCACAGCAAGTACTACCTCGGTGCATGACAGTTCATTTGAAACCAGGGGACTGTTAGACTGAGACTCCAAAAAATCTCTATCCTATTTGGCCTGGCCATTCCCACACAGGCAAGCAGAGTGCTGTGTCAGTCAGGTAGTATTTTGCACCCATTTCACCTAAGTGCCTGTGAAAGCATCATGTGCAAAGTGAAGTTTTGATTCTGTATTATGATCAATTTTAGCAGCATTTCCACCACAGATGCATGTATTTCAGTGAGACCAAAGTAGAGTAAAAGAAGGTAGGGTATTCTCAGCCTGTGAACTTATGCTTGTAGTATCAGCTCTCAGCAATATTATCTGCTTCTTTTATCAAGCTCTCATTGTCTGGGCTTTTTTATAATTATATGAAGAGCGGATGAAGTCCTATTAAGTTGTCTGTGACTAGAAAAAGAATTACTGCACTGATACTTTCAATCCTCACAGACATGTAAAAAAGGCATTCAGAGTTTACTGAACCTCTGCCTCACACATCAAAAGAGAAATAGAAAAATTCCTGCTGATACATTATCATGCAAGCATCCAATTCAGTCTTGTCTTGCTGTGGAGACATGCACAACATACAGGAAAGACTTAATATTTATAAGATGCCCAACAGGACTAAACAAATGGACACGTGTAGAATGTGTACGTTATTCATTACAAACATGATTAGTGTTTCTATATAATAGATGTGCTGTTAAAGCACAGTGGATTCTTCGAAGTTTACAAGTTTGTTATGAATTGATTTATTCATGAAATGCTTTGTTTCTATGACAACTTTATTGGTTTGCCTGTGGTCTAAATACATATAGGCATGGCAGGAATTCTACAGTACAAAACAAATTACATGCTCCCACCTGAATGGCTTGATGCCTTTAGGGAATGTACAGAAATAGTCCACAATGAGGGCTGAAGTCACCATAGACTGTGCCAGTATGAGAGGGCTTACTTAATAAAGAAAAATGCTTAAAGGTCTTCCACAGGTTCCAACTCTGCAATAAAAGCAAAAGATGGAAGTGAAGAAAGGAATCTGGTAGGAAAACATAAAAGGGACCCAAAACCCAATTGCAGAGATGCTAGTGTATTCAAGAAAAAGCCACAGATCAAAGACCAGCACTCTCCCACAAATAGAGCTTGCAAGAAGCTATTAATATTCATAACAGATCTAGACCTACAAAAGAAACTGGAGAGCTATTTTTTAGTAAAAAATTAGTGTGAAAGGATAGGACATTAGTTGATAAAAGGATAGGAAGGCTTGCTAGGGCAACACAAAATGGCATCAGAGAAAAAAGTCAATAAGTGGATCAAATAACAGAAATGAAACTACAAGAGCAATAATTAGGACAGGGACTTGTAAGAGAGGTCAGAGAGCTAAAGAGAGTAACAGTTTTCAAAGCATGCAAGACAAAAGTTATGCAGTAGTGCTTCTATGAGTGACCCCATGACACAGGGGTCTCTCCAAGACAGTGTAGAACTGGTAGAACAATGACACTTTGGCTCCTTCTGTCTTGTGTGATGCAAAGCCTTTTGGGAAGTGATAAGCAAGAGCAGTGGGAGCTGAAAGTTTTCAAAGCAGGAGCAGTAGAGAGTGCACTTCCATGCAAAAGCAAGTTTTCCAGCAATGTTTTTTAATCTAAACAAAGCTGCATAGTATTCTGGATCATTTTTAGAAAATTGGTATGAGAATTTCAAAGGGAAGAAGAGGCACTGATAATCCTCTGCCTAGCCTGAAAGCCAGTGTGAAAATGCCTTAAATTAGAGCAAACCAGTGCAAATGCAAATTCTGCATTGGTAGACCACAAACTGCACCTCTAGCTTTTCTGCCTCTCTTGGGAAGCTGGACTGTGGTTTAGGCATTCCATGCTCACTTGGCTCAGACCAGGTTTTTGCCTTGTAGTTTGGCTATTGGGCTGTCATTCATTCAAGTATTTCACTGATTTTTGTCTCTTATCATGGAATGTTCACAGGGCAGGCAGATTTTGCAGCACTCTGGATTTAAGGATGCATTGCCTCCCTTGCACTGCCGTGAAGCCAGACTGTAAAGCCAGTGGGGTTCAGTACCTAAGATTGGGCTCAGGGAGTGCCTTAGTCAAATCTTGTTTTGCATTTGTGAACCAGGTCATCTGCTTTGAAAGGTGACCAGGCTGATGCAGGCAGGCACTGCACGAGAGGCAGGGTCCTGAGGCCAGAAAGCAGAGAAGAGGAAATGCAGGGAGTGAGGTGGGAGTCTGCACATGGATTTGTGCTGGGCACACAGCATTCATAGCTCACCCACTCAGTAAGTGCTTAAGACAATTGACTAATTTGACATGAAAGCACTAATAAAACAAAAAGCTTCCCCACTTAGTACATGCTCTCTATTATTTCTGACTTGTGTTCTGACCCAGTCCCTTCCATATTCCTAATTGCCCATGCTGCACTAAGTGATATTGCCTTCCACACATTTTTATGAGCTGTGGTCTCCTGCAAGAGGAGAGATTTGTGAGTAGCAGCCTCCATGATTGACTTGAAATGACACTGTTGCTTCAGCTGGTCAAACTGAGTATTTAAAAACTATGGAATATCTACAGAGATAGACTTTAGAGGGAGGGAGCGATCACCTCCTAGAACAGTGAGCCTAATTCTCAGTTGGTCATCCTTGTGTATCTGTCATGCTTGCTTCAAAGCCCTTCATAGTAGCAATGGATTTTCTTTGCGTTTTTTGTTTTGCTTTTCTTCAGGCTGGGTATAAGCCTTGGCAGAGAAAGGAGTGTTGACATCAACCAAATAGTTCCTTATTTCACCATGCCTTTGGGACTGAGAAAACGCTGAAGTAAAACTACTGGGCATGCTGAAACAAAATGCAGGGGTTTTTTTCTTTCTTTAGTTCTGTATTTCTAGATACCAAGTCTTCTGTCTCTGGAAGGTGTAGTTGCCCTTTCAGGGTTCAGTCTGGATGTGAAATGTGAAGATCTCCTTTCTTTCTGAAGGAAAAGAATATCCACAAAACCTTTTTCCATTATATTCCTTTCTTGCTGGTTTAACCCCTATGTGGTGCAAATAATGCATTTTCAATTTAGCTTTTAGTTTAAGGAAGTACATAGGCTGATCAGTGGAACAGGCTATCCCTCAATAAGGCACAGAGCCAAAAGTAATTCTAAATTTCCCTGAATGAACTGGTAGAGATTCTGCTTTGCACTCCTGAAATATCTGCTGGCTTTTCAGCACTGTTCCCAAGAGACCTAGCAAAGAAGGGCTTCTGGTGGAGCACAGCAGGGCACCGGATGCACCAGAGGTTTGATGACCAGAACAACCCCAGAACCCAAGGCAGCTGATCAGAAGCCAGTGGTGCAGGCACTGCAGAGATGGGCAGCCTGCATGTGCGTACAGCTCAGCTGTTTTGTTACAGTTCTTTGTGCATCCTCTTCTCATTTTGAGAAATTGGGAGATGTTTGGAACATGCATCACAGGGAGTGCTACATCTCCAGCATCCCAGTAAGACTGTGGTACACACATGGCACCATCAAATAATGCTGCTTGCAAAAGATCAGCACAGCTCCTGCTACCTAGTGCAAGGGTTTCAGTAAAGAGTGGCTTTTGACAAACCTGCTTGGCAGTGAATTTAAAAACTATTTTTAAAGTCTCATAAATGCTTTTATGGGCTCTTTTAAATGTTGTCTGAGCTATCTAGGAAAATGTCATAGTTTATCCCATAACTAACAACAATATTTAGTTTAATGATGGCTATAAAACAAGTGCAACAAAGAGAAAACTGTTCTGAACTTTCTTGACACTGTATTCAGCAAATACTTGCTCTTTACCTGACATGCTGTCATTTACTCCCTCAGCCCTCAGAGAACAGCATGATAGCTGAACTATCGACACAGTAGAAGAAATCATAGACAAGGAAAGTAAACTGTGATATTTTGAAATTAATGATGCAGTTCACTTGATGCACTGCATGCCTAATAATGAAAAATCTAGAGGGAAGAGCTTGCTTAGTGAAATTGTGAAAGTCTCTGCATTTCAGTCATAGACTGGGATGTCATTTGTGTGTATATAAGGATATGCCTTATATGACCTGAGTGGTAAGTTTATGCAGACAGTACTATACACATACATCAAATGCTTAACTTAATAGAAATGTCCCTTTTCACTGCCTCTCTGGGCTAGGGCTTGTGTCGTTTGTGTGTGCATATACATGCATTCAGAGGGGCTGGGAACAGGTACCCTTTTTCATTAAGTAAGTGACATTTTCATGCTGGTACAGCATCTATCTATCTATCTTCTTTCTGGCAAAGCTGTGTGCCTTTCAGTCAGCATCTGACTAAAGATCAATGAGAGAAAGCTTTTTGAAGGTGCTTTCAGGTCCTGCGGCAAGGGAGATGATCAGAAAGCTGCCATAAGCTTCGGACCCACTTGACAAATGAGGAACTATTTTGGTGCTCTGTAAACTGCTGTCACATCAGTTAGAAACACTAATTAGAACTACTTTGCTGTTGAAAGTGTCCAGTGCATTAAATACCACTTCTGCTTATTGCAATTAGCTTATCCATTGACTTACACTTTATACCACAAGACTATCAAAGATGGAAATGCATAAGGGATTGTTTAATAATTTATTAGGGAAATTAGAACTGAATGGCAAATAGCTTTTGCCTGCTACCCTTTGACCTTTCATTCCTTGCAGAGCATGAAACTCACATGTGAAATGTGCTCATCTGTGGTTTTTTCTAGCTAGAGAAGAGTCAACAAACCAGGATGCACAAATAAGCAAATATCAGACTGTCTTTTTCTTGGTGATGTGGGGATTCAATGATGTGGGTAGCTTCTGAAAAGTCATAGGACATTGTGGTACCACACAGTCTGTAAAGAGAGAATTTTATACACTTCCTGTACTGCTCTTCAAACTGGTTCTTGTTTTTGATCAAGCAGGGAGATTTTGTTCAATAATTTGTACCATGTGGAATTGGAGATAATTTTTAATGTCATTTTGTCTTTTACAGGGCAAATTTTCAAATGAAACATCTAGTAAAAAAGAATTTGTAAGGAGAGACAACTTCATATTTTTGTTCCAAAGTTAAATTTTGAGTCAATAATATTTAAGCATGCCATAGGAATAACAACAAGGAAGCAAAATTTTCTGATACTGTAAAAGCCAGAAGTAGTCCAGCCATTAGGAATGCCATGACTCTACCTTGTACACAGAGATTTTTTAGCAGAGAGGGAAAAAGAAAATATGATTCCAAATAGCTGACTTGCAATCTAGCACCCAACATAAAATCACAAAGCTTCATTCCTCATTCTGCTTCTTTTACCTTGGTCTAAGCACTTATTCTTTCTGCTTGGATTACCAGTGATGATACTAGTTCTTACTTTTGCTGCCAGGGTGTTAAAGACCAGGATTTGTAATTTGTTTTTTAAAATATAAGATGGCAATCTTACCACCACTCATACTTTTCAACAGCTGGAATTATTTTTTCCTGAAGTGCTTTTTGGGTTTTTTATTCTCAAATTTTTGTTGTTCTCTGGGACCAGTCCAAAGAGCACCCATGTTCTCTTCCTTAAAAATTAGTAAGATGTAACTGTAATGCACATTTTTTTCTAAAGTGCTCTTTTAAAGATGCAGACAGAAAACAAAGCAGCAATAGGCAGCTCCATCTAAAAGCTCCTAAGAAAAGTCACCTTCAATTATCTGATTCCAAATATATGAAATTGTCCCTGTCTTCAAATTTCTTCATGATGGATGCAGAATATCTGCCTGCAGCCCTGTATTTCATCAGACTGCTCCATACAGAAATATTTCTGAAAAAAGTAATTACTATTTCATTTTCAAAAACTTCAAATGATAAAAGATAAAGTACTATTAACAAAGGAATGGGCTTACATGCACTTACAAAAATGCAAGTATAAATAACAGTTTAAAATGGTTTTGTTCTTGGAAGCTATTTACAAGTTTGGGGTTTTTTTGCTGATGTAGGAAAGAAAAGTATGTGTAAGACCAGAAGAGAATTGCAAGATCTCAAGCCATAGCTGAGCTTCCTCATCCTGCTGAAACCACAGACCAAATCAGTGATCTAATTTGTGCCCTTCACTTTTGCTGCCTGTAGCTGGGAGAAGGGAGAGAATTGGTTTGGTTTTTTAAGTTGGATTAACTTGAAAACCAAATCCAAAGATGATGCAGCAGACCATAACAGTGTCACATGCAGAACTGTCTGAGGCCTGCTTTGGTTTGGAGCAGTTCAGCTCTTTGGGCCCTTGGGCAAGCTGCACTTCCTTAAAGTGGCTCTGCTCTTCTTGCTGCCATAGCAGGAGTATAATGCAGACATTAATTTTTTTTTCCAGAAATTCACTGCTTTGTTGAGAGTTTCTGGCTGTTAGGGAAGTCCAGATCCATATGGGAATTATGGAAAACTTTTGAGGGTCAGCTGTGAATCCACCCTTGCCACCAGTAAAGTTGCTATTGATGCCATTGGAGTCAAGAAGCAATGCCTGGGCAGGAGGAGGGGAGTGTGTATGTAAGTCCCAGCCTGAAGCTTTGCTTCCCTTCATTTCTAATTGTCTGCTGCCATCTTTTAAGACTGGTAACCTTAGATCAGAGGGAAAAAGAGGATTATTTTTAAGCATGATGAAATTTAACTTGTAATTGCTGTTTCCACAGCAGCCAATTGAGAGGTAAGAGCATAGCTTCACCAGGCAGCTCATAATCTCTAGGATTTACAGATGCTGAAAATGAGCAGGAAATCAGGGCAGCAGTGACCTACCTGGAGTGCAAGTACAACATACAGTCACAGATCTCCATTCTAGAGACACAACATCCTTAGCAAATTTTGTCTCTCCTGTGCAACTTTGAAAAATCTCATGGTTTGATGTTTGTGCCATGTTTCACCTAGTATTCATCACTAGGTGAAATAACACCTGCATTGTATTTAAAGTCAGTTTTGGTATTCCTCTGCTTGAGATAGGATGCCACAACATATTCCATTGCTGGCAAATTCAACAGGGAAAGCAGTAACTTACTCATTGACTGCTTCCCATGATGTTTCATGTTCCTGTAAAATCAGCTACTTAGAAAAAAGCCCAGCATTAATTTTAGCTTGCTCTTTCCCAGGATACTGCTAAGACAGCCCCTGTAAAAAGCAGCACTCCTTCAGATGTCCAGTGTCTGTGGTGTGTGCTGCAATGCACACAAATTTTGAGAGCCAGTACTGATTTGTGTTTGTCCTTCATTTAAAGCCCCTCTATGGTGGCTGGCTAAATTTCTGCAATTCTAAGGAGCAATTTGGTTTTCCTTCACCACACAGGGTAAGCAGAAAGTGTGCTGTCATGTATATGGTACTGACTGAAAGGGTGCAAGTGTAAGGCTTTCTGTCCTAGGGCATTGGTAGTGTTAATCAAATTCATATGTATTTCTCAGAGTGATCACTGAGGAACTCTTAAAATCCATACTCCACATAGAATATTCTAAAAAAAAGTGTTTGTTATTGTCATTCTGTTCACCACCTGCTTTTCTGGATTTGTGTAATCAACAAATATCTAAATGAAGTATTGGCAATCTTTTTTGTGTAATCCCAAGAAAAACATGAAAGAGAAAGTTATACAAGTAGCTTTAGATAATGTCTCTTTCATGATATCAGGGATTTGTTTTTTTCCTGCTTTAGACATTTTCTGTGGCTTTTTTTTTTTTTGTTTGTTTTGTATAGAAGACTCCTAGCCCACTAGGGAGAGTTTGGCCTTTTCTCTAGAAAAAAGGTTTATCTGTCAAATATCTCAGTTTGTTTCCTTCCCCAGCTGCTACTAATTTTAACATATCTCTCAGTTGAGCAGCAATAAAGCTTCTTTATGTGACTGTGGGCTATGTGACTGTGGCCATGTCCAAGAGCTGGTGCAGGGGCAGGGAGCTTGGCCATTCAGGTTTGTGCCTGGTGGGGGTGCCTGGGGGCTCTTGGCCCCTTTTTCCCTGCTAGAGAGCAGGATGTTCTGGGGGGGACCTCTCCAGTGCAAGGTCCCCTCCTGACAATTTCCAGGTATTCTTCCATGGAATGCTGCTGGGGCTCCAACTTCTCCTTGTGCCCCTGTGGCTGGTCTTACCAAGCTGCTCTTGGTGTTGAGGAGGTGCTATTGCACAATAAGGTTATTTTTCTAATTGATAGAAATAGTTAATACATTAATACTGTGTAATTTAGCCAGTGTATGTAGTAAAAACTCCCAACAGAAGCAGGCACGTCTAGGACAGCTCAGTTGAATGCTGTTGTCTTGGGAGAAAGACGCTGTTTGTAAATTAGAATTGGTCCAGAGATGTCATTTTGTGCTCTGAATCAGTGGGACAGCAAAACTCTTTTTATCAGCTTTCCTTGCCTTAGAAATGCTCCTGTGAACTGTCATAGTCCCTTAAAACTTCTGTAGATGGAAAAATTCCAGTGAGAATTTTAAAACGGTGTTTGAAAATAAATATAGGGTGTATAAAAATACCAAATAAGCAGCTGAGCAGTAGAAAACTCCAAGAAAAATTGCTATTGTGTAAAGATAGATAGTTGCAACAGTAGACTGATATCCAATAATTTACTACTAAGTTCTAAAAACCAGATGACTGCAAAGTGTTTGCTAAACCATTCTTTTTCATCTGACATGTGGTTGGATTATGTGGACTGACTCACCATTTAAATGGGGCTACTGAGATTGGTGTGTTATTGATTCAGACAATCCTTGACCCCAGGGATAACACTTGCTGTAACAGAGGAAACTGGCTTTTAGAATCCTACATCTCTCTCTGCATCTATGTTATTTGACAATACTGAAAACAAAAAGATTAGGGGAGCAAAGAATGAGTTAATATTGGCAAATTCAAGCAGCTTGTTTGATGAAATAGTGCTGGTGCTCTCTAGTAGAAAAATTGAGAGGTGCTAAGACTTTAGTCCTTTGGATTCAAATTCTTTTCAAGAAAGCTGCCAGTGGGCACTTGCCTGGGTGCCTTTTTTCAGAGAAACCTTAAAATAACAAATAAGTAATGCAGCAGACTGATGATCACAGTCTTAATTAATGGAAAACTTGCACATTTTTATTTTAAGGATATCATCCCTAGGCCTGTTTGTGTACTTTCTCAATCTGTCAGTCATCAAATTCTGAACAGTTATCAATCTCCAGACATTGAGCAGGTAGCCTGGCACTTGCCCAATAGGTACTGGATGATGCTGCAGCTGTTGAACAAGTACTTCATCAAAAATTATTCTTTGGCTTTTTATCAGCTTTTTCAAATCCTAGGTTGCAAATCAGTTGCTTCCTTTTTAGTTACACAGAAACAAAATGAGATGCACCTGAATACTTTTAAAAATAATTACTTCTAATACTATTTACCAAGGCAAACATTCATCCATCCTCCTGTCTTCCTCTGTAGACTATAGCCCTCAGTCCTTTATTACTCTTTCATATGCAAACACTATGTCTGTGTTATAATCACTGAGCACAAGTCAGATAAAAGCAAAATCTGATGTATTAACAATGAAAATGTTCTTCTGAATAAAAACATGGATTACTGTGGAATTTTTGCTAGGATTATGCCAAGAGCCTCAGAACTTGTCTCTGAAAGACTTATACTTCTAATCAAAGTGAACATCCCATTTTTCTATGCCTTTTTCGCAAGCAGGTTGACAAATGATCTCTTTATACGTACAGCTTTTCCTAGGCACAAAATTTCACTAAAATCATCTGGGGAGAGGGCAATGGGAAATGTTTTATGGGTGATCTTCCTTTAGTCTCTCCAATGCTATTGAAACAATATGCAGACTGGGTTGGTCTTTGGGAGCCTGAAATCTCCCACTCTGAATGGTGTTGTGAAAACAAATCGCATTTTGTGTGGGAGTACGTGCACAGAACAGCTGATGTGGGCTCTCCTTGCCGAGCACCGGCTGCCATGTTCACACTACGGGGCTGTAGGTTCCGTGGTGGGAGGGAGTCAAATGTGGATCCTGGTGGGATGTGTGTGTGCTAGGCTTTGGAGATATTTCTTTTGGAGTTTCAGACAGCCCTGAGCCATTTGCTGACCTTTTGAAGGATTCCTAAAGCTGTTAGTCAGAAAGCATTAGTGTTAGATGCTGACAATTCTGAATGGGTTACATACAATATGTTTCCTTTGCTTTTACATTCTTAGGTGATGCTTTACCAGTGCCAAGTGGTGGCAGACAAAAAGTTATCAAAAATGGGTATGGACATGGATGGAAGGAAATGCTACGTGTGCAGCAATCTTGCTTTCCTCTCAGGACTATTGTTCAGTGTCACTGAAGTGCTGGTAATGTGTAAAACACCAGCCCTGCCCATGTCCACAAAATGCAATGGCAGCGTCCTACTGCCATCTGTGACTCAAGTCAAAGCACAGTCAGCACAGGTTCATTGCATTTTTCCTAGTAGTAAAAAAAACTGGTCAAGTCTCCACAACTATTCCTAGCTGGATCAATGTAGCATAACGTAGTAGTGCACAGATCAGAGGAGTCATCTTGAAGCTGACTCCGTGCTGACAGTGAATTGCTTTCACTTCAGCAAAGTCTTGAAGCACCTCATTTCCTATGAGCTAGATTATTTTTTCATAAATTGTGGACAACAAATAAGATGAGTTTTAGCCTTTGCCTTTGTGGCTGAATGTGGCAAGCTGATCTGTGAGTAATGGAGCAATCTGTTCCAGAGCCTCCACAAAGTTTTCCATTGTTTGGGGAACGAATCAGTCCATTCTCTACATGAAAGGGAAAGTCACGCTTAGGAACTTGATTTGTTGCAATGATCTTCTTTAATGTATTGCACTGTTGGTGACATTCTTGCTGATATTGGGGTCCTTTGTGCACTTTGTATCAGTTTTATTTTCTTGCCAGGAAATTGGCTTCCTTACATATATAGGTGTTTCAGTCTTGGATCCCTTTGAGCCCAGAAGTGTGCCTGCTAACATGCTCCAGACCTGAATGCTTCACAGTGGCACGGAACCAAGGTGTGAAAAGCTGGCATTAAGGAATTTTTACCCCATCTTCCTATTTCAGAGTTAAGTTTCTTCTTAAACTTATGCCCCATATAACTGAGTTAAAGAGTCATTTAAGAGCTCAGAGTGGCATTTGGAAGGGCATGGCTTTTGCCATGCTCAGGTGGTTGCTAGATTGGAGCTGGTTCAATGTTTCTGCTATACTGAGACAGGACTGAGAGAAAAATGTAACTTGAATTCATGGGATTTGGTGAGTGCTAACCTGGATGTCCACTCCTCCCCCAACAAGAAAGAATTGGTTTTACAGGGAATTCCTACCTGGACCATCTAAAACTAAAATAAGTAACAGGTGTCAGTATTAAGAAACCTTTAACAAGAAGAAAATGGAGACAGAATTGAAAATGAAAGAGGGAAAGGGAGTGAAGAGGAGCAAAAGTTAACCGTAAGGGCAGCTTTATCTGCAAAGCTGATGGAGAATGGAAATGGAGAATGCTAGAATTGCCTTTCTGATGAAGATGAAGAACAGGGTTTTTTCCCTTAAAAGGATTATATCCTGGATATAAAAAGTCATTCACCATTGTCAGGCGTTACTGTAGCTGCCAGATAGGTAGTGAGCAAGAGCTCATTCTTCCAAATGTCTCAGGGCCTTGAATAGGGTATGTGAAGAGTGACAAGGAAAAGGTGTTAGCCACCATTCTTCATTGTCTAGCAATGTGGATTGCTATAGGGATAGAATGGAAAGCCCTGGTGGGTTCAGGGGTAGGCACTCAGACTGCATTTTTGCCCTCTTGTATAGGACTGTTGACATACTGATCCCTTCTCAGCTCAAAAAAAACCTAATTAAATAGCTTCTTGGACAAGGCTCATGCTGTTATCCTGAGCTCCCTCTGGAGTCAGCAGAGCTGCAGCCAGTGGTGCTCAGCTCAAAGCTTTCATCACCTCCTCCAGGATTTTGCCATTCTGGTGTTCTTGCATGGTCAGACTAGCTGGGTACAAGTGAATCACACAGAGTTCACACAGCACTGTCCTGTGACTTGGGAAGAAAAGTCTGAAGTCTCAGCTAACTGGCTGAGAAATGACAGTGTAAAGAAAATCATGTTTTCTTATAGATTGTTTATAAGTATTAGCAGTTTTAGGGCAAACTCACTATGGTCTAAGGTCACCCTCAATAAATTTGGGATCCCAGACATGTGCAGTGCAGGGCCCCTGTTGACCTTTAGTATCAAGCTGTGCTGAGGTGAGGTGTCCCTGCTCCTGCTTGTCAGGACATCTGTGACTCTCCCCAGCTCTCCTGTTGCACCTTTTATGCTTCATTGAGCATCTCTGTTTGCTGTATCCTACAGAAGTGCCCTGGTCTTCCAGTGGCCAGAGCCCTGCCCCTCCCTGCCCCTTGCCTACCAATAACCCAGCATGTGCCTCATTTGGCAGGGGCAAGAGGGACTTACCCAAGGCTTCCCAGCATCTCAAAGGCTCTATAAAATCTGTGCAGGGTCACTGGTGTAATTCCCAGATGTCCTCTGGAGGCTAGAAATGCCTTCCTGAGCCACTTCAGCTGAGATGCAGCTGAATCTGATCCATCAGCTTAAGAGGAGACTGGAAATGCTTGTGAGAAGTTGCTGCTGCTGAGAAAGGAGTTAATTTTTTCAGATTTTTTTTTTAACTTTTTTTGGTTTGTTTTACTCTTCAGTTTTTCTCTTTGCTCCTCAGAGAGGAATGTGGGCTCAGCTTACAATGAGTTAGGACTAGACCAGACTCTTTTTAAAGAAAAGCCTGAGGTTGCAGGGAAGGATTTTGTTCCTTTTGTCTGCTTTTCTGCAGAAGATACTCATTAAATTGAGAGTCTGAATTTCAAGAGCAGGCCTTATAGAGAGGTAGAAAGCAACTCTAAAGCTTGACTTTGGATCCTGATTTCTTCCAAAGTCTGCTGAAATTCAGATTTAGGCTGGTGTGATGTGTGCTGCTCAGAAATATGCCCTGCAGAATATTTCTGGGCTATACCAGGCTCAATTAACTCCTGGCAGCTTCTGGTGGTCGTTTTGAAGCGCATTCTGTGGGGTGTTTATTCAGGGGTCATTCAGCAATGTCTCGCTATAGAGAAGAGCACTATTGAACTCCTTGGAAAAGCTATGAAATTTCATACACTGGCTGCAACCCCAGGAGACTAATCCAGCCCCAAACACTATCACTCTTAGATTTGTGTTTCATTCAAGAAGTCATGAAGCAATCTATTTTGCTAGGGAAAAAAAAAAAAGAAACCATTATTTTATCATCATTCTGAGTACTTTCCATAGGAACAAAATTTATCAAAAATGCCTGAGATCTTTGAGAAATATCTCAGTTGTGCAAAAAAGCATTACATTGATTGTGAACGTAGCCTTTCTTTGGGTTTTTCTGCTTGTCATTTTTACTTAAATACAAATATTAATGAAGACCTAAACGTGCCCTTTTGCTATTGCCCTTTATTTTGCTTTTCTATAAAGATTGCTCATAATCCTACAGCTATCTTTTTGCACTTTAAAAGGTTCTTGCTTCTTATTGCTGTCAGGATAATAATGCTGCATCATTCCACCTAACTACCAATAAATAGAAATGCAGAGCCATGACTTCTATTCAAAAGCATGCAGGCTCCTTTGTATGTTTTGGTATATATAAATATATCTTTCAGCTTGTAGCTGTAATACAACATCTGAATTAAATCATGACTTATTCTTTCTATTAAAGCCGTGTTGTCCTGGCCATTATCCCTTTTTCCGGTAAATGAGTACAATGAAAAATTGATTCTGGCTGTATTGGACTGCAGAAAAGTAACAAAAGATGATTGTTACATTATCAAAGTCCTCACTGCATCCATAATATAAGAATTGAAAACACCTGTCTTTATCTTCTCAATCAATATTGCACCTGAGTCACATTTTCCTGGAAAACGCTTTAAAAGGTGTCCACTGTATGTTATTTAGATTTAACAAATGCATTATTCAGGCTGTCTTCATTTATTTTGATTACCTGAGATTGCTCTGCCATCCCTGTGAGTTATAAAAAGCCTAATATTAAAAGCCACACTAGACTAGTATGTCAGTAACAATATCAGATGGCTTCTCTTACGTGAAGCTGTGTGACAGCTGTACAAGTACACTTTGTAAATGTGTGTGGAAAACTGGTGTTCAAGGGGGACACTTCATGTCATGGCACTCTCTATAAAGTGGAGCAGGGCAGAGGGCTTCAGTCAAGGGTAGCTTGACCAGTATGACCTAATTGGAAGCAGATTTGGGGGAAGGGACAGTGGACATTAGTCTGCATTTCTAGAAAGGATAAGCCAGGCCCGGTTGCCTGAGACTGTCAGCTGTGCTTTACAGAAATGCTTTCTAATATTTTTAACATGCAGTGCTTAAGAGCAGCTAATTTAGTGCATGTCTCAATAGCAGTCTGAAATTGTTGAGCAACCAGTAAGAACAGAGAAATAAGTGAGCAGCTCTAGAGACATGGCCATCATTTCAACATGTGCATTTGCATATTCCATCTAATGCCTCAAGTCAGATGCCTAAAATTAGTAGATTTATTTGGATGTGTGGAAATAATTGTAATTTGTTTCACAGCAATCAATTTGTGATGCTTTGATTTCCCTTTTTGCAGAATTAAATTATTAAGGGGCAAATATGATTTTCAAGATACTTTTTATCATTCTCCCTGCTTGAGGTTTTGTCAAGTTTGACACACTATAACCCAACATACTGCCATAAGTAATAAATAAAAAAAAAAAAGGCAAATTAAGTATAAGGCATGCAAAGAAATGAGGGGCAGCAGGTTAGTAGTATCTTGCCAGGAAACATGACCATAATTAAGGGTCCCTTTTCCATATCCACTAATTATCTGCAACCATGAGAGGCAGCAGCAGTGGTCTGAGTGAGGAGACTGTCCCCCGCAGCTTCTGTGCGGGGCAGTGTTGGGACTGCAGGGAGTCAGATCAAGGGTTGAGCTGTTCTTCAGAGGTGCCTTCATGATCCTTCACACACAGCCCTTCTCTCTGGCAAGTCCCATAGGGCACAGGCTGATGGGAATTGCAGCAGATCCATCCCAGTAGAGACAGGGCTGCTGCAGTGGTGCTCAGCAAGGGCGATCTGCTCCAGCGTTTGGGGCTGGCAGCAGTCCTGCCGTAGGCAACAGGGAGAGATGATGGTCATCTGAGTCCTGCTGCAGCTCCTCAGCTCCCTGAACAGAGCTGGGGCAGGACTGAGGGCAGAAGCAATATCCTTGCTCTCCAGGAGAGGTCTGAAACTCCACCTGAGTGCTGTTTGTATTGCCCCCAAGATGCCTGGTGGTGACCCACAGTGACATGACCCACACTTGGGAAGCAGGAGGAGGCAAGCTGGAGTGTTCAGATTTTGGTCAGTACCTGAGGCTAACTCATGCCAACTCATTCTCCTAGCTCTGAAGAGCAAGAGCTTCCCCTGTTCCAGCAGTGAAACCATCAAAGCCCCTGCCTACACTTCTCTTGCATTTGGCAGGAGTACCCATATTTTTTTCCATCCTCTGCACTCATTTTGTTTCTGTTTAAAAACCTTTTTTTTTGTTTTAGCAGAGGAGTAAAAAGATCTGCTTAAAAATTAACTTCAAAGCCCTTAGTCATTGCACAGTTACAAGCATGGAAATATTCCCTCTCAGTCTTTTTTAAACTTGATTTTAGTTTTTTGCTTGTTTTGGGGTTTTTGTTTGGATTTTTTGTCGTTGTTTTTGTTGGTTTGTTTTTACAGCTGGTCACAGAAAGGCTGTACTGGTAAGTCAGAGCCCCAGCTTTACCATGCCTGCACAGAGCCAGTGCTGAAACCTGGCCCTGCTGCTGCAGCATCCTTGGGACCACCCCATTAATGCCCCATCAGTACAGTATTTTTCCAGGATACAGTAAAGCTGGGAGATTTCCTCACTTGTTTGTGCCAGTTCCTCATGTCCCAGAGGGGTCAGACCTTGCTGTGGCTCTGTACAGGGGGGCACCAAAATGAGAGGGGAGCAGAACAGCCCGGGCAAGTGCAAAGCCTTGTCTTCAGCTGGCCTGGATATTTCAAGGGATAATTCAGCAACATCTGAAGTTTGCCTTGGCTCAGGGAGACCCTGAGTGCCAGGATGCCTCTGGCAAACATTTTTAACCTTTAACTGGCAGTTTCACAGTGATACCTTCATGGGAACAGGCTTTCTCAGGAGCTGTGCACCCCTCTGCTGCCAGCACAGTCTTACTGGTGGCATTTTGGAGCTTCTACTTCTGATCCCAGCCAGACCAAAGGTAAGGAGGAGAACAAGAACTACGGTATTACATGGAAAAAATGTCTGGCTCTGGCTAAAGGTTACTCCTATTGGAACTTGACCTCTGTGCATCTGTCTGGCCCCCTTCCATATGCCTGTTCCCTGCACAGAGGTGTGCACAGAGAATATTTCATCTGAATTTCTTCCTCTGCTCAGGCCAGGAGTGTTCAGGAGGCTCTGCCTGCATCACTGGGGGTGATGGGAGGGGGCTGTACACCTGGATCCATGGGAACCTGCAGTCCTGCTATCTGCAGAAATGAGCTGCAAAGCTGCTGCTTAGCTCTAACCCTTAATACATTTGTATTCTCTCATCAGTGCAGCTAGCAAGTGAACTAAAAACTGAGTTTATGATGCGATTCTGGCTTTCATTAAGGAATTTTGTACCTATTTAAAAAATATATGCAGGAGCATGTTGCTGATTATTTTGAGAACCTATGCAAATTTATTGATTTGCAGTAGGAAAGGCTTGCTGTGAAGTGTAAATTAAGCCATTTAAATCATCTTGCTTGGTAACTGGAGCATCAACTCTGTTTGTTCACTGAGTTAATACCCTATTTCCCACCATAGTTTTATAGTTGCACTTGTGGTCATTGCCGCCTAAAAGAGCTAGCTGCTGTCCTCCAGCTTATTTTTGCCAGCAGATAACCCTCCTGCTCCCTGGGCTGGGTTCTGTTTGTTGCTCTTTGATGGTGTCCCAAGGTATGCTGGCTCTTCCTTTGGCCAGGCAGGACTGGGTCCCCTCAGCAGAACAGGACATGGGGGCCTCGAGTGGGGGCAGTCTGCAGAGCCAGGACATCAGAGGCTATGTCAAGCTCTGCTTTTGATTGCTACAGATTACTTAAAAAATATCTCTCTGTGGGCAGAGTTTCCACCTAAATACTTCTGCCAAACACGATCAGGGATATATTCAGTTTCATCTCCATCCCAAGTCACCAGCAGGTCAGATGTAATTGAAGATTAGACAGACCCTAATTTTTTTTCATGTCCCTGCATATGAACATATGGAGGCTGTTTTAAAGATAGACCAAGGGATATATTAACACATAAATCCTGTGGATAGTTGTATTGGTTCTCAGGAAAACGTACACATGAGCATGTTTTCAGAAACACGGAGCTGAAGGCTGAGGTAGAAAAGATTCTCTGGAATCCCTAACTGAAGCTCTGCCCTCAAAGTGGGGGATTGCACAAAGTCATACACCAGACAGGTGAGGGCTCCTTCAGCAGGTGCTCTTCACTAATTAAAAAGAGGAGATGGAAGTTTTTTCTGTGGTGGAATAACTTTCTCCTTCACCTATGTTTTATGTAACATCACAGTTTAGGCTTTTAATGAGTTGCTCTCAAATCTGCTTCTTCCTGACAATAGAACTAGAGTCATTCAGTAATTGAGGGGTTATTTGATACAGGAATAATGCACATATCTGTCAAGGCAAAACCACCCTGACTTTTGAAGGCCTTGCATGTGATGCACACAGCATTTGCTTGTTTAGAAAAGCACAGGCTTTTAGGATAACAGACCATTGGCTCAGTCAAGTGATATTGAGTGGCTCAAAACTGTAACTCAGTCCTGATATGCAATGCTGCATCCATTCAGGGAAAAAAACAATGTTCTAAAACTTCCAGATGAAACAGAGAAAAAATTAAATGCAAATGTTAAAATGCATGTTTTAGTTCTCACATTTTACAAATTTAAGAGGTGCTGAATTTTACTGACAGTTTTCTTGGCAGCAAGTGAATTCCAAAGATGCACATGCAAATATTTGTCAAAACTGAATTTTCAATTTTGCATGCATAAGGATTACTCCAGAAGTGCTGGCATACTCACTTGCTCCCAGAAGAAAAGTAATGTCATGTGGTATGTCTGGCCAATCACAGAAAAACTGTGTATTTTTAGTTTTAAATATTCTGATTAATCCATAGAGTAAAAAAATATAGTGAAAAGAAAGCCACTGAATATATTTGAATAATAAATTCAAGATGGTGTGATTGGCTTATATATATTCCCCAAGCAAGGAGAAACAAAATTAATAGAATAAATTATTCATTTTGAATTATTTGTTCAGGTCTGTTTTTACAACTAATGCCTACTAGTGATATCTGAATTTTGCAGTTTGCTACAGAAGCTCTCATATCATGTGTCCTATTGTCCCACTGCTTTGTTTGGGTCTGGTTTCTTCACAGGTGAGCTCTGCATTTGCTGTGCTGGTGTATCTTCTGTGAAAGAGCTGCTAAAAGCAATCAGGTCTTTAGTAGCCGGCACTGAAAGTCCAAGGTGCTCATTGACCAAAAGTCATTAGAAATATAATGGTGCCCATTTCTACTAAATCATTACAGCACAAATAGCATTGCTCTGCCTTGGCCTTTGAGCAGAATTAGATTCAGGTTAGAGTGCATCTGTACACTTACCCAGAGAAGCACTCAGTGCTGCTGTCCTAATTGCACCCCAGATATCCAGACCGTATTTACAGGGAGGATTTAATGGTTCTGCCACCAAAAGTCTGCTGGTCTTTCATTGTGTTTATTTTCATCAGAGAATCCAATCACTGTGTTCTCTGAGATAAATACAGTAATTAAAATATAATTCTTCTTTCTTTGATAGCTACGTCATGTATGGTACTTGTCTACAGTCTCGTTCCAAGCTTATAGAGGAGGGAGAGCACAAAGTTGAACTATTTAAGCATTTATCAGTCTCCTGACATTGATAAAGCCCTGCACTGGGAAGGGGATAGCGAGTTTCTAAGCAGAAGTGTGCCTCCTTGGCAGCACAGTGCTGGGCCAGGAGCAGCAAACCACCCCTCGTGGTGGATGGGGAGCTGAGTGTGTGCAGAGGGACTGGGGGGCTCTGAAGGGCAGTGTCTGCAGCTGGATGGGGAGCTGAGTGTGTGCAGAGGGACTGGGGGGCTCTGAAGGGCAGTGTCTGCAGCCTGCCTGAAGCCCCAGGCCTCACCACTTCTGTGAAGCAAAGCAACACGGCGCTAGAGCATCGTTTTCCTCCATCCACTAAAGGTGAGTGATGGAATGACAATTGATGCTGCAGCACAGTCCTGCTGAGGGAATTTAAAGTGCTAAACAATGTGTGTCTGTTCCAAAACCCACGTGTGAAGCTGGGGGTTTGATCAAGAGCCTGCCAGCCACATCCTGCTGCCCAGGCAGCAGCCAGGGCTGGTGCACAGGGGGATTGTGACAAGGCTGGCAAAACCTGGAGCAGTATGGTCAGCTTTTTTTTTTGTAAAAACTGCCAGATGATTGTGAATTTCGTTGCCAAACATGACTCTATTTGAAACAAAAAAGTGCACAAATGTAAGTGGCACTGTCAGCTCCCTAAAAATCACATTTTTGGAAGTCTGTAATAGTTGTTCTGTTCCATATGTGGAGGGATTTTTATGAAATGTTCAAGGCAGAAAGTGAAAAATTCTGTGGTGTGCTGGCACGATAAAGCTATCTTGCATGAATGCAGTGCTTTCCACTTAAAGTGACTTGCATAAGTGGAAATATTATCCCCATTTTGCTGATGAAGAAACTGAAGCCCAGCATTTCCTTTGAGTCACATCCAGTGAGCAAGGATAAAGCCAAGAATGAATGTGCTGACATGCAGGATTTCCCATTGCCACCAGACAGGTTGTCACCACTGAAAATATTTCATTCTGACTTTATAGTTGTCTTCTCCCTGATTAAAGCACCATCTTACTAACCACTTTATTTCAACAGGATAGAAAAAAAAGGATTGTCTGTATTTCCTCCAATCTGTTCTCCAAGGCATCTCGTGATGTGGCAGGAGATTTTGCAAGCTGCACTTGCAGTGACTGGGCACACCAGAGAAGAGGCCGTGTCCTAAATTAGCTGATGCAACTGGTGCCTGCACTAAATCTGTAGCTGTGCAGGTCTGCAATATATGGAAAGCAGCAAAATGTGGCTCCTAGAAGACTTATGTTGTCTGTAAGGAATCATTATAACTTTGCTTAGAATTGTTAACAATTCAGCAAAACGATATGAGACGTAATTATGTGAGTTATTGATCGATGCATATTAAGAAAGACCTTCATTTGTAGGTCATTATGAAGCATTATTGGGGCCTCCAAGTGCATCAATAAAATCATTTATTTCTTCACATGGATACTAAAGAAGACTTAGAAAGATGCCATTTGCAGAAAGCCGCTTGTGCCAGTAAATTATATTTACATCTGCTGCATATGGATAGGCGGGATACAGGCCAAGTATGTGATGGTGGGAAGCAGCTTGCTGCTTCTGTTTTGGGAAAGTTCATCACGGTTGAAATTTTGGACAAATTAGATTCTGAATCAAGCTAGAGAGAGAGCAGCAGATGAGCTCAAAACTTTAGTTGCTCCAGAAACTCCATTCAGAATGATATACTATCTCACGTGTCTTGTCTTTCCATCAGAGTTCTGAGGATATTTTCTGGTTGCTGATGGGAGCAGAGAAGAAGAGAGGATCTTGCACTGAAAGGGAGGAAAAAACCACATAACGTGCTTCACTCAAGTTTTGTGTTTGGAAAATGAGGACATGGAAGACGTCCATCTTTGCTGCCATTTGGATACAACTGCAAGAAAAATTAAAAAGGTATGAAAGTCAAACTATGCCAGTGGCAAATCTGGTCTTCTGCACTGGTTTGTGCCCAAACACAATATAGATGATAGATAAATTCAACTACAGTTTTTGGGCAAATTGTAATGCTTGTAGATGAAGGATACAGAAACAGTCATTTTATCCTCAGAGGCAAATGAATGCGGTAATTTCCGTGGTACAAAACCAGAGCTGAACAGACACCTTCCACAAGGTCCTCTGGCCTGGCTTTGCACCTTTTTAGGCTCTTGTCCTGCTGCCACCTCCCTCCATTGGGCAGCAGCTGGGAGCTGGTAGGGAATAACCTGGAGTGTTATAATCAGGGACCAAGGCTTCCCCTGGATAGGAACTTCCCCTTGGACAGGAGGATTCCAGGCATGAGCTGCAGAGGTGTGGGGGGCAAGCAGCTCTTGCCTTTGCTGGTTGTGCATTTTGTCCCTCTGGGTGAGCAAGAAACTGGATCTGCCTCCCAATGCTGTGCCCAAGGCAGGAGGAAAGCACCCTGTGTGGACAATCCATCCAGCAATGCAGTCTGCACCTTGCTGTTGCAAATCAGGAACACAGTGCAGACCCTGATGTTTTGTAGTGCAGAAAAAGCAGCCTTTTCTTTAGAGAATGTGATAAAAATGGGCTCTGGCTTAATCTCCACACCTGAGGCAGGATTAATGACTGAAGCAAGCAGAGCTGCTGCTCTGTAACCCAAATAATGTCTGAAATGCAGCTCGGTGGAAATGGCTGCACTGTGTGTTTGGGGAAACATAAACACAGAAGGAAGGGGAGGATGAAGGGCTTTGCAGTTACTGTGCTAATGGTTTGTTGGCTTGTAGCTGTTCCATGTGGAGAGCTGGCTGAAAGGTCACCAGGTGCTGTCAGGGCTGGCTGCTGACAGGTGAGATGTGTCAGAGTGGGTGAGCAGGCTGTGCACAGCTATTCCTCCCTTGCTGGGGATGAAAGCCCCACGTGCTGGCAGAGGGGCTCAGGGGCTCCTCAGCATTGCTGCTGCTGGAGTGCACAACAGGGCCCTTCTGCAGCACTCTGCACCTTAACTGTATGCAGCAGCACACAGAGCCCCTGGCTTTGTCCAGAGTCATGGGCACTGACAGATCCCTGTGCATTGCCTGGCCAGGGAACATCTGATATCAGCATGGAGCACCCTGCAAGGATGGCACTGCCAGCCTTTGCTGCCCAGGGCATCCCCGTGGACTGTCTCGCAGCACCTACCTCTGTTCCTCTGGCAACTATTTCACTTTAATCCATGTTCTGAGTCACACCCAGACAGTGACAGCTCACCATAGCAGATCACAAACTGAATATTTTGCAAATCTAAAATAAAATTTTCCTGCCGTGGATATGGGATGGAGACCAAAGGAGACTGAAGACCCTTTCCCAACCCTCGCAGGACAAGTGCTGCTGAGGCTGGAGCAAACCCGACTCTGCTGCAGGCAGACTTCTGCCTTAAACTCAGTGGCTCATGGCAAGTAAAATTACAGCAGGTACCACAGTGATTTGCAGAAGTAAATGTTTATTTCACCAGTAAAATGCAAATGTCTGGTGTAGTCCCACAAAGTGTATGCTTCTGCTGATGGCACTTGTTTGTGGCTATCCAATTTTGGATTATGTTGGCTTCTCAAATTTAATGATTTCGACAAGTTAATTTCAGCCTGTTCTTGACAAGGAAAGTAACTATGAGGACTGTAGTTTTGATGTGCGTCAGTGCCAGCCCTGGGCTCTGCCACTTGCTTCCAAGGCTGTTTCTTTCAGTAAGGGGCACACCCCTCCCCTCTGGGTTTGGGGTGCGACCAGTCCTTTCTCTTTAGCTGGAGGGAGCAGCTCAGCCTGTGACTAAAATCTACCACACCAGAGACAGAGCAGCTCCCAGCAGATCTCAGAGGAGCTGGGATGGTTCTGGGGCTCCCTGGCAAGCTCCGCTCCCAGTGCCCAGATGCCCTGTGGCCAGGACCCCAGGCATGCCTCTGCCTTGAGCATCCCTGGCTGCCCTTACTCCATCCAGCCCCCTCCTCTACAGGTGATGAATACTTGGGTGCGTAAATTCAGAGAAAATTTAAGAAAAATTGGCTAGAGAAATTAAAACTGCCTCAGGCAGCTTAACTTGTACAGCGACACATACAGTACTTAGCACCCTAGATTTCATTATTCTTAACAGCATAACTGGAGTCCTATTTTCACACATTAAATATTCTTGGATTTTTTTTCCCCAATGAGCAGACATATGATTTTTTTTCTCTGCCATCAACATGCGTGTTTTGTCCTTTCAGAGACTTTTTTTCAAATTGGAATACAGATTAATTTTACCTACGATTTAAAGAACTCCAGTGCTTGGTAAGGCCTCAATTCCTGTTTTTTATGGAAATGCATAGCTGTGGGGCTATGGGGACCTGCTCACTGCTTAGCACTTCTGAGAGCAGAGCCGTGCAAGAGTACACTATTTTCACATCTAGGCTTTCACAGACAATGTGGAATTTGACTGCTTGCCATGAAAAAAGAGTCTCCTTAAGCAGGAATAGGCATGCTCTTGTGCTCTCCCAGGCCAGACCTGCAAAACCCTGAAGCATGAAGGGAGAGGAAATGTCAAAGCCTATAATAGGCAGGGACCAAATGACCAAAGCCCATTGTATGTGCCTGAGGTAGAGGCTGAGGGTGTATAATGAGGAGGCTGGCAATATCTGAGATTTCTATTTGCCACTGGAAACAGTGAGGGGAAAGGATCTCCCCACTAAGCCCTGTGGCAGGCAGACTCCTGGGTAGGATACCCACAGTGTGGTGGGAATACACCAGAAGGTGTTTGCTGAAGCACACTGGGGGAAAGCTGTGGGTGGCCAGCCTGGGGAGGAGGTTGGGTGAGTCCTGTCATGGGCTTTGGGAGGGTTGCTAGCATTGGTGTCAGTATTACTTTTGCATTTCCACTTCCTGGGTTAAGAGAGTGTGTGCAATGAAAACTTGTGTGTCAGGGTTTCAGTCAAAGGCAGGTTTTGTGTGCACACATCCCTGCCTAGACCTTGCTGGGCTGTTTCCTCACATCCTTCTAAAGCCCTCAAGCCCTTCAGGGTGAGATTTATGCAACAGAAAGCTATTCATCAGAGAAGAGAGCCCAGGGAGTCTGCCAGCTCACTAAACATGAGGGTCTGCATTTGGGGGTGCTGAGCAGCTAGCCAGGCTCCTCTGCTGTCTAGTGTAAAGCCCTACGGACTGAAAAAAAGTCTGGGGCTGCTTGTGGAACTGAATCCCATCCTTGGGACTCTGTGCTGTGAGACAGAGGGCCCCTTTGTCTCTGCTCACATATCTTACCCTCCCCTGGCACTCCTGGGCTCTGGGTCCCTGCTGATGCAGTGCTGTCCTGCTTTCAGGCATACCAGTCTACCTCGTGTGAAGTGTCAAGTGGCACTAGACATTCATGATTAGGAACTCAAATCCTTCTGTAATTGTCCTGGGACCAGAGTGAGTGAGTGCTCTGGTGCAGAGTATCATCTTTCCTAAGATGATCTTCAGGTGTTTCCGTTCTACTGCTCATTAAACTTAAGCCTCACCTGCTGGGATGATCCAGGCATAGCTCATCTAAATAATTCTTTGCTATTCCAGGGGGCTCAGATATTCCTGGCAGCTTTGTCTGTCTTGTTCTCAACCAGTGAAGCACAATTTAATCTTAGGATTTGAAATGTTTTACTCTAATGAAGTCTCTGAGTTTAGAGCACGGGTGAACTGTAGTAATTTATATGGTACAAGAGGTCAAACTAAATTAACTGATAGTCCATTTTGGCCCTAAATGATGAAGTTCACAGAATGATTTCTAATAATGAATGCATTTGTAAAACTTGGATGCCTTCTCAGGGATAATCTGCAAACAGAAAAACAACTTGTTTTGTTAAGCAGACTGTGACAAACAGTTCTTCCAACTTTATGCTATGCAGACATGTATTTTTGGATATTCTTTGGGGGAAAAAATCTACTGCAGTCAAATCTACATAACCTGCAAGAAAAGAATCTGAAACAAAACAAAAGATATATGTAGATTATGAAAGGTAGAGAATCAGGTTGGAATTCTAATGTAAATGTATGTCCCTATCAGTAGAGATCACTTGTAAAGCACTATTTTAACTTGAAAAGCCAAGAACTAGAATATTAAAGTGAAAGTCTTTTTACATGTGCATTTAGAACAAAAGGTACCCTGTCATTAGAAATGATATGTAACAGGCAGATGAGGGTTGTTGTTTTCAGTGTTGGGTTTAAATGCAGTAAAGATGAACAAAATTAAAATATGTTCATTGATGCATGAGGATGAAGTCAAGATCAGAAGTACAATTTCCTAATTTTTAGATTTATTCAAAGACTCTTCCTTTGTATTAACTGCTACAGATGTTTAATGAATACTTAAAACCAAACACCGCTTCCCACCTCCCCCCCCACTGTGTTCAATGTGTTTTGTACAGGCAACCTGATAAAAAGAATATCTAGGAGGAGGGGAAGGCAAAATCAAAGTTGATGTATCAGAACATCTATTGCATGTCTAAATACAATGAAATTTGAACTGTGTGGGTGTATTCACTCATTTTAAAGAGCATTCATTGATTTTAGTTTTATTATGTTTGGAATTGTGGTATGTTACACAAAGACCATTTTACTGATCTTTATGATTCCATAAAAGCCTATAACAATTTGGATAAAACTGGCTGCTCTGTATTTTTTCTTTGTTTCTGCTGTTAGACTTTATGCTTAGCTCCAGGTATAATGAGAACACAGAGCTTTCTCCTCATCTTACTGAAAACTATAGCAACATTGCTACAGACTCTGGGGCATCCAGGCACAGGATACATCCTGGACCCTTCAACAAAGACATCTGGTTTGGCCATGTGTGGAGTTGGGACAGTATGAGGCTGACATGAACTGAACCTGTGGTAACAACAGAGTGTTGGAAAGGTACCAGTATGACCAAATTTCCATGAGATTTCAGAGGTGCAATGCCCTGTTCTGATGAGATTCTCTCCTCCAGCCACCTGTCTGAAAGTGCTCTTCCCAATGTGAACATGGAAAGAAGGATAAGCTTAATGAAAAGGTGAGTCAGTGTCCAAGCAAAACTCTGAATTTTTCCTTTTTCTGTACAAACAGGAGGAGGGAATTGTAATCTGAGGAAAAGTAAGACACAATATCCAGGAGTGTCAGATATAACCAGGGAATGGTAAGAGGACTTAGAGCAGGGGAGTGGGAGTCCTGAGAGTTGGGGAATATTTATAACTCTGCAGAGATCCCACTGTGTGGACTTGGACAAAGTGCTCCAGATTGATGTGAATATCAGTAGCGATACATAAGACCCCTGTTGGCTTCCACAAGCTTTGAAGTATGTTTGAACCAGACTTCAGTGGCTCAGTATGCACTGCACTACCTGCTCCTCTTCTCCCAGGCTGAAGCACAGACCTCCTGTGTGCAGCTGCCAGGCCAAAACTTTTTTTCTCCAAGACCTGGAGGAGACAGAACAAGGATGCAAGGCATTGGAAAGAAAGGCTTTTGTGTGGAGAGACTGGACAGTGAAGGGCTGGAAGGTGTCACTTTTATGGAAAGAGGCCCCACCTGGCTGGGCACTCCTTGGTGCCCGGGGCAGTTTTCTCTGGGCACAGCAAGGTCTGTTGGACACACTAAGACATGGCAATTAACCCTCCTGTGCCCACTGGGCAGTGCTTGCAAGGAAGTCTTATAGGACAGGGCTACTGTGCAGCTGGAAGCCAGAGGTGACAAAAGGCCAGCTGCTGCCAGGCACAGGTGAACCATTAGTGTCACCTGCACCTCCCAGCCTGGGGCTGGCAGCTGTAAAACTGCAACTGTTTTTCTGTTCCACGAGTGAGGTTTTCACTATGGTTTCATTTCATCTGATGGGTGAGATATATTTCCTATAGTTAAGTTGGACAGACAGCTCATCATCCTGGATACATTTTTCAAGGGTGTTTTAAAGTTTGTGCACACAGGTTTTCCACAAGGACCCCACTTTTTACTCACACTCTCCCTTTGCTAAGTGATAGCAACCAACCCATGCTACATTCAAACTCCTAAGCTTTGAGATAAAAAAAAAGATTTTCTGAGGAAGGGAGCTTACAGTCTAATTAGTTGATGGTGTTTCTCCTCACACAGTTTGTACTTCTGGATTGAAGGCTGAGGCAATTTAAGCACTGGCTTTCACCACAACGAGCACCCAGAGCTCAGCTAAATTCAGGCAAAGCCCAGGCTTCCAAGGCACAGATTGTATGCCCTGTAACACCAACCACTATAAAGATGGAGACCTTAAAACTGATACTGTTATTGCTGATCCCAGCTGGAGAAATTTTGGTGTTAGAAATAAGCTCATGTTTAAAGAGATTTTTCTCTAATCCTGGCATGCTTCAAAATCCTGGGTGAGATTTAGTTAAATCCATGAAGGGAAAAGAGATGAAATTCTAACCTCAATATCCACAACAGTCCTGAACCAAAATGGACACCACAGGATCATTAAAGAGTTTATCTCCATCTCACAGACAGGCCAACCCATGCTCACAGTGTCTGTGTGTCACAGGGAGGCGTCACACACCGGGACGCTGGGTGACACGTCAGCGTGCCAGGGATGCTGGTGGCAGGACACAGGAAACTCATTCCCCTGCAGTAAGTGCCATTGCTGCCCAGACTGCCTTCCTCTTCTATTTATTATTAAACACAAGTATTTGTTCATCTCCCATGCTGAGACCACTGGGGTTGGGAGTAGAGGGGACACAGCACTGCAGTGTGGGAGATGGGGCTGCGTGGGCAGCATGAGTTCCTTGCCTCCTTACTGGCAACCAAACACAAATTCATGATTAGTTACCACTCAGAATTCTACTATCAGCAGTCTCAACTGAATTACTGTGCGAGGAGAAGAGGCCCGAAAAGGGGAGCTCCTGGTTTTGTGACCCCAGTGTCCTTCAGGAAGCTCTGGTTCAAAGGGCACTGTTGGCAGTGCAAGTGTGGGGGGAGGAAGCCACACGCTGCCATGCTCCTGGTGCTTTGCCATGCTCTTTATCTTCCCCAATTAACTTCTGGAGTGCTCTTGCTACAGCAGCACCAATTCAGTAGCTGTGAGTGGAAAGTCAGCAGCCCTAATGCAACAGCACAGCAGCACACTTCCATTAGATTTTTCCAAAAGAGACTCTTCAGGCTTCTGTCAGAACATATTTGTGACTTCTATGTAAACTGGTCTCTTTCAGGACGCTGAGGTGTATTTTAAAAAAATATCCTATTTAACCCAATGAAGCTGAGGGCTATGGGTTTGCTTTAACTAACTGGTTAATGAATTTTTCACCACCACTTTGTTTCACACATTGTCAAAACAAGAAGCTTGTGCTTCAGAGGGAGGCTGGGTCATCTTATGTAGACTCTTTCAATGCTAATTTTAAAATTTATTGAGGGTATTTGTAATTTTTTCTGTTTTGAAAGTATCCAATTGCACTTATTTTTCATCTTTTTATTTTCCAGAATTATGCTGATTAGACTCCACTTTTTGAAGTAGTTTCTTTTCTATCTGCATTTAGTGTGTGGTTTGTGTGCTCAGGGTGCTCAGTATTCTATGTGCTTGCTGTTTTGCAGGGCATGCACCAAAAACCCTACATAATTTTGCTCGATTTAGGACAGACAGGCCTGGTTTGTGTGAGAAATAAATTTATCTTACATGATATCTATCTCAATGGCCAGTAGGATAGTCAGTAAAAACATCAGACCCGTGGCATGTGTGAATTCAGCTCTCAGACTGGCCTTGGTCTGCAGGTACAGGCAGAACCTGCGCTTGAGTGCCATACAAACAGAAACTCCTCTTCATGTAGACAGTTTCCCTGGCTGAAAATATCCATTTCCTTCTCCCTTGCTGGGAATACTGCAGTAGTCTTACTGAGAAGCCAAGGACAGGAAAGTTCTGGTGCAAATTCTACTAAGCAGTTTTCCAGGGTGGTATTTTTAGACAGCATCATCTCTTGCATTCATTGTGCTCTCCCAAAGACATGACACTGTGGAGAGCATTAGAAGGTAATATTTGTGTTAACAGGATTCAAATGCACTCTGGTTTTTAGTCTGATTTGCACCCACATTTAATTGTTGCAAGATTTTTGTGCCTGACAATAATTTACTGCTGGTGAGAATGTCAAGATGTAGCCATTTAGCTCACTGATTTGTGGGAGCAATGAGGTAATTTTATGCCTAGGTCCTCTCATTTGTACCTGCCAGCAATGCAGAGGCAGTCTTTCCTAATCAAGCATTAAAAGTTCTTCTTGATTAATCTCTGACTTTGTTGGAGACATTCCAGATTTAAGCCAGTGTAATTCATTTCAGGATCAGACCCATTAAGCATTTTCCAATGAGTAATATACTGTGTCACTCTTCTGCTCTTAAAAGATTTCCAAAATCACAAAGGTATTGGTGTTGATCTGGGAGATACGTGTATCTTCTGACTCCACTGGCACCTTCTCTCCCATTTCCTGACTTTTGGAGATTTTTCTCTAGGTGAAATTTCTTTATTTCAATTTCTGTCTGCATTCAGCTGGAAGAATTAACAAATGGTGAAGTGTGATACTGTCGATCCAGTGCTCTGTGTGGCCAGGCAATCAGGACAGAAATAATTAACACAGAAAGTGGCCTGCCAGTATCCTGCTGAATGAAATTGGAAGGAGTTCAAACACAAAAAGATTTTTTAGCTTACCACTTCTGGGCTACACATAGCAATAGCCATTTGGAAGGACAACTGCCAGCTTCCATTTCAGATTGCTTGACAGCACTAACTAGAGCACTAAGAGCATCACTCCATTTCAGCAGGAGCCGTTAGCCAGATTTGAGATGCGAGGCATTATTTCCAGACAAGGGAAGAGATCAAAGAGGGAATCAGGTGCTGCTCTGATGTAAGAAGGTGAATTCCTCTGAACATGGAAGGAGATGTGGTGTGGGGAGTGCCTCTGGTTTCTAGCCTTCCAGGCAGCCACATGTGATGTCCTGGCAGTGTGGAGACCCCCTGCTCCCCTGGGTGCCTGCTGCTGCTGGTTCCTGCCACCTCCCTGTCCCTGTCTGCTGCAGCCTGCCACCACACAGGGACAATGGCTGGGCATGGCCACGCGGTGCCCAGCTGTGTCACAGTGTCTGTGCTGTGCTGTGGGGTGATACTGGGGAGGGGAGCTGCAGGACCACTCTCCTCTTCCTCTTTCTGCCAGTTTCAAAGATGGCTGAAAGCATGATACAGCATGAAAAAGGGCAAATGGTGGCTGTAAAGGTTAAGAAATCTTCCTCAGGAGCAGGGATTTCTCCTGCTGGGGATGTGACCATCCCCTCCCCTACTATGGTGTTGCATGGTGTACTGAGCACCTGCTGAGCATCCAGGTTTAAAGATGTGTTTGTATGGCACTGCTATGCTTTAGCTCATTTCTCTGTCTTTGCCTTCCAGAATGCTTGCAGAGCCTTCCTGCTATAGCAGACTCCCATGTAGAGAGTAAGAAAATAGTTCTTCACCTCCTGTAAACTGGTTATCTGCTCTGATAAAAACTGCAGCTGTACAGACAAAAATTAGTTCTGTCCTGGCAAGTGCTGCATACCTTTCATGCCCTACAATTAGCAGTGTGTTGCTTTGTCTTACATCTGCCTACATATTCCTTTCAGGAATATGCTTGGTGCTTTCAGTGTTTGCAAAAATGGCAACGGAGCAGACAAATAGGAAAAACAAGGGAAGAGGAAAAATTAGGAGTAGCAAGCTTCTGAAATGGTTTTCCTTTGGAAATTGTTCAGACTGGTGAGCCGAGATGGCTGTGGTGAGACTGCGTTGCTCTGTGGGGGCTGCCAGTTTGCATGTACAATGAACTGCACAGCATTTTTTTCAGGATCCCCAGTTCTGCCTTTTCCTGCTTTAGTGGTCCTGAGATGGTCTACTTGTGTCTCTGCCACTGGTATTTGTCATAGATGAGCCATTACCCCAAGATCTTACAGACCATGAGCTTGCTCTTTAAGCCACTGGACAACCAAATGGAAAAAGTGCCATGCAGGAGCTGTGCATTGTTTGTATTTGCAGGTAAGTCTTGCCCTTCCTTTACTTGTGTTCTGTGGCTCTTCTTATTGAGCATGAAAATGGTGGTCAGTCTCCTCTCTGTGTTTCCAGGAGATCTCATGATGGACACCTGAGGAGAGAGGAAGAAGCACTGGGATCTAGCTGAGTATTAACTTTGGAAAATGGCTTCATTAGCTGCTTGTGAGAGTAGTGTTTCTCACTGACATTGTCATTTGCTTCCTATCAGACAAGCTCTGTTGTCTTGGTCTGCAGGTCTGGGGAGCTGTACCTTTTCTTAGAACCAGGCATGGGTTGAGATTATTATGGTGCCATTATTAAAATAGCACCATAATTATTATGAAGAATTTTACTTCAGGTTTTTCCATGACTTCCATTGCATCTTATTTTTTTCCTTAATTTGTACTGAATGCATGTATTTCCTCCTTCTCATGAATCCTGAATTCAAGTTTTAAAATGGACCTTGCTTAATTTGACCTTATCTAGCTAATTTATCTTGTGCCTTCGTTTCTAAACAATGTTAAATGGAGCACGTTTCCTTGTATCTTCCCAAGTAACTAAGTCTCCTGCAAAATTCAAACCATTAAAAGTGAAGGTGATAGGAGAAGCTCCAAGAAATGAGTGAACTTAATATAAAAATTTATAATCATGTCAATTCCACTTTTTAAACAATTTCTGAAATGTTAGTTTGCTCGAACGGCTGGTCAGAAGCACAAAGGTTAGGTTAAGCTTCTTTCGTTAATGGTTTGGCTCAATGCACCCAGCAGTATAATGTATTTTATCAGTGAGGGAAATGATATTGGTTTAAGAGGTTTCATGTAACAGTCATATCCTGGCCAAATGTAATTTTGAAAACAATCAAGGCCATTATGGCTCACACAGAAAGAAAGATAAAGACAGATAGCTGTATATGGGTTTTTAATAAGTAATTCACCCTGGGTCTTGAAACATCAGATTGCCAAGTAATATTATTAATGTATAAGCATGTTGCTAAAATCATGTATTCTTTCCCATTGGTTGACTATAGATATGTTTCTGATGCAAATATCATGTAAGTGTATTGAATCCAAGCTATGTAAATAGACTATATAGTACATCCATCAAGCAGTTGACTTGATTATTCCACACACTAAAGAGCATTTTCTGACATCAATCTACATTCTGCCTAAATAGAACATTTTTCACCAATGATATTATGCATCATTTACTGTATATTTGATACTAATTGTTCAGCATATCGATCACCTGTCACTCAGAGTTTAGTGATCTTTGCAACTTGTCCTGGCAACTTGGAAGTTGCAGGCAGTTTGTTACCCATTGTCTGTGGTAGCAGACTGAGATTTCCTGGACAGTGCTGAAATCTTGCCCTGGGCAGGCAGCATGGAGAGGAGTTAAGTGGGGGTAAGGGCCTGCCAAATTGGTACTTGAAAAAATTACACCCTTTTGATTTTCAGAGATTAGGCTATAGCAGCACACAAACACACTGCAAAGGTTAACAGATGTCATTTATTCTGTGCCTTTCTGTTTGGAAGCAATATTTCATTAAAGGGTCAGGATGAGGGCTGACCAGCACCCTTTACATGGATGAACTGTGCCATTTTGTTCCATGAGTTCAGGATGCAGAAGGTCTGCGAGCTGTTTCTCTTTCACAAGTGGTTAAAGCAGGGATATCGAGGCACTGAAGAGTCTTTTTTGCATGCAGACTCTGCATAGAAGGCAGTTACTCATCAAAGGACAAAACCTATTGATAGCTAAAGGACATGGCTCTAACTATCAGAAAATCTCCACCCCCCTGATAAAAAAGGATCTGTTTTAATATAAATATGTTGAACTCTAATCAATTTTAAACATCTGCTTCATATATGAAAATGTGAAGATTATTTTAAAATAAGTTTAACTGCAGCTGGAGGGGGGCTGTTAATATTGACTGTTCTGTGTTTCTCACAGCACATACATTATTGAACTCAAAAACTACTGGAAGCAAAGGCTTTATAAATAGGAGAAGAATATATTGATTTAATCATTTCATTTGTTCAGCAGTTCTTTTACAACATTTTTTACAGCACAGAGTGGGGACTGTCTTCTTCCCACGCACTTTATTCACCAAGCAGGTCATATCTTCAGTGTATTTTGCTTTATAACCCCTCTGTGTTCCAGGCCTTTCCCTTTTCAGGCTATCATAGCTCCTACTCCCTCCATGTAAAATTGCTGGCTTTACTCCTCCCCAAATCCTTGCTTTAGTACCAGGAGTGCTGGAATGCCAGCAGTGAGCCTTAGGGGCACTAGGGGTAGTCGGGCATGGAAGGACTGAACTGAGCAGCCCACAGGAAGGGGAGGAGAAGGGGACTGAAAATTTTTTTTATGAATAACAGTAAATTTTCTGGAAAACAGCATTTCAGGAAAGTCAAAATAGGCTAGGGTGAGACAACACATTTACAGCCAAAGAAAAATACCTGGGAAGTGGCATGGGGCAAGAAATTTTGAAAACCTTTGGACAATTCACTCTGATATTTAAAGAACCCAAGCCTGTTGACTCTTTGCTTTGAAATGCATTTCTCAATTCCAAACTGAACTGAAAGAGGGGAAAAGATTATGGAATGGATTAAAATAACCCCAAACTTGAAGCAAAACTTTGTCTGGAGTTGAATGACAACAACTGACTGATCTGATTTGAAAAAAAAACCCATGGGGTTTTTTCAGTCGCAGACCTCAAGTTTGTTATTTTCCCAACTTCACCCGTTGAGCCCCTGGTGATGTCCACAAACTGTAATGAATGTACACACTAGCTGATTCTTTCTCAGTCTGACCACCAAACTATAGTCATCTGTTTCCACTCCTTTCACACATTTTGCTTTTTTTTTAGAAGAAAGGACTGTACATCAACTCAAAAACTGGGCCAAAATCACTAATATAAAAAAAAATATGCAAGAAGAACACTGTCTCAGTGGCTTTGCTTTTCTCAAAGGCATGATCCTACGCTGCTTCTGCGGGGAAGTGGTCTGCCTCCTGCTCTGGGAATCTGCAGCCTCAGAGGTTGTCCATGTTTCTCGTGAATTCCTGACTCTCAGATTCCAAACTTCTGCCAAAGGCTTCTCTGAGTCATTCTGGGGACATCATCACCAAGCAAGTAAAGGGAATTCTCACATTCAGGTACGTGATTGCCTTTGCCGTGTATGTTTTGCTTAGAATCTTTTCAGCTGTCGTTGTGGAGACCTTCATCCCAGGGGTTATTTATAAAAGATGCTTTGATTCAGGCAGCATGTGGGTTGTATGTGTGTCAGGTAGTGCACACAGTGCACTCCCCACAGTGGCTCCTTCTTCCTCTCTGCTCTTCCCTCCCATTCTCCGCACAGAGCCTTGGCTGTCCCCTTCATCTCTGCCTCCTGGCTCCCTCCCTCCCACCCGCTGCTTCTGTCCTCCAACACCGAAGAAATTTGCTGGATCCACAGCTGTTTTTGGAGGGAGAAAATTGTCTGGCAGCAGCTGCAGCAGCAGGCATAGCAGCGAATTACATGAGGATACAGATTATCTGAGCACTTGTTTCAGAGAGGTACAGCTTATCTCAGATGTAGACTCTGCATAAGCAGTATGGAAATGCCAGCAGCCCAGAATGGAGCGGCTGCCTCTGTTTGTTTAGGCTCTTCCCTGCTGGGGCGGGCATGGCCCATGAGGGAAGGTGGGCACAGCGGGGTTGGGGGCTGTGTGCAGACAACTGTCCTGCCTGCACCTCTGCCTGGCCCCGAGCATGGCCGTGGCACCCAGAGCAGCCGGCGTAAGCTCCTCAGGGCAGGAAATGTTTCCCTTACTTACCCATGAAGTATCATGCAGAGCAGCAGTGGTTTATAAATAATAGATGTTTAGAAACACTCAGGAAAAAGCCTTCAGTAGAATGTACACAGTGAAACCTTACGGAGGCATCCCTGAGCCTGCCGGAGCCACAGGCACGGTGAGCGAAGCCGTAATGTCCCCCCATTCATCTCCCTAACAGCCATCACTCCCTGCTTTACATAGCTGTTTACTTTTGCAGGCATCTTATGCCACAGCATTAAGACACAACAGGGTGTGCTTTACTGGGACATTAATAATACATCGGGTGCACTGTGAGCCGTGACTGCAAAGGCTGAATGACTTCAGTAGCCCAAGAAATGTATTAATGCTCCAGTAAACCACATCCGAGAGTGGTAATTCAAGTTTTATTTTGTCATTTTATTAATGACGCAACTGACATGACATTAGATGTGACTCCATCTAATGGCACACGGGCAGTGAGGGGGCAGCAGGCCACAGGCAATGCCAGGCACATCAGCTTCTGTCCCCTGCATGCAGCTCTGGTCAGGGAATTTTAACCAGCTATGTATGCTTTGGGGAAATAGCACAGCAGTAGTAGAGACAGCCCATGCAAATCTGCCTAACACATACAGGGAGGCTGGTAATGTTATGAAAGGGCACATATACTACCTGAAATGGGAAGATAGATCTTTTGTACACGCCTAATGCTGAAACTAATCGTATCCTTTGGTAGGAAAACCTGGGATACTTGGTAGTCAGAGAAATTATGAAAGATAGGAAAAAAAGAAAGAAAATTACATTCTAAAGAAGGTGAGAAATAAGGAAAGACAGGCACCAGTTTATAGAAGCATCTCACCTCATTAAGCATCTTAATTCCCTTTTATTGTCCCTACTGCACTGAAGCCTACAAGACGTATGCATGATTTATAAGCAGTGCTGTGCATCAGCTGAGCAGTTTTATATAGGGCTCTGAAAGGCTGAGGCACATGTGACACTCGGGGTTAGTTGGGTGTTTCTGCAGTGTAAGAATCTTGCCTGATTTCATTCATGGTGACTTGGCTCTGCCATACTTGTGTCTTACTATTTTGATAAAGTAACTTCTATACCAAATGAAGCCAGGTAAGTATGAGCCCCCTTTACTTGGATATAATTTTAAAATTACTTCATACGTGAATTGACCTACATTTCATTAAAGTCCAGCAAATAAATTACTAATGTTTATTTGGAAGAAAGCTTTATAGATAATTTTATAGTCGTTGAATATATTTGTTCACTTTAGCATATTTTAGATTTTCTTATACTTTTGACTGTATAGCTGTACAGTCATAAAGAAAATGTAAAACAACAATGAAAAATGTCAATGTTCAGATCCCGAGATAAATCCAATAACAGCTGTGACAGGATTGATTACAACAGAATCAGCAAAACCTCTAGACTCTTTAATGTGGTTTGAGACATAAAGAAGATAATGAAAGATGTTACTTGACAGTAGTAGGATCTATGTTTAGAGCTAAAAGCAAATGGCTCTGAATTTTGGGGTTTTCTGTTGTTGAAATATTTTCCCACTGCAAAATAAGATTTTTTGTCAAAATTGACATATTCATGAAATCACGTTAATTTTGATGACATTTTCTTCCAAAAAAAGTCTTTTTCAAATGAACCTTTGGAAAATTCTATTTGGGAAAATTAGATAAAAATGAAAAGCACTTTTGGAATTAAATTATTCATGTGTATTTATTGTTTCAGTGTCATTTTATGCTATGTCACTAGTGTTATCATTTTCTGTGCTCATCTTACTGAACCTAGTCCTATTTGCCTTCTCTTTCTGCACCTTCCTGCATCTCTGGGTAATTTCATCTGCAAACACACCATCAGCTACTGTCCTTGTGCAGCTAACTTGCAGATCTACCTGTGTGCTCCCAACCTGTCTCTTCGGTCCAGCCTCATCTCTGGGCTTGTTTCCCTGTCATTTCATGTAGATGACAGTCTGTCAACTCAAGCCCAATGTGGAAGAGACAGAACTTTTAATCTTCCCCAGTTCATGTCTTCCCTGCTAGTCCCCTCTTTGATCACAGCAGACAACCTCACCACCCTGCTTGTCACTCAGGCCCATAATTTGTGTGTCATCTTTGACTCAGATCCTTTCTCAGGTCCTCACATCCAGGATATGGCATAATCCCAATGACTGCTCCTTCTTAGCATCACTGAGGTGTTGCCTTTCCTGTCCATCCCCATGGTTGAGGCCCTTGTCTAGCATCTTCTGTGTCTCAATTAGTGCAACACATTTTTTATCCAGCCTTGACAAATGCAACATAGGTCTTTTGGTACCCACTTAAAATGACACTAAGTACTATTTTCTTAAGCCATCAATCTCCCATTTTTCTGTCCAATCTTCTTCCCTCTCCTCTTTCAGCATTTCACCAAAAGTTACCTGTTTGTCCTCATTTTCATGCTGTATCACAGTATGGATCCAGTTATCAACAGCTGCTAAGTACTGCCAGCTAAAGTGACCCTGATGCCAGCTCCATTTGCCCTTATGCTGGGGGCTCAGACTTGCACCCCCAGCTCCTCCTCCTTTTGAGGAGACCATCCTGCAAGCAGCCACCTTGCACCCTCCTCCCCATCCCACAGTGAAAGTCTCCTTCTTTCCCTAACTAGAGCTGAACTCTTCCTTTGCTGCCTGTCCCATTGCTCACTATCACCCTGTTTCCCTGTGTATGACACCATTTATTTGCTGTGCCCCACTTCTGTCTCTTGCCTCGTGTTGTAAGGCTTTAGGAGCATCTTTCTCTTTTGCCTAATAGTTTGAGGTTCAGCCCACAGTCAGGTCTCGTGGGGTACAATCCATTATACTCATACACATTACAATAATATAGGCAGTTACTCTTCATTAATATTATTAGTGTGAGAATATGGCATGGTATTTATCAACCTAGGCCATTTTATTACTTATTTAATATTCTACTGTTTTATTATCCTCTACTTCTATATTATTATTTTTATTTGAATAATTAGCTTTGATAGCTATTAAGCAAATATCTGAAGCCTCCTATTCTCTAGATCAAAGCATCTCCCACTTCTGTTATAATGAAACACTTGAATTCTTGGACAATCTGAACAGAAAACTTAGGTAAGAGTCAGTGTTTCATTACAAACAATGAAGAGATGCTTTGATCTAGAGAACAGGATTTAAACTATTAATTTTTCATCTTTAAGCTAAGATACATTGTAAATATGAAGTGAAATCACAGTAAAGTTCAGCTATTATATTGCATAATTTGCAGAATATGTTGCGGGAACTTATTCGTCACATGAGGTCAGAAGCCTCCCTGGCCCACCCCCTCAGATGCTGTGAGTTTCAAAACTCAGTACCAAACTCTCTAACAAAACTTGAATTTAAAGCTGAGAGGACATTGCTGGGAGCTTCCTGTGATGGAAGGGTCCAGTCCAGGCCAGTGCTGCAGTTGGTGGTGGTCGTGCTGTGCAAAGGGTGATTACAGGGGCTCTCTGTCATCCAGCTAGCGCAATCCACAGCTGCTGCTAGCATGACACCACAGCCTCTTCGGGAAATTTCAGGTTTGCACTGTGAAATTTCAACTGACTTTTTTTAGGGTTACTTTTTTTTTGTTTGTTTTGGTTTGGTTTTTTGGGGTTTTTTGTTAAATTCTTTCTATTCTGGCACATTTTGCTACCTGACAATGCTCTCATTTATGGTGGATGTGAAATAGCTGCCTTTGCCATGAACAGTTGTTCAGGTTCTGGGTTTTGCAAGTACATAATTTACACTTCCACCTAAAATACACCATTTTGCCATTTTACTTTGCTAACAGAATGCACTTTAGTGTGGATATTTTGCAGTGTCACCAGAAAGTGGGAGGAGAAAAGTGTTAAGGACTGCCAACAAAAAAGAGGGAAAAAAATTTGTGAAAGATATATTCACTGTATACACAGGGAAGAGCTATCTTCTCACAGAGATTTCCCCTAAGCTGTGGCAAAGGTGACCACTTCTTAAGGAGTCCTTCCTGCTCCTGCTGAGAAATCCATAGCCTGAGAAATCCATAGTGCCTCTTTCAGGGAGTGTGAGGTCCATGGAGGTGCTAAACCCCCAAAGATCCTTTTGGGAACCAACAGATGATGGATTAATATATTTCATAACAATCTCCATGGAGACCAAAGCCGGGCTGGCGTGCTCCAGACTGATGGTGATAGAAAACCCTGTTGGCAATGTGGATTAGTGGGTGCTCCTGTCAGAGTCAGAGGCTACCCTGGATGATGTCGTTTATCTCGAGTGTAAATCAGATGTGACTCAGCGGCAGACGCTGCACAGCCAAACATGCAGAAAAGTCGCGTCAGTGTTGAATCAAAGCCTGCAACGCTGATCATTATTTCAAGAGAGTTATGAGAATGCCACGAGTCTGAAGAAGATGATCAGCACTGCTGAGGAGGTGAAAGCCAAGAATTAGAGATATACTGATAGGAAGCTCTTTGGATTTATTAACTGTTTTGTTTGGACTTATTAAAAAGGAATGACACCTGTTAAAGTATATCACAGGGATGAGCTATCTAGCAGCCCCAGGGCTGGGACTGAAGGGGAGCTCTGTGATAAGGTGAGGGCTCTCTATTGCTTTCCAGTGATGAGGCACTCAAAAAAAAAAAAAAAAAAGGCCGTTTTTGCTTTATAAATTGCTTGTTCAATTCAAGAATTTTCTCAAGCAAATGGCCCAATTCTCATAAAATACATCTATCTGGGCATCAGTCTGAGCCATTTCTGGTGTTTTTATGACAATTCAAAGTACTCCCATAGCTGTGTTATTTAAGGATGATGTGCACTGGCAGGTCAGAAAGGCCCACTGTGAGTGGGGGCGGGCAGGAGCCAGCCCTGCCAGGGCAGCCAGTATTCCTGCCTCCTGAGGGGCATTTACTGGGGAGACCTTGGCAGTGCCCAAAACATTGCCATTGCTGTGGAGAACACGGATGAGTGATAGTACTTTGACCATTCTTTTTTTTGCTGTCTCTTTACAGTGGTACTTCAGGTTGCTGAACTGCAGGCTGTGCACTACGTCTGTCTCTACTGAAGCATTTCTGTATTTACCAGTGCACTTCAGGTGCTGGTGGAAGCAGACATGCTCCCTCCTCCTCATGCTTCCACCAGCCTCCTTGCCGCATCTTACAAGCTTTGCACAAGCAAGAGCCACAGCTGAAGCAGCTTGGGGCTGTCCCCAGCAGCAGGAACATCCCATCTTTCTATTCCCTCTTGCTGTCTCTCCTCTCTTTCAGTGTTTAGTCACTTTTTGGTGTCAGCATCTTTCTCTCAGTGCAGAAGGGAGCTGGGTATACTCAGAGGTTTGATTCACTCACTGTACATACATACCCCTGGGTCCTTTGGAGAGGTGTTTCTAATCCCCTTTCCATGATGGTGTGTTTGCCCTCCTGCTGCCTGCTGTGCCCCCCAGCACCTCGATGCCTCTGGGGTTTTCTACTGTGTGTCTTAATAAGCAAGTACAAGTCACAAGGTAAGATAAATCTCTTTATCTCCTTTTGTTACATCTGTAACAGCCTTTGAGTCATGTCAAAACAACTCTGGACTCACCTGCAATCAGGAAATTCTCCTTTACCAATGTACACTTCAGACTGTGTAAAGATGAGGCGATTTCTTTTAAATGGTAATTGTTAGTGAGAACTTTGAGCCACAAAAGATGCAATCTTGCTGCATGGAAGGTCAAAGAGCATAGCTTGATAGGTTCTAAAATAATTTTGCAGGTGGATTTCCAACATTTACCTGAGCTATTTACCATGCCCCTTCAACTAATTGTTTCTATTTAGACCACTTTTCTTTTCAGTTTTAAAGTAGTGATGTGTTGAACCTCACCAGGAAAACTGGTGATTCAGCTGGCTACCTTTCTGGAAAATAATAATTCACCCCCCACTATGATAATGCAACAGGAGAACATCAGATCAGACATCTGGTTTTACAGTTTTCCACCACTGCCCCATGGGGATGATTGGTCCTTTGTGCATACTCTTTTTTTAATTATTTGGGCAAACTTCATTCCATATTATTATTATTGAAAGTGAAGAGATCGAAGACTGATTAAAAGGATATGGTGTACCATGGGAAAAGTCTAGTTATACAAAAGCTTTGTTTAGAGTCAACTAGTTTGTGTTCTGAAAAAGCTACTGCAGACATCCCTGTTGTTTTTATTGATCTTATAGATTCAGTACTGGGGCATTTAGAGTTTGGCTTTGCTTTGGAGACTGGCATATTTTATTTGAATTTGCTCAAATTTCAACAGATTAAAGTGATCTGACAGCTTTTTGAATGTTGGCCTAGAAAAGGAAATAATTTCTCATACAAGGTAAGACAGCTGTCTCCAGAAGAAGAGTTATCACTCCACATTGTCACCAGGTTTCCTAATGCCCAGAAACTCTGATCAGGTAGGAAGCCTCTGCCAGGGCAGCCTAGCAGGTGGCATTGGGTCAAGAATCCTTCTCTGCAGGCACCTCTCTTCTTACTGGCACTGTGCCTCCCTCTGGGGCTTCATTAAATTCAGATCAAGCAAGTCCTGAAAATCAGCTGGGAACCCAATCACCAACTCCCTGTGCCCATGTACCTCGCTTTCCAAATCTTTACAGCAGTGGCATTTTCTGTATTTTAAACAGAAATGTTTCAAAACTGTGATATTCCCAAGGATATAGAATAGTGCTGTAGTTGCTATTTTACTTAATATTAAAAGGTTAAGAAGCCCATGAAAACATATAGCTGTGTGGAAATTAATGATGCTTATCTCTTGTAAACTACTGCTGTATATGTACCTATCCACTCATAATGTTTTAAAATATACATAGCAGAGTGCAGATAGTGATAACACATTTGATTTTATCTGCTACAAATATATATATATTTGTATGTCAGACAAATAACTTCTCTTTCTACTCTCTGTATTGATAGAATCCATAGAGGATTTAATCTGAGTGTGCCTCTCCATGTTATTCATCTCAACTGTGCACTCAAAAAGTTCAAATATTTAAATTGGTTGAAAGTTAGAATATTAATGGCTGTTCTTAGAAATTCAATAACAGTTATATTTTCCCAGCTGATGGATACTGTCACAAAAGGCTACTGCAGGAGTGTAGGTAGTTAATTACTCAGCAACAATTAGTTAATTACTCAGCAACAAAAGTACATGAAGACTTCCTAGTATGTGTAAAGAGAAACACCAGAGCACTCTGAGAGCCTGATTGCTGTAGGAGTGTGTTACCAATCCTAGCTGATAAACCTTGGAGCAGCTGTTGGCAGCAGTGTTGTGTATCACCTGGGTGCTAGGTCTGGGAGAGTGCAGGTTACCCCCTCCAGGGGACACAGGATTTGGTGTAGATGAACATTGTTTACTCTTAAAATATCAATCCTGGTGTAAGAGAAAACTGCCAAGGAGAAATACAGTTTCTTTCTGAAAGTGCAGGTTTTCAATTAGAAAGACAGAAAAAGAAGCATAAAATTTGCAGAGAATTCAGCAGGCAAGGAAGCAAGCTGTGTGCAATGTTACCCTGCAACTAGCCACCTCCTCTTAGTGCAAAGACAGAACACATGCTTCATTTAAAACCTGTTTTTAAGTACACCCCTAATTATGAAATCATTACCCAAGACCTGCATGATAAGGAAAGAAGAATTATTATATTAACCTGGGGTCCTCGGTGCACTCAGAGGCATCACAAAGCAGCTCTCCTGCAGTCAAAGCCTGCGCACTCCCTCTTTTCTCTCATCCAGTGAGTCACTTCTTCCTTTTAATCTCCTATTAAAATCCTTTCTATCCTCTTCAGTTTATGACTCTGTTGCTGCAAGGTGGTTTGTGGCACTCGGTATGGCTAATCCTTGGGATCGCATCGTATTGAGAACAGAATAATTGAAAACAGCTTGAAGCAGTTGTAGTTAGGCACACAAATCAATGACAGATAATCATTTAAGCACAAACTGAAACAGACATTTACATGGAAAATAATCATGGCCTTGGAGTTACACCCTGTTCTTGCCATGCAAAATCTTTCATGGATTTGGCAGAGTACCATTGGATGCTAAGTCCCACTGCCAATGTGCCCATCCTTTGAGACAGCCCTGGAAAACCCCTGCCAGAAATCTGAGCTCAGCTGTAAATAGGTTTGCATGGAGGGCTATCTACCTTTGGGTGAAATAAAACTGCACTGGCCCCCAGGCTGTGTGAGGGTCTGAGATGAGCAGCCCAGAGCAGTGCAAAGCCACAAGGCAGCCCAGTGCCTGGGGCTGCATCTCCCCTTTCAGGCTCCTGCTCCCATCCCAAGGCCCCACCAACGGAGGGCTGATGCTCAGGTGCACTGTTCTGGGTATGGAAGAGCAATGATAATGAAGAAAAACTCCTACACCGGAATGTTTCCTGGCTTGCTAGTGCAGATGGGAGCACATATTTCCCTGTCATTTTCCACTGACAATCATATTCATACCAGCTGGTTAAAATGTTTTAATAAATGATTACCTGATGAGAACGCTTTCTCATGGCTGTGGTGCTGGGGTTTGCTCATTTTTGCCGCATCCAAATAACCATTCAAATTAAGAAGCAGAAAAAAACCTGATACAATTTAGAATCTTTAGAAAGCACTTGGAAACCTAAATCCCAACTCATCTAAAGAGCTCTAATTTGAAGAAAATATGTTAGGGATGTCATATGTTGTCTGTTGCTTGTCCTTGGGGGCTGGAAGACCTGAGCCTCCATCCCTGTCTGAGGGTCCATTCCATACCCAGATTGAGTGAGTGAGCATTGCTATTTGTGTGGGTCCCACAGCTCTGAATTCCTCTGGGTGAATTTCTCTACAGAGAATATTCCAGAGTGAATATTCCCCTCTGTTTCTGTGTGAGGCTGGGAGTCACAGCTGGCCCAGCAGCCCCCAGCTCCCTCACTGCTGTCCTGGCTGCGGTGCCTCTGCCAGGAGCTGGCAACCTGCTGCTGCTATGATGCACATGCAAGCACAGAAACCAGCCCAAAAGGGCTGTTCTAGTAAGTTCTTACTAGTCACATCTGCTTGTAAGTAGGCAAGTGGGGTTTTATCCTATTATTTAACCTTTTGCTTTGAAAACATCAACACCTGCACCAGAGAAGTTTCAAAAGTTTAGTTGCCAATTTTTCTTCCACTTTACATGACTCTGGTGAAAGGGTATTATTTATCAAACTAAGTGTGTATTATAATCTTTGCAAAATGGTAAAGATCAAAGACTACCTTGCATCAAGCAGAATTACAGTGCCATAACATTTTTTCTTGTTACAGCTGATATCAATCACGGCATGACAGCAAGCCACAGAGAAGATTTTCAGTCGGTATCACTGACACTGCAACATCTGAAATAGAGCAGCCAGCTAGCATGTGCTCTGGGTGTGAAAGGGAGCAGCCAGCAGCATCAGTAAGTGCCTTCGGTATGGGTGCCGTTAAGTACGGCCATTTGGCAGCACAGCGCACGCACACAACTTTAATTCTGCCCACGGCTGGTGCGGCCTCGTAAGGGAAGAGATAAAACCTCTATGAGAGGAGAGGGCTTGATTTCAAGTGACAGTGGTGACATTTTCAGCAGTGACCCCTGAGTGCGGCAGAGTCTGCCATATGATACTGCTGCCCCAAAGGCACGGCACCACCCTCCTCTCTCTGGGAAGAGGTGGGAATTTGGGCGAGTGGTGCGGCACCGACCCAGCGGAGCCCTGAGTAACATCTGGCTCTGCGCACGGGGCTGCTGCCGGCAGCTTTCCTGCACCAGCCGTGAGCCAGTTACTTTCTTCCCACCACTGAAAATCATATCTTTGTTTACTTCAGACTGGAGAGTCTTTTCACCATGGCCGCAGACTACCCAAGGAAAGGAATGAGATTTCTCTTGCTCCTCCCCAGGACCCTGCCAGGCTGGTGAGTTTTACAGTTCCAGCACTTAAAGTACTGCATGCATTTGTCCCCCAGACTTACCTCTGAGAGCATCTGGTGGAGAACAGAAAGGAAAGGGGAATGATACCAGATCTGTTTGCATACATATCCCTTCCATCTCTCCTCTGCACAACAAAAGCCAGCACATGTACTTCTCCTTGCAATAGATACAAGTCCACAGCAGCATCTTTCCATGCTGTGCTCACAGCCTGTGCTTCTGCCAAGTGCCACCTGAGCTCGCAGCCCATGGAGAGTCCCCCGGGGCCTGCAGCAAGAGCCTGCAGCAGTGGGGCACACTGAGGTGCATCCTGCTGGGAGCCAGCACCAGCAGGGACCAGCCCGTGGAGCCAGTGCACTGCTGCACACAGGTGGGAGCCCAGGAGCTGCAGGCAGAGCCAGGCTGTAGTTGTATCGAGCAGTATTGATTCTGGCAGTGACTGGAGCACTTTGGTTTCTGTATCAGGGTTATATTAACATTACAGTTTTATAAAATGCAACTTCACTTCAAATGGTCCTGCAACTGTTTCTCAGGCGCTTCAATCTCTTTGCAATGAAGAAGAAACAAAGCAAATTCAGTTGGGAAAGTAGAAGGTTCAACAAATTTAAACCTCTTGCAGTTTTCAGGATTCTTCTGCTATTTGAATACAAAACTGCATGGTTTTAGACAAAGTGCCCATCTTCAATTTTTCAGGCTCTTTTTTTTTGCTGCTGAGAACCACACAATGTACTTCCCTGCCAGTTACTAAAATGCTTCTAAAAACTTGAAGAATTATTTGAAAAAGGGCATTCCTATTCCTTATGCATAAAACATGCATGCATATTCATATAAAACATTTAGAAAAATTTGTACCAGTTATAATTAGCATGTTTTGTGCATCTATTTTCTTTGCTATTAAATAACAAATTTGTGGTAACCATAGCAACTGGAACATCACATGATACTGGTGCTATTTTGGGGATAACATAAGTACCTTTCTTAAAGAAGCATTCACACCTCTAAGCTATGAATTTTAATAATTTTCACAATAAAGTATTTGTTGGGTAGATTGTATTCATTCCTCACTCTAATGTTGACTTAATGTGGAATGCACTACCTTGTATTGCAGTGCCTGTGACCACTTAAAAGCTGTGATGAGTCCTCTTGTTTTGCAAAAAGGCCAGTGACTTAAGAAAGCAAAAGAGAAGCTACGAGGGGGAAAGCAAAATAAAATGAAGGATTTCTCTTATTGTTTCTGGGGAAGGAGCTCCCATTGGTTGTGTGCCTCTTCATGCATAATTGGAAGAAAGAAGGAAGGATGTGCCTTAATCCTGGATTGATACAACTCCCACTGGAATAAGCCATTATATTGGATTGGTATATCTCCTATTGGAATAAGCCAGCGGTGTTGCATCAGCTCGAGTGGAAGATGGGAGAGATGCTTGGGAAGTTTTGGGAAGAGACTGCTTTGGCCATCTAAGCCAGTTCCCTCCTGCTGCGGTCAAGGGTGTTCTACTGAGTCTGTGCTGTACACCACGCCTTATACCATGGGCCTTCCAACACATCTCTGAGCCTCCTAGCTAATGAGATAAAGACCAAGAGATCAAATGCCACAACAGTAACAAGCCATTAAAAGAGATTAGGTGGCAACAAGGTCAGTATCCACATGCTAGGGTAAGGATTCTCTTAAATAAAGTTTGCTGAAGTGTCATATTACAGATAAGAACAAAATGCCTCAAGAATCCCTGTCAATGTTGTGATGAATTGAGGAAAATGGAAGAACGTGGAAGAAATTCCCTTCAGTCTCTGAAACTGGTAATTCAGTTAATTGTGAGAAGGTAAGATGAACCAAACAGGCACTGATGAGAAATGAACGCTATTAAAAATACACTGCCCACACTGATGTTCTAATGAAAAATGCTGGTTGACATGATTAATTGTTTTATCACAGAAGTGTCTGTAGAGATGAAACCCACCCTGAGCTTTTAGGATGGTGTTATCCATCTCCCAGAGCAGAGGTAATGAGGGATCATTCACCCTGGGTGGCTCAGGCAGGTGATTTGGGTTAATACTCACACTGAAGAGCCATTAGGCAGGGAATTACTTTGCCTGAGTCTGCCTGCCAAAGTGGAGTTTAGAGCAGAGGAATTTTGCCAGAAGGTGAAGAAAGGTGCTTGGGTTGAGAAAGAGCTGGGAGAAGACACCAGAGTGTGTACAAAAAATGAGGGGGTGCAGGGCCTGCCAGGGCTGTGCTGGCAAAGGGCCCCCATTCCCAGACAGTGTCTGGGGCTGGAGGGTGGAGGCAGGCTTGGGGCAAGTTGCAAGGAGTAAAAGTTAATGGGAACTTTGAGTTTATAAGCTCACTCAGGTTAAACCTTACAAATCTGAGCCAGACTGGGGGTATGAGCCTGAGTAAAGATTCAGAAAGTAATGCTTTGCCTCTGGCTCCACTCTGTTCTGCCTGCCTTCAGTTTTTCTCCATTCAGGTGTATTATTGGGAATTTTTTTAAGGTCATCCTTTCTTACTTCTGACTTCTGTTTTATCAAGAAAGTCTGATTCTTTTTTATTAAAAAAATACGTTTGTTGTTTTTTTTTTTCATGAATAATTACAAATGTTCAACTCCAGCTATTTGGAAATTATGGCTTTTGTTTCAAAAAGTGCTATAGCAAACAGATTGAAAAAGAAATTAAAGCGAACATGTAGACATCTCAAAAACTGAAAGTTTTGATTATCTTAAACTAACCCTTGATCGTTTTCTATCTTAGCATGTCCCCCAAGATCAATAGTCCAATATGGAGCAATCCTTTTTCCCTCCTCTCTTGCTACAGCCCTGGGGCCTTGCAGTGCTTGTTTGAGGAGGCTCTGGCAGGATGTGCTGTGTGGTGGCTGCCTGAGGGAAGAGGCTCCCTGCTCCCCTCCAAGCTCACTCCATGTGCTGTGTTATCCCTTCACAACTGAGCCTGCTTTGTTCTCTGTTGCTGCAGCTCTTGCTGTGCCATGTGCTTCTCTGCCCTCCACCAGTGGCTGGGGCATCTCCTCCCTTTGCCTGTGCTCTGGATAGGGACTGCTCCTTGGGTTGCCTGAAGAACACCCAGTCTTGCCTCACTCCAGCACTTCCCTCATCTTCCATTCTTGTTCTCTTCCAAATGCCTGCTTCTTCATGAAAGTTTTGGGAAAAGGTCTAACAAGGCAGCAGTGTGGGGTTTCAGCTGAACACAAATGCAGGAGCCCTGAGGGGTGAAGCAAAAGTAAACCTATTAGAGGCAAAAAAGGGGAAGTTGCACAATAGGGTTTTTTCCTTTTCTTGATCCATTCTGCAAGATGGGAACTTCCCAATCTACTTTCTATTTGGAAGGGGAGCAGCACAAAGAAAAGGTTTGGAAGATGCTGGCAAGTGATAAAATACAAAGACATTCTTTTTCTTATATGGTAAATGAGTGGCTTTCTGCCTTGCCTTTTGTTAAAGCTCTTAATCCATCCTGTAAATAGGCACTTTCCCTTTGGACTGACTGTTTAGATATGAGATTAGAGCTGATCTGAAGTAATAGGATGAGAAAATAGGAGAGATATATGAAAGAGAATGATACATTGGCTCACACTTCTGAGCTTTCTCTTGCAGCACTTTTTGTATACTGTATGTAAATGTTCACAAGTACAAAGTGCACTTGATTTTACTGCAGACCTAAGCTAAGGCAGGGGCTCAGAGAAGCCTGGCTGTTTGATCCCCGGGGAGCTACTCACCTGCCTCGGGGCAAAGCACAGATTCTCTGCCACAAAGCAGAACTCAAGAGGTAATTTTGTTGTGTGGCCTGGTTTAGGCTTACAAAATGCTGGAAGAACTCTGCATTTAAGGATGCTGGAAGTGTGGATTCACACTCCCAGATCTCAGAAATGGCAATAGGAAGCCTGACCAAGCAAAAAAGTCAGCAAAACAGGGACTTGGGGCCAACAGAACTCTTAATCAAAAAACATTATCTTCAAAGAAAAACATATTCACATTCATGAAAAAAACTTCTTACCCTACTTTTTAAGCTACACAAAGTTTTGCAATGAAGCTATACTGTTTCTGGCTGGTTTTTTGGGACTGTTCCATGGCTTTCTGTGAGTAAGGCTGTGGCAATACATTGTTCTTCTTGTATTTGGAAGTCCTCCAATTCATATTCAGCTGCTGTGGAAAAAATCCTAAAAATTCACAGACTTGTCTTGTTTCCAAAGACACTTCTGACCCAGGCAACGTATTCTAAAATCCTTAATCATTTTCTGCTTACTGAAAATCTTCACTGACTGAATAGGAATTTTTCCCAAGTCAGATATTAAAGGAGAGAAGAGATTTCTAGTGTGATTCTTAAAGATTAACATATATATATGTATATAAGCACAGTGAGAGCATAAATATAAAATATGATGCATATATTTTCTTCTAAATTTAAAATGAATAAATTAATCACTTGCTTTCCATTTTGTATTTAGGAATATTTAGATGCTATTTGATGCTATTTATATTTTCCAGGGCATCTCTTCATAAGAATAATTTTTTTATTAGGTGCTACTAGGACTGTATTTTAGAAGACACTTAAAGCCATATAAAGAGGTAAACTGCCAACCAGCACCATCAAGGTCATTTGAAAAAGATGCTCAGACTAGAGATCTGCAAAAACAAACTTAGTTTCTTCCATTTCTTCTATTATACTTGTGAAAACCAAGTGGAACTTTGCAGATCAATAATTAGGCCCAAGGAAAAAAAAAGTACATGAACAAAATCTTTCTTGTGCTGCTTACATCTGCTTTATGCATCAGCAGAAGTAAAGATCAATATTTGTGAAAGCAATGTCCTGAGCAAATTTCCTTCCCCATTGAAAATACTGCATGACTAAATGGGAAACCTTTAGAGGAGGCAGTGCAGGACCTGCCCTGGGTTCCCAGTCTGAGGCTGTCAGGACAGAGCTGGTTGCTTGTAACACTCCCAGCTCTTTCACTGAACAGTATGAACAACAGACTGACATCCATGTGCCTGCTCTCTTTTTCTTTAAAATAGTCTTTATCCCCACTGTGTATTCTTCTAAACTATATGGGTGAGTTCTTCTGATCTCACTGGCTTTTGTTTTCTTTTCAATGTAAACCTGTTATCTGTCAAAACCACAAGTTACATTAACAGCATTTTAAATGGTTTTCAGTGTTTGTGTATAACACGTTTTTCCTCTTCAGCTGAAAGCTGTAAAAAGTTTGCTTTGAATTTTTCCCTAAGATATCTTTTTAAATACCAGTAGAAGGGAAGTTTTAATTCTGTGTTCTAAGCAGTACAACAACTTGAATATCCCCTATTTCAAATACAAAGCCATAGTATTTAAAACATTAAAATAAATCCTTTATTTGACTTCAGGGTCAGTATGACTGTTAATAAAAGGTGTGTCCTCCATTGCCTGTTTTAACATGACACAGAAAAGGTTTCATTTCAATTGAATTAAATCTCAACTAAGTTAACTTATAAACAGGTATATCAGGCGATGGCATGGCACCACCCAAGTTACTAATGCAAAATGATGAGTGAGCACTGAAAGGTCAGTGCTGCAATGGGGGCCTGCAGACGCAACCTGATTTTCATATTGATTGTGTTTTCCAGTGGGCTTCAGGTCAGGAGCTGAGACCTCAGGGCTTGCTCTGTCTGCAGCTGTCTCACTGTTTTCTTTGCTTACCTTGAGCAAGTTCTGCAATATTTCTGTACTGCTTCTCCAAGGATAAAATAGGTCCAATGTTTATCAGTGTTGCAAAGGCATCAATGGCTAGGAAAAGGTCTTAGGTGCTTCCTATGAAGAAGATGCTATGCACAGTAAAAGATTCACTCTTGTGTGTGTGCATATATATAATCTCAAGGGTTAATGTTTCTCTGCAGGATTACAGGATATTTATTTTTACCTGTTATTAAATCCATTGTGAATTACTGTGCTTTTTTTTTTTTTTTTTTTTTTTTTTACAAAATGGGTTTGCAACCAGGAAAAGAGAAGATACAGGACCTGTTCTGAGAGGGAAGCAACATAGAACTGTATATGTTACACCAAAATAATTTGTTGATAAATAACAGATCAATATGCAACTGCATAATAAGGTTGAGAGATGAGATTAAATGTTCAAATAGGTGTACTAATTAGAAAGGACGTGTACATCCATGTATAGAGAACCTGACGGTGAGAAAATGACAGAGATTCAGCACTACAGTGAATTATAAATGTCAAATTACAAGGATGCATGTAAAAAAAGCTTGTAACTGTTAGGAACTAGACTTTGTATTCATGTGAAAGCTGTTGCCTTTATCATCTTCTTAGATCCCTCTAAGGTGTTCTGTCATTCACTGTCAAATTTTCTACGTAAGATAGTAAGACGTATGTCACACAAGTGTCCAAAACTGCTCCTCTGCCTTTGTCAGGACACACCAATATATTTAGAGGGATTTGTAAGCAGAAAGAATATTAAGCAGGAGATCTGCTTAAGCATTAGCAGTTAGTTACAGAATTTTTCCCCCTTGGATGTGACAAAATCTAACACATGCCCAAAATGTAGGGGAAAAGGGAAGCAGCAATGAGTGTTCAGATGTCTGTGAGCTCAATAGGTTGTTGGAGAGCCATAGTCTGCACAATAAAAATGGATGCTAAATAAATTTTGATGTGCAAGAGCATGTCTTTAATTTGCAAGGTAGTTTTTTTAATTAAAAGGTAAATAGCATTTATTATTCTTCTCACAGATCGAGAGCAGCAATAACACCTACAGAGCTCTCAAGACACCTGAAGAACTTCTTTGATGCATCTGGCCCATGGGGTAGGTACATTTAACAGTTGACTACTTTAAGTGATATTTTTTGTTTTTACACAATATTGGTTATTGCTTCTAAAAATTTCTAAACATCGGTTGCAAGATATTAGTTGCATGAAATCTGTAAAATACTCAGCTATGAAAGTGTGGTGAAAGTCCCTCCCCAAGTATAATTGACTGGCAAGACATTTACCATGACGCAGATGACTTGCATTAAGCCAGGACTTCACGTGAATATGAAGGTGCAAAGTCTGTCTGCACAAGTGGTGTTCAGACCCTTCTGCACACAGGCCTCACAGAATGCTACAGAGCAAAGCACAGCCTCTGGACGTTCCTTTTCTTGGCTATATCCTCTCATTCAACACAAACCTCCGAGCTTGCAGAGTTTATAGTTCATTTCCCTTAAGGCCTTTGAGACTCAACACCCCATTACAGGTTTTGGGCAGTTGTAGTTCCTTCAGCAGAGCCCATCCTCTGGCCAGGATGCTCCTCTCTCACCACAGGCTGAGGTGAGTCCATGGCTGCACCCACAGCAGAAGCTCTCTGAAGGTTTCACACATCTGTCAAACAGAGCAGCTGAAGCCGTGAAAGGAACCGAATGGGAAGGCAGTGCCAGCTCAGAGGTGGGTGTTGTGTGTGGTCGTGTCACTCTGCTCACCCACACGGCTGCACTTTGAAACCTGAGCATCTTCTGCTGGCTGCTCAGCAGCACTCAGCAGCCACAACTGCTGTGGAGGGGAACTGCCCAGCTCTGAGAGACAGATGCCTCTCTTGCCAGTGGTCTTTAGGGACAGCATCTCCAGGTCAGCTTTTTCAGCTGGGAGCCCAGCAGCTCACATTTTGTTAGGTTGCTTGAAGTGAGTACAATGGCTGGGAAGAGATGCGGGCTGCTGACACCAATCTCTCTAATATGTTAAAGCTGGATCGTGTTCTGCTCAGAGGGTCTGATGGTATCAGCCTCCAGAGAATCAGTGTCTGACACTCCCAGTCTGTTGTTCATATTGGTTTGGTCTCAGCTGAGCTATTTCTAACAACGAAGAACATATCTGAGCGAGTTACAATTTGCTGTAATCATATTTTTCCAGTTTTTCTCTGTGATAATTACTCCCATAAATATCATTGCTTCACCTCAGCTCAACAGAGTGCTCTCTGTTTCTGTGCTCAGTCTCAACCTTCTGTACTTGGATTGCTGGGGAAGAGCAATGATAGCATTTGTTGTTACCAGAACCACTCCAGCTATGGGGCTGTTGGGGCTTCCTGAGCTAGTTCTGTTTTTTCACAGTATTAGCTGTTAAAAATTTCCTTCTGAATTGAAAAATGGTGAAGAAAATGCATTAAATTGCACCTATGTTCAAATTAATTAGTTAATGATAATGATAGTAATAATAATAATAAAAAGGTTTTACTTGGTTTTCAACCATGCAGACACTTGCAAACCAGAAGCCAGGATGCAGATTTTCAGTGAAATGTCTCTGGCTTTACTGCTGGTCCCTGGGCTTAATTTAATGACAGAGAGTGTTTTTAATGTAATCAGCGGGCTGAAGACCTCAGGAATTCCAGTCCCTAGCATGGATACTAACAGCTTTCCTGATAGAGCCTTAGAGCCTAAAGACTTTATAAGAGTGTTGTCTGTCTTTGACTGCTGGTTAAGAGCTACAGAAACATTTCAACTTCAAAGTGCCAGGCACCAGCAGTACCCAGAAAGGAGGTGTCTGGTCTGAGACCTTAAGGTGCAAGTGGAAAAGAAAAAGAGGCAAGAATAGGAAGATTGCTGTTCCCATTTTAAAAGTGGTGAAATGTGGCAAAAGACTAAAGGACTAGCTAAAGTTACCTCTGTTGCCTATGGCAGACCTGGCATTCGAAGCCACGTCTCCAGATTTCTAATGTACCCTCTTAACTACAAGGCCATTCTTCCCCTCCAGGAAATGATATATAGGTATATAAATGTGCATTGATGTAATGCCAAGTTATAAACCACAAGCCTTTCAGAACTCATGTCCCTGATAGATTACAAAAGAACTTGAAGTCAGGAGAATTGTGGTTTGTCTGACCTTATGCTAATCATTCTCCCTACTTGTGTCTTGGTCAAACTGAAAATGGATAGAATAATGAACCCTTTTGAAAACCGTAATTTCTGGGTGTTGGTCATGACCCAGTTTTTATAAGTTGCTAGGATATGGGTATAATCAGGGAAATGAAGATTCTATCTTATGAGACAAGACCGAAAAGCTTGATTTAAACAAAAGAAATTATGAGAAGGAATATTAGTACACTGTGAGGGGAGTAAATATCAGAACTAATTAAGTTGAAGGACAAAATTGGCATCCGAACAAATGGATATAAACGGGCCCCTAATAAACACAGCCTGGAAATCTTAAGCCAAGTTATGAGATTCAGGAACAGTTTTCCAGGGGGAATAGTAGTGCCAGCGAAAGTAAGGGCTTTTAAATGGATCTCAATCAGTTTGTGAACTGGGTATCATGCCTGAGAAAACCAGAGAACCAGACTGTCAGTCCAGGCAAGTCCAGTGTCCCCAGGTAAAAGCCAGGACACCACCAGGATGTAACATCAGGTGGTGTTCTGGAAAAACCTCGTGACTGGCTACTTCTGTCTCAAATTCCATCATGTGTATTTTGTTTTTTAGGCTTCTCAGTTCAGAGTCTCTTCAGTTCCCTGATTATCTCACCAGCCTCGCACTTGAGATGTTATTCAACATTTCCAGGTAATCCTTCCCTGCTCTCAAGAGCCGATGCAGGAGCAGACCTGGAACAGGTCAAGGTAACATTGAACAAGAAACTCCTCGTGTTGGCTGCTGAGGATGGGAGAGGGGTGGTGGCAGGGGCGAGCAGGGGCAAGTGGCAGGGCAGCGTTCTTCTAGAACGGCTGAAGCCTCTGTGCAGAGACTGGACCCTACCCCACGGCGCAGCCCTCTGGAGGGGACGCCTGCCGGGACCCTGCTGGCAGTGCCTTCCTTCCCGAGGGCAGGCGACCGCTCCTGCTGCTGGAACAGGAGAGTGCAGATGCTGGCGCGGCCCCGCGCCCCCGTTGTCCTGCCACGAGAAGAGGCGGATGACCCGGCTCCCCTCCTTTCCCTGCCCTGCCTGTGCCCACACCCTCGTCCCCTGCCGTCACCCCGGGTGGGGACATGGCCTCGGGCGGGGCGGGCGCTCCCCGGGCGGGCCCCGGCCCGGCTGCGGCCCCGTGCGCGGCCAGCAGGGGTCCCCGCCGCTCCGCCCCGCTCCGCGCAGGCGGGCTGAGCCCGGGGGCGGCCCGGCCCGGCCCGGCCCCGCTCCGCAGGCACCGGCAGCCCCCGGCGGCGCCCTCCCCCCGCCTGCCCGCAGCCCCCGCCGCGGCGGCGCTGCCGCGGGTCCGCGGGTGCGGGACGGGTCGGCCGGGCCCGGAACGCCCCCGCGCAGCTTCCGCCCGGCGCGGCTCGGGCCCGGGAAAGCGGGACGGGCGGAGCGGCAGCGCCCGGCCGGGATGGGCGGCGGCTGCCGGGAGACAAAAGGCCGGCGCGTGTCCGCCTCTGCGGCAGCGCGGGGAGTGCGGCCGCTGCCCCTCCCCGGGCCGCCTGCGGCAGGCACCGGGGCCGCCGCCTGGCCGCAGCCCAGCCGCCCTCCCCGCCTCGCTGCGGCTCCGGGAAAACGCCGTCATATGCGAAGGGTGATGGGCGGCAGCGCGGCGCAGGCAGCCCGCGGGGGCAGGCGGTCTGTGCCGAAGCCCGTGTGCGGTGTTAACCCCGGGCAGCCAGCGGAGAGAGGGTAATAGAGCGGGTCCGTACAAACCCCTGTGTAGGTGTGATGGGAAAAAGAAAGGGAGCGGCCGCCTTTTAATAGGCACTGAATCTCCTGAATTATATGTAGCAAAACCCCAACGCCGTAACACTGGGCTGGTAGGGGTTTTATTCTCTGGTACAGCATTTTGTTCGTTACCGTGTAAGCGGTGCCGATGCGTGCGGAGGCACGGCAGAGCGTGACTGCCGGAGCGGCACCGGGCGGTGCCCAAAGTTCCCGCTGTCCCCGCAGCGGCAGGAAGCAGCATCCCTTTGGGTTGAGGGGCTGGGGCGGAGGGAGGGGCTGCTGCCGGGCTGCCCCCTCGCAGCCGCCGCCGCCGCAGCCCGCCTGGCTTCCCGTGAGGTCTCCCTGGGATCGGGAGTGAGAGAAGCAAACTCTGAAGTTGTGCCCGAAGAAAAGTTGCCCGACTGGAGAAGTCGGGGGCATCCTGAGTGTCGCCATCCGCTCAATCCTGTTTGGTCCTGGGTTCTTCCTGCTTTTTCTGCAAACCCAGGGGAAGGGCAGGGTTTGCCTAGGAAGCTTGCCGTAAGTCTTATGCAGACAAGGGGAGAAAGGAAACAACACGTCTTCAGAGTGGCACCTCGCCTTGTTCAGTCTTCTTGTCTCCTGGCTAGGGTTGGAATGGAGGCTGCGGGCGGCCTGAGCAGTGCTGGTGCCGGCTCTCCCCACTCTTAGCCCCTCCTAAAGAAAACACGTCTGAGCCCTCGTGGTGAAGAACCAAACCCAAGAACCAAAAGTTGGATCTTTTTCGGAGAGGGGCCGGGGCGCCGAGCCCGGCGGCTCCGTCCGCGGAGCGCTCGACAGCGGCGGAGCGCTCGCCGCGGCTGGGACTTGACCTGCAGAGGGCAATAGTTGGACGCAAATGCCAACAAAGGCAGCGGGGCTCGCTGGCTCGGCGCCGCGGCCGGGACCCGAGAATGCTGTGTAGGTAGGCAGCAGTGCTTAATTAATGTATATTGAAACAAAAGATCGGGTAAAGTGTTTGGTTTGTCTTTAGGCTACGTTTTCAAGGCTAATCTAATTCATAACTTAGATTTTTTAAAAGATATTAACACAAACTTCCAGGAGAATCATGGGGTTGACTCCACAATTACCCTAAATTATAATTGTTTACCGAAACGTTTACATTCAGCTGCTTGGATTCGTATTATTTGCGTTATTATTCTTTGCGACTCAGACAGGAGAGATGGAAACGAAGGGGAACTTTCCTAATTGTTGTAGCGATTGTCAGGGCGACCGCGCAGACTTTGTGGGAGGAGGCGGCCGGCGCCCTGCGCGGCGGAGCGGGGCCATTGTGTGCGGGGCCGGCCCCGTTCAGCACCGGCGGGCGGACAGCTCCGGCCCGGCCCGCAGCCGCCGCTCGGGGCGGGCGGATGGGAACTCGCCCTCGCCTGCCCCAGTAGTCCTTCTTCTCCCCGCTGGTGATGGATTCATCGGGGAGTGGGAAAGAGCTCACTTTGTCTCCCCGTCGGTGCGTGTAGATGCGGCTGCCGTAGGCGTCTGTGGCTTGTGTACATACATGGCTTTAATAATTACACATAAGGCTCTATAACCTCATAATTCAGGAAAGACTAGAGAACGCGACCACATTGGAGTGTTGGCAGCAGGGGTGATTGCAGGTCTGGATGCATACTCTTCCCAACTCGCCGCCCCCGCCCTCCCCTCCCCTCCCCCCGCCCCCCCCCCCCCCCCTCCAAAATCATATTTATCTGAGATTATGTCAAATTTCAGTGATCGGAAATGTCTTGCCCAAGCCCCATTCCCGCTGGAAAAAGTCAAAAGGGTTCCTGGCATTAACTCGACCTTGCATCATTCCTGATGAAATTAGCAGAGCTACTTGTTTAGAGCTTTGCTAAGGACGCACTTTGGTGACAGTAAGAAGTAAGGAATTTGGGGTTTAACCCCACGTCTGAGCAGGATCCGTCTGCTTTTACTGACTGCAAAGCCTGAGACCAGCACTTGAAAGCGCCTTAGACCCGCAGTCCATTTTTCACTTGTCTTTAAGTGCAAGCGATGGGAATTGCTAACCTCGGCTAAGAAAATTTCATTTTCCCCATCCTGCTAAACGGTTCTGGTTGACATATGTTTGTTATCAGAGAGAGGTGCTATGAACACAGAGCCATTTTCTTAGCAGCTCTTTGACTCTGTGTTACCATAGTCCCACACGGCATTGGTCCTTTCCCGTTGGGAAGTCATGAATAAGAGACTATGAAGCTTGCACGTCAGATCTTCCTCAATTAATCCACCATTAGCATGTTTGGGATCCTCTACTGGATGGTTAACAGCAGCTTTGGTAACTGTATGCTGTCCATACCCAATTATGCTCTGCTAAAAATGAACTCTGCAGAAGAACCTTCCTGAGCTGTCAGTGTCTCCCGTTTTCCTATTTTAACGCTTGTGTGTAGTGGCAGGCGACAGATGGTGTAGATCAGATCGATTTGATTGCATTAGGCGATTTTTTTTTTCCTCCTCTCCCCCCCGACTCCTTTTCTGGAAGCCCACATTCATCTGAGAGGCGATCGCCGGGGACATGGGAAGCAAGAGCAGCCGCCGATGTGTGAAAGCAACGAGACATGGCCAGCCAGAGGCGCCGGGGGTCCCTTCACGGGGTTTGTTAACATGGTAATCCGGCACCAGGAGAGAAAGCTGCTTTCTGCTGCCTAGAGCCCATTCCCCATCTCACATCAGATGACTCCCTGGCTTTACACACAGTTGGAGTTCTGCTCGAAACCTGGATTTAAAGGGTAAGTGCTTCAATAGAGGTGGATTTCTGGTGGTTACTCGGGTAGGTGGCAAAAGGAGCGATCTGCCAGCGATTTTAAAAAGAGGCTCCCTTTGAGCAGACATGAATATTTTCTTCCTTTCTTCTCACTCGTTTTTTGTTTTTTTTTCTGTGCCCCCTCCCCTTTCACCAGTGAGGCCCCTAATTCAGAGCAATTTCTCACACGGAAAGACATCGTGCCTCTCTATTGACGGATGGGATCAATATTCCCCCCTCTGAAATTTGCTTTTCGTAGAGAGCCCAAGCTCTGCTCAGACCTTCACTCCTGATAGCTTAATTGTTTTAATGCCCTCCATCCGATCCCCTCCCTTCTGTATGTGTGTGTGCGGTGTGTGCGTCCCCCTCCGCGGGCACGGCAGAGGAGGCGGAGGTGCCCCCCGGGGCCCTTCCCCGGCCCCGCCGGGCTGGCGCTCCGGCACCCGGGCTCTTTTTGCGCGGAGCGGGGCGGCAGCGCCGATAAACATGGCTTTCCGGAGCCGGTGAACAAAGGTATTTAGTGCCGCGGCGCGCCGCCACGGGCACCTCCCGCGCGGCGCGGAGAAGGTGCGAGCGGGCAGCGCGGCGGGGGCTCGGTGTCCCGGTGCCCGGGGCGTGCGGCCGGCCGGGAGCGCCGGGGCGCGCAGGGGCGCGGGGCTGGCAGGGCCCGCCGGCGGCGGCACTGGCGGCCCGGGGAGCGGCGCGGCGGCCGGGGCTCGGCGCTGTCCGTGGCCGCGGGTGCTGAGGGGCCGGCGGCGCGGCGGGCCGGGCCGGTGCGGGGCGGCGGCGGCGGGGCTGGGCACGGGAAGTTTCGGCAGGCGCTGTATTAGCGGGAGTCGTGGGGGGGCTGTTGTTCGGGGAGGGGAAGGGCAGTGTCAGATGGACACAGCGAGCACAGCGCTGGAGCCGCGCGGGGCTGCTTTTCCCCGAGAATCACATTCTTAATATATATAAAAAAAAACAAACCAACAAACAAAAAACAAACAAACAAAAAAAACCCCAACCCTACGCAAAGTTTGGATTTCTGCCTAATTCTCGATGCATTTGTGGAGCGCCTCCCAATTTCAGAGAATATCAGTCTAGGGTATCAGTATAGAGTGTTCTCGCCATGACTCGGTGCATTTCACTTTTTCAAACGGCTTTTGTTCAAGTTGAAGGAAACCCACTGCATCAGTTATTTGAGTTCCAACGCCAGCTAATGGGGTTACAGCCTTCAGTTTCACAGCGGGGAAAAATTACAGTGTTTGTTATTTACTTTCCAGCTGCCATTTAGAATACGACTAGAAAGCTTGCTGTGTTAGAGGATACAGGAAATAACAGCTAAAATGAGATTAAAATAGAGGAGAGTGTGTTGGAAATAATTTTTAAATTATTTAAGGTAATGCAGCTATCAAAGTATTTATTTTCTCTCTCTCTCTTTTTCTCATTTCTTTCAAATTCAAGTAAGAGTCTGTGATACAAAACAAACGCTGTCTTCTCGTATGTTTTCATAGGAAGCATAGTGGTAATATGTCAACGGAGGCAAGGGCTCATGTTAAGGAAGAAATCTGTAGAAAAAGCAAGCATCTTGTATTAATTTCAGTTGGAATCTAATCAACAAGCTGGTCAGTCACCGAGTGCAGTGGATAATGAGGGCTGTGTGTGCTGCATAATTACTCATGGCTGAAGAAGTGCGGAGTACCCCTGCTCTGCGCGGGTTCGGACCGTGCGGTGCTAATTTCATTGCCCCCTCCCCACCACTCACACAGAGGCTGTTCTTAGCATCAAGAGCCGGGGTGAAATAGCACGGAGAAGTTCCTTAGCGCTAGGAGAAGTGTGCAGTGCCATGACGTTGCAGAGATCCTTTCTATTTAGTTGGCGAACAATAAACGTTTATTATCACCGCGGCAGATCATCAGACAAAGCTTCCCCCTCCCGCCTCCCCCAGGCACGAGCGCTGCTGATAAGGGAACTGCTCCGGGTGACAGGCAGAGCCGCAGGCGCCATTCGGAAATAACTTCTTTTATTATTGTTGTTTTTCCCCCGGTTCGCCTTTTGCAGACCTTGGCAGGGCGGCGGCAGGTGTCAGGGCGGAGGTGCGCTGCTGCCGCCGCCGCCCCCGCCCGCGCCGCGGAGCCGCCTGCCCGGCTCGGCGCTCGCAGCCGCCCGGGCTCGGGCACTCGCGGGGAGCGGAGTGCGCTGAATCTGTACTTTGAAGCCTTTTTCGCCTTAGATTTTGATGGCTCTAGGAGGCCTGACAGAGGAGTGCCTCTGCTGAGATCGGAGCCTTTGCTATTTTTTTCTTTGATTTTTTTTTTCCTCTCCATCGCCTTCCTTTCCGCCCTCCCTCCTCTCGGTAGCACATCGAGTCAGTGTGAGTCAGGACTTGTAAAATGCATTTCCAAAGCCCAGATGAAAAGTCTCTCAGGCGTGTCTGCTGCTTTATCGGAGCCTTCCCAAGCCCACCTATGCAAACAGATTTGTAATATTTGTGTGCTTAACCGTGCATCTCTTTTACAGGAATCTGTTGCTGCGTATGACATCTCTTGCAAGCTCCCAGAGAGAATTGATGGAGCATACAGCTAGGGAATAGGATACCAGAGAAGCACAGAGAAAGAATCCAGGCAATCACCAGGTAAAGTCAGCCTTACTTTGATTTATTTCCTTTCATCTCGCCTGCAAGCTCTTGCCCGCTCCAGTAAGGGAGCAGGAGACAGAGGGACTGTACGTGTGTGTATTAAATGTCTACTCCTCTCGTTCGCTTCCATAGGATGGGAAGGTTCAGCGTCCACTGGATATGGGACAAGATCGCTTGGCAACCCTTGTGGATTCTCCTTCTTCTGGAGGCGAATTATAGTTATGGATTTATTGTCCCGGTGCAGCACTTCCACCAGCAGCAGCAACAGCAGCAGCTTTCTGACTCTCTTCGGTGACGGGTATTCTTGGGTGGATAATACGGATTACGTTGTTATTGCTTAAGAATACGCGTAGTCGAGGAGAGTACCGGCGGCGGGCAGGCAGGCAGGCAGCGCGACCGCCCCCAGCCCACCAGCTGGCTCCTCACCTCCTCTAGTTGCCAAGGTAGCACCTTTTCCATCTTTTCCTACGCTTTGCAATGTTTCGTTCTGTGTCTCTGCCCGGGCGGGGGGAGCTCGAACGCCCTGTCTCTTGCGGAGGGGGTGCCCGGAGTGTGTGTGTGCGTGGGAGCAAGCCCAGCGCCGGGCCAGCTCCTCGGCAGAGGGTGGCCGGGGGAGCCGCGGCCCCTGCGGGCTGCGCCTTCGCGGGCAGCGCTCCTTAGGCTGCTCCGGGGCCGGGGAGAGGCTCTCGCCCCGTCCGGGCAGCCCCGGTGCCCCGGCACTCGGTCGGCAGCCCCAGCCCGCTCCGTCCGCGGCCCCTCGCCCCTCTCCGGCGTGGGGCGCGGATGGGGATCCGGGGGGTCGGTCTCGCCTGCCCGGGCTCCCTCCCACCGGGACACGGAGTGCCCGCAGGGCCCCGGCTCCGCCCGCGCCCCCGGCAGAGCCCGGGCTGCCGCCCCGCCGGCGGGCACGGCCCCGGGCCCGCAGCAGCCGGGCCGTGCGGGGCTGGGGGTGCCCGCGGGCGGGGAGGCGCCGAGCAGCCCGTGCTAGCGGGGCGAGGGAGGGACGCCCGCACGGCCCTGAGCGCCCGACGCCCGGGGAAGCTCCTCTTCCCCGGCTGCCGAGGGGTTCGGGCCGTCCAGCGGGGCCGCTCCTGGGGAGCAGTTTGAGGCCGCTTGCTTTCAATGGAAGCAATGCCCCTCTTGCTTTTATCCTCACCCTGCAACCTGGGGAGGGCAGGATTAGGAATCCACCTTCACACCAGCTCCAGCCCAGCAGAGTTTATCAGCTTCTGAGGCCCCAGATTGAGACACACGTTCAGGGCCAAAGCTGAGGGGTTTTTTTCCCTCTGCAGCTCAGGTGGTGGCTTATTTGTGCCCTTTTCAAGAGCTCAGGACTCCCCAGATGCTGCTTGCAGCTGGACAGGTGGGAGACACAACTAAGGGAGCGTTGATTCCCATAACTGGCCAAGACGTGCCCTGTCGCTTTAACACAGAAAAAGCACATCTGTCCTTCTCTCCAATCTCAGCAGCAGGGTACATACAGGATTTGGTTAAAAGATCAGTCTTTCAGATGTTGTGCTTAGGAAAATCCAGGCATAGCATTCATAGTTCTGGTCTTTTTTCCCCTGCTCCTCTGCCCACAAGCCTGGCAGAGTAAAGGAGCAGGGTGTGATCGTGCCTGTGTTTTGCCATTCAAGGCCTCTCCCCATGCCCATATGATCCCAGGTCTTGTTGCCATGAAGTCATAATTGTGAGACCAGATTTCAGTCTTAACTGAATTAGATCAGAAGCCATTTTAAAGCAAGACCAGGAGTCCTGTGATAAGACTGCCTTTTTGAATGCATCCTTCCCCAGCCTCAGCGATGATGGGGCTAGGAATGATTTTTAGTGTGGACAAGCCAGACGTGGGGTGATCACTGAGCACACGAGGTGGGCTGATGGAGAATGTCTTCCTCTCTGTCTCTTGCTTAGAGATTGAAAGGCTGTTGATGTTCTACTTAATAATTTCCAACAACTGCCAAAGCAAGCTTAGTCTGTTGCCTTTAGTAGTGAGTGGAGTGCTCGTTGTAACACAGACGTGTGGATCTGTTATTCTTTAGACACATCTTTGATGCTAGCACTCTGATCCTTGTGTTTCTCTAATACCACTTGAAAGCAGATTTTTTTCCTTGTAGTTTAGTATGTTCAACAGCCTCAGAAATAATGTTAAATTATGCTTTAAAAAGACATGATCAGCTGCTAAATCATAGTCAGTTCAGCACCGTAACACAGCCACATTCACAAGTGCTGCAGGAACAGCGATGGAAACACTATTTTAAAATCCAGGTTTGTATTACAAACCTTCCTCTGGTTTTACAGAGCTTTTAGTTTATGTTTTCCATAGAGTCATGACTTAGAATATTATTAAGGGTTCCCATTTCATATATGAAGGGCGTGGATTTGTTTGCTCTTTGCTTGGTTCAGTACCTTGTGTAGTATGCATTGGACTGGTACCCGTAAATACAAGCTTAGCAAATGGTTCTTTATACTTGGTTTCTTCTAGTGGCTTTCTGTAAGGCATGATGAGATGGTTTTGCTGAATAATGCCTTAATGACAGGGCTGATGCATTTTTAATGCATGTACTCTTTGTCATTGTCAAAATTAACATTTTGATGATCGTAGATTTCTCTTCTCCAAAATCTTTTGGGAATTGCTATGCTATGTGGGTTAAAAGAGTGAAAGTGTAGGATCTGACTGGAGAAATACTGGATATGCTCACCAAAATGATTCTAGAATATTGTGTAAATGCTCAATGTGGACTCTTGGATGATGTTTCCCAATAGCATGACCTCAGAGGGTCTCCCCCCATTTATTAGCAGTTCCAGGGGTCTGTCGCAAATATATATGGAAGAACAGAAGGGGTCATTTCTGAACAGCAGACATCTAAGTAGTGACTGTTCATACTGTGGGTCTGATCCTGGCAATGCATGCAGCTTCCACGGGACTGCTCAGGAAAGCAAGCTTGCTCACGTTAAATCCAAAATATTTAGGGCCAAATCCTACTATCCAGTGTGATAGTGAAGGCCCAATTGATTTCACTGTGGGAAAGATTAGACCCCTACTGAAAGAGGTTTTTTACAATGCTACACTTCCTACTTTGCTTTAGAAATTGCAAATCCTGTGTGCTAAAAAAAACAACTCTAAAACCTCTGTGCCTCTAGTAGTTTAATGATATTTCATTAATAGGAAAAATTACTCTAAAAGTTTATAGTGGAACATAGTAAGAAATTACTTTATAAATAAGGGGGTTTAATTGTACCAGTATGAGCATTTCCTGAGACATTTGAGAATGAGGTTTGTGGCAGCACCAATTGTGCATTAACAGCTATTTTGGTGAGGGCATATTTAATTAATTCAGAATGCTAAGTTTCTGTTTTAAAATGGATTTTGTAATCTGCATCCTGGTAGAAAATTAAATTAAAAAATTACCCCAAAAATAATTACTTGAACTTAGCCTTGTCTTTAAAGGCCATAATCCTATGAAGATTTATATCTCTGGGTAATTTTCTCTGCTGGAGTAGCCTCGGAGGCTGCTGCCATGCCTCGGAGGCTGCTGCCATAGGTAAGTCTTTGTCACCGCCAGGGCCCCCAGAGTGGCACAGGCGGTTGGTGGCAGAGCAGACCACTGGTGTAGCAAGCAGCCCTGGTGCAGCGCAGGTGACACTGTGACACTGGCTGTCCCCCACCCTGCTCGCCCTTCCCAGAGCAAGGGAGCTGCCCAAGGGCTGTGCCCCATGGCAGGAGTGGGAGTACAAAGAGTAGTCTTGGTCCCTGCTGTCCCTGGGCAGGCAGGGTCACAGCCCTGCCTGGGCTCTGCCCATAGTGTGAAGCATTTCTCTGCTTAGCAGTACCCTAAATTAAGTGTTAGGGACTGCGTTGGCTTCAGGTGCTCTTTCCAGAAATAATTAAAAGTACAGCCCTTACATATGTATATATCCCCTGAATGGTATAAATATACTTATATACACACAGGCCACCTCTCTCTGAATTCAGAGAGGCATAGAGCATAGCAGAAAAGCCCCATTCTCCCAGACCTGACAGAGGCACAACACCACTCACCTCAGCAGGGGCCATGCTGTTGCAGTGTGTATTTATGACCCTGTGTTATGATTCCTCTTGCTGCTGCTGCAAATTTGCCTAAAATAAATGCCCACGGTGTTGCATGTAGATGTGTACAGTTATGCAGATGTTTTTACTTTCTGCTTTTAAGACTACATATGATTTGAGGGGAGTGTAAGTTTTCTTCCATAACAAGTTATTGTCTTTCATGTCAGTTTAGTGGCTTCTAGTGTTCATAGGGTTTTCTTGAGGAAGCTGAAAACAGTAATATCTATACATCCACACAGCTCCACACATACTTTGCAGCTGTTAGAATAAGCTAATTAGCCTTTTACTCTGCCTTTTTACATCACACTAGCCGTAATGTACACAACAAATTTTTATGCACTTTTTAAAAATAGATCATCTCTTTACATACACAAAAGGCTTTTTCTTCTCTTCCTTTTAATACATTACTATTTTTCTGAAAAGCATCGCCCCCAGGTATTACCCATAGCGTTATGACACCTCACCGTTTAGTGTTGTAATGGTAAATTCATAACACTCATTATTAAGAGCCATAAATTTTTACCAGAATCATCATCTACATCCTGAAAGCTTTAATGGTAGAAACATTTCCTGGGCTAACGCCATGATGATTACATGCTTTTTATTGCTATCATTTAGTAACCAAATTTGCTCAAAAATCAAAGGACTTGATTATCCCATACCTGCAATGCATAGTGCTATTTATAAATGTTGGCTTGATAATAACAATGACTCAAAGAAATTTAAATGACAGGCCAAAAATAAGTAGTTTAAAAGTGAAAAAACAGGCCAGAATCAAAGAGGTGATGGAAAAGAGGTCTGACTGCAAAGGACAGAGAGGATCCTGAGGAAGGTAAAGAGAAGAGTCTAGGAGGTGATGGTAGAAGGTAGGTGCGACCCAGCTTTTTCCAGAGTCAGAGGGCAGAGGAGAGGTGAGCGCACCCAGGGACTGTAGGTGAGGAGGCATCGCAGTGTGGCGCTGGAAGTATTGTACCAGAAGTGTTGAAACCAGGGCTGGAACATCACACAAGTTTGGTAGTTTGCTTCCTGGAAAAACAGTATCTAGTTTATAAGCAGCCAACAAAAAAATGAGGTGAAATGTTCCAGAAACTAGAGCGGGTTGATTGATGGGAAAAAATAAGAGCCTTGAATATATACTGAAAGGTGGTTTATATATATATTTATATATTACCACACAAATATATATATATATGATTATACATATCTAGCAAAAATTGCATAATAATGCCTGTATAGATAATGAAATGAGTATCCTGCTTTGAAATCATTCTCCTGCAGAAACCAGCAGGAAAGCAGTGTAGCCTGGTGTGTGAAATGGACCTAGAAGCTATGTATGGAGAAGATGCAGCATGGCTATCAAGAAAACATTTCCTTTCAGTGAACCCAATACCACCCCTCTAGCCAGTGGGGATGATAATTAAGCAACAGAGCAATCACCAGGCAGGAAAGTCCCTTGCCTGGGAGATGTAAAATTAACTTGGCCAAGACACAGCAAGCAGCAGTCACCCTAGGAGGACTGGAGAGCTGTCTGGGGAGGCCTTCTTGCCTCCTGACTGCTGCAACACAGCTCCGTGGAGCTGAAATGGCTCCGATAATTTCTCAGCACTTTATACCGCTAGAAAGAAAGGGCTAGGCCCATAAGAGGTAAACTTATACTTTCCAAACTACTCAAGAGTATTTCAGATTCTGTAGATCTTTTATCTGTTTGGGATCAGTTGTCCCTGCTGTGTTGTTCTGTATCAGCTCATCTGAGTTGCACGCAATGTACACCCCTTTCACATTATTGCATGAGGCATGGAAATGTTGGAAAAATATTAGCTGACTTTAATATTAATGGCTGATTCATAACCTTGTTTGTAATATTAGCAGTTCCTTTACTAAATCAGGACAATACCACAAAGTTTATTAATGATCACCAGGTCAACCAATCTTTAAAATCATTGAAATCAAAGATAAGTTGATCAACATGGGGCTGGTCCTTTTCTAATTGGAGAAAGAGGAACATTCTGAACCAGAACAGTACAGCATGCAATTGTGCAGCCTGTTACCAAAAAAAGAACCATCTCACTGCATCTTAACAGAGACATTTACATAGATAATGTAGATTTCATATGACTACTTTTAGATTATCTGATAGTAAGAGCGGTGCAAATATTCACATTCTCCTAAAAGATGACGATAAAAAAATCAAATAAAAAGGCATCACTAATTGCTGCATTATTAAGGATTATTTTTTTCTTCAATTTAGGTGGAAAATAGTAAGAGCAGGGGGAGGGTTGATCCTTCTCACCACCTGGAAACTCTTCCTTTAACAATCATTTTTCAGGAGATAACTTACCTAGTTACTCCAAGAAAATGCATCTCATGTTACCTCTTCATCAATTTGCCATGATACATTCTTCTGTTTTACAGTTTATTGCTTGCTGTTTTACTGGAGCAACACTTACTACAGTCTCGATGCTCTGGTTGTTAAAAATGACCACTATGGTAAAAACTGTTTCTTGTTCCCCTAACCTTCCTCCACTGCCTTTGCTATCTCCCTTCCTGTTCACAATATATGCAAAAGATTTGAGAGGATGGAAGGGATTTTCTTTCTCAAAATGTTTTATTTTATTTTAGAAATCTCAGGATCATTTAATTACCTAATTTTTTTTAATGAAGGTCTTGAACTATAGAGGAGAGCAGTGGAAACTTTCTCAGACCTCAGCTTAAGAGTGGTGGTTTTTCCATTTAAGAGAGACCTTTTCTCCCCAGGTGTTTGCCAGGGTCTGAGTTATGCAGAACATAGTAGCAAAATTACCTTCAAGGTTTCAGTACAATCCTTTCTGGTTTTACTTCTCATTGTCCTTTGTGTGTTATGACATCTTGTGGCTGTCCCATCATGTGTCACACATGTGATAACAATAAATTCATTTGCCATCAGTTGTTCAAAGAACCCATTGATGAGAGCTGCATCTGCAATTCCCTGCTCTAGGAAGCAAGAGCCAATCCCACTCCCTTTTGCTCTTCTTGTTTAGACTTGTCATTTCTGTCATTTCTATTTAAATTCTTACAGCAAAGGAGGCAGGACCAGTCTAGACCTTTGGTTAGAGATGAACATAGACATGTTTAGTTTTCTTTTTTGAGGAGCTGCAGTGAGGCAGTGCTGCTCACTCTGTTCCAGCCTCCTTGGTAGAGAGGGAGGAAAAACTCCAGCAGGGGAAAGGACACTGAATGGGCGGGATGAGAAATCCAAGGAAAACAAATCAAATAAATAAATCCACACACACAATACTTAGCTAGGCTTTCAGGTTTTAGTTTTTATCAAATGCAACTCTCTTTTAAGTATTCCACATTTCTTGAATGCGAAATTTAAACATGTGCCCTGTAGAGAGGCTCAGAACAATAGCTCTGCTTTCTCTAATAAAATCTCTCTTCTGAGATTAACTCTGGAGCTAGCAGTGACGTCAGTGTTTCATTTCATATAAGTCAGCTCATGCTGACAAGGGTCTGGCCTTCTTAGTGATGGGCTGTTTTGCTGCTCGGAAGTGTGAGGAATGGCTTTCTGAAATATCGATAGCCTCGCCTTCACTGGAGTTCATGATCAAATTTAGCTGGCAAGTATCAGTGTGCTACAGCCAGACTGCATGGTTGAGATGCTCAGGCTTGGGCCAGCTGCTAAGGTCTGCTTCCTAAATCAGAGGCTAACTCTTCCATTAGTGTAAATCAGTGGTTTATAACGATGTCAAATGAGATTTGTGTCAGAGTGGCCCAGACTACAGCCCGGTCTTGGGATTTGAAAAGGAATAGAAAAATTAGGCTGCGACCATTAGAATTCTTTTTTAATTTGGTTTTGTTGTGCATATTTGTAAATGTGCCTATACAACATGCACACACAATGCATTTTGTTCCCATGGACTTGTGGCCATGTGGCTGCCATTTAACTTGGACTTAAGAGCACAGAATCTTCCTCCTGGTGTGGTTTGATTGACATGTGCAGAGATCTCACATAAAGGCTCTGGGATCCCGCCTTTTCATCCATAAAAGGAAAGCAGGCAAGCTTCATCCCTGGCTAAACCCTTTGCACAATATACATCAATAATGAGGCAGCATCTATTTATACATTGCTCACTGGAAATGACTGAATTCAGACAGAAGCTTGGTGAGGCAGCCTGAGCTCCACCAGCCTCCATGGAGTCTATTGTTAGTACCCAGGATGACTCCTCAGGCAAATGGAGAAGAGAGGGCACGATTTGGAGCCTACCATGCCACGGGAGGAATACCAGCTTCCACACTTGGCAGGTGGTGTCTCCTCTCAGAGAATGCCTTCTCTGGCTCTGCCCAGAACCCATCAGTCATGGAGGAGAAATGGTCACAAAGAGCGCAGCCCTGCTGCTGCTACCCAGGCAGTGGAATGCTGATTAAGGTTTACCCACATGGTGAGAGCTCCCTGCCTTTTTTCATGAGAAAAGGACATGTCCAAGAGGGAATGGGAGGAAGGCAGTTCTACTTTCATACACACTGATGCCGTCTTGCCATATTCTTGCAGAAGGTTTTCAACAATATTTCTTTACCTAGAAAAAGAAGGATGCAGTAAAAAAGCCCCAATTCAGTGTTATGGCATTGGTTAGGTACGTCTGTGTGCTGATGTCCACCAACACGTCTGTGATGATGAAAACTGGCTTGTCTGTGAGGATATTTTTCATAAATAAGGTACTCAGGAACTCCTTAGCAGAGCACAATCCAGACAGTGCCTTTGCTCCATATCCTTCTTCACTCCTGCTTTCCTCTGTGGCTCTTGTGTACTTTGCCCATATGCTCTGAAGCTATTTTGTTTTCGGTTTTATGTACGTTTTATGTAAATTAGAAGAATCAAGCTCCTCTGCTTGCTAAATTATAAATTGAGTGGAAATTGGCCGACTCTCTTTAGACTATTGTAAGTTATACAAGATGTTAAGTAATCAAGCTCAGCAGGCTGGGCTGGGGAGGGAAAACACGTCAATAGCATGGGCCACGTGAGCTGTGTCCGTGTGTCTCTGTGCACTGCTGCTTGCCTTTTGCAGCCTCAAATATCTCTTTGCTCTAAAGTGCCAATCCAACTCCCTTTCAGACCATTCTCCAAGATGCAGGTTTATTGCCTCCTTTGGTAGTTTGCTCGGTATATTCAGTACGCCTTGTATAAATGAACTGCTCTTAATGCCTGTTTCCACTCCCTTGCTTTAGGATCAGAGTAGATTCAGACCTGCCTCCTCTGGGAGCACTGATTCATTTTCCTTCCCTTCTTCTCCCTGTAAGTTAAAATGCCTGTTGATTTAATGTCTGTCTCCTTGGCTTACTCCCTGCTTTGGCTCTATTTCCCCTACCCCACACTGCTTTTCCTATGCCTGAATCTTGCCCTGGGTTATCTTTTCCTTAGTAGCCCACTGCAACCTCACAGAGTAGAACTGTGGTGCAAGATCAGGAGTCTGGCACTGGCTGGCAGTCTGTGAAACATTGCCAGGAGAGCAGGGAATTTGGTTGATGTCTTGAGTCTTGGTGAAATGGTGGAGAATCTTGCTGCAGGGCATAAAAGACAGTCTCACTGTAGCCTGTTAGGGCACCAGTTAGACCAAATTTTTTAGAAAAAGGGGCCTAAAATCAGGACACCTGGAACCTATTTTTTACACAGCCAGGTAGGACCAGTGCTATTATAAGCAGATATAAGTACCCCTAAGAGATGAGACTGACTGCAGTCTCGGCACAGTCAGGCATTGGCTGCTGCATCATCCACATGCTGCCAGAGTGACCAGAGCAGCCTTGTGCAGTGGCCAGCAACCTGTCCACCCCAGCAGCTCCAAAGCTGCATCTGGGCAGAGCTCAGGGGTAGCTCTGCTCTCTGTCTTTTACCTCCATGCCAGGCAGTGAACAGAGAAAAACATCTTTCAGTGTAATGCAGTTCTTATCAACTGACTGACATTTTAAAGCCAGCATCATGGAGATTGAATCCCATTGCCATGTTAATCCAGGATAGAAATTTACCTGCTGGGGATGGGGGAATTGTGGGCATTGGGTGGGCTCTGCAGGCATGGTCCCAGGCACAGACCTTTAGCAGGCAGCCTGTTCCCAGGTACTGCACAGCCCTGTGTGCTCTGCTGACTCTGGCAGGCTTGAAGCGTGTGCTCAACAAAAAGGGATCCCAAATGAGCAGTCAGATGGCTTTCAGGACTCACAGGGCTCAAAGGAGACCCT